>JAUIMM010000368.1:220000-1598750 GCA_031769625.1 Taudactylus pleione | reverse complement strand
CATCGCGACCATCGAAACTGCGAGCCGGAGCCTGCGGTTGAGGTTTTCAACCGCAAGCTCCGGAGTGATTTTGGCTCTATCAGAGCCAAAATCACTCCCACTGACATCACTAGTGATGTCAGTGGGCCGGCTTCTGACGGGAGGCGTTCCCGTGGGAACGCCCCTGTCAGGGAGGCATGCCCCCGGCACGCCCACCAAAGGGGGCGTGCTGTCAATCAACATCGACAGCACGCCCCCTTTGATCAGACACAACGAGCGAAGGACTTTCCTTCGCTCGTCGCGTCTGGCGCATGCGCATGACGGAGCTCCCTCCGTCGTGCGCATGCTCAGTGCATAACATCGACCCACTTGCGAGCGGACAGCCGCTCGCGAGTGGGTCTGAATCAGGCCCTATGTTTGTTGATTTTACAGGTACAAGCAGATAAACTAGGATACTAATCTCCAGCTGATTTCCAGTTTCCTTACTGTTTACAACAAACAGATGAACGGCATTATACATTGCCTAGACATTCTGAAAACCTCTGCTGAAAAAGTTAATCAAGGTAAGCAGCTGAGAGTTAAATATGAATAAAACATTACAATAAAAGCAATCAATATTTTTAATTACGCAAATATCACCAAAAAATGGATAAAGATTGGACTTTTATCTTTGGGCCTGATTCAGAGACGGACGCAAGTGGACGTTCGCTCGTTCGGCGTACAAGCGAGAAAATGTAAATTCAAGCACTCGCTCGTAAGTTCGCTCGTAGCTCATCTTCCGCCCCAAAGTCTCACAACCCCTCCTCTAGCTAACGAACGATCAAAATAGCGACCGTCCAAATCCTATTTTGGTTGCAGGGAACGCTCGCCCAAGTCCAAACCGGAAGTGGGCCTGTCATTTATCGTTTGCTTGCTATTTCATTTTGGCCACATACTGGAATCGATTCCTAGCAATCAGTATATTAATTAGCTTAATTGTTATTCACATCTTTGCAATACGTTTTTTTTTACAATGTCAATAAACTTTATTATTGTTCGTGTGTGTCATTCCTTCCGCAGAATACGTTCGTTTGTACCAAGGGGTTTGTTTTTCAAAATTCAAAGTTGCTTTGAATGCTACTATTGTTTTGCGTAAGTTGATATGCAGATTTAGCATCTTTATTAATAATATTTAAATTAGCTAACGCATGTCACTGCCTCAAGCCTATAATAATTCACATTATATTTGTGAGGGTGTAGGTCACATGTCTCATACAATAACCAATCCAATGTGTTATAATTCAAAGTACATTAGCCAATCATATTTTTTCTGGGCCCTTTATTAAAACTATTTTTTTCCAAAAAAATCATTGCCATCATGAGAGCCGCAGCCTTTACAAGACGAGAACTCCTGGTCCTCACAGATGTGATGGACCGGAGGATCACAGTTCTTCCGGCCCCCATCACAAACCAATGCAAGCGGCTCGCCTATGCGGAGGTGATGCGCCGCCTGCGATCTTTGGGCTACTGCCGCAATATCGGGCAGCTGGAAAGGCGGTGGTCTGATCTCCACCGCAGGTCCACCCACCTTTTGGCGAATTTGCGTGGGGAAATTTGCGACCGTAAGTTTTATTTGTTTTGGTTTTTAAATGTAAGCCTCCCTGCGTGTGCATGTTTTCCATCTATCCCTGTTTGTTTATTTTGTACATCCCTGCGTGTGCATGTTTTCCATCTATCCCTGTTTGTTTATTTGGTACATCCCTGCGTGTGCATGTTTTCCATCTATCCCTGTTTGTTTATTTGGTACATCCCTGTGTGTGCATGTTTTCCATCTATCCCTGTTTGTTTATTTTGTACATCCCTGCGTGTGCATGTTTTCCATCTATCCCTGTTTGTTTTTGGGGAACATCCCTGCGTGTGCATGTTTTCCGTCTATCCCTGTTTTTTGGGGGGGAACATCCCTGCGTGTGCATGTTTTCCATCTATCCCTGTTTTTTGGGGGAACATATCTGCGTGGGCATGTTTTTTTTTTAGCTATTAAATTTTTGGACTGTTTCAATTGATAAAAAAACACAAAATTTAAAACAAGAAAACATTTTTTATCCATCATTTAGGGGCTGAGCGCAGACTACGACGTAGATTCAGACCACGTTGTCGCCCTCGTCCCCTATCCCCCACTCCCACCCAATCCTCCTCTCCCCAACCTTCACCAAATTCCCCCTCCACCCCAGACCGCCCAGTGCCTGAGGCCCATCCCTGTCCTATTATTCCCATCCCTCCCAATTCACCCTCCCCTCCCCCCCTCTCTTTTCATCACCCTCCCCTCCCCCCCACTCTCTTTTCCTCCCCCTCCACCCAGAGTCAAAAATCCCCTCCTCAATCGGACCAGCACTGGCCCACCTCTGAGGATGTGGTGCCTACAGGACCCGGCATCAATCTGACCGGTATGTTTGCCTTTCTAACTATGTGGTTTTTTTGGCTTTTTGGTTTATGTTGTCCTTTTGCCTGTGCATTTCCAATTTGTTAAGTTTTTGGATTGTTTTGGATATATATTTTGGCAAAACAATGTCTAGGATGTTTTCCCCTTACACATATCACACATGTCCAAACACTCATACTTGTGTCTATCTATTTTACGGTACCAACAAATGTATTGTTTTTGCCTACTTCGGCCTTTTAATTTTTGTTTTTTTATGTCTAATTTTTAAAGTTAGTATTTAAATAATCTTTGTGTTTGCCATTCCTTTTTTTTTGGGGACAAATTTAGATGTTTGTTGAAACTATAGTCTGATTTGTAAGTTGTTTGGTAACATATAAATTAAGGTGTCAGTTTAGTAATCCTTTTTTTTTGTTAAAAACCACAGAGGACCAGAGGTGTTTGCAAACAATGCTTGAGGGATTACAAACCTTGAGGGCCCATCTCGTCCTGCGGCACTAATTTGTTTTTTTTTTGGAACCCCCTTAAAATGTTGGGAACAATAAAATAGATTTTGTTTTATTAAAGTCTCATTCCTTGTCTGTAAATATTAGATTCTTTAACCTTACATAAGTCGACTATTGGAGCCTGTTTTTTTAAGTAATGTAAATGTGTTTGTCGAAAGGTCAAGTAAGTATGTAAGCTGGAACATTAAACACCTAACAATAACAATAGGTTTGTCGAATTACCAGATTTTTTTTTTTTTTGGGGTGGGTAAAGTAAATTTTCTCTAAAACCTGCTTAGCCCTAGATTAGAAAACATCCTGATTCACCATAATACCTTTGGTGTTTGTTTTTAGCCACAAAGCATGGTAAAATAATTTACAATTTAACACATTACAGGATTAGCCATTAAGCAAGTTTGCCTTTTTTGGACCAGGTTACACTTGTTTGTAATTTACCAAGGAAAAGTCTTTAAAACGTTATCCAAAAATGTAATCCACACACAAAAAATAAACAAAATGAATTTTGTCAAGCAATTAACACAGTGAAAATACAATACAAAAAAACAACCAACACCAAAAAGAACAAAACAACAACAACAACAATCAAGAACTGTTTGAAGAAGTAGCAGGCCAACATGAATCCCCAAATGAGGCAAAGAAATAATTGTTCCAGAAGTTGGAGCCAATGTGGACACATGAAGACATTTTTGGGGATCAGGTAGGAGGCATCGTTTGTTCGGGTAATTTAATGGAATAAAAGACACCCCCCAAAAAAAGAAAAAACATTACAATTGGTCATTGAAATCTTACATGTCTACATTGTGTAAATTAACTACATTATTAATAGTAATTACCTAAAATATCTGGCCACCACATCATCGCGTATGGCCCCCCCATATACTGACCTCCGACCAACCTCGGGGGGCCATCCTCAGGCAAGGCATCCTCTGCCTGCATTGGGACACCACTCCTTATGGCGATGTGAAATATCCCACACAGGACCACAATTTTCGAAACCATATCCGGCAAATACATGAGCTCGCCACCAGAGCGTTGGAGGCATCTGAATCGGCCTTTTAAAAGGCCGACACAGTGCTCCACCACCTGCCTGGTGGCTGTAAGTGCGGAATTATACTCACTTTGTGGCCCTGGTGTGGGTGCCAAATAAGGACTGAGCAGCCAGGGCGTGCAAGGGAAACCACTGTCTCCTGTGAAAAAAAACATCAGGACCATTGTGTAACAAGCTTTGCATTGGTTGCCACAGAAGGTGTCAACTTACCCAGAAGCCACGCATCACCAGCTTGTAGGTTGTCTAATTTGTGCCAAATCCCTGATTGCCGGATGACGAAGGAATCATGTGCACTCCCGAGGAATTTAGCATTCAGGGACAGGATCTGGAGGGAGGCATCACATACCACCATTACATTCAGTGAATGAAAGTGTTTTCGGTTCCTAAAAATAGCCTCCAGCCTTGCTGGAGGCTGTAGTGGTATGTGAGTGCCATCCACAACCCCTATGATGTGTGGGAAGCCAGCTATTTGGTAAAAATTGGCCTTCACCACACTAAGGGAACCCATATCCAATGGCATTGTAATAAAATGATGGAGGTGTTTAAAACTGGCCTCCATCACTGCCCTCAGGATCCTTGAAAAGGAGGATGAGGAGATTCCAGCAACTATTCCCACAGTGGTTTGAAAGGATCCTGAGGCACAGAAATGTAACACCGACATTAATTGCGTAAGTGGTGGTATTGCTGTAGGACTGACAATTTGCCATTCAAGATCACTCTCTATTAATGAGAGAGTGTCTAGGATGATTTGTGGAGGAAGACGGTATCTTCTTAAGACCTCATCATCTGGCATTCCAAAAAGGGTGACACGTGTTCTATATATCTGGGGCCTTGCATGCCTACGAGGCCTACGCCTGGGACGAAGTTGAGGTTGGTCGGGTTCTGGAACCAAGGCCAATATAATTCGACCAACATCAACCTGAAATGGTAAGCCAGGTAGTTATTTTTTTAGACAAATGTGTACAGAAAAATATACTTACTTATACATTTAAAAGGTAGAAATTATATTTAAGATTAATTTAATAAACTGTGATTGTTAACACATTTCTGGGGTGAAAAATAGAGAAGGGAGGACACATTATTTGAGAAAATATTACGCCACATTTCCCGGGGTATTCTATATTGGAGCGTTAACATGTTTTGGGCATTATTTTTGGAGGTAAGACGTCATTATGCCCGTTTTTACTTTTACACCCTATTCAATATCAAAGACTTATCGCAGTTTGGAAAAGTGTTTGTTAAAAAACAGGGATAACTTGTCACCATTGAATAGGTGTCGGAAAAAAATGTCGAATTGGTGTTTCGGGGTGCAGGCTTAAAAAAATTAGCCTGCACCCCTAGGACTGACATTTAACCCCAAAATGTGTGCCCAAAAGTTTTACAAACCAAAGAGTAACACCCCTCAAAATGTAGGTATATTTTGGCATGAAAACAATAAAAAAGGGAGGAAATTATTACACAATATGGAAGTAGGTTCAGGGCTATTCTGCAAGTATGCGGCAGGTGTTTTGAAACTTCGAATTATAGCGGCAGGTGCCCAAATGTTGATGTTTACCCCAATTAATTGAGGGACATCAAAATATGCTACTCACCATTTTTAGTTTCTCCATATTTGATGGGCCCACTTAAAAAATGAGCAAACATAACCTAAGTGCTCTTCTGCACCATTTCTTCAATGTTAGTAACAAAACACATGTTGCGGCTCTTTTAAACCCCCTCTTTCAAATAAAGGCTAAAACGGTGGTCACCATAGTGTTCAACCATGTTTTTCCAACTTTAGGGGTGCTCTTACCTTTTTAAATTGGACAAACAGGAAACTTTACGCCAATCCCAAATCCAAGTTTCCAGTTTGTGTTATTTTTCAATTGACTACGGGGATAAGCGGGAGTGCGCACCAGACTTAACGCAGATAAATACTCCGATATTAAACGTTAACTTCGATAGTGAAGTTAACGTGTCCTTTTGGTTTATTTTTCAGCGTCAAGTCTGGTGCGCCCTCCCGCTTTTCCCCGTATTCAATTGTAAAATTTCGAAAAAGGGAAACTTGGATTTGGGATTGGCGTAAAGTTTTTCGTTTTTCAAATTTAAAAAGGTAAGAGCACCCCTAAAGTTGGAAAAACATGGTTGAACACTATGGGTACCCCCGTTTTAGCCTTTATTTGAAAGTGTGTTTTTAAAAGACCCGCAGCATGTGTTTTGTTACCCACATTGAAGAAGTGATGCAGAAGAGCACTTAGGTTATTTTTGCTAATTTTTGAAGTGGGCCCATCAAATTTGGAGAAACTAAAAATGGGGATTACTCTATTTTGATGTCCCTCAATGAATTTGTGTTAACATCAACATTTGGGCACCTGCCGCTATAATTATATTCTAAAAAACACCTGCCGCATACTTGCAGAATAGCCCTGAACCTATTTCCCTATTGTTAAGAAATTGTATTTCAAACATATTTTTGGATCACCCTTATTTTTAATAAATTTGGCCTGTCCATTTTTGCTGAACCAAAAAAAAGAGGGACCCAGTTCTTTTTACACTGACATTCTCAGGGGCGAAGGCTATTTTATAAAAGCCTGCACCCCTAAACCCCAATTCTGCTATTTTTTTGTGCACCTATTCAATGGAAACAACTTATCACCGTATTGGATGAAAGACTTGTTAAAAATGTGATGTGTGGAGTAAAAGTAAAACCTACGAAAATGACGTCAGAATGTCTAAATTAACGCCAAAACTAAGTTAAGGCACCCATATTGAATAGCCATGTTAGTGTTAAGACAAGATTTTAAACTACAAAAAAGAAAAAATAGATCACAAAATAGTACGCTCCTTTTACAGTTCAAACAAGACACATTAGTTCGAAAAATAGTACGCTCCTTTTACAGTTCAAACAAGACACATTAGTTCGCAAAATAGTACGCTCCTTTTACAGTTCAAACAAGACACATTAGTTCGCAAAATAGTACGCTCCTTTTACAGTTCAAACAAGATACATTAGTTCGCAAAATAGTACGCTCCTTTTACAGTTCAAACAAGACACATTAGTTTGCAAAATAGTACGCTCCTTTTACAGTTCAAACAAGACACATTAGTTTGCAAAATAGTACGCTCCTTTTACAGTTCAAACAAGACACATTAGTTTGCAAAATAGTACGCTACTTTTATTGGTTACACATGATTGGCCAAAGAAAAAAAACAACATTACTTTGGGAAACAGATGCAAAGACAAACACATCGATTTTGAGAAATAAATAATCAAACACTTACCAAAAAAAGACAAATCAACCGAAGTACGAAAACGTCACTGAAGCAAGGCCAAATAAACTGTAAAAAAAAATAAAAATTAATACACATTTTAAAAACTTAACTACGAATTTTTAAAGGGGGATTTTAAAATACTTACAGAAAAATGCAAAAGCCAAAAAATAGAAACCAAAAACGACCAGAAAAAAAATAAGTAAGCAAAATACCAAAAAAGATCACAACCCAAAAATAAGCCTTCTACTACCAAACCAGCCAACAAACCACGACAATGCCAATCCTCCAACAATCAACATGCCACCTCGACTGGAGTCACACCAAGCCATAAATAGTCTTTATTTTCCCGCACAAATTAAGGACGGACAATAGGAGCGCACAATCAATGATGCGTCCGAATAAGGAGAATAGGAGCGCACATTCAGTGATGCGGCCGAATAATGCTGATGCATGTATAAAAACGTCACTGAAATCCCAAATCAGTCTGCTGTAGTTGAGTCCAAAATGACTACCGAGCAGCAAGGTACTGGCCAAGAGGCGCCAGGTAAGTATGATTGTTTTTCTTATGAAAATGATGGTTTATCAATAATTTAAATAAAAAAAAAAAATATCCCTAAAAATTTCTGTTTTCCAAAAGGTGTGGAGGATGATATGGAAGAGTTCACAAGGAAGGAGATGGAGGTTTTGATACAAATGTGCACTGACACCCTACCCCAGGCCCCAAGGAATATGGGTGCAAGCCAGAAGTGGAAAATGTGGGAGGACATAGCCAGTGCTGTCTGTAAAATTTGTAAATAAACCTTTTAATACATTCCTGCCTATAAACCTCTAAGATTCACCTGCCTAGAACCTCTAAGACAAAACCCTGCCTATACCTTCTAAAACCACAAGATGTCGCTATTTTGATTATACCATTAATGAAATACTGAGACAGTTGAATAGCGGTCCGAAGCGCTAAAGATTATTATTCAGGTAAAAGTACAGATGTTACAACGCTATGATCTAATAATGAGCGCAAATAAATTGTACAAACATTAGGTCATAAGGTACAGTTAAAATACATGAAATGGTTATTAAAGATCAAAATACAATGAGCAATATGAGAAAGAGAGAGAGAGAGAGAGAGAGAAAGAGACATATTAAAATACAATGAGAGATATATCAATGTCTGCTGAGAGCACATGTTCAAGATGGCTGGTGATGGTGTGCGTGTTTGTGCGTGAGGGGGGTTGAGAATGCTTCCTGCCCTATTGTCCAAACCGCATGGTCTCTGAACCTACAACAGACCTCATCCAGTAGTCACTAGACCGTGGGGAGGGGGAAGGGCCGAAGCACATGTTTTTCCTTTGTTTGCAAGCCTCATGATCCCTAGGCAAACTCCATCCTGCACCAAGCTGCAACTCCGCAAATCATCCATCAATGACCACAACCACAACAAAGACAATATACCTATCTGACCCACACAACACCACAACTGGGCAGAATCACCATTTCCCTTGTTCACCCCACATGGAGGCAAGCCATCTCCAACAAACCGCAGACAACATACCCATCTGACTCACACAACACCACACTATGATCACATTCATGAGTATACAGCACACACAAAGCCCATCTCTCCCAAGCAGAGATACCGTTCAAGCACACGGCAAGGCCCAAACACAGAACACATGGCAGGGCCCAAACACAGAAGACATGGCAGGGCCCAACCACAGAACACATGGCAGGGCCCAAACACAGAACACATGGCAGGGCCCAAACACAGAACACATGGCAGGGCCCAAACACAGAACACATGGCAGGGCCCAAACACAGAACACATGGCAGGGCCCAAACACAGAACACATGGCAGGGCCTCAATCAACCAGCATCAATCATTCACAAATATCACAACAATTCCACAATCAATCCCTTTCCTGCATGCTAACAACAGACTATTATACCCTACAGTGTAGATGAAGAGTACAGATTAGATAACATATCATCCACTGTATGCTAACACAGACTCATGAATATCCTTAGAAAACTACAAACCACACACCATGCTAAGCTAATAACAGACTAACACCAAAAAGCCACAGACACCCAAATAGGCTAAATATTGCACAATTTATACTTAGCTACAACAACCCAGGGGAACTGAGATCCATTTTCCGTTGTCTGGTCAGGGAGTGTACCTCTCTCTTCCTTCTAAAATCTGCCAGTGCCTGCTAAGCTGTGTGTGTGTTCTCAGGGTGTGCATGCTATGTTCCCGCCCCCTTTTACCTGTGAGGTCATCAGAAAGGGAGTATCCTTTTGGTTATCTGAAACTACTGTTAATTAAATTCTACTCCCAGTTAGCTAGCTCTATTGATTAGACTGGAATAACCAGTCCTTTGGACAAAAATGTAAACAGTCCTACACCATGTTATTGTCTTTTGGTAAAGGTTAGAAATCTGTTACAGGGCATTTATTGGACAATTCCAAATGGATACAAAAGGTCTCCAACCTCCTTTTGTATCCCCCAACATGCAAATCTAAGCTGCTATGGAAAACAACATTTCAAATAGATATTCTCTCTAACATTCATATTTCATAGCCGCATGTTCTAATCTTCATATTGATGTCACCGGAATGCTGTGGAAATAAGGTAGATCAGAACGGTTCCAAACACAGTCCAATTGTCATTTACTAAGCCATAGTTACAGAAAACATTAATTTCTTTATATACTGACATTGCGTTTAAACCAAGTAATAATTATCCTTTTTGCGTTACGGGACCATTGCTTTTAAATATATGTATGCGGGGAAAACAGCACTGAATTGCATTGTGCGTCTGATTGCAAACAGATTCTGTCTTCGCCAATTATCCGGTTTTGACAGTTGTCAATGGGGTGAGTGAGTTGGAACGTGCAGCCCGGGATGTTAAACGCCGGTAAGTACAAACTACATTTGATTAAAAAGTGTTTACAGGAAAAAATACTGCAGTAATAATGCCAACTTTTTATACAACAGATGGACCGACTTCAAATATCGGCTGAAACAAAAACTTGCAGATAGGGCTAGGCATGCAAGGGGGACAGGTGGGGGTCCCACCCCTGTGTCACTTGAGCTCACTGATTTGGAGGAGCTGGCACAGGGGTGTGTGCAGGATGAGGAGGTGTTTGGCGTGTCGAACATGGATACCGACATGCCAGACTTTACGGCTCCTCATGTTGACCCAGGTAAATGTTGGAATGTTACCAACTCTGAAATGTTTCTGGGAACATATCTAGATTCTAATTTGACTCTTTTCTCTTTTTTCTCACAGAGACACAGGCGGATGAGTCTGCTCCAGAGGTGAGCGTTGGCCGCAGAATTTCTTCTGGCTCTGCAGGGGAGGAAGCAGTAGGTCTGGCTGGGGACCCTGTGGAAGACAGTCCAAGGCCTTCCCCCTCGCAGGCAGTAGTCCTCCTCACTGATCTCAATTTCAAAACGGATCAACAGACCGAGATTATGCTGAGGCAAGTCGCCAATCTGTTACGGGTGGCGGACGCCCTGGAGGCAAATTCTGCGGCCAACGTGCGAATTGCTAATGCCCTGGAGCAGCTCGTTCGCCACCACATGTTGGAGCCGGCCTCCCTTCCTGTCGGAACATCAGGACCCTCCACCTCTGGCACAACAACAGCCATCCCTCCAAATGTGCCTAGCCCTATGCCTAGTCCAGAGGCCACAACATCTGCCTCAGGACAGGCCAGGCGAAGGACATCCCGGACCCGTACCAGCTCACTCCCCACCCCGCCCAAACGCCCTAAAAGGCGATGACTTTCTTGTGAATTGTTTTTAATAATTTTATTGGTTTGTGTATGAAATGCCACTTTGTTTATTTTTGTGGGCAAAAAACCAATTTATGTTTTTTTACGTTTTTTACATTATTTCTGTGAGTAAAAATAATTAAAATAAAAATACAAACTGATCAATTCTCTTGTTTATTTCTTTCAAAACCGGTTTAAAGGTAATCCAGACAAAAAAATGACAAACAAGACAACGGAAAGAAAAACATTTTTTAAATTCTAAACAATCAAGGGTTTTTTTTTTAAAAAAAAAAAAAGAGTTTTAAAAAACCAAAACAAATTACGAAACCAAAAATGGTTTCTTTGGCCATAAAATATTCGCTTCTCAAAAAAACATGTGTACAATATTGTTGAACTACAAACCCCTACAAAAATAAATAAAACAAACAAACAAAAAAAGTCTGCTAATTGATTGTATTAGGCCGCAATTAGCAGTAGTTCACCTGCGTTCGGATTTTAGAAACTAAAAAAAGGCTATTAACGAAACACCTTACAAGCAGATTAACAATTACAAGATGATTGGTTATGTGGCCGCAAATGATACATCGCCACACCATCGATGAGCCCGGAGAAGGCCCAAGAGACCATCGTCATTGCGGTAGACTATACCAGATCACAAGCTGAGCGAGCAGTCTTACTGAAAATTGGATCAGCCAGTGACGTATGACTTGTTCCGTTCACATTGGCCGCTCGCATCAGATAATTAATGTACGCCCAAAAAACGCCTCGACACGCCTGCGTTTTCCCGTCTCCACCCCCGTCACCGCCCCCAAAATGGCCAGTTCTGTCAATCACATTTGACATGTCACTTCCTGTTCGCTGTTCGATGAACGACTGAAAAATTATCGCAATCAGCCATACGCACATGCGCACTGTTACACCGACGCATGCGTGGTTGTACAACATCGGATCGCTACGAGTGAACGTCCGCTTACGAGCGGCTCTGAATGAGGGCCTTTGTCTTTAATTATTTTTATATTGCAATAGCACGGTCATATATAACACTTGCAGGGTGGAAAAAAGGTACAGAACCCACAACAACATTTTAACACCCTTTAGAAATTTCTCATTCAGATATCCCAGCTTCAGAATGCCTTCATTTAATACACAGTGGATTTCCAGAAATGAAAGGATTTAGCAGCTGAGAGGGGAGTTAGACCCAAAAAGAATGCAAAACAAAAATGCAAAATAAGCAACCTAATCAAAACTATTACAATAATTCATTTAAATAGCAAGAAAGCCTCTTCTTACTTACGGGTATATTTATCAATATTATTTTTACAAAAATAAAGTAAAAACATATGTTGTCACACCCTTTTCACATTATTTTAATATCACTTAAATGCATTTAAGAGCATTTGGAGAAGGTTTCGTAAAAAACTACTCTAAGCCCTTAAATTTTCATATATTTTTAGTAAGCAGATTACATTTACCATTACAAGTATGGGAATGCATTCTGCTTCTAATTTACTAATGATCAATTGTAAAAAATATACTTTAGATGGCATTTTGCAGGCTTCTCTCCAGTTCCCCAACTCCTTCACTGCTCTGCCTGAAATCTGACAGGCAAAGCAATGCCCGGAGCCATTAGCCGGCACTTTCACTTTCACTGCATCTCAGCTGACTGCACAAATCAGCTGATTGGGTCACAGAGAGGGGTTCACCGATCAACCGTCCAGTACAGGTAAGTTATATTTTATTTATTTTCTACACAAGGTCAGAGGGGATTGGTATGAATGACCGCCAGACCTATGTCCGGCGGTTCAAATCCCGACGCCAAAAGACTGGCACCACTGAAAATCCTGATTGGTAAGTACACTAACTAACCTAACCCACTCACCCCCCTAACCCTCCCTTAGGGGTGCCTAACCCTAACCTCCCCCCCTAGTGCCTAACTCTAACCTTCCCTAAGTGTCTAAACCTAATCCCCCCGTCTCCGCAGCCTAAACCTTACCCTCCCAGGGGGTGCCTAACCTCCCCCTGGGGGTGCCTAACCCTTCCCCCCCTTCCCCTAGCCTCACCCTAACCCTCCCGGGAGGGTGCCAAACCCTAAGTCCCCCGGCAGCCCCTAACCTAACCCTCCCCCCCGCAGCTGTCCGCACCCGCCGCCCGGCTTACCTTTATTCGGTATGCCAGGAGTTGGGCTCCCGGCGTAGGGATAATGATAGGTGTCGGGATTTCGATGCTTATCATTTGTCCCCTGTTGGTATTGCACAGTCGGGAAGCTGGCAGTCGGCATTTTGACTGCATACCAGTCAGAGGGGCTAGGGCAGCAAGTGGGGGGTCAGCGGGGACAGAAGAGGAGGCAGGTTGCAGGGGGCCAGGGAAGACAGACAGGAGCAGGGGGGGCATGCGCAGACATTTTCTCATGCTATGTTTTCCAAAAAATATAGTGAGAATTGTGCCGAGGAGATTTGCAGGGACAGAGGTTTCTCACAAGCTTTGTACCTGCAAGTGATTTTTTTATAAATTCAACTGATATTTATTAAGTTTGCAACCCTGGTCCTCCTTCCCATAGGAAGGAGCTGGGCTACAAGAACCAGCGACATCTGAAGATGGCGTTTGTTCCCGCAATCAAGTTTGCTGCATATTAGATGGTCCTATCGGACCCCTAATAATGAATGGCCCGTTACATAAAATATACGGAAACTGGACCATGGACCATTAAATGATGATGAATAGTACCCAAAAAAAAACATATGTGGGTCTGAAATTTCTACCTCACTGCCACCTCAACTTTAATCATAATATAATATGGAGGTACAGGTCACGTCACAGACTCATTTTGAAATACAGAAGTGTGCTTTCTTACTGTCCTTTCAGTTGTGCCAAATAGTCCCTCACGACGCACCAGGTCCTGTGCAACGCAACAGTGCCAAGTGTCTTTTTCACCTAAAATGTGTCTTATTTGCATAATTAAAACACATAGAAGCAGCAAAACTAGATTGCTAGCTTGCACTGATCCATTTCATGTGCCACATTTGTACACCTGTGTGCAGCTGAGTCTGAATCTATGTAACAGGGCTCCGATGTGAGTGGCTGCAGCTTTTCCTCGCGCCAAGTTCTGTTGTGCTTCATCTGTGATTTTGTATGTGTGTAAAACCAATGCCTTTGCGGCCAAAGTCGCAGGCTAGCGTCTCCGGTAACTACGAACGTTTTTTGTGCTGCGTCTGCCATGCAAATAGGACAGAAAGTTTAAAGAAGAATATGGTGCACTACTCCTCTAGCAGCATCTCAGTAGCGCCAGATGTCTCACACCATTTGGCATATAGACATCCAGTAAGTGAGGACATATCTGTACTTACAGTACTTACAGTATATTTAGTAACATAAATCTTATAGATCTCCGCTATATTATATTAGGAAATGTTCTGATCGCTTCCTGGAAGTTTGTAGAATGACATTTAGGGGTCTATTTATCAAGCAGTGAAAAGTGTGGAGAAGTGAACCAGTGGAGAAGTTGCCCAAAGAGCTTTCAAGTAGCATTTATTAAGTACAGTCTATAAAATAATAGGTAGGAGTTGATTGGTTGCTATGGGCAACTTCTCCACTGGTTCACCTCTCCGCACTTTTCACTGCTTGATAAACAGACCCCTTAGTATTTACCAACAACAAATGTTTTGTTCCTTCTAAAATGGTAAAAGCCCTACTTTTGTTTAGGAGAGGAGGAGAGGGAATGAAGAGCAGCCTGCAAATGGGCTATGGTTTCAGTTTGGTGTATGTTTTAGTGGCCTGGCCTTTAGCAATCCCCATGGAGCACATTTTCTCTTCCGCAGGATGGTATGGATACACAACTTTATTGTGCAATTAATCTGATCAGGAAAATCTTTTTGAAATAATAAAATCCACACAAATGTAACATTAATTGTAAATTACACTTAGTCCAGCAACAGAGACATAAGCCCAGGAAGAGGGGAACACAGGCCAATGAAAATGAGGCTAGAAAAAACACAAAAATGGGAGACAGGGCGCTTTCAAAAAAAGTCCAAACATATGATAAATATACACACATGATATATAAGACCTCAGCGCTGCAAGCCCAAAACGAACCTACTGTGAGGGTTCCAGATATAGAAAACCAGAAAAAACATATAAGACTTGCGCTGCTGGGGTATAATTAATCACTGTTTAATAAATTATTCCACATGGAATATCAAAGTATAATAATACCGATAAAAAACACATTAATATAAAAACAGAGAAATGAATAAATAATAATGGAAATATAGAAGTCTACACGTGTAGAAAACTGGGAGGCAAATATGAAACAAATTGACATGACAAAGAAAAAAAGGAATTATGGCCCTCATTCAGAGCCACTCGCTAGCGGCAGTACGCTCGTTCCGAGCGATGTTCGCACATCTGCGCATGCGTACGGTTTTTAGTACGCATGCGCGAACCGGTCAGTGCGGCCGAAAATCATTTGTACGCAATATAGCGAATGCCTGCTATTTTGAGTGACAGAAGGAGGCGTATGTGGGTGGTAACAGGGGAAGGTGCTTGAAAACGGGGAGTGGCGATCCGATCGCAGGCGTGCTTAAAGGTCAAAACGGGCGTTTTATGGGTGTGCATAATTAATACAGCAGCGTCAATGACCACGTCACTTGTTTTTTTTAAACTCAGAACTGCTCGCAAAATAGCGGTTGAAAAAACCAACCACAAGAATAGCGAGCAGTTCTTATCCTGTTCGATCTACTCGATTAATCTAATAAATAGCGGACATGACGTATGGTGCGAGCGGCCAGGGGGCATTTTTATCAAATAAACGAGCGTATGTTTTGCTCGCTCGTTCAGACTTAGAGGTGTGAACAGACTGCAATGTGCGAACGGATCATTTGCATAGCCACCCCTTGTTTTTGAACGAACGAATGCAAATAGCGAACGGCTCTGAATGAGGGCCAATATTTCAAAATGTAACCATGGTTAAATAACAATGTATCATCTTCTGAAAAAAATCAGCTAGTGGCTAAAAAAAGGACAGTTGCTCTGTTCAAACAAGTCGTATGCCTCTTTTAAAAGGCAAAGTCTGTTGGAGGTTTAAATGTATTCCCTATATAGGGCAAATTGCTCAATTAGCACGCTACATGATCCGCTATTATAGGCATCAACTTGTATATATGCACTCACACAGTTTGGTAGACATGTCCCGAAATCACGGTATAACCGCTGGTCCCCGATATTCACTAAGAGCTGTTGAAACTGCGCTGTATGGATAGCGCGTGGGAAAACAAATGTCTGTGCACAGATAGACACCGGATCCATCCGAGCGTCCGCGGAGTTGAGCGGGGATCGGGACTGCACTGGCAGCTTTGTAGGAGTGCAGTAGTAGTTTCTCCATCCACACCGGGTTCTCCGGTGTGGATGGAGATCAGACAGTGAAGAAGCCCTTAAGGGCTCCATCAACACCGGAGAACCCGGCTGCTCTAGCTATCACTGTCATTGTCTTGGACTTCGTGTGAACCTTAGAAACGAGTGGAGAGGGGCGTGGCTTGGTGGCCCAAGATGGTGGACGCTTATTTTTGAGCTCCACAGCAAGACCCAAATAAGCGGCTAATACCCACTCTCTTCCCATCGGGATACCTCAACCTAATTCCCGGCTGCCTCATTGAAACACCCGGCTATTATCAAGACCGGGTTGGGGGAATCTCCACCTTACATCTGACCTTGACGCAGGATCCTGGGGCCTTCTAGCGGCTGTTGTCCGCCGCGGTGCTGCAGACGAGACCTCCACCACTGGTTCACTTCCAGGAAGGGTGAAGCGGCTGACCTTCCTGCCCGCGACGTGTCTCGGAGGGGCCAGGGAGCCACGGGAGTGCCTTCCTCTACTTGCGGCGGCGCAGCACGTGACCGGCGGCTGACTGCTGTACTCTGGACGGAGGCCAGCGGCTGCTGCGCTGTCGATGGCGGCTGTAGCGCTGACTAGAGCCCGGGCCTCTGCTGTTGGACCAGTGGCCATACATCGCCAGCCCGGATCCCCCACTGTATTTACCAGAGTATTCCTGACCAGCTGAGCTCAGCACCTGGTCTCCCCAGAAGGAGGCGGCCATCTTCCTCTCCCATCTCAGCACAGAGGTCACACACAGGAGATTGTAACCTCCTGTAATCAGGTACTTCCTTACTGTGACCCCGATTCCATCAGGGGCAGCTTCTCAATTTTTTCTCCTTTTTCATCTACATCATATGCCTTTGTGGGAATTGGACTTCCTTACAGTGTTACAGTACAAGGGCAATTACTGATATAATCTGTTGGTTCTCCTACAGTGGCTACATTGTCCAAATACAAAGTGCTGTGCAGCTAGCTATCAGGGAAATGTTCTTGCATTAAACACGCTGATAACCTCCATCGTTCCTGTTATGATATGATATTTTATTGAAGTACAAACTGCACCGCAATCTGCACTGATTCTGATATATATCTTGCTGATCACCACTAGCTCTCATTACTCCATCGGATTACTGCCTGTATCATTATGGGTCCTAAATGTCAGAAACCTCCCTCAGCGGTCCTTCCAGTAAGCTTCTTTAATCCATCACCACCATCTAAAACAGGCCCAGCACAAGAAAAAAGTGATAAACAACTGTCAGCTCTCAGCACACCTTTTGACTTTTCCCCCCCTCTGCAGTCACAACAGGGCAATTTAGCGGATGATGCTCCCCTTACAATGGGATCCATGAAGCAACTATTAGCATCTTTCAAAGCAGATATCTCTGCCGACTTTAAAGCTGCTCTACAAACGTGCCAAAGATCGGTTGATGATTTGGGATCCCGCACGGATCACATCGAAAATAAATTGGAGGAAGTGGTTAAATCCCACAACGAATTGATTAACCAACACGAGGAACTCCAGGCAGAAGTAATCTCACTCAAGAGCAAAGTGGGGGACCTCGAAGACAGGTCCAGACGCAATAATATAAAAATCTGCGGCATTACGGAATCAGTATCCAATGCAGACCTGAAGCAATAAGCAACTGATTTATTAATGAGGCTGCTTCCGACCACCTCGATTACTGACTTCCTCCTGGATCGCATACACCGCCTACCCAAGGCGCGTGCCACTCCACCTGCAGCCTCTAGAGACACCCTAATGCGTCTCCATTATTTTCACATTAAAGAATCTATATTACATGCAGCCAGGCCATAAGACTTCTCTACTCCGATTCTCGGTGACCTCCAAATATTCGGGGACCTTTCTGCGGCTACTTTGGCCCTCCGAAGATCCTTCCTACTGGTCACCAGAGCCCTGCAGAAAGCAGATATTCCTTATCGTTGGGGATTTCCAACCAAGTTGCTAATAAGAAGAAATGGCTCCATCACCGTTATCTCTTCCCCCGAAGATGGCATACAGCAGTTAGTATCCTGGAATATACAGGACATATCATTGAGGCTACCGGGCAGCCCGCGGATTGAAGGGGAATGGTCGCATGCGGCCTCATCGAAGTGATATCCTTTCATATTTGCCTCTGTTCACCTTTCTACAGTCATGTTGTCCTAAATATGTTATGCTCTCAGGGGGATGGGTCTCTATGTAATTTAATATATTCACATGAGCGACCATGCTTTATAGTCTGTTACGATCATTGTTAAAGATACTAACTCCATACGTAGGGTTTCCAATGCTTTCAACCAATGTAATCAGAATTTAACTGTTTATCCCCCACATCACCTGTGGAAATGTTAATTATATTTGTTCCTAAACTTGATCCTCTGGGGTTTATAAATGTTCTTTTTGGTCCTTCTCTACCACAGAGGATAGTTAGTTAATTTTATTACGGTTTCTCTTAATGGCTTAATGTGTTATCTAGTATTCCACTATAATCAAGGTGGATCTTTTTATTTTGGTTGTATGGAGACCCACATTCTATATCCCCCTATTAATATTGATATTAATATTAATATTGATCATGTAAATTGATAACAGATAACAGCTTCCTTTTTAGTTTTCCTGAGACCAGGAAATATAGGGACAACTCCTGTTTACCTTTTATTATTTTATTGCGTTGTAGTTTGTACTACTCCTTTATCTATATGTATAGTTGATTTTTGAATGATGGAGGTTCTTATTGTAGTTCCTGTTGGTACTAATTTTTCCTATATTTATGTGTGTATTCTCTATCCATTATGTTCAAAAATTTCCCCCCTTGTGTTTTTTTTTCTTCCTCTCCCAGTACACTGATAGATATATGTTTTTGCAATATGTTTATATGTGCAATGTTTCTCAGCAAGTCACCACTCTTGCCCAATAGTTAAGATTCTTTCATTGAACACTAAGGGTCTCAATTCCCCTAATAAAAGGAGATTGGCCCTCAAATATTTTGCCAAAGCTAAGGCTCACATTGTTGCACTACAGGAGACCCATTTCCCCTTCTCTTCCCCTCCCCAGTTTTCTGATTCCAAATTTCCTAAATGTTACATGTCTAATGGACCCTCTAAGAAAGCGGGGGTCGAAATACTTTTCTCTAACTCTTGTAATTTCGTAATGCAAGAACAAATAACAGACAAAAAAGGTAGATATTTAATACTCATAGGTCTTTTAGATGATAAACAAGTGACAATAGCCTCAGTATATGCCCCAAATACCAAACAACCCGCTTTCTTTAGGAAATTTTGTTCATCTCTCCAGTCTTGTAGTAAAGGGTCAATTCTGATTCTGGGAGATTTTAATATGATTCTCGATCCCTCTCTTGATAAATCATCTCCTAGAATCACAGTCCACTCCCGACCTACCCAAGACAATTCCCATCTATTTAAGCGTGTTTTATGTGAATATGATTTGTATGATGTATGGAGGGACAAACACCCTGGCGAAAAAGATTTCACCTTCTATTCCCACATCCATAAATCTTATTCGCGTATCGATCTGGTCCTTTCGGATAAATGGACACTTAAATTTATCACTCGAATCTCTATATTGCCAGTTACCTGGTCCGATCATGCAGCATTATCCCTATGTTGGGATATTACCCATTCCAGAACCCCTCCTGGTCCCTGGTGGTTAGGTGAACATCTTCTCCTAAATTTAGAAGCTAAACATACCATAGCTAACTCCCTTTCATTATTTTTTTAGACTAATATACCAGAAGTCACATCCCAATTTACATTCTGGTGTGCTTTAAAAGCAGTGGTAAGGGGATCAGCCATTCAAGCCGCAGCACGTATGCATAAGAAAGCAGCGTCACTTCAGACTGATATAGAATCTCGACTCTCTGATCTAGAATTTAAACATAAGGCAGAACCGTCTAATGATAACATTTATCGTGAACTCCTCAAAGTCCGAGAGGAATGGAACGCATTGGCATTGAAAGAGGTTAAAAAATCCCTATTCAAATGAAAGCAAAAATGTTATGTTCAGGGAGACAGGGCAGGACGTATGCTTGCAAGGAAATTAAGTGGCAAACGAGTAAGGGACCGCATTAGATTGCTATCCACGTCAGGAGGCAAGAAAATATCAGATCCTTTCTCTATAGCAGATGCCTTCGCTGAGTACTATACCACCCTGTACAATTTACAGGCGGATTCTGAGGTCTACCAACCAAAGAAGGTTGATATAGCATACTTTTTGAGAAAACTTAACCTTCCTGTGCTTGATCCCGACTCGCTTAGCCTACTTGAGCGACCTTGGTCCAGTGAGGAAGTTGAGTTAGTTATTAAGTCCCTTCCAATGGAGAAGGCCTCTGGTCCAGATGGATACACCAACTCATTTTACAAAAAATTCACAAATACCTTATCCCCACTTCTAGCTCAGCTGTTTAATGAGGCTTCCAGGGTAGGATCTTTCCCAAAAGAAATGCTTGAGGCAAGGATCGCAGCATTTCCTAAACCTGGGAAAAATCAGACTTTACTATCAAATTATCTTCCAATTGCACTCCTTAATACTGATGTCAAAATTTACGCTAAATTAATTGCAAATCGGATAAATCCTTTACTTCCTACTCTTATTCATCGGGACCAGGTTGGATTTGTTCATGGACATCAGTCTTCTGACAATACGAGACGAGTGATTGATATAGTGGATGCCTTCTCTGAAATAGACCAGCCCTTTTTGTTGTTGGCATTAGACGCCGAGAAGGCATTTGACAGATTACACTGAGGGTACCTTCATGCTGTCCTCCGCAAATTTGGTTTGAAGGGCTTTGCACTTTCTTTGATAGCAGCATTATACTCCAACCCTTCAGCTAGAATTTTTGTTAATGGTATTTTATCATCAGTATTTCCAATTACTAATGGTACACGACAGGGATGCCCTTTAATGTTCGCATTAGCGATTGAACCCTTAGCAGAAACCATACGATCACACCAATTTATTCAGGGACCAGTTTTTATTTAATCAGACATACAAATCCAGTCTGTTCGCAGATTATGTTCTTTTGACCCTCACAAACCCCATTACCTCCCCACCTTACTTACATTCAATACTAGAATCCTACTCTAGAGTATCCTATTATAAATTAAACGGATCCAAAACCAAAGCCTTGCCTATTAATCTCTCTTCGACAATGATACAATCCCTAAAATCAGAATTTTCTTATTCCTGGCAAGAGAATAGTATCAAGTATCTTGGTATTTATCTAACTCCCACTACTAATAATTTCATAGCGGCTAATTATTTACCTCTGTTGCGAAGTGTAACATCATTAACAACTGACTGGATGATGCAAAATATATCTTGGTTAGGTCGCATATCGGCCATAAAAATGGTGATTCTACCAAAAATTCTATATTTATTTCGGACAATCCCTATTCTAGTCCCAAAAACAATTCTTAATAAGTTTCACGCAGTATTTATTAAGTATATATGGAGGGGCAAGAAACCTAGATTAGCTAGGAAGACTATGTCTTATCCAAAATTGGAGGGGGGATTATCTTACCCAGATTTACGATGTTATCAACTAGCCACAATGATCTCCCAACTTAATGCCTGGTTTACTCAGGGTAATCCAAAATCGTGGGCTCTATTGGAGCGCGGTATGATTTCCCCATTCCCTCTGGCAAACTGTCTGTGGCTTCCTCCATCGGTATCAGTGAGGGAGCTGGGAAGGTCAGTGTCAGTTTCCAACTCCCGTAAAGCATGGCTTGAACTAGCCACGTTAACATCAGACATTGTCCTACCCACTGCTAATTTTTCCCTTAATTCCAAATCTATCTTTTGACACTTGGAGGGCCCGAGGAATTTTAACCTTAAATGACGTAACCACTACGGATTCTCTGTTATCTTATACTCAGCTTCAAACATTATTTTCTCTCCCCTCCAGAGACTTTTTCAAATACCTACAATTGAGACATTGGCTTGGTAGTATTACTCCCTCTCCATGTATAGTGCACAGAATACCCAGATTTCTTATTGATCGATTGTGTAGGATTGGAGGCAGAGGAGACATTACCTGGTGGTATCTATATTCAACTAATCCTCTCGAATTTACTAAATTTAAATCCCTATTGAAATGGGAAGTAGATCTCTCATGTATAATATCCGAGGAAGTTTGGCATATCATATTTCAGCTTGAAAAAGGATACAGGAGTATCCGAAACGCGTTGCTGTGCTGTCTCTAAACTTATCACTGGAACTTCTCACTATCTAAGGACTTGTGACTTCTCCTGTCGCTGACTACAGCTTGGACTGAAAAACGTGAGGTTTGCCAGCTGGCGGCTTTACCATCTACGTCTATCACTGGCTTTAACAGACAGGAGACACATCTATCCACTACCAGCTGACGCCTTCAGTAAACAGCGTCCACTGCGCCTTCCATAATAGGAGTGACGGAAGGTACTATTCTTCAGTATCAGCCGGTGACTCTGACATCGAGTTTGGCTTCGCTACACGGGAGGTCTATTCCCCTCACCGCTATGCGGAGCCGCCGTTTTAACAGCTCCCACTGCCGACCTCCTAGTGAGCGGTGTGTTACACGTGGATCCCAGACGGAGTGCCTATACCGGCCAGAGAGGCTAGCGCCCTGCTGTACGATCACTGATGTCAGCTGCCGGCTTTCTACATTGAGCCACACAAGGATCATTAGTCTCATCAATAGAGACTGTGTTGCCTTTATTACAGGTACATTATTGACCTTGATACAAGTTGTCTACAATATTGCAACTGATGCTGGTCAGCCAATTGATTCTTATTAGTGCTTCTGTTTGTCACTTTATTTATTATCAGTTCCACCGGTACAACAAGTTGACCACCAATATTTGTGACTCTACTATTACAATTGGTCAGAATATTTAATAGGATGGGCATACAACACTAAGTCCTACTACAATTAAAGAGAAGTCCAGTTAATAATGCCTTTTTAAATTGGTATTATCAGTATACTGCATGTTATAGCCTAATTGGGCTTTTTACATATATTGTTGTTAATTCTAACAGGCGTTATTGGAGATTTTTTGGAGCCTGATCAACTCCTTATGTCTCTCCATACTGTGTTATTTTAACTAGATATTGTGGTATGTGCTATATATTTTAGCGGAGGCACAATTTGTGTTTATCTTTATGTGTATACATAGTACTTTCTTGTACTGTGTAAACTAGATAATAAACTGGTATATTGAATTACTACACGCTTGTGTTGCTCTTTGTCCCAACAGTAATTTCAGAGCGCAGTATAATTTATTTCTTGTTATATTTAGTGAGGTTGGCAATCACCTCTATACATACTGCTGCACTGACTTTGAGTCTCTAACTGGTTAGCGCTAAGGGCTTTTTTGTGTGTGTGATATCATATTTCGAACATGTTTTAATCTCTCTAAGTGTATTACTCACACCGAACAGTTCTATAAATTGCTTCATCGTACATATCTCACCCCGATGCTAATGCATACCTTTTGGCCCTCACAATCCAACTTGTGTTGGCGTGATTGTGGAAATCAGGATCTCAGACTGCACACTCTGGACATATATATATAATTGGAGGTGCTACCTGTGGAGACCATTGATATATACACAAAGAAGAAATACAAGTGCACAACTCCAAATTAACTGATTATATATAAATAAATACATTTTACAGTAAATACAAAAGAGGTTTTTGGCATGATCTTGGCCAAGATTATGGGCCTGCTCACCATATCCGGGTAACCTCTTGTCGGGCAGGTCCCTAACATACTAGGGTTCAAATCCAGAGCGCAGGACAGCCCCAAACTAGCCCAGCCAAACCACCCCAAAGCACCGCTCTAATAAGAAAAGTGAAGTGTAAAAGAAATAGTTAGGAGCAGCCACTTGCCGCATATAAAGAATAAAAATAAAAAAGTGAAATACTTATATATAAAAGAAACAGACAGTGAAGTATTAAAATGTGTTGAAGGAAAATGTGTTATACTGCGGTGCCCTGAAGCAGATCAGCAAAGCAATCCAGGGGGAACCACACCCCAAAAATGAACCAAAGCTGCACTACACAGTCTAAATATTAGCAGGATTTACCTACATTGTGCCCTGACTGGTGTGCATATTACATTGCCAGACTCCATGCTATAACCAATGAAGTAAAGGTGCTAGTCTGAGTGGGAAGTGGCTCAGGCTTCCCAGGTGTGCAAATCAATGCACTAATTAGTTTACAAAGAAAAAAGGATCTCAGACTGCACACTCTGGACATATATATATAATTGGAGGTGCTACCTGTGGAGACCATTGATATATACACAAAGAAGAAATACAAGTGCACAACTCCAAATTAACTGATTATATATAAATAAATACATTTTACAGTAAATACAATAGAGGTTTTTGGCATGATCTTGGCCAAGATTATGGGCCTGCCCACCATATCCGGGTAACCTCTTGTCGGGCAGGTCCCTAACATACTAGGGTTCAAATCCAGAGTGCAGGACACCCCCAAACTAGCCCAGCCAAACCACCCCAAAGCACCGCTCTAATAAGAAAAGTGAAGTGTAAAAGAAATAGTTAGGAGCAGCCGCTTGCCGCATATAAAGAATAAAAATAAAAAAGTGAAATACATATATATAAAAGAAACAGACAGTGAAGTATTAAAATGTGTTGAAGGAAAATGTGTTATACTGCGGTGCCCTGAAGCAGATCAGCAAAGCCATCCAGGGGGAACCACACCCCAAAAATGAACCAAAGCTGCACTACACAGTCTAAATATTAGCAGGACTTACCTATATTGTGCCCTGACTGGTGTGCATATTACATTGCCAGACTCCATGCTATAACCAATGTAGTAAAGGTGCTAGTCTGAGTGGGAAGTGGCTCAGGCTTCCCAGGTGTGCAAATCAATGCACTAATTAGTTTACAAAGAAAAAAGGATCTCAGACTGCACACTCTGGACATATATATATAATTGGAGGTGCTACCTGTGGAGACTATTGATATATACACAAAGAAGAAATACAAGTGCACAACTCCAAATTAACTGATTATATATAAATAAATACATTTTACAGTAAATACAATAGAGGTTTTTGGCATGATCTTGGCCAAGATTATGGGCCTGCCCACCATATCCGGGTAACCTCTTGTCGGGCAGGTCCCTAACATACTAGGGTTCAAATCCAGAGCGCAGGACACCCCCAAACTAGCCCAGCCAAACCACCCCAAAGCACCGCTCTGATAAGAAAAGTGAAGTGTAAAAGAAATAGTTAGGAGCAGCCGCTTGCCGCATATAAAGAATAAAAATAAAAAAGTGAAATACATATATATAGAAGAAACAGACAGTGAAGTATTAAAATGTGTTGAAGGAAAATGTGTTATACTGCGCACGTGACATGCACAGAGAGAGGGAGTGAGGAGCCGAGATCACAGGAAGAAGACTGGCGCGCTGCTTAATAAAGGTAAGTTTACTGCCTGTCACACTCATGCCTTGCCTCTAGGACACTGTGCAATAAAGCTCAGCTCAGACACCACCACCAACATCCACCTTCACAAGTGCGATGGGAGGGAGGCGGGGAGTCGCGAGGGTGGGGAGGGTCGCGGGGGGGGAGTCGCGAGGGGGGGGGTCGCGGGGGGGGGGAGTCACGAGGGGGGGGGGTAGCGGGGGGGATGTGTACAAGCTCTGAATTTGCTTAGGGGAAGTAAGGTGTCTGCCTGCGCCTCTACTGTTTTCAGCAAGGGAGGGGGCTAGGGGAGGTGAGATGCATGACTGCTATTACTGTTTTCATTAGGGTAGGGGGGCTAGGGAGGTGAAGAGCCTTACAGACAGAGCCATTACTATTTTCAGCAATGAGTGGGGGGGGGCTGGGGAGGTGAGGTGCCTGACAGGTGCATTACTGTTTGCAGATAGGGGGAGGGGGGATGGAGGAGAAAGAGAGGTGAGGTGCCTGACAGTGCCATTACTGTTTGCAGACAGGGGGTGGGGGGGGGCTGGGGAGGTGAGGAGCCTGACTGACAGTGCCATTACTATTTGCAGAATGGAGGGGGGGTTGTCTAGGGGAGGTGATGTGCCTGACAGTGTCATTAAGTGGCTCATACACAGTGCGCTAAAGCAGTTGATCTGACTGATTGGTAGGATTTGGCTGCTATATTGCACCGTGTATGGCCCTGATGTCGGACCGAGCGTGCACCCGTGGGGTCATCCATCGCACCCCTTGATCTCACTGCAGGTTCAGTCAATCAGGAGATGCGATGTGCGATCCCATGCAGCGCTATGCGGGAGAAGGAGGGGCAAGCCGGCATATCGGGCGGCCGGTTGTGGGGAGACTGCCAGATATGTCGGACGTTGGATCCCCCAGCGCGTCACATGGTCCCTATCGTACTGTTTGTCGAAGCTAAATAATTGAGTAAGACAAGTTCAGTTTAAAATTCAGTCACAGCGACGCCATCTTGCAACTGGCCGCAAGACTCCATTTTTGAAATGCGATCGCAAGACGCCATTTTGCGAATGGCCGCCTAAGCGCCATTTTAGATCAACTCACATTTTAGTACATGTGGCGATAATACCATTAGCATCATGCGAAGGCATCTGTGACCATTATCATATAAAGCAAGTGGCCAGGTGACAACTGGCTTGGGTAGATAAGTTTCCTGCATAGTGTTTGTTCACTACGGGTGGTCTGGCTAGAATAAATAAGCAAGCTTCCTGCAATGACACAGGAAAGGTGGGAGGGCCTGCTGACAGGACATGTAGAACTATCTAATCCAGCATGCCACACTGCTAAAATGTTCACTCAGTTAGAGACAAATGCATTTTCATACACACATTAAATATGTCTTTATACCAAACCCTGAATACCCACACATTTCATATTCATACATAAGGTTCAATAAGCTTTAAAGTGTATGATTCAAGAAGGTTCAGTTAGTTTAAATGCTAAGAAATAAAGATATTTGTTAACTAAGGAATTATACAAGATAAACACATCATTCTTGGAGTTGTTCTGATGCATACTCTTTCCACAGTTTCCCGGTGCTATCGGTGAGGAGATCGCATTATGCATTCTCGAGTTATGGACCGCAGAACCTACAAGCAACCAAAATGTATATTTTAGATTCAACTGTTAGGATGCTGAAGAAGGCGTGAGGAGGAAGACCCCTAGCTGTTAGAGGCAGGGAAAGTCTGTTAGATGCACTGTAACAGATGCTTCACCTCTGAGAACCAATGACATCAGCAACAGACATACCTTTTGTCTTGTTTATACTGGGGGGGTATAAGTATGGGTGCAAGGACACTATTTGGGAGTCTTTGTGCTGAATGCTGAATGATGAGGGGTCTCTTGCTGAAGCCTATCTCTGGGTCCAGAAGCGCCTGCGTACGTATACTGTACTTGTGGTCTGTATGATTTACTTTTGCGCCTAAATTGTGTCTTGATCAATTGCATGTAACTGTCTGAACTTTTACCTGAATATCACTTGTGCTTTGGAACCACAGGTTCTATGTCTAAGTCTTTATTTATGGTGTAACTGCGTACGCAAATTAGCGTCATCCTTAGAGGTTTATAGGAAGGATTTTAGAAGGTACAGGCAGGGGTACATAGAGGTTCATTTCTAATATTGTTAGTTGGGGGCTCGTGAAGAAGTCACTTACCTGCTCGCACGGTACATACGGTCATCGATATTTCAGCAAAGGGTGGAGTGGCCACATGCAGGATTTGCCTGCAACCGCTTTGTGCTGAAAGATCGCTATCGTTCTCCGTGTGAATTAAGGAAGCTGACTAGAATCCAGGGACAAGAGAGGAAAAAGTTTGTTTTCCTCTGTTGATAGAACCTTGTGTTTAGAGGGGTGCCGCAGTATTGCATACGCGGCTAAAACGCATTTTTGCGTACGCAGTTAAAAATTCATTATACGGTTGTGTGGTAGTCGCATAATTGTGTATGCGGCCGTTCGCACAATAGCGTATACGCACTTCGGTTCTGCTGCCACGTGTTTGAACAAAGCCATTGAGGTTTACATTTTTTTTTTCTATTACCAATATCTGGGTTAAACGTGTATTTTTCTGCGCAGGAAAAAGTGTGTAACAGTGAGTGTATTGTTTGTAGGGGTAATTTATTCCCTAAAGTTAAGGGTATCGTATGATCCTTAAGGGCTAGGTGCAAGGGTTAGCCTAGTCTCTCGGTAAGCAGCTTACCGTTCTAAACACAGTAGCAGGTGTACATGTTGTCTTTGTTGTATAGAGGTGCGTGAGAGTGGCCGACATATAAACTCTCATAGGTCTGGAAGTTACCTTACTAAAGCTTATCCGGGTGTGGAAGTGGCCTGCTTCAAATCTTATCCAGGTGTGGAAGTTGCCTTACTAAATCTTATCCAGGTGTGTGGGCGCCGCCGACTTAAATCGTCAACAGGTAAGTGAAAGTGTCTTGATTGTCTTTCACCGGTTTAAATTTTTATTGAAAATCGTAGGAGTTGTCTCAGAATGGGAGCCACGCAAACAGTAGAGATGTTAAGCAATGATGTGCTGCTAATGGAGGTGCCGATCGGATCGGCCCGTCGTATCATGCATACCAAGTACGGTACTTATGCAATAAGGTATTGTGATATATGGTTTAATATGACGAGGAAGAGTGTTAGACCGTTTCCCAGAATTGGTAGTTTTGACAAAAATGTGTTAGATAATGTCCAGGATCACATCAGTATGGTGCGATCCCGAGAGAAAAAGATTAAGTATTTTGAATGTTTAAAACTTTGGCAGCATGAAGGGGATGCTTGGCTTAAAAATGTGCAAACGACGCAAACTAGCGTTGCGAACGCATTGCCAGAAAATACATCCACGACACTGAATTGCAGTACGGACGAGCCGCAAATTGGCGCGCACGTGCGGCAAGGTAGCGTCGTGGAGAGTATTGCCAGCAGTTCATGCTCACCTCCCCCACCTTATGTGGACGGAGGTGTAAGTACAGTTACCAAAAATACCAACAAAAATGTAACAAGTAATTTGTACCCCCTCTTAAGTAACCATAAAGAAATTGTTTATGACGTAGATGATGAGCCTATTGTAATGTCTGCCATTTCCCATGCTGTGCAAATGATAGATGCTGCATCACCACAATCACGGGTGGTGCTGCCATCTCCATCGGTAACAGCAAGGGAAGTGTTAATACACTCTGCACCCATTGAGGTTGTTAATACCATACGTAGCAGCAGCAGATTAAACCCCCAGCCAGGTAATCAGGTCAGAGGTAGCAACGCTGCCGGTCTGCATCCCATTCGGACAATAACTGTTCCGAATGGAAATGCGGATGCAAACGGTGTAGTGCCCACTAGGGAAGTAGTAATGCATTGTCCATGGACAAGGGCAGAACTAAATTCCATCATAAATGATTTCCCTGATCCAAAAAAGGAATTAGCCAAATCTCAAAGATTTTTGAGAAATTTGGGTAGTTCTCATGAGCCCACTAATAAAGATTGGCGTGTAGTGTTAAGGGCCTGTCTACCACGCAATACCGACGTGACAAAATTTATCACGGATTGTGTATTGGATGGCGATGTTCCCTTAACAGACCAAGTAAACCAAGGTAACATTTCCCGCATTGTGACTCAATTGGGTGTATATTTTCCAGTAGTAGTTAACTGGAACAAAATCTTCACAATCAAACAAAAGGAGAGTGAAACTGCAGAAGACTATTGCGAGCGGGCTCTGCAGGCTATCACCCAGTACACTGGGATAGAAGATATTAAAGATAACATTCACCACAGGGGAATGATAGTCACAATATTGATGGATGGTTTAAAAGAGAATTTAAAAACTCGGGTTCAGACCTCACAGCCTGGCTGGAGGGGACTTACAATAGATAACCTCATAGAGTCTGCCATAGAACATGATAAAAACATCTAAAAAAAAAGGGAGACCCAGAGCGAAAAATTAATGGCTGTCAGTATACAAGCTCTGGAGGGAATGACGGTAACACCACAGCCAACAGACACGCTTGCACTTGCACACACACTCATGTCAGAACAAGTTGCTCTCACTAACCCCACTCAACAACAAACACAACTCTATCCTACTAACCCAATACAACCACAGGTCCCAGGATATCCACCTACTTCTTATCCCCCACAATACCCTTACCCTCCCTATCCTTACCCATTTCCACCACCTTTACCCTCTGCTCAAACTCCACAACAACACATGCTTTTACGTGAATCACGGACATGTTTTAATTGCAAACAAACAGGACACTTAAGTAGAAACTGCACAGTAAAAAGAGTATGGACCCCACACCAAGGGAAACCTGGATATCCCCATAAGGGATATGCACAGAGATCAGCAAATATTCAGCAAGCACCAGCTCCAATTGTAGCCTAAAATGCTTTATTGGAGAATGGTAGCCAACGATAGGGGTCAGGTCATACCTGTAGTCTACAGATAGTCAGGTTAACGGGAAGTACTAGGGAAGAACCGGTCTTGATGGTTGATGTAGCTGGTACTGAATATCCTTTTCTTGTAGACACAGGGGCGACCAAGTCAGTGATGAAATCTCCCGTTAATTTACAGGTGACCAACGAGACAATACCAACAATGGGTGTGACAGGTAGAGTGGAACGTTATCCTTTAACAAAGTCCGCAGAAGTTAGTATTGGGCCGTTGCATACCAGACATTCTTTTCTCCTGGCTACCGCGGCTCCTACTGACCTGCTGGGCAGAGACTTGTTATGTAAAATGGGATGTGTCATATATTGCACCCCTGATGGTGTATATTTAGATATCCCAGAGAAAATGGTATACGAGGTGCGGGATATGTTAGACACTCCTCAAAGGATAATGTATCACTCTACCGTTTTAAAAGAAAATCCATCACAAGTAGATGAAATGTTGTCCCAAATTCCAGATTCCTTTTGTACAAAAGATGGACAGGACACTGGATTAATGGCAAACGTAAGCCCTGTAATGGTAAACTTAAAAAGCGGTAGGCAAGCTCCAAAAATTCCCCAGTACCCACTAAAACAGGAAGTAGAACTAGGGGTGTTTCCAATAATCGAGCGATTATTGCAACAGGGAATTTTAGTTTGTACAGCTAGTGTAGCCAACAGTCCCATCTTTCCAGTAAAGAAGAGTGGTGGGAGGGGTTATAGGCTGGTGCAAGACCTTAGAGGTGTTAATAAGGTAGTAGAGAGCCAATTCCCTGTAGTGCCGAATCCAGCTGTCATCCTGATGCAGATCCCACCAAATGCAACCCATTTCACTGTCATTGACCTCTGTTCTGCTTTCATCTCTGTGCCTCTCCAACCTGACTGTCAGTACCTATTCGCATTCACATACAGAGGTGTGCAATATACATGGACACGATTGCCCCAAGGTTTCAAGTCCTCTGGGCTCTGGAGGGACGGACATGGTAAGCCAGTAGCTCCCAAGGCATATTACCCCAGCCTGGCTGAGGCAGCACATGGTCTGACTCACCTGGGCAAACAGGGTATGTGCAAGTTGGTGAGGGCATACTGGTGCGCACCAGGTTTTTCTTCACAAGCAGAGAAGATAGCAATGTCCTGTCTGACCTGCTTGAGAAAGAACATAGGGAAAGCGATCCCTACTGAACCGTCCCACATTCCTCCGACTGATGGACCTTTCCAGGTGATACAAATTGATTTCATCCAATTACCACCCTGCAGGAACCTTAAGTATGTACTAGTGTGCACAGACGTATTTTCTAACTGGGTTGAGGCCTACCCAGTGGCCACTAATACTGCTGCGTTTACTGCCAAGAAAATAGTTCAGGAATTTGTATGCAGGTACGGTATCCCTAGAATCATTGAGAGTGACTGGGGTACCCATTTCACAGGTGATGTTTTTCAAAATATGTGTAAGCTGATGGGTATTAATAGCACACCCCCTACCGACCGCAGGCCAGTGCGAAGGTAGAGAGGATGAACGGAACTATTAAAAATAAGCTAAGTAAAATCATGGCAGAGACTGGACTAGGATGGCCAGAAGCGTTACCTTTGGTCCTACATAGCATAAGGACCACTCCTAGGTTTCCTCTGAATCTGTCCCCATTTGAAATACTATTTGGCAGACAACCTCATTTGATTATAAGTCCCCAGGAAGACTTGAAGGGTAACAACGAGGTAACTGTAAAGTATCTTATATCAATGAGTAGGCAGTTAAAGCAACAGCAGCAGAAACTGAAATTGTTGTCTAATGATATGCCTGAAACTAACTGTCATGATGTTGAACCAGGAGAATATGTAATGATCAGAAATTTCTTGCGTTCAGGTTGTTTGACTGATCAGCGGGAAGGTCCATACCAGGTGCTGCTGAAGAGTACTACATCTTTGAAGGTGGCCGAGAGAGATACCTGGGTCCATTCCACTCACTGCATAAAGGTCAATCAACCAGTGGAGAAACAAGGCGGAGACAAGGCTGATAGTGTGGACCTGTCGCTCGCAAACTTGTTCCGGGAGGATTGAAAAGGTTGTAGTGAGATACCTGAACTGAGAGAAATTTTGCAGGACTGCTGTGTTCATTCTCATATTCTCTTTTAGAGTGTTCACCATCCTGGTCAGTTCGGGAATATCCAGTGTCTGTGATGGGGGACCGATTGAGGAAACAGGAGCTGATGGCAGTGCTGATGGAGTGGAGAAAGGAGGAGTGCAATGCCAATCAGGGGAGTGTCTGACCAATCTTAGTACTGTTATTGTTAAGAGAGCTGTCATTCCGGATACTCGGGGAAGGTGGGGAGGTTTATCGTCTGAAGATTCCTGTATTTGTGAGTTTTGTGGGTCCCTAGTTGATGAGAATTGTATCCAATGGTGCCAACCTAAATATAACCCGTACTGGGGAGGGTATCCTTTAGAGGATTATCACAGCATGGTAGGCAAAGTGTTAAATCAAACTGATTGCTGGGTGTGTTCACATGTGCCACAGGGACAGCATAATGTAGGGTTGGTGCCATTTCCGCTGAATATCACGGAAATTTTAGATTTACAAAAAGGGAAAACTTTGGATGGAAAATTCCTCTCATCCAATCCACCTCATCTCAAACTCTATCAATTCCAAGTAGATAGATCACTTTTATGTTTGAACATAACCAACCCCAATAAACCCGGAGGTTGGGAAGTGACGGGGAATAATCAGACGATGACCTTCTCACAAAGAGCTGATAATGAGTCCATAAACTATGATCTGTTACGCTCAATTAAATCAAGTGGAAAACATTTTAGGTACCGGTATACATTGAGTTCCACCAAAGAAATGATTGGTAAAGTACCAGATGGTTATTGTGCTAAAATAATACAACCCGAAACTTGCATATACCAAATGGAAGACCCTGAGATAGGATTGTTTGCAAGAGAAATGTGTTTAATGATAATGATGCATACCATTCCTTATGTTCTCCCTGATAATGTATATTTTATATGTGGAAGAAAAGCGTATAAATGGCTCTCCCCGACTTCCAAGTTTTAGTCGCCCTGGATCCCACCAGAATTGCTAGGGGTACATTAAATTTTAGATATATCCAGGAACTTGCTAAATTAATAGATAATATCACCAAGATGTACGATGACACATTCAGGTACACGGGGAGAGAATTGCAAGCATACAAGAAAGAACTAGTGCAACACAGGCTAGTGTTGAATTATTTAACCGCTGTTACTGGAGGGTATTGCGTAACGTTAGCCACCCAATTTGGAGTAAAATGTGGCACTTATGTCACCAATGATACCAGCGACCCTAAGGAGGTGATAGACCAGAAGATGGATGAGATTCTGCAGCTAAAGTGGGAATTTTGTAAGAACCATAACGCATCAGTGGCTGAAGCAGGGGAAAAGATAGAAGGATGGGTGTCATGGCTGAACCCAGTTAAATGTTTCTCGGGTCTAGGGGAATGGGTCCAGGAAGTGATCGCCAGCATAGGCAAATTCTTGATCCTTATACTGATTGTCATCATAATAATTGGCATATGCGTCCGGTGTGCTCCTATTGTGTTGAAGTGTGGAAAATGTAAAAATAGAGTAAAATGAAAGAATGAAATTATGGTGGTGGTCAGAAATGATAATATGTATACCAAGGTAGATACAGAACTGCATTACAACCCTGAGCTAGGAAGTACCATCATTTAAATGTATAATATTTAGACATGCATAGAAGATATTATTGAAATGTTATTTATAAAACACCTCAGAAAATGTAAAGTCTCAAATTCCCCTTCAAGACTGCTGTTATAAGACTGGTGCATTCCCACACCTGTCACATGATCTCCCAAGATCCGCGGTGTGTGTATAATATTCGTTTTATGTTCCCACCCAGAGACACATTATTGAAGGATTAAGGAACACCTTGTGCCATCCCAGAATAACACTAAATAATATGTAAATGTAAGCCTAAAATAAATTTATATAACAGATTGTGATAGCATGTTGTTTGCTATCAAAGGGTGGACTGTCGAAGCTGAGTAATTGAGTAAGACAAGTTCAGTTTAAAATTCAATCACAGCAACGCCATCTTGCGACTGGCCGCAAGACTCCATTTTTGAAATGAGATCGCAAGACGCCATTTTGCGAATGGCCGCCTAAGCACCATTTTAGATCAACTCACATTTTAGTACGTGTGGCGATAATACCATTAGCATCATGCGAAGGCATCTGTGACCATTATCATATGAAGCAAGTGGCCAGGTGACAACTGGCTTGGGTAGATAAGTTTCCTGCATAGTGTTTGTTCACTACTGGTGGTCTGGCTAGAATAAATAAGCAAGCTTCCTGCAATGACACAGGAAAGGTGGGAGGGCCTGCTGACAGGACATGTAGAACTATCTAACCCAGCATGCCACACTGCTAAAATGTTCACTCAGTTAGAGACAAATGCATTTTCATACACACATTAAATATGTCTTTATACCAAACCCTGAATACCCACACATTTCATATTCAAACATAAGGTTCAATAAGCTTTAAAGTGTATGATTCAAGAAGGTTCAGTTAGTTTAAATGCTAAGAAATAAAGATATTTGTTAACTAAGGAATTATACAAGATAAACACATCATTCTTGGAGTTGTTCTGATGCATACTCTTTCCACAGTTTCCCGGTGCTATCGGTGAGGAGATCGCATTATGCATTCTCGAGTTATGGACCGCAGAACCTACAAGCAACCAAAATGTATATTTTAGATTCAACTGTTAGGATGCTGAAGAAGGCGTGAGGAGGAAGACCCCTAGCTGTTAGAGGCAGGGAAAGTCTGTTTAAACCTGCCTGTTAGATGCACTGTAACAGATGCTTCACCTCTGAGAACCAATGACATCAGCAACAGACATACCTTTTGTCTTGTTTATACTGGGGGGGTATAAGTATGGGTGCAAGGACACTATTTGGGAGTCTTTGTTCTGAATGCTGAATGACGAGGGGTCTCTTGCTGAAGCCTATCTCTGGGTCCAGAAGTGCCTGCGTACGTATACTGTACTTGTGGTCTGTATGATTTACTTTTGCGCCTAAATTGTGTCTTGATCAATTGCGTGTAACTGTCTGAACTTTTACCTGAATATCACTTGTGCTTTGGAACCACAGGTTCTATGTCTAAGTCTTTATTTATGGTGTGACTGCGTACGCAAATTAGCGCCATCCTAGGAGGTTTATAGGAAGGATTTTAGAAGGTACAGGCAGGGGTACATAGAGGTTCATTTCTAATATTGTTACGTGTATGGGCCGCTTTACTGTTTGCAGCAAGAGGGGGGCAGGGCTGGCTCCAGGCACGATCCGTGCTTGTGGCCGCACAGGGTCATCGGGGTCTGGCTGTAGAAGATCTACATCCTCCACCCACCTGTTGCCGTTATTATTTTAAGCTCAGGGGGACTGTGCAGTGAGGGAAGGGGCAGAGGGGGACCATGGACCGGAGTTGTGTGCTGAGACACGTAGCACTGGTCCTGGGGGGAGAGGGGTTAGAGGAGGTGAGGTGCCTGCCAGTGCATTCACAATCGGGGAAGTGAGGTTATTGCATTATTATTTAAAGGTCCAAAAAATATAAATAAATGTCACATTTTTATTTAAGAACCTGCCTCTTTCTTAAGTGGTCTTAAGGGGCTTCTGTCACAAGACTAGCTAGTTTAGCAACTCTTCTATTTACTCAATGACAGGTGTATCCCACAGAGCTAATGGCTCACTCCCATCTCCTAGTTTGGAGATAATGTGGGCAGTGAATACAAAGCACAAGCTTACATGTATAGAGACTTAGGGGTCTATTTATGATGTTAATTATCAGGGTCTGAACGGACCCCGATAATAAACATTCTAACTCACCGCGAGTGCCGCAACAATTCATCATTGCTCCGGTGCGGAGACAGCTGATGCGAAAATCAGCTGTCTTTGCGAGCGACCAAGTCATTCATGTATCAACGCGACCGCACACCAAGAGTGGTATATCCATCTTATAAAATGCTGTGACAAAATAAGTAGGAGAAAAAAACAGTTCAGAATAGGCTGTTTAATTTGAATTATTTTTAACGAATAAACATTTAACTGTATAAACAGTGTAAGTGAATAAAATAGTTGACACTTTTCAGTGAGGTTGTGATGTGCTGCTGTCAGTGAGTAGTCTCTCTGGGGGCTCTTCAATTATTTTTAAGGCATGATAGTTAATGAGCGCCCAGTGTTGCAGTTCAATTGTTCTGGGCGATCATTAATTATCGGCCCGGGTTTGGCCGTGTAAAACAGCTAAACCCATCTAAAGTTCTGGTTAGTACTTGCTAATTGCGGTTAGCACGCCCTAACCAGGGGGTTTCTCACACGTTTCTGCTCACACCCTCCTGAGGGTGTGAGCAGAAATGCCGGCGCCGGCAGCTATGACGCCCTGACAGAGCAACAAATGAATTGCTCCATCGGGTGTCTTAAAAGAAAAAAAAACTGGCAAAACATTTGAACCGCCCCCTCTGAGTGATGCTGTTATTTACAGTAAGGTTTGTTTACAAAAGGTCATGTGATAGTTGAAAGTGTGGGGTTACGCTGGGAACTGGGCGGTCATTAGGAAATAATGTATGGTCATGTGATCTAATGTGTCCCATCATGTTACTGAGTTTTCTGCCATTATACCATGTCATTTTATAAATAAATATAGAATTTTGCTATTTGTACCCATACAATGTTAGACTTTAACTTCATGCCAACTGATCATGTTCCCATACTTTGCAATGGAGGAAACACATATAGGCTACTTTTGCAATGTGAGTGCTAGTGTATTTTGTACACTATGGGGTATATGTTCTAAGGTGTGGGTTTTTAGAAGTGGAGAAGTTGCCCACAGCAACCAATCAGATTCTAGCTAGCTGCTAAATAAATGTTAAGTAGAATCTGATTGGTTGCTATGGACAACATCTCCACTTCTAAAAACTCTCACTTTAGTAACTATACCCCTATCTCACTGCACGGCCCAAATGAGGAACTAATTTAATTCATATTTATGATTTTTATGTGATAAGTTGCTTGAGCTGCTGGACCTAGTGCCATCTTTTTATTAAATATTTTTTTCTATAGACCCATTACACCTTAATCACTATGCCGATTCTGTGTCTGTAATTTGTGTGCTTTATTTTGGTATTTTCATACTATTGTACGTTTTTTTTCAAGTAGCAATATATATTAGTATTTGTAATTATTATAGTTGATAAGCATATCTTTAAAGATTATCCATATGGTTTAACTGTGATTAAAATTGCATTGATTGTTTGTGTAGTTTACTAGGTTAAACAACATTGGATATTGTGCCCGTATGCAGCACATGTGTGCTGGCGCTGCTTTGTGTATTTTTGTTTTATGCTTACACTATATTCGGGTGTCTTTTAGCTTTATAGTGTTATGGATTGTTTGAGGAAGGGGGCCCCCAAATTGGTATCTTGCTTAGGGCCCCAAGAGGTCTAAATCCGCCTCTGATTTCAGTGCCAGGGTCTGCCACATGACTGTGGCTGAAATGATTGGTTCATTTGGGCCCCCACAAAACAAGCTGGCAATTAATCTGTCCCTGCACAAACTGGCTCTACGGAGGCAAGATGTCGTCCTCATCCTCCTCATCCACCGATTCCTCACCCTCTTCAGTGTTGTGTACATCCTCATCCTCACAGAGTATTAATTCGTCCCTGCTGGAATCCACTACCACAGGTTCCTCTGTACGTTCTGGAGGCTGGTCTTCCTGGAAGAGTTGATAATTTATTTTTATGAACATCATCTTCTCCACATTTTGTAGAAGCAACCTCCTACACCTTTCGCTGACAAGGTTCCCGGCTGCACTAAACACTCTTTCGGAGTACACACTGGAAGGGGGGCAACTCAGCTAAAATAGAGCCAGTTTCTACAGGGGCCTCCAAATTGCCTCTTTTTCCTGCCAGTACAGGTACGGACTGTCTGACATGCCTATTTGGATGCTGTCACCGATGTAATCCTCCACCATTCTGTCAATGGTGACAGTATCATATGCAGTGACAGTAGACATGTCAGAAATTGTTGCCAGGTCCTTCAGTCCGGACCAGATGTCCAAACTTGGTCCTGCCTGCCCTGCATCACTGCCAGCGGGTTGCTTAGGATACCTAAGTTTTTTCCTGGCAGCCCCAGTTGCGGGAGAAAATGAAGAAGGAGCTGTTGACGTGTCACATTCTGCTTCAGCTGACAGTGTTTTCACCAGCAGGTCTTTGCACCTCTGCAGACTTGTGTCGGCCGGAAAGAGAGACACCACATAGGCTTTAAACCTAGGATTGAGCACGGTGGCCAGAATGTAGTGGTCTGATTTCAACATATTGACCACCCTGGAATCCTGGTAAAGCGAATGAAGGGTTTCAACCACAAGTCCCACTTGCCGAGCGGAATCGCTCCATCTTAGCTCCTCCTTCACTTTCTCCAACTGCTTCTGCAAAAGCCTGATGAGGGGAATGACCTGACTCAAGCTGGCAGTGTCTGAACTGACTTCATGTGTGGCAAGTTCGAAGGGCTGGAGAACCTTGCACAACACGGAAATCATTCTCCACTGTGCTTGAGTCAGGTGCGTACCCCCTCCTTTGCCTATGTCATAGGTGGATGTATAGGCTTGAATGGCCTTTTGCTGCTCCTCCATCCTCTGAAGCATATAGAGGGTTGAGTTCCACCGTGTCACAAACTCTTGCTTCAGGTGATGGCGGGGCAGGTTCAAGAGTGTTTGCTGGTGCTCCAGTCTTCGGCATGCAGTTGCTGAATGGCGAAAGTGGCCAGAAATTTTTCGGGCCACCCAAAGCATCTCCTGCACGACCCTGTCGCTTTTCAGAAAATTCTGCACCAAAAAAATTATTGTGTGAGCAAAACATGGGACGTGCTGGAATTTGCCCAGATGTAATGCCAGCACAATATTGGTGGCGTTGTCAGATATCACAAATCCCCAGGAGAGTCTAAGTGGGGTAAGCCACTGGGCGATGATTTCCCTCAGTTTCTCTAAGAGGTTGTCGGCGGTGTGCCTCTTACTGAAACTGGTGATACACAGCGTAGCCTGCCTTGGAACGACCTGGCGTTTCTGAGATGCTGCTACTGGTGACGCTGCTGTTGTTGCTGTGTAAGGTGATACATCTACCCAGTGGGCTGTCACAGTCATATAGTCCTTAGTTTGTCCTGTTCCACTTGTCCACATGTCCGTGGTTAAGTGGACATTAGGTACAACCGCATTTTTCAGGACACTGAGGACACTTTTTCTGACATTTTTGTACAGTCTCGGTATCGCCTGCCTAGTGAAGTGGAATCTAGACGGGATTTGGAACAGGGGACACACTACCTCCATCAATTGTCTAAATCCCACTGCACTAATGGCGGATACTGGATGCACGTCTAACACCAATATAGCAGTCAAGGCCTCATTTATACGTTTGGCTTCAGGATGACTGCTGCCGTACTTCATCCTCCTCGCTAAGGACTGATGGTGGGTCAATTGTTTAGTAAAAGTAGTGGTGTTCCTACTTCCTCTCTGGGATGATGAATGACTCCCAGCAGCAGCAGCGGCAGCAGCAGGCGTAGCAATGCAGGATCCTCTGGAGGAATCCCGGATAGGAGAGTCAGTTATGCCAGTGACATGGCCTGCAGGACTACTTCCGATCCTGACTAAGGAGGAAATTGATGAGGAGGGAGTTGACGGTGTGGTTTGCAGGCGCTTGGATACAACAGGACAAAGGGATTTAGGTGTTCCTGGACTGCTTACGGTCTTAGCCAAAGTTTCTGAACTTGACTAACTTTTTATGAATGCGCTGCACGTGACGTATAAGGGAGGATGTTCCTAGGTGGTTAACGTCCCTACCCCTACTTATTTCACCTTTACATATGGTACATCTGGCAAGACAGTTGTTGTCTGGATTTGGATAAAAATATTGCCAGACCAAAGAGGTGGAATGTTTGGTCTTCTGCCCAGGCATGACCGTGATGGGCTTTTTCATCCCACGGACAACAACTGTCTCCCCCGGAGCCTGATTTAAACAAACCAGATCACCATCAGAATCCTCCTCGCCAACTTCCTCCTCAGCGCCAGCTACACCAGTATCCTCATCCTGTTGTACTTCAACAGTGACATCTTCAATTTGCATATCAGCAAGTGGACTGTGGTTGCTCCTTTCAGCAATTGCAGGGGGCGTGCAAATGGTGGAAAGAGCCACCTCTTCGCATCCAGTGCTGGGAAGGTCAGGCATCGCAACCGCCACCACACTTGGACTCTCCTTGGGGATTTGTGATATCTTCTTAGAATGCACAGTTCTTCGCTGTGCTTTTGCCAGCTTAACTCGTTTGATTTTTTTAGCGGGAGGAGGGCTTCCATCGTCATGTGAAGCTGAACCACTAGTCATGAACATAGGGAAAGACCTTAGCCGTTCCTTGCCACTCCGTGTCGTAAATGGCATATTGGCAAGTTTACATTTCTACTAAGATGATTTAAATGTTTTTTTCAAGGTCATTTTCCTGAACTTTGTCATTTGGGATTGTATATGCCCTCTACTGTGACATTGGGCATCGGCCTTGGCAGACGACGTTGATGGCATGTTATCATCTATGTCATGACTAGTGGCAGCAGCTTCAGCACTAGGGGGAAGTGGTTCTTGATCTTTCCCTATTTTATTTTTAATTTTATGTTATATTGATATATACGTGCGGCTAAGGTGCACACAAACACAGAAAATAATTTTTGCTTTTTGTTGGAGACTAGTGCACTTTGTGGGTTACACCACCCTTTAAGAAATGAGCCAGCCGGCTCTTTACTTATGGGACACAGGCGCACACTTGGCGCTGCTCCTTTGTTGATGCACGTGCAACTACAGTGCACACAATTCACAAAGACAGAAAAAAAAGAAGAATTTTTTATTTTTTGTGGAGCGCACTTTGAGGGTTACACCACCCTTTAACAGACAGACGCACGCTTGGCGCTGCTGATTTGAGGATGCACGTACAGTGCAGACAATTCACAAACACAGAAGAAAATGTTTTATTTTTGTTGGAGTGCACTTTGGGGGTTACACCACCATTTAACAGACAGACGCACGCTTGGCGCTGCTGCTTTGAGGATGCACGTACAGTGCACACAATACACAAACACAGAAAAAAAATATTTTTTGGAGTGCACTTTGAGGGTTACAGCACTCTTTAACGGACGAGCCAACTGGCCCTTTACTTATGACACAGGAGCATGCTTGGCGCTACTTTGTTGATGCACGTGCGGCTACTGTGCACACAATTCACAAACCCAAAAATATTTGTTTTTTATTTTTTTTGGAGTGCACTTTGGGGTTTACATCACCCTTTAACGGTCAAGCCAGCCGGCCCTTTACTTATGACACAGGCACACGGTTGGTGTTACTTTGTTGATGCACATGAGGCTACTACGCACACAATTCACAAACACAGAAAAAAAAATTATAATTTTTTGTGGAGTGCACTTTGGGGGAGCACCCCTGATGCACAGTTCACCCCCTGGACAACACTACAGCACCCCTCTAGGACTACAGCCTTTATGGGACACTGCACAACACAGTCCAGCCAGCCCCTATAAACTTTGGAGTGGACACAGCCCCTATGGCTGCAACTGACTGCACAACACAGCCCAGCCAGCCCCTATGACAACAGCACAACACAGCCCAGCCAGCCCCTATGGACAACAGCAGCACAACACAGCCCAGTCAGCCCCTATGGACTGAGTGGTCCCAGCCCCTATGGACAACAGCAGCACAACACAGCCCAGTCAGCCCCTGTGGACTGAGTGGTCACAGCCCCTATGGACAACAGAAGCACAACACAGCCCAGCCAGCCCTAGCTCCCACCCTCCCTCTTCACTGTCCACAGCCAGAGTGAGAAATGGCGCCAACACGGGGACCTTTTATAGAATCCAAAACCCGCGAGATCCGGAAGGCTGGATGATGACGTTTTGCCTCGATTTCAGATCCGAGTCAGGCGGGAAAAGTCGAGCCTGACTCGGATACGACTCGGATCGGGGGGACTCGGGGGGGTTGGATTTCAGAAATCCGAACCCGCTCATCCCTAATTTAAACCTCCAACAGACTTTGCCTTTTAAAGGAGGCAAACGACTTTTTGAACAGAGCAACTGTCCTTTTTTAGCGACTAGCTGATTTTTTTCAGAAGATGATACATTGTTATTTAACCATGGTTACATTTTGAAACATCATTCCTTTTTTTCTTTATGTCATGTCAATTTGTTTCATATTTGTCTCCCAGTTTTCTACACGTGTAGACTTCTATATTTCCATTATTATTTATTTATTTCTCTGTTTTTATATTAATGTGTTTTTTATCGGTATTATTATACCTTGATTTTCCATGTGGAATCATTTATTAAACAGTGATTATACCCTAGCAGCGCTAGTCTTGTATGTTTTTTCAATGAAAATGAGGAACTAGGTGGACAAGAGTAAATGTTCCACCTTGCTTCATTTGAAATGAAAAAAATAAAAAGTTAGTCAGTGGGCCTGATTCAAGACTGAGCGGTATTGTAAAGCTGTGAAGGAAGCAGTTGGTGTCTATAGAAAGCACGTCTCCTAAAAGCAGTAGCGATCCGAGTGCAGCATATGTAGATGCTACTGTATATGTAGATGCTGAATCATATCACCACCATGACCATAAGTTGCGATGGTGACAGCACCCACCTGCTAGTCTGACTAACCTTCAGTTTACTCAGGATGGCAGCAGGAGGAAATTTTCATTCAACCCTGGCCTAGGCATTCCCGGAGAATGGGGATAACATGCCAAAACAGATAAAATCATGTTATGTGGGTCTGTTTTTGTTCCTACAGTATTATTAACCTTAATAATAGTCATTTCCAGTCAATTTTGACAACCTCACAGCTCACATTATTGTTTTAACCCCCTTTGGCCAAAGGCTGGTTGGCTAAACTAAGCAACAGAGCAGCAGTAGAAACATACAAAAGTTTAAAAGAATATAGCACATCTATGAATCATTGAGGCACAGCAATGGCAGACAGAATGGGAGTTTAATAAACTACATAACCCCAAAGAAAGAATGTTTTCATTAATCAAGGATTTTTATCAGATGGAGGCCATTACACAGAAATGGAGGTTGAGTATGTAGGGGAAGAAACTTTAAATTTAGATGTGGCCTTGCGAGAGCTGTTTGCAATAACTTATGAAGATAAGAGGCCATAGAAGAATACAATGTTAATAGCCAAGGATTCCTGACAAGAGTTGCAAGAGAAGATGGCCATACTACCTCCCTCCTCTCTCCTTCCTAATTGGGTTACACACCCTTGTAGTACATTTATGAGGTACACCAGAGACTCTAAGTATAAGGAGAACTAGCTCAGAGGCCCAAGGGCAGTACAGGGAAATGGAGGTGGAGTATGTATGTAGTGGAAGGCAGATAAAAAAGAATGATCATCAAGCTGCTTTGCCAAAACTTAGAGAGGAAGATCATGATAATTTGATTAAACTAGTGACTGACAAGGAAATTCAGGGGTTAAATAATCATCAACTGGTAAAATTCCAGGACCAGACGGTCTGAATGCGGAGTATTATAAGATATTAAGTACCCATGTTACTCCTTACGTGAGAGATTTATTTAACTCCATATTGGATGAAAAATGCTCCTGCTAATTTTAATGAAGCCCGTCTTATAATTCTCCCAAAACCTAAAAAAAGATCCCACTCAAGTTACCTCATACCGCCCCATTTCATTATTAAATCATGACTTAAAAATATTTGTCAAAATGATGAAAGAAAGATTATAACCTATCCTTTCCAGAATAATACACCCATCACAGACCGGATTTATTAAGGGTAGATATTCAGTTTCAAACATAAGGACATTACTTGCAGCTATGATTCATACATATCAGGCTAAAGAAACTTCAAATATAGTGCGTCACATTTACTTCTAATTTTTCAAAATCAAGTTTTTGGTTTTTACTTTGTACAGGGGGACTAGGCAAGGATGTCATTTAGCCCCATTATTGTTCAACTTGGCAATAGATCCTCTAATATGACACTTTGAACATATGCAGGGATGGCAATGAATAATCATTGCTGGTCAGGAACTTAGCATTCTCAGATGATCTATTTTCATAATCCAAAAAAATCAATAGCATCAGTGATAAATAAATTAAATGTCTTCTCTTCTATATCTGTTTTTTTAGTTAATAATGTGAAAATAGAGGCATTAGCTTTTTTTCAAAGCACAGAGGATGGGACCATACATTTCTGTTTAAATGGGTGACTTCTACATTGACATACTGTATCTAGGGATCAAAGGGCCTGATTCAGAGCCGAATGCTCTGACCAGAGTGCTCGCTCTGAATCAGGGCCCTCCTCCCAAAAAATGGAGCGGCCTCCTGGCCGCTCATATAGCTGTGGGTGACCACCCACAGCTATAGCGAGCGGCCATGATGATGGTCGTGATGGTCTTTGACCATCGCGACCATCGGGCTTGCGACGAGACCCTGCGGTAGGGTCTCGCTGCCGCAAGCCCAGGAGTGATTTTGGCTCTATCAGAAATCACTCCCACTGACATCATTACTGATGTCAGTGGGGCCGGGCTCAGACAGTAGGCGTTCCCATGGGAACGCCTCCATCTGGCAGCCATGCCCCCGGCATGCCCACCAAAGGGGGCGTGCTGTCAGTCACCATCGACAGCACACCCCTTTGGTGTGAGCCCCTGAGCGACGTATTCCTCATCGCTCGCCGGGTCTCGCGCATGCGCACGACGGAGCTCCCTCTGTCGTGCGCATGCGCATTCGGCAAACATCGACCCGCTTGTGAGCGTCCTTTGCTCGCGAGCGGGTCTGAATGACCCCCAAAATACCATGTCATCCTTATATCTATATACAGTCAACTATAATAATTTACTAATACAACTGGCAAGAGATTTTAAAACATGGGGAACTTTGCCACTGTCCTATATAGGGAAATGCTATGTTATTAAAATGGTTAGCTTTCCCCGCCTATTATATATGATACAAATCTTTAAAAAAAAGATCTTATATGGCTGAATAAAGAGCTACAAAAATTTAATAGGGGCGAATAAATGCCCAAGAATTTCATTATGGAAATTACAGCAATCTACTGATTTATGCGGGGTAAATCTACCTTGTATTGAAAGATATACTATGGCTACAAACTATAGCTTTGTTATAGAGTGGATAGGGGAAGCTAATAATTATATAAATTATAAAATAGAACAAGCATTTATCCCAGGAATACATCTAACAGCATTATTACATATGCATCCAGCATCTTTACCAAAAGATATAAAACATAATTCACAAATCTTTGTTTCTCCCCTTAGTAGATAACCCCTCAATTCATAGTGGCAAACATCCATCTATGCAAGAAGATGGGCTCTACATGGATTGAAATATTTCTATCATCTAATAGATGCTAAGTCATTATAACCAATTATATATAGCCAACTACTACAGAAGTTTCCTAATTTAGATATTCCTTTATTTTCATACATACAAATTCAAAGTTATTTGCAGAAGGTATTAAGGTAATTAGATGACACAGAAAAATATAATAAATTGGATGATATTATTAGATCCCGACCCATGGAGGCCTTTTCCTCTTCTAAATTATATAAATTTATAAGACTTATGATAAATCTAGATACTATCACAGGAGGTCTAGCAAAATGGAAAGAAACATGTTAGAGTTAATAACGAAGATAAGAACTACTAAATGCATTAATAAAATATTAATATCAACTTCATACGCTGAGATGAACTATAAAATACTACATAGAGCCTATTATACACCTGGAATTAAGTTTTTAATAGGGCAGTCAGAAAATTCGAATTGCTTTAAATGTGGTTCTGCAGGTGTGGCTATATACCATTGCATATGGGAATGTCAATATATTAGAAGGTTTTTGGGAGCAAGTATAGATAAATATTAGGAATAATTTGGATAAGGATTTTGTGGTTACTCCAGATTGGGTATACTGTGACAAATGTACTTCAACTACTATACACACCCTAACAAAAAACAAAAAGATTTTGTTGACAAAAATTGCCGCAGTGGCAAAAAAAACTATACTCTCGAAATGCATAGAACCATGCACACTGACAATGCTACCTAGGATTCTTTATTTATTTAATATGGAGTGGACTAGTATATTGGTGAATAAGGAAAAATTAACAGAAAAAATATTTTCAACATTGCACCCTTATGTATGTACACTATCTACTGATATGAATATAGCTTTAAAGAAAAATTTTCAGCTGACAACTTGGTATAACTCTATGGTATTAGAAGGGAATACACCTTTTTGAGAATGCTAATAGAAAATAATAGAGAATTTTCTAAGGATGATTATGGATGTGTTGAATTTTTAAGATATATAGGACATAATTAAGGAAAATAACAAGAAAAGTTATTGTCATATATAAGTATATCTAAAAATATATATGTTTTTGTATGTATACACCTATGTGAAGGGAAATTGGGGAACAATATGTATTGATATATATTATAATGTAATTGTATTTTGCAGAATAAAATGTAAAAAAAAAATAAAAGAATGATCAATAGTTGATTGATTGATTGAAAAAAATTAAAATTCAGATGTGGCCTTGTATCTTCTTGCTCATATTACCAAATACTACCAAACATGCTCCTTAAAGCTGATCATTTTCTTAATATCTTGTGAGGCACCACATTATAAAAAAATCAAGATGGAATTTGGTAGCGGGGACACAGGATCTCAATTAACTGTCTAAAGCCACATGTTTTGATAGCGAATATTGAACGCAGATCTAATGTTAGCATAGCTGTCATGGCTTCAGTGATCCACTGTGCAACTGGATGGCAGCATACCTACTTGCTTTCTCTTGCAAAGCACTGTTTCTCGGTCAATTGTTGTTTAAAACTATTAGTCTTCTTGGTCCCCTTCTGTGATGAAGATTCACCCTCAACAGCCGCAGCCCTAGCGTGCAAGGATTCTTCTGGGGAATCTATGATAGGGAAGAAGTCAGTTAGCTTGAGTATGGGGAGATTAATGAAGGTGTTGGCGGTGAGGATTTCATGTGCTGGGATCTATCCCTGCTACTGGCAGCTATTGCTGGACTGCTTGTTATTTTTTTACAGGATGTTTGAGATTTTCCCAAATAATTTGCATTAAATCACTGCAAATTACGTAACAGGGAAGAAGTTCCTAGATGGTTAATGTCCCTACCTCTACTTACTTTAGTTTACAAATGGTACAGATGGCTTGACAAATGTTGTCAGGCTTTGGGTAAAAATAATTCCACGCTAAAGAATCGGCCTTTTGGTCTTATGCCCAGGCATAACAATGGCCTTCTTCTTATTACGGGCAAGAACTGCTGACACTGATGGCTAACTTTTCCATGAACAACATCCTCTTCAGCAACATTCTCATTAGTGTCAGATGCACAAATACCCCCTCATCCTCCTGTTGCACTTCCACAGTAGCAACCTCAATTTCTAAGTCACCATCTTTACTTTTACAGCCGTTTATCCCCACATTTGCAGAGGGTGGGGAAATGGTGGAAGGGGGTTTCTATAAGAGTACAGTTTCAGAAATGTCATACTCATACATAGTACTTGTGGACATGATTTGTCACATTTGTGAACACACAGTTTGTTCTTCAGCCTTAGTTTTGTTTTGGTGAACTGATTTCCCTGTTTTAAAGGTGACACATGTAGACTTAGTGCCTGAATTCCCTGAACACACAACAAACTGCCTCACAGCACCACTAGTATAAGTCGGGGGGCACCCTATTAATGACATTATATTTTTCAACACACAAGTTTTATATTATTAAAAATGTTTAACAGTGCCTGAACACATAACAAACTGCCTTACAGTGCCCCTAATATAAGCTAGATGGCACACTAATAATGACATTATATTTTTAACACACACGTTTTTAAATATATAAAAAACAATATAATAATAAGCTATCATCTCTAACAACATAATGGTGGGGAATCCAGTTAGCCTCAGTAAATTACTACGCGCTAATTGCTCCCCCCTAAGCAGGCTCCAAAACAAATTCCCCGATAATTAGCCTGTTTTCATGATGCCGTACGCAAATACACATACAGTACAGTGCAAAAGTTTTAGGAAGGTGTGAAAATAATTCTGCAAAGTAAGAATGCTTTCAAAAATAGAATAGTTAATAGTTTATTTTTATCAATTAACAAAATTCAAAGTCAATTGGGTGTGACCACCATTTGCCTTCAAAACAGCATCAATTCTTCTAGGTACACTTGCACACAGTTTTTGAAGGAACTTGGCAGGGAGGTTGTTCCAAACATTTTGGAAAACTAATCACAGATCTTCTGTGGATGTAGGCTTGCTCAAATCCTTCTGTCCCTTCATGTAATCCCAGACAGACTCGATGATTGAGATCAGGGCTCTGTGGGGGCCATATCGTCACTTCCTCCTTGTTCTTCTCTATGCTGAAGATAGTTCTTAATGACACTGGCTGTATGCTTGGGGTCATTGTCCTGCTACAGAAAACAATTTAAGCCAATCAGATGCCTCCCTGATGGTATTACATGATGCATAAGTACCTGCCTGTATTTCGCAGCATTGAGTACACCATTAATCCTGACCAATCCCCCAACTCTATTTGCTGAAATGCAGCCCAAAACTTGCAAGGAACCTCCATCATGGTTCACTGTTGCCTGCAGACAATCATTATTGTACCACTATCCATCCCTTCGGCGAACAAACTGCTTTCTGTTACAGCCAAATATTTCACATTTTGACTCATCAGAACAGAGCACCTGCTGCCATATTTCTGCACCCCAGTTACTATGTTTTCATGCATAGTTGAGTCGCTTGTCCCTGTTTCCACTTTTTTGGCCACAATTCTTCCATGAAGACTACTTCTGGCCAGACTTCTCCAAACAGTAGATGGGTGTACCTGGGTTCCATTGGTTTCTGCCAGTTCTGAGCTGATGACATTGCTGGACATCTTCCAATTTCGAAGGGAAGTAAGCATGATGTGTCTTTCATCTGATGCACTAAGTTTCCTTGGCTGACCACTTCATCTATGGTCCTCAACATTGATCGTTTCTTTGTGCTTCTATAAAAGAGCTTGAATAGCACATCCTGCACATCCCAGTCTACTTTGAACTCTTTGCCTGGGAGAGACCTTGCTGATGCAGTATAACTACAGTACCTTGTGTCTTTTTGTTGTGCTCATTCTTGCCATGGTGTATGACCTGTGACATGAAACTATCTTCCACGACCTCATTTTTGTAGCAGAGTTTGGCTGTCCTCATCCAGCTTTAAGCCTCCTACATAGCTGTTTCTGTTTCAGTTAATGATTGTGTTTCAACCTACATATGAAAATGATGATCATTATCACCTGTTTGGTATTCTTGGTTAATCATACATCTACCTATAACCCTACAAAATCCCTTACTTTGCGTAAGTGTACCTAGATGAATTGATGCCGTTTTGAAGGTAAAAGGTGATCACACCAAATATTGATTTGATTTAGATTTCTCTTCTGTTCATTCATTTTGCATTTGTTAATTGATAAAATAAACTATTAACACTTCTATTTTAGCATTCTTACTTTGCAGCATTTTTTCAACACCTGCCTAAAACATTTGCACAGTATTGTAGGTCTGTGAGCTTATCACGGATTCTATGTGTTTTTGTCTGAAAACAGATAATTTTTCGGGGAGAAAACACTGGGTTCTGATTGAATTGTCTGAAGCTTAAAAACGGGAAAAGTCCCGGTTTTCGGCCCTGAAAAATGATCAAGGCTAATTGTATACTGGCCATAGTATGATTAACAAAAACTAGACTTGAAAATGCTGACAGTTTTGTCCACTTGTTCCACATTTTCAAATCTGTTCAAGTTTCTTAATTTGAAAGTGATTTTATTTTTAATCATTCAAAAATTCAAGAAATTATAGGACATTTTGCACCTTTTCGATGAATTCCTTTGAGAAACAGAAAGGTGCTGGTTCAAACATTTCTAGTCACTTCAAAGGGCAAGAAAATGAAACATTTTATGTAATTACAGCATTTCAATATCGTCGTATGAGAAAGTGAATATACACAAAATTATTATACCAAAAAATATTAACAATGTTGAGTTTTTCGGTGTTTGTTCAATATGTAGGGACAAATCCACTTTGGATTCTGTTCAATTATAACAAATGATCTGAATGTGTCTTTGGTGCTCTTTTAGATATCAGCAATTAAATACATTTCATATACAATATAATGAAATGTTTAGATTGTATGTTTATATGGAAATTATTTCATTATTATAAATTATATGATATTTTGCTTATGTGAACTCAGTGCTATCAGCTATTTATTTGCATTAGGATGCATTATTCTTATTGAAATGTATGTGGTCTGACCTATATAAAATATATTTTTCTACAGACCTACACAGGAGGCAATTATTATCTACTTGCACAGCAGTAACAGATGCTAGAAATGATGTGCCCATGTACTGAACACAAACCCTTGCTGAGTAACAACACCTATTTGCAGGCAGGGTTGCTACAGGGAGAGTCAAACATCAGTGGAATAATAGAGCTATTTTCATTTCAGATAAAACACGCCGGGGGGTTTATCTGACTTTACATGTTGTTTATTAGATATTTTCCAAGTCAGCAAACTACAACCAGCTCCATTATGTTTAATGTATTGGCAAAGCATAACCCACTATAAACTTTCAAAAGTATATATTATTATCATCTCTAATATATATATATATATATATATATATATATATATATTATATATATTAAAAAAGGGATTTATTTTATCTTTATTTAATGCCATATTTATTTGCTTTAAAAAAAAAATCCCAACAAAATGACCACGATTTTTGAGGCGACAAGTTGCAGTTAAGAATTAAGACAGATTAGTATTCCAAAATGATATGAGCAGTGATGAGCAGAAAATGTAATTCAATTATCTCCGTATGGTATGTTTTTTTTAAGGCTGACCTTAATTAACACAGCTATTACAGCGCTATTAAAAATGCACTTCCAGCACCCAGCTAAATTGAACTAATGACATACCTAATAGGTTATTACTAAGTGACTGATGCTCATTATACAGAACAAGTGTGAGTTATTTAGCCATTTATTTAAGATTTCTTTGTAAACACTGTTGCCTGTAATGTAAAATAATCTCCTGCTTTTTCTCACTGTTCTGCCTCAGCATTGTTCCTTGATACTTTTTGCAATGAAACATTATGATGGGCGCAGTATTAGTAAATGTGATTATCATCATGTAAGAAGAATAGGTGAGATGAAATTGATCATTTGAAATGTAGGTCAAGTGTTGCTAAGGGCTACAGGAAAACAGCCAAGGATAATATAAAATTCAGAAAATAAACAATATTGCCTGCATGTCACTTTTGATATTTTTGTTTTCAGTTAGACCGATAGAGATCAGTAAGGAGGTGACCCAAACAATCTGAATGTCTCACTATCATGCTGAGTCACAAAAAAAGAGACACATATATATGAAAATATAATATACAGTAGCAGTTTGCCCATGGTATTTTAATCTGGTTTTTCTAAAAACTTGGCAAGCCATTTGCTGACCTCATATTATCATTGTGTAATATTACAAATATAGTCAATTTAATAAAAGTACTAGTTAATGAGACATATCAATAAAACATTTGTCATATATACAAATAGATAAAACTGTTCAACTGAGACCTAATATACAAAACTGAAGGGACTCCTAAGAGCTGGTAGCCCCATATGGAGTTACTTGGGAATTTTCAAATTATGCGAAAACCAGCATACAGTACAAATACATAGTCTACAAGCATACAAATACATATTATTTTTAAAGTGACTACATTTACTACATTCTCTATAGACTATTCTTAGTATGACTTAGATTTAAAATATGCATTTTCTTTTCAAAACAGTATATACTGTACTTTTCTTTTTGGATCATTTTAGTGCATAGTGCATTAAAATGCACACCCCATCAATGTCACATCATGACATCACATGTTTGTGGGCGGAGCTAGCACAGGCTGAAAAATCATCCTGCTACAGTACTGTTCAGAGGACAAAAAATAATTAGAAAAATAGAATAGAGCCAAAGAAAAGCAATTTATTCATTATTTAGAATCATACTACAAAAATGCCACCTTACCCATGGCATGCCAGGAAAGCAGGAGTGCTGCTTCTGCCATTCAAATGTAATAGTAATTATACTCTCATCATATCTTGTGTTAAGCTCTTGCTTTGTTCCTCCTCCTAGACCTAATGACTCTCTTCTATCTTATTCCTGGATGTACGCCTCCTATGCTGTCTACAATTACAAATGCTGTAATTGGCTATAAATGAATACACTAAATGAAAACTTGAAAGGGGAATCATTAGACCAGCTACATTCACTATGGGATAGCTCAGGGCTACATGTACTAAGAATTCACTTACCGTAGAGAAACATTGCTCCTGCTTTGTCTATTATCAGAGCGAAGCAGGAATTGGTTACTGTGCTGTTTACTTAGAAGTGCCGGGCCGAAGAGGGTGACTGGTAAAAGTCTTGAAATAAGTCTACACATGCACAGTATATTAAGCTGGAGTGGACTTATCTGGTGTCTCCCATGTACAAACTTTATTTACCTTTCTGCTTCCATCTCTTCTCGCTACAGGGGACAAAATCGGTGCTGGAGAAGAACCTGGCGGTAAGTTAATTTTGATTGTAGTAATACCTGGGTCACTTAGCCCCATCATAGAGAAATCCTTTTGGTATTATTTGAGAATATGTTCTCTTTTTTATTGTTTGCCCCTTATCTTCCCTTAGTTCATGTACATGTTCCCCTATATTGGCTAAATTGACAGTAAAAAACAAAATCTCCTTTACCTTTCATGTATAAACATTTAATTCATATCAAGTGTAATACCCCGCTATGCGAGGTATTACGTTCAATATTTTGTACTGTGCTATGTCATCAGACAGGCAGACCATAGGCTCCCAGGAGCCTCTGTAGCTACTCAAGAGGTCAGGAGCAGGTCACATGAGCAGTGTCAAGTGGTCTGACACGTAACTGTTGGAGGAGAGTGTCAGGTGGTCAGGGCAGAGCTGAGGTAACTGCCCTAGAGGCAGATTGAGGACGGCAGGGGCTGATACAGAAATGTTAAGCCGGCCTCCCCTCTGTGGCTGACAGTGAAGGAGGCAGGACCTGGAGGTGCAGTTCCCCTAAGCTGGGTAGAGGCGGAGGTGGACCTGGAAGACTGCGCTGAGAGGAAGAACCTGACGGAGATGTGAGCCTGCAGGGAGAGCAGGTATATAGTGCATCAGGTTGTAGTCCCCACATTACCAAGCACCTCACAATCAGGACAAAGTTTATAGAGAAAGCCATAAAAGGGACAGTGCAGAACCGGTACCCTTCACAGGCACCTCTGAGTCAGGAAGGGGTGATAAAAAGAAAGAAAGACAAAGCCTACTGTATGCAGATCTAAATACCCAACCTGGACATAATGCAGATACCAGCTACTCAGTGAATTTAGAAGTATATGCCTAAGTGCTACTGTCTCAGTGGAGTAAGTTTAGCTGTCCAAGCTATTATACAGAAGAAAAGTGTAATATTGTATAGGAAGCCTTTTGTGGAGGACAGTCTATTACTATAACTAGTATGTTATAAAAGCTGGTTCCAGTAGCCTTATTCACCCAACCACAGACTTTGCAGAATAAACTAATATAACTAGACTCTCATAGACTAATCCGCTCAGTGCCTGAACAAAGCAACAATATATAATGTTAAACAAGTATCCATAGGCCGTATTCAATTCCCAGACTTTTCACATACCGGACTTTTCGCCGTCATCGCTAGTTTTGGCTCCGGAAAAGTATCGCGTTCGTCACCGCAATTCGCCCTATTCAATTGCAAAAGACGCGAGAACGCGTTCCAGCAAAACTCAAGTTGGCGAAAAGTCCAGTCAGGCTTGAGGAATTCGCCCTGACACCCCCCCAAAAGATGCACTGAGATGGGGGATCACTATGGATACCCCCGAATAGGCCTGCTCTCAATTGGTGTTATTTAGCATCTTGGCACAAGTGGTGAAGAATAGCATTCAGCAGGTTTTTTCCCTAAAATAAGTAGTCCCAGCAAATTTGGCGTACATGAAAATGGGTGCAAGCATGGTTAAAAATCGCAAAAGTGATGTTTTAAAAAACTTACAAACTGCACCTTCTGCAAACGAAAAAACACCTGGGGCATACTTGGGAAACCCCTGGAGTCTATTTCGCTAGTTTTTAAGTTTGTCCCCCAACTTTGAGGTTTATTTTCCCCCCAAAACAAAAGTATTTTTTTGGATGATCTAAAGTATTTTTTAAACTTTTTTTTACGCAGTTTACCTTTGGGGGACTGTCCCATGGCTGAAGGGGTGTTGGCGCAACTTTGCACCCCAAACCCCCAATTCTGCACTTTTTTCCACCTCCTTTCACAGGTGAATCGTTCCTGCTGGTTACAAGGTGTAGACTTTTCGCATCGGTGAAAAGTCTATGGAATTGAATACGGGGAAAAGTTCTCGCCTGGCGAAATGACATCACCAGCGAGAACTTTTCGCCGGCAATTGAATATGGCCCTTAGTTGGAATTCATAACTATTATGAAATATCAGCCAATTAACCAGCTGGAGCTGGCAGCTACAGTACTAATAAATAAACTCGATGTGCACCGTCAATGTTGTAATTAAAACTCTGGGGATATTTGAGATTTGGGAATTTATACTGCAGTATGAGATTTAGGGTATAGTAATAAACAGGATTCATATTGTTGAATAGTATACAGTATTCTCAGTTGTAAGTTTATTTCTGGAATTATAAACAGAATTTTTTTTTATTAAAATCTTAAGCTGCATACACACACAACGATTTTATAAATGAACGATTTTAGTAAACGATTTTCGTTCATTTTTTCAAGGGAAAAATGAACGAAAATCGTTTACTAAAATCGTTTATTTACTAAATGTAATGAACGATTTTTTTGAACTACAAACGATTTTTGCATATTCCCTTAATGAAAATCGTTGAGTTGGTCAGTCTGACTGAACTACAAACTACAAATGTGAACGCACATGAACGATAATCGTTTATCATTTTAACTTAGAAATTTAACGATTTTTTCAACGATTGAACGATAAACGATATCGTTAATGATAATTGTTAAAAAAATCGTTGTGTGTATGCACCTTCAGAGGTGATTTAAGTATATATGAATATATTTACCTGACCTGAACAACTGTACCTGATGGTTTAAATTGCTACCTTGGTCTCCAACAGCGGCTACTTAAATAAAGAAAGTTTGGGCTTCATTCAATGTTTGTCCAGTGCGTATGCGCACAAGGGAGCCGGCTCCTTCGTACGCATGCGTGAGACCCGCTATGACCGACAGCGCCGGTCGTAGCGGGTCTCTTTCCAAAGGGGGCGAGCTGTCGATGTTGATTGACAGCTTGCCCCGTTTGGAAGGCGGGCCGGGGGGGTTGGCAGCCCAAACGGAGGCATTCCCATGGGAACGCCTGCCGTTTGGGGGAGGCCCCACTGACATCACTAGTGATGTCAGTGGAGATCTTCCGGCTCTGACAGAGCCAGAAGCTCTCCGGGGCTTACGACAAGTGAGACCCTACCCTAGGGTCTCATCGTAAGCCCCGATGGTCGCGATGGTCTATGACCATCGCGACCATCACCCTAGCAGTCGTTAGAGCTGTGGGTGTAAACCCACAGCCTAACGACCGAAACAGAGGCGGCCGGTCAGGATGCAAGCGGCCGCCCAGTTTCTGAGCGACCGCTTGCAACCTCCGACCGCCTCTGAATGAGGGCCTTTGTGTGGTCATTAGGCCTGTGGTGGGTTACCTTCACCTCTCTGCCATGGAAGAAAGAGGAGGCATATCGGCTGTGATTGATTAAACCTACCTGAACCATTGGAGAACGAAGGTGGGTGTCGCACAAGTGGCTCAATATCTTTTCAACTATTGACCAGTGACCAATGAGCGGCATACAATTTAATCAATACACATGTATTATATATAATGGTTTAGATTAATGGAAAATAGCTTTTAACACTTCCAACAGGCATTATAGTGCTGAGCTATGTATTAAAGATACATAAAACTAATACGTTTTGATGCGCTTCTCATATGATGAGAATTATTCCATTTATTAACTCATTTAAGGCCACTGACACATTTCCAGGGCCCAAGAATTAATAAGGGGGTGTAGCCAAATATGGGTGCATGGCAACACCAGCTAATATAACCATTCTATGAGAATAGTGTGCATACTGCCGTGTTTCAGTAGCCTGTGCCGAAGGGGTGTGCCTTGCTATGCCAGAATGGCCTTCCCAGGCTCCCCAGACAAGCACAAGCCCAGGAAATTAGTGCCTGCCACACTCAGGAACACATTCCTGCTACTTCATATATAGAGCACTGCAATAAACAGCAGGTAGGTCTGAAACTTAACAATAAGAAAAAAGGTAGACACAGCTACACCAGCGCTATCACATAAATAGATGTAATAACATATCAAACCACTGTCCTATAATTATAGTTCTTGATTTAGAATCCACCAGCATCCATCCAATAGGAGGCTAATAGCTCCTGGATAAATCCTCTTCATTAACACACTATCGTATGTTCATAGAAAATAGAAAAAAATGTATATAGTGTAATACAGCTTTAATGCATAAAAGCATACATATACAAACAACAATGTTCCCTGGCATAGGAATCCCCACGTAGCCTGGATTGCAGAAATTACCAGATCTTAGAAAAGAGCTGACAGCGATCAGTTCTTTAACTGCAAGTCCCGTGACCCTCTGCTGCATTAGGCCAACTGTAACATACTTCTAAGAGACGTGTTTCCTCTCCTCCACTCGTCACCCTGGAGATCAAGACGCTCAATTTTTGCACCAGATCCAAGTCGCATAACGTTACTTCCGATCTGTCACTACAGTGACCGAGAGCGTCCGAGTTACTGATTATTGTTTTCTTTCAGACATTGCAGGTATTTTAACAGCTAGATTGCAGTCTCCAATCTCGAGGTACAATTTCACATCAGTGACGGGGAGTGAGAAGCTTTGAGTCCATCGTTCACAATAAGAAAAGACAAATGTAAAATATATAATATAATAACCTGAATAAAACATACAATGAGTCAGTCATAAGGTGCTAAGTGAGTGCAAGGGGGGGATAAAAGGATCAGCTATGCAAAGACTTATAAAAACCACTTGACCTGAAAGTGGAGGTCCAAGCCTCCGGGTTTCAAGGTACCCAACTCATATATTTTTTGCATTTCCATCTTCGCTAACTGACTGGTTAGGTCCCTCTGTCTCCAGTGGCCTTTTACCCATACTAACCCTACAAACCTTTTTACAGCTGAATTGGAACAATTATGACATTGTTTAAAATGATTAGATCGAGCATGCATTTCCAGATCTTTCTTAGGTGTTCACCAATATGCACCTTAAGGGGCCTATTTGGGCAGCCCATATAAAACAAGCCACAGATACATTCGATAGCATAGATCACGTTACTAGTATTGCATGTTATGAATTCTTTGATTGGGTGTGTTTTCCCATTAATTACAATTTCATTCATTTTCATTACTCCATTTCCTGCAATCTGTCTGCATGCTAGACACATCCTACAATGGTAAAAACCCTTTGATTTTATTGCAGAGACCAAGTTTTTCTTTGGCAAGGCACTTCTTCCTAAAGTAGTACTGATCGCGGGGCCTTTCTGTAAATACAGTTAGGTTTTGTTGGTAGTAGGGAACCAATCACCGGATCTTTCTGGAGTACATTCCAGTGTTTTCCCAGAGTTTTTTCTATTAACTTGTGTTGACTGCTGTATGAGGTAATGAATGCCCAATTGCATGTATCAGATTTCTTTTTATTGTCCTTCGGTCTATACTCTAATAAGTCTTTTCTAGGGAATTGGTCAATTTCTTTAGCTACATTTTCTATTGAATCTGATACATATCCACATGATCTAATGTCATCCATCATTTCTCTAGATTGCACCAAATACTGTACTAGTTTTGGTACAGTTCTGTTTCAGTAGTCTTAAGCTGCGTACACACGGTACGATATCTATGAATGATATGAACGATAACTATATAGTTCAACGATATATCGTTCATATTGTTCATTTTTATGCAGTGAACGAGATCGATGTCTATGATCGTCCGTACATGCAGGCCAACTTGCACAATATTGTCAACTTTGCCTGTTCAGAGATGTGGCAGGATGACTTCACTGAAAGATATCTTTCAAGTTGTTTGTGGTACAGAAGGTACCGTGTGTATGCAGCATTAATTGACTGTCTGGAATTGAATTTATCCAATTAAGATGATGACAACTATCTGTTTGAATGTAAGAATGTGTATCTGTCGGCTTCAAATAATTAATCGTATTTATAACATTCTCCTCAATAAATATAGTGACATCTAAAAAATTCACAGTGCCCTCAGTGGATATAAACAGCAACTCAATATTTAAAAGATTATTATTTAAATAGATAAAAAAACTACTCTAAAAGAGATCGACCACCTTTCCATATAAAAAATACATCGTTGTCAGCTCTTTCTAAGATCTGGTAATTGTTGCAATTCCGGCTACGTGGGGATTAGTATGCCAGGGAACATTGTTGTTGTTTGTATACGTATACTTTTATGCATTAAAACTAGGGATGAGCGGGTTCGGATTTCTGAAATCCGAACCCCCCCGAGCCCCCCTGATCCGAGTCGTATCCGAGTCAGGCTTGACTTTTCCTGCCTGACTCGGAACTGAAATCGAGGCAAAATGTCATCATCCCGCCTTCCGGATCTCGCGGGTTTTGGATTCTATAAAAGGTCCCAGCGTCTGCGCCATTTCTCACTCCGGTTCTGGACAGTGAAGAGGGAGGGTGGGAGCTAGGGCTGGCTGGGCTGTGTTGTGCTGCTGTTGTCCATAGGGGCTGGCTGGGCTGTGTTGTTGTCACGCTGGGAGGCGGTTTTCTGGAAGCTGAGGCCTGAGGCTGCGGGAGGAAACGGAGGCGAGGGGCCTGAATGTACGACTTTCGCATCCACGGGTCTTGGTCGTTGGCGAGACCTAGTCAAAGGTGCGGAATCTAACCCACGAGATGGTGTTCACCAGTGACCCCACCAATCGGGATATTGGCTTGAGCTGCACCTCGTAAGCAGGTCGCGGTCCTTTGACTAGGTGACCAAAGCCCGCGGGAAAAAGGAGAGACGAACACTCATGGCCCAAAGGGTCTGTGCCAGTAAGGGGCACGTAGGGACACTGTACTTGAGGTACAAGGAAGTGTGCAATGCGAACACACTCTACCGGGTTGCCGGTTAGAAACAGTGCACCACGGTGCAATACTGTAACACGTAGGTAGGGACCACAGAGTCCAGTAACGAGGTGGGTAGTGGAACTGGAGCCAGCCAGAGATTATGATGCTGGAGAGGTGGGTACGTATAACTACACTCAGGCTGTGATGGTAAAGCACTGATGAAATGGATAGTATACTGCACACAGGCGGTGGTGGTAACGCACTGGTGGAATGGAGGTATACTGCACACAGGCGAGGTGGTAACGCACTGATGACATGAATAATATAGCTGCACACAGGCTGAGGTGGTAAAGCACTGGTGAGATGAATGATATAGCTGTACACAGGCTGAGATGGTAAAGCACTGATGAGATGAATGAAATAGCTGCTCACAGGCTGAGATGGTAAAGCACTGATGAGATGAATGGTATAGCTGCACACAGGCTGAGATGGTAAAGCACTGATGAGATGAATGGTATAGCTGCACACAGGCTGAGATGGTAAAGCACTGGTGAGATGGATGATATAGCTGCACACAGGAATAGATCACTGGAAGCAAGGGAACCTGGAATGAGAGACCACTAGTAACACTAGCAGCGACAATGGTTGCTCAGGCAACTACCTGATACACAGGAGCCGGATATATACCCCTGGAAGCCCACTGATTGGTCCACAGCATCAGCTGACCGGCCAGACTGTCAGGGAAGGAAGGATAGTCAGAGAAGGAAGTGTCATGGTGGTTCCCATGACAGGAACTCCGATCCCCGCGCACCAGGCCACCCGAGACACCAGCATCAGGGAGAATGCTCAGCACCTCCCACGTCGCCGCACCAGACGCCTGACTGCCCGGGATGTCAGAGGAAGCCGGCGGGACGGTAAGGGACGGCCGATCCCCAGCTGAACTCTGAACTCTGACAGTACCCCCCCTTTCAGGGTGGACACTGGACACCCACTAGGTTTACCAGGAAATCTAATATGGAAGGCTCGAACCATTTGAGGCGCGTGAACATCTGTTGCTCTGATCCATGCCCTTTCTTCCGGACCGTACCCTTTCCAGTCAATGAGATATTGGAGGTTGTTAGATTTGGTAAATCGAGAGTCCAAAATCCTCCCTACCTTGAACTCTGTACCTTGAGAAGTTTGCACTTGAGGTAACTTGGGAGCAGAAGTTTAAAAACGATTCAGCACTAGAGGACGCAGCAAAGAAATATGAGGAGGGAGTTCCAACTTATACGCGACTGGGTTGATGACCTTGCAAACACGGTAAGGACCAATGAAGCGTGGAGCTAGCTTCATACTGGGTACTTTCAATCGGATGTTCCTGGAGGATACCCAGACTTTATCTCCAACTCTCAGCAGTGGAACAGCGACATGTCGTCTATCCGCAAGTTTTTTGTAGTTCTTGGACGACTGCTTCAAAGAGGAATGAACCCTCTTCCAAACGGTTGCGAAAGACTCTACCAATTCAGAAACTGCAGGGACCTCTACTGTAGGCAAATATTGAAAATCTGGGATTCGAGGATGTCTCCCAAACACCGTAAAAAAAGGAGTGGCTTTGGAGGAAGTGTGATATTTGAAGTTGTGTGAAAATTCTGCCCAAGGTAATAGATCCAGTCAGTTATCTTGTGAGGAGGAAACAAAGGCCCTCATTCAGACCCAGATGCAAGTGACCGTCCGTACGTTCGGCGTACGTAAAAAAATATTTAAATTCAAGCACACGCTCGTATTTTCGCACGCAGACAAACATCCTCCCCAAACTCAAGCGACCCCTCCTCTAACTAACGAGCGTGCCAAATAGCGAGCGTACATCCCCGAAGTGGCTTGAAGGTAACGCACGCACTAGTACTACCCAGAAGTTGGACTGTCAGATTTCGATTAACTGCTCGTTTATTCTGCCTACCTCCCTCAATCGTATCATGCCAATCAATATATCAATTTGCTAAATTGTTTTTTAACACAATGCAATAAACTTTATTCATGTCCGTGTTTGTGTTTACCCGCAGAATACGTACGGCTTAAACATTCGCTTTTAATTGTCAAAATACATGTTAGCCTCAATTAAATAATTGTTCTATTTGTTTTTCAGCCCGCATATTTCCCGGAGTTCATTTCTGTATTTAAATTTGCTTACGCATGTCACTGCATCAAGCGTATCATAAGTCTCAACAGATTTCTGGCCCTGTCGAACACATGACTCATACACTAACCAATAGAATTGGTCCTGTTAATTACCCAAATACATTAGCCAATCATAAAATTTTGGTGCACTTTATCAAAAATGATTTTTAAGAAAAACACCATTGCCATCATGAGAGCCTCCGCATTCACCAGGCGCGAGCTGCTGGTGCTTACGGAGGTGATGGATAGGCGTATCACCAGCCAGCCTCCACCCATCACCAACCGCGAGAAGCGTTCCGCATATGCAAAGGTACGGGCCCGCCTGCGCTCCTTCGGCTCACGCCGCCAGATCGGGCAGCTGGAGCGCAGGTGGTCGGACCTGCAACGGCGGACGCCCAGCTTGCTGGCATGCTTTCGCATGCAGATCGCAGAAAGTAAGTTTTATGGATTGTGGTTTTCATGTTTGTCTTTGTGGCCCTAACTGCGTGTGCATGTTTTCCCTGTATTTCATATTTATTCATTATCCTCATATCTGCATGGCCATGTTTTCCATGTATTTCATATTTATTCATTGTCCTCATATCTGCATGACCATGTTTTCCATGTATTTCATATTTATTCATTGTCCTCATATCTGCATGGCCATGTTTTCCATGTATTTCATATTTATTCATTGTCCTCATATCTGCATGGCCATGTTTTCCATGTATTTCATATTTATTCTTTATCCTCATATCTGCATGGCCATGTTTTCCATGTATTTCATATTTATTCATTGTCCTCATATCTGCATGGCCATGTTTTCCATGTATTTCATATTTATTCATTGTCCTCATATCTGCATGACCATGTTTTCCATGTATTTCATATTTATTCATTGTCCTCATATCTGCATGGCCATGTTTTCCATGTATTTCATATTTATTCTTTATCCTCATATCTGCATGGCCATGTTTTCCCTGTATTTCATATTTATTCATTATCCTCATATCTCCATGGCCATGTTTTCCATGTATTTCATATTTATTCATTGTCCTCATATCTGCATGACCATGTTTTCCATGTATTTCATATTTATTCATTGTCCTCATATCTGCATGGCCATGTTTTCCATGTATTTCATATTTATTCATTGTCCTCATATCTGCATGGCCATGTTTTCCATGTATTTCATATTTATTCTTTATCCTCATATCTGCATGGCCATGTTTTCCATGTATTTCATATTTATTCATTGTCCTCATATCTGCATGTTTCGTTTTTTTGGGGGGGGATTCGAAAATGGTTTTTGGCGCGGCTTTGTGTTGAAACTAACCACAATTTGTTTCACATTTTTTAGGGGCCCAGCGAAGACTACGCCGTCATCGTCCGGCCAGATGGCGCTCACGGCCACTCTCCCCAACCCCCAGCCAACACTCCAACACCAGTAATTCCCCTATTCCCCACTCCTCCCCAGCCTTCCTAGACCCTCAGCCTGAAATTTCGGGCCTCCTTCCCCTCCGTCCCAATTCCCCCTCTCCTCCAACCACCCCTCTTAGAATTACCCCCTCCCCGAAGTCGGTCATTACCCCGCCCCGATCTTTGGGGAATGGAGCCACCTCCGAGGAGGACGATGGAGGGCCTTCCGGAGCTGGCGTTGGATCTTCCGGTATGTTTTTCTTTGCGGTTTTTTATCGACACAAACTGTTTGTATGTAATCATGTGTGGTTCCTTTTTTTGGGGATTCTGGCTACACTTTTGGGGATTTGGGCGATTGCCTTTACCTGTTACTGCTGATTTCAACATACACATATCACACCTGTCGGAATTTGTACATAGGCCTTGTATTTTTGGCCTACACCATTTTAGTTTGATGTGTTTTAATGCTGTTTTTTTTTTTTTTTGGGAGGGTGTTTGGTTTTGGCTTGTTTTTTAATGTGGTTTCACTATTGTTGTATTAATCCCCACACTTTTCTCACCCACAGAGGAACAGAGGCGTCGGCCAGAATTATCCGCCTGTGTGGCCCGGATGCGCCACAATATAATCGGGGTGCTGGTGGTCCTTGACCGTATGTCGGTCCTCCTTAGGGATTAGTTTTTTTTTTTTTGGGCCCATTATCAAAATAAATTGTTATTTTCGAAGTAACGTTCTGGCTCATTCGTTTTTTCAAAATCACAGATTGTTTACCCTGACATAAGTAGACTGTTCCTGCAAGGATTTCCATATTTTGACACTAAGATTGTGTGTTGTATTTTTATGTAAAACAGCCACAAGAAACACCTAACAGTAACAATCTCATGTCCCTTTTTTGGTGTAGTCACAATTAGATATTTCTACATTTTACAGGTTCCTAGTTGGTGTGCAAGCTGCTTAGGCCATGAAGCCAAATGATTGTACAGGCTTCCTTTGGGTGTTGGTTTGGACCCTGAAAACAGATTACATTTTAGTTCAACTGGCGTCAGTACTGGATTACCCCTTAGTCAAATGTAATGTGTGTGAACCTGGTTACACTTGCTTGTAATGTTCCAAAAAAGGTACAACATTTCACTCTCAAAACATTTATTCACAACATAACTGAAAAATCAAAGTGGTCACTCACAAACAAAACACACAGTGATAATCTCAAATACAACACATACCAACAAAACCAAATAAAAAAACAACAAATCAAGAACTGGTTGACGAAGGACCATGCCAACATGATTCCACAAATATGGCGTTGCAATATGGGTTCCAGAATATATCCCCAAAATGTCCACATACAGGTTTTGTAAGTGTAGCAGGAAGTAGTCATCGTTGGAGTGCCAAAGATTATGTGAAAAAACAGAAGATGGAGAAAAAAAAAAAAAATTAGATGTTCTCAAACAAACCCGACCACATTAGGTATAAACACTGTTGTTTTGTCAATAATTACCTAAAAAATCTGGCCACCACATCATCGCGTATGGCCCTCCCACATACTGACCTCCGACCAACCTCGGGGGGGCCATCCTCAGGTAAGGCATCCTCTGGCTGCATTGGGACACCACTCCTTATGGCGATGTTGTGAAATATCCCACACAGGACCACAATTTTCGAAACCATATCCGGCAAATACATGAGCTCGCCACCAGAGCGGTGAAGGCATCTGAATCGGCCTTTTAAAAGGCCGATACAGTGCTCCACCACTTGCCTGGTGGCTGTAAGTGCGGAATTATACTCACTTTGTAGCCCTGGTGTGGGAGCCAAATAAGGAGTGAGCAGCCAGGGCGTGCAAGGGTAGCCACTGTCTTCTGTGAAAAAGAATAGTCAACATCAGGCTCACTCTGTATGAAGCTTAACATTGTTATGTACTAAAGGTCTCCACTTACCCAGAAGCCACGCATCACCAGCTTGTAGGTTGGTTAATTTGTGCCATATCCCTGATTGCCGGATGATGAAAGAGTCATGTGCACTTCCTGGTAATTTTGCATTCAGGGACAGGATCTGGAGGGAGGCATCACATACCACCATTACATTGAGGGAGTGATAGTGTTTCCGGTTTCTAAATATTGCCACCAGCCGTGCTGGAGGCTGAAGTGGTATGTGAGTACCATCCACAACCCCTATGATGTCTGGGAAGCCAGCTATTTGGTAAAAATTGGCCTTGGCCACACTAAGGGCACCCATATCCAAAGGCATTTGAATAAAATGATGGAGGTGCTTGAAAAGTGCCTCCATCACTGCCCTCAGGATCCGGGAAAAGGAGGATTGTGAGATGCCCGCCACTATTCCCACCGTTGTTTGGAACGATCCTGAGGCACAGAAATGTAACACCGCCATAAATTGCGTAAGTGGTGGTATTGCTGTAGGACTGTCAATTTGCCGCTCAAGATCACTCTCTATTAATGAGAGAGTGTCTATGATGAATTTTGGAGGAAGACGGTAGCATCTTAAAACCTCATCATCGGGCATTCCAAAAAGGGTGACACGTGTTCGAAATATCAAATAAAAATTTTTACTTAGCTTGAAAATACCATCCATTGATGCTTACATGCCGGGGTATTGTCATGATATGTTGAAACTGGAAATAATCACAACATAAATATACATCATTTTATGCTGGCCATGTCTGTTTCAAAAATTTAAGCAAGACAAAACATAAAAGGGGACACACACACATTTGGGCAAAGAGCAAAACGACTTTGCGCACACTACGTCAAATTGAGGCCAAATGTAAGCAACAAATGCTACCGAGAAAACACAAACAATTTTAAGGGATGAATAAACATTTCACAAAGCGCTAATTAGTTTGCAAATACAAGTCACAATAGTAAGTAGTAAAAATACGCTAATTAGTTTGCAAATACAAGTCACAATAGTAAGTAGTAAAAATGCGCTAATTAGTTCGCAAATACAAGTCACAATAGTAAGTAGTGAAAATGCGCTAATTAGTTCGCAAATACAAGTCACAATAGTAAGTAGTACAAATGCGCTAATTAGTTTGCAAATACAAGTCACAATAGTAAGTAGTAAATATGCGCTAATTAGTTCGCAAATACAAGTCACAATAGTAAGTAGTAAAAATGCGGTAATTAGTTCGCAAATACAAGTTACAAAAACGCAGCGTAAATAAAAAAAAAATAAACACAGATTTCGGATTTGGAAAAACAAACGTTACATGTGTAAGGCCAACCAAAGTTGCGTAAAGACAAACAAGAACATTTCCAAAACAGTTTAACAAATGAACTTACCAAGAGATAATATATAAGAATCCGGATCAAAAGGTCTTTGGGGCAGAGCCAAAATAAAACCTAAGAGAGATGAAATGATGGAAAAAAATTATTAGAAAAATCTTAACCAGAATGAGAGACAAATTGACCCAAAGTTAGACTTCCACAAACTTACCAAAACTGGAAACGACCAAAAAAATTAAAACAAAAAAAAAAACGAACGGAAATCAAAAAACGAATAAATCCAAAAAAACTACTTCCAAAAACGCAAACTCCTACACCAGCCAACAATCAACTCCAACCAACGTAACCTCCAACATTCAAAAAACGCCACCTCGAATCGAGACGCCCCAAGCCATAAATAGTGTTTCGTTTCCCGCACAAATTAAGGAGGGATCATAGGAACGCACAATCAATGATGCGGCCGCAAAATAAGGACGCATGTATAAATACGTCACAAGACAAAAACAAAATTCTGGTGTATTTCTTGTTTGGAGCTCAGACATGGCTACAGACCAGGGAAACAATGGACAACAGTCTGGCGGTAAGTATTTCATGCATTTTGACTCAATGATTAATTAGAAACATAATATTGTGCAAGTTGTGAAGTTGACAATTCTCTAAATTTACACAAATAGGTGAGGAGGATGACATGGAAGAGGCTGCTGGGCCCAGTATTCCGGGCAAAGCTGCCAAAAAGAAAAGGCAGCCACAATTCACAAGAAAGGAGATGGAGGTTTTGATTCAGAAGTGTGTGGACATCCTGCCACAGGCAGACAGGAATATGAGTTCAAGCCAGAAGTGGAGAATGTGGGAAGAGGTAGCCGTTGAGGTCAATAGGGTGGGTGATTATGTCCGTCTTGCCCGGGATGTCAAACGGTGGTAAGTAAACACTTGACCACCCTAAAACCAAAACCAAAATCCAATAAAAAGTAATGGTTCCTTTTTCACCCACAGATGGGGCGACTTCAAATATCGCCTGAAACAAAAACTGGCGGACAGGGCTAGGCATGCAAGGGGGACAGGTGGAGGTCCCACCCCTGTGTCATTGGAGTTGACTGATTTAGAAGAGCTGGCACAGGGGTGTGTGCAGGCTGTGGAGGTGTTTGGCGTGTCCAACATGGATACGGACATGCCAGACTTTGCGGCTCCTCATGTTGTCCCAGGTAAATGTTGTGATGTCACCAACTCTGAAATGTTATTGTGCCAATATGTAGATTCTAATGTGAGTCTTTTCTCATTTTTCCAACAGAGACACAGGCGGATGAGTCTGCTCCAGAGGGGAGCCTTGGCCGCAGAATTTCTGCTGGCTCTGCAGGGGAGGGACCAGTACATCCGGCTGAGGACCCTGCAGAAGCCAGTCCAGGGCAATCCCCCTCGCAGGCAGTGTCCCTCCTCACAGAACTCAATTTTAAATCGGATTTCCATACGGAGATTCTGCAGAGGATGGACGCCAGTCTGGTACGGGTGGCTGAGGCCCTGGAGCAAAATGCTGCGGCCAACGTGACCATTGGTCAGGCCCTGGCGGAAAATACCAGGGCCAACATCCGCATTGCCACTGCCCTCGAGCAGCTCGTTTGCCAGCACATGGGGGAGCCGACCTCCCTTCCTGCCGGAACATCAGGATCCTCCACCTCTGGCACAACATCAGCCAATCCTCCAAATGTGCCTAGCCCTGTGCCTAGTCCAGAGGCCACAACATCTGCCTCTGGACAGGCCAGCCCGATGACATCCTGGACCCGGTCTGGCGCCCTCCCTCCCGCAGCCAAACGGCCGAAAAAACGGTGACACCATTGGCTACTTTTCCCACACTCCTTCTGTGCTTGCCTCATATTCCTTTCTGGCCAAAACTTCCCTCTGTGAATTGTTTTTAATTTTTGCATTTACGTTTACCAAAAGATTATTGTTTGCACAATTAATAAATATTGTGGAATGAACACTGCCAAAAATGTTTTAGTTAAATATGTGCATTTATTTTTGTGGGATACCAATAAATTTTCAACAAATGTACGACTTTGTATTCTGACATTATTGTAAAAATGGGTTACATTTAATCCGGGCCCACAAGCCAACAACGTTCAACCTAAAAAATTACACATTGGAAAAAAAGGGCTCGTTAAGGAACGTTTAAAACATTACCTAAGGAGGAAAAATCACCTTGCAAACACAAAATGAGGCACCAAACCTAAACATGATGACATTATTGTTACAATAGTCCAAAAAAAACACATTGCGGCCAAAATACACCCCCACAAATGTACGCTAATTGATTGTGTAATCCAGACATTAGCAGCTATGATTTCCACCTGTGTTCGGTTTTGTGCTATCCAAAAAAACTGCTTTCCAAACACATACCAAGCCGGTTTTCAATCCAACACTAATTGATTTTCTGACAAGCCGTGATTAATCGATGCAACATCGTGGAGTGCCGGGACGGAGGAGAAGGCCATCGTCACTGTGGTCGAGTTATCCAGACCCTAAGCTGTGCGAGCATTTTGAAGGGAAAGAGGATCATCCAGTGACGTATGACTTGGTACGAACACATTTGATGTTCGCATTTGGCAATGTATGTACGCCCAAAAAACGCCTCGCCACGCCTGCGTTTTTCCATCTCCTCCCCCGTCCACACCCAAAAACGCCCTGTTCTGTCAATCACATTTGACATGTCACTTCCTGTACGCTATTTGACAAACGAGACTAAAAAAACTCGCAATCTGCCGTACGCACATGCGCAGTGTAACACCGACGCATGCGCGGTTAGTCAACATCGGAACGCAACGAGCGTACTGCTGTTAACGAACGGCTCTGAATCAGGGCCAAAGAGTCTTATGAAAGTCTCCAGCTCTTGGTTAACTCTTTCGGTTTGCCCATTAGTTTGTGGATGGTAGGCTGAAGAAAATTTTAACTTGGTTCCACAAGTGCTACATAAGGCTCTCCAAAATTTAGCTACAAATTGAACTCCGCGGTCGGAAATGATCTCTTTAGGAAGTCCATGCAACCTGAATATTTCCTTAACAAAGACTCTTGCCAACTGAGGAGCAGAAGGGAGACCCATCAATGGAATAAAGTGTGCCATCTTAGAAAAGCGATCCACCACTACCCATATGGTATTGTATCCTTGGGAGCATGGTACTTCAGAGATGAAATCCATGGATATATGGGTCCAAGGAGTATTAGGAATGGACAGGGGTTGCAGGAGACCTGCTGCCTTCTTGCGGGGAGTCTTATGCTGAGCGCATTTTACACATGAAAGAATAAATTCTCGAATATCCCCTTTCATTGTGGGCCACCAATAGGAACGCTGAAGGAACTTGTAAGTCTTGAGGATACCAGAATGGCCAGCAAACAGAGAGCTATGAGCCCAAGTTAGTAATTTTCCCCGTAGTTCTGGGGTCACAAAAATTTTCCCTGGGGGAGGAGTCAACATTTGAGTAGAGGCGAAGACTACAGGATCTAAAATTGGTCGGGAACGTTGATGATCCTCTTCCTGAGTGCTGGACAAGAAAGACCATGAGAGGGCGTCAGCTTTTCTGTTTAGACTGCCAGGATGAAATTGAAGTTTTAAATTAAATCTTGAAAAGAACAAGGATCAACGGGCCTGTCTAGCATTTAGACGGTGAGCCGTTTGGAGGTAGATTAAGTTTTTATGATCTGTGATCACGGTAACTGGAAAGTTGGCTCCTTCCAACAAATGCCGCCATTCCATTAAAGCTAACCGCATTGCTAGTAGTTCCTGGTCACCAATTCCGTAGTTCTTTTCGGCAATGGAAAACTTACGAGAAAAATACCCACAGGGATGGTACTTTCCATCACTTGAGATTTGAGACAGTACTGCCCTTACCCCTACTGAAGAAGCATCTACCTCAACTGTGAACGGTTTGTCCAATTGGGGTTGGCACAGGATAGGTGCAGTGGAGAAGGCTTCTTTTAATTTTTGGAAGGCTTGGATGGCAGTATCTGGCCAGCGAATGGGATTGGCACCCTTCTTTGTGAGATTTGTGATAGGAGACACCAGTGTGGAGAAATTTGGTATAAACCGCCGGTAATAATTTGAAAAACCCAAGAAGCGTTGAGTAGCCTTCAAGGATTTTGGTAACGGCCAGTCAGAAATGGCTTTTAACTTCTCCGATCAAGTTTGGTGAACAAAGAGGCCCCGCGAACTTTATCAAAAAGCTCTGGAATCAGAGGCAGAGGATATTGATTCTTTACAGTAATCTGGTTGAGACCCCGGTAGTCAATACAAGGCAGAAGCCTGCCGTCTTTCTTGCTAACAAAAAACCCCCCCGCCCCTGCTGGAGAAGTGGAGTGCCGGATAAACCCCTTAGCTAGATTCTCCTTTATATATGCCTCCATAGCGGCTGTTTCAGGAACTGATAATGGGTAGGTTCGACCCCGAGGAGGGTTCTTCCCTGGCAGGAGCTCAATACCACAGTCCCAGGAACGATGAGGTGGAAGTTTATCCGCGGCCTGTTCGCAAAATGCATCGGCAAAATCTTGATAAGCTGCTGGTAGACCGGGAACAGAGAAACACTTGGGCTTGTCAGATGGGGGGAAGCTTATATTTCCACTGGAGGACACCGCGTTAGTGCGGACAGGGAGTACTTGGATGAGACATCCATGGAAACAACTTGGACCCCACGATAAAATCTGCATACTGGACCACTCAAACATAGGATTGTGCTTTTGTAGCCAGGGGAGGCCTAAAACTAGTTCATAGGCTGAGTCGGGAAGAAAAAAAAATTCAATAGTTTCCTGGTGCAGACATCCAATCCATAGGAACACTGGCAGGGTTTTTGAGGAAATGGATCTCCCTAGCAAGGTCTTGCCATCTACACCAGAGAGCAGTAATCTGTTTGGCAATGGAACCACCGGAATGCCTAGGCTCTGAACCAGTGACTTAGAAATAAAACTGCCGGCAGCCCCAGAATCCACAAGGGCTTTAACCATCCTTGTCCTGGACTGGTAAGAGAGCGACACAGGCAATAAACTGTCCTTTATTTACCCCCAATTGCATGCTCCCAACATCAATTAGGGTTTTGCATTTCCCATCAATACAGGACAATTCCTTAATGTGTGCTCCGGAGCAGCACAATACTAGCACAATTTATTTTGAAAACACGGGTTCCGTTCGGCGGTACTTAACCGGGATCTGTTAATTTGCATCGGCTCCTCACTGCTAGAGAAGGAAGGAGAGGAAGGACCTCCCAAGGATGTGCGATCCCGAGGACGATCTCCACGCCCCATATTTACCCACCGCTCTCAATGGCGAATGTCAATTTTTATACAGAGGGATATAACATCCGAGAAGGTGGGAGGTAAATCCCTAGATGCCAATTCATCCTTCATCCTCTCAGATAAGCCATGTAGGAAGGCTGCCTTAAGTGCTTCCTCGTTCCATTTTAGTTCGGACACCAGGGTTTGAAATTGTACTACACATTGCCCGACGGACCGGGTACCCTGACAGACACGAAGCAAATCTGAAGAAGCAGAGACAGATCTCCCGGGTTCATCGAAGATCCTTTTGAAAGCTGCCACGAACTCTTCATATCTAGATACGAGCGGATTTGCTCATTCCTACAAGGAGGAGACCCAATCCAGAGCTGCCTCGGCTAGTAATGAAATTACATAGGCCACCTTAGACCGGGAGGTAGGGAAATTCTGGGGTAAGCATTCGACCTGGATCTCACACTGGTTTATGAAACCATGACATCGTTGAGGAGTACCATCGAACCTCTCGGGAGTAGCCAAGTGCAAACGGGATTTTTGAGGAACGACCCCCGAAGGTAATACAGGAGAAACCGTAGGAGCGACAGAAGGTGGAGCATGAGACATAGCTGCCAGAGTGTTCTGAATAGACAGGAGTTGACCAGATAATTTCTGTAGGTACTGGGCCACATGCTGCTGTGCGGCCTCTTGGTTATCCATGCGAGCCGTTAGCTCCTGGAGATTCCCAGTACCTGGGGAACCTGTAGCTTCCATTTGGCCTGAACAAACTGTCACGCTGGGAGGCGGTTTTCTGGAAGCTGAGGCCTGAGGCTGCTGGAGGAAATGGAGGCGAGGGGCCTGAATGTATGACCTCCGCATCCAAGGGTCTTGGTCGTTGGCGAGACCTAGTCAAAGGTGCGGAATCTAACCCATGGAATGGTGTTCGCCAGTGACCCCACCAATCGGGATATGGGCTTGAGCTGCACCTCGTAAGCAGGTCGCGGTCCTTTGACTAGGTGACCAAAGCCCGCGGAAAAAAGGAGAGACGAACACTCATGGCCCAAAGAGTCTGTGCCAGTAAGGGGCATGTAGGGACACTGTACTTGAGGTACAAGGAAGTGTGCACTGCAAACACACTCTACCGGGTTGTCGGTTAGAAAGAGTGCACCACGGTGCAATACTGTAACACGTAGGTAGGGACCACAGAGTCCAGTAACGAGGTGGGTAGTGGAACTGGAGCCAGCCAGAGATTATGATGCTGGAGAGGTGGGTACGTATAACTACACTCAGGCTGTGATGGTAAAGCACTGATGAAATGGATAGTATACTGCACACAGGCAGTGGTGGTAACGCACTGGTGGAATGGAGGTATACTGCACACAGGCGAGGTGGTAACGCACTGATGACATGAATGATATAGCTGCACACAGGCTGAGGTGGTAAAGCACTGGTGAGATGAATGATATAGCTGTACACAGGCTGAGATGGTAAAGCACTGATGAGATGAATGGTATAACTGCACACAGGCTGAGTGTCACAATTGGTGTCTGCGAGTTACCTGTCTCAGGTGGTGATCGGGTTTCAACGGAGGCCGGCATGACTGGAATCACAGATAATGTAGATAGCTCTATTTACAAGACTTGTGTAGCAGTGAAAACTGCCTTTAATAATAAATGACAGGAACTGGCGGGACCGGCAGGAAGACTTGTTGAATTGAACTGATGAACTAAGAACTTGACTCTGGACTTGAACAACGTGGACTGAACTGATGAGCTTGGAACTTGACTCTGGACTGGAACAACGTGGACTGAACTGATGAGCTTGGAACTTGACTCTGGACTGGAACAACGTGGACTGAACTGATGAGCTTGGAACTTGACTCTGGACTGGAATGTGACAATGGCTGAAGGGAAGGCAAGTAATGCTGAGATGAGGGCTAAACAGGGTAATCTGGAATTTCTATGACAAAGGCTGGAACTCAGGTGCAGGCTGGATAATAGGGAATAACAGGTTTCAGGAAAGAATGGGTAGGTTTGGGAATTTTAGGTTCAGGGAGGGAGTAGGTAGGTAAAAGGGGCAGGAGTTGATCCACAGCAGGAAGCAAGGCAGGGTGACATGATGCAGGTTTACAGAGTGCCAGGGACCAACCAGGAGTAGGACTAGCAGCAGAGCACAGGCCAGGTATTGCTGTAACAGGACGACTGGATGCCAGGTATTACTGTAGCAGGTTTTCGGGATGCACCAGGGGTTGCTTGTCAGCAGATTTACTGGATTGCCAGGTTTAGCAGTAGCAGGTTTTCTGGAAGCACCGGGGGTTCCTGCCAGCAGATTTACTGGATTGCCAGGTACAGCTGTAACAGGTTTTCTGGATTGCACCAGGGGTTGCTGTAGCAGGTTTCAGGGATATACTTGAATGCAGAAACAGCATGAACCATAAACCACGGGAAGACGAGATGTTCAGGCCCAGAATGCTATCAGGGGAGGATATATATACCCAGGATCTGGCAGCAATTGGACAATGGTTGTTCAGGCAACTACCTGATACACAGGAGCCGGATATATACCCCTGGAAGCCCACTGATTGGTCCACAGCATCAGCTGACCGGCCAGACTATCAGGGAAGGAAGGATAGTCAGAGAAGGAAGTGTCATGGTGGCGCCCATGACAGAAACTATATGGGCTGGCTGGACTGTGTTGTGCAGTGTCCCATAAAGGCTATAGTCCTAGAGGGGTGCTGTAGTGTTGTCCAGGGGGTGATCTGTGCATCAGGGGTGCTCCCCCAAAGTGCACTCACTGTGTTTGTGAATTGTGTGCGCAGTAGCACGCACGTACATCAATAAAGTAGTGCCAAGCATGCGCCTGTGTCATAAATCAAGGGCCGGCTGGCTTGTCTATTAAGGGTGCTGTAACCCCCAAAGTGCACTCCAAAAAAAATGTAATTTTTTTTTTTTGTGTTTGTGAATTGTGTGCGCAGTACCCGCACGTGCATCAACAAAGTAACGCCAAGCGTGCACCTGTGTCATAAGTAAAGGGCCAGCTGGCTTGTCCATTAAAGGGTGCTGTAACCCCCAAAGTGCACTCCAAATAAAAGAAATACTTTTTTTTGTGTTTGTGAATTGTGTGCGCAGTAGCCGCACGTGCATCAACAAAGTAGTGCCAAGCGTGCGCCTGTGTCATAAGTAAAGGGCCGTCTGGCTCGTCTGTTAAAGGGTGGTGTAACTCCCAAAGTGCACGCCAAACAAAATAAAAAATTATTTTCTGTGTTTGTGAATTGTGTGCACTGTGGCCGCACGTGCATCAACAAAGTAGTGCCAAGCGTGCGCCTGTGTCATAAGTAAAGGGCCGGCTGGCTTGACCATTAAAGGGTGCTGTAACCCCCAAAATGCACTCCAAAAAAAATAAAAAAATATTTCCTGTGTTTGTGAATTGTGTGCACTGTGGCAGCACGTGCATCAACAAAGTAGCGCCAAGCGTGCGCCTGTGTTATAAGTAAAGGTCCGGCTGGCTCGTATGTTACAGGGTGGTTTAACCCCCAAAGTGCACTCCAAAAAATAAAAAAACATTTTCTTCTGTGTTAATGAATTGTCTACACTGTACGTGCATCCTCAAAGCAGCAGCGCCAAGCGTGCGTCTGTCTAAGGGTGGTGTAACCCCCAAAGTGCACTCTAACAAAAAAAAAAATTTCTTCTGTGTTTGGGAATTGTCTGCACTGTGCGTGCATCCTCAAAGCAGCAGTGCCAAGCGTGCGTCTGTCTGTTAAAGGGTGGTGTAACCCTCAAAGTGCGCTCCACAAAAAAAAAATATATATTTTCTGTGTTTGTGAATTGTGTGCACTGTGGCCGCACGTGCATCAACAAAGTAGCGCCAAGTGTGTGCCTGTGTCATAAGTAAAGGGCCGGCTGGCTCATCTGTTAAAGGGTGGTGTAACCCCCAAAGTGCACTCCAAACAAAATAAAAAATTATTTTCTGTGTTTGTGAATTGTGTGCACTGTGGCCGCACGTGCATCAACAAAGTAGCGCCAAGTGTGTGCCTGTGTCATAAGTAAAGGGCCAGCTGGCTCATCTGTTAAAGGGTGGTGTAACCCCCAAAGTGCACTCCAAACAAAATAAAAAATAATTTTCTGTGTTTGTGAATTGTGTGCACTGTGGCCGCACGTGCATCAACAAAGTAGCACCAAGCGTGCGCCTCTGTCATAAGTAAAGGGCCGGCTGGCTCGTATGTTAAAGGGTGGTGTAACCCCCAAAGTGCACTCCAACAAAAAAAACATTTTCTTCTGTGTTAATGAATTGTCTGCACTGTACGTGCATCATCAAAGCAGCAGTGCCAAGCGTGCGTCTGTCTGTTAAAGGGTGGTGTAACCCTCAAAGTGTACAACAAAAAAAAAAATTTCTTCTGTGTTTGTGTATTGTGTGCGCTGTACGTGCATCCTCAAAGCAGCAGCGCCAAACATGCGTCTGTCTGTTAAAGGGTGGTGTAACCCCCAAAGTGCATCATCTGAGGAGAAACGTAAACTTGCCAATATGCCATTTATGACACGGAGTGGCAAGGAACGGCTAAGGTCTTTCCCTATGTTCATGACTAGTGGTTCAGCTTCACATGACAATGGAAGCCCTCCTCCCGCTAAAAAAAATCAAATGAGTTAAGCTGGCAAAAGCACAGCGAAGAACTGTGCGTTCTAAGAAGATATCACAAATCCCCAAGGAGAGTCCAAGTGTGGTGGCGGTTGCGATGCCTGACCTTCCCAGTACTGGATGGGAAGAGGTGGCTCTTTCCACCATTTGCACGCCCTCTGCAAGTGCTGAAAGGAGCACCCACAGTCCACTTGCTGATATGCAAATTGAAGATGTCATTGTTGAAGTACAACAGGATGAGGATACTGGTGCAGCTGGCGCTGAGGAGGAAGTTGGCGAGGATTCTGATGGTCATGTGGTTTGTTTAAATCAGGCTTCGGGGGAGACAGTTGTTGTCCGTGGGATGAAAAAGCCCATAACGGTCATGCCTGGGCAGAAGACCAAACATTCCACCTCTTTGGTCTGGCAATATTTCTATCCAAATCCGGACAACAACTGTATTGCCATATGTACCATATGTAAGGTGAAATAAGTAGGGGTAGGGTCATTAACCACCTAGGAACATCCTCCCTTATACGTCACCTGCAGCGCGTTCATAAAAAGTTACTGTCAAGTTCAGAAACTTTGGCTAAGACCGTAAGCAGTCCTGTTGTATCCAAGCGCCTGCAAACCACACCGTCAACTCCCTCCTCATCATTTTCCTTAGTCAGGATCGGAAGTAGTCCTGCAGGCCATGTCACTGGCATGACTGACTCTCCTATCCGGGATTCCTCCAGAGGATCCTGCATTGCTACGCCTACTGCTGCCGCTGCTGCTGTTGCTGCTGGGAGTTGTTCATCATCCCAGAGAGGAAGTAGGAACACCACTACTTTTACTAAACAATTGACCCTCCAACAATCCTTAGTGAGGAGGATGAAGACGACAGCAGTCATCCTGAAGCAAAACGTATAACTGAGGCCTTGACTGCTATGTTGGTGTTAGACGTGCATCTGGTATCCGCCATTAGTGCAGTGGGATTTAGACAATAGATGGAGGTAGTGTGTCCACGGTTCCAAATCCCATCTAGATTCCACTTCACTAGGCAGGCGATACCAAGACTGTACAGAAATGTCAGAAAAAGTGTCCTCAGTGTCCTGAAAAATGCAGTTGTACCCAATGTCCACTTAACCACGGACATGTGGACTAGTGGAACAGGGCAGATTAAGGACTATATGACCATGACAGCCCACTGAGTAGATGTATCACCTTATGCAGCAACAACAGCAACGTCACCAGTAGCAGCATCTCAAAAACGCCAGCTTGTTCCAAGGCAGGCTACGCTGTGTATCACCAGTTTCAGTAAGAGACACACCGCTGACAACCTCTTAGAGAAACTGAGGGAAATCATTGCCCAGTGACTTACCCCACTTAGACTCTCATGGGGATTTGTGATATCTGACAATGCCACCAATATTGTGCAGGCATTACATCTGGGAAAATACCAGCATGTCCCATGTTTTGCTCACACAATAAATTTGGTGGTGCAGAGTTTTCTGAAAAGCGACAGGGTCATGCAGGAGATGCTTTGGGTGGCCCGAAAAATTTCTGGCCACTTTCGCCAATCAGCGACTGTGTGCCGATGACTGGAGTGCCACCAAACACTCTTGAACCTGCCCCGCCATCACCTGAAGCAAGAGGTTGTGATGCAGTGGAACTCAACCCTCTATATGCTTCAGAGGATGGAGGAGCAGCAAAAGGCCATTCAAGCCTATACATCCACCTATGACATAGGCAAAGGAGGGGGTATGCACCTGACTCAAGCACAGTGGAGAATGATTTCTGTGCTGTGCAAGGTCGTCCAGCCCTTCGAACTTGCCACACGTGAAGTCAGTTCAGACACTGCCAGCTTGAGTCAGGTCATTCCCCTCATCAGGCTTTTGTAGAAGCAGCTGGAGAAAGTGAAGGAGGAGCTAAGATGGAGTGATTCCGCTTGGCATGTGGGACTTTTAGATGAAGCCCTTCATTCACTTTGCCAGGATTCCAGGATGGTCAATCTGTTGAAATCAGACCACTACATTTTGACCACTGTGCTCGATCCTAGGTTTAAAGACTATGTGGTGTCTCTCTTTCCGGCCGACACAAGCCTGCAGAGGTGCAAAGACCTGCTGGTGAAAAGCCTGTAAGCTGAAGCGGAACGTGACACGTCAACAGCTCCTTCTTCATTTTCTCCCGCAACTGGCACTGCCAGGAAAAAACTTAGGTATCCTAAGCAACCCGCTGGCGGTGATGCAGGGCAAGCAGGACCAAGTTTGGACATCTGGTCCGGACTGAAGGACCTGGCAACAATTTCTGACATGTCTACTGTCACTGCATATGATACTGTCACCATTGACAGAATGGTGGAGGATTACATCGGTGACAGCATCCAAGTAGGCATGTCAGACAGTCCGTACCTGTACTGGTAGGGAAAAGAGGCAATTTGGAGGCCCCTGTACAAACTGGCTCTATTTTACGTGAGTTACCCCCCCTCCAGTGTGTACTCCAAAAGAGTGTTTAGTGCAGCCGGGAACCTTGTCAATAAAAGGCGTAGCAGGTTGCTTCCACAAAATGTGGAGAAGATGATGTTCATAAAAATGAATTATGAACTCTTCCAGGGAGACCAGCCTCCAGAACGTACAGAGCGACCTGTAGTGGTGGATTCCAGTGGGGACGAATTAATACTCTGTGAGGATGAGGATGTACACAACACTGAAGTGGGTGAGGAATCGGTGGATGAGGAGGACGAGGACGACATCTTGCCTCCGTAGAGCCAGTTTGTGCAGGGACACATTAATTGCCAGCTTGTTTTGTGGGTGCCCAAACGAACCAATCATTTCAGCCATAGTCGTGTGGCAGACCCTGGCGCTGAAATGATTGGTTTTTAAAGTGTGCATGTCCTGTTTATACAACATAAGGGTGGGTAGGAGGGCCCAAGGACAATTCCATCTTGCACCTCTTTTTTTTCTTTGCATTATGTACTGTTTGGGGCCTAGTTTTTCAAACTGCCATCCTGTCTGCCACTGCAGTGTCACTCCTAGATGGGCCACGTGTTTGTGCCGCCCACTCGTGTCACTTAGCATAGTCGTCCAGCTACCTTGGTGCAACCTTTTAGACATAAAAACACTATTGTGAGGTGTGAGGTGTTCAGAATAGACTGGAAATGAGTGGAAATTAAGGTTATTGAGGTTAATGATAGCATAGGAGCAGAAAAACCCACACATTCTGTGATTTTAGCTGTTTTTATGTTTTTTTCAAAAAAATACAGATGCAAAACACAAAACCCAGAACCCAAAACACGGAAAGGTGGTTTTGGCAAAACCAATCCAGATCCAAAACACGAAGATACCTCCAGATCCAAAACTAAAACACAAAAAGTGGCCGTGCACACCCCTAATTAAAACTGTATTACACTATATACATTTTTTCTATTTTTTATTAACATGCTGTACGATGGTGTGTTAATGAGGAGGATTTATCCAGGAGCTATTAGCCCCATATTGGATGGTTCAGCCAACACATCACAAAAATGCATTTTTATATAATTGTTTTCTCTGCAGTACATACAGGGATAGGAGGATAACATGCTTTTATAGGAAATGACATTCATGCAGCCAATGTTCTGTTTTTCCATGTTCTCTTTGAAACTAACTATATTTTTTAGCAATGAAGGAAAATAAAACATGCCTGGAAATCAACAGGAGATAATAAATGCAGTCAACGATGACTAACTGTTACAGTGCAGACATCTTTGTCTTTTTAAAAGTCAAAAAACCCACTAAATGTACATTATAAATAACTGGTACCAAATGTATTAAATAAAGAACAATGTTATTTGTAGATGCAGCAAACTCAAGCAGATGGTGCAATTTACAGTCAGCAATCAATTCTGCAATATATGGGATAAAGCTTCCTGGAAGATGCTGTATAATATGTGAATTTATGTTCGCCAATCATTTATGTACTGAGGGGTGTTGCCTACTTGCCTGGAAAATGTTAACAAAAATATTCTAAAACTCCAGAAAATAAGATTAATTTAAGCTCAATATTTTACAGAAAACACTTTAAAAGAATATTTTTATTAGTATACCATGTAAAACACTCGGAATATGAACAATATTTAAAAATAAACAAGTTCAGATAAAACTGTTCAATTACTGTAATTTGTAGTAGAATTTCTAGCTGAGACATTGCCAGATGGATAAAAACTTGCATAAAATCTACATATTATTTTCACTGAGATATCAATTTTCCAAATTCAGTTTTATAAGGAGTGGAAATTGCAATATATATCATATAGATTTACATTTATTTGTGTTTTGGAAATAAACTTTAGGATTATTCAGCAACTTGACCATAATAATATATACCAAATTTAATATTCTCACGCTCCGGGGCTCCCTACAAAAGGGGTGGCTGTCGATGGTGAATTGTAGGTGGGGTTGGGGGGGATAGCTTACCAAACGGAGGCGTTCCCGAAGGATCGCCTGCCGTTTGGGGGCGGCCCCACTGACATCACTCTATTAGAGCTGAAGGCTCACAGAGGCTTGCCTCAGACGAGACCCTACTACAAGGGTCTCGTCGTAAGCCCTGATGGTCGTGATGGTCTTGACCATTGCGACCATCAACCTGGCCACTTGCTAAAGCTGTGGGTGGTCACCCACAGCTTAGCGAGCAGCTAGGAGGCCGGCTCATTATAGAGAAGCGGCCGCCCTCATTCAGAGCGAGCGCTCACATTTTTCGAGCGGCTCTGAATGAGGTCCACAATCTTAAAATGTGCTCATTGCAATATCATAGTGGAGGCAGCCATTTTGTAAACGAAACCAATATTATTGACTTATTAACAGTTATTTATATAATGCACACATAGGGGCATATTCAATTAGCTGCAGGGTTTACCCCGCGAACCAATTGCCGGCCAAAATCCCTGCGGCGCAGGGAAAAGCTATTCAATAAAATAGCCTTTATTATGCACCGAAAAATCGGGACTCGCCCGGAAACACATTGATTCCGCGTAAACTGCGGAATCAATGAGTTTTTTCCCCGCGCGCAATCCCAATTTGGCGGTGTTCACGCAGATTTTACCTTGCACCTCAATGAGCTGCGAGGTAAAGTCTGACGGGGACTCACGCGCGGGGTCTCTGGGACTCGCACGTGGGGTATCCCCGCTAATTGAATTGGTCTGGCGCGGCAATTAGCCACGGGGTAAACCCCGCAGCTAATTGAATATGCCGCATAATACGCAGTGCTTTACAGAGAATATTTTCAGTCTTTCACATCAGTGCCTACCCATGGAGTTTACAATCTATATATATTTATCACATGGACACATAAACACACGGGAGTTAAGTTTGTTCTCAGTAGCCAATGAACCTACCAGTATGTTTTATAGTGTGGAAGAAAACTAGAGAACTGGGAGGAAACTCACACAAACATGGGGAGAACAAACAAACTCATACACAGATCGTGCCTTGATCAGAAATTGAACTCAATACCTCAGGGATGTGTGGCAGTAATAGGCACCACATCCATTCACTAGGAGCTAATCACATCTCTGAGCCTTATGCTTATCTGTATATATATATATATATATATATGTATATATATATATATATATATATATATATATATATATATTGTATATTCTACATACAGTAAAAAAAAACACTTGTTCAGCATTTTATTACTCAAATTCCACGTAGGTCACTGTAGACATCCTTCTACTTGGCAAAATAAAACCTATATGAAACGAAAAAGAACTTGTCCTGTGGCTGTAATTCCCATTAAAGTGAATGATGAAAGTGTTCTCATTGGTTATTAGTAACTTGCCCACAGTGGTTTCAATCTTTGTAAATCGACAGGATGCAAGACCACAGGGAAAATGCAGATATTCCAGCAGTTTTGCAAACCCTCCATTTAGTAAATTTACCCTTTATGATAAGACATTTTTTATTTTAACCTTCATGTTAGATTTACTCCTAACTCTGAGGTGCATATTTATAATTATTGGGTGTTAATTATTTCTTATCGCCACTTATTATGGCAATTAGAAATTATTACAAAAACAAATGCAGGGTCAGGGGCTCCCTGCGATGTGTTAGAAGTGATCGCTACTGCACACTACTAACTATGCACCGTCCATTGCCTACAAATCTCTTTCCCAGGGAATATTGCGGAGTGAAGCCCACAATTACACATTAGACATGCAACTATTTATAGTATGAGATTTTTTAACCTATGTCAGGTTAGTGCCAGTTAGCAAAGTATCCAAAGCTCATGGGTTTATGGCTTCAGATGTTTGTAATGTAGGAACTGGGGGAAGTATTCACAGGGCCAGATTAATAATGGGCCTGATGGAGCTACAGCTCCAGGCCTCCACATAATAATAGGCCAATAGTTATGACAGCATGTTGACTGGTCATCTGCCATTAATCAAAAGTAGTAAAATTGTATTTCTATTTTACCACACAAAATGAAGCTTTTTTTTCTTTTACATATTTAGGGAGACATTGGGGCTGAGAGAATAGGGGTGTACACACCCACATGGCATTGGCCACACCTACACAGCTATGGTCACGCCTCTCTGCTTTTCATAATAGGCACTTGATAATTTTCAACTCCTGGCACATGTAGCCCTCAATTCGGCCCTGAGTATTCAATCTCACTTTTTTAAAAACGGTTGTGGAATGTAAGGATGACCTTGCACATTGTATTTTACCTGCATTTATTTTAGAGATGTGCAGTTTGGTTTTCCTGAAAAACTAACACACCCGAACATAGGGGTTCAGAGTCGAATAGAGTCTCAGTTCGGAATAGCTTTGGGGTTCCGAATGGAACAGAGTCCCGGCTTGTGTCGTCTCACAATTTGGAACTTGGATTTAAAAACGGAACTTGGGTTTTTGATTGCATATAAATAGGTCCAAATTACATAATTTTAGCTGTTTTTATCAATTTTAAATAGAGATGTGCGGGTCCAGTTCCCAGATAACCGACAACAACAAAATTTAGGGTTTCCAAGTTGAACGGAGTCCGAGATCACTTTGGGGTTCCGAGTTGAACCGAGTCCGGGTCCAGTTCTGCAGTCAGTTCAGAACTCGAATTTAAAAACTGAACTCGGGTTGTGGACTGCATGTAAACATGTCCAAATTACATGATTTTATTTTAATTTTTTTCAATTTAAAATACAGATCCAAAACCAAGACCAAAAACACATGAGGGTGGTTTTGCAAAACCAAAACGCAAAGATTAATCTGGGTCCAAAACCAAAACATGGGGGTCTGAACACATCTATAATTTTAAAGGAATCCAATACCAGTGGCATAACTAGGGGGTGTCGAGCAGGGCTTGTGCCCTTGGCACCAGTGGACCAGAGGCGTGGGGACACTGTGCTCAGTGTAGTGCTGACCGGACGGAGTTCAGTGAGCACTACACTAACAAACACACAGCTGCCGGCTGTGTGTTTGTTTTAATTATTAGCCAGTGAGAGCTGTGCTCACTGCCGGAGCCGGGCTGGAGCGCACTCATGAGCTCCATCTTCCAGCTCCCACAGTGCGTGATGGATGGGTGAGACGTCATGACGTCTCTCCCATAATGCAGAGTGGGCCGGTCCTGGAGGACGGAGGAGCGGATGGCGGCGGGAGCAGGAGCCGGAGCCGGAGCAGGGATTCAGGTAAGTGGGTTTTTTTTACGTGTGTGTCTTTGTTTTCACTACCGGGGACACTGCATAAGGGGACTACTACTGGGGGCACTGCATCGGGGACTACTACGGGGGGCACTGCATTGGGGGGGCACTACTGGGGGCACTGCATCAAGTTACCACTACTGGGAGCACTGCATAAGGGGGGACTACTACTGGGGGCACTATATCAGGGGTACTGCATAAGGGGGACCACTACTGGGGGAACTGCATAGAGGAGCTACTGCTGGTGGCACTATATGAGGGGCTTACTACTGGGGGCACAAGGGGCACTGCACAGGGGGGACCACTACAGGGGGCACTGTATAAGGGGCACTGCATAGGGGGGATCCCTACTGGAGGCCTCCATAAGGGGGACCACTCCTGGGGGCACTGCATAGGGGGGATCACAACTGGGGGCCTGCATAAGGGGGACCACTACTGGGGGCACTGTATAAGGGGCACTACTGGGGGCCTGCATAATTGGGACCACTACTGGGGGCACTGCATAGGGGGGACTGTATAAGGGGGACTGCATTAAGGTGCATATGGAATGGAAAGGAGTGTTCCCAGAGTGACGAGAAAGGGGTGTGTGTCATGTTGCCACGCCCAATTTTCAGTGACCACACCCATTTTTTGGTGTGCGCACATAGGGAGGGGGGCTCCATTTTCCAATTTGCCCTGGGCTGCAAAAACCCTAGTTACGCCACTATCCAATACCAAATTTGAACCAAAACACTTGAGGGTGGTGTTGCCAAAACCAAGAAACGATTATGAATTAGAACCAGAGTCAAAACATGGGGGCCCGTGCAAATCTGTAATTTATTTTTATATGGGAGTTTGAGATGTCCTTCATATCAATGAAACAAAAACATACAATTTATTTTAAATATGCTGAACAAAATTTTCTTTTTTCATATATTAGATGATTTACCATTAAAAAAAGTTATCAATTTCAGCCTCATGTTGGCAATATATTTTTAGTTGTTGAATTCTACTGATGCATTAGAAAAAAATAGTATGTATAAGCACCTGATAATAAAAGGGAGTGTTAGTCAATTAATATAATGAAAGTGCCTGAACTTACCATATGTATGTCAAATTTATCTTGCCAATGTTCACACAAAAACATCTTTCTTCTAGTTCATTTTCAACTTATCCTTTGGCTAACTGTTTAAGCACCTGTTTATGTAACCCCATTAGTGCTCAACCATATGTCGCTGGAACATTCACTCCTGCTGTTGGCCAGGCTGATGTCATTTTTCAAAGCTCTTGTGGTAGAGAAGACATAGGAAATAACATATCTCAGATTGTCATTTTACTAAAAACATTTGCGGCAGCAGCAATCTAAGAAATGTTTTTACCTAGACATCTCCAATAATTAAAAAAAAGCGATATTGTCCCTCTATATGCTTTTTACATTAGTAAAACTACATAGAGCATAATTGATAAATAAATATGTTCTTATTTCATATAGTTCTTTCGCGTTTCAGCCAAGTGTGAATTAACTGGTTGTATTATCATCTGTTAATAATACTAAATTGATAATTCCAATTGGACTGTGGCAGGTAAGAAGATTCCCATATGGTTTTTAAAGAGAAAAACAAAAGATGTTTGAATTTAATGATGCTTTATGAGCCTGATTCAGAGTCACACACAATATGGCTGCATGTGCGGGCTTGAAAATAAATGTGCATCTCTGTATTCAAAGGTGCCGACATCCCTATAGCTGCATTGCCCCTCTCCAACCCTTCGTGAAAGTAGCCATCATCAGTATCAGCGAGCATTTACACCAGCCTTATCCTCGGAGCAATAGGTATGTCTGTAATGAGACAGATCTCTGTGGTCGCTGACAGCTAAATACCAGCTAAATATGACCACGGAACACTTATCCTATTTACAAACACCAGGTGTCGACCAGTTACACCCACTAAGCTATAAATGTTGATACGGCTAAGATACATGAGCCTGAGTCAATTAAAAATTCCAATTCGTGGGACTCACAGCAAGGGTGTGCAACTTTTCTAAAAAAAGCGACCTGGACGAAGTGGGAAAACCATCCTGGTCTCCCCAAAAATTGCAACTGAAATAACAAGCCATATAAGGCTGTTAGTGGCTATAAAGAAAGTACTAGAGGTTCTAAAAAGGTGTAAAATGGCTGATTTGTGCAATTTTTATTAATGGTGGAAAAATGAAGACAGAAGTGTTTTTCATCAAATTAAAGTATTTCCAGGATTTTGGTGTACAGAAAAATGTATGTAAATTTATTTTTTAGTAATGTAATACCATTTTGTAAAATGTTGGACAAAATGCTTTTTAGTTCTCATCTGCAAATTCTAAAACCCCTCTTCCCATCAATACACCTCCACATACCTGTCCCACATCATTTAAGACATTATTGAGCTTCTTACAGAAATTTACATGAAAACTGATTTATTATTATGCTATTTAAACTCATCCAGGTGCATGATTATTCATTGGGAGGGTTGTACCAGAGGTTATGCACTGCGGGCATGATTTAAAGATGGATGCAGTGCTGATGTTCCTGCAGTTCAGTGATCGTCAATCATCTGCACATGCATCTGAGTCGCACTGAGCATGCATCGTTTCATTACCAATGCTGCCCGCAATGAGGATTTATTTGCAAAGAAAATAACCATTTGTAGGAGGCAATGGAGGGGTGGGTGGTGACTCAAACAAAGGCATGATTTCAACTTCCAAATTATCTGTCCAAAAATTAAAGACTGCGCCCCAAAAGAAGATGACCTCTTTTCCAGTTATAAAAAATAATAATTGCAAAAAATAAAAAAAATGTTGTGCCAGTGTTAAAAAAAACATTTCATGTCACTTAATATAATTCAGTTAAAATTTTAAGAGTGTGTGTTTCGTAGAGGCAGCCAATATTACTGTACTTAGTGGGAGTAGATATGTCCCTGTCAGCTGTACATCAAAAATAATAAGTGAAAAAATGCATTATTTTGCTGATGTTGAAAAAACATTTCAAGTATTTTATTATAATTCAATTACATTTTTTTAAGAGTATGTGTTTTGTAGAGGCAGCATACATTACAGTACTTAGTGGGTATAGATGTATCCCTGTCAGCTGCACCCCAAAAATAACAAGTGGAAAAAAGGCATTTTTTTCTGGTGTCAACAAAAACCTCCAGTCTTTTAATAAAACTGCATGGTAAAAGAAACAGCCCCTCCTTTCCATATCTCATTATATGTTCACTTGGTGTGGTGGCAGTTAAGTTCAGCTACAGTAGCTTTACTTCTTTCCTGGTGAAAAGTAAATCAATCATGGATAGAAGAGCAGGAGCAACCAAATGCTCTTCTACTAAAGGAGGTCAAGGGGAAAGAAAGTTTACGAAAGGGCACCTCTAAACAGTATTTCACAATGTTAAAGAAAATATCACCACTAACTACAGTATAAAGGGAAAAGTTACAGCCGAACAAAAAACATAAAATTGCCAAGATGCCATACACCTCACGCAGTGGCAAAGTAAAACTCAGACCATGGCCTTTATTTGTGAATGGAGGTCCTGCTACTGCTATTTTATGTACTAAAATGCCTTTTGTAAAAGCCTGGCCAAACAGTGAGGCATCTTCTGTAACCTCACTTGCTCTGAGGCTAGATGTGTCGCCTTTTAAAACAGGCAAATCAGTGCACAAAAAGAACACTAAAGCTGAAGAACAAACTGTGTTCACAAACTTCACAGATTCATGTGCCTCACATTTCTGACACTGTAATCTTAGAGAAGCCTCATTCCACCATTTCTGAACCCTCTGCAAATGTGAGGATGAGTAGTAGTAAAAGGAATTACATAGAAATTGAGGATGCTACTGTGAAAGTGCATTTGATGCTAATGAGGATGTTTATGATGAGAATGATGTTTGTGTAAAAGTAAGTCAACCATCAGTGGCAGCAGGTCTTGCTTGTTATAAGAAGAAGACCTTTGTCATGCCTGGACATAAGACAAAAAAACACATCTTTTGTGTGGAATTATTTTTACCCAAATCCTAATAACATTTGAATGATGAATGTGTTGGTCAAGAAGTTGATAAAATGCAGGATGAGGATGTTGTTTGTGTCAAAGTAAGTCAGCCATCAGTTGCAGCAGTTCTTTCCAGTTCTTTCCAGTGATAAGAAGGACATTGTCATGCCTGGGCATAAGACCAAAAAGTCACCTCTTCCGTATGGGTTAATTTTTACCAAAATCCTGACAACATTTATCAAGGCATCTGTAGAATTTGTGATGCCAAAGTATGTAGGTACATTAATCATCTAGGCACCTCCTCCCTGTTACTTCATTTGCAATTTCATGCCTATTATTTAGAAAAATCTGGAAAATTATGTAAAATAATAACAAGCAGTCCAGCATCAGCTACCAGCAGCATGGATAGAACCCAGCACCTGCAATCTCCTTTGCCAACACCTTCATCATCAATCTTTTCATTAATGATTGCAAGTAGTCCTGCACCCTATTTGCATGGCAAACTGACTCCTCCCCTATCCTGGATTCCCAAGAAGAATAATTGCATGCTAGGGCTGCTGCTGCTGCTGGGAGTGGATCTTCATCACAGAAGGGGACAAAGAAGACTAGTAGTTTCAAACAATTGACTGTGAAATAATCATTTGCATGACGAACCAAGTATAACAGCACATTACTGATGCAATATCCACCATCAATGCATGTGGCTTTAGACAATTAGTTGAGACATGTGTCCATGCTTACCAAATTCCATCTCGATTCCATTTTACCAGGAAAGCAATTCCTTACCTGTACCGGGACATTAAAAAAAGTTATTCTTTGCCTAAAATATGCCATTGTACTGACAATCTACAATATGTGGACAAGATGTACTGGTCAAACCAAAAATTAGGGTGGGTGTATCACCTTCAGCAGCAGCATCTAACACACAATGCCAGCTCATTCACAGGCAGGCTACTCTCTGTATCACTGGCTTCCCTAAGAGGCATACTGGTGCCAATCTGTTATAAAAACTTAAGGATGTGATAACAAAATGGCTTACCCTACTAAGGGCGGAAAAATCAGCTCGATGCTGAATAAACCCAGGAGGGAGCTCCCGGAGCTATTTAATTCAGCTCGCTGTTAAGTCAGAGGATGCCGGTTCTCATGACTTAACCTGGGTTTTTAGTCACGAGAACTGGCATTCTCCGACTAAAGTAACGGCCGCACGGCTGTTAGCGCCACGTTAAGCCGGCAAACAGCTGTGCTCCCGACACTTTTGTCAGATTTTACCTCGCATCCCCAGGGGCATGCGAGAAAGTCCATTTGCCTGCCCAAACAACGAAGTGATTTGAATAGCTTCGGGAGCTCCATCTCGGGGGTATTCAACATCACTTTGAATTGAATTCCCCCCTATGACTTTCCTCAGGATATGTAATTTCCAATAACACAAGTAACATTGTAAAAGCATTACGGGTGAGTGAATTTCAATATGTACCATCTTTTGCACACACAATAAACTTCAGGTTCAGAATTTCTTTAAAAAATTACATGGTGTGCAGAAGATGCTGGCTATGGCCCATAATATTTATTTTGGTCTTCAGGAACCATATGTAGAAGATTGCAGCAGCTGCAAGAACAGTTTCATATGCCATGCCACCTACTGAAGCAAGAGGTGGTAACCAGGTGGAACTCCACCATTTAAATGCTTCAGCAACTGTAGGGACAGGAACAAGGCATACAAACATATGGGGTGTAGTTATGGGACCGGAGGTGTTGGAGATGTGCCTCGGCTGTTGGTTCCCCTCTACATATATGGTGGGAATTTGGAACTTTATGCCCTTTCTGAGATTGTAGGCCAGAGATTGTAGGCCAGGACATTAGCTCAGAACCTGATTTCTGGCTCCTCAATAAGATAGAGGGTCCTGTGTCTTTATAGAAAAAAATCGATTATGAAACATCTCAACAGTTATGCCAAGGCTGTAATCCCAGTCCACTGGAGATCTCCGAACCCCCAAACTATAGCTGAGTGGTTCTCCAGATTGGATTTCTATATGTCTATGGATGATCTTATGATGTCTGGTGCTACTAGATACAGAGAGTTCAGTGACATATGGGGACCATGGTTTCTGTTTAAAGATTCTCCCTCCTATCCAGACCATATCAGTGGAACTTGTTGACTCACCTCATATTTTAATTAATTTTTAGGATATTATCTCGGGTGGTTCCCTTCTCTATCTCCCCCCCTCCTTTTCCCTTTATACCCTATGTTCTGTTCCAGGCTTTGTTGTATATTTTTGACTTATATTATTTGTGATTTATTTTATGTTGTATACTAATTTAATTTTGTGGAATACTGTGGATGTGTTTCTTCTTTTTTGTTGGTTTAAATAAAAACTTTTAATGCAAAAAAAAATAAAATAATACCTGATGTGCACTTTAAAAAATCAAAACACCACATCTGATAAGGCAGATAATAATAATAATAATAATAGATTATTAGTATTATCCTTTATTTATATTGTGCCACAAGTGTTCAACAGTGCCTTGAAAATACAAAAACAAATTTAGCAATCATAACACTCAAAATAAGCAGCATGATGTAAGCAACCAAGTGTTAGGTGCCCTTGTGGGGAGTAAGGAGTAGATGAAAGTATAAGTAAGGAGAAACACATGAGGGAAGAGGGCCCTGCTTACATTCTAAAGGGAAGGAGCACGTAGCATCAAGTTAGGATGAGAGGATGTAAGGCAATGATGAAGTAATGCATCTTAAGAGCCTGTTTGAAGATTTTAAGAGAGATAGAGAGTCTGATTGGGAGAGGGAGATAGTTCCTGAGATTGGGAGCAGCATGGGCTAAAACTTGGAGATGGGAGTGGGATAAGTAATCAGTTAGAAGGAGAGACAGCATGCATTTGTTGACAGAAGTGGGTGGGTGGGAGTGTGAAGGGAGATGAGATCTGAGATGTAAATGAGAGAGAATTGGGTGAGGTCTTTGTAAGTGAGTGTAAGAACCTTGATTTGGGTTCTGAAGAGGAAGGGGAGCCAGAGTAGGGCTTGTAGAAGAGGGGAGGCAGGTGTAGAATGTTTGGAAAGGAAGACGAGCCAAGCAGCAGCATTTAGGACAGATTGGAGTGGAGAGAGGTGGGTGTCAGGGAGGCCAGATAGGAGGAGGTTACAGTAATCCTTTCTGTAGATGACCAGTGAGTGGATGAGGATTTTATTAGCATCCTGGGTGAGAAAGGGGCTGATCCTAGAAATATTTTTGAGATGGAAACGGCAAGACCGTGAGAGGTGCTGAATGTTTGGTTTAAAGTAGAGGAAGGAGTCCAGGATATCTCCAAAACAACACACTTTGGGGCTAGAGGAGATAGTTGTGCCATCAATTGATAATAAAATTGTGAGAATGAGGTTATAATATTATTAGGATAAGCTATTTAAAAAATGAAAGATAAAAATATATATTTGTAATGTAGAATGAAAGTCTATATACAAATAATAACCACACTAATCAAAACCACATATTTATCGTACAAATACATGCAAATTTCAAGAATGGAATATATCTAGATCATATGCAAAACACCCCTGCTGTAGTTAAAACATTTTCTTATGATTAGAGCAGTAGCTTAACTATAAATTTTACTCCACCCTGCCAAAAAAGTTTCTGGCAACCAAAAAAAAACCCCCCCAAAAGACGAAATTTTTCTGCGCGTGCCTCTGGCACGTGCAATCCCGAAAAAGGTGTGTGGTTTCGTGAAACAGTAATGCCCCTTACACATTATGCCACACTAAGTAATGCCCCCTTATAACACATTATGCAACACCCTAATGCCCTTATAACAAATTATGCCACACCGTTATGCCCCAATAACACACTATGGCACACCGTAGTGGTACTATGACACTTTATGCCACACTGTAGTGCCCCTTAAAATACATTAGGGCAAACCATAAGGCCCCTTACAACACATTAGGGCAAACCATAAGGCCCCTTACAACACATTAGGGCACACAGTAATACCCCTTACACATTATGCCACACAATAATGCCCTTTATAACACATTATGCCACACTAAGTAATACCCCTTATAGCACTTTGTGCCACACAGTAATGCCCATTACATCCCACCCTGAAAGATCTACCTCACCACCATCCTCTCCGCTCCTGCCAGTCTGCCACCTCAGCTCAAGACAGGTTGCACAGTTTCTACGTCCGTGTAGAACCTGATTATTGGGAACATAGCTTATAACATGTAAACTCTGCGTGTATCAGGTTAGTGCCCATTATGCAGTGATCCCTGTAGTGCGCCTGTAGTTGTGCCCATTATGCAGTGCTTCTTGTAGTAGTGCCCCTTATGCAATGCCCCCTGTAGTAGTGCCCATTATGCAATACCCCATGTAGTAGTCCCATTATGCAATGCTTCCTGTAGTAGTGCCCTTTATGCAATGTCCCCTATAATAGTGCCCCTTATGCAGTGCCCCCTGTAATTGTGCCCATATGCATTGCCCCCTGTATTTATGCCCCTTATGCAGTGCTTCCTGTAGTTGTGCCCATATGCAGTACCCCTTGTAGTTGTGCCAATTATGCAGTGCCCCCTGTAGTTGTGCCCATTGTGCAGTGCCTCCTGTAGTTGTGCCCATATGCAGCACCCCCTGTAGTTGTGCCCCATAAGGTAGTGCCCCTTATGCAGTGCTGCCTGAAGTTGTGCCCATATGCAGTACCCCCTGTATTTGTGACCATATGCAGTGCCCCTGTAGTTGTACCCCCTAAGGTAGTGCCACCCCCTAGTTGTGCCCCCTAAAGTAGTGCCCACAGTACTTACCTGACCATGCTGGGCATCGCTGACTCCACACAAAAATACATATAAAAATGTTCTTTGTATAAGGTGCCTTCCACAGTATATGGAAGGAACTAATAGAAACTGTAGCTGATAGTAATAAAACAGTCTCTTCCCGGACACAATTACAGTGGATGTTTAATTACCAGAAAGTCCTCCAGTTGAATGACACACTCCTCTTTCTACCAAAACCTCCCTCATGTTACTGATGGGCCTGAGTCTCAGCCAATCAGGATCAATCATATCCAGAAATGCCTAACGCTTTAACCACGCTGACAGGATAAGATAAAACTATTTGCGGGAACACTAGGTTTTTTGGGGCTGCTTTCACCGACCACAGTAAAATCCAGTCCCCAGGACTAGAAACTAAGTTGATGTGGCGACCAGTATTTATCAAGTAGATAGATACTGTAGATTGATAGGTAGATAGATGTAGATAGATAGATAGATAGATAGATAGATAGATAGATCTGGTATGAATGCTAAACCCACCACTAACTGTCAGTACTCAAGGAACTATTTTACGCTACAAGCGAAACCTGTAAAAGTACATAATCATTTGTTGCTGTAAAATGGTTTAATTAACACTGCAGTTAGTTTTACTACACATATTAATTGCTTATTTTTATTGTGCTGTTTTTCAGCCCACTACAGTTTATTATGTGTAAAATTAGGTGCTTTTGTGCTATACGCTATGTTATTTTCTTTAAGGTGAAGAGAAATCTGACCTACTAAATGAGGAAGAGATAAAGCTAATTAAGTGTAAAATACTTTCAATATATTATCTCTGCAAATCCAGTTCATTTATTTTCTCTTTACTTTCTTTTATTCAGCTGTAATCTGTGTTTACTGAGAAAGAAGTGGAGCAGGTTAGTTATAATAACATAACCTTTTGTTTTATAAATCTCCTTATTTAGAAAGAAGTTTAATGAAAGCATGACTAAACCCAATAATTGAAATTTTCAGATATGAATAATGATGTTAAATACAATGTTGGATTTGAACATTTCACTTCATCACTGTTAAAAAGTAAAGTAATTGGTCAGCATCCTTATGGAGTTCGGGTAAAAGCGGATACTGTGTTGCTATGACTATCATTGGCCTTGCCCCTGTGTATGAGTAAACAAATGTACATAGTGCTAAGGTTACCACCTTTTTATTTTCAGGAGGTTTGGCCAAAAACTAGAGATGTGTATGGACTCCCGTGTTTTGGTTTTGCAAAACCACCTGCAAGTGTTTTGGTTTTGGAATCGGATAAAATTTATAAAAATCAATAAAAAATTAATAATATTCAATAAAAATAGCTAAAATGTTAAAATCCAAAACCTGAGTTTGTTTTTTAAATCCAAGTTCTGAACTGGCAACAGATCCGAACTAGGACTCGGTTAGAACCAGGTCATAAAAGTGAACCCGAACCTTGACCTGGTTCTACTCGGAACTCCTACATTTGGGTGTGTTTGGATTTCAGGAATCTGGAACCGCACATCTCTACCAAAAAGACAGGAGGGGACGGAGCACGAGAGGCGCAATGGAGCAGAGAGGGCTGGCTGATGTTGTGCCTGTCTAGGATTGCTAACCCTCCAGACCCCGGAAAGATGTCATGAATTTGTTCAGAGCAATCCCAAACGGGTGGCAACTATATCCACAAGTCGCTATAATAACTGCTGCCCATCTCACTTCCAATGATTTACTGAGAAATGTCAAGTCTGCCATATAAACTTTGCGTTTCTATTTGTACTATGCAGATGCAGCTGTGGTTATGGATCATTCCTAATGGGATGGGGAAAGTGTACTGAGAAACATACAGTACTTATGAATTGTAAAAGCTACTGAATAGTAAAACACTAATTTCCTGGGTAATCTTTGACTAATAACTGGCAAAAATGACAATAACAGTATGTGCTGTGCCGTATGCTGCATGGGGGCACCATGCACCTTTCAGCCATGGGCATGTCCATGGGGGGGCGATCAGTCTGATTGCTCCTCCTGCACATCATGAAGGCTGAAAAGACTGATGCTGCTCAGCGGCAACAGCTTCCCTAGGCCTGTTGCTGCCAGTTAAGAAGAGAGGGCAGCAGGAGGTGGACGTGAGCCCCCACCGTGCCCCTCCAACAAGCATGGGAAATTAGTACCTGCTCCCCCCACCCTCCCAGTGCTCCTGCTAATTGCCAGTCTAGTTTTCATGCATATGGAACATAAAATAATTACAATGAGGACAGCAAACAGATACAATGTAAGTGTGGGGAATGTAATAACCACCCCCACCCCATACACATCTTAGAAACTTCACAACTGATTATTCAGCTATAAAAGTTTATATATAGCACCCTAAATTAAATAGCCCTCAAATAAATATGAAATCATCCAATTAATAATTACATATTACAGTAACACATTTGAAACTTTTATGAAACCAACTCCAACTTCAATCACTGAGGAAATGGGTAATGGTATATGCATAGCATTGGGGTTACATATTTATACACACTTACTACTATTCTATTGGACACAGAGAATCACATGGGAAGTTATATATGGGAACAAGCTATACCTTCTACCTGTAGTAAGCAATTTCATATATGCTACGAAAGATAGTTTTCTATAATGTCATGGAGTTTCTTATTCTTAATACTTCAGGTTGAGTAACAGGAACAGCGGATATATAGATTGTCAAAGTCAGATGATTGGATGTGATCATCTTTACAATTATTATCTGTCGATACTATCGTCCCTTGTCTAAAAGCATGTGACTGGCACGCTACTGCGCGCTGGTGCGAATTCAACACAATTACATGCGAATGCACATACACACATATGCACCCACCCACACACACTGATAAAATGGTTCCCACACATTATAGTTAATAACCAGAGTTATTACAGGTATTGTTAGCTAAAAATTACGATGTAAGATGTATTTAAAAGAGATCTAAGATTCAGGATACAGTAGACATGTCATGTTTACTACCATACTAAATCCCTATTTATTTGCAGACATCTGTTCCTATCGGCAAAGAGATTGCATCATGCGTACGCTAGTTATGGATGATATGGAGTTATTGATTATAATGTAATTCTCTGTATGTAGTGTTGTAGCCATTTGGAACTAGTTCTTTGGCGGGAAGATGACACAATGTAACCGTTGGAGAACTGACCTCTACCTCTGATGACATCTTATGAACTGACCAACGACCTGTGTCGTACCAGACTGACTTGAAGCTGGAACCAATGAAAACCTGCTAACTTGTCTTAATTGTTATCTATGTAACCTGAACCATATATATGCCGGTGTTCTGGCTCCAGCGAGTAGTCATCTTTTTTGCGACTGCAGACTTCAGGACTGAATGGCTGTATGCTGGATCCAGAGCGCTTGCGTATGTATCGGCTGTACTCATTGTATATTTTGTGCTTTTTACTCTAATTGTTAAACTTCTAACGTGTTATTTTTCTTACAGAAAAATCAGTTTTTGTGCTTTGGAACCACACGATTAGATTGGAAAGCAATTATTTTTCATAGCGACTAGACGGCATTCATAAGATATATTTCTGCTATAGTTTCTTGGAATAGCCGAGAGACAGTTGGGGGGGCCGTAGTCATGTTAGTCCATGAGATGTAAAATATCATCTTTCACCTTACTGCAAATATATGAAGTTCATGAATAAAATCTGTCTTATCAAATTAGACAAGCTGAGGTCCAGGGGCACAGTCAGGTAGCAGAATTGTAGTCAGAATAAGCAGGAGTTGATACAAAGGCTTTACAAAATGCAACATTGCTGGAGCAAGGTAATGTGACCTAATACTCTGGCACTGAATAGTGCCCAGAACCTTCTTTAAATAGGGAGGGGATTCAAAATTGACCCCAACATCACATGTATGTGTACCTTTAAGGCAGGGGAGGAGTGGCACACGTCCCTATAGGAGACTCCACTGCTGGGGTAGTGAGTCGGAACCCTCTCACAGACCAGCCAGGGAGAAAGATGCTGAAGAGGAGAGCACACTACCCAACGACCTTGCCAGACTGGGCATGTTGGCACTGACTGCCAATTTTGTGATGCCACCTATATAACACCTTGTGTTTGTGCCATAATTTAAACTTGGGGCAGTACAGTATGGTATAATATGAAATGGGGGCACTACAATGTGGCATAATATGTACTGGGGATATTGTGGCATAATGTGAACTGGGGGGAATTGTGTGGTATAATGTGATTTGGCAGCACTACAATGTGGCATATTGTGAACTGGGGGCACTATAATGTGGCATAATATTAACTGGAGCCATTGTGTGGCATAATGTGATAAGGGGAATTGTTTGGTATAATGTGATCTGGCAGCACTACAATGTGTCATTGTGAACTGGGGGCACTATAATGTGAAATAATATGAACTGGGGCAATACTATGGGGAATATAATACACTAGGGCACTAATATAGTTTCTAAAATGAACTAGGGCACTACTATGTGGCATAAAATTAACTAGGGCACTACTGTGGGGCATACAATGAAAAACTGCTGCATAGAGAGGTGTCTCTCTAGAAGCATTGAGAAGGGGTGGCCTTCAAAATGTTGCTATGGGGCCCACATAGTTCTGGCTATGCCTCTGTTAGTCACCACTCACTTTTTATTATTGTCGGCTGATAATGCTGCTCCCTTGTAGTACCCAAACATGCCTTCCCCACCAGCAACTACAATTGTTATTCCACTACCTTATGTATCTTATGTTCCCCACTTCCAATGTTTGTGAGCTCACTTGGGTAAGGCCATCTTTACATTCTGTTTCATGTCTATGTAAATAATTTGTTTGCTCATGATACTTTCATTGTGTCATTATACAGCACTTAGGAATGTGTCAGGGCTTTACAAATAAAATATGGTAATGATAATTAGTATAATGTAATTCATACATTTTGTAATTCCTAAATATTTACACAAATCATGAATATTTATAAACTGAAACATAAGAAATGTAATTTGGTATTTGTTAGCTTTCATATTAAATTTTTCATTTTATGTACAGTATGTATCCCAGAATTTAACTACATACTGTACCTTGATAGGGAATTTTAAGCAGAATTTTTCAGTTTAAAACTAGGGAATCAAGAATTTGAGTAGAGACACTAATCAGAACCGTATCTAATCTAGGTCTCTGAATCTTCTCAGCTGGTGCTAGAAGACATCTGGTGCAGCCTACTCTGCCACACTCCCATGGATGCCATGGAGCAGCCAACTGGAGAATTAACACGTCTCATTGTGAATATTGGGCCCTGTTGAGGGGATCCCATTGCTGGGAGGGGCATGGTCAAGGGTGTAACGACTGTGGTTTAAATGGATGCTGTTGATGTGGGGTTTATCTTTCCCCTGCACCCATCTAATTGTACACAACATTAGATTAGGGCATGGAACTAGAAACACCTCGGCTCATCCTATGCCATATGTGTCCCCACCCCCCAATGATCTTTCTTTATTCACCTCCTCCACCTGTTTCCACAGTAATAAATATATATGTGTGTGTCTGTCCCTTTCCTCCCCATGTATACATCTGATCCCCCCCATCCCCATGCTTCTGACTTGCCTCCAAATGTGTGCCTCTGACCCGCCTCCCTATGAGTGCCTCTGACCACTGCCTCCCGATATGTGCCTCTGACCCCCTCCCCCATGTGGCTATATCTGATGGAGTACAGAAGGGTCTGTGGGGAATGAGACACATGTCAGTACATTGTGAGGGGGACATCATGACAAATGCTTGCTTTGGATGCCAAGGCTCCATGCTAAATCTCTGCATTCACCGGCCTAGGAGAAAATCTTCATTTGGTTGTGACAATGATGCGGGGAAAGTGCGAGCCCGACTTCCGTGAACACAGACTTCCACCCAAGCACAGCTGGGTGCAGAAATTTTGCTTTATGGTTGTGTGTATATATCTACTGAACCGATTTTGATTAGATTTTCAGTAAATGTATCTTCCTCCAAGTAATATACTGTAGGCTATGAATCATCTCACTATCATGTTAATTGGCTACACACACCACATATACATAAACACCACACATATTTACACACTACACATATACACACACACATCACACATATACATACACCACACACACACATTATATATATAATATATATATATATATATATATATATATACAAATTTCAAGGATGGAACCACATACACTTAACCAACTTAGGTGGGTGCTATAGCTACATAATGGCATTACACAATATTGGATTGATCCCCAAGGAGAGAGAGTCAAAACCGGAGCCAGCACACCAGCAATGACTTATCAAAAAAAGATTATATATTAGAATACAGCCATGTTACATCGGGTTGTCATAAGAATGCATGTCACAACTGCAATGCAGTGAGTACTTATCAATGCCTGGTGACCATATACAGCATAAACAATGAAGTGCATATATATATATATATATATATATATATAGTCCAAATAGGTCCACACTCTCGTCTTCAATAATAAATTGCTGGGGTGACAAACCCATATGGGATCACAATAATCCTCTTCGTGCAAAAGTAGAAAAAAGGGGGGGGTAGCACTCACCAGTCTTCTTAAAAACATCATGGACCATGCACAGGACCAAAATGTCGGATTTTGAAATGTTGTAACATTTTTACTGAGATGCAATAAAGAGATGTTTTTAAGAAGACTGGTGAGTGCTACCCCCCCCTTTTTTTCTTCTTTTTTTCTACATATATATATATATATATATATCGTGATGTTGTGGAGTAATTAGCTCGGTAGATTAGGGTCAGTGGTGCTGTGATTAGGTGCAGAATTAGAGTCCACACATTGCGTTCCAGTAAAAATAAATGAAAATGGTGCTTTTACTTCCAGCATGGAAACCAGTAAACAGAAATAGAAAATAATAAACAACCTAGCCCTCTCTTAGGGCACTTTCTCACTTCTTGAACCCTCTCTGCAGAAGCAGCCAATCTGCATGAAATTCTCTCAGTCTCTGAAATTGGTGGTCCTTCCTGCCACATGCAGGACTGGACGCTGGCCTCCTGGCCTGGTATAGCTTCCTTAGCTTGTTGGCTGCCGCCTCTCACAAGGACAGTGTCAGAGTTATAGGGATCTCCCCTATCTACCTCCTTGCAGGTATGATCCTGACCACCTGGTCTGCATCACACACACTGCAGCCCCACCTGGACTGTCTGACTGTGTCCACCAGCAGCCTCACCTGGGCTCTGGTCCTATGGCAGCCATTAGGCATCTTCCCACAATGCTTTTCTACTCTGTGTTGGTGGATCTGGCCTGCCCCACACAGAATCTGCTGCTGACCAGCACAACCTCTGGTGATACTGCCACTATATATATATATATATATATATATATATATATATATATAAAGAAAAAAGTGCCCAATTGTGTAGTAGGTATGGTGTTATTTTATGGATATTCTGGACTTAATAATATGCTTAACAGATTTACTTAGATGACAGCGTATCTATAGGTTGCAGTTTGAAAACAGCCCAGAGATCTTTTTGCCTTATAATCCCAAAACTTGTGTTACTGTACTTCATCAGGTGACTGTGTCTCATCATGGTTCTCAGGTAGTTTACATAAAAATAAAAGATATCTCCATAGTGTAGTATATTTAATTCAGAAATGGGAACATTTATTAAATAAATACAGTAAACAAGGAGACGTACAAAGGGAAAAAATAGCAGCTTATCTGTTTCTTTTTTTTATAAATTGTTTTATCTATTGAAGCATTGCACATATACTGTAATTATACAGTATACAAAACAGTCAAGTTTACTGTCGTCGTTTCAGAGAATAGTAGTTTCAACATGGAATCAGCTGAACATTTACAATCTGGTATACGGTGCCTTGAATAATCCCCTAAGGACAGTATATAAGGCGAATATTGATTTTCTGTATTTGAAAAAACAACAATTGCCGATACAGTACATTGTACAACAAAGTTATAATAGCTAATAGAACAAAAAATTAAAATAATAATACTCTCTTTCAAACTCCCCCCTCCCCCCAGCAGAAGCGCCACAGTCACCTACCACCATTCATCAAACAAGGTATGTCAGGCACTGGTGGATCAATCTCTATTGGGTGATCATTATCCAGTACTCGTAATAAGGGAATACCCACAGTGGCATCCCAATGGTTGGTATCCCAACAGGGGTCGGGTAAGTATACTTAACCTCTACCCTTCTCCCCCTAACCCTCCCTTCTTGTAGCCTAACCCTAACCCTCCCCATCCCGCACCCTAACCCTCCCCGTTAGTTCCTAAACCTAAGTCTCCCCACTTCGTGCCTAACCCTAACCCTCCCCCCTTAGTGCCTAACCCTAACCTCCCACCTCAAAACCTAATACTAACCCTGCTAACTGACCTAAACCTAACCTTCCCCCCCACAGCTAACAGAACAGGAGCCCAGGCTTACATCCATTTGGGCATGTGTCCTCCTGGATTCTGGCATCGGGATTAAGGTAGGCGTCTGAATTTTGTTGCTCATTTTAACTCCCTTGTCGGGATTCCAGCATCAGCATAGAGACCAGCGGCCTCATGGCCACAGGTCTCTTAACTACATCCCCGTAATAAGTATCAATATGTGTTTTTGAGGCAATAGTATATTTGATGCCTTATTTCCAGAGACAGAGTAGATACATAACTCATCCACATGATAAAAACAATTGGATTCCTTATCTAGTGTTACCTCAATCCAGTCCATACAGAACAGATTAAACAGTTTGGACTTAAATAATGAAATGACAGAGAAGATGATGATATCCATTCATGTAATATTGTTTTCCAGGCCACTGCACTAACTGCTAGTAGTAAACATTTACCCCTTTTACTAATCCTCATTTTAGCATGGACAAGGGCAAATATAATTAAGTAGAGAGGTCTCTGCATAATTCTTGACTTGAAGCCAAAACCTCCTGAGAAGGGGGCATGACCAGAAACAGTGATACAAGTCTGCATAACTCTCACCACATCTACAACAGGAATTAGAAGGAGAACGCCCCATGAGAAAACTTCTATTCGGAGACAGATATGAGCTTATTTGGTTCTAATGATGTAGGGTGCAGTTCAAAGTCCAAATGAGGATAATCCCTCTAGTGATGTTGATATCCAATGTTAAAATCCACTCTATAGGGAAATGAAATCAAGGTAGGTAGGCAAACGCATTTCGCCTGTTAACAAGGCTTCTTCAAGGGTAACATAAACTATTACAATGTTGGGCTTTATATACCACTCTCTATTATTCCTTAATGCCATCCTAATTGACCACCAGCGCCAGGCCGGAAACCACCACCTGCGCTGTATCCGGGAAACGGAAGTCAATCCTAACCTGAACCAGAAGCGCATCCTTGCTGTGTAGAATGCAATGGAATACATCCTGGCCACTACCAGAAGCCCACAGACACCCTATGGCCAGAACCAGAAAGTAGATGACTGTTATTTGGAATGCAGTGAACAGCATGTCAGCTACTACCAGAAGTTAGCGGCTGTGAATTACATCACAATTCCAGTACTCATTATTCACACAATCCTGTTATAAACCTAATGGGGTATAATATGTGGGTATATATATATATATATATTAGGGGTGAGCGGGTTCGGATTTCTGAAATCCGAACCCCCCCGAGCCCCCCCGATCCGAGTCCGATCCGAATCAGGCTCGACTTTTCCCGCCTGACTCGGATCTGAAATTGAGGCAAAACGTCATCATCCCGCCTTCCGAGTCTCGCGGGTTTTGGATCCTATATAAGGTACCCGCGTCGGCGCCATTTTCTCACTCGGCTGTGGACAGTGAAGAGGGAGGGTGGGAGTTAGGGCTGTGTAGTGTAGTGTAGTGTAGTGCTGCTGTTGTCCACTACTTCAAAGTCCATAGGGGCTGGCTGTGTTGTGCTGTGCTGCTGTTGTTAATAGGGGCTGTGTCCACTACTTCAAAGTCCATAGGGGCTGGCTGGACTGTGTTGTGCAGTCAGTTCTCCATAGGGGCTGTGTCCACTCCAAAGTCCTGTGCAGTGTCCCAGTCCTAAAGGGGTGCTGTAGTGTTGTCCAGGGGGTGCTCTGTCCATCAGGGGTGCTCCCCCCAAGTGCTAAAAAAATAATATATTTTCTGTGTTTGTGAATTGTGTGCGCAGTAGCCGCACGTGCATCAACAATGTAGTGCCAAGCGTGCGCCTGTGTCATAAGTAAAGGGCCAGCTGGCTTGACCGTTACAGGGTGCTGTAACCCCCAAAGTACACTCCAGTCCAAACCAAAAAAAAAAAAATTTTCTGTTTGTGAATTGTGTGCGCAGTAGCCGCACGTGCATCAACAAAGTAGTGCCAAGCGTGCGCCTGTGTCATAAGTAAAGGGCCGGCTGGCTTGACCGTTAAAGGGTGCTGTAACCCCCAAAGTACACTCCAGTCCAAACCAAAAAAAAATTATTTTCTGTGTTTGTGAATTGTGTGCGCAGTAGCCGCACGTGCATCAACAAAGTAGTGCCAAGCGTGCGCCTGTGTCATAAGTAAAGGGCCGGCTGGCTTGACCGTTAAGGGTGCTGTAACCCCCGAAAGTACACTCCAGTCCAAACCAAAAAAAAAATTATTTTCTGTGTTTGTGAATTGTGTGCGCAGTAGCTGCACGTGCATCAACAAAGTAGTGCCAAGTGTGCGCCTGTGTCATAAGTAAAGGGCCGGCTGGCTTGACCGTTAAGGGTGCTGTAACCCCCGAATGTACACTCCAGTCCAAACCAAAAAAAAAATTATTTTCTGTGTTTGTGAATTGTGTGCGCAGTAGCCGCACGTGCATCATCAAAGTAGTGCCAAGTGTGCGCCTGTGTCATAAGTAAAGGGCCGGCTGGCTTGACCGTTAAGGGTGCTGTAACCCCCGAAAGTACACTCCAGTCCAAACCAAAAAAAAAATTATTTTCTGTGTTTGTGAATTGTGTGCGCAGTAGCCGCACGTGCATCAACAAAGTAGTGCCAAGCGTGCGCCTGTGTCATAAGTAAAGGGCCGGCTGGCTTGACCGTTAAGGGTACTGTAACCCCCGAAAGTACACTCCAGTACAAACCAAAAAAATAATTATTTTCTGTGTTTGTGAATTGTGTGCGCAGTAGCAGCACGTGCATCAACAAAGTAGTGCCAAGCGTGCACCTGTGTCATAAGTAAAGGGCCGGCTGGCTTGACCGTTAAAGGGTGCTGTAACCCCCAAAGTACACTCCAGTCCAAACCAAAAAAAAAATAATTTTCTGTGTTTGTGAATTGTGTGCGCAGTAGCCGCACGTGCATCAACAAAGTAGTGCCAAGCGTGCGCCTGTGTCATAAGTAAAGGGCCGGCTGGCTTGACCGTAAAGGGTGCTGTAACCCCCGAAAGTACACTCCAGTCCAAACCAAAAAAAAAATTATTTTCTGTGTTTGTGAATTGTGTGCGCAGTAGCCGCACGTGCATCAACAAAGTAGTGCCAAGCGTGCGCCTGTGTCATAAGTAAAGGGCCGGCTGGCTTGACCGTTAAAGGGTGCTGTAACCCCCAAAGTACACTCCAGTCCAAACCAAAAAAAAAATTATTTTCTGTGTTTGTGACTTGTGTGCACTGTGGCTGCACGTGCATCAACAAAGGAGCAGCGCCAAGCGTGCGCCTGTGTCCCATAAGTAAAGAGCCGGCTGGCTCATTTCTTAAAGGGTGGTGTAACCCACAAAGTGCACTACTCTCCAGCAAAATTAAAAAAATATTTTCTGTGTTTGTGTGCGCTTTAGCCGCACGTATATATATCAATATAACATAAATGGAGGACCAAACTTTCTCCGATAAAAATAAAATAGGGAAAGATCAAGAACCACTTCCTCCTAGTGCTGTTGCTGCTGCTGGGAGTTGTTCATCATCCCAGAGAGGAAGTAGGAACATCACTACTTTTACTAAACAATTGACCCTCCAACAGTCCCTAGCGATGAGGATGAAGTACGACAGTAGTCATCCTGAAGCAAAACGTATAATTGAGGCCTTGACTGCTATGTTGGTGTTAGACGTGCGTCCGGTATCCGACATTAGTGCAGTGGGATTTAGACAATTGATGGAGGTAGTGTGTCCTCGGTTCCAAATCCCATCTAGATTCCACCTGCATCCTCAAAGCAGCAGCGACAAGCGTGCGTCTGTCTGTTAAAGGGTGGTGACACCCTCAAAGTGTGCTACACAAACAATAAAAATATTCTTCTTCTTTTTTCTGTCTTTGTGAATTGTGTGGGCTGTAGCCGCACCTGCATCCTTAAAGCAGCAGCGACAAGCGTGCGTCTGTCTGTTAAAGGGTGGTGTAACTCTCAAAGTGCTCCAAAAAATAAAAAACTATTTTTTTAATGTGTTTGTGACTTGTGTGCGATGTAGCCGCACTTGCATCCTCAAAGCAGCAGCGACAAGCGTGCGTCTGTCTGTTAAAGGGTGGTGACACCCTCAAAGTGTGCTACACAAACAATAAAAATATTCTTCTTCTTTTTTCTGTCTTTGTGAATTGTGTGGGCTGTAGCCGCACCTGCATCCTTAAAGCAGCAGCGACAAGCGTGCGTCTGTCTGTTAAAGGGTGGTGACACCCTCAAAGTGTGCTACACAAACAATTAAAATATTGTTCTTTTTTTTTCGGTCTTTGTGAAATGTGTGGGCTGTAGCCGCACCTGCATCCTTAAAGCAGCAGCGACAAGCGTGCGTCTGTCTGTTAAAGGGTGGTGACACCCTCACAGTGTGCTACACAAACAATTAAAATATTGTTCTTTTTTTTTCGGTCTTTGTGAAATGTGTGGGCTGTAGCCGCACCTGCATCCTTAAAGCAGCAGCGACAAGCGTGCGTCTGTCTGTTAAAGGGTGGTGTAACTCTGAAAGTGCTCCAAAAAATAAAAAACTATTTTTTTAATGTGTTTGTGACTTGTGTGCGATGTAGCCGCACTTGCATCCTTAAAGCAGCAGCGACAAGCGTGCGTCTGTCTGTTAAAGGGTGGTGACACCCTCAAAGTGTGCTACACAAACAATTAAAATATTGTTCTTTTTTTTTCGGTCTTTGTGAAATGTGTGGGCTGTAGCCGCACCTGCATCCTTAAAGCAGCAGCGACAAGCGTGCGTCTGTCTGTTAAAGGGTGGTGACACCCTCAAAGTGTGCTGCACAAACAATTAAAATATTGTTCTTTTTTTTTCGGTCTTTGTGAAATGTGTGGGCTGTAGCCGCACCTGCATCCTTAAAGCAGCAGCGACAAGCGTGCGTCTGTCTGTTAAAGGGTGGTGACACCCTCAAAGTGTGCTACACAAACAATAAAAATATTCTTCTTTTTTCTGTCTTTGTGAATTGTGTGGGCTGTAGCCGCACCTGCATCCTTAAAGCAGCAGCGACAAGCGTGCGTCTGTCTGTTAAAGGGTGGTGACACCCTCAAAGTGTGCTACACAAACAATAAAAATATTCTTCTTTTTTCTGTCTTTGTGAATTGTGTGGGCTGTAGCCGCACCTGCATCCTTAAAGCAGCAGCGACAAGCGTGCGTCTGTCTGTTAAAGGGTGGTGACACCCTCAAAGTGTGCTACACAAACAATTAAAATATTGTTCTTTTTTTTTCGGTCTTTGTGAAATGTGTGGGCTGTAGCCGCACCTGCATCCTTAAAGCTGCAGCGACAAGCGTGCGTCTGTCTGTTAAAGGGTGGCGACACCCTCAAAGTGTGCTTCACAAACAATAAAAATATTCTTCTTATTTTTTCTGTCTTTGTGAATTGTGTGGGCTGTAGCCGCACTTGCATCCTCAAAGCAGCAGCGACAAGCGTGCGTCTGTCTGTTAAAGGGTGGTGACACCCTCAAAGTGTGCTCCACAAACAATAAAAATATTCTTTTTTTTTTTCTGTCTTTGTGAATTGTGTGGGCTGTAGCCGCACTTGAATCCTCAAAGCAGCAGCGACAAGCGTGCGTCTGTCTGTTAAAGGATTACATCGGTGACAGCATCCAAGTAGGCATGTCAGACAGTCCGTACCTGTACTGGCAGGAAAAAGAAGCAATTTGGAGGTCCCTGTACAAACTGGCTCTATTTTACCTGAGTTGCCCCCCCTCCAGTGTGTACTCCGAAAGAGTGTTTAGTGCAGCCGGGAACCTTGTCAGCGAAAGGCGTAGGAGGTTGCTTCCACAAAATGTGGAGAAGATGATGTTCATAAAATGAATTATCAACTCTTCCAGGGAGACCAGCCTCCAGAACGTACAGAGGGACCTGTGGTTCCAGCAGGGACGAATTAATACTCTGTGAGGATGAGGATGTACACACTGAAGAGGGTGAGGAATCGGTGGATGAGGAGGATGAGGATGACATCTTGCCTCCGTAGAGCCAGTTTGTGCAGGGACAGATAAATTGCCAGCTTGTTTTGTGGGGGCCCAAACGAACCAATCATTTCAGCCACAGTTGTGTGGCAGACCCTGGCGCTGAAATGATTGGTTTGTTAAAGTGTGCATGTCCTGTTTATACAACATAAGGGTGGGTGGGAGGGCCCAAGGACAATTCCATCTTGCACCTCTTTTTTTTCTTTGCATTATGTACAGTTTGGGGCCTAGTTTTTCAATGCCATCCTGTCTGCCACTGCAGTTTCACGCCTAGATGGGTCACGTGTTTGTGCCGCCCACTCGTGTCGCTTAGCATAGTCATCCAGCTACCTCGGTGCAACCTTTTGGACATAAAAACACTATTGTGAGGTGTGAGGTATTCAGAATAGACTGGAAATGAGTGGAAATTAAGGTTATTGAGGTTAATAATAGCATAGGAGCAGAAAAACCTACAAATTCTGTGATTTTAGCTGTTTTTATGCTTTTTTTAAAAAAAATACAGATCCAAAACACAAAACACAGAACCCAAAACACGGAAGGGTGGTTTTGGCAAAACCAATCCAGATCCAAAACACGAAGAAAGATCCAGATCCAAAACCAAAACACAAAACACGAAAAGTGGCCGGTGCACACCCCTAATATATATATATATATTTATATATATATATATATAGGTTTTGCCCCATGTCTCAGACTGCTGTGTATGTTCCTAGTAGGGTTAGGGATAGGCACTAGTAGGGACAGTTAGGGTCAGGCACCTACCCCGACAGTTAGGGTTAGGCACTAGGAGGGAGGGTTAGGGTTAGGCACCAAGGGGAAGGTTAGGGTGAAGATTACTACTTAAAAACAAAAAAAAATCATGTGTTAACCATTTTGGGTCGACCATTTTCATGTCGACCTTTTGTGCCTGTCAATTTTCTTACATGTCGACCTTTAGTGTGTTGATATTTTGTCCCAGTCGACCTATTGACTGTCTAAGATCTGGTGTCTATCTAGACATTGTCAATCTAGACATTGTCTATCTATAATCCAGAACCCGAATTGTATAAAATCAACTAATTGAATTATAGCTTAGGTGACAATGGGGGAGGTCTATTAAGCCTTTGAGAGAGATAAAGTGGAGAGAGAAAAAGTACCAACCAATCAGCTCCTAACTGTCATTTAACAGACTGTGTTTGAAAATGACAGTAAGGAACTGATTGGTTGGTACTTTATCTCTCCCCACTTTGTCTCTGTGCACGGTTGAGTACATCTACCCCAATGAGTAAATTATCATAAAAATGTGCCAAACAACAAGAACAAATCTTAAAAATAGGATGTACTTTGATTACATGTCCCCACCAAACGGTTACATTTTACTGTAGTTAAAATGACCATGGTCTATTTATTGTCAGAATCCTGGGGCATTTATTGGGATGTGGCTTCCAATTTTTTTCCATTTTTGGATCCAGTCCTATAATTGGTAATTTTGCTAGGCATATTATTCTGCCCAGTTTCATACAGATTTACACAATAAATCCCCTTAGTCACTGTAAATGAAATGCCACGTGTATCTTCTACCTAACACCAGACAACCACATTCTGCATGATCCTTCGACAACAATGACTAATGGCAAAGATCCAATATTTACACTACTTTTCTATATTGTGAGTAGAAAATTGATTTTCTCCCCTATAATTTTGCACTGCTTTTCATGATATAATGTTCAGTTTGTGCAATCCAGCAGTATGCGATGGTTTCATTATTTAAAGGCTAAAGCTAATAAAGCTAAATCAGCAGATGTAACTTTGACTCACACACAATTACAGTTTTAGAAGGATAATTGTCTGAGTAGATTTGGGTCATGACTTTTAATCAGGCTTTCAGTGCAATGATATTTTCATTATGTGATGTCCTTTAATTTGCAATGGCTAGGTAGAACTATGCAATCTGAGACATGCTACAAAAATAAAACAGAACTCAAGCAGTAACCTTCACAACTGTTACTGCAAATGATTTGTCAGTGCTGAATTTAGAGACACCAAAGTCATGAAAAATAGTTGAACTTAGGGGTCAATCCAATTAGGTGCGAGTTGCGAGTTGCTGTTTTCTCTGCGAACTCGCATAGCAAATTCATTTTGCAATCCAATTAGCAACTCGCACTGATCCGGTCAGAGTAAACTTGCATTTTTCCATTTGCAAAGGAAAATCTTTATTTTCAGGTTAAAATGTCTGGACACCATGCTGAACCCCTTCGACACCACCCTAATGACTAATTAGGCAACTGAAAATTTCTAATTAGCTTAATTAGTCCAATAATTACTGTGCATGCAATTTTTGGGGCTTAAAAATGGCCTCAAATTACCCCAAAATAAAACTTTTTCATTAGTTCAGGCAACCCAAATTTAGGTAAAAAATATGGTAGTTGCTCAATCAGCTTAATGATATACTACAGGTGCTTGTAAAGGGCGGGGTTTACACTGAACTACAGAAAAAAGAAAATTGCCCCCCAGCACACTGCAGATAAATCAAAAATACTTGAATCCTACATGATAATAGAAATTCAGAGGTATTGGTTACATACATTTGCAAATATATGAATAAGCGCTGGGCCGACGTCAAGGGTCCTCTATACCAGCATCCCTAACATTAAGGGGTTCACGTCCGAGAAGCAAGGCACCCCAAAAAATTCCAGCCAAGGACCATCTCCAGGGCATCACATGAAAAGGGGAAAAAAGGTGATAGTGAAGTGGAAAGGATAGATGTGTAAAGATAACTCAATAAGTGTTAATGAAATGTAAAAGAATTAAAATGACATAAATAATATACAAACGTTTAGAGAAGTGAAAAATTATTCTATGTGAATTAAGTGGTGATGCCATGAGAAAGGTCCAGCCAGAACAACCCCGGGGGCCCCACTCCCAAACGCTCACCCCAAAATAATTATTGCTACATAATAGTAGCACCCACTCTGGGTCATATAATTACAAATTGGTGTACTGCATGATAACAGTACATGTATGAGCTGAGAGCTAACTTATCTTGGAGGTACCCCAAAAAACCTCCACATGGCACTATAAGGATCAGTATCTCCTCCTAATGCTGACTCCCTTCATGCCTCCAAACTGCAAGCAAAAACTATGGTAGTTGCTCAATCAGCTTAATGATATACTACAGGTGCTTGTAAAGGGCAGGGTTTATACTGAACTACAGAAAAAAAGGTAAGTTAGCTCTCAGCTCATACATGTACTGTTATCATGCAGTAAACCAATTTGTAATTATATGACCCAGAGTGGGTGCTACTATTATGTAGCAATAATTATTTTGGGGTGAGCATTTGGGAGTGGGGCCCCCAGGGTTGTTCTGGCTGGACCTCTCTCATGGCATCACCACTTAATTCACATAGAATATTTTTTCACTTCTCTAATCGTTTGTATATTATTTATGTCATTTTAATTCTTTTACATTTCATTACCACTTATTGATTTATCTTTACACATCTATCCTTTCCACTTCACTATCACCTTTTTTACCCTTTTCGTGTGATGCCCTGGGGATGGTCCTTGGCTGGAATTTTTTTGGGTGCCTTGCTTCTCAGACGTGAACCCCTTAATGTTAGGGACGCTGGTACAGAGGAACCTTGACATCGGCCCAGCGCTTATTCATATATTTGCAAATGTATGTAACCAATACCTCTGAATTTCTATTAACATGTAGGATTCAAGTATTTTTGATTTAGCTGCAGTGTGCTGGAGGGCAAATTTCTTTTTTTCTGTAGTTCAACCCAAATTTAGGTACAGTATTTTTTAATTGAAAGATAACAGCTTTTTATAATTGTTTTACATTTTTTTTATAGTTCCCTCCAAGTACCCCAAAATCACCTTTTTTTCCTACTTTTTTTTCGTGTAATTCATTTGAGATTAAGTGAAAAAAGTTTCCTTTCTAAAATTCTTTTGCTTTTTCTGAAAAATGCACAAATCGGCCATTTGACACCATTTAAAAACCTTCAGTACTTTCCTTATGCCCACAGACAGCCTTCTATACGGTCCTGCTAACGAAATGATCAATTTTGGGGGGTCCAGGAAGGTCACCCCACTATTTCATGCACTTCCCTCACATCGCATTTGGAATTCGCAAATCCCCGTTGCGAGTACCATGAATAGGCATTTTTAATTGCATTGGAGAGTTCTCGGGTGCGTGCATTCGTGCGACGTCTACAAGTTTCATGAAACAAACTCGTAATTCGCACCTAATTGGATTGACCCATTAAAGTGTTAATGATGAAGTTAATGTTTACAATACAATATGCATTTTCTCACTACAGTATACTTAAAAAGTAGATTATTGGCTCTGTCAGCAGTAAATAATTTACTGTATTGCATCATACTGGAACAATACAATATGAAGTACTACTGCAATTTCTTAATACTCACACTACAAGGTGGCATGAAAATACAGCTTCCCTGTGGTCTTCTAATATCATTAGTCACTGGCAAAAGGCTTTTCAGTAATGGATGCACTAAATGAATCAATGCATGTGTGCATGGCCACTAAAAGTAAAAACATGTTCGTTTAGCATACATTGCATGTCCGGCCACACATGACCGGTAGTAATTTGCCATGCCGAGAGGAAAAATTTTGCACCTGAAGAAGATTTAGGATGCCAGGCTGCATGGTAAGTATACATAATGCCATCCTGATCGAGGTTGATAAATGTAGTAATTGCCCAGACCACGCAATTCCCATACCAGGCTATGGAGAAATGATGCTGCTACAAATTAAAGAGACCACATGAGAAGTCAGTGATTTCTCTGCAGTATCCGTTATAGTAAATTGCGAAAATGCCTAAAAAAAGGCTATCATTGCTTTATAAATATAGTCCAATATTAGGTTACCAGGTTAGTCACTCTGGTACACTTGGTGCATTGGCATATACCAAATGTGCAAAGAAGTGAGTAGTCTGAGGCCACAGCTCATGGCACAATCACAAATTTTAACAATCAGTTGACCTGTACTTGCCTACCAACAAATCCCCATGGAAAAGCAGAGCTGGATTAATACTTTGCGGGCCTGGGACAATTAAGACAGAGAGACTCCTCTACGGTCAAAACTTCAGAGCATAGTGTCATCATGAGAGAATTTTAAAAAGTAGGTGGAAAATAAAGAGGAAGTCCAAAGAACATCACAGTGACCATCATACAATACACAGAGCATTGAAAGAAATTATATATCAGCTTATGCTGTGTGTATGCATGTGTTAGATTGTGTTATTTTATGATAGAGTTATAGGTATTAATCTATGCTAAAGAATCACAAACTAGGAATATGATTATAACACATTTACTAGAGTATCAATAGGTAAAAATTATTCATTTGTCATATTACTTATATCAGTCTATTGATATCCTAATAAAGTTTATTAACATATTCCTGAATTGTGGTTCTAGGAATATGGTACACAGAGCATTCCTGTGACAGCAATACAATACACATAGTATCCCAGCGAATGCTCTACAGTACACAGAGCATCCTAGTAATCTTCAATAAGTATAATTAGCATTCCAGTGCAGCCATAGTGCATCCAAATCACTGACATACAATATTCAGAGTATTTTAGTGACCTTCAAACAGTGCACACAGCATCCCATTGATACAATAGAGTACATTGAGAATTCCAGCATACAGTACACAATGGGATAGTGACTACCTTACACAGAACATACCAGCGACCCCCATACTGTACACAGACCATCCCAGTGACAGCTACACAGTACACAGAATATAGGCATGCTGCATATCATTTTAATCAGCATAAACTGCTTGTGTGTCTTATTCACACTACTGTGTGAATAACATGCATCTGAAGGTAAAAAGTCACACGAAAAAGATGCTCGGCGCTACCATGTCGCGACACCTTTTTACTTCTCCGGTGTCTATCCAGGCTAGCGCTGAGGTCTCGTGCTGTGCATCACTCCCGGGTAGCACAGAGGTCCGCTCACACTGCACATCACCCCCGGCTGGTGCTGAGTCTACTCCTGCCCTGTCTGCTCAGTGTCCTGTCACTGAGCATGGAGATGGCTCTCCATAGTCACTTGCTCACAGCGTGTCTCACCAGCATGATGGTATACAAACTGCATGCCAGAGTTCCCTCCAGAAAAACAGTATGGGTGCAGCCAGGGGTGGATTTGGCCATTACTTTCTGCGAGAGGAATCCCTGTGGGCCTATTGGTTGTGGGGACGCTTTTCAATTGAGGCCCCCCGACTCGTGTCACCCGGCTCCTGTACAGACTGTTTTACACAGGCAGCCCGGCTGCCTGTTAGTGCCTGGCCGTGGCTGAGACTCTCTCGCGAGAAGAGAGGCCAGCCTATTAAAGCCCCATCCACCCAGCCTGCCATTGGCATCATCGAGGGATGAGGGGTGTGGAAGTGGCGCGGGTCCGCGGGTGACTGGAAGGCAGCTCAGGGCAGTCTGTCAGCCCGATTGTCTCCTCTCCACTCTCCCCTCCCCAAGCTGTGAAGTGTCAAGTTTAGGTTTAATGTCATAGCCTGGAAGGTTCTGAGTCTTAAGTTAACTTCACAGCCTGGGGAGGGGGCAGAGTGGAGAGGAGACAATCAGGCTGCAGCAGTCTCTCAGTGCATGGTGGTATCAGAGGTAGGCTAGCCACCAGAGGTCAGGGCTGGGTGTTTATTTAAAATTATTTAAATTTAAAATTCCTGATGAGATGAGGGCAATGGGGCTGGGGGATGGAGTCTGGAGAGAGGGATGTCTGGGATGGGGGCCCTTGGGGGAATGATTAATGATGACCTGGGGGGGTTATTCTGTACTTATTAGAGAATAGAGATGATCGGGGTTATTTTGTGCTAAGGGCCTGCTGGGGACTATGCTGTGAGGGGTTGTGCTCTGAGGGGGGGCTGTCATTTTTTCAAAAGGCTGAAAAAACCCCTGTGAGAGGGGAGAAACGCGTCAAGGGAAACTTAGTTAGGACTGCACCTGTTTCTGTTTGCATTTGGAGACCGCATCTTCACCTTTTTTGGCCGGTTCCAGCTGGTAGCAGTCAGGATCTACTGCCTATCCATCAGCGGGAGTCAGGAGTCTGCCGGAGCAGACGGACTCCCTTCCAGCCGGTATCACCAAACACCATCCAGCGCTTCTCACTAGCGGGAGTCGGGAGCCTGCCGGAGCAGACGAACCCCTTTCAGCCGCTATCAGCTGGTTACCAGTCATCACCCATTGCATCTCACTAGTGGGAGTCAGACACCTGTCGGAGCAGACGGCTCCCCTGTGAGTATTGCGCTTACAGCCAGACATCACTGTGGTCAGCACACATTCCACAGTTTAACATCCAGTGTGTCTTTAGCATTGGAAATCAGTGGTCTGCCGGAGCAGACAGACTTTTTTAGGCTGGATCAGCTGAGGGTGAGCGGCTTGAATAATCATCATATTTAACATATGTACCTTACTGTGTCCTCCAACTTTACGGACACCGCGGATCCAATAACATTGGAACTTTTATCATTGGGCTATTTGTCTCCAATCTCCAATAGGAGTTCAATTAGGAATCCCTTTAGTATTTCTTGGGATCAATAGTATTAATATATTAAATCAATTGCTGTTTGTCTTTTCCCATCAATTGGTGGGTTATTAATACAACATTTGTTTGTTCAATTGTTTTTACCAGTTAATTTCATATGTAATCATTTCATTATTGCCATATTGGTAATTGTACAGATATGATCTGAGTATATGTAAAACAATTGTTGAATCCAATGCTTTTAGGAACTGCAGTTCTAATTATATGTGAAATAAATTGATATTCAATAATATTTCTAATATGTTTTTTCTGTGAACATCAGCGCAGACATATCCTTTTTGTATATTTTCATTTGTTGAGAGGAATCTGGCAGTTTCCTCTATATGTCAGCAGCTGTGTGAACAATTAGATCACCAAGTGGAATTAGCGCTCCACTGTGTTTTAAAAGAAATTTGTAACTAATTTAAGATACAAAGATTCTTTGTGGAATGTTCCATAAGCAGAAAACAATGTACTGGTTTGTATTATCCCTGTAGAAGTAGCATATTCCTGTTAAATATTGTAGCGTGTCTTAAACAATATAGACTGTGTTATAAGTGAACACACAATTAATCCGCATTCAAAGGTAGCCAGTCAAAAGTTCCGGTATAGACACCTGTAAGATATATGGAAATAGTCCCGTATATATAGCACTGTAGTGAGTGAGGTGTCAATATACATGTAGATGGATTCAATGTGGCACCGAGGGATATCTGGATACAACATTGGATCACCAAGGAAGAGACTCCCGTCTCTAATCCATCCAGGTGAGACAGACCAAATGTGGAGGGCAATTCAATGGTCAAACTGCAAGCATCGGCGGCTCCGCAAGTGGGCTGATCTCCGTCCTTGAAGTGTAACTGACGGAGCAGCTAGAGATAGATGTAGTGGCAGGCAGCTCCCGTTTCTATGTGGAAAGTGGGGCAAAGCACACCGGGTGGTGACCAGCAGCCAGAATAACCACCTATATTCACTCCGTAGTCAGGGCCTGCCTCCGTCTCAGTCACAGCCTGGTAAATGGAATCTCACGCCAATGAAGTGCAGCAGTCAGCGGCTTCTCATAGAGGAAAGCCAGATGGTTGACCATGCAGGGAAGGTAACCAGGAAATCTTTGTGAGAAAGCAGCAACGTGTTTCGGCTACACTGTAGCCTTTTTTAATTTAGCTGTATAAATAGCAGCAGGATTCTAGGTATTGAATAATTGGACAACTAGTTTTAACTGTTTGTGATCTGATCTCGTATTTAACAAAGGTGGATCTAATTAATCTTGAGCTGCGTTGTCCAACACATCATCATATACTCTGCGGAACATGGGCCGGCTAAGGTGACCCATGAGGTCATGCAGCCGACAGCCGCAGTTAGGAGGAAAAGCCAGGAAATCTCCATCAGCCGACAGAGATCCTGGCTTCTTCCCTCCCCCCAGTGGCGGCAACACGCCTCCATTTTGTGAAACAGAAGTCATTGCTGCCCCTCACAAACGGCATAAGGATACTGTCTTTGAACCTCTATATACCCCTGCCTATACCTTCTAATATCCTTCCTATAAACCTCTAAGGATGATGCTAATTTGCGTACGCAGTCATACAGTAAATAAAGACTCCAGACCTAGAACCTGTGGTTCCAAAGCACAAAGTATTATTCAAGTAAAAGTACAGCAGTTACACACTATGATCCTCATATAATCTTAGTGCAAAGAGATTATACAGACTCAAGTACAAATATACATACGCAGCACTCTCTGGTCCAGATGTTAGGCATCAGCAAGAAACCCTTCGTCAATCAGCATTCAGCACAAAGAACACACATATTTATACCCCCCCAGAAATAAACAACACAATAGAGAAGTTTGTTGCTAATACCATTGGTCCTAAAGGAGAGGGCATATGTTACAAGGCATTTAACAGGTTGATTCAAATAGACACAACCCAGCCTCTAACAACTGGGGGTCCCTGGTTTCCTGCCTCATGCAACATCCTAACAGTTGTTCATATAATGTACATTTTGTTGCTTGAAGTCTCTGCGTTCCATAAGTTGAGAATGCATGATGCGATCTCCACACCGATGGTACCGGAATACTGTTGAAAGAGTACGCATCAGTACAATACCAATCATGACTTATTTATCATGTATAAAACCTTCGTTACCAAATAATCTTTATTTCACAGCATTTATGCTAAATGAACAAACTTAAATCTTATACTTTAAAGCTTATTAAACCTTTTTTTTGTGAATATGTAATGTGTAAGTATGCGGGGTGTGATGTAAAGATGCTAGTTAACTTGGGGCAGATGCGTGCACATGAAGCTAATAAACAGCGTTTTCATACAGGATCTTATGCATTCGCTAATATGCGACTAGTTAACAGCGCAATTGTACATTTTAATGTGTGTATGAGAAATGGTGCACTTAAATCTCACTTAAACTAAGTGAACACCTAGCAGTGTGGAATGCTGAGCCTTATAGTTCCATGACTTGCTCATGCCCCAGCAGCCCCCGCCCTTTTCAGGCTCCAAAATACTGGTCTTTGTTCTCCCAGGGCCTGTGTGGATGCAAATTAGCACAAGACCCAAACCTCAGATAACACTCTTGGCTTTGAAGGTATTTTATTGTAGGAAGTCTGCTAATGTAAGGTGCTACAAACGACCCTCTTGCTGTATTCGAGCAGGGCCACCTGGAGTGAGAGCAGACGTTATGTCCATGAAGCTTGTCTACACAGGCTAGTTGTCACGTGGCCATTTGCTCTGTTTAGCTAATGCAATCCAATTTTGACATACTGTACAGCCATTTCTGAAATATATCCTTTAGGGGAATTATAATAATATACACTTTATCCAGAGCACCCAAACTACGTAAAGTCATGAAATGGGCTTTTGATGAATCGCCATTAACTTATGGTGATGGTCACAGATGCAGTCGCATGATGCTAATAGTAATATCGCCACATGTACTAAAGTGTGAGTTTATCTAAAATGATGCTTAGGCGGCCATTCGCAATATGTCGTCTTGCGATCTCATTTCCAAGATGGCGTCTTGCGGCCAGTCGCAAGATGGTGTAGCTGCGATTCAATTTTAAACTGATCTTGTCTCAGCCAATAATCCAGCTTTGACAGTCCACCCTTTGATAGCGAACAACATGCTATCACAATCTGATTTTAAAATATAATTTAGGCTTACATTTATATACTATTTAGTGTTATTATGGGATGGCACAAGGTGGTTCTTACTCCATCAATAATGTGTCTCTGAGTGGGGACATAAAACTACTATTATACGCACACCGCGGATCTTGGAAGATCATGTGAAAGGTGTGGGGATACACCAGTCCTATAATTGCAGTCTTGAAGGGGAATTGAGACTTTACATTATCTGAGGTGTTTTTTAAAAATAACATTTCAATAATACATTCTATGCATGTCTAAATATAATAAATTAAATGATGGTACTTCCTAGTTCAGGGTTGTAATGCAGTTCTGTATTTACCTCAGTATTCATACTAACCACCATCATAATTTTGTTCTTTTTTTTTACTCTATTTTTACATTTTCCACACTTCAACACAATAGGAATACACCAGACACATATTCCAATTATTATGATGACAATCAGTATATGGATTAAGAATTTGCCGATGCTGGCGATCACTTCCTGGACCCATTCCCCTAGACCTGAGAACCATTTCACTGGGTTCAGCCATGAAACCCATCCTTCTATCTTCTCCCCTACTTCAGCCACTGAAGCATTATGGTTCTTACGAAATTCCCATTTTAGCTGCAGAATTTCATCCATCTTCCGGTCTATCACCTCCTTGGGGTCGCTGGTATCATTGGTGACATAGGTGCAACATTTTACTCCAAATTGGGTGGCCAACATTATGCAATACCCTCCAGTAACAGCAGTTAAATAATTTAACACTAGCCTGTGTTGCACCAGTTCTTTCTTGTACACTTGCAATTCTCTCCATGTATACCTGAATGTGTCATCGTACATCTCGGTGATATTATCTATCAATTTAGCAAGTTCCTGAATATATCTAAAGTTTAATGTACCCCGAGCGATCCTGGTGGGATCCAATGCGACTAAAACTTGAAAGCCAGTTGTCTCACTAATTAACTGAGTGGCTTTGTGCACATCACCAGGTATATTTCGTTTGCCTCTGTGTTCATATTGTGTGTGAAGATATGGTTACGGTGTGTTTTTATGTATACCAAGGATTTCAACATGTGTGATGGTCATAACTTCTGGGACTACTCTTCCCAGGTAACACAAACCTTCGGAACTCGGGGAGAGCCACTTATACGCTTTTCTTCCACATATGAAATATACATTATCAGGGAGAACATAAGGAATGGTATGCATCATTATCATTAAGCACATTTCCCTTGCAAACAATCCTATTTCAGGGTCTTCCATCTGGTACATGCAAGTTTCTGGCTGTATTATTTTGGCACAATAACCATCTGGCACCTTACCAATAATTTCTTTGGTGGAACTCAATGTATACCGATACCTAAAATGTTTCCCACTAGATTTAATTGAGCATAACAGATCATGGTTTATGGACTCATTATCAGCTCTTTGTGAGAAGGTCATCATCTGATTATTCCCCGTCACTTTCCAACTCCCGGGTTTATTGGGGTTGGTTATGTTTAAACACAAAAGTGATCTATCTACTTGGAATTGATATAGTTTGAAATGAGGTGGTTTGGATGAGAGAAATTCTCCATCCAATGTTTTCCCTTTTTGTAATTCTAAAATTTCCGTGATATTCAGCGGAAATGGCACCAACCCTACATTATGCTGTCCCTGTGGCACATGTGAACACACCCAGCAATCAGTTTGATTTAACACTTTTCCTACCATGCTATGATAATCATCTAAAGGATACCCACCCCAGTACGGGTTATATTTAGGTTGGCACCGTTGGATACAGTTCTCATCAACTAGGGACCCACAAAGCTCACAAATACAGGAATCTTCAGACGATAAACCTCCACACCGTCCCCGAGTATCCGGAATGACAGCTCTCTTAACAATAACAGTACTAAGATTGGTCAGACACTCCCCTGATTGGCATTGCACTCCTTCTGACTCCACTCCATCAGCACTGCCATCAGCTCCCATTTCCTCAATCAGTCTCCCATCACAGAAACTGGATATTCCCGAACCGACCAGGATGGTGAACACTCTTCAGTAGATTTTAGCCAAAATCTTGACATCTGTAGCCAATAAGGAAATAGGGTGGTATGATTGAGGCAGTTTCGGGTCCTTCCCTCATTTTGGGATTACAATTATAAGACCTTCTGAAATAGACCGTGGAAGAATGCCATTATCAAATATAAGATTATAAAAAGATTCAATAATCGAGATATATAAAATCTGGAATATTTTTTTTTAAATTCGACAGGGATTCCATCCAATCCAGGAGCATTCCTATTAGGAAAGGAGCGACTTGCTCATTCGACTTCTTCAGATGAGATCGGGGAATCCAAACTTCCCTAGCTAGAGAATATGAAAATGAAAACAGCAGGCCCGTCCATTGTCACAACAAGACCTGCAAATTTCTCCTAGTTCAGGTATCTCACTACGACCTTTTCAATCCTCCCGGAACAAGCTCGCGAGCGACAGGTCCACGCTATCAGCCTTGTCTCCGACTTGTTTCTCCACCGGTTGATTGACCTTTTTGCAGTGAGTGGAATGGACCCAGGTATCTCTCTCAGCCACCTTCAAAGATGTAGTACTTGTCAGCAGCACCTAGTACGGACCTTCCCACTGATCACTCAAACAACCTGAATGCAAGAAATTTCTGATCATAACATATTCTCCTGGTTCAACATCATGACAGTTAGTTTCAGGCATATCATGGGACAACAATTTCAGTTTCTGCTGCTGTTGCTTTAACTGCTTACTCATTGATATAAGATACTTTACAGTTACCTCGTTGTTACCTTTCAAGTCTTCCTGTGGACTTATAATCAAATGAGGTTGTCTACCGAACAGTATTTCAAATGGGGACAGATTTAGAGGGGGTCTAGGAGTGGTCCTTATGCTATGTAAGACCAAAGGTAACGCTTCTGGCCATCCTGGTCCAGTCTCTGCCATGATTTTACTTAACTTATTTTTAATAGTCCCGTTCATCCTCTCTACCTTGGCACTGGCTTGCAGTTGGTAGGGGATGTGAAGTCGGCTCTTAATACCCATCAGCTTACACATATTTTGAAAAACATCACCTGTGAAATGAGTACCCCAGTCACTCTCAATGATTTTAGGGATACCGTACCTGCATACAAATTCCTGAACTATTTTCTTGGCGGTAAACGCAGCAGTATTAGTGGCCGCTGGGTAGGCCTCAACCCAATTAGAAAATACATCAGTGCCCACTAATACATACTTATGATTCCTGCAGGGTGGTAATTGGATGAAATCAATTTGTATCACCTGGAAAGGTCCATCAGTCGGTGGAATGTGGGACGGTTCGGTAGGGATCGCTTTCCCTATGTTCTTCCTCAAGCAGGTCAGACAGGACATTGCTATCTTTTCTGCTTGTGAAGAAAAACCTGGTGCGCACCAGTATGCTCTCACCAACTTGCACATACCTTGTTTTTCCAGATGAGTCAGACCGTGTGCTGCCTCAGCTAGGCTGGGGTAACATGCCTTGGGGGCTACTGGTTTACCTTGTCTGTCCCTCCAGAGTCCGGGGGACTCTTGCCCACATCCCTTGGACTTCCAAATGGACTTTTCCTGAATTGAACACAAATTTTGCATCTCAATTAATTTCAGCATATCAATTGTTTGGAAAGACATAATTTTTTCAGTGGGAGAAAACATTTTTAACCCTGCTGCCCATTTTACAGCTTCATTGGCTCTGTTGTTGCCCAGTGACACCGGATCATCCTCACATGTATGGGCTTTACATTTAATTACTGCCACCTCTTTGGGCAGATGGATTGCTTCTAAAAGATGTTTCATGTGTCGGGAATGTGCAACTGGTGTGCCTGCTGCTGTCATAAAATTTCTCAGACGCCATAGAGCCCCAAAATCGCGCACCACCCCGAACGCGTACCTCAAGTCAGTGTAAATGTTAGCAGATTTGCCTGCTGCCAGTTCACACGCTCTAGTTAGTGCTACTAACTCTGCCACCTGGGCTGAGTGAGGAGGACCAAGAGGTTTAGCTTCTATGATGTCTGTGTCATTTACAACAGCGTAACCTGCACGTAATTCACCTGTGTCTGTTTGTCTATGACAACCCCCATCCATATAAAAAGTCAAATCCACATTCTCTAAAGGTGTGTCGAGTATGTCAGGTCCAGCAGTAAAGGTCTGATTCAGATAAAACACAAGATACAGCCCAAGCGCTGAGGGGTTGATGTTTACTGAACAGATTCAATGTGGTTGTGTGGGGTAGTCAGTCCCACTCAATAAAAAGTACATGAAAGATAAAGCACCCACAGATTCTGTTAGTATAATTAAAAATCACTCAAACCAGTAGCAACAATGTATATAATAAATGAATTATATCTTTATTAAGACAAAGCAGCCAAAGCAGCTGATTCAGATATTCCATACAATCGTGCGTATCATTATGTCCGCTGAACTCACCTCCCACCAGCAACTCGCCTCCTTCCACCCTTTGTACATCATGTTGTACATATGGTAAATACGTTGCTGGATTCAGCGTGCTGCAATGTTAAACAGTGATGTTTGCGATTAGAGCTAGTTCCCATTTGGTAAACCTATCCGAAGAGACGTGTCTGGTTTGAGCTGAGTTCAACAGAGCAGATACAACATGGGGAGTGTAGACAATCATATCATGACCCAATACTATGTCCCCACTTTTACTCACCAATAAAGCGGTAGCTGCCACACTTCTCAAACAAGTGGGGAGTGATCTTGCCACAGTGTCCAATTGGGCACTGTAGTATGCTACGGGCCTACTGGCATCACCATGTTTTTGTGTAAGGACACCTGCAGCACAACCATCGTCTTCCGTACAATACAAATCAAAAGGTTTTTCATAATCAGGTATTCCCAATGCAGGAGCTTTTGTCAGACTATCCTTAAGATTAAGAACAGCCTGCTCTGTTTCCTCTGAGGGTATGACACGATCGGGCTTTGAGGAAGAGATTAATTCCTGTAAAGGCAAGGCCAAAACTGGGATCCACATTCTACAGTATCCACACATTTCCAAGAAGATATGAATTTGCTGTTGATTCTGCGGCAGTGTCATGTTCTGTATGGCCTGGATTCTATCATTTGTAAGATGTCATAACCTCTGGGTTAGGCAGTGTCCCAAATATATTACTCTGGATTGGCACGGCTGTAGTTTGTCCTAAGCCACCTTGTGTCCTGTATGCGAGAGATGAAGCAACAAAAGTTTAGTATCATTCAAACATGACATAAATGAGTCAGAACATAGCAATAAATCGTCCACATATTGAATTAGAACAGATCCATTGGCAAGTTGAAAAGATTGTAAACAGTCATGCAATGCCTGGGAGAAGATACTGGGGCTGTCTATGAAACCTTTGGGTAACCGTGTCCAAGTGTATTGTACACCTCTGTATGTAAATGCGAATAGATACTGACAGTCAGGGTGGAGAGGCACAGAGAAGAAAGCAGAACAGAGGTCAATGACAGTGAAATGGGTTGCATTTGGTGGGATCTGCATCAGGATGACAGCTGGATTTGGCACTACAGGGAATTGGCTCTCTACTACCTTTTTAACACCTCTAAGGTCTTGGACCAGCCTATAACCCCTCCCACCACTCTTCTTCCTAACTGGAATAATGGGACTGTTGGCTACACTAGCTGTACGAACTAAAATTCCCTGTTGCAATAATCGCTCAATTATTGGAAAAAACCCTAATTCTACCTCCTGTTTTAGTGGGTACTGGGGAATTTTTGGAGCTTTCCTACCGCTTTTTAAATTTACCATTACAGGGCTTACATTTGCCATTGTGTCCTGTCCATCCTTAGTCCAAAGGGAATCTGGAATTTGGGACAACATTTCATCTACCTGAGATGGATTTTCATTTAAACTTGTAGAGTGATACATTATCCTTTGGGAAGTGTCCAACATATCCCGCACCTCGTGTGCAACTCTCTCTGGGATATCTAAAAATACACCATCAGGGGTGCAATATATAACACATCCCATCTTACATAACAAGTCTCTACCCAGCAGGTTAGTAGGAGTTGTAGCAGCCAGAAGGAAATAATGCCTGGTATGCAACGGCAAAATAGTAACCTCTGTGGACTTTGTTAAAGGATAATGTTCCACTTTACCTGTTACACCCATTGTTGGTACTGTATCGTTGGTCACCTGTAAATTAATGGGAGATTTTATCACTGACCTGGTCGCCCCTGTGTCTACAAGAAAAGAATATTCAGTACCAGCTACATCAACCATCATGACCGGTTCTTCCCTAGTACTTCCCGTTAACCTGACTATCTGTAGACTACAGGTGTGACCTGACCCCTAGCATTGGCTACCATTCTCCAATAAAGCATTTATGGCCACAATTGGAGCTGGTGCCTGCTGGACATTTGCGGGTCTCTGTGCATATCCCTTATGGGGATGTCCAGGTATTCCCTGATTTGGGGTTCCTACTCTTTTTACTGTACAGTTTCTACTTAAGTTTCCTGTTTGTTTACAATTAAAACACGTTCGTGGATCGGGTGAAGACATGTGTTGTTGTGAGGTTTGAGCAGAGGGTAAAGGTGGTAGATATGGGTAAGGATAGGGAGGGTAAGGGTATTGTGGGGGATATGAGGTTTGTGAGTAGTACAGGACCTGTGGTTGTATTGGGTTTGTGGAATAGAGCTGTGTTTGTTGTTGCATGGGGTTAGTGAGGGCATATAACTGTTCAGGTGTAAGTGTGTGTGCAGATGCGAGTGTGTCTGTTGGCTGTGATGTTACCGTCATTCCCTCCAGAGCTTGTATACTGTAGCCATTAGTTTTTCGCTCTGGGTCTCTCTCTTCTTTGAGATGTTTTCACATGTTCTATGGCAGATTCTATGAGGGTATCTATTGTGACTCCCCTCCAGCCAGGTTGTGAGGTCTGAACCCGAGTCTTTAAATTCTCTTTCAGACCGTCCATGAGTACCGTGACTATCATTCCCCTGTCGTGAGTGCTATCTTTAATATCTTCTATCCCAGTGTACTGGGTGATAGCCTGCAGAGCCCGGTCGCAATAATCTTCTGCAGATTCACTCTCCTTTTGCTTTATGGTGAAAATTTTGCTCCAGTTGACTACTACCGGAAACTATATACCCAATTGAGTTACAATGCGAGAAATGTTACCTTGGTTTACTTGGTCTGTTAAGGGAACATCACCATCCAATACACAATCCGTGATAAATTTTGTCACATCGGTATTGCGTGGTAGACAGGCCCTTAACACCACACGCCAATCTTTATTAGTTGGCTCATGAGAACTTCCCAAATTTCTCAAAAATCTTTGACATTTTGCTAGTTCCTTTTTGGGATTGGGGAAATCATTTATGATGGAATTTAGTTCTGCTCTTGTCCAGGGACAATGCATTACTACTTCCCTCGTGGGCACTACACCGTTCGCATCTGCATTTCCATTCGGAATGGTTATTGTCCGAATGGGATGCTGACCGGCAGCGCTGCTACCTTTGACCTTGTTACCTGGCTGGGGATTTAATCTGCTGCTGCTACGTATTGTATTAACAACTTCCTCTACGGGTGCAGAGGGTGTTAGCACTTCCCTTGCTGTTACCGATGGAGATGGCAGCACCACTCGTGATTGTCGTGGCGTAGCATCTATCATTTGCACAGCATGGGAAATGGCAGACATTACAATAGGCTCATCATCCACATCATAAACATTTTCTTTATGGTTGCTTAGGAGAGGGTACAAATTGCTTGTTACATTTTTATGGGTATTTTTGGTAACTATACTTGCACCTCCATCCACATAAGGTGGGGGTGGTGAGCGTGAACTGCTGGCAATACTCTCCACAATGCTACCTTGCTGCAGGTGCGCGCCATTTTGCGGCTCGCCCGTTTTGCAATTTAGCGTCGCAGATGTATTCTCTGGCAATGCGATCGCAACGCTAGTTTGTATCACTTGCACATTTTTAAGCCACGCATCCCCTTCATGCTGCCACAACTTTAAACATTCATAATATTTTACCTTTTTCTCTCGGGAGCGCATCAGACTGATGTGATCCCGGACATTATCTAGTACATTTTTATCAAAACTACCAATTCTGGGAAACGGTCTAACACTCTTCATCATCATTTTAAACCATACATCACAATATCTTATCGCATAAGTACTGTACTTAGAATGCATAATACGACGGGCCAATCCAAACGGCGATTCCATTAGCAGCACATCATTGTCTAACATCTCTATTGTTTGCGCGACTCCCATTCTGAGACAAATCCTACGCTTTTCAATAAAGATTTAAACTGGTGAAAGACAATCAAGATACTTTCACTTACCTGTGGACGATTTAAACGGCAGCGCCCACACACCTGGATAAAATTTGAAAAAGGCAACTTCCACACCCGGATAAGATTTAGTAAGGCAACTTCCACACCTATGGAAGTTTAAGTCAGCTACTTCCACGCACCTCTCTACAACAAAGACAACATGTACACCTGCTCCTGTGTATAGAACAGTAAGCTGCTTACCGAACGACTAGCACTTAGCCCCTAAAGGTCAAATGGTACCTCTAACTGTAGGGAACAAGTTACCCCTACCAACAAATACTCACTGTTACACACTTTTTCCTGCACTGAAAAATACACGTTAACCCAGATATTGATAACAATTGAAAAATTTAAACCTCAACAGCTTTATTTAAACACGTGGCAGCACAACTGGAAGTACGTATACGCTATTGTGCGACCAGTCACATACACAATAATGCGACTACCATACAACCGTATGACAACTTTTTAGCAGCGTACGCAAAAGTGCGTCTTTACTGTGTGCAAAACTGCGACTCAGCCGCGTGCTCAATACTGCTGCACCCTTTTAAACGTTAGGTTCTATCAACAAAGGAAAACAAACTTTTTCCTCTCTTGTCCCTGGATTCTAGTCAGCTTCCCCGGCTCACACGAAAACGGGTAGCGATCTTTCAGCACAAAGCGGTTGCAGGTACACCCTGCATGTGATTATGAAGAAAACAAATGGATACTAGCGCACCAAGATTTCTAGAGGGCATAGGATGCAAGCGTGCTGCTGTATAGGATATCTGACCAGATCCTTAAGTATTGACAGAGAAAAAGATATACTGCGCTCAGCTAGCAAACATTACTAACGTGCGGTATCTATGAACCAAGTATAGAGTTAATCTATGTTTAGCACGTATGATATGATAAGACAATATGTTACAAATACTTAGTAGACAATGTGGATATTATGTAATAAAAAATGATTTATTTTCAAAGTTGGCTAAACCATATAGAGTGGAAAACCTGCACATGCACACAAACAAACAATATCCTACCAGATCAGTTAGGAATGAAAACAAATCAGCATTGACTATTCAAGGACCATAGGATATATGTGTCAGGATATGGTAAATGGATAGTGAATATCAGGCCAAGGAGTGATATTACTAAAAGTAATAAGGTGCACTGGCGTGCACGATCCCAAATGAATCTGGATGCTTGATGTCAGTCTTTTAGTCACAAAGCAGCGTCCCGCTGTAGTGGCAGCAAGATGTGGTAAAAAGTACAGTCTGAGGTATGGTGCCCGGAATGATCTTCACGGGGACAAGAGTACGGTGTATATGCTGGGGAGCAGTAGCCTCCTGGTTTGCAGTGTGATCCACTCACCGTGTCAGTATCGGAGGTTGCCTGAATGACCAAGCTGCCTCCGACCTGCAACACCGGGGATGACACTGTGTCCAACGGGAGACTGCCCAGCACCGCCGCTCTCTTGAGTAGCGTGCCATGCGTCTCCCCCTGTGTAACCGGTGACTTACCTGTCTCACCCTGGGATTCACCGCTCCTTCCCCTGCCGGCTATGTTCCTCCAGATGGTAGAGTTGCTAGTAGTCTCCTCCGTGATGTGATCACCTGATCGGTGGTCACGTGTGTTGAATGGGTAATTAATTCAGTCTGGATATTCTTAGTCTGCAGCGCACACTCGTACTGGTAGCCACAATAAAAACAGCAAATGCTTGGATGTGTGGGATAACTCCAACGCGTTTCTGCCTGGATGGCCTTTCTCAAGCAGTAATGTGTTCTGTTCCTGTCAGTGTTAAATAGCAGAGTTTCTTCTCTCTGATTGGTCACATGCACACTGGGAGGGTTTAGAGTGCTAATTAGCAATATAATAGACTTGCATCAGTGTGAATATATACTCTACACCTAATCCACAGCAGTATATGTATTAAGTCTATTTAAGATAAAAGCAAAGGTAAGAATCTATTACATTAAGTACTGGGACAGTATAAATTGGGTATGCATATGATATTCATACATAAGACATGTCCTAATTAATAATATATAATGCTACGCCAGTATTCTACCAAAAAGAGTACCCCCATATTAGCAGAAACTAGATGAAAATTATAGTAGTAAGTTTATTTCCCATATATTCCAAATAATAGACAGTGATAGACTGATATTAAATTATCTGCAGAAGTATCTAATTCATCCTGAGCTCTATATTTTAGGTAGCATTGGATTTGCATACACGACTTAGTGGTGAAGGTATAAATGATATGAGTGATGGTGGTTCTAGACATGTGATGTCCAGTACGGGCTAAAATGGCGTTGTAGTGCTTCTATTGACAATAATTAATTAACTCAGAGATACTGTTTAGTTCTTTTTTTTACATATGATGGATTTAATTTCGTTGTCTAAATTATGCCCTCGGGGGGCAAATGTCTTAAGTTCATATATCCATTCAAGCTCTCTGGTGTTCATTTTATGCTCGTAATCCCCACCTCTCCAATTGTGTGTCACTTGTTCTAGACCAAGAAATTTTAGTAATTTTGGATCACTGTCATGATGAATTAGGAAGTGGTTTGACAGATTGTGCTCTTCCAATCCTCTTTTTATGTTTCTAATATGTTCACTAACACGGGTTTTTAAAGGTCTTATGGTCCTGCCTATGTACTGTTTATTACAGCTACATTCAAGCATGTAAATAACCCCTTTTGTGTTGCATGTTATCGTACTTTTGATGGGGTATTCCTTTCCTGTCGTGCTAGATGTAAATGTCATGATTGGTTTTGTCGATCTGTAGCCATAATTTCTACAACCTAAGCAATTGCCACAGTGAAAAAAGCCTTTGTTGTTGGAATTGTCTAAAGTGGTTTGTTTAAGTTGTTTGGGTGGGATATGGTTATGTATGATCTTTTTTCTTAGATCTGGTGCTTTATTATAGATGATTCTCGGATTTGGAGGTAGGTGTTTAGCCAGTGTGTCATCACCAAGTAGTATTGGCCAATGTTTGTTCAGGATGCGCCTGACATCTTTTGCTTGTTTTGAATACTGCGTGATGAAAAGAACTTCATCCTTGAACTTGGTCTGTCTATTATTGCTGTTTTTATATTCCAGTAGCTCTTGTCTATTACTCATTTCTACTTCATGAAATGTTTTGAAGACCGAGTTTTTGTCGTATTCCTTCTCAAGAAACTGCTCCGCTAAATTTTGGCCTTGTGTCTTATAATCACTTATTTTTGAGCAGTTCCTCCGTAGTCTCGTGAACTGCCCTTTAGGGATGGTCTTGAGCCAAGTGGGGTGATGCCAGCTGGTAGCTAAAATAAAATAGGAACTGCTCATATAATGTACATTTTGTTGCTTGAAGTCTCTGCGGTCCATAAGTTGAGAATGCATAATGCGATCTCCACACCGATGGTACCGGAATACTGTTGAAAGAGTACGCATCAGTACAATACAAATCACGACTTACTTATCTTGTAGAAAACCTTAGTTACCAAATTATCTTTATTTCACAGCATTTATGCTATATGAACAAACTTAAACATTATACTTTAAAGCTTATTAAACCTTTTATGTGAATATGTAATGTGTAAGTATGCGGGGTGTGATGTAAAGACGCTAGTTAAGTTGGGGCAGATGCGTGCGCATGAAGCTAATAAACAGCATTTTCATACAGGATCTTATGCATTCGCTAATACGCGACTAGTTAACAGCGCAATTGTGCGTTTTAATGTGTGTATGAGAAATGGTGCACTTAAATCTCACTTAAACTAAGTGAACACCTTGCAGTGTGGAATGCTGAGCCTTATAGTTCCATGACTTGCTCATGCCCCAGCAGCCCCCACCCTTTTCAGGCTCCAAAATACTGGTCTTTGTTCTCCCAGGGCCTGTGTGGAGGCAAATTAGCACAGCTACAAGACCCAAACCTCAGATAACACTCTTGGCATGAAGCTAATAAACAGCATTTTCATACAGGATCTTATGCATTCGCTAATACGCGACTAGTTAACAGCGCAATTGTCGTTTTAATGTGTGTATGAGAAATGGTGCACTTAAATCTCACTTAAACTAAGTGAACACCTTGCAGTGTGGAATGCTGAGCCTTATAGTTCCATGACTTGCTCATGCCCCAGTAGCCCCCACCCTTTTCAGGCTCCAAAATACTGGTCTTTGTTCTCCCAGGGCCTGTGTGGATGCAAATTAGCACAGCTACAAGACCCAAACCTCAGATAACACTCTTGGCTTTGAAGGTATTTTATTGTGGGAAGCCTGCTAATGTAAGGTGCTACAAACGACCCTCTTGCTGTATTCGAGCAGGGCCACCTGGAGTGAGAGCAGACGTTGTCACATGGCCATTTGCTCTGTTTAGCTAATGCAATCCAATTTTGACATACTGTACAGCCATTTCTGAAATATATCCTTTAGGGGAATTATAATAATATACACTTTATCCAGAGCACCCAAACTACGTAAAGTCATGAAATGGGCTTTTGATGAATCGCCGTAACTTATGGCAATGGTCACAGATGCAATCGCATGATGCTAATAGTAATATCGCCACATGTACTAAAGTGTGAGTTTATCTAAAATGGCGCTTAGGCGGCCATTCGCAATATGGCGCCTAGCGATCTCATTTCCAAGATGGCGTCTTGCGGCCAGTCGCAAGATGGTGTCGCTGCGATTCAATTTTAAACTGATCTTGTCTCAGCCAATAATCCAGCTTCGACAGGCAGCAGACTGTCAATCACTGACAGTTTGCTGCCAGTCTCTGTGTGGGATCGCAGAACTGTTCTGCACATGCGCAGAACGGGTCATGTGTCTGAGCAGATTCCCGATACTCTGCTGAATAAGAACCGGTATCGGAATGATCCCTGTCCGTTATATCCAGTTCCTAGATCTGGTAAATAAGTCCCCTATACCATGTTGCATACCAGTCTGGTTTTACCACTGAGACTTGTTCATACCGCTACCATCGGTTCCAGCATATACTTCCAACCATCAGTCTCTTCCAATGCTTCCAACATCGAACTCATATCAATTAAGCTCTTCAATTCTTCAACATCGGTCTCATACTGATCAAGTTAGTCAATTCTTCCACATTGGATACAATTCCATAAAGTTCTTCAAATCATCAACATCAGTATCAAACCAATCCAGCTCTCAATCCAGCATCATTGGTTCCAATCCGATTCTGCTCAGTAGTATATATTAATTGATTCAGTAGTATATATTAATTTCCATTCCAACCTGCTGTTCTATTCCTGTTCTCGCCTTTGGGCCCATCATCCACTGCAGTATCTCTACCTCCTCACATCTATGCATGAGCTCAAACCACCTAAGTTCATCCATGCCTCTCAAATCTCCTCTTCAGTCTCCCACACCTGTTCCAACCCAAAACCAACACTCAGGCGTGACATAGCCTAATAAAATCCACTTATCCTACCAAGCCTCTTATTGTAAACATTAACTTCCCTCCACATCCAGATCAGTCACTGGGCTCCCTCTTAATCTAGGTTTGAGGGGAGACTGAAGCACTCTAACTGCAACAAATGGGAGAAACGGAGACCTGCATCTCTGGACCCTGGCTGTGGCTGGGTGGGGTACTGGAGCCTTTTTTCCTTGGCTCTGTAAGAAGGTGTAGTACTAGAGCTTGCCTGCTAAGGTCTATGCCACGGAAGTATTGGTGTTTGCCTGCTTGAGCCCTTTGAAAAGAGGGGAGTGGGCTAGGGGAAGCCCAGCCAGTGAAGGGGGCTGGGCTTTACCCCAAACCTGACATTATTTGGAGGCATGCCATGCGAACACAACTCCAAATAACGTCACTTGGGGGTGTGGCCTGTGGTAATTAGACCACGCCCCCAATTTTGTTTGCCACTCGCGATTGCGGGGTGCAGTGTACCAGGCCGGCACAAGGTGCTCAAACCCCTGGAGCCGGCCCTGCCAATTAGTTATCATTACCTGAGTCAAATCTACATAAAACCTCTCAGTTTCTCTGTCCGCAATTCTGAACCCTCGCCTACAAGTGACTACATCTCTGGTCCACAAACAAATCACACGAGTGTGACATACTTCTAGTTCAAACTTTCCTTGAGGATTACTGAAATAGTTCCGGTGACAGTCCCTTAGTAGTTAAACTCCCGTTAATTAGTCTCTATCTAAACAAGACGGATTCAATAAAGGTATGCATTGTTATTATGTTGCAAAGGAGAGCAGGGAGTAGCTATTCTTGATACTAATTGGTACCTGTGTCAGATGCACAGCTGTCTGGTCCCAAGTCTGATGATCAGTATATCAGTCACAGTCTCCACAGATGATTTTAGATGAAGGGTTGGCTTCCAGAACCCACTGCCACTGTCTTTAGGACCCAGTAGGAGCTGTTGTTTGAGTCTGATGATGCTCTGCCCAACCCCATTCATCAGCACTTCCCCTCTATTAGAATGCACAGGAAAGGGGCTGATCTCCTCTGCTCGACTTTGTACCCCCACCTTTGAAACAGGGAATGAGGTTCTCAAGAGTTGTCTGACGTCATCAACTGCTGAGACTCCCAAAATGACAGGCCCCTAAAGCAGAAGCCTTGTAGGGTCTCCTGGCCAGCTCTGGTTGGCAGCAGGTCTCCGATAGAGTCTCTGCTTCATTCCTCTACTGTGGGAAGGGCGAAACCAGGTCCTCCTCATGCCTCTTGCTGTTATGCAGCACTGCTCTATGCTCTGGCCATACACCGATTTCTTCTCAGTTCCAATCTCAGCCAACTGCCTCTCACCAACTGCCTCTCAGCTATTCATCAACTATCCTAAGGCTTTTAACTGCCCTTGTGCATGCACAGTAAAGTGTAATGCTGTGTGATTGTCGTAATACCCCATATATAGGGGGGTATTACAGGGTGCCCATACGTAAATTTCCATTGACTTTCATCCCCTTGAAAATACATCACAGGCGCATGTGCAGTCCTTAGCAAAGATTCTGACACCATCCCAGACTCTGTTACTATATCCTCTGAGCATGTGCCATATTTCCGGCAATATCTTTGTTAAAATGGCGTAGTCACCATATTTCCGGCAGCCACAGGGTAAGTAATTGTGATGGGTGCAGGGCGTGTAGTGTGGGCTTCTCGTGACTCAGGGGCCTGTGCATCCATTATAGATATGCCACTGTCTAGAGTGCTAGGGTGTCCTCAAAGTTCCACTGCCACCGGACATATGTTTATTTATTAAAATTTTCTAAGTACTTACTTCTTATATAGGAAAAAAACATATTTAAGTGTTAAAATTTTTTTTAAATGTTACAAGCACCCAGCTCCTCTAAAATAAAGTAATAAAACAGAGCACAAATTACTGCATGAGTCAAACCTGATAAAATATGACAGAGAAAATCATTGAAATCAAATTATACATTTAATTAAGCTCCTAATATATTAAGGACACTAATTAACTATGATTTTGGCTGTGTGCAATTTTGCTCAGCTTAATCTGTTTCAAAGGCTATAGACTCAAAGACTAGACAACCAGAAATATCTTGATCTATGGCAGTATTACACTTTCATACTCAAGTGAGCGATAAGGCTGTAAATTAAAGTTCTCCTCTAACTAATTCCATCCTTAGAATTATAAATGCACAATTATACAGTATATGGGCTCAAAAGACGACAGATGTGGGCTAATCTATTGTTAACACAATAAATTTCACCATAAAAAGAAGAGTGTTTTCTATTTAAAATCATCTAATAATGCACGCATAATTGCCTGTGTGCTAAAAGTTATGAATAATATTCAATCATTTTTTTATTACTAAATTTGAAAACATATCTGAAAATCTAATTTTGGATCTCTCGTTTTCTGTACTTTACATTGTAAAAGAGGAGAGATGAAACAAGATAATAGGAATTAATAATGGAACAGATCAGAGAATTAAACAGATTATCTCCAGTGGTTTCAAAGTGTCAGATTGGACCGTTCATAATGAGAAAGATAGCTACACCCTTTTATACCCCTTTTACACCAGAGCAAAAACCTGTTTTTTTGCTGTTTCTACCAGGGTCACAGTTCAGTGTAAAAGGGTCCCTGAAAAATAACCCGGGTCAAGTGACCCAGGAATCCAACCCAGATAGCTATCAGGGTCTGACCCAGGATGGACCTGGGTAATGGTGCTGTGTAAACGGCACAACCCAGGTTATCCGACCTGTGTCATGCCTAAAATTGGCTGATTGGTGGTTGTGGAGCAGTCACCTCCCACTTTTTATGACCTCAGAAGTTTAGCAGGGCAGACCCAGGTTTTGTATGAACGGGGCTGACCTACGAATAACCCAGATGGATGGTGCTGTGCAAATGGTGTCTGACCAGGGTTGGAATCAGTCTGAAAACCAAGGTTGGACCCAGGTTTTTGGTGGAAAAGAGGTAATATACCCCTTTTCCACCTAATTTCCGGGTCTGACCCGGAGTTGGAACAAAGTTCCTATCCGGATCAGACCTGGAATTTTGCCGGCACCGACTAGGGATATTCCCGAGTCAGCGCCGCTCACACCGCAGTCGGGTCTGCATAGACCCGGCTTTTGCAGAGTGAAAGTGATCGCTTGGAGATGACGTCATCTCCAAGCGCCAGTGAAGCCGGACCAATCGGCCGGCTAGCAGCGCACTCCAGGTCATTGTGACCCGGAGTGCGCTGTTCTCACAGCAGGGTTTCATGGGCTATGCCCGTGTTAAACCCTGCTAGTTACCTGGGTTGGATTGCTGGGTCACTCTACCCGGCGATCCAACTCTCTCCCCTTTTACACCAGGGAGCTGCCCGGATTAACCCTTCAAAAACCTGGGTTTTAGCTGCGGTGTAAAAGGGGTATTAGTGAGACAGTCTACAATAAGTGAGCTTGAAACAAGGGGTTAAGTTGTTGTTGTTGTGGATTAAAAATGTGTACATGGTAAAAGAGCAAAGTAGACAGAGGTTTTAGTTATAGCAGCCATGATGTATCTAATAAGTTATCGCAAAACATACAGACAGTACAGAGGAAATTACTGACATGCCTACACACAATATTTAGAAAAATGTCGAACAGCTTTTTACAAATGTGTCATTGTAAAAACAAATGATATGAATAATGCCTTTCCATACCTGTTCCTCTAATATATAGTATTTGTAAAATGTTGTGAAAGCCTCAGTAACAGAAAAGTAGCAATTTCAATTGAAAACATAGGGCCTGTATGTGTAGAGATGTATTTTACTGCTGCCACAGCTGCCATCCCGTATGTATGTATGACGACGCCCACAGACATCTTTTCAAATCCAAGCATCTGCTTACAAAGATGCATAATCAGTCGCCGATTCTTCAATGTTAGGAATAGGGGCAGCTCAAGGGGTGAGCTTGCAGGGCTATTGCCTGGGGCGCTGTGGCCTGGGGGCGTGGCCGCAGTCACCTCGCTGGCACCACACTAACTAGGTCACTCAAGCCCACTCACCTCCGCTAGGATATAATTCCACACTGGACTCCTCCTTTCTCTTCCCAGAATGCCCGTGTGCTGGGATGACACACTGTGATGTCATCATGCCTGGAATTCTGGGAGGCGCGCAGTTAAATGGAGAGAAGCTGTGTGTCTCAGCGTCCATCGTGACTTCAGCCACAGTGCCACACTGTGACTGTGGGCCTGATTCAGATTTGGGAATAGAGTAAGATAAAGCAAGTAACTATGCCCCTGGACAAACCATGCTGCAATGCAAGGGGTGCAAATACATATCTTTTTGCATGTGGGGTAAATACTTGCTGCTTTTGCATGGAAAAAAAGAGGTTCCAACAAAAAGAATGCACTAAAACATATGCTCAGACAAAGTTCAAATATAATGATACTTATCAATAGGTGTACAGTATCTTGGACTTTCAATGTTCAATGGGCAGCTGAACATCTGATCTCCGGAGGTATCTTTTCTTTACTTTCCCTAGCACTCTCTCATCCCAGTGTGACCGACGCTCGCCCCTGCAATGCCAGCAGGTAACAAGGGAGAAAAGAAGTCTTGAGCAGGGACAGCAGAAGCGTTCAATCTGTTGTTTCCCTGGGCTATAGTGGGAACCACTCTCTCATCCCTGGTTCGATGTTTCCAGACCAGGGAAAGCAGAAGTGGTGAGACACAGTTCCCTCCCTGGGCTTTTCTACATTAATTTACACACAGATGTCTGTGGTTATGCACACAAGGGGTTCTCTACCTTATTGTTTGTTACAATTCCAGGATCTGTCTCTTTGATTAATACAAGCAATAGATTAGACTAAATGCTGAATACAGAAGAAACTAATGTTCTAGGTGCTCATCTGCTGTAACAGTTAGATTTCTATAGTCTCAATACAAATTAAATTGCTATACAATGGATATTGAATTTACAGCTGCAGGTCCTCAATTATGGGATTTGTGAATACCCATTAATTGGACTAAGAAAGGAAAAATAGAATGAAAGGCTGCGCTAGTATTATCCAACAGTTGTGAAATGGCAGAAGATTAGATATAACAATCAAAACTCTGTTATAGAAGAAAATAATTTATTTACTCACAATTAATAATATAACGTGATATGCAGATATATGTTCATACATAACAAGATATAAAAGATAATAAAAATTCCTGTAGCTTATCCAAATGGATCTTGCAAACTACGCAAAAAATACAATAGTGATATAACAGAAATGATCCCTAATGTATGCACACATCACTTAAATTGCAATATTTGCATATTTGTTGTTATCTTGGTAATATTTGATCCAGTTTAAAAGTTCCACATTAATGTCCAATAGGACTGGTTAGGATTGGGGAAGCCTAGATGTATCAAGGAATTCATTCCAAAGTACCTGGTTTGGTAGTGTAACAAGTATTTTGTGACACTGTTCCAGCTGATGGATCTGGCTTCTTGTGTCTCCAAGGCAGCCGCTGGAGCTGGGCTGACACTGCACCGGCAAATCCTCCGTCTCCCGTGCTCACCAGCTAGGCATGCCGTACTGCTTGCACTGGAGCCTGTAAATAGATTCAACTGGCTGATGTGCATGCTCACAACCATTTGGCCGCTTGATGTAAAGTATTCCTTTCTGGGAGCTTGTCCCATATAAAGATGCTGTCAACCAGGGGCCCTCTGATGCGTTTCGCCCCTAAGAAGTGGGGGCTTTATCAAAGATGCTGAATTGGGATAGACCCTGCTTTTGTTATAAACAGAGAAGCAATACACTGATTATACTTTGATCTATATTGCAGACTGCTACTCTCTCTGATGATATAATTATTAGTGAATAACTACCTAGACTATTGTCACTTTAACTTGCATAATCATTTTGTGTCAGCTTGCACAGATATATGATTTGTTACAGATATATGATTAGACGGGTTTAACAGAAGCCTAAACTAAACGTTTCTGTTGATCTTCTGTGTGCTGGTTACTACTCTTCTACTTATTTAGTCTGACTTTACATCTGAAACTTAATTATACTGTACTGTATAATTAAGATTAGGGGAGATTAGGGATAGGCACCCCCCAGGGAGGATTAGGGTTAGGCTATGGAGAGGGGGGTTAGGGTTAGGCACCACCGGGGGGGAGGTTAGGGTTAGGCACCACTAAGAGAGGGTTTGGGGGGGAGAGGGAGAGTTAGGGTACTTACCCCCCCCTACTCCCCCCCCCCGATCTTCAGTGATCAGGCTTTGCTTTATTCAGCCACCAGCATATTATACTGATTATATATATATATATATATATATATATATATACACACAAAATAAGTGTTTGTGTGTGTATATATATATGTATATGTTCATATATATATATAAATGTATATATATATGTATACATATACAGTATACATATATATATACACGCATACATATATATATATTGTACACATAACACATACATACATATACATCCAATAAATACACACATAAATATACACACACATATATATATATATATATATATATATATAAATTGTACACATAGGACCCAGTGCCTTTAAATTTAACTAGTAAAAAAATGATATACTGCCTGTATTACCTTTCCTACTGTAGCTGACAGACTACACGTTCCTCTCTTCAGAGACCATCCACCTCCATGCTTAGGGGCCAGGCTGCGGCTGTGCCCTTCCTCCCTTCCTTCCCTGCAGCCTGCCAGTCACTGAGATGCAGGTTGCAGCATCACAACCATTGGACAGCTGAGCCGTCGCTCAGCTGCCCAGCACTTCTCTGCGGCGCCGGCGGCTATCACTGCTGTCAGTGCGTGTGCGCAGCGCCGGAGATCGGATCCGTATAGAGATCCGATCTGTGGCAGGGGGCCCCATCAGAGAGGGGGGCACGGGGATACTTACCCCCTGCGCTCCCCCCTTAATCCAGCTCTGTGGGCCAGCGTTGTGGAGGGAGGGGGGGGGGGCAGCGGCAGAGCCCTGGATTGCCCCCAGGCATTCCAGTCACCCTAGGCATTTGCTTAGAATGCCTATGCCTAGGGCCGGCTCTGGCAACATGTTCAAAAGTTTCCAAAAAGGCATCTGTATCGTCATACAATCTAATTTTAGGTATACTGGAAGCCACTGGCTGGTTATCAATTGCTGCTTCTACTTAAGGCGTTTACCTCTTACTGATGCCCAGCCCTCTCTTCCTGGAAAAGTGTCAGTAAACCATCTGACTGATCTTTAAGGTGTGTCTGGAACTGCTGCCAATTGGGACAGAGCCTTACTTGTATATTTGTCATAGTACTGTACATTCTAGCTGTTTTCTGAGCACATGCATGTATCTTATACTAGTAATATTCACCTCATAACAGGGCATTATTGGCTAATACTGCCACGGCTACATTCAAATCTCTCAAATTTGTCCCAGTATTTCATCCTCTCCAACAAAGACATTATTGCACAGTATTTCCCTGTGGTGAGTGGATAAGTACTTAAACATTTGATCCACTATGAAATAAGCAGGGCCTGATTCACACTATTGCACAGCCGATGCGACTTTGTGCACATTATGCTAAGCTAATGCCGCAGGAGGTGTCTTGTGCAAATAGATGCCTCCTGCAGCTTCTATGGTCCGCAGCTCTGTCCAAAGTCGCAGCATTGGATCGCTCTGTGTGAACATCAGTCCTCTGAGTGACCTTCAGCTTACTCAGGATAGACAGTGTTTTTACGCAGCTGAAGCCAGTGAAGCTGTGTACTAGGACGCAGCCACTGGCTTCAGAATGCCATGAAGATGGGGCCGACCCCCCCCCATTTTCTGGGATGCTGTCTCCCGCTGCCCCTCGCTCTGCCTCCAAATGACCACAGCATGTCAATCAGGCTGTGGAGTCTGGGCACTGCGAGTGAGCTCAAGGAAGAAGATCTGCACATGCTTAGCACAGATCCTGCTCATGCGCAGATCTTCGAACATCAGCGTTCCACGCAAACTGTCGGGTTTGCGCATAACTCTGAGTCGGGCACCAAGTGCAGAGTGAATAATATAGACCCCATATTCTTTGAAAATGAATGTTAAAAAGATAAGCTGAAAAATCAACCTTAAACAAGAGACGTCAGTTGGCTCTGTACCCTTCCCCGCTTATGCAAATTTGTAGATACCCACTTTTCCCCCTGGGTAAAACGTCATTCAATGTGCAACCCTGGGCCTCAAAAGGGCAGGACAGATGTTGCATATTATGGGTCTAATCTCCCCATATTCTTTTGCTGCTATGCAGGATAGATGTAACTTCTCTTTTAACCTCCAGTTTATATCCAAGAGCAAATAAAACTACACATTGGAAATGAAAGCCAAAAAGGCAGGTGTTTCAGCTAGGGCCTGATTCAGTAAGGATCAGGCACTAGCTCAAACGCATGCAGTTCAACTGCAATAGTATGCTAATTCATTGCGATCGCAATGCCACCAAGGCACTACAAAAGGACGCCCACTTTATCTTGCACACACCCGGAATGTTTAGCAAGACTACGAAAACATCGGTACAATCGAGTACCATCGCAGCCTCACGCACACTTGCACAAGGTCAGACCTTACACAGAAATTGCTAACTTCAGCGCACACTATCAGGCCTCAGACTGCGTAGGGCATCGCAGTGGATAAATTATGGACACCCATGCAACGGTGTTGAAACACACTGGCACGCCTGCGTTTCGCCAACCACCCCGCCATCACCACCCACAAATGGCACTTTCGGTCAATCACTCTGCAATGGGTCTGCGTGGTCACTGCAATCACAGTCCCGATCGCATTGGCCGGCTCGTGCACGCGAGCAGAACGCAACAATCGGCCAATTGCATGCGTGTTAGCAACTGCGATCCAGGCTGAATAAGGCCCTATGTTTGTAATCCTGGGATTCCCGTGATTGAATTATACAAAGAAAAAAACACACACATTGGCCCCCATGGAAAAAAACACACACTTTGACCCCCACAGAAAAATACACACAGATTGGCCCCCACAGAGAAAAAACACACACTATGGCCCCCCACAGAAAAATACACACACATTGGCCCCCACAGGAAAATCCTGATTCCGCAGACCGGATCCCACTATTGGCTTCCGTAGTGCTTTCTTTCTTTGGTTGTCATTGGTTATTTATTACATCCTGTTTATGATATGCATATTTGGTTCACTTTTATTTTGGCTACTGGATTGCTGAGATGTTTGCGTACACCATATGTATAATTAATTTCCATTGTTCCAAATGATTTGTGATCTATGCCTTATACAGGGTCAGATTAACAATGGGGCAGATGGAGCTACAGCTCCAGGCCTCCAGATAAAAATAGGCCCATTATGATGACAGCATGATGATGACCAGCCACCGGTTGGCACACTGTCGGCCATTAATCTTATGTACTAAAATTATATTTCTATCTATTTATTTTTTTCACATAATGAAGCAATTTTTGTATTTTTCGTATTTAGGGATACATTGTGGCCACACCCACACAGCACTGGTCATAGCTCTTCAGCTTCTCACATTAGGCCATTGGTCATTTTGAGCCCCATGTGGCCCTTAATCCGGCCCTGGCATTATATGTTGCTAAAAATAAACAATATTTGAAATATATATTTTCCTTTTTATTAAAACAGTCATGTAATGAATACGTGTGTGTTTTTTTACAGAATTCCATGTGACCGCCTATAAGAAATAACTATCATTATTCTAAAATTTACAATAAAATATAATACCAACTGTATAGCTGTACGGAGTGAAAGCAATCTGATTGTAGCAGCTCTAGTAATATGATACTTATGACTTAGGTAACTAACATGACAGAGAGGCTCTGGAAGCTCCTATTTGCTGGTAACATTCTCCCCCTCCTTCTCTCCCCTTCTGCCTTCTCATGGCATGCTGAAGGTCTGAGAATCTGATGTGTGTCAGACTGATTACGTCTGTGTCTGGCACTCAGAAAATATGTTTTGTGTCTGCTCTATTCACTTCGTGCCCCTCTGCCACCATATGACATGCTGAGAGCTTTGAAACTGTGCACTTTATTGATATTCATTAAAATAAAGAATAAATAAATGGCTAGGATCACCTCTCAGGTTAATGTTTAAACAATACAGAAAAACAAACAATTGTCCAATCATAGGAGATACACTGAGATATTCCTGCACTTAACGTTGTATATTTTACCAATGTCTATGGAAGATTATTATACAATTTTATATTAATAGAAGTATCTCTCAAAACCCACAAGACAAGATATTCAATATTGAAATATACAACATATGATATAATCTGCAATCACCGTTATTTCCTGTATATCTAGCTTTAGTAGTACAGGTATTCAGGATTGCCTATAGGCAGATTCATGGTTTGCATAGGCATTCTTGAAAACCTGTACTACTAAAGCTCAAATATTGTAGATTTCAATATATACAGGAAATAACAGTGATTGCCGATTATATCAAATGTTGTATACTTCAATATTGAATATCTTGTCTTGTGGGTTTTGAGAGATACTTCTATTAATATAAAATTGTATAATAATATTCCATAGACATTGGTAAAATATACAACGTTAAGTGCAGGAATATCTCAGTGTATCTCCTATGATTGGACAATTGTTTGTTTGTCTGTATTGTTTAAACATTAAACTGAGAGTTGATCCTAGCCATTTATTTCTTCTTTATTTTAATGGATATCAATAAAATGCATAGTTTTATAGTTTGCTAATTTTCACTACTATAGGAGTGTGCCCTACACATGGAGTCTTTCTCTTTTCTCTTTCTTTTTTGATACATATAGTTTACTCCTAGGGTGCACCTTCTACCTATATTCGTTGTATACTGACCCTTCCCACCCATCATATATTCCTGTGCAACCAATTCCTTTCCACATCCCCCAACTCCTACTCATATACAGCTTTGAAACTGTGGTAGCCATATTTGTCTAAAATCCAGGGAGGTAATGAAAAAGAGATAATGATCTGTAGGAGGATAGCTAAGAGCAATGGCTATCAAATGCTTGCTTAAAAGCTACATAACTCACTGTTTAAAGAAAAAAAATACCTCTGTGTGATTGTTGCAATAATTAACAGGACATAAAATCATTTATATATTTTTTTTTTTATATAGTACATTTTGTTGTTTAAATTGTCCTCATATGACTGTTGAAGTTAATAATAAATGCATTACAATAGAAAATCAAATTATAATAGTTGCAAAATGACAAGCTATATTTATGTTAAAATGTTAGAACAGTTATTTATTACATTGTAAATAATATGTATAATTAACACTGAACATGTAGAGGCATTATTTAAGGTATTAGACTGTAAAGGTAGATTGAAATAATTTACACGACTTAAGGAAAATGGAATGTTTATTTTTTGTTTGTTCTTACTAAGTCACTCATGTAGCATTAAGTGTCCCCAGACATAACATCTTATGCACTGTTAAACACACACAGACTAATGTGATGCACAATACTCATTGAAAAGGCATTAGATATCTAGATTTGACACTGATAAGTAAAGTCTATCCACATTCTTGACAGTGACTGCCAAGCAAACTAATGGCACACAATTCAAGCATACATTTATCTTATTTATACATTCTGGTCTGACTCCACAAAGCTGTGCATCGACTAGACATTTAAAAGACATTTTTAGTAGTATATTTTAGTAATTCTAAAAACAAAATACTATATCACATATGTGCAGATTTAAGTAAATTATATGCTTTACCATTTATAATAAAACAATAATAATAATCTCCTTTATTATTATTTTTTTATTTGCAGGTATAGTATATACATACAGGACAGATATATTCTCGATATACTTTTGTTATATGAGAGATAGTTTGTTTTATCTCTGTCTTCCTCTCAACCATAAATACCAGCAATTCAGTATCATGTATTAGAAACATATAATAGACAATAAATAATAAATAAATGACACATCTAGTCATGTATACAATGTTGCAGCCCCTGTCTCCAGTGATTATTAATTATACTTCATGGAAAAACAATTGGTGGAAAATACATGAACACTGCTATTCATAAATGATGCGCAGCAAGAACCAAAGAGGTTCAAAAAGGACAGATAAATGGTTAGGTACGGTGTGAAGGTCCGGTTCCTTCTGCTTTTCCAGGTCTTCAAATTGAGCGGACCTGAGATGAGAGAGAAACACATGGCAGCACCGTTGGAAACAAAAGGGAGTCGTGGGGGACAGTGCGCCCATGTATGGTGCTAGGCAGGCCCTGTTACTTAAAGTATTGCAGGAGCCAGATGCGCCATTGGTATAAGTCGTGACCCACCTGAAAGAGAAATACCTGACTTGAAGAGAATCCGTTTCAGGGGAGCCTGCTGCCTGCCGCAAACTCTCTCCCCCCGGCAGAAGGGAAGTGTCAGAATTTAGGGTAATGGTTAGGTTACAAGAAGGGAGGGTTAGGGCTAGGGGAGGAAGGAGGGAGGGTAAGTATACTTATCCAACCCCTGTCAGGATACCAACCATTGGGATGCATTGGAGGAGAGAGTCAGCTGAGGGGTGACAAGGCTACCATTTGTGGAGGGTCCAGTCAGGTGAGACAGACAATATGGCTGCGCCCATGACCACTGCCGCAGGAACTCTGATGTGGAGGATTGCGTGGTATTCAACAGGGCCCCGAGGAAAATACTCAGCGTTTCACCCACCACCGCTCAAGGCTTCTGACCTCGCGGCTAGTCAGGGGAAGCCAGCGCTGCGGTGAGTGACGGACGATCACAGGCTGAATCCTGACAGTACCCCCTCATTTTAGGATGGACTCCAAACACCTCGAAGGTTTAGCAGGAATTTTTTTGTGAAACACACGAATAAGCTGCAGAGCATGAACATGAAAGGCTTTCATCCACGTTCGCTCTTCCAGGCCATAGCCCTTCCAGTCAATCAATTACTGAAGATGACCCAAATGATGTTTGGAATCCAGAATCCGTTCCACCTCAAACTCAATCCCAAGTTGAGTACGAACTTGTGGAGTTTTAGGTGGATTGTGATGGAATTGATTGAGAACTAAAGGTCGAAGTAAGGAAATATGACACGTATTAGATACCCTCAGCTTGGAAGGCAATTGCAATTTGTATGCCACCGGGTTCACTACCTTTAAGATACGATATGGACCAATGATACGCGGAGCTAGTTTCATACTTGGAACTCTCAATCTCAAATTTTTGGTGGAAAGCCAGACCCTTTCTCCAGGTCATAGAAGAGGAACAGCCAAACATTGGCGATCAACAAATTTCTTGTAGTTGATAGATGCTTTCTTTAAAGAAGAATGTATTTTCTTCCAGATATCAGAAAAAGATTCAAGAAGACCAGAGACAGCAGGTACTTCTACCGGTGGTAAAGCTTGAAACTCTGGGATACAAGGATGCTTTCCAAAAACAGTGAGGAAAGGAGAAGAATTTGTGGATGTGTGGTAACGATAATTATGAGCAAATTCTGTCTAAGGCAGCAGATCAAACCAATCATCTTGAGAAGAAGATACAAATAGTCTTATGAAAGTCTCCGGTTCTTGATTAATTCTTTCTGTCTGCCCATTAGTCTGCGGATGATAGGCAGAGAAAAAATTAAATATTATCTCACAGGAAGAACACAAGGCTTGCCAGAATCTAGCCACAAACTGTACATCACGGTCAGACACGATTTTTTTTAGGTAGACCATGCAGACAAAATATTTCTGGTTAGCCTCTCGACGGGAGGCTAACCAGAGGTATGAAGTGAGCCATTTTAGAAAATCGGTCCACCACTACCCAAATCGTGTTGTGACCCTTGGAGGAAGGTAACTCAGAAATGAAGTCCATGGATATATGAATCCATGGACTCGACAGAATCGGTAAAAGATGTAGAGGACCTACTGCCTTTCTTCAAACAGATTTGTGCTGAGCACACATTGCACAGGAGACAATAAAATTACTGACATCCTCTTTCATGGAAGGCCATCAGTAGGAACGTTGAAGAAGTTTAAAGGTTTTATGAATGCCAGAATGACTTGCAAATAGAGAGGCATGGGCCCAAGTAAGATAGGGAGCAACAAAGACTTTGCCAGAAGGAGGAAAAGAACTAACTTAATTATGTGCAAACACTAGAGGAATGAGAATAGAATGTTTCTTATGTTGATTTTCATCTTCTTCCACAAGCAAAAAGGATCTAGAGAGAGAATCAGCTTTCTGATTCTGCACTCCCAGATGAAATAAGACCTTGAATTAAACCTGGAGAAGAAGAGAGCCCAGCAGGCCTGCCTGGGATTAAGACGTTGAGCTATCTGCAAATATAGCATATTCTTATGATAAGTAAAAACACTTACCGGGAACTTGGCTCCCTCCAAAAGATGTCTCCATTCCTCAAGTCCAAGTTTCATGGCCAATTATTCCTGGTCATCAATAGCGTAGTTTCTTTCCACTAGAGAAAACTTGCGAGAGAAATAGCCACAGGGATGATTCCATTCATCATTGGCTATTTGAGATAACATGGCTTCCACGCAGACTGAGAAGGCATCTACTTCAACTTTAAAAGGTTTATTCAAATCCGGTTGACACAGGAGAGAAGCATAAAAGAAAGCCTGTTTGAGAGTCTGCATAGCGGCTACAGCGGATGGTGACCAACGAGAAGAATTAGCCCCTTTCTTCGTGAGTGCTGTAATGGAGGAGAAGTTGTGGATAAACCTTTGGTAGTAGTTTGAAACCCGGGGGGGACTTAGGGTTAGGCACCCCCCCGGGAGGGTTAGGGTTAGGCTAGAGGGAGGGAGGGTTAAGGTTAGGCACTTAGAGGGGGGATTAGGGTTAGGCACTTGGGGGGGAAGTTAGGGTTAGGCACCCTTAAGGAGGGTTAGGGTTAGGGGGGTTAGGTTAGTACATACTTACCTATCCACGATCGGGATTTCCAGCGCTTTCGGGCTACCGCTGCTTCGCACTCTGCTCCTGTCAGCCTGCAGCTGATGGGAATCGAACCGCTGGCCATGCGGCCGGCGGTATATCATACCCATTCCGATTTAAGATCTCAACCTAACCAACATGAAGACAACATGACTGAAGAATATCCTTCATCTGACATTAATGATAATCCTGATAACAGTGAACAAACCATGATTCAAGAAAGGTCCAACATTGTTGATGAAACACAGACTGTGGGGCCTATTCATCAACACTAAAATAACGTTTTTAAGGACATTTTCCTTGGTATACATGTATCCACTTAGCACAGGAGATATCACAGATATCTCCTTGCTAAGTTCCCCTGCGTTAATTTCCACACTCCCCATACATTAGTATGGGGATGTGAAAATAGTGGTATTCATCAAATTCCGAAAATTATCAATTTTCGGAATTTGATGCAGTTACTATTCGCCACTGTGAGGTGGCGAATAGCAGGTGAAACTTACCTGTATCCGCGTGTGCAGGTCCCCCGACGAGTCCCTCCGGCGCTCTGCTCCGTCCTCAGGCTCCGGAGGCTGGTCGGACATGTTTTTTTTTTTTTCTAATCTGTCATGTGGTCTGCTGGGAAACCACATGACAGACCAGCAGGACGGAGCCGGAGGCTGCTGCGCGGACAGCGGATAGGTAAGTCGGGGAGGGGGGAGGTGAGCGGAGGGGGGAGGGGGGGGGAGGGGGGTACACAAACTTAACGCATCTGTAGGCAGTGCTGCGCATGCGCTGGTTTTACAGATGTAACAGCGCATGCGCAGCACTGCTTCCAGATGCGATAAGGTAGTGTAGGCATGGAAAAGTATCTATTTCATGAAAAGCTCTCATCGCAAAAATGACAGCTTTTCGGAATAGATACTTATGGAGAGGTGGAATGATGAATTCCACCTATAATTAGGTAGAACTCCATGCGAGTTCTAAAGATAATTATCTCCAGAGAATTTTTAGGTTTAATGAATAGGCCCCTGTGTATGAAAGACCCAAAAGAGAAATTCACAGACCTAGGAGACTCATTAAAACATGTTAAATGATGTTCTTAACATATTGCATTGTTGAATTGTTGCACTAAAGAAAAGAGAATGTTTTCTAATTGCATTAGATATGCTTAATGTGTGTAGACACTCCCTTACTTATATGTGAAAGCCTGAATCTTCAGTGACGGTCCCTAGGACCATGGAAAATGCTGGGAAGTGGTGTAGTTGTTCAGTATGTCTATAGTTTGCAAATGGCTGAATAAAGAAGCATAGCAGTTGTTATCAGATCAGTGTGATCTGTGTATGTTCTGCTTTGTTATTGTGAATGAAATGCTTAATGTTTTAAAAAAAAATGACGTGGGGCGGTCGGTGCAGGGGTAATAGTATTGAAAATAGAACTAAGCTATTGTTTTTTACAGTGGAACTACAGGTGCCAGTGTGCCTGCCCTTTAGCACTTGTGGAACTACAAGTGCCAGCAGGCGGTCGGCACCTGTACTTCCACTGTAAAAAAAAATTGTTAAAAACATACACCATAGTTTTTAAAATGTTATTACACACCTACCACACTCACACATACTTACCTACTGCCAGATGTTCGATGAGTCACCTGTAAAAAAAATTCTATACTCACCTACCTCCTGGTGTAAATTTGGTCCTCTTCTCCAGTACCATCCAATGGGTCTTGGCAAAAAAAAAAAAAAACGAGTGTCCCGTTCCAGCTCAGAAAAGTGTAGGTATATGCAGTGGCAGAACTGCCGGAGACAACGGAGTCAGTTGCTGTCAGGCAACAGACCTGAAGGGGACAACTCCTCCATTGTCACCGGTTCCGTGTCCTGCTGTACCTGCAGTGTTGTGCCTGTGCTGAAACAGAGGAGCCGTCGAGCTGAGCCCTGATCAGCATCAGTGGCGCTCCTCCTCCATGACCTGTCTGGACTGCTCTGGTGGTGGACATCACACATAACATGTGACTCCAACCCCCCCTGAGGCTGAGCCTGCATGACTGAGGAGCTGGGAGGAAGACAGTGCGGCCGGCACAGGCATGTTAGGGCTGTGTGGCAGCAGTCACTGTGGGGACACTGGAGATTGGATGGGAGTCAGCGCGGCTGGTGGCTGTCACTGGGGAGCAGACGGTAGTCGGGAGAGGCTGAGCAGTGGCTGAAAAACATAGTAAGTGCAAGCCCTATGGGTTGGGGAGAGTGGTAGGTGCTGAAGAAAGTTATATAGTTAAAGAGCATTTTTTTTTTTCACTCTGTCATGTTGTGTTAAACTCATGTAAAATTTAAAGAGCCTGAAGCTGTGTGGAGGAATCTGAGTGATTAGGGAGAGCGGTGTGTATGTGGGGTCTGTGTGAGATGGGGGATGTGTATGTTGGAGGGGTCTGTGTGAGATTGGGGATGTGTGTGGGTGGGGGGGTCTGTGTGAGATGGGGCATGTGTATGTTGGGAGGGGTCTGTGTGAAATGGTGGATGTGTGTGGGTGGAGTGCTGTGTGTGTGTGTGTGTGTGTGTGTGTGTGTGTGTGTGTGTGTGTGTGTGTGTGTGTGTGTGAGCCGGGTCGCTGAGTGAGGGGATAGAAAGCTGTATTGGGAAATCTGAGTCAGCTGTGTGTGTTTGTGGTTGGGGGGGATCTGAGTGAAGGGGGAGAACTATGTGAGGGATATACTGTTTAAATTCAATGTTTTTTTTATATATAAGTGAATATGGGGCCCAAAAGTGGCATATTAATTAATTATTGGGACCTACTCCTGATAATAATACATTTTTATTGCCGCTATTCGCTCATGCGCGTATATATTGATAGATATATATCCCCACCACCAATCAGAGGCCGCTCTACATGTATCAACCGCTAATTGGCTGTGACCCACATGTCTGTCAGTCTACAGCATTTAGTGACATTACTGTCAATTATTTGGATGTTTGTATCGTTAATGACGAAAAACAACGGATAAAAATACTGTAATGATGGCCGATAGTTTCCATGCTACACTATTAAAACGTGGATTGTCTTTTTCGCAATTACTAAGGGTGGTGTATATTACATCTGATCCAGCTGCTTTACCGCAGGCTTTAGAAGAAATGGGAAAAAGTTTTTCATTAACCATTTAACTGACAAAATATTTTTCCAAAAACCGCTCAGAAATTGTCGTTTTTTTTTTTATGATTGAATTAGGTCAAGAACATCTTTTTTAAAACTTATCCAAAACAATTTTATTATAGTTGTTTTTTTTTAACACAGTATACCATAAAAATAGCAATTTTTATGGTACACTGTAATGGTAGCTATTGACAGGTGTACCATCGATGGTCAGTGGGGATACCATCGATTAAAAAGTAAATTGATTATTCAAGACCGCAGTCACCGATGTTGCTGTGGGGCTGCCATCGATGTGTAGCATTGGTGCCTGTCAGCAGAGCAAAACCAATTTTGTTTATGCCATCGATGTATTGCAAAACATCAATGGTCAGTGGCCATCCCTAGTGTGCGTATATATTTATATTACACACACACATATATATATGGGGGGTCTTAAGGTGTGCCAACACAATTTGTTTATAATAGTTCAATAACGCCTTAGTTGTCCTGTTAAGTCTTTCAGTGTTCTTTTAGTTGTCAAAGTTGGAGGATAAGGTTCTTCTTATTGTTTCTACAATGAGACACTCACACCAGAGTTCACCCAAATATGCAATAATCAGTTTCTGTATACTTGATTAATAGTTATTTATTATAAAAATTAAAAAGGTTAAAAATCTTACATAGCACATGCAGAGTGGCCTATATGGGCTAGATGTTAATAACTTGATGTCCCTCCTCTTCAGGAGTATGAGCTCTTTAACAGCAAGTTAGCCCACTTTTGCATTATCACCCAATGCGTTTCGTCAAATATATCGACTTCTTCAGGGGTGTCTTAAAGTAAAAATGGGTGTCTCATAAATATCAGTATACCACACAATACAATTAGGATAACACAATTTTAAAACTATTTAAAACTATTAAATACATTTGGTTTTTTTCTCAGACCATTACATACATATGATACAAATATCAATTAATTTACTGTGATAATATATATTTTTATAAATTATTTTTAACAATTGGAAAACTCTGTTTAAACACTTACTTAATATCCTGGAAGCCGTATGGTGAATGATGGCAGCACGGGAGCTGCTGGATATGGCTAGGAAGCCATTTGGAGATTGGTGGTGCACGGAAGCTACTTGGAGTGGCCTGGAAGCTGTATGGTGAATAATGGCAGCACAGGAGCTGCTGGATATGGCTAGGAAGCCGTTTGGAGATTGGTGGTAGCACGGAAGCTACTTGGAGCGGCTAAGAAGCCGTATGGGGAACGATGGCAGCACGGGAGCTGCTAGATGCGGCCAGGAAGCTGTTTGGAGATAGGTAGTAGCACGGAAGCTACTTGGAGTGGTTAGGAAGCCGTGTGGGAGTTCAGTGAACCAGAGAACAGGAACAACCTGACTCTGCATCCAGGCTGAGGGAACTCACAGACACTCTATAGTGGGCACAGGTGCAATAGATCAGAGAGTATAAATAGGCTGAAGTCCCACTCAGGTTTGCACTTGTGGAAAACACATCACTTCCTGAGGCGTGCTGATCTCCTAGCAACAGGAAGAACTGGAGTAACCCCATCCTGTCTGGGCATACTATCAGAAAGTGTCAAGTTGTGACCGAGACTTGTAACAGTGTGCTGGATTGGGTGAGCACTTTGAATAGGACTCCGGGATGGAGTGTGCTGGATTGGGTGAGCACTTTGAATATGACTCTGGGATGGAGTGTGCTGGATTGGGTGAGCACTTTGAATAGGACTCCGGGATGGAGTGTGCTGGACTGGAAGCAGGAGTACTCCCGACTGGAGTATACAGGAACTTGAGGCAGGCAAACTGGAAAGGAAACCAGCGGAGCTCAGGAACATAGGTCTTGCTGTAGCAAAGAGCACTATTGTACTGGCAATGAGACAGAGTCAGGAAAGGGCTTTTATACCCCTGGTCGGATGCTGATTGGCTGGAGCAACTGGAGAGTGCTGCTGACTGGATGGATCTGGGCCACCTGACTTGATCCAAGATGGCCGCGCCCATGATCCGGAGGTCTGACACACTGAAGTGCAGGTAGTGCATGGAAGTGTGGCTGGGACACCTACGCAACAGCGGGGATACAGGAAACCACCTTCAGGCATAGGCCCCACTCTGGATTCCATTGACAGGAGCAGCCAGAGGCCTCTAGCATGGTTTGTGACAATGTCAATTGATCGTGCAGATGTACTTTGCAACAAGGAAAGAACCAATAATGCAAATCGAATGGGTTTTACTTCTACATATTCCATTGCTTTGAGGCATATACAAAACACAATACTGCATACATGTCAAGCATGAATCAAGCCTGAAACATTGATACTGGAGCCAATCATCACACCCAGTGCATAGTCCCAACCAGGGCTGAAACTAGGGTTTTTGTCACCTGGGGCAAGACAGTAATTTGGCGCCCCCTCCTGGTAAATCCCCCATAGTAATGCCCCCTGCAGCAGTGCCCCCATAGTAATGCCCCCTTCAGCAATGCACCTATAGTAATGCCCGCTGAGTTAATGCCCCATATTAATGCCCCTGTCCTAGTGCCCATTTGGTAATGTCCCCACAGTAATGCCCCTGTAGTGCCCATATGGTAATGCCCCCATAGTAATTCCCCTGTAGTCCCCATATAGTAATGCCCCCTAGTAATGCCCAAATAGTAATGCCCCCTAGTAATGCCCCTGTAGTGCCCATATAGTAATACCCCTAGTAATGCCCTGTAGTGCCCATATAGTAATGCCCCTGTAGAGCCCCCTGGTAATGTCCCTGTAGTTCCCCCTGGTAATGCCTCCTGCTAAAGGCCCTGTAGAGCACCTGGTAATGCACCTGTAGTGCCCCCTGGTAATGCTCCTGTAGAGCAGCCTTTTAATGCCCCTGTAGTGCTCCAAGGTAATGCCCCTGTAGTTCCACCTGGTAATGACCCTGTAGAGCCCCCCTGGTAATGCCCCTATAGAGCCCACTGGTAATGCCCCCGTTGTGCCGCTTACACACACACAAAAAAAACAAAAACAAAAAACTTACTTTAAACCCCGCTCCTGTGATCACCGCCATCGGGTCCGCCCATCTGCTCCTCGGAACTATGGGAGAGACGTCATGACGTCTCTCCCATAGTGCCTGTGGGGAGAGCCAGAAGCTGGAGTTCAGGAGAGAACTCCATCCTCCGGCTAGCACGGCGCTGCAGAGAAGGAGCCGCTGGTAATAAAATCTTAACAGGGCATCCGGCTTGGAGTCTTCCAGCTGGAGGACACTGGCGCCGGGTGCATTGGCGCATGCGGTGCACGTGCACCTCCAGCCCCCCCCCCTAGTTGCAACAGCTGTTTCGGTGTCTACCGTCATTATATGCCCGGGTGTGGTTCTTTCTCTTTAAGCTAGGACCCATACTCATGGATGAAGCATAATTTGTATTTACAACTTGTGTGTTAGCTGGAGCAGAGCAATATTCATAATTTGGAAAGACAGTGTAGGGGCTGGCCAGATGGGAAGACCTTGACGTGATTGGCCAACTGGACAAATTATTGCAATATCTTGGAACTAACATTCCCTGTATTTAAAGGAATTACAGTTTGAAAAGTAAGTGAGTGCCAAAATTGCAAAATTGTATGATTTTTTTTATGTAGATGGTGTCACGTGCCAGGGGCACCCCAGATGGTTGAAAGTCGTGATTAAGCTTATTATATATATATATATATATATATATATATATTAGGGGTGAGCGGGTTCGGTTTTACTCGGTTTTACTCGGATCTCTAAACAGCATTTTATTGGCTATCGACTATCATGTGTTTTGGATAGCCAATATAATAAATCCGAATCTGTGGTAAAGTGGCGATAAGAACCGAGTAAATCCGAGTAAAACCGAGCCTGCACATCCCTAATATATATATATATATATACATATTAGGGATGAGCGGGTTCGGTTCCCTGAGAACCGAACCCACCCGAACTTCGGGGATCCGGGGCGATCCGAGCCCAAGCTCGGATCTCCCTGTCTGCCCCGGATCCCTCTCCCGAGGCAAAACCTCGAGATCTGCTGTCGGATCTCGAGGTTTTGCCTCGAGCGGCCATTTAAAAAAAAATGCCTTTGCCTTTAATGGGCAAAGTGCTGATTGGCTGACAGAGCCGTCTGTCACGGCTCTCAGCCAATCAGCATTATGGTGCTCATTTGCATGTAGCACGGACTCGTGAGATCCGTGCTACATGCATCTGTGTGATTGACAGTGACACAGAGCACAGATGGGTCAGTGAGACCCGTCTGTGCTGCTGTGTATTTCAATGACACAGATGCACGCACGGACCAGGAGATCCGTGCTACTTGCATCTGTGTCATTGACACAGAGCACTAACGGGTCCGTGAGACCCGTCTGTGCTGCTGTGGTAAATAAAAAAAAAAAAACCTGTGTAAAAAGAGAAAAAAATGGCGTCCTCCCCCCCAAAAAAAGAGCAACCAGCCCCGGGCATTAGTGACCCAGTGCTGGGTGTGCTTAAATACAGGGGACAAACGACATAGGGGTCCCCTGTACTTAAACACAACCAGCACCGGGCTAGTCAGAACCAGAGCTGGTTGCCAAAATACGGGGGACAAACGACGTAGGGGTCCCCCGTATTCTGCGCAACCAGCTCTGGGCTCTGATCCGGTCCTGGTTCTGGAAATACAGGGGAAAAAAATGAGTAGGGTTCCCCTGTATGTTCCAGAACCAGCACTGGACTTTTTCTAGCGGGGGGCTGATGCCACAGCCAGGGGAGCCCTTTCACCGGGCCCCCCAGCCGCAGCATCAGCCCTGACCGCTAGTCAGCCCAGGCCGGGGATCCCTGGAGAGCTGGGGACCCCCCCAATAAAGGGGTCACCCTCTCCAGGGCACCCCAGGCCCAGGCTGATAGCCCGGGGCTATCCCCGCCACCCCTGGTGGCGGTGGGTGGCGGGTTGATTGTGTGGTGTGGTGTAAATAAAGAATATCAAACATTGTCTTTACAAGTAGAACTGCAAGTCCCAGCAAGCCTGCCCCGCATGCTGGTACTTGGAGAACCACAAGTACCAGCATGCAGGGCATTAAGGGCCCACTAGTACCTGTAGTTCACCTGTAAAAAAATGTTTAAAAAAAACACAGGACACACACACCGTGACAGTATAAGTTTATTAAACATACATACACACACACACACACACACATGTACACATACTCACCTATGTAACCCTGTAGCATCGGTCCACTTGTCCGGTAAAGTATCCATAGGGGACCTGTGAAAAAAAACATACTCACCATCTCCTATGCGAGGTTCTGTCCTCTTCGTTCCAAAGTAGGCATCCCCGGACTTGGCAAAAAAAAAAAAACGAAAACGCGATCCACGAACTTAGTACCGTTCTATAGAACGGTACTTCCCGAATGAGAGCTTAGCGGCGGGGTATCACCATGGAAACCCCGCTGCTAAGCGTTCATTGGCTGAGAGAGGCCATCTCCCGTCTCTCTCAGCCAATGAACGGCTCCCTCCATTGTAGTCAATGCTGGGAGCCGCAAGGTTATTAAAGTTTACCCTGCGGTTCCCACCATTGACTACAATGGAGGGAGCCGTTCATTGGCTGAGAGACGGGAGATGACCTCTCTCAGCCAATGAACGCTTAGCAGCGGGGTTTCCATGGTGATACCCCGCCGCTAAGCTCTCATTCGGGAAGTACCGTTCTATAGAACGGTACTAAGTTCGTGGATCGCGTTTTCGTTTTTTTTTTTTTGCCAAGTCCGGGGATGCCTACTTTGGAACGAAGAGGACAGAACCTCGCATAGGAGATGGTGAGTATGTTTTTTTTCACAGGTCCCCTAGGGATACTTTACCGGACAAGTGGACCGATGCTACAGGTTACATAGGTGAGTATGTGTACATGTGTGTGTGTGTGTATGTATGTTTAATAAACTTATACTGTCACGGTGTGTGTGTCCTGTGTTTTTTTAAACATTTTTTTTACAGGTGAACTACAGGTACTAGTGGGCCCTTAATGCCCTGCATGCTGGTACTTGTGGTTCTCCAAGTACCAGCATGCGGGGCAGGCTAGCTGGGACTTGCAGTTCTACTTGTAAAGACAATGTTTGATATTCTTTATTTACACCACACCACACAATCAACCCGCCACCCACCGCCACCAGGGGTGGCGGGGATAGCCCCGGGCTATCAGCCTGGGCCTGGGGTGCCCTGGAGAGGGTGACCCCTTTATTGGGGGGGGTCCCCAGCTCTCCAGGGATCCCCGGCCTGGGCTGACTAGCGGTCAGGGTTGATGCTGCGGCTGGGGGGCCCGGTGAAAGGGCTCCCCTGGCTGTGGCATCAGCCCCCCGCTAGAAAAAGTCCAGTGCTGGTTCTGGAACATACAGGGGAACCCTACTCATTTTTTGTCCCCTATATTTCCAGAACCAGGACCGGATCAGAGCCCAGAGCTGGTTGCGCAGAATACAGGGGACCCCTACGTCGTTTGTCCCCCGTATTTTGGCAACCAGCGCTGGTTCTGACTAGCCCGGTGCTGGTTGTGCTTAAGTACAGGGGACCCCTACGTCGTTTGTCCCCTGTATTTAAGCACACCCAGCACTGGGTTACTAATGCCCGGGGCTGGTTGCTCTTTTTTGGGGGGGTGCACGCCATTTTTTTCTTTTTTTACACAGGTTTTTTTTTTTTTTTTTTACCACAGCAGCACAGACGGGTCTCACGGACCTGTCATTGCTCTGTGCCAATCACACAGATGCATGTAGCACGGATCTCCCGGGTTCGTGCTACATGCAAATGGGCACCATAACGCTGATTGGCTTCCTGTCTGCCACTGCAGTGCCACTCCTAGATGGGCCACGTGTTTGTGCCGCCCCCTTGTGTCGCTTAGCATAGTCATCCAGCTTCCTCGGTACAACCTTTTGGCCTAAAAACAATATTGTGAGGTGTGAGGTGTTCAGAATAGAGTGGAAATGAGTGGAAATTAATGTTATTGGGGTTATTAATAGCGTAGGAACAAAAAAAGGCCCATTTATGTGATTTTAGCGGGTTTTTTTTATTTTTTAAGAAAAAATCCAGATCCAAAACACAAAACCCAGAACCCAAAACACGGAAGGGTGGTTTTGGCAAAACCAATCCAGATCCAAAACACGAAGAAAGATCCAGATCCAAAACCAAAACACAAAACACGAAAAGTGTCCGGTGCACACCCCTAATACATATACAATACTGATCCACCCGCTAATTGTAGATTCCCAATATATAAAAAGTCTTTGTGGGTGTGGCTTCCTTGCTGGCCCAAGTCTGCATGTGAGCCACTGAATGTGAGAGTTATTATTGAGAGAATTATTGCAGTCAGTGGTGTTTAAAGCAGAATGATAGTACAGGACTAGTAGCAATGAGAAAGCCGTCTTTTAATCAAAATATTAACTAATTCCTCCTACTTCACTCTGCTAAATACCCACCATTTAGCAGTGGGGATAAGCAGTAACAATAATTGTTCTGTGTTATAAATTTATATGCAGTAGCAATAGCATGCATGTACTAAGTTCTATTCCAAGGTCTTATCTCCTGGATTGCCCATTTAAAAGTACAGAACTCTTACAATATAATCCTGAGCATTAGGGGACAAAGAAGAATAGGACACACAGAAATAATCCATTTAAAATGTTACAAACCAACGAACATAATACATTTCTCCAAAGAGATTCGAGAACAAATAAAATATGTGCCTGTGCCATTTATTTTAAGTTTGTTCCTGGCGATAACAGTCATTTATATCATTTAATGACATTTATTATGACATTTACTAGTACATAAAATTCCATTAACAGCATTTTCCACATATTTAAATTGAATTAACCCTCCACCACTAAATAAAGGAATTGCCTATTACATCTATTCAAAAAGCTGATTGCACCTCCATTTATCTCTAGCTTATTTTTTGCAAATAAATAAATACATATTGAAACCATGAAAGGGATCCTGGAAATGTTTTAACTATTTTAATATCTTTTAAATATAACTGCAAAAATAAACATCATATGTCTTTCTTATTACATGTTAATCAATTCCCATGAATCCTAGTTATGGTTAATTACTTTTAAATTGGCTATTTTCCCATTGCCATTCTTCATGATAATTGATGAGTAATGTTGTGGCCTTCTGATAATAATGAAAAGACAATGCATATGCAATAACTGGTGTAATGTCTACAAACATGCTATAAACCATCAAGATTAATTGTAAATAAAAGTAGAGAAATGTGTCGCAATTATTCTACCAGGAAGAAATAGATTTAGTCTCATCACATTTCCAAGGATGTCTTGGGTAGATCATGCACAGTTGTACATGAATTACAGATAAAAAGTTACTAAGCATTACATTTACAAACATGTTTATTGAGCCAAATAGCATAAGGTTTAAAGGTAGCAGATTTAAATGACTCGGGTAAGATCTTCGAAAAATGTGGAGTTCAGTAGCAAAAGACACATCATCCAGATTCCTTTTTCAATTAAGGATCCATTAAAATGTTTATGGCGGTAGATCTTAGTAAGTGCTGTTAGGATTAAAAAGTCTTTTCAAGTAATTGGGTAACTTGTTCAGACAGTATGTGAAAGACAGATGGACAGATCTATCAATGGTCAATTTTGAGATCTATCAAGGGTCAATTTTGAACAGTGCAACAAAGTTTACATAATATGCAACATTATGAAATGAGACTCTAAGATAGAAATTCAATTACTGTAGCTACGACAAAATATCGGGGGTGAAAAAGGGCGGTAGCCCCAGGCTTTATCACCCAAGGCTATTCAATTAGGCTCCCTTTTTCACTTGATAACTGCGATAATGCCAATTAAATTGTCAACATTCAGCCTGGGATCGGCCATTACTCACCGCGGTGCCTGCTTCCCCTGACTAGCCGCGAGGTCAGACTTCAGGTGGGGTAGCAGATGACACGCTGAGTATTATCCCAGGGGCCCTGTTGACTTCCACACAATCCTCCATATCAGAGTTCCCGCTGCGGCGGTCATGGGCACAGCCATATTGTCTGTCTTACCTGACTGGACCCTCCACCAATGGTAGCCTTGTCACCCCTCAGCTGACTCTCTCCTCCAATGGACAGCTACCTAAGGGTATAAAGCAGGACTCCAGGAAACAGAAAGCCACCTGAACAACTTTGCTTCTCCAGTAGCTGCTAGCTTCAGCTCGCTGTTCCATGTGCAACACTGTTTTATCCTCAGTGCGCTTTACCAGTCTCTGTGATATTCTCCAGTGTTAATCAGCATTGGTCACTATAGATATTCTTCAGTGATATTCAACATCATTCACTACTGATATTCTTCAGTGATATCCAACATCAGTCACTACTGATATTCTTCAGTGATATCCAACATCAGTCACTACTGATATTCTCCAGTGATATTCAACATCAGTCACTACCGATATTCTTCAGTGATATTCAACATCAGTCACTACCGATACTCTTCAGTGATATTCAACATCAGTCACTACTGATATTCTCTACTGATAATCTCCAGCCACCCAGTTGTCTTTCTTATCTCTCTGTCAGTTGCTAATTCCCAGATCCCTGATTAGGCAGCCACGACCTGCTCATTGGGCACAGCAAAACCCATTTCCCGATTGGAGGGGTCGCTGGTGAAAACCACCAATGAGAGACTCCGCACCTCTGGTCAGGTCTCGTCAACACCTGGAATTAGCCGAAGAGGAAGTTATACTTACTTCCTCTTCATCTGCTACTGCCGATGTGCTCGGACCGGGTTGATGGCCCCCCACAGAGCATGCGCACGACGGCGCCGGTGCCGTCGTGCGCATGCATGAGACCCGCTACGACCGACAGTGCCAGTCGTAGCGGGTCTCGATCCAAAGGGAGCGAGCTGTCGATGTTGATTGACAGCTCGCCCGTTTGGAAGGCGGGCCGGGGGGGGTGGCAGCAAAGAATAGGGGAACACAGAAGGAACATCCTGAAAGGATTTGAAGATCATAGTGTGTCATTGCATTTTAAAACCCAACATCTAAAGGATGCCTCCAAGCTACAATTCATAGGTATTAAATTAGTAAAACCCAGCTGGAGAGGAGGAGACTACATCAAGAAATTAAGTAGGGAGGAGATTAAATGGATGAGTGAGCTTAAGACCATATCCCCCCTAGGATTCAATATAGATCTAGAGATCCAGACTATTTTATGAATTCATGTAGGATCTTGCTTTAAGCCTTTCCCCCTCTAATTATAGTTTTCTGTTATGTTACATCATCTGGGTTAGATTAAAACCCAACAATTCACTACAGTTGATACCTCCTACTAAATATTGAATATTAAATTTATTATCAAAGGCCCTTTACCCATAAAGTGAGCAGATGTATAACTCAATATATAACTCACCATATATGTGAATAAACTACCCCTATACTACACCATACAGACAGACTCTATGATGTTTATACGATATTCCTACAAGTCTAGCATATAGATTTCCTGATTCTTCAGGTTAGCTGAGCTTATTTCTGTGTACTAGGATTATTAGATTCACTGCCACTAGCAGATTATATTTGCACAAGATCTCTTGTGTAAAAGATCCCCTTTATATTAGGGGTGTGCACCGGCCACTTTTCGTGTTTTGTGTTTTGGTTTTGGATCTGGATCTTTCTTCGTGTTTTGGATCTGGATTGGTTTTGCCAAAACCACCCTTCCGTGTTTTGGGTTCTGGGTTTTGTGTTTTGGATCTGTATTTTTTTTTAAAAAAGCATAAAAACAGCTAAAATCACAGAATTTGTAGGTTTTTCTGCTCCTATGCTATTATTAACCTCAATAACCTTAATTTCCACTCATTTCCAGTCTATTCTGAACACCTCACACCTCACAATAGTGTTTTTATGTCCAAAACGTTGCACCGAGGTAGCTGGATGACTATGCTAAGCGACACGAGTGGGCGGCACAAACACGTGATCCATCTAGGCGTGAAACTGCAGTGGCAGACAGGATGGCAGTTTGAAAAACTAGGCCCCAAACTGTACATAATGCAAAGAAAAAAAAGAGGTGCAAGATGGAATTGTCCTTGGGCCCTCCCACCCACCCTTATGTTGTATAAACAGGACATGCACACTTTAACAAACCAATCATTTCAGCGCCAGGGTCTGCCACACAACTGTGGCTGAAATGATTGGTTCGTTTGGGCCCCCACAAAACAAGCTGGCAATTAATGTGTCCCTGCACAAACTGGCTCTATGGAGGCAAGATGTCATCCTCATCCTCCTCATCCACCGATTCCTCACCCTCTTCAGTGTGTACATCCTCATCCTCACAAAGTATTAACTCGTCCCCACTTGAATCCACCACCACAGGTCCCTCTGTACCTTCTGGAGGCTGGTCTCCCTGGAAGAGCTGATAATTCATTTTGATGAACATCATCTTCTCCACATTCTGTGGAAGCAACCTCCTACGCCTTTCGCTGACAAGGTTCCCGGCTGCACTAAACACTCTTTCGGAGTACACACTGGAGGGGGGGCAACTCAGGTAAAATAGAGCCAGTTTGTACAGGGGCCTCCAAATTGCCTCTTTTTCCTGCCAGTACAGGTATGGACTGTCTGCCATGCCTACTTGGATGCTGTCACCGATGTAATCCTCCACCATTCTGTCAATGGTGACAGTATCATATGCAGTGACAGTAGACATGTCAGAAATTGTTGCCAGGTCCTTCAGTCCGGACCAGATGTCCAAACTTGGTCCTGCCTGCCCTGCATCACCGCCAGCGGGTTGCTTAGGATACCTAAGTTTTTTCCTGGCAGCCCCAGTTGCAGGAGAAAATGAAGAAGGAGCCGTTGACGTGTCACGTTCCGCTTCAGCTGACAGTGTGTTCACCAGCAGGTCTTTGCACCTCTGCAGGCTTGTGTCGGCCGGAAAGAGAGACACCACATAGGCTTTAAACCTAGGATCGAGCACGGTGGCCAAAACGTAGTGGTCTGATTTCAACAGATTGACCACCCTGGAATCCTGGCAAAGCGAATGAAGGGCTTCATCCACAAGTCCCACATGCCGAGCGGAATCGCTCCATCTTAGCTCCTCCTTCACTTTCTCCAGCTGCTTCTGCAAAAGCCTGATGAGGGGAATGACCTGACTCAAGCTGGCAGTGTCTGAACTGACTTCACGTGTGGCAAGTTCGAAGGGCTGAAGAACCTTGCACAACACGGAAATCATTCTCCACTGCGCTTGAGTCAGGTGCATACCCCCTCCTTTGCCTATGTCATAGGTGGATGTATAGGCTTGTATGGCCTTTTGCTGCTCCTCCATCCTCTGAAGCATATAGAGGGTTGAGTTCCACCGCGTCACAACCTCTTGCTTCAGGTGATGGCGGGGCAGGTTCAAGAGTGTTTGCTGGCGCTCCAGTCTTCGGCACGCAGTCGCTGAATGGCGAAAGTGGCCAGAAATTTTTCGGGCCACCCAAAGCGTCTCCTGCACGCCCCTGTCGCTTTTCAGAAAATTCTGCACCACCAAGTTTATTGTGTGAGCAAAACATGGGACGTGCTGGAATTTGCCCAGATGTAATGCCCGCACAATATTGGTGGCGTTGTCAGATATCACAAATCCCCAGGAGAGTCTAAGTGGGGTAAGCCACTGGGCGATGATTTCCCTCAGTTTCTCTAAGAGGTTGTCGGCGGTGTGCCTCTTACTGAAACCGGTGATACACAGCGTAGCCTGCCTTGTAACGAGCTGGCATTTCTGAGATGCTGCTACTGGTGACGCTGCTGCTGTTGCTGCGTAAGGTGATACATCTACCCAGTGGGCTGTCACAGTCATATAGTCCTTAGTCTGCCCTGTTCCACTTGTCCACATGTCCGTGGTTAAGTGGACATTGTGTACAACGGCATTTTTCAGGACACTGAGGACACTTTTTCTGACGTTTCTGTACAGTCTCGGTATCGCCTGCCTAGTGAAGTGGAATCTAGACGGGATTTGGAACCGGGGACACACTACCTCCATCAATTGTCTAAATCCCACTGCACTAATGGCGGATACCGGACGCACGTCTAACACCAACATAGCAGTCAAGGCCTCAGTTATACGTTTTGCTTCAGGATGACTGCTGTCGTACTTCATCCTCCTCGCTAAGGACTGTTGGAGGGTCAATTGTTTAGTAAAAGTAGTGGTGTTCCTACTTCCTCTCTGGGATGATGAACGACTCCCAGCAGCAGCAACAGCAGCAGCGGCAGCAGTAGGCGTAGCAATGCAGGATCCTCCAGAGGAATCCCGGATAGGAGAGTCAGTCATGCCAGTGACATGGTCTGCAGGACTACTTCCGATCCTGACTAAGGAGGAAATTGACGAGGAGGGAGTTGACGGTGTGGTTTGCAGGCGCTTGGATACAACAGGACAACGGGATTTAGGTGTCCCTGGACTGCTTACGGTCTTAGCCAAAGTTTCTGAACTTGACAGTAACTTTTTATGAACGCGCTGCAGGTGCCGTATAAGGGAGGATGTTCCTAGGTGGTTGACGTCCCTACCCCTACTTATTTCACCTTTACATATGGTACATATGGCAAGACAGTTGTTGTCCGGATTTGGATAGAAATATTGCCAGACCAAAGAGGTGGAATGTTTGGTCTTCTGCCCAGGCATGACCGTGATGGGCTTTTTCATCCCACGGACAACAACTGTCTCCCCCGGAGCCTGATTTAAACAAACCACATCACCATCAGAATCCTCCTCGCCAACTTCCTCCTCAGCGCCAGCTACACCAGTATCCTCATCCTGTTGTACTTCAACAGTGACATCTTCAATTTGCATATCAGCAAGTGGACTGTGGGTGCTCCTTTCAGCACTTGCAGGGGGCATGCAAATGGTGATAAGAGCCACCTCTTCCCGTCCAGTGCTGGGAAGGTCAGGCATCGCAACCACCACCACACTTGGACTCTCCTTGGGGATTTGTGATATCTTCTTAGAAAGCACAGTTCTTCGCTGTGCTTTTGCCAGCTTAACTCTTTTGATTTTTTTAGTGGGAGGAGGGCTTCCATCGTCATGTGAAGCTGAACCACTAGTCATGAACATACTAGGGATCGACCTTAGCCGTTCCTTGCCACTCCGTGTCGTAAATGGCATATTGGCAAGTTTACGTTTCTCTTCAGCTGATTTAAATGTCTTTTTCAAGGTCATTTTCCTGAACTTTGCCATTTGGGATTGTATGTGCCCTCTACTATGACATTGGGCATCGGCCTTGGCAGACGACGTTGATGGCATGTTATCGTCTATGTCATGACTAGTGGCAGCAGCTTCAGCACTAGGAGGAAGTGGTTCTTGATCTTTCTCTATTTTATTTTTATCGGAGAAAGTTTGGTCCTCCATTTATGTTATATCGATTTGATATATACGTGCGGCTAAACACAGAAAATAATTTTTTTTTTGGTTTGGACTGGAGTGTACTTTGGGGGTTACAGCACCCTTTAACGGTCAAGCCAGCCGGCCCTTTACTTATGACACAGGCGCACGCTTGGCACTACTTTGTTGATGCACGTGCGGCTACTGCGCACACAATTCACAAACACAGAAAATAATTTTTTTTTTGGTTTGGACTGGAGTGTACTTTGGGGGTTACAGCACCCTTTAACGGTCAAGCCAGCCGGCCCTTTACTTATGACACAGGCGCACGCTTGGCACTACTTTGTTGATGCACGTGCGGCTACTGCGCACACAATTCACAAACACAGAAAATAATTTTTTTTTGGTTTGGACTGGAGTGTACTTTCGGGGGTTACAGCACCCTTTAACGGTCAAGCCAGCCGGCCCTTTACTTATGACACAGGCGCACGCTTGGCACTACTTTGTTGATGCACGTGCGGCTACTGCGCACACAATTCACAAACACAGAAAATAATTTTTTTTTGGTTTGGACTGGAGTGTACTTTCGGGGGTTACAGCACCCTTTAACGGTCAAGCCAGCCGGCCCTTTACTTATGACACAGGCGCACGCTTGGCACTACTTTGTTGATGCACGTGCGGCTACTGCGCACACAATTCACAAACACAGAAAATAATTTTTTTTTGGTTTGGACTGGAGTGTACTTTCGGGGGTTACAGCACCCTTTAACGGTCAAGCCAGCCGGCCCTTTACTTATGACACAGGCGCACGCTTGGCACTACTTTGTTGATGCACGTGCGGCTACTGCGCACACAATTCACAAACACAGAAAATAATTTTTTTTTGGTTTGGACTGGAGTGTACTTTCGGGGGTTACAGCACCCTTTAACGGTCAAGCCAGCTGGCCCTTTACTTATGACACAGGCGCACGCTTGGCACTACTTTGTTGATGCACGTGCGGCTACTGCGCACACAATTCACAAACACAGAAAATAATTTATTTTTTGGTTTGGACTGGAGTGTACTTTCGGGGGTTACAGCACCCTTAACGGTCAAGCCAGCCGGCCCTTTACTTATGACACAGGCGCACGCTTGGCACTACTTTGTTGATGCACGTGCGGCTACTGCGCACACAATTCACAAACAGAAAATAATTTTTTTTTTGGTTTGGACTGGAGTGTACTTTCGGGGGTTACAGCACCCTTAACGGTCAAGCCAGCCGGCCCTTTACTTATGACACAGGCGCACGCTTGGCACTACTTTGTTGATGCACGTGCGGCTACTGCGCACACAATTCACAAACACAGAAAATAATTTTTTTTTGGTTTGGACTGGAGTGTACTTTCGGGGGTTACAGCACCCTTTAACGGTCAAGCCAGCCAGCCCTTTACTTATGACACAGGCGCACGCTTGGCACTACTTTGTTGATGCACGTGCGGCTACTGCGCACACAATTCACAAACACAGAAAATATATTATTTTTTTAGCACTTGGGGGGAGCACCCCTGATGGACAGAGCACCCCCTGGACAACACTACAGCACCCCTTTAGGTCTGGGACACTGCACAGGACTTTGGAGTGGACACAGCCCCTATGGAGAACTGACTGCACAACACAGTCCAGCCAGCCCCTATGGACTTTGAAGTAGTGGACACAGCCCCTATTAACAACAGCAGCACAGCACAACACAGCCAGCCCCTATGGACTTTGAAGTAGTGGACAACAGCAGCACTACACTACACTACACTACACTACACTACACAGCCCTAACTCCCACCCTCACTCTTCACTGTCCACAGCCGAGTGAGAAAATGGCGCCGACGCGGGTACCTTATATAGGATCCAAAACCCGCGAGACTCGGAAGGCGGGATGATGACGTTTTGCCTCGATTTCAGATCCGAGTCAGGCGGGAAAAGTCGAGCCTGACTCGGATCGGACTCGGATCGGGGGGGCTCGGGGGGGTTCGGATTTCAGAAATCCGAACCCGCTCACCCCTACTTTATATATTTATTTACAATTTAGTAATAAGGGACTCCTTGGGACTTCTGATGTTCATAAGGATTCATTTCCCTTCCAGTGTCTGACCTAATGTTCAATCCGTCTGTTTGTGTCCCTTCACTGCAATTTACTGCATGTACAGCTTTAAACCTAATGTTTTCTGTGCCTCCATGACAACCATCATCAGGAGGCTTGGCTACAAGATCCCTCCAATCAGGCGACCGGAGGAGTGGCTTGTAAGTATACAAATACAGATAGAAGACTACTGAACAATATCCTTGAAAAAGGCCGTCACTATCGGCCGAAACGCGTTGGAGACACGCACACTGACCGCCCACTACACATCTACTCCTGTGGAACTCGGAATAAGGAAGGAATTTACGACACACGCACTCCCACAAGCTGCCGGAGATAACTGTTGAGGGTCCCCGCCAGCGGTGCAGTACCAACGCTTCAGCCGGTAAGATCATCCCCCCTCCATCTCTAGGTGACCAGCGTCATGGAGGCTTGCACCCTTGGCCGCGGTGGGGTCAGGCGCGCCTGGTTACCTCACTTACACGGGGGACATAGCGAGCCTAGGCACTCACCCACCGGTAGCGGGCTTACCATCCCGGGGCGGGTGATGGTGAGTTGCCCTCGCTCGTCTATTACAGGCTGATAAGCTGCGCTCCTGCCGGGTCACCTCCAGCACTGATCTAGACAGCAGTGAAGCACCTAACTCCTACCCCTCAGATCCAACCATCTTGATAACAAATGCTCTTCAAGAATGACATTGTATTGTACATTATACCATTTGATTCATCCCAGTATACAGGACACGGTATATCCAGGGTGCATCAGGATTAATACATCACTATCACCTTTACTTTCAAGTATATGGTCCATTATCATTTTACAACACTTTGCTATATATTTTGCCTACTGCAACCATTTGCCAAGCGATTGGAATACACCACTACAGTATTTTATTTGAAGTCACAAGGTCGACCATCCTTTTTATTCTAAGACTTGTTCATAATTATCACTACTAACTGCTCGTCTATTATTGTCTGTTCATCGGACCCATACTTATTGTTAGATTGCACACTGAGTGCCAATCAAGACCAGTTTCACTAAGATAGTGGATTGCATTATAGTGATCTATTTTAGGTGTTTTATATATTGTCTAATCTATGTGGATACAGCGTATTCCATTTTACTTTGCTTAGTCCATTACATTCAGCTAGATAATCCATGCAGTTGGACTGTTCTGTCTGTATTTTATTAAAATACCATTCATGTTTTTGTATGACCAGTGATTCTCATTTTATACATCCTGTCCATTTTACCAGTGGTTTTACATTGATTGATATGGGGAACCGCAACGTGCACATTCTATATTGTATACAGTGTTATTTAGTTGATTGTTTGTGAGCGCTTGTTGGTCCTAGCTTTATGCTTACCAATTTATGTGTCAATACAGAACCTTGCCTCGTGTATAGAGAATGAAGAAGCAATTCAGCAACAGGTGGCACACTATCTTCAGGAACTTTGTACTCAATTAATTCCTATTCAGTCAACCCTAGCTTCAGTAGTTCCAACTTCTTCCGTAACTGTACCAGTGAATTATCCTCCTGTGTCATCTCCTCCGAAGTTTCATCTTCAATTACCTACCCCTAATCGTTTTGATGAGAATCCTAGACTCTGTCATGGTTTCATTAACCAGTGTGAGATTCAATTTGAATGTCTGCCTCAGAATTTTCCCACACCAACATCAAAAGTTACCTATGTTATTTCTTTACTCTCCGGATCTGCTCTGGTATGGGGCTCTACATTGTGGGAACATGTGGATACTTTGATCTCCAATTATGAGGATTTAATTCATTCTTTTGAAAGGATCTCCGATGAACCAGGCAGATCTACTTCTGCCAGGACTCACGCATGGTGGGTCAGTACATGGTCCAGTTTCAAACCATTGCATCCGAGCTGGAATGGAATGACGGAGCTCTTAGGGCTGCTTTCTTACATGGTTTGTCTTAAAAATTTAAAGATGAGTTGGCTTTGCGAGACCTATCTGATTTACTCTCAGAATTAATTTCTCTCTATTAAAATTGATCTTCGTCATAGAGAAAGACAGTCAAGTAAGTGGCGAAAGGATCTTAGCAAGAATCGTCCTATGTCTACCAATATGAATCCTTATTTTCCACCCAACGATGAACCTATGCAGATGAACCCTACTCGTTTGACAACAGCAGAGCAGACTCGCTGTATCTGTGATAAGCTTTGCATGTCCTCTCCGGGACATTTCATTGGCGCTTGTCCACAGCTCTCGGGAAACCCTGACCGGTTCTATGAGCATCTGTTTGGGGGTTCTATCTAACTCCTCTCACTTAGCTGATTCTTTGTTGCCTGTCAAGACCCATGCTGGGTCCTGCACTAAGAGAATTAATGCTTTAGTTGACTCGGGAGCAGCAGGTAACTTTATCTCAGAAACTTTGGTGCATGAACTTAAGATTCCAGTTAAACCGCTTCCATGTATGTTGGCCCTCTCCGCTGTCAATGGCAGTACTATCCTGGGAAGTACAATTACATCAGTTTCACTACCCATTTCACTCAGTATTGGTGCTTTGCATTAGGAAGAAATTGAGCTTTTAGTGCTACCCAAGTGTACTCATGTTCTAGTTCTTGGATTATCTTGGCTCCAAGCACTTGGTCCTACTATTGATTCGTCTACCATGCATATTTTGGCATGGGGACCCAATTGCCACCAGAAATGTCTTCCTCAAATAGTTCCTTTTGAGGACTCATCAAGCTACTCCTGAGATCTCTTCTTCTCGCACAGCTCCAGTTTCAGCTGATAAAAGTTCTAAACAAAGCCCTCAACTGCCTGAGCCCTACCAAGAATTTCGTAATGTTTTTTGTGAACAAGCCGCTGATAAACTACCTCCTCACTGCCCTTGGGATTGTGCCATTGAAAGGTTCCGCCGCATGGTCATGTCTATCCACTCTCAGTCCCAGAAACTGCAGCCATGTCTGATTATATATAAGAAAACTTAGCTAAAGGGTTCATTCGACCATCTATATCTCCCGCCGGAGCAGGTTTTTTCTTTGTGGAAAAGAAGGACGAGGGCCTCATGCCCTGTGTCGACTACCATGGATTAAACAAGATCACTGTGAAGAATAGGTATCCCCTTCCTCTCATTTCTGAACTCTTCGATAAGGTGCGTGATGCCACCATCTTTACCAAACTAGATCTTTGAGGGGCCTACAACCTGATTTGAATAAAGGAAGGTGATGAATGGAAGACTTTGTTCAATACACATGTACGGCCACATAGAGTATTTAGTGATGCCTTTTGGCCTTTGCAATGCCCCAGCAGTCTTCCAGGGGTTGCGTGAATGAGATTTTTCGGGATATTCTTTATAATACTGTAGTGGTCTATCTGGACGATATTTAGATTTTTTCAAGGTCATCCGGTCTTTCCGTCTTCATGTAAAAGAAGTACTCTCCCATCTTCGAGCCAATAATCTTTTTGGAAAAATGTATAAGTGTATTTTTGAAAAGCCTTCTGTGCCATTTCTTGATCAGGGAATCCTTACAGATAGATACAGAAAAGGTGAATACTATTCAGGATTGGCTGCAACCTAATTCTTTGAAAGCTGTTCAACGATTCCTCAGTTTACCCTTCCCCCCGCGGCTGTCCGCTCGCGGTGCCCAGCATCACTACGATCAGGATGCCGGGCGCCGGTCTCCCGGCGTCGGGGAAATGCGGGCGTCTACATCTAGACGCCCGGCATTTCACCCATGCCGGGATAAGACAGTCGGGAAGCCGGCTGCCGGTATTTAGGCAGTCGGCTTCCCGATTGCTTCCCCTTAAATCCACCCGATTTCTTCTTACTTCTGTTCCATGCTCTGTGCGTACAGTATAAGATCTTGGTACTACTTGTGCTTGCATCCAAATGCCTTTCTCATGGTCTCTGAGACGGACTTGGTCACCCGATCTAAGATCAGACAGGCTTTTTGCTCGTCTATCATGAATTTGTTTCACCTGTTGTCGTTCCTTACTCAGTCTGACTAATGTCGAATTATGCGTTTTAAGCAGTTCATCTAGTATTGGAAGATTTGCTCTAATTCTCCTTCCCATCAACATTTGTGCTGGAGAAAATCCATTCTGCAGAGGTGTACTGCGGTAGATCAAGAGACTTTGTATAAATCCTCTTTACCTTCCTGTGCTTTTTTCATGAGACTCTTTAAAGTTTTTACTGAACTTTGGATAGTGGGTACTTGATGTAGTATGGACAAATTCCCAATCATCCGCGAATACAGTAGTTTAAATTCAGTACTGGAAAACTGAGGACCATTGTCAGTGAACACTTGCACAGGAACACCATGCCTTGCAAAGATTGACTTTATGCAATTGATAATAGCTTTACTAGCAGTTGTATGTAGTGTCTTCACCTCAGGGTAATTAGAATAATAATCAGTCACAACAATGTACTTCTTGCCATTACAATCAAACAAATCTGCACCTACCTTATGGTATGGTCTCTCTGGCACTGCATGAGGACTCAGCGGCTCGACTTGTTGCTTTGGTCTATACATAACACATAACTCACATGTACTTGTTGTCTGTGCTATGTCTTTGTTCATTCTTGGCCAATACATCACTTCCCTCGCCCTCCGCTTACGTTTTTCTTCTCCTAAGTGGCCTTCATGTATCTTGCACAGCATAATTTTCTTAGTCGTGCAGGTATGACAACCCTATAGCCTTTGTGTATGATGTCATTAACAACAGTAAGGTCACTGCGGTACATCCAATAATCATGAATAGACAGGGGAACTAGCATTTTTTTCTGCTGGCCATCCTTTCAGTATGATGTCTTTTAACACTTTCATTGTGTCATTTGTCTCTGTTTCTTTTCTAATCTGTTCTTGTCTTGCAAGAGACAGTGGGAGAGAAGCTACAATCAAATCAACATATGCTGCTATCTCTTTGTCCATCAGACTTCCAGAACCTTCACTTTTGTCCACAGCACGAGAAAGTGTGTCAGCAATGTACATGTATTTACCTGGACAGTACAGCAATTGTGCATCATATTTCTTTAGTCTTATAAGCATTTGTTGAATTCTGAATGGACGATTTAGTCATGATAGCTACCAATGGCTTGTGGTTAGTTGCAACTGTAAACACTTGACCATACACAAATTGATGAAATCTCTCACATGCATAAGTGATTGCTAGAAGTTCTTTTTCTATCTGAGCATACCTTGTTTCTGCACTTGTCAACGCTCTAGATGTATAGATTACAGGTTGCCATGTATCTTCATGTTCTTGCAACAATACAGATCCTAGTCCAAATTGAGAAGCATCGGCTGAAATTCTTATTCTATTTGCCGGATCAAAGTATCTTAGTACCGGTTGCTCTGTAATGGTCTGTTTCAGTTTTTGCAAACTTTCTTCTTGTTCATGTGACCACATCCACTCATTATCTTTGTCCAATAACCATTTAAGAGGAGCTGATTGTTCTGAGACTTGAGAAATAAACTTTCCTAAGTAAGTAATCATTCCTAGGAATCTTCTGATGTCATCTTTGTTGTTCGGACGTTCCATATTTACTATGGCTGATATTTTCCTTGGGTCAGGCTTCACGCCTTGATCTGAGACAACGTCACCCATAAAGGTAAATGTTTTCCCGCCAAATTCACATTTGTCCTTGTTTAGCTTTAGATTCACTTTCCTGGTAAGTTCCATCACTGTTCTCAATCTAGAATCATGTTCTTCCTTTGTAGATAAATGTGCACAGCTTTGAGCAGGCTTCATCTAGCTTCATTTGCCAGAATCCTGAAGATGCGTTCAATTTACTGAACCATTTTGCTCCCTCAAATTGCGACATGATTTTGTCTTTGGTTAATAGTTTGAAATGTTCTCTTTTAATAGCTTTGTTTAAATTTCTTGGATCTAGACATATTCTGAGTTGTCCATTTTTTTTTTCCACAATTACTAAGGAGCTCACCCATTCAGTAGGCTCATCAACTTTCTCTATCACACCCAAGGCTTCCATGCGGTTTAACTCTTTTTGTAGTTTTTCTCTCAGTGCGAATGGCACTTTTCTACAGGGGTACAGGGGTGTATCACTGGAGGAATTTGCATGTTTATATTTATCTTATGCTCACCAGGCAAACAACCTAATCCTTCAAACACGTCACTGTATTCTGTAAACACTGATTTGCACTTATCTTCTACTTGTGATGTCACCATTTTCTTTATCAAGTTAAGTTTCTCCCAGGAACTTAGGGCCTGATTCAGAGTTGGGAACAGAGAGAGATCTCTCTCTCACCTCATCATCTTGGTGAAACCATGTTGTACTGCAGGTGGGGCAGATTTAAAACGTGCAGAAAGATTTAGATTTGGGAGGGAGGTGTCCAAACTGACATCTAAATTGTAGAGTAATAATAAAGCTGTGCAGTATTTGTGGGCTACATGTAAAAGCAGCCAGTATTTACCCTACATGCAAAAAAAAAAATTCTGTATTTATACCCCTTGCATGCAACATGGTTTATCCGGGTGGAATCTGTATGATTTACCGCCGGACCCATGCCCGGCGGTTGGAATCCCGACAGCGGCATCCTGGCAGAGGAGGAAATCCCGATCATCCTAAGGTAAGTACTAACTAACCTATTTCTACCCCCTAACCCTCCCTTAGGGGTGCCTAACCCTAAACTCCCCCCCCAGTGCCTAACTCTAATCCCCCCTCTAAGTGCCTAAACCTAACCCCCCCTTCCCCACCGCCTAAACCTAAGTCCCCCAGGGGGGTGCCTAATGCTATCCCCCCTTCCCCTAGCCTAAACCTAACCTCCCGGGGGGGTGCCTAACCCTAAGTCCCCCCCAGGAACCCTAAACCTAACCCTCCCCCCCGCGGCTGTCCGCGCTTGGCGCCCGGCATCCCTTTGATCAGAATGCCGGGCGTCGGGCTCCCGGTGTATGTCTAATGACAGGCATCGGCATATTGACACCTGTCTTTAGACCCTTGCCGGGATATGACAGTCGGGAAGCTGGCTGTCGGGATTGGGTCCGCCGGCTTCCCGACTGCATACCGTCCAGGTACACAGTTAAGTGCTATCTCTCTCTCTATTCCCAACTCTGAATCAGGCCCTTAGTCCTAAAATCAGTTGCACATCTTTGTCCACAATCAGTAGAGAGGTTTTAAACTTTTGTCCTCTGTATTTCAGTGTTACTAGGCATGTACCTTTTACAGGAATTTTCTCACCAGTATAGCCTGCAACTTTCACATTGGCTGGATGAATTTTAGGTTTTACTCTAAAGGTATTATAGTCTTAAAAATAAATTAAGTTCACCTGCATGCCTGTATCAAGCTTTAAGGAATGACAATCTCGTTCACTATTAACCACTTGCCTGGCATGGTCGTAATTTTCTGACCACACCAGGCAGTTCTTTATCTGTACTGGAAGTAAAATTTCGTCCAGTCAGATAAACATGAGGGCAGCTGCAGGAAGACAATCTTCCCGCAGCTGCTGCTCTCAGAGGGACCTTCCCCCTCTGTCTGCTGTGCTGCCGATCACTGCTGATTGGTCAGCAAAGCAGGACCCCCTGCCCAGTGCCTGCAGAACTGAGCAGCCGCTGGAGAAAAGTAAGTTAACCTCCTCCCTCATGCACTTGAGATACCTGGTTCCTGTATCCGGTCTCAAATTGAATGTCGCGATGGTCACAATGTTTCTGATGTTTCCGATGTTCCAATGGTGGTTCTGATGTTCAGTTATTTAAAAAAATGAATTTTTTTTACAAATCTTCATAAAAAACTTTTTTTTTTTTTCTTCATGAAACCATTTTGGATAAGTTAAAATGGATGTTCCTCACCTAATTCACCCAACAGTTTTGGAGCCGTTTTGGTAAAAAAAAATAGTCAGTTAAGTGGTTAAAGGAATAATCCATTCCTTCTTATCTGCACTGCAAAGTTCAATGGAATCCACAAAATACTGTTCAGTCTTAGCTTGTTTAACAGTGTGCGCTGTGTTTGCTTCACTTTTTGATTTACAGCATTTGGCAAAGTGATTCATTCTACCACATTTCATGCAGGTGTTACCATAAGCTGGGCCTTTTTTTGGATTGTGATTGTTTCCACATCTACTACACATTTTTCTGTTAGACTGTGACTTCTACTGCTTTATTTTAGAGAATGGTGTTTTGTTTGGCTCTTTTTTCTTCACAATATTATTATTATTATCCTTTATTTATATGGCACCACAAGGGTTCTTCAGCGCCTTACAAAGTACAGAAACAGTTGAATAGAACAAGAAAACAGTGACAAGACAAGTACATGGCATATAAACATTGCTGCAACAGTAGCAGGGTGTCAAGAGTTAGGTGCTGTTGTAAGGAGTATAGAGTAGATAATATAAGTAAAGGAAGAAAAATCACATGAGGGAAGAGGGCCCTGCTCATGAGAGCTTACAACATGAACAACATCAGTTACCTTGTGTAGGGTTTTGGCTTGAAACCTGGTAATTTCTCAAGATCTACACAAATTCACTGCTTTGTCTAGTGTTAAGTCTTGCTTTCTCAGCAATCTCTCTCTGAGTCCATTATCAGGTATTCCACATACAATATGATCTCTAATCAGTGACTCCTTTAAATCACCAAACTCACAGGTTTTGCTGAGTGATTGCAGTTCTGTAACATACTGATCAAATCCATCTCCATTCCATGAAAAACTTATACAGTATCTTTCATATCAGGGCTGCAACTAGGGGTGGGGCTAGAGGTGCACATGCACTGGTGGGGATTGCAGGGGGTAAAAAAGCTGACTCGGCCATCTGAAAATGGCCACCGCCAAAGAGAAGACTAATGCTAGAGGTCCTTACTGGACTAGCCGTCCGCATGGACTCTGCTGAAAACGGCCATCCAAAAATGGCCGCCGCCAAGGAAGAGACAGATGCTAGAGGTCCTACTGGACCTCTAGTGTCTGTTAGCAGAGCGCAATGCACACAGCGTTCCCGGAAGTGCCGGGAACGCTGGCGCTGCAGGGAGAAGATGCTGAGAGCTGCATCTTCTCCCTTCAAAACCCCTGGCAACGAGCATAAACCCCCCTGGAAATGAGCATAAACCCCATGGCAACGAGCATGGAACCCCATGACAACGAGCATGGAACCCCATGGCAATGAGCATGTAACTCCTGGCAATGAGCATGAAACCCCTGGTAACAAGCATAAATCCCCTGACAACAAGCATGAAACCCCCTAGCAACGAGCATGTAACAACTGGCAACGAGCATAAACCCCATGGCAATGAGCATGTAACTCCTGGCAACGAGCATGGAACCCCTGTAACAAGCATAAATCCCCTGACAACAAGCATGAAACCCCCTAGCAACGAGCATGTAACAACTGGCAATGAGCATGAAACCCCATGGCAACGAGCATGTAACTCCTGGCAACGAGCATAAATCCCCTGGCAACGAGCAGGTAATTTTAAAGTAATTAGAAGCATTACTGTGGGGAATAAAATGGTGTTGGGCAAATATGTAAGTGGCACTTTGGTAATAGGCATTACAGTATGTGGCATAATGTGTAATGGGCATTATGGTGTATGGAATAATGTAAGTCACTATACCAGGGACGTCTGAGTAGTGCACTGCTTTATGGAGGAGCAAGGACAAACTCCAGGTACAGGAAGGGAGGGGGCGCAAAATTGCTGCCTTGCACCGGGTGACAGATAACCAAGTTTCATCCCTGTTCATATGTCACATTTTTTCTTGGTACAAAGTAGTCTTCAAACTTCTGCATTATAGAGGATAAAACCATATTCTGCACAGCAAACTGAAAACTATTATAAATGTCCAGCACATCCTCTCCTATCACATGGAGGAAAATGGATGCCTTAGTTATATCTTCCTCATTATCTGCTCCACATGCAGTAAGGTAAATATTAAACCTTTGTTTAAATATTTTCCAGTTTTCAGACAAGTTACCAGACATTTAAATGTCTGTTGGAGGAGACAGCTTATCCATTGCTACTCACAGTTTGATGTGACAACAGCACAAGGCAAAGTTTTCACACACTGGGTCCAACAAATTTGAGAACAGGACCAGAGAATAGGAAGAGATAGTCATTTTTAATTTATCAGATTATTTACTATCTACTGCAGAAATGGCTGTACTGTCTAAAGGTCTCTTTTCAAACAGCATTCATTTGACTTTGAGGTTGATTTATACAAATTTCATTGTTTGCTTAAAATAAAGGATTATTTTGTAAAACATAAATAGATATCTACTAGTCAAGAGGGGTATAAGCCTGAGAGTACATTTGATCCCCTCAATACCAATGCAGCCATTGAAACATTTGTTAATCTGGTAAAATGAGATATTTTGTAATTTATAGGAATCAAAAGATCTCCTATCCAAATCTCAGTAGAGAGGAGAATTTGGCTTTATATTATTTTAAATACAACAACAAGATTGTTATATGTCCCTCTGATAAAGGGGGCAGTATAGTCCTACTAAATAAAATAGATTACGTACAGGAAATTAAGGGGTACATTTACTAAGATTCATGTTGGTCTGAATGTGGCTTTACAGGAGTGTTGAGTCATTTTTTCAAACACAGGTGTGATGTTATTGCATTAGATATGCTTAATATGTGTAGACACTCCCTTACTTGTATGTGAAAGTCTGAATCTTCAGTGACGGTCCCTAGGACCATGGGGAATGCTGGGAAGTGGGTATAGTCTGGTTGTTCAGTATTATAGTTTGCAAATGGCTGAATAAAGAAGCATAGCAGTTGTTACCCATGCATCAGTGTCCATATGAATGCATTAACAAGCATGCAAACAAAACATGGTGTTTAAATGGACTCTGCTAGTGCTTAGAGTGTGAGATGATCCTGCAAAAGTCTGCAAAGATGTGATACCCTCTGCTAAATCCCCTTCTACAATGTTTTTTCCTTTTAGATCTTTCTATTTGCTCCCGGTTACCAAACCCTTTAAAAAAGGGGGCGTGTCAGAGCGTGATCAGAATCACTTGCTGATGTGTGTGTCTCAATATCAGAAAAGGGCTTTTCAGCACAAATTCTCCTGAATCTATTGCTGTCCCTCCAACCTGTTCTCAGTTCACTATCCTGTAGCCAATTATAAACCTGTTGCTCCTTGTAGTCGTCATTTACCTTTTTATACTTTGATTTCTTAAAGATCTACAAATCTGCATGAAAAGTGTTCACACTGCTCTCAATTTTGGACAACCAGTCTACAGAGTTATCAGGACTTTAAAATTTCCAGACCAATACCTTCACAAACAGCAATTTCTTTATCAAGCAAATCCAATTCAGAATTAACCTGTTCGATAACCAGGATCATAAGTTGAAATTAACCTTCATTTAAAATCTGACACCATTGTTTGCAAAAATTCACATTTGATCTGCCTGTAGTAAGTTGATTTCTAATACCGTAGCCCATAGGTATGATTTTTTTTTTATAATATTGCGACAAAGTTAAACCATGAAGATTGAGCTCCATTTTTCGCTTTTTCAATTTAATAAGATCACTAAAAGCTTCAACAGGACTAACAACGTCAAAGGCATACCATCAAAGATTTCCTTTGTATCCCTATTGACTGTATTCTGCCACTCAGGAATGGTGGAGATCGTAACAAATTACTTACAGAGAGAGTGCTTATGGATTGATCGTTTGAATACTGTTGTTCCCAACAGACTCAGCGAAGGTCAATACCTTTACTGCTATCTATGAATTATTTTCCAGGCCAGACTTTCCTGATATATTTAGTGAAATTATTATATTAGGAATGTCATATTGTTACATTTATTGGTTTGTTATTGTTTCTTTCATTTGCACCATGCTTATATAGTTTGCATATATTATTGAGTTTGTATATATTTTGCACTTTGCCTAGTTGGGAGCATCATTTATACCTGCCTATATAGGGGTTAATACCTGCTCTTTTTGAAATGATTGGCTGCAATGTATGTACTTTGTATTCTTATTAGGGATGTGCAGGCTCGGATTAGTTCGGATTTTCCCACCAAATTCAGATTTTTCCCGCCAAAAATCGGGTCTCAGAAAGAGGCAAAATGTCATCTTTCATGGACAAACATCATCTTTCATGGACTTTTCACCAAGAATGATGATGTTTGTCTATGAAAGATGACGTTTTGAAAATCCGAACTAATCCGAACCTGCACATCCATAATTTTTATTTAGCTTTACATTGCGGCTTACTTCCGGTTTTTGGAGGAGTGTGTTATGTCCTTATTGCTTAGCGACTTAGTTGCTGGGTTACCAGGGCACTCCCATGTTACTTCTGTTTTTCAAAAGTGTTGTTTACGGTTACTGTGGTGCTGGGATGTCCTCGCCTTCAGCCGGCTAGTCAAAGTTATTACGCTACTTCCGGTTCTCGAAATGCCTGGTTCCGTATACTGATGGTGCTGATTTGCAGATGAGTGGGTTTTAGCTGATGAATGCAGGTATAAGTCTTTTAATCCTCCTAATCAGTCCATGATTAAGGTGCAACGGTAGCACTGAAACAGCTGTCGGACTGAGGACTACATTACCGTACATGCTGAGTTTTATATTGCCACGTCTCTGGAATTTTTATGCCATATACTGGATATGAACTTTATAAATGCTGCTGTATTTTCTGATTGCACTTATAATATTTATACTTTTTGCATTACTCCTGGATATGCTGCCTCTTTTTTTATCCATTAAACACAATTATTTGTCATGCACTCCTTCAATGATGGACTTTAGTGAGTGCACAGGGCTTTTTGCTACATATATACAGTATATATATATATATATATATATATATATATACACACACTATATGGACAAATGTATTTGGCCACACCTGTTAATTATAGAATTGAGTTGTTTCAATCAGACCTTTTGCCATAGGTACATAAAATCAAGCACCTAGCCATGCAGTCTTCATTTGCAAACATTTGTGATACAAAATGGGTCGCATGGTGTGTACTGCCGCTAGTGTCATCCCGGCAGCATTAAGCGCCGCATTCTGTGTACGCAACCTTGTGTACTGCGGCTAGTGTCATCCCAGCGGCACTAAGCGCACCTCAGCGTCCTCTATATGCAATCTTGTGTACTGTCGCTAGTGTCATCCCGGCAGCATTAAGCACAGAGTTCTGTATACGCAACCTTGTGTACTGCAGCTAGTGTCATCTTGGCGGCACTAAGTGCATTTCAGCATTATCTTGCCAAGTCTTTCAGCCCTCAAGGCTGCTACACAGCCCAGAGGCTGCTACTCTACCCAGAGACTGATATTTTGACCTAAAGGCCGCATCGAGCCAAGGTTTTCCAGACCCCAAGGCTGCTACTCAGCCCAGGGGCTGCTACCGGCCCAGAGGCCACATCTCATCTTACTGGCCCAGAGGCCACAGCCAGCCAAGTCACTTCCAGCCCTCAAGGCTGCTACCAGCCCAAAGGCCGCACCTCATCTTACTGGCCTACAGGCAACAGCTAGCCAAATCACTTGAATCTTATCAGATGTTTAAGCTGCTGCACGGCCGCATCTAGCCAAGGTATACCAGCTTTCAAGGCTGTTGCGGGACTATACCCCTTGACTAAACCTCCAGTTCCTAACAGTAATTGAGTGAGGCTTTAGAAAATGTGAGAGTTTAGCAGTAAACTCTCACACTATTACATTGGTCGAGTTGTATCTTCAAAATGTGAAAATATCTGGATGAGAGTTTATAATGTGAGAGTTTCTTAAGTCTGGAAAATGTGCGAGTTTGCATGTTCTCAGACGCTTTTATATTGGCCAAGTTTAAAAGATGTGAGAAAACCCTCACATTTTCTAAACTCTCACCCTATTACATTTGGCCCAAAACCTGTGCATTGGGAGCTTAATGGAATGGGTTTCCATGGCCGTGCAGCTGCATGCAAGCCTCCACCACCAAGTCCAATGCCAAGCGTCAGATGGAGTGGTGTAAAGCACACTGACACTGGACTGTGGAGCTGTGGAAACATGTTCTGTGGAGTGTCCCACTTCTCTGTTTGGCAGTCAGATGGGTGAGTCTGAGTTTGATGGATGCCAGGAGAACGTTACCTGCCTGATTGCATTGTGCCAACTGTGAAGTTTGGTGGAGGAGAAATAATGGTATGGGGCTGTTTTTCAGGGTTAGGGCCAGGGGCGTAACCAGAGGTATGGGGGCCTCATAGCAAAATGTCCTTGGGGCCCCCATAGGTCTACCTATACAGTGTCCCTGTATTTGTGCTCATTATGCAATACCCCCTGTAGTAGTGCCCCTTATGCAGTGCCCCTTATACAATGCCCCCTGTAGTTATGCCTCCCATATTGCCCCTTATGCTGAGCCCCCGGTAATGCCCCACATGCTGTGCCCCCAGCAATGCCCCTTATGCTGAGCCCACGGTAATGCCCCACATGCTGTGCCCCCGGTAATGCCCCACATGCTGTGCACCCTCAGCTGTGCAGTACTTACCTGTCTTCAGGCGTGTCAGCGCTTGCTGCTCCAGCTTCACTCCATCATCTGTCTGTGCCTGCCACTGACTGGATCTAACTAGATCCAGCAGGCATGCAGATGCCTCACATGTTGGGTGATGTGGGTGACATCATCATGTCACTCACACACCGGTGCACTGCATCACTGGGTGTGCTGGCCTCTGAAGCGATCAGAGGTGTCTTTAGTCTCTGATCGCTTCAGAGACCAGCGTTCCCAGTTGCACCAGCAACAGAGGGTTCAGGGAGACGCTTGCTGAGCTGGTGGGCCCCCTAAGACACTGGGCCCCATAGCAAGCACACACCCTGCTCCCTCTGTAGCTATGCAACTTGTTAGGGCAAGGCCTCTTATCTCATTTAAGGGCAGTCTTAATGCTTCAGCATACCAAGACATTTTGGACAATGCTATGCTTCCAACTTTGTGGCAACAGTTTAGGGAATGCCCTTTTCTATTCCAACATAACTGTGCCCCAGTGCAGAAAGCAAGGACTATAAAGATATGGTTTGATGAGTTCGGTGTGGAAGAACTTGACTGGCCCATACAGAGCCCTGACTTGAACCCCATTGAGCACCTTTGGGATGAACTGCAACGGAGACTGCGAGCCCGGCCTTCTCGGTCAACATCAGTGCCTGATCTGATAAATGCTCTACAGAATGAATGGGCACAAATTCCCACAGAAACACTCCAAAATCTTGTGGAAAGCCTTGCAAAAAGAGTGGAAGCTGTTGGAGGACCAACTCCATATTAAAGCATATGTATTTGAATACAATGTCATTACTGTCCCTGTTGGTGTAATGGTCAGGCAGGCCCACGCCGCACACCTTGCACCCATATTATTTAAAACTTACCTCTCCGAGGTCCCGCACCGGGTGTCGGCGCTGTACAAAAAGCCTTAAAAATGTCCGCCACGGGCATTTCTCCGGCATTTTGCGCATGCACAGTAGACTCCAGGCACACTTTAGTGCCCAGAGTCTACTAATGCTCCGGTGGCTAGCCAGCCACGTTAGTTGGCTGCCGGCCGCCGGGAAGAGAGGAGGGGCCCCCGCATGGGGAATGCACATGGGCCCCCTCCTCTCTTAAGACGCCCCTGTCAGGCGTCCAAATACTTTTGTCCATATAGTGTGTGTATGTATATATATATATAATTTTGGGTGGAAATAGGTGAATGTCTTATATAAAAAAATATCCACTTGCCAGAGCTCCTAGTGATGTTGTCAATGTCACTGACTCAGAAGCTTCATATTTGTAATATGTTTACCTGCTTACTTTGTTATAGGCACAAAAGGGCTGTTGCAGAAGTTGGTAGCTAAATGGGCGTAAACTACTCTTAAAAGATGTGCACTCAATATAGCATGTGTCTGCCCATACACAGAGCTCAAGAAGCGTTCCACTCTGGAACAGTCGCATATGCTTCTGGTTTATGCCAGGCACACATGACAACCACTTTTGTTCCATCTTGCGCCCATTTTGTAAACCATTTATTCATGTGCAACAAACACATTCACTATTAGGCATCATTAGATTACAAAAAAAACTCAAAACTCTTTCATTAAGCAGAGACATCTCCCGGTCTTGTGGACGCAAAAAAAAAAGAATGAAAAGAAACAATTTGATATAATACGCTGACAAAGTGACATATGGATCTCATTTATCAACAACTATTATCATTCACAGCGAGTGATAAAACTCACTGCTTATGATAAATGGTGCTCCAGCCAATCAGATCCCAACTGTCATTTTTCAAACAGATGACAGTTAGGAGCTGATTGGCTGGAGGACCATTATCATACATGAATTATAAAACTCGTTTATAAATGAGACCCTAAGAAAAAGAGCATTAATCAGTGTCAGGGGGGCCTTAGCTTACAGCCAAGCCTATCACCCTCTGCTGGCAACCATCAACATCATCATCCATTATTTTAATTTGCCCCTGACCACCTGCAAATAATAGGTATTTCTCAGGTATACATGTGTTTTTCCCTGGTCTACATGTGTCCAAATTTGCATTAATTCTCCCTTACTGTACTCTGCTTAAAGGGAAACACCACTCAGCCAACACAGCTTCCTCCCATCTCATTCCGCCTCTCTGATTGTAAACATATTTACATGACAGATGTGCGCAGGTTTACAAATTTACGCAATATACCCTATGCCAAAATGCGTAATACATAATATGCTTCAGCTCCTATGGGACTAAAAGGATCAGAGGATATATGAGGTGCTGGTAAATGACAATTTCTAGTTTAATTGTCATCCAACCATATCCCCTCCAAAACAAAGTTGATATTTTCACATAGAATTAGATATATACTGTACATTAGTATTATTTACATAGCACACACATATTCCACAGCACTTTACAGAGAATACTTGGCCATTCACAACAGTCCCTATAGATTGTAAGCTTGCGAGCAGGGCCCTCTTACCCTTATAAATGTATTTTATGTGTGTATGTCTTTTACAACCCAGTATAATGTTAATTCAAATTGTAAAGCGCAACGGAATTTGTTGCGTTATATAAGAAACTGTTATTAAATAAATAGAATAAATAAACAGTCCCTGTCCCAGTAGAGCTTACAATCTATATTCCCTATCATATGCACACACACATACACACTAGGGTTACATTTTTGTTGGGACCCAAATAACCTACCAGTATATTTTTGGAGTGTGGGAGGAAACCGGAGTACTTAGAGGAACCCACGCAAGCACAGGGAGAATATACAAACCCCACACAGTTAGGGCCACAGTGGGAATCAAACCTACCACCTCAGTCATGTGAGGCAGTAATGCTAACTATTACATCATCTGTGCTGTACAAATACATACCAATAAAGCAGTTGTAGCACATATCTGGAGTTTATAAGATGGAATTTGTAAGGGCCAGGGTTGGACTGGCCATCTGGCACTTCTGGAAAATGTCAGCAGGGCCGATGGCCTGATGGTTCGGTCTGAAACCGGAATGAGCAGTTCCGCCTCCCGGATACTGAAAGACAAGAGTGTGCCATGAGACCAGGCCCCTGAGACTCGCAGTCGCAGCACACCCCATTTAGCTGTAACCCCCACAAGGTAAGGACACTCCCCTGTAAGGCGAGCCCATGCCCCCATATGGTGAGGCCATGCCCCCTTCACGCAATCGCACAGACGTTGAAGCCAGGGCTACTTAAGAGCCCCAGTCCGTCCCTGAGCTCTACTGTAACAGGAATTGATGTGAATGACGTAAATATTGTATAAAAGCGCTGCTGAATATGTGTGCACTATACAAATAAATAAATAAAATACAGTAGATGTTATTATCATGATAATGATACATTGGATTCTTATTAACATGTTGCATTTATATTTGTGTCATTAATACATATGAACATATGTCTTCTGCAGATTGTACATCTTCTGGAGCATATTTCTTACTGTCACTATAGTTGCATATGTGTTTTCTCTGAGTTTACCTAACAATAGCAGCTGTCTATTCTTCCAAAGTCATTATGTACAGTGTGATCAAACGCATTCTATTGTTACAGAGCAGAAAGAACCATTCTGTGCATCTGAAAGCATTGGTGTATTAAAGTACATTTGTGTCTCTCTTTAAGATAAGGTATTGAATTATGGATAGACACAATTTATGAAGTAACATATGCTGAAAAAATGATTCAAATAAAAACCTAATGGTGAGGAGGATACTATACACAGGAGATTGATTTAATTTACATGCTTAATAATAAGAGTGTCACATCGGTATCAAGTTTATTGTGTTTATTAAAACTGCATTAGCTCATTCTTCTCCTCAGCTTATTTCCGGTATTAGATTGGCTGTAGCTCAGAATGAATTAGAAAGCATGGCAATAGAAGATGCATTTGATGAATCCATGACTGCTCAATGCTGGTAATGCAACTCCAAACCTCTTTGCACTGAAGGCCGCTGCCTTTTCTACATAATTTTATATTTACCAGTTATTTATATAGCGCACACATATTCTGCAGCGCTTTACAGAGAATATTTTACCATTAACATCAGTCCCTGCCCCAGTGGAGCTTACAATCTGTATTCTCTACCATAGGGGTATTCAACAATTGGCCCTCCAGCTAGAACTACATATACCAGCATGCCCTGCCAGTTTTAGCATGCTGTAAAGGCAAAACTGTGGCAGGGCATGCTGGGATGTGTAATTCCACAACAGCTGGAGGGCTGCATGTTGAATACCTCTGCATGTACACACACACTAGGATTATTTCTTTTGTCGGAATTCAATTGACCTACCAGCAGGGGAGTATCTATATTGGGTGCAGGGTGTGCAAATCACATGGGTCCCTTCAGGGATTAAAGTGGCCTGGACCAGGGTGGAACTGTGTTCTATCACTTCTATTTGGAGACACACCTCCTCCAGCCCACCTCAGCCCGGCACCGCAGGGAGGCTCCATTTGTCAGGCCCCCTCTGAGATTTTGTTACCAGTGGGCGGGAGGCTCCTTCCCCACAGTGCCAGCGGCAGGCAGAAGTTGGAGTTAACTCCTGAGCTCAGGCTTCTGGCTCCCGCAGTGTGCACTATGAGAGAGACGTCATGACGTCTCTCCCATAGTTCCGAGGAGCAGCCTGTCGGACGGCCATGGACATTACTATTGGGGCACTACTACAGGGGTCATTACTATTAGGGGCACTACTACATGTGGCATTACTTCTGAGGGTGTTACTATTGGGGGCACTACTACTGGGGGCACTACTACTGGGGGCACTACTACTGGGGGCATTACTACTGGGGGCACTACTACATGGGGTATTACTATTGGGGCACTACTACTGTGGGCATTACTATTGGGGGCACTACTACATGGAGCATTACTATTGGGGCATCACTACTGGGGGCATTACTACTGGGGGCATTACTATTGGGGGCACTACTACAGGGGGCATTACTACTGAAAGCATTACTATTGGGGTCACTACTACAGGGGGCATTACTATTGTTGCATTACTATTGGGGGCACTACTACAGGGAGCATTTCTACTGGGGGCCTTACTATTGGGGGCACTACTGCAGGTGGAATTACTACTGGGGGCATGACTATTGAGGACATTACTATTGGGGGTACTACTACAGGGGGCATTACTACTAGGGGCATTACTACAGGGGGCACTACTACAGGGGACATTATTACTGGGGCATTACTATTGGGGCACTACTATTAGGGGCATTATTACTAGGGGCATTACTATTGGGGGTACTACTATATGGAACATTACTACTGGGGCATTACTATTGGGGACATTATTGCTGAGGGCATTAATATTGGGAGCACTACTATTGGAGGCATTACTACAGGGAGCATTACTATTGTGGGCATTACTATTGGGGACACGAGAGGGGGCATTACTATTGGGGACATTACCAATGGGGGCACAACTACTGGGGGCATTACTATTGGGGGAACAATTACTGGGGCACTACTGCAGGGGGCATTACTATTGTGGGTATTACTATTGGGGGCACTACTACAAGGGGCATTGCTACTGGGGGCATTACTATTGGGGGCATTACTAATGGTGCACTACTACTGGGGGCATTACTATTGAGGGCATTACTATTGTGCACATTACTACTGGGAGCATTACTATTGGGGGCATTACTATTGGAGGCACCACTACAGGGGGCATTACTATTGGGGGCACTACTACAGGGGACACTACTATTGGAGGCATTACTATTGAGGACATTACTATTAAGGGGAATACTACAGGGAGCATTACTATTGGGGGCATTACTATTGGGGGCACTACTACAGGGGACATTACTACTGGGGGAATTACTATTGGGGGAATTACTATTGATGGCATTATTACTGGGGACATTACTACTGGGGGCATTACTAATGGGGCACTACTACAGGGACCATTACTATTGGAGGCATTACTACTGAGGGAATTACTATTGGGGGAATTACTATTGGGGCACTACTACAGGGAGCATTACTATTGTAGGCATTACTATTGGGAGCACTACTGCAGTGGTCATTACTACTGGGGGCACTACTACATGGGTCATTACTACTGGGGGCATTACTACTGGGGACTATTACAGGAGGCATTATTACTGGGAGAATTACTATTGGGGGTTCTTCTACAGGGAACATTACTATTGTGGGGATTACTATTACTATCATAACGTCTCTCCCATAGTTCTGAGGAGCAGCCTGTCGGACGGCCATGGACTACAGGGGGCATTACTATTGGGGCACTACTACAGGGGTCATTACTATTAGGGGCACTACTACATGTGGCATTACTTCTGAGGGTGTTACTATTGGGGTCACTACTACTGGGGGCACTACTACTGGGGGCACTACTACTGGGGGCATTACTACTGGGGGCACTACTACATGGGGTATTACTATTGGGGCACTACTACTGGGGGTATTACTATTGGGGGCACTACTACATGGAGCATTACTATTGGGGGCATCACTACTGGGGGCATCACTACTGGGGGCATTACTATTGGGGGCACTACTACAGGGGGCATTACTACTGAAAGCATTACTATTGGGATCACTACTACAGGGGGCATTACTATTGTTGCATTACTATTGGGGGCACTACTACAGGGAGCATTTCTACTGGGGGCCTTACTATTGGGGGCACTACTGCAGGTGGAATTACTACTGGGGGCATGACTATTGAGGACATTACTATTGGGGGTACTACTACAGGGGGCATTACTACTAGGGGCATTACTACAGGGGGCACTACTACAGGGGACATTATTACTGGGGCATTACTATTGGGGGCACTATTATTAGGGGCATTATTACTAGGGGCATTAATATTGGGGGTACTACTATGTGGGACATTTCTACTGGGGCATTACTATTGCGGACATTATTACTGAGGGCATTAATATTGGGAGCACTACTATTGGAGGCACAGGGAGCATTACTATTGTGGGCATTACTTTTGGGGACACTACAGGGGGCATTACTATTGGGGACATTACCAATGGGGGCACAACTACTGGGGGCATTACTATTGTGGGAACAATTCCTGGGGGCATTACTATTGGGGCACTACTACAGGGGGCATTGCTACTGGAGGCATTACTATTGGGGGCATTACTAATGGTGCACTACTACTGGGGGCATTACTATTGAGGGCATTACTATTGGGCACATTACTACTGGGAGCATTACTATTGGGGGCATTACTATTGGGGGCATTACTATTGGAGGCACCACTACAGGGGGCATTACTATTGGGGGCACTACTACAGGGACCATTACTATTGGGGGCATTACTACTGAGGGAATTACTATTGGGGGAATTACTATTGGGGCACTACTACAGGGAGCATTACTATTGTAGGCATTACTATTGGGAGCACTACTGCAGTGGTCATTACTACTGGGGGCACTACTACATGGGTCATTACTACTGGGGGCATTACTACTGGGGACTATTACAGGAGGCATTATTACTGGGGGAATTACTATTGGGGGTTCTTCTACAGGGAGCATTACTATTGTGGGCATTACTATTGGGGCACTACTACAGGGGACATTTCTACTGGAGAATTACTATTGGGGGCACTACTACAGGTGGAATTACTACTAGGGGCATGACTATTGAGGACATTACTATTGGGGGTACTACTATAGGGAGCATTACTATTGGGGGCACTACTACTGGGGGCACTACTACTAAGGGCATTGCACAAGGGGCACTGCATATGGGGCACCTTTCCTGGGGGCACTGCATAAGGGGAACTACTGCTGGGGGCACTGTATAAGGGGCACCAGTACTGTGGGCTCTGCATAAGTGGCACTACCATTATGGGCACTGCATAAGGGGCACTACTACTGGGGGCTCTGCATAAGGGGCACTACCACTGGGGGCACTGTATAAAGGGCTCTACTACTGGGGGCACTGTATAAGGGGCACCACTCTTGGGGGCACTATCACTGTGGGCAACGCATAAGAGGCACTACCACTGTGAGCACTGCATAAGGGGCACTGCCAGTACTGGGGGCACTACCACTACTGGGGCACTGCATAAGGGCACTACTGGGGGTACTGCATAAGGGGCACCACTATTGTGGGCATTGCATAAGGGGTACCACTACAGTGTACACTGCATAAGGGGCACTACTGCTGTGGGCATTGTAATATGGGCACTACTACTGTCAGCATTTTGTGTATTAGGGGCACTACTACTGTGGATATTGTGTATAAGGGGCACTACTGTAGGCATTGTGTAAAAGGGGCTCTACTGTGTGTCATAACATGAATAAGGGACACTACTATGTGGTGTAATGTGAATCAGGGGCACTATGTGCAGTGTAATTTGGATAATATTGTGCTACTGTGTGGCGTAATTTGAATTGGGAATACTATTATGTGACCACGCCCCTTTCTTTTGACACCATGCCCCCTTTTTCCGGCACGCACCTAAGCGCAGAGGGGAGGGGTTGATTCCACCACTTCCCTAGGACCACTTTAAGCACTGGGCCCACTCCGCACACCCTGCACCCATTTATTTAATACTTGCCTCTCCGTAGTTCCACATCGTACAAATCACCGACAAAATGGCACAGTGGCCATTTTCCCCACATTTTCGCACATGTGCTGTAGGGAAATTGGCAGAAAAAATGGCTGCAGCACAATTTCCCCGGTGACCTGCACACAGTAGACACTGGCACAGTGCTACAATGTACTAGTGCCCAGAGTCTACTGCTGCGCTCAGTGCGCAGCTGGCCGCCGGATAGAAAGGAGGGGGCCCTGGATGGAGTCTGCACATGGGCCCTGTCCTCTCTTAATACACCCCTGTCTACCAGTATGTTTTAGGGTTAGGGGCTTCATTTTTCAACAAGTTTTATCATACACAATGAGTGATAAAACTTGTTGCGTATGATAAATGTGCTAAAGCCAATCAGCTCTTCATGCAAACTTCACACAGGTGGGAACTAAACCCAAGACCTCAGTGCGGTGAGGCAGTAATGCTAACCACTATGACAAATACCACACCTGGTGTTTTTGGCACAGTATTTCAACCACTTTTCCCCTGAAAAAAATGCTAATACTACCTAGAAAAATATTTGGAACCTGCCAAGCAGAGGTGCTGTAGCTGAAACCTTTCTGGGTTTATTATTCATATGTGTCTCCAAGCAAGTGACATTACTAAGAATAGTGCATATAATTATTATAGACTGACTCAATTAGCAAAGGATAAAAAAGGATATACAGCCTGGTGTAATGTAAGGATCACTATTGCGATCGCAATAGCGTTTACGCACGCAGTCTCACTGTGAAGATATGCTAATGATTGCAATAGCTATGCCATCGCATCCTAATATAAGGACGCCCACTTTACCTTACACACATCCATAATACTTAGCAAGACTGCGAAACCATCAGTAACATCGAGTACAATCGCAGCCTCACGCACAAGGTCTGACCTGTAACAGCGTTCAAATGCACTGGCATGCCTGCGTTTCACCGACCACCCTCCCCCCATCACCACCCTTAAACTGTACTTCTTATCAATCACTCTGCGATGGGTCTGCGTAGTCACTGCTGATCGCAGTGGAGTCTTCACGCCCGTGCACTGCAAAGCATACGCATGCACAGAACGCAACAATCGGCCGATTGTGTGTGTAATCGCAGTTGCGATCGGTAGTGAATCAGGCCCAAAGACACTAAACAAAAAGCAAGGCATGATGAAGAGAAAACTGAAGAAAACATTGCAACAAAACTTTCTTTAGGAAAATTAATGAAAGAAAAAACAGAACAAAGGTGGGACAATAGTGTCATGCACTTGGACGAAGACAGAAATATGTGTAACTCTTTATTAGTCATCGACATGGGCCAAGTAAGCACGAAGCCAATAGCAGTTCCTCAGAAAAGTGTAGCATAGGATGAGCTAAACAACAACAAACACTCACTTAAAGCGCTGGAATAGATATAAAAAGAATAGACAATATTGATAAACAAATAAAATATACAGCCATTTGAAGTGTTCAACCAGCCCAAGCTGCTGTGACAAGGGGATGTAGTGTAATCATGATGTGCTACTTGTCCTTTGTCAGTCTGGGGGAAGATGCATGTGATGTACAGTAGGGGTGAATCAGAGGACTACTGATATAATGCACCGGTTACATAACAAAACTTACAAGGAAAGATCCCGCAAATTAAAAGTTCAGCTTAGTGGAGAAAAGGGACATACTGTTGGCAAATTCAAATGTATCCAAAATATTAATAGGGTAATGGATGGCAGCTTTAACTTGCGGCACCATCACCTTCCTCCATTGCTGACATACTGTATTGTCAGAACCGACATTGATCAGCAGCTTTGTGCAGCAATACATCTTGGTAGCTGCTGAATCACTTCAGTTATATTACTCAGGTGCATGTAAGGTAGGGGTTATTCTATACAGGAAACAGCAAAAAGTAATCCCCCAGCACTCAGAATTAAATCAGCAACAAGATTTGAAAAACTACATGGTGGTAGATAATTCAGAGATCTCAGTTGCATATATTTGCAAACATATGGCTAAGACTCCAGGCCACGTCACGGCTTCTCTGATACTGGAGGCCCCTAAGACTTGGTGAAAGTCTGGGGTGCAGAATCCCAAAAAGCCGGCAAAGGCCAGCCACCCCAGGGAAGCACACCAGTGAAAGACTAAAGTATTAGTAATCGTTAATAAGAATAAAGCAAAAACTATGTGTTAATAGTAGGGATGAGCGGGTTCGGTTCCCTGAGAACCGAACCCACCCGAACTTCGGGGATCCGGGGCGATCCGAGCCCAAGCTCGGATTTCCCTGTCTGCCCCGGATCCCTCTCCCGAGGTAAAACCTCGAGATCTGCTGTCGGATCTCGAGGTTTTGCCTCGAGCGGCCATTTTAAAAAAAATGCCTTTGCCTTTAATGGGCAAAGTGCTGATTGGCTGACAGAGCCGTCTGTCATGGCTCTCAGCCAATCAGCATTATGGTGCTCATTTGCATGTAGCACGGACTCGTGAGATCCGTGCTACATGCATCTGTGTGATTGACAGTGACACAGAGCACAGATGGGTCAGTGAGACCCGTCTGTGCTGCTGTGTATTTCAATGACACAGATGCACGCACGGACCAGGAGATCCGTGCTACTTGCATCTGTGTCATTGACACAGAGCACTGACGGGTCCGTGAGACCCGTCTGTGCTGCTGTGGTAAAAAAAAAAAAAAAACCTGTGTAAAAAAAGAAAAAAATGGTGTGCCCCCCCCAAAAGAGAGCAACCAGCCCCGGGCATTAGTGACCCATTGCTGGGTGTGCTTAAATACAGGGGACAAACGACATAGGGGTCCCCTGTACTTAAGCACAACCAGCACAGGGCTAGTCAGAACCAGCGCTGGTTGCCAAAATACGGGGGACAAACGACGTAGGGGTCCCACGTATTCTGCGCAACCAGCTCTGGGCTCTGATCCGGTCCTGGTTCTGGAAATACAGGGGAAAAAAATTTGTAGGGTTCCCCTGTATGTTCCAGAACCAGCACTGGACTTTTTCTAGCGGGGGCCGATGCCACAGCCAGGGGAGCCCTTTCACCGGGCCCCCCAGCCGCAGCATCAGCCCTGACCGCTAGTCAGCCCAGGTCGGGGATCCCTGGAGAGCTGGGGACCCCCCCAATAAAGGGGTCACCCTCTCCAGGGCACCCCAGGCCCAGGCTGATAGCCCGGGGCTATTCCCGCCACCCCTGGTGGCGGTGGGTGGCGGGTTGATTGTGTGGTGTGGTGTAAATAAAGAATATCAAACATTGTCTTTACAAGTAGAATGAGAGCTTAGCGGCGGGGTATCACCATGGAAACCCTACTGCTAAGCGTTCATTGGCTGAGAGAGGCCATCTCCCGTCTCTCTCAGCCAATGAACGGCTCCCTCCATTGTAGTCAATGGTGGGAGCCGCAAGGTTATTAAAGTTTACCCTGCGGTTCCCACCATTGACTACAATGGAGGGAGCCGTTCATTGGCTGAAAGACGGGAGATGACCTCTCTCAGCCAATGAACGCTTAGCAGCGGGGTTTCCATGGTGATACCCCGCCGCTAAGCTCTCATTCGGGAAGTACCATTCTATAGAACGGTACTAAGTTCGTAGATCGCGTTTTCGTTTTTTTTTTTTGCCAAGTCCGGGGATGCCTACTTTGGACGAAGAGGACAGAACCTCGCATAGGAGATGGTGAGTATGTTTTTTTTCACAGGTCCCCTATAGATACTTTACCGGACAAGTGGACCGATGCTACAGGGTTACATAGGTGAGTATGTATGTGTACATGTGTGTGTGTATGTATGTTTAATAAACTTATACTGTCACGGTGTGTGTGTCCTGTGTTTTTTTAAACATTTTTTTTACAGGTGAACCACATGTACTAGTGGGCCCTTAATGCCCTGCATGCTGGTACTTGTGGTTCTCCAAGTACCAGCATGCGGGGCAGGCTAGCTGGGACTTGCAGTTCTACTTGTAAAGACAATGTTTGATATTCTTTATTTACACCACACCACACAATCAACCCGCCACCCACCACCACCAGGGGTGGCGGGGATAGCCCCGGGCTATCAGCCTGGGCCTGGGGTGCCCTGGAGAGGGTGACCCCTTTATTGGGGGGGTCGCCAGCTCTCCAGGGTTCCCCGGCCTGGGCTGACTAGCGGTCAGGGCTGATGCTGCGGCTATGGGGCCCGGTGAAAGGGCTCCCCTGGCTGTGGCATCAGCCCCCCGCTAGAAAAGTCCAGTGCTGGTTCTGGAACATACAGGGGAACCCTACTAATTTTTTTTCCCCTGTATTTCCAGAACCAGGACCGGATCAGAGCCCAGAGCTGGTTGCGCAGAATACGGGGGACCCCTACGTCGTTTGTCCCCCGTATTTTGGCAACCAGCGCTGGTTCTGACAAGCCCGGTGCTGGTTGTGCTTAAGTACAGGGGACCCCTACGTCGTTTGTCCCCTGTATTTAAGCACACCCAGCACTGGGTTACTAATGCCCGGGGCTGGTTGCTCTTTTTTGGGGGGGTGCACACCATTTTTTTTCTTTTTTTACACAGGTTTTTTTTTTTTTACCACAGCAGCACAGACGGGTCTCACGGACCTGTCATTGCTCTGTGCCAATCACACAGATGCATGTAGCACGGATCTCCCGGGTTCGTGCTACATGCAAATGGGCACCATAACGCTGATTGGCTTCCTGTCTGTAAATATACCCCTCTGTCAGGGGCGTAGGAATAAAAGTTTTCATGGGCCGGTATGGGGTGGGGGGGGGGGGTCAAAAGACCAAGGACTACTATAGGGCCTCTTTTTCTCATGTTTGGTATCTCATTTTACGACAGTGACTGTAAATATACAAAGACTCCAAATCCTATGCTAATTTTCATCAGTGTTTCTGGGGTTGGCCAACCCCAGTTTCATTGTGTATTTTACTACAAAAATGTTTTTATACATTAATAAATAAGTATTATTATTAATATTAACTACCAATTAGTGCAATCACTGTTAGAAAGATAGATAGAATTAATTGTTCATCTTAAAAATGTAAATTTTTCATAGTCATTAACCTAGTTTTTATTCAGATTTTTTTGACAGCCTAATCTCATTTGATTGGGAGTATGTTTAAATCTATAGTCACTGCCTCACTGGTATGTGCTATAACAGGTAGACAGAAACGACAACAGTTGGCGAGTACAAATAAAGCTATTATTGCTTCATCCCCATTTTTATACCATTCACCCTCATTCACTTTTGTGTAGAAGTTCATGTAGGGGTCAAACCAGAGTCTTTATCCACCCAACAGAAATGATGGGGGGGCCTCTATGTAAATATATGACTATGTGTCACTGTGCTTCAGCTTTGGGAATTAAAAGATAAAAGGTTCAGAGTAAAGTGTTGGAGTGCTGATTCATTTTTTGGTTTGGTATTAGCTTTCAGTACGTATGCTTAGAGAATAGAAAAGTTTCCGTTTTAAAAGTTGATTTGAGGGAAAGAAAAGCTAGTAAGGTTAGAAACAGACAGGTGATGATGCAGTCAATAGAGTAACCAGCCTGATCTATACAAGAATTAGGAGACTGTGGGGTGAATTGAATTCAGTGCGATGTACAATCGCTGCGGGAGGGAGCTCCTGCAGCTATTCAATACAATGCGCTGCTTGGGCGGGCAAAGGATTTCTTCTCGTACCCCCCTGGGGATGTGAGGAGAAATCCGACAAAAGTGCCGGGCACACAGCTGTTTGCTGGCTTAGCGCAGCGCTAACAGCCGCGCGCCCGGCACTTTAGTTGGAGAATGCCGGTTACCGCGCCTTAACACCCAGGTTAAGTTGCAAGAACCGGCATTCTCTGACTCACCTGCTTCCCGTCAAGGCACACAGCACATTGAATTGAATAGCTGCGGGAGCTGCGATGTTCATCATCGCGCTGAATTTAATTTCTCCCAGTGAATGTGAGGTGAGTGAGTTGAGCCAGGAAAATGTTAATATTTATATAAAAAAAGATGAAACATTTATAGATCCAAAACTGAGGGGAAAACTTAATAGCCTGCGAATCATTTAAAGAAGCAATCGTTTAAAAGGCAAAACCAGGTTGCTTTTGCCTTTTAAATAATAGCCCCTTTCAAACATGGTCCAAACTCGCAGGAAACTCTCTAATGCTATTACATTTTCTCCTGTGAAAGTAAATACCAAAGGATTTGGTACCTGAAGTAGATTAGTCAGTCATTCAGCCAGGTTCTACTGATATTCACTTTTTGAATGTTATCAAATATGGTAAACAAAGACTTTGTCACAGGGCACCTTAGGTGGTATTACTGTATATATGTATTTTCTATGCTTATTTAAAAAAGTGGTCTTGAGGTGCGTACACACGGAACGATATATTGTTACGATATGAATATTAACGATATCGTTCAACGATATATCATTCATATCTGTCAATTTTATTCAGTGAATGACCAACGATGCGCGTTCCTGCATGAACGCTAACGATATTTTTGATCGTCCAAACATGCAGGCCAATCTGGACAATGCTGTCAACTTTGCCTGTTCAGAGGTGTGGCAGGAGGACTTCACTGGAAGAGATCTTTCATGTCGTTGGTGGTACAGATAGTACTGTGTGTATGCAGCTTTAGTCTCTATCACCCATAGTTTTACATGTACACTCTCTTTAAGAATATACATTACCATATATAACCCATGTATAAAGCGTTTAGGGAGGTTTTTTCTTCAGTAAAATTCCATTGTTTTCCTAAATGATACTGTTCTGGGAAGATTAGTGTAAATTAAACAGGGTACAGAATAATAAACAGCTGAGTCACATTATGGTGGATGATGCACTTTGGACATGATGAGTTATAGGTGTGATGACTAAGCAAGTAAACCTGTCTTACCAAGGGCTCTATTCCGAGATTTACGTAATGCTGATATTTACGCAAATCGAGCATTTGTTAGCCATTGTGAATGTGCGAATGCTGCACTGTGTAAGCACAGTGATTGTATTGCGATTACGCTTGTACAGAAGATTCACTCACATAGTGAGTGACGGTCAGCGTTTGGTGGAGTTAATGGGGGGGGTTAGAAAAATGCAGCAGTGTCTGACCTTTTAATGCCGTTTAATGGGCGTGCATAAATTAGCCATTGCGATCCCCTTCTTAGCATGAGAGCTCTTAGCGTGTCAGGAGAGCCGCAATGTTTGAGGCAGGTGAGACTTGACTTACGAGCTGTGTGACTGCCCAATCTGTGTCAGTGTTACAGATGTTCAGACGGATATGAGAAGGCAGTAGTGGGCGTTGCTATGCTTGGGTCAGCTTTTTGAATCATATTTTTGCTATTGCGGTCTGTAAGAGATCATAAATGTGATTGTATTAACGTAAATCTCAGGCTCTAAGTCACCATTCCTAGCCAGTTGGTGGTCAGATTTCGTTCTGTAATCATTTGATGCTGTGTGTTTCTCTGTCATAAGTTGATTTTTATATAGTTCAGTATATATTTTATAGCGTTTAGAATATAAGGTGGCACAATGCCTAGAAATTGTGTTAACCATTTGGACTCTTTTGCTACAATTGTGGTGAGGTAACTTTTCAATTTCAGAAATGTTCTTTTACTCCACTCATTGGGGTAGATGTATGATAGCGGCACTTAACGTGCCAGTATAACGCTTCCCACTTCGCCTCTTTACCGAGGTGAAGCAGGAAGCACTACCGATGAGATGTAAGAACATCTCATCGGCCGGAGAGGGGGAGCGTTAACTCCCCCATCCAGCGCTACCCGCTAGAGACCACAGCGCATCAGCCTAGTGCTGATGCCCTGTGTCTCTGTCCCGGCCAGCTCCACTGAGCATGCGCAGGATCTCGCAAGTATCGCGAGATCCCCGCGTGCAGCCTGGAGCCGGCAGCCACCGCAGCAGGGACAGCGCTGTCCCTGCTGTGGGGATAGGCTATTGCCAGGCTGTAGCTGACGATAACGACAGCTACAGCTGGCCTGATGGTCAGACAATCTGACCGTTCATACATAGCCCAGGCTATCGGCGCTGCTGTCTTGTAGATAGCAGCGCTGATAATGACAGGACCACACAGCGCCCTGTCATTTACCGCCCAGACCCCCAATCATACATCGGGGAGAAGCGGTATCAGTGCACATAACGTGCGATGATACCGTTTCTGGGCTTCATACATCCCCCCCATTAAGTGTTATGAGCTTTACTTTGGATGAAAAGTTGGAGACCAAGGTAAACATTTTTGTTGTATCATTTGTGACTCCTCACAGGTTGGCCAAAGGGTTATGGCACATCATGAATTTTGCTGTTCCAATCTTTTAAAATCTTACAAGACCATGGAATGTAACATGAATCAAGCCCATTGTACTCTAAACTCAGCTTACTTGCACCTGGATGAAACAAAGATTTGTTACAATTTCTTGATGTACATTTTTGGTCAGTTTTGTATAGTGACATCATGGAAAAATATTCCTGGGAGCTATTTGAATATCTCATCTTGGAAAACCAAACGTTGCTCTTGCAAATATAAAACTAATTTAGGAAACATGAAAAAAATCCCTTGTTGTTTGCAGGCCACCTCTTCATCCCATGCAATAACTACTGTCTGCACACTAAATACTCAGGAGCTACAATTTCACAGTCTGTTTCAGAGATAGCTATTGGAGACATAAAATATGCTTCTCCTGAGAATATCGGACTATCACTTGTAATGAATTGGGACAACTGTGGACACAACTGTAAATGATTCTGAAAATGAAATATAAATGCATATAACCATTCTTTCCTACCCATTCATATTTCATAGTGGTCTGGAGAGAGCATTGCTATTAAATAAGAGTTGATGAAGGGTACCGAGGATAGTTAAACTTCAGATGACTGCCAAACTCATTATAAAATCGCAAGATCTAATTAAACAATTTGGCAAACCATACAAATCTGAATTGCATTAAGCTGGTTTTGGCAGCACAAATGCCTGAATTAAGATACAACCCGTTTCATTATAATGTTATTAGCTTTTTCTCTATAAAATCCATAATTTTAACTTGTAAGGGTTTATTACTCAGTTAATATGAAGGACAATTATTACATGCATGCCAGGTAAATGTGAAATAAAGATGAAAACAACATATTTGTAAATATGACAAATTATAGAGAATAGGGTCAATTCTACTTTTAAAAATATTTAATTTCTAACAGCATATAATATAGTAAGTCAAGTACAATAATACCGGTCTGTTCTTTATGCATTGAAAATATGATTTACAGAAATATGCAGATGTTGTAGCCTCTACAATACAGCTATTGTACTCTAATGTATTCTACCATAACAGCAAGGGGGGCAGGTAGACATAAGTAATCGATAGCTGAATGTCAAATTTGTATGGTTGTATGCCACTGTTTGGCCGGCAGGAAGAGCGCATCACTGGCACCCCATTGCAGGCCAGGCTGAGGGTATGGCAGAATAAGGAAGTTACGGTGATGATTGGCAGTAGCGATGGGATGTGTGGTTTAGGGACCCGTGATTTACAGGTATTGATTGGGGTAGGGGGCGAATGAGTGAGTGCAGAGTGTGTGTGTGTGTGTGTGTGTGTGTGTGTGTGTGTGTGTGTGTGTGTGTGTGTGTGTGTGTGTGTATCTGTGTGTATGTGAGAAAATGAAGTCATTATGCTGGTGCTTACCATCAAATCTCTCATAAGAGAAAATACTATAACTATTACAACACCATATCAGCATTATAGCAATTGTAGTCTTTTAATAAATAGAATTACTAATCACCACCTAATACGAAGAAGGCACAGATAGCATATAGGGAGAGTCTATTTTTCCAAGTGCCACACAACTGCTGTATACACACAATACCCTATCCTCACATCTATGCGGCTAATCAATAAATATAGGAATGCTATCTACCTATGGGCCTGATTCAGGTTCAGGTTTACGTAGATTTGATATTTACATAAATCACTGATGTTTTTCAATCTGCGCATGCGCAGGAGCCACACTGCTCCTGGTGATGGGGAGCATTACAGAAAATGAGGCGTATTGACCTTATTTTCTGGGCATACCAAAGCAAGTGGCTGCGTCCTTGGATGCAGCTTCACTGGCCCCGGCAGCACAATGTTACCGGACAACCTGAGTAACCTGAGGGCTACTCACATGTCCAAGGTTGATACAATGCTGCATCTTTGGTTACAGCAACGGATCAGTGAAGCCAACAGTGGGCTTTTTACTTAACGGCTTTTGCATATTTTAGCGTGTGCCTGTACCGTAATTCTCTGAATCAGGCCCTATGTACATTAAAAACCAATATAAGGAATAATATAAAATTGTATACAGCAAATTCCATATTTTAGGCAACAGTTATGTTCTTTCTTTTCATAAATTGACGACTTTATATTTCGTTACAGTATAATGTACAATGGATGTTACTTTTACATGTTTTTCTATTTGTATTAATAAAAGTTATGTTTTATCTATGAATGAGGAAAGATTATTCAGGATAAGTAATTTAAAGTAGAGTATTCGAACACCTATTAGGATGCAAGCAGGGCTATTTTTCAGGCGGAATGGACTGGAACGCTGTTCTTGAAGCTCTTTTAAAAATGACATAATCAGGAACGATGTTCCAGAACCCGCCTGTCAGCGCAGTGCATTGGGATTCGGGTGGCAGCGGTGTAGATTGGCTCCAGGGCGCAACTTGGTTGCAGATTGCAATTCGCACCTCCACAGATCCAGCCTTCTCTGTCCTGTGCCACCCTCCCCACACAAAGTCCAGAGATCCCTGGTCTTTGCTTCCCCTTTCCCTGGCATTTTCTATGTATTATATGTGGATCTAGCTTTTTCAATGTTTTTTTTGTGGATCTGACTTTTTCAATATTAATATGGATCCTAAGAAAATATGTAATACACCCGCGATCCAAATATAATAGAGTGCAGCTCAAAAAGACTTTTGTGAACTACACACGTCACACAATAAGACACAGATAAATATATAAAGTACCTTGATAAAGTCTATTAGACGAAACCCATTGGTGATCTGTGGGAGCTGCCAGCATCTGCAATCTGAAAGGGACCTGTCATTCTGCAGGGAAGGTGAACTGCTTTGGGGTAGCATTATCACCCCCAATGCCTATCACTGTGCCTTTCTGAAAAGGTTTTTTCTGGTATGTTGCCATCCTGTGTTTATTTGTGACAAATGTATGTTTTTTGATGAATATTTTTTTAATGAAAGAAAAAATAAATGTGACAGTATTTCATGGTGGGAGATTCCAGATTGTGATTCTTTGAGGTGCTGTCTGACACTGAAAGGGTGCATTGGAGTGTGTTGAAACAAGGAATATCCGTATATATCCCAAAAGAATTTCTAAGAAACCGTTTTCATTGGAGGAAGTCTGAGTTTTGTTGAGAAAAATTGACTGTTTAATGGAGTGACTTATTTATATACTTCAGTGGAGGAGCGCTCACTTGGTTTTATATATTAATATGGATCCTGCTTTTCTTATATACAGTACTAGCTGGAGTACCCGGCGTTGCCCAGGATTTTAAGAATGTTTGCTTATACATCAACCTCCAACCAACCTCTCCTTAGGCAGGCCTCAGGAAAAAGTGTGACAAACTTCCCCATCAACAGTCCTAAGGTGTTCTAAGGAAGTAGGACCTGTAATGGTGTAAAGCAAACTTCGGAGATAGAAGCATTCAAAATTTGTAGGATGTACAGTGTAAACATAGCCAAGAGCTTCTGTTGTTCTGATACCAGGATGACCATTTACAGCGACTCCCTGTTTTCTGTGCAGAAAAACGTTTGGAGAAGCATTATTTTGGCAGCTCACAGTACAGCAGAGTCCTTGCAAAGTCATCATTTTGACACAGTTGGAAGAAAGAAGTGAATGTTGTTGCGTAATTTGGTATAGTCAGACAGTTGAGAATGCTGGCAAAGCCTGCTAAAGCTCTCTTTGATAATAAACATTAAGATCATGACAAAACATGACAACACAAAACGCTTGCTCCGAGGCCCTACCCATATGCCGTGAGGCCCCACAATGAGCGTCCAACAAATATGTGGTTTTTCATTAATTAAAAATTAACAGTAATTAATTTCCATAAAAAAATTTTTTAGATGCCTCAACTGTGTTTTAATACGCTCGTATGTAAAATGTCACGATCTTCGCTTGTAAACTGTGGATTTGTATAGAATGACAGAAGGACAAATTTTCGCTTTGATATAGTAGAGAAGATAGAAAAGAAAAAATAGTAGATAAGCGAAATCCTTTTCTAATTCCATACCTGACCTGTAGAGGGCGAATGCTATGCAAAAATTGTGGTTTTCAATTAATTAAAAATTAACAGTAATTAATTTCGATTTAGTGGAGAAGATAGAAAGAAAAAAATAGTAGATAAGCTAAATCCTTTTGTAATTCCTTACCTGACCTGTAGGGGGCGAATGCTATGCAAAAATTAAAAATTAACAGTAATTAATTTCGACTTCAAATTTTTTTAGTTGTCACCGCTGCGTTTTAATACGCTCGTATGTAAAATTTCACGATCGTGGCTTGTAAACTGTGGATTTGTATAGAAAGATAGAAGCACAAATTTTCGCTTTTATATAGTAGATTGTTGTGGCTTGATGTGGCTTCCTATATATTTAGTATGGATTCTAGTTTTCTGTAGGTGTGTGTGAATTTAAAGCTGTTTCCTTTCCTACATTTCTGTATTTGTATAGTTATATATAATTATATGATAGAATGATGTTATAACAATACCCACCCCCACAGCCCAAACTTTGACAATTTTCACAACCCCCCCCCCATTCCTTGGATGTAAGTGGCAGTGTCTTCTCATTGGAAGCACTAACTGCTGGTCACAGCCAGACAGGCAATCCCAGGGGGAGGTGTTTTCTCCCCCTGGGACTGCCAGCAGGGCCGCAACTAGAAGTGGGCCAAAGGGGTATGTGACCCGGGTGCCTGACTTGAGGGGGTGCTGGGAGGCTAGGATGCTGCTCTTGTGGGTTTGGAGCCGCATCCCTGCCTTGAGAGGCACAGAGACACTATCAGTCTAATGTGGTGCCGGTCGCAAGCCAATCAGTGTTCACGGACCAGCAGCCAGTCAGCAGAGGCTGCCAGTCCGTGAGCTCCAATTGGTTCACGAGCAGTGCCACTTTACAATGACAGCAGTACTGATCGTTCCCCAGCGTGTGGCAGCCTCATCCCGTGTCACCCCGAGCTCACCCCCCGTACGGCCCTGGCAGGTAAGAGAAGGGAGATGGGGCCTCAATGTGGCTTAATGGAAAAGAGGCCTTACTGTGGCATAATGTGTAAGGGGCCTTAGTGTGGCATAATGTAAAGGGGGCCTTACTGTGGCATAATGTATATGGGGCATTACTGTGGCATAAATGTATAAGGGGCATTACTGAGGCTTTATTAATAATGGGTATTACTGTGGCATAATGTGTTGTAAGGGGCATTACTGTGGCATAATGTGTTATAAGGGTCATTAATGTGTGGCATAATGTGCTATAAGGGGCATTACTGTGTCACAAAACCACACACCCTTTTCATCCTAAATGTTGTATTTTTTTGGGGGGGGCGCCAAATTATGGCCTTACATAAATCCTGACGAGTGACAAAAATCCTAGTTTCGGCCTTGATATATATGTATATACACAGTCACACACACAAATACACACACTCCCTCTCTGATACATGCGCTACATTCATACATACACTCCTTATCTCATCATGCACACTTTCCTCACAGACACAAGCATAAACACTAACACACACTACACTATATCTACCGGTGTTGCTGCCTCCTCCAGCTTCCTCCATGGATTGCAGTGAGTTTGAGTCTACCCTGTGGATTTATGTGTCCTGTGTACTGACCAAAGATCCTGGTACCTAATTATCCTTTGGATTCTGTACTTCTGCCTGGATATATCTGACCACTGTGTACCAATCTTACCCGCTGGTTACAATTTCCTCATTTATCCTTGGCTGTACTTCTGTCTGGATAAATTTGATTCATTGTCTGCTGACCTTGCCTGTTTACCTCATTAAACCTTGCCTGTATTTCTGCCTGGATATATCTGATCACTGTGTACCAACCTTGCCTGCTGACCATAATTACCTAAGTAACCCTTGCCGGGACCTCCACCCTGATACTTCTTTTATTGTGTACTAAACTTGCTACTATCCACTGTTTTGGAACTATTCTGTTTCTCCCTACTTTTAGTTCCTCTGAAGAGCTCTGCACATTGGGTATCAGAATAAGGAATCCTATCACTAGCTTCCAGTATAAAACCCTTGATTGTGTTACTGAGTGTGACAGTTGGGACCTATGATAAAATTAGCCCCCCACAATGGAGCATCCAATTAGTGAATGAGTCTCTGTTTGACGCCTGGTTTCCAGCACCTCGCAGGACATGCAAATTAATCTTACAATAAACAAAACCAAACTAAAAGCACCCTCTGCACCCATTCAATCTCATTGAAAAATAAAACGTGGCAATAAAAATAATAACTTGTTACATAATTTAAAAAAAACTGTATTTACTTGGTAAGGGATGAAAGGATATGTTCACCCTTGCATTGGTAAAGTCTTTTTACAAAGTTACACTCTTTATGATAATTGCTGCTGAGATACATGCTCCAGTGGCAGGTATAAAAGATTGGACGAGTGGAGTATAAATCCTCTTTCTGGTAGCTTCAGGGGTAGAGTGACATCTGTTGATTTTCTATGTAAAGAATTAATGAGTAACAAAGCATTCTTAATAAATTCAGTTCTGGCTCTGTTAAAACGTAAGACTCCCCTTCCAGGGATGATGTTTAAAAAAATGTTTAAAAAATAATAAATTACACTCACAGAGCCTGCGTGGAATATTATGGTGAAGTTCTCTAAGGTGTAAATTTAATAGACTTCAATGTTTAGTTACAATATAAGAAATATTTTGTTCCAATAATGACTTAAAAGTAGTTCACAATTGCATTGTGCCACTGCAATTCGCTAAAACTTGCATTGGCCATAATTTCATAGTACATCACTTTCACCAATCATTCACTGTGAGACTAAAGTACCTGATAGCACAAGATATGTTTAACAACCAGTGAAGTAAGTGATTAAGTTGCATGTATTGCAACAATCGGTGCTGTAGCAGGAAACAAATATGCCCTTGGCCAGTCCCACAGCCAGGCACATTACTAGGACGGGTCCAATTGTCAAATCCTCCTCCCAGACCCCCTCTTCTTGACATTATGTCACTTGTGAGGAGGCACATGTGACATCATGATGTCATGAGAAGGAGGTCAGGACTTGTCCTACCGACGCTCATGGACAGCTCTCCATGCTGCAGAGTGCTGTTCCAGGCTCCCTGCAAGCCAAATAAAGGTGCCACCTGGTCAGTGATGGTGAAACCCTTCAACCTTGCAGGCTTGGCAGCGACAATGCTCAGTCACTCCTAGTTGTGGCCCTGGCAATAGTTATTGAAGTAACTGTCATATTCAAATGGAAGGCAGCTTCAGTATTTTTTTTAGTAAGGGGTCTTGCTGCGATGTAACCAATTCAATATTAAGAATAAGGTTAAATGGGCCTCATGGCATTAGGTTTGGTATTTTTGTCAAAATAAATAAATATAATGTTATAAAAGATGAGCTGTGTTCTGGTGACACTCAGAAATGTGGACCTGGGTCACTTATTACCCAGGCATAAGGAGGCATGTCAGAATCTCTGTAGTTTTTAGTTTATAGATGGTTGCCTCTAGTTTGATGTGGTTATGACAATTTTGACACTTACTGTACATATGTACAATATGTTGAAATGCTAAATAGGTAAAATAAGAGAGGATTTTATATCATGTTTGCCAATGCTGATGGTCAAATCATCTTCTTTCAAAGTAAAATTTATAAATAGTTGAACCACCGTTTTTTTATACATAAGACAGTAATTGTTTATTTGATTTTTATTTTTTCAGTTTTATAAAATATCTTTTTCTTAAAAATGTCATTACATAGAAACATAGAATTTGACGGCAGATATGAACCACTTGGCCCATCTAGTCTGCCCCTTTTCATTTATCCTTTTGGCAACTTCAACCCTATTTGCTCCTTACGTCTCTCTTAAGGATATTCTTATGCCTATCCCAACCGTGTTTAAATTGTTCTACTGTCTTAGCTTCAACCACATCTGATGGGAGGTTATTCCATTTATCCACTACCCTTTTTGTGTGAAGTAATTTTTCCTCAAATTTCCTCTGGGCCTACCTCTCTCCAGTCTCAGTGCATGTCCTCGTGTTCTTGTACATCTCTTCCTTTGAAGAATGCTTCCCTCCTGTAACTTGTTAAAACCCTTCATGTACAGTATTTGAAAGTTTCTATCATGTTCCCCCTTTCCCTTCTCTGTTCCAAACTATACATATTAAGATCTTTTAGTCTTTCTGGGTAAGTTCTGTGCTGTAGGTCATGCACCATTTTAGTTGCCCTTCTTTGTACCGTCTCTAATGTATTAATATCCTTCTGGAGATATGGCCTCCAGAACTGAACACAGTATTCTAGATGAGGCCGTACCAATGACCTATACAGTGGTATTATCACTTCTTTTTTCCTGCTACTGATTCCTCTCCCTATGCAACCAAGCATCTGACTTGCCTTCCTCATTGCTTTGGTGCATTGCTTGCCTGCCTTCAAGTTTTCTGAAATGGTGACTCCTAAATCCCTTTCCTCCTCTGTATTTTCCAATATAGAGTCCTTGATACTATATTTAGCCTTTAAGTTATTGGGACCCAAGTGCATGATTTTGCATTTTTTTACATTAAACTGTAGTTGTCATGTTCTTGTCCATTCCTCTAGTCTACCCAGATCCCCAGTCATTTGTTTTACCCCTCCTGGTGTGTCTACCCTGTTGCATACTTTTGTGTTATCTGCAAAAAGGCATACTTTCCCTTCAATACCATTTGCAATATCACCAACATAGATATTAAAAAGCATTGGCCCAAGTACTGATCCCTAGGGTACTCCACTGGTAACATTTCCCTCCCGTGAATACACTCCATTTACTATAACTCTCTGTTTCCTATCCTGCAACCAAGATCTTATCCATTCAACAGTCATAGAATCCAATCCCAAGCTTTCCAGTTTGTTTATCATTCTGCGATGCAGGACCGTGTCAAAAGCCTAGATATGCCACATCTAGGGCCCCCCAATCTATTTCTTTTGTCACCCAGTCAAAAAAGTCAATAAGATTTCTTTGTCATGATCTTCCCTGAATAAATCCATGCTGTTTGGGATCCTATAAATTTTTGGATGTGAGATATTCCATCACTCTTTCTTTTAATAGTGTTTCCATTATTTTTCCCACTACTGATGTAAGGCTTACTGGTCTGTAGTTACTTGCTTCTTCTTGGCTTCCACTTTTGTACAGTAGTATTACATTTGCTCTTTTCCAGGCCTCTGGAATTACAAGTTTGTTTTTACTCGAGAATGTAATTTCAAATTGAAATTTTGACTCAGATTAGTAAACTGCATGTATTAATTTAAAATGTTCACATTAAATATAAAAATGAAACATTATTCACTGATATTTCATTTTTTACTACATCCTATACTTGTCTGACCTTCTGAAATTAATTAGTGACATTTTTAATAGTTATTGCTTATAAAACATTTTCCATGAAACTACAATTTTTCATTTGAAAAACAAAGGTCTTTTTTTACAGCAGTTACCTACCTACAAAATGTGGTATTTTTATCCTGCTGTCAGATGTAATTAACCTTTTCATGATTCATATTTGGTGAATGCCTTCAGCCAAAATAATATAGAGTCATTGAAGCACTAACTAATTCATTTTAATTGAATGTTCTACTACATTTTACTATATAATATAGTAAAACATAGTTGTAGAGGAAATCGTGGTATAGCAATCTAACCTAATCTGAGCAACATATCCAGTCCTGAATGTCTAAACAGAATCTACTGAGCACTTCCAGAAAAACACAATAAAAAACTATATCTACTGTACAACAAAATGACAGCACTGTAATGCTTTATCTATGAAAGTGTAAAATGTGTGAAGTGGTAGTATAAAATAAAGGATATGGCTCTACTGAGATACATAATAGATTGAGAGTACAGAGAAAGTAGTGTAACTTCCAGAAATAATGTAAAATCAGGAGGATTTAAACTGACAGTTTGACTGTATTTCATATAAGTACTCCCAAGGATCTTTTGCTTCATCTTATTTTGAAAATAAATATACTTCTCAATCATTTTATTACACTTATAAAATTGCAGGTGAATTGAATCCTCTTTATATTTTTGATTATTGAAATGTTTTAGTTTTCTTAGAATATAAAGTGCACATACTTATTTTAATAGACCAATTAGCTGTACAAAGGGGACTTGCGTCATTGATTTTATTGTCGTGCTTAACTGTTCTTTTCAGCTATCAACCCGTGGCAAACTTGGGATGCCCTGTTATGAAAAATTTACCATCTCAATGGATCTCATTATTGTGGTAAGAGGTCCATGACCTCTCCCATGTATACCATATGGGAGAAAATTTTACATAAAAATACATTTTTTTTAAAAGAACTTACAGTAAATAAAGACTCCATCAAACTCAAATGGGAAATCTTTTTTTATAATCAAAAGAGAATAAAATAAAACCATTAAGAATAATTAAAACAATAAACAGCTTTTTTTAATAAATTGAAGTGTAGACATCAATGAAAACATAAGATAATGTACCAAACACACTAAAAAATAAAATAGATGGGTTGACATTCCAGCTAGTGCCTCTATACCAAATAATATTTAAATGTATTTATTTGGTGGGTATATTCCTCTAGGAGTCTTTAAAAAAAAAAAAACATGCTACCAATTTGGTTCTGCCTTTTAAATGATTGGTACTTTAAAGCATAGGGCAGACTTGCCAGGAACAAACTGATGCTTGCAGTTTACCCCTATGTATCTAAAGGTCACATAGGAAGTCAGTCAGAAAGGGGTCGTGGTCACTGCTACTGGTCACAATGTGCTCTTGGTTACTTAGAACTGTGCTCAAGTTCTCAGATGCACCACGGACATGGAATAGCACGAAGAACGTCAATGTTACATCAAGGCAAAATGAGGATAACTGAGGATAACATCACCAAGACAGTAAAACAAGGGTAGGTAGTAAGAAAATCAGCATAAAACAGACACAGACTAAACAGTGTAACAATGAAACTAACATACACAAATCATAGTCAAATATATGACAGAAAAGCACAAGGTCACAGGTTAATGCAAGGAAAAGCAGCTGAGACCGCTACTAAATAAGGGAGTGAGATAATTATGCAGAGAATTTGGCTCCAAGTAGGGTATATCAAAGAACCTGGCAGACATAAGCTGGAAAATGTTCCAGCAACCTCTAGTGTTGTAGCAGGCCTTACAAAAATGTGGATGCTTCAGAGAACTCATTACTGCAGAGAAAAAGGACATACTGTAGAAGGCTGACACAATAAACACAACTACAAAGCATAGGCAGCACTATACCATAGCACCTTCTCCAATAGGCAAGAAATCAAGGAGCAGACACTGATACAGGGAGATGGATTGAAAGCTACAGTAGAATCTCACACATTCCCAGGTATATCTTGTATACATTACATGCAATTGTGACTTAACATAGACCAAGGCATTACAAACATGTGTAAAGCATCAAAATACAGATATATTGAATATCTAGGACAAGTAAAAGCTGCATTTACAAGATGTCTCCGTACTGTACATTGAAACAGACATTTTGCTATAATGTAGCAGGTAAAAATGTGTCAAAATGGACCTGTATCTCAGACATTTACCTGGTAATGTATACGCCAGCATTGTTGCACAGTGATTTGCATTGCTGCCATATAGGGTGGGGAGTTTGTAAGTTCTTCTTGTCTTGTTTGGGTTTCCTCCAGTTGTTTATTCATTCCTTATATGTTATAGGTGTGCACATTTTATTTTTGTACTGAATTTTGCCTGATAGTTTACTGTGTACTGAGTCTGCCTTATTCCTCATTTTGTCCTGAGCTCTTCCTGCACTGACCAATTGCTTGGGTTTTGACAACTGTAGTTTGCTGCCTGCCCTGACTCCTGTCCTTGACATGGCTGCTTATATTTGCTGTCAGCCATGATTTGAGTTTAAATTTACAATTGAAATCAATAATTATTTTAAGTAAACTTGTAAGGTTTATTGCAGATTCTCATTCATTCATTCATTTATTCATTCATTCAGACCCTTTATTTTATGATTGCTCTGATTTTGTAGATCATCTCAATGATTTTTCAATTTGTAAATAGCAGAGCTGTAACTAGAAATATTAGTGACTGACTGGTGCACAGGGCAAACATGACACCAAATATAATTGTACCCAAATTAACCTAAAATATTAATTCCCTGTGCTCCCTTCAGATGTTCACCCTTGGTAGCTGGCCCTCCCCTATTTACAGCCCCTGTAAATAGTTTCAGCTTGTATCTGTATTGTTTGGTCCAGTGTGTGACTATATGTCATGAAGTTTTGTTAAACGCTCTTCCACTTCTGATGTTCTTTCAGAAAATTGGGGATTGCCTGCATAGATGTTTATATTCTCTATACAAGATAATTGGAAATCCCCTTGGTGCAGAGGGAGCACAGATACTGTGTAAGGTCATCATTTACACTGTGCCATTCTCAATCTGTTTCTTCAACCACGTAACTCTTAGGGTTAGGTGAGCATCCCTCCCTTGAAACAGGACAGTTCCACAGGTTTAAAGATTTTAGGTGGTCTCTGGGGCTTTGCTTGTACAGAGATCCATTTAACTTTCCACATTAGGCTGCAATGCTTTCATTTTAAGGTGAATGCTTTGTGTGTTGCAGGAACTCTCACTGAGGCAGCCATAGAATATGTGACTTAGCTTTAACTACAATTGTGAAAGCTGTAAACATGTTTTTCACTTAATATTATCAGTAAAAAAAAGTGGTTGTTCATAAATGTATTATATAATCAATAATTACATCAATTCTGATTTAAAAAAATAAAGTATGTTATTTCACCAGCAAAATCTTTACCATATGATAGCGGGTCATTCAGAATCTAAAGTACCTATAAAGTATTTAAGAGTTCTCTTACAGATTCCAAAATTTAGATTGCTAACACATTTATTGGCAATAAATAAATATTAAAACAGTTCTCTTTGTACTACTAACAGTAGGTAAGTATTGCCATTATGAGGCTGATTCTGAATCTCACATACAGGGGCAAATTCAGTTAGATGCGAAAAGTCCTGTACTTTTCACATGCCGGACTTTTCGCCGACATCGCTGGTTTTCCATGCAAAAAAGTATTGCGCCTCCCCGCTTATCCCCGTAGTCAATTAGAAATCTGTGAAAATGGCACCCGGCGAAACGCAATCAGGCGAAAAGTGCTGTCAGATTTGGGGAAATCAGCCTCTCACCCCTCAAAAGATGCACTAACATTGGGGATCATGGTAGAGGCCCCCTGAAAAGCCCTGCTGAAGCTATTTGGGGTACTTAAATGCTCTCATTAGCTGATAAATAGCATCTTTGCACAATAGCATTTAGCGGGTTTTTTTGGTGAAATTAACTAGTCCCAGCAAATTTGAGGTACATGAAAATGGGTGCAAGTATGGTTAAAAATTGCAAAAGTGAGATTTTAAAAAACGTGAAAAACGCACCTTCAGCAAGCACCTGCAATCAAAATAAAAACCTCCCCCATACTTGCAGATCCCCCCAAAGTCTATTTCGCTAGTTTTTAAGATTGTACCCCAACTCTGTACTTTTTTGCCCCCTTTTTCAAAACATTTTTTGGGGTGGTCTTTTATTTTTTTTTAGGATTTTTTTTACGCAGTTTATCTTTATGGGACCTGTCCTAAGGGTGCAGGGTGGTTTCCCTACCTCTGCACCCCAAAACCACAATTCTGCACTTTTTTTCGACAGCTATTCATAGGCAAAACTTTTCCGCCAGGTACATTGCATTGCGTTTCCGCACTGGCAATAAGTCGCCACAATTGAATACAGGGATAAGTTTCCGCTGGCGAAATTACGTCACCGGCAAAACTTTTTTGCCAAAAACGTCTTTTCGCCGCTAATTGAATATGGCCCAAAGTGGTTGTAGTTGCTGGCAGCCACAGAAGCCTGTTTTACTACTTTATGCTATTGCATGAATCTGTACAACTAATGCAGCAACCCCTGTACAATCTGTACAAAATCAATGCGCACCAACCCGTGTGTGCGCATTGATTTTACGCAGGTAGCCACAACCATCATTATTAATACCTGCACTTGCACCAGTCCCAGGCTAGGTGCAAGAGATCAAGGCAGTTTCTAGATGATATGGCTCCCAGTGCGAACAGTAAAAATGCGCCCCCTCCGGCAAGCATAAGATAGTAACCTGGCACGCGCAGACTGAATAGGGGGACATGGTCTCACAGTAAGGGGATTGGCCTCACAATAAGGGGCATGGCCTCACAATAAGGGGCGTGGTCTCACAATAAGGGGCATGGCCTCACAATAAGGGGCATGACCTCTAAGGAAAAGACTACCATATGACTTATGAACAGTGACGTAAATTTATCCCAGGCGCCCAAAGGCAAGTTATAATTTGGTGCCCCACCCCCCTGTCACAGCCGCTGACACTGTAGTGTAGCAATTTGCATGCAGACAGGCTATAGATAGACGAAGGCAGCAGCTAATAGTCTGACATGGAGCTCTCCACTAGTGTATAGTGGCTACTTAGGTGCCAGGAAGAGGTGACATATATTTTCTGCCGGTACACTCCGGGTACATAGTTGCAGCCATAAGTGGGTTGAATGTTGTGGACAATGGAGGAGGTGCCCCTTCAGAGCTGGAGCCCGGCGGCAGGCGCCTTCATTGTCTCCCATAGTTCTGCCCTTGCTTATGAATAAATTACGTCAACATCACCATAGGATTAAGGTCAACAAAGCCACCTGCTGTTTTCCTGTTTAGCATGAGCCACACTTCTAATGTGCATTAGATAATATACAGATGACATCACCCATTCAACTAATCCATTTCATACCCAATTCCAATCATACTATGGGGTCTATTTACTAAGCAGTGTTAGGAGACAGAGTGAAAAGTGATAAGTCAGTGATAAGGTGCCAGCCAATCAGCTCCCAACTGTCATCTCACAGGCTGTGTTTGAAAAATGACAGTTGGGAGCTGATTGGCTGGCACCTTATCACAGACTTATCACTTTTCACTCTGTCTCATAACACTGCTTAGTAAATAGACCCCTATGAATCATAAGGCTCATCATTTTACTAGTAACGCCCCTCACACAATATTATGCCACATACAGTATGCCACATAGTATTAATGTCAAGGCAACACCAACCTTTAAAATTTCTCAATGGCGGATGTATTCCTGCACATTTTATGGGGGTTTTATGTGCAACATGTCCCCCCCCTCCATTGGAGACCACAGTCAGTGGTCCTGCCACTTCTGGGTTCTACTGTTCGCGCAATCACCCTTCACTGTTACTAGATGTACCACTTGTTATCTAGCATCTGCCAGCAGCAAATGCTCAGTGGAGATCTCCCGGTTCTCAATGTGCCAGAATTGTCTCCTCTGAGACAATGGCCATTTTGGGAGGGACATTTTCAATAGTATCCATGTGCCCCTATTCCCTCCACTCCGGTGGCCAATGTCAGCAGGGGTTGTTGCGCGCCCCATGTGAATGCACCGCCCTCCCGCCCCTAGAAAAAGCCCTGCAAGAGATCCATCTGAAACAGGATTAACTTTCCTTGTGCATGACTCAAATCACATGGAGCTTTTGACACATGCCCACGACGCTCCCACAAGTCAGGGTGGTTTGCCAGCACACAGTTCACGCCATGAAACCCCCTATTTCACAGAAAGACAGATCCAGCCAAGTTGCCTTCTGACTGAAAATAAGATGGACGTATGTTATAATGTGTGAGTTAACTTCTGCGCATGCTCTGTATGGAAAAACTTATTTATTTCTGTGAAGAGAGATCCCTGCGACTCAGAATCAGCTCCTATGTCTGCATTGGACACTAGACTGATTTATTTATTGTTTATTTCCAGTTATTAATATAGCGCACACATATTCCGCAGCGCTTTACAGAGACTGTTTTGGCCATTCACATCAGTCCCTGCCCCAGTGGAGCGTACAATCTATATTCCCTATCACATGCTCACACACATACACACTAGGGTTAATTTTGTTGATAGACAATTAACCTACCAGTATATTTCTGGATTGTGGGAGGAAATCGGAGTACCCGGAGGAAACCCACACAAACACAGGGAGAATATACAAACTCCACACAGTTATGGCCGTAGTGGGATTGAACTCACAACCTCAGTGCTGTGAGGCAGTAACGACTGATGCAGATTTGTTTGCAACATGGGCTGAACTCAGGCAATCAGAAGTAAGCAAACAGAGCATAACTCTGCTCATAGGCGTACATATATGGCTACTGTATGCAAAGAAACCGGTGACAGGGACAGGTAAGTAACACTGCTACTGCTGTAGCCACTCTACTAATCCCGGGGACAGCTGCTTTTCGAAGCTCCGGTGATAAGTATCCCCCATGGCGAGGTGAATACGGCCCCCGATGATGAATAGGCCTCTTGATCTGCTTTTATACCTTCTTCATAGAACAATATTGTCAAACAGCTGTCAGCGGAGTAAGACACAGATAAAATAATATGTATATAAACAAATTATCGAATGTGGCTTAAATGTCAGAGGAGGTACAGTAAATGCAAATTAATGATTTGATTGTCTTTTACATGGTTTAATTATTACATTATAAGCTTTTATTTAGTTTTTGCAATCTGTGTATAGTTAATTGAATGCATTGAAACAACTTTTCTCTGTCCTTATTTGAATACATTTTATGTGAATGGATTCTCTACACACGTTTGTGGATAGTGCAAGTACAGCACATTGTACAGAATCTTCTGTGTGATTGTGATGAGTTCTCATCCTTTTTATATTGTAGTTACTTTGCTTAACCTGGAAACAAACTAATGATGATTCAGCTGCAACAAAATAAATTCCAATGGTAGTAGACAATTTTCTGCTGTAATGTTTATAATTCTCTGTGTGGCTCAAGGTGACCTGTACAGACACCAGAACATTTTCTGTAAGGTGCTGCAGAATGTGTAATATGTGCTTTCTATAACATAGTGTTGCTTAAAATTAGTACAGGTACAAACAGTATCTTACAAATTGTATTAAATTATAGCTATAAAATTATCTTAAGTGTGGATAGGAAGACAGGACATATACATGCAGTAGTGGTATAAAGGAATAAGCATATTTACTAAGATACTAAAAAAAAAGTTGCGGTATAAAAGTTGATTAAACAACTTAATGGAAGATGTACGAAGGGGCTATAGCTGCTAAATCAGTTACTTCATACGTCATGTGATGTCATTACCATTTACCAAGTGATCGGAATGACTGGGGCGCATGTGGCAATGTATGAACGGTCAGTGGCAATGCAGTTACCAAACATTAGGAACATTTTCATACAACTCCCTCTCTGTCCTGTGGGAATTCAAGACTCGCTCAAACTCGCGTTTGTGATTTTCATGCTCAAACATTAAGCATTTTTAAGAAATTGTGTTTGCCTGTCTATTTTGTGTGTATTGTAAAGAAAGGGCTAAAAATCAAGGGAGGAAACATAGCGTTTTTCTCGCCCCCCCCTCCCTCCCCCTAAAAAAAAGTACAAACAGCCACTGGACCTTTGAGCCCGTTCTGGTACAGGATAATTGGGGGGAAAACCGGCATTGGGTTCCCCCTATTTTCCTATAACCAGCACCGGGCGGAACCAGCAGGGGGGTGTAGTGGGTATGTTCCAGATGACTAATGAGAGACTGGGATGTTGCAACAAACTTTTATTCCATACTTGAAAAGGCAGAGCCAGTGTAATGGCTTCTTAAGCTGGGTACACACTAAACAACTTTGTAACTTTGTACCCATCGATGTGACCCACGACCCCAGTGCCGACGGGCCGACATATTGGTAGGTCCATACACACTGGGCGATCCGGTTCCCGACCGCCCGGTATGCTGGTCCCTGCCGCATAGCGCTGCAGGGGATCATCAACCGCATTGCCTGATCTTCCTGCATGTACAAAACATGAAGCGATGCAGCTGATGACCCCACGGGAGTGCGCACTACATGATTTAGTGCATACACACTGCACAATATTTTCAATTTGTCGTCCCGATGCGTCGGAATCAGCCAAAGTGTTAACAATATCTTGTAGTGTGTACCCAGCTTTACAAAAAAGCAAACAACAATTCAGCTTACATGATACAGCAGTTCAAATGAGCAGAGTATTCACAGCTATAAGCCCATTTTCTAAGTCGGACGCCCTCATTTTGCATTGCATTGAAGTATTCAGGTTTTTATTTATTGATGTGCCACATTGTACATGTTTCCACCTTTGATTACATAAATCGTTATTGTTTTAGTATTACATCATAGTCTATTGTTTATGGTACTTCAAGTCACAAGCTACAGAAGTGTTTCCCATTACATTCTATACAGTCTATACCATCTGGACCTAGGCACACTAAGGTACATACAGTACGATATAGTTTTTTTTTTAGCGCATTTATTATTAATACCTTTTAAATTTAACTTAGAAGGGATGACACCCTTCTCTATAGATGCAGCATAGCCCGCTCACTACACTTATACCCTGTGCACAGTGATTACCCAGGGTTGCCGATATTCTGTCTGCCCCTTCCGGGAAGGAGCAGTCAGATCGGCATAGCAGGGACGTGGCCAGCACAAGGAGGCGGGGGTACACAGATTACCAATATTTGTAGGTGGAGCGGGGGCGTGGTCATGCAATCGTGTGATTTTGGTCCCGCCCCTGCTACGCAATGCCTTGGGAAGCAGGGGACGGGGCCAAAATGATGCGATTCAGCATGAATCGCGTCACCGCCGCCCCTTGTTAACGTGGGGGGGGGTTGGACAGGTCGACGGCCGCTGGGAGGCTTGCCTATCTTTCCGGGGGCGACGGGAACAGCAACCGATTTTCAGGAGGCTCCTGACCCAATCGGGAGGGTAGGTAAGTATGTGATTACCTCCGTACTTATTCACAGATTACCAGTATTTGTAGGTGGAGCGGGGGCATGGCCATGCAATCGTGTCAGTTTGGTCCCACCCCTGCTACACAATGCCTTGTGAAGCAGGGGACGGGGCCAAAATGATTCAGCATGAATCGCGTCACCGCCTCCCCTGCTGCGGTGGTTTCTCTTGTTAAGGCGGGGGGGTTGTACAGGTCGGCGGCCGCTGGGATGCTTGCCTATCTTTCCGGGGGGGCCGGGAGCGGCAACCGATTTTCAGGAGGCTCCTGGCCTAATCAGGAGGGTAGGTAAGTATGTGATTATCTCCGTACTCATTCACAGCAGTCAGGGTTCAGGTTGTCCAGCATAGAGAAGGCTGCCAAAGGTGCAACCTCTACATCGCATTCCCCCTAACTCATCTAACCAGGTTTTTATATCTTAGCTGGTCTTAATTGAGGTAAGGGTGTGGTTCCTTCCTGGCTACAGGAGGTTAACCCTTTACTTAGAATGTGGGAGAGACCCACTCTGCCAAAGGGAGGTAATGTCATAGCAAAGAGACACAGTGTGGGATCCCCCTGCCAAAGCATTAACCAACCCCAATCAGTGCAATCACACTGATCTGTGCAATGCTTCAGGAGACCACGTAGCTCACAGGCACTTCTATTCATTTCTTCTATGCTACTCTGTGTTCTATTGTGTTTTTAAACATGATTCTTAGGAAATCTGTGAGTTGTATTTCTGTTTATGGAAAGTACTTGGTTGTTAGTTTGATGATCTATTGACTTCTATTTGCATGTTTTGCCATCTTTTTCTGTGCAGAATTGTGAATGCATGGGAATGCAATCTTGGTAAGACACAATTCTTAGTAAATATACACCTTAAAGTAGTCATGAAACATAGCATACTTTATATCCCATCCTTTAATATAGCAAAACTTCTGAAGTTCACAGGGAGTCCACCAAGTCATAAAGAGAGCAACATACCTCAAGCTGCATGTTTTGACCCTTCTTTCATTTATTATAGTGGAAAATCATTGCTCTACAAGGTCGTATGAGACCACCAGGATACCAGGCAAATCCCCAGAGGGCCAAGATCCGACATTATGACCCCCTGGGCTGGGGCTGGGGGGCAGAGTTGCCTATAACTTCCCAAGCAGTTCCTATAATGGACTGTCTCTGTCTTCTAGTAGTTTTTAAACTTGTAAGGAAACCAGTCACTGCTGCTCTTCCTTCTGGCTTGTCTTTCTTCTGCAGCCTTCATCTCCGCATCACTTCCTGGAAGAGTATCATATGGTTACTGATTCCAATCCCAAAATCATTCACGGAAATTTGGGATTACTGGGCTCTAATATCAGAATCCTGGAATTAATTATGGGATTGAGAAAAGGGAAAAATGGGTAACAAAATCATTATATATACCTCCTGTCTTCTCTGCCATCCATCTCCCCTCCTGTCCTCTCTGCCATACATCCCCGACCTCCTGTCCTCCCTACCATCCATCTCCCCTCTCCTGTCCTCTCTGCTACCTATCTCCCCCTCCTGTCATTTCTGCTATACATCTCTAACCTCCTGTTCTTTCTGTCATCCATCCCCCACCTCCTCTCCATACTCACAGCCAAGTCCTCCTGTCCTCTCTGCTATTGATCTTCACCTCCTGTCCTCACTACCATCCATCTCTCCCTCATGTTATCTCTGCCATCCATCTCCCACCTCCTGTCTTTTTTGCTATACATCTCCACCTCCTCTCCTCCGTGCAGGGCCGAAATTAGGATTTTTGTCACCCTGGGCAAGACAGTAATTTGGTGCCCGTCCTGGTAATTCCCCCATAGTAAAGCCCCCTGCAGCAGTGACCCTGTAGTAATGCCCCCTTCAGCAGTGCACCTATAGTAATGCCCCCTTCAGCAGTGCACCTATAGTAATGCCCCCTGAGGTAATACCCCTGTAGTAGTGCACCTATGGTAATGCCCCCTGAGGTAATGCCCCTGTAGTAGTGCCCCTATAGTAATGGCTCCTTCAGCAGTTCACCTATAGTAATGCCCCTGAGGTAATGCCCCTGTAGTAGCGCTGACATAGTAATGCCCCCATAGTAATGCCCCTGTAGTAGTGCCCATATAGTAAAGCCCCTTTAGTAGTGCTCATATGGTAATGCCCCTGTAGTAGTGCCCCTATAGTAATGTCCCCATAGTAATGCCACTGTAGTAGTACCCAAATTGTAATGCCCCTGTAGTAGTGCCCATATGGTAATGCCCCTGTAGTGCTGCTTACACGAAAAAACAAACTAACATTACTTACCTTAAATCCTGCTCCTGCATCCGCCGCCGTCCGGTCCACCCGGATGCTCCTCGGAACTATGGGAGAGATGTCATGACTCCTCTCCGATAGTGCCCATGGGGAAAACTGGAAGCTGGAGTTCAGGAGAGAACTCCAGCCTCCGGCTACCGTGGCTCTGCAGAGAAGGAGCCAGGCGCCCGCTGGTAATAAATCTCAGTGGGCGTCCAGCTTGGAGCCTCCCTGCAGTGCCGGGTTGGAGGACACTGGCAGCTGGTGCAGCAGCGCACCCGATGCACGTGCACTGCAACCCCCCCCAGTTGCGGCCCTGCTCCCTGCCATCCATCTCCCCTGTCCTGACATGTCTGCAATCCATCTCCCACCTCCTGTCCTCCCTGACATCCATCTCACCTATCCAGTCTTCCCTGCCATCCATCCCCCACCTCTTGTCCTCTCTGCCATCCATCTCCACACCTGTCCTCTCTGCCATCCATCTCCCAACCCTTTGTCATTTCTGCTGTACCTCCCATTTCTTGTCCTCTCTGCCATCCATTCTACACCTCTTGATTTCCCTGCAATCGATCTCCCTCTCCTTTCCTCTCTGCCTTCAATCTTCCACATCCTGTCTTTTCTGCTATGCATCTTTCCCTTTCTATCTTCTCTGCCATCCATCTCCTCCCACCTTTCCATTCTGCCATCCATCTCCCCTTCTTGTTATCTATCCTACCCCCTTCTGTGCCACATGATGTCCTACCCCACTGCTATATTTCTGCCTCTTTCCCCCTGATAGCCTTCTCCCCTTCCATCCAACATCCATTTCCCCTCTCCCCCCTCCACATTCACTTACCTTATTCACATAGTGGTGCTCAGAGGGGACTTCTGTCTTTGGCAGGTGCATTATCTGGTCCTCTCCCTGGTCCAGGTGCAGTAGAAGTGCTGGAGTCCTGTAATGTGGCTGCTCACTGAGATGACATCACTGCACAATGCACTTCCAGCCTATTAATGACTAAGAGCAGCTGCATCATGGGACTCTATCTATTCTATGGGCAACTGGCAGAGGATGAGAGGACTGGACAATGGGACTTGAACTGAGAAGGTAAGTATATTCTCACTGCCCCCTGCCCAATCCACAGTGTGTTTTGAATCCCATAATACCTGGGATTTAATGATTTTAATCACAGGTATCCAGGATCCCAGGATTGGAATCCCTAAATGCACCCTACCTGCTGACAACTCCCTCCAATTGCTACTGAGGAAGGATTCAGAAGTAAGTAGGAACGCTCAAGTAAGTCACACCACACCTGACTGCTAAGTGTCAATGAGTTTGAAGTTGCACCCCACACAGTTATGTAATATCAGGAACTAAAATTAATTTAATCATATGTAAATTGTTTGTGTCAGGTCAAGATCCACCCAATGAACAGCTTGGAAAATGGTATCTGGTCTTTAGGTCTACATTGTCTAGATCAGTGTTTCCCAACCTCGGTCCTCAAGGCACACTAACAGTCCTGGTTTTAGTGATATCCATGCTTGAGCACAGATGGTTAAATCAGAATAATCGAAGTGCTAATTAAAACACTGATGCTCAAGTATGGCTATCCTTAAAACCTGGACTGTTAGTGTGCCTTGATGACTGTAGTTGGGAACCTCTGGTCTAGATAGACAGTGTTTAGGTAGACAATGGAAGATAGTCAGGCAATAGATAGACAGGGACTGAAGGTCGACAGGGTCTGAAGGTCGACACACTAAAGATCGACTGTTGACAAGGTCAACAGGTACTGCAGGTCGACAGGCAATAGGTCAACAGGCAACAGGTCGACAGGTACTAAAGGTCGACAGGCAGTAGGTCGACAGGGACTGAAGGCCAACAGGGTCAGAAGGTCGACACACTAAATGTTGACTGGTAACAAGGTCAACAGGTATGAAGGTCGACAGGCAGTAGGTCGACACTCAAGAACTTTGTGCAGCAGCCGCTAAAAAATAGGAGAGAAGGTCATAAATTCACCTCACCATGAAACTGCTATAACTATGTGTAGGGGCATGGTATGAACATGATAAGCCTTTTACATATCTGGATGTTCACTGGTGGTTCCATAAAGAATTAATACCCAATTAAAAAAAACAAAATGTAATACATATATTAAATACTCTAAGTGGGCGAGCCAAACTTATGAGGAACACAACTCCTACATTTTATAAAGATAATGAGCCGTGCTTGTGGGGTAGCAAACAGACCGTTTTATAAGTAAATATATAGTCAATGTTGACAGGCGCTAAATGTAAACAAAATAAAGTGCTATTGAAAGAATAACATATAAAAACTTTCGTGAAAAAACTTTATTATTAAAAAACAATTTTTACGCTCCTTTGGTGATGTAGTAGTAGTAGCGGGACTGGCAGAAAAGTCCTCTGTTGCCGCACGTCAGTCCTGATGTTAAGTACCCTACTAGCCCTATCTGACCCTCACTTACCGCTTGAGTCCGGTTCTCCTTGGAGAGACCGCGGCGCCTGGAAATGACGTCAGACGCCAGGTGGGAATGGCAATGTGGCTCCGGGTTTTATTCGCTTTCAACAACACGCTTTCAACAACACTTTCTTTTATTTACATTTAGCGCCTGTCAACATTTACAACTCCCAAATTAATGAAAAGTACACAAAGTATAATCTACCATTTATGAGAGATTAACGGTTTGGTTTTACACGGTTATGTTTGGATCTCAAAAATGGAATCTTATTGGCTTTCCGGCTCTCATCTGTTGTGGAAAGCCAATAAAATAAACCTGACCTTGTGCTAATTTAGCAAAAAGAACCAAGTCAAAGTCGAACCGCCTATCTCTACCATTTATTAGTATCCAGACAGAAAACAAATTGTTAAAGTGCATAAAAAAACCTTCAGGAAAATAGAAATTAGTCTATGAAATAAGGAGAATACAAACTGCAATAATAGGAACTGCTGTAAATAATAGTTTAAGGGCCTGATTCAGACTCGCTCGCTCGTGGGTCGATGTTTGGCCACTGTGCATGCGCACGCCGGAGTCGGGTCCGATTTGCGTATGCACAAGACCCGGCTAGCGACGGGCGCTCCGTCGCTACGGGTCTCGCACCAAAGCGGGGCAGCTGTCGATTTTGATTGACAGCTTTCTCTCGTTTTGGAATCGGGTTGGGGGGGTGGCTGGCCAAACGGAGGCGTTCCCGAAGTGATGTCAGTGGGTGAGCTTCCGGCTCTAATAGAGCCGAAAGCTCACTGGGGCTTGCGGTAACGAGACCCTACCACAAGGGTCTTGTCGCAAGCCCCGATGGTCGCGATGGTCGAGACCATTGCGACCATCACCTGGCCGCTCGCAATAGCTGTGGGTGGTCACCCACAGCTAAATGAGCGGCCTGGAGGCCGCACAAACAAAAAAAACACCCTGATTCAGAGCGAGCGCTCTTTCAGAGCATGCGGCTCTGAATCAGGGCCTAAGTTCAATGGAACCTGTCTGATACAGAGACCTTATCTATTTACCTCTCAAAGTTTTTAAAAAGTTTAAACAAAGGAGCAGTAGGTTAGGAGAAAATGAAAGAAATATGGAATCCTTCAGTTTCAGCCCTCATGAAATAACCCTGAGCTCCAGAGCTATTTATTCTATGGATGTACTACAACACATACATATTTTTATTTTTAAAATGCTTTTGTAAAGGCAACCAATGCTGTTAATTATCTACTCTGTTGATGACTGTATTATACTACGAAATGCTCTAAAACCTAATGTTTCATTTCCTAATTGTTTACTAATGTACTTTCTGTTCCAGGGACATTACAACAGATATACTACATTGTTATAATCACACATTATCAGGGACTGAATTTTATATTCAGCCCCATTAACACTAGATTGAAAAATACTTTGTTCTATAATTGTACGCTCTCTATAAGCTTTGTAATGCTTCAAAACTGAAAAAAAAAAAAAAAGAAGAAAATGAAAAGAACATTTTTAAAATCAACCTTTGTGGGCCCCATAGCAACATTTTAAAGGGGCCCCCACCGTAATGCTTCTAGAGAAACACCTCTCTCTGCAGCAGTTTTTTATGCCCCATAATAGTGCCCTAGTAAATTTTGTGCCGCATAGTAGTGCCATAGTTCACATTATACCACACAGACGCCCCAATTCATCGTATGTCACATTTTAGTGCCTCCTGTTCACTATAGGTCACATTGTGGTGCTGCCAGTAGACATTATGCTACACAGTGCCCCCAGTTCACATGTTGCCACACAGTGTATATTATGCCACCTTGTAGTGCCTCCAGTTTATATTATGCTGCATTATATTGCTCCCAGTTCATATTATGCCACACTACAGTGTCCCAATTCCAGATTACGCCACATTATTGTACCTCTGTACATTATAAAATCCACTATATGCACCCTGCTTAACATTATAACATCCACTACACACTCCCTGAAAACTGAATGTCACTAGATCACATGTTCTCAAACTCGGTCCTCAGGACCCCAAACAGTGCATGTTTTCCAAGTCTCCTCAGAGAATCACAGGTGAAAAATTAGCTGCACCTGTGGATCTTTAAAAATGTGTCAGTGAGTAATGAGTACACATGTGCACCTGCTGGGTGACCTGGAAAACATGACCTGTGTGGGATCCTGAGGACCGAGTTTGACTTATCTAGTGCTCCAACCCTATTGACAGCTTTTGTACCTCAGACTAGCTGAAGCCTGGGTTTAAATCTTCAAGTTATTAAGTTTTATTATGTGATGTCCAAATCCATAAAGTGGAAGGCCCAAAACAGGCTCCCCGGGTCAAAGTTCTGCCCAGCGTACAAAAATAGGTGGTCCGATCGGGACCTCAACCCTTTAGTATATCTTCTGGGATCCAATATTACCATGTTTTCGTTGAAATTATGTGATGTCATCCAAATCCATCCAGTGGAAGGCCCAAAACAGGCTCCCTGGGTCAAAGTTCTGCCCAGCGCACTCCGACGTGAGGTCCGACCGGGACCCAAACCACTCCATTAGGCATCTCAGACCAATTGCCAACCCTGTGTAGTTTTCATCCAAATCCATCCAATGGAAGGTCCAGAATAGGCTCCATGGGTCAAAGTTTTACCCAATGTCTTCGGGTCAAAGTTCTGCCCAGTGTACACCAATTTTGGGCCCTGCCCAGAACTTAGCATCCTAGTATGTCATCTGGGATCTACTCTGTGAAGGTTTTGCCAAAATCCATCCAGTGGAAGACCCAGAACAGGCTCCCCAGGTCAAAGTTCTGCCCAGTGTACATCAACGGGAGGTCCAACTGGGACCATGACTCCACTTAAACTCTGGCCAGGATCCAACTGGACCACCTCGCGTTGGTTTCATCCCAATCGGTGCATGGGTGTCCGAATGCATAACCGGACAGACATACATACAAACAAACAGACCAATGAATTTTATAAATAAGATGGCAGCCCCACGTCTGCAGAGCCTCCACAGCTAATAAGATTTCAGTTTACAGCGAGTGTAAAGACAGGGAAAGTGGGGTGGGGACCAACCAGCTCCTACATGAGGGGGATACCTCCCAATGAAGGAAATTCCACTTTGCGTAGAAATTTAAAAAATCTCTACTCACTGTCCCTTTTTGGAACAGTCCTTATCTCAGAGATCAACCCACTGCCCCCCAGCTCATATCACAAAGGTTGAAATCAAGGAGAAGCCTACTCTCTGACAGTGCCGGGCTCACTGATTAACTCAGCTGTACTTGTAAGGGAGAAAAGGGAAGTGCAGGAGATAGATTATATCAGTGTAGAGGTTTACTGAGCGGAGAGACAGAGACTGCTATCTGTTTGAGTGCTAATGAGTCTCCCTTTTCAGGCCAGGCACTGTCCCAGACCAATTTGCTTAGCAGGCATTTTTGGAAATCTGATAGATAACTATATGACCTGGATCTGGAGCTTCCTAAGCCTCTGAGCCCCATAACAATGGCACCTCCTGCACCAGCTACAGCTACACATATGAATGAAGGCGTAAACTGGGTACAAACTTGGCGACATATTATTCTTTCAATCGACTAATGATCTATCATAGTGGATCAGCGGGGGTATACACCCGATATGTCTGTGAACAACATCGTTAACAGACATATCAGGTCAGCCCTGGAGCACAGCTGATGCCAATATATCTTGCAGATATATTGGTATGTCTGGCTGTGTGTACTGGCGACCCGCCAACCACACGTACACTGACTGCAGGGATCGCCGACACTGACATCACAACTGGGCGGGCAAATATATGCCCACCCAGTTATGATGTCAGGCAAGACATGTTGAGCAGCCAATTAGTAAGTGTGCATACTGTAGCTCACAAATCATCTGCTCAGATGGCGGATCGGTCTTCTGACCGACCCATTGTTTAAGTGTGTACCCAACATTACTTGGTAAGATTTGTTTAGTGTAGGATCATGAAACAATATTTGACAGTTTTTTTTTTAAATTGTATTTTATACATTTTAAAAGCAAGATAAAATCTAGAAAAAAAAATAAAAGTGGTCCCTTCATTTACCACCGGCGAGATTTTTTTTGTTATTCCAATCTTTGGACTTTTTGTTTTTGCAGTTAATCAGCACTTTGTGAATTGTGGATGAGCTGGACTCACAGGAAACACCAACCAGCATTTAGTTATGATAGAGAACATTTCTGGAAATAGCACTAGAACATGTATTATATTTTTAAATACAATTATAACATTCAAAAAAGATTGCCGCTTTTCACAAAATATTTTTTTCAGGTACATTTCTGAGTAAAAGCAAAATAGCCAAACATAATGAAGAAACCAGCAAACTGCAGTCTTATAAATCATGAGCAGTATTGTGTGCTATGGAAAGAATTTCTAAATAGCAAGGCAAATTAGATTCCCATTTTACATAAATGATTATTTATCATGTTATTCTATTATAATTACCTCTACTAAATGCTTCACTTAAAAAGATACATTTAACACAATTGTATGTTTTACTTCAGGCTTCTGCTGATACATTTAGGATTTTAGAAACATACTCATACTCTAAAATAAAGTACAAAGTTTTGTATTATCTGTAATTTATAAAACATCTATATTATAATGAATGGCTTTGTTGCTGTTACTGATTTATAATAAATTAAAAGTAGCAATTTGTAGGCAATAAATCTATTGTGCAGCTGTAACGATAAAACACATGAAATAATTGAAAACCTTTTTTGACAATTGTGGCATTAAGTTTGCTATGATTTATTGTTGTTTGAAATAAATAATGTATATATTTCTACTAGAGCCATAGTCAACCCCATTTACGACATAACAAACAGAAAGTGAACAAACAAAACCTCACCTACAAACTTAATTATATCGCCATTTTCAAATAAAAAATGAAACTTAATTTGTTAAACAATAACCATTAAAATTATATTTACAATTGTCATTTAGTGTGGACAGTTGCTTAGCAGCCAAAAGAGTTGGACACATTTGCACTCTAAACGTAAACAGAACAATACATGAACAATACAAAGTGTAGCCCTTTGTAACCATGGAGCACTGTAGCACTGTAGGTGATGTGTCCTACTGTATATATATCGATGCCTTGGGCATACTGCATTGGAGATTTGCTGTGTCATTGTTTATGGTAAGGTACTAGAGGCAAGAAGAAGTGTGAGTAATGGAAAGAAGCTGTGAGTAGTGGTAGCAGCTGATGGAATAAAGTTGGCAGCTGGCGCAAGTGAGGAAAGAAAAGGTAGGAAAGAGAAGGGGAGTGGGGTGAATGTTTGCACAAGTTGTAAAATGCAGAGTGTAGTAAGGTAGGAGAATGATAGGGGTTGTGGAAGTATGTAGAAGATGGAGAAAAACACCTAGGAAGTGACAGAGGCATAGGTGTTGGAGTGGCTCTTTCTCTTAGCTCTTAGCCTGTTGTGCCTCTTGGACCTCACCATCAATAACGACATGGTATATCTGCAGTGCAACAGTACCCAAGACATCGATCTACAACACTTTAAAGATTACATACAGCATTCTGCTGCTATAAGACAAACAAGTATATAGGAAATATATACCTAGGTGAACATGTCCTTGTGACTGTACTCAGCTTAGTCCTTACAGTTCCTGTCTGCTCATTCTGACTTCCCAAGAGTATGGGAATGCAAGTCGATGATACACAAATATCTAGATACGGATATATGCATACACATGGTGTATATATGGAATGCTCAACAAAAAATCAACATACATCCAACTCTAAATAAGTCCTTATATGATCTGTATGTAAACTTCTTCCAGTCTCCCGACCATTAAGCTAGCTCCTGGGGATCACTGGGCAATGGTACAAGGCTGGGGACATCTTAGCGTTTCCTTAAATTTGTATTATTGCCATTTGTGAAGGCAATGTCTTCCCTTCCAATTAGCAGACAGAAGTTATTCCTTTTGAAGAATTTGTGTCCATTTCTATTATGAAAATGTCACAGAATCTCTTCTACGGACTAAGTCAGAAAATAAAAAATAAAAAAATGGCATGGAAGATGCAAAATATTACATCAAAGTTTTGTACCATTGTACTTCATACCATTTTGCTTGATAAGAACATAACTACAGGTAACTTGCTAACTTTGAAGCAAGACTCCTTGAGGGCAAACATCCAGGCACTGAGAAGCAGAGAATTTATGTTCAGCATTATGAACAAACAATTACTCGGTGGAAATAGTGGAAGCCCTAAAACAATAGAAGTACAAACACAAGGTTTAGAATAATAAATTGAAGAAAACAGTACACAGCCTGCAGTATCAAAAAACAAATGCAGAGAATATTGCTGGATATACCTGGCTAAGTTTTTAGTCTAGATTATTTTATTCTTTGTATTACTAGCAAGGAAAATGAAAATTGTTATGTTATTAGCTCATTGTAACATTCAGTAGCATACACTACATAGATGTAATCATAGATAAAATGTATATATAAATGTAAAAGTCCAAAAGTTGTAATACCCTCATGAATAATTTTGTATTTATTGAGGACAAATGGGTAGATGTACTAAGCATTGGACAGAGCTAAAGTGGAGATAGATAAAGTACCGACCAATCAGCTCCTGTCACTTTACAGACTATGGGGTCTATGGGCCTGATTCAGAGCCGGACGCAATTAGTGCTCGCTCGTCCAGAAAATAGGGGTGGCTATTCAAATGAACCGTTCGCTCTTTGTGGTCTGTTCACGCCTCTAGGTCTGAACGAGCGAACAAAACTTGCGGTCGTTTTTAGGATAAATACGCCCCCTGGCCGCTCGCATCCTACGTCATGTCCGCTATTTATTAGATTAATCGAGTACATCGACCAGCGTATGAACTGCTCGCTATTCTTGTGGTTGGTTTTTGCTACCACAATCTTGCGAGCAGTTCTGGCTATAAAATAACCCAGTGACATGGTCAATGACGCTGCTGTTTTAAATATGCACACCCATAAAACGCCCGTTTTGACCTTTAAGCACGCCTGCGTTCGGATCTCCACTCCCCGTTTTCAAGCACCTTCCCCTGTTACCACCCACATACGCCTCATTCTGTCACTCAAATTATCAGGCATTCGCTATTTTGCGAGCACATGAATTTCGGCCGCACTGACTGGTTCGCGCATGCGTATAACAAACCGTACGCATGCGCAGTTGGGCAAACATCGCTCGGAGCGAACGAGCGGCCGCTTACGAGCGGCTCTGAATCAGGCCCTATGTACTAAGCCTGTGGATGGAAATAAAGTACCAACCAATCAGCTCCTGTAACTTTACAGGCTGTGTTTGAAAAATTACAGTTAGGAGCTTTTTGGTTGGCACTTTGGGCTCCATTTATTAATGACGGTAAACACCAGCATTTTTCATTTAGTATCACTGTGATACAAACAAAAAAGCCACTGGTATTTACCAATACTTACCGCTCCGGCGAGGTCCAGCGAAGTCCTCCTTGTCGGCTAGCACCTCCACTGGGCTGCTGCCAGCCTAAGGCTGCCAGGGATGAGGGTCTTGTATAAATGCGCATGCACGATGGTCCGTCTGCGCATGTGCATGACATAGGGACCCGACAGTGCCTGGAAGGCTACGCTGAAGTTGGAAAGGCAGCGCCGGGTGCCCATTGCCATCAATGGGAACCGCATCGCTCTCTCTATCTAAAGATGGTGAGAACGATGCAGTGACAAATAGCGGTAATCCTAGATTACCGCTGTTTGTTAAATCCAGAAAGGGTGACATAATCCCTTTAGCGAGCACAAAAGGGGTTATGCTTCGTGAAAAAACGGACACTTCAAGGGAATAAGGGAAAACCAGAATGAGATTTGGAGAAGAATCATTGGTCACTTTAAGCATTTGAAACTTCCGTAAGAAGGATTAAATAAATTGAAGAGGTGGATGTTCAGTATATCAGAAGAAAGACTTATAAATGGTATTAAGCTACGCTTGTGACTGTACACACCAGCCAGGTGTGTTCCAACTCCAACAGAGGTCACGCTAAACCATTGCCTTTCTATATGTCCTATTGCTCATGATGTCTACGGTGATCACTAGGTTTATTGCTGTACCTCTTTGAAGCGCATGACTGATCGTTTGTATAATTTTAAATAGATTTGAGTCACCGGTATAAGTTATTGCTGCATCATGTTAGGGTATTGGGATCAGAGGAAGAGTCTGAATAATTCAGTTTATAACCTAGGGGACTTTGAGGATAGTTGCATTGATGAAAATGAACTAATAGAAGAAAACCTGGGACACTCACACAATATGAACTAACTAGAACAGTTATTGTATAGAGAGAGCCGCATATGGTGGGAAGTAGCCACCCTTGAAAAATACATGGCAGAACAAATGATACCAAGGGTCTTAAGATAAGTAAAACACCTTCTGGTATCTATGAAAGTAAAGAGCTTTATAGTAAATGGAACACATTTTAGAAGATTTTAGAAAATTTGCAAAATTGAATTAGTTGTACAGGAAAAAAATCCGGGGAATATAGAGGAAAACCCTTTAGGACACTAGAAGGGAATCACATTTTATAAAGAGAGATGGAAATTTGAATAATAAAGAAAGCAAAAAGAAATTTATGAAAGATAAATTCGATGAAAATGAGATCGACATAGGAGAGGAAGGATTTTATGTGGACACCCCTATTGAAGGAAACAAATCCAAGCAGTCCCCAACAACCCATGTTAGGAATAGGAAAAGGAGACAAAATGAGTCACTTTGTAGTTGTGAAAACAGGGCATACAACTTATCCTGAAAAAATACAAGATATAATAAATTTACACTGAAAACAATTTAATAAATCCAAGATGGGAAAAGATTAGAAATACTAATGCAAAAGAAAGAGAGGCATTAAAAAACCTTGAAAAGAATGCAGACATTACCATTAAATCAACAAATAAGGGGGTATTGTTGTGAGGGATACAGCAAAATATGAAAAAGAGATATCCAAAGACAACTAAATGACAGGGAAACTTATGTCACTTAAGGTGCGTACACATGGGTCAATATTTTGGACGACTGAATGATAGCGACGCCGTTATCGTTCAGTCGTTCAAAAAATCGTTCAGTTTCAGGGCCTGAACGATGAACGGCAACTACCAATGCACTCTCCCGTCTATAGTTGGTAGTTGCCGTTCATCGCCCAAACTTCCTATCCAACCTGATGATAATGGCAGGTTGAGCATGTTTGGGGATGAGGGAGGGAGCCCGGCACTGAATGAAATCATTATTGATATTGTTTAGTGTTGTGCTCAGTGTTGTTAACAACACTGAGCACAACCCTGCCGGGGACACACGTGACGGTTTCCATTCGGGGAGAAAATCGTCCCGTGTGTACGCACCTTTAGAAGTAACCCGAGTGATAAAATAGTGAAGGAACTTATTAAATTACTAATATAAAAAGAGGGCACAATAACGGAAAATGAGGAAAAATATATGTTGAAAGACAACTCTTCCCTCCCAATTTTTTATGTTCGGCACAAGATACATAAGGATCTAGTCAACCCCCCAGGGAGACCTATAGCTGCTGGCACAGATTCTATTACATCAAGTTTGTCTCATTTCTTAGATTTTCACTTACCGCCAGAAGTGGTTAAGTTTAAAATTTATATTAAGGACATGATGGATGTTTTAAATAAAATCAAAGATGTACAATGGGAAGAAAATTTCACACTGGCCACAGCAGACGTACATTGTACATGATTTTAGACCATACACAGGGCTTTGAAGCAGCACGATTCTTTTTACAAAAGAGTAACATGAATGAGAAAAAAAAATACGTTTATAGAAGAAGGCATTAAGTTCATTCTAACAATTTCTTTCTTTTTTTTTAAGACAGATTTTATTGAGAGGATGAGAGGCAATACAAAGACGACCCAAACAGAGGTCCAATAAGTGAAAAATAACAGAAACAAAAGTACAACAATAATTGAATGAAAGACCAACAATATGTCAAATATATAAGTCACCAGGTAAATAGAGACCATGAGACCACAATTCGAAAGTCTCAATAAAGGTTTTAATAAAACAAAGCATCAGAGAAAGAAAAAAAAGGAGGGTAGAAAGATAAGTTAATAAGAGAAGAGAGGGAAGGAGGCAGGGAAGTGAGTAGACTCAGCTGAACCACCAACACATGAGTGGCGCAGAGTACAAATCAAGGAATCTGGTCTAATGCAGAGAGATCAATTAAATGCAAGGGGGACCTGAAGTTGGAGGTCCACGGTTCCCATATATTAGTATAACTCTTAGATGAGCTCTGCAGAATACTAGCCATGTGTTCCATAGAGTGAATGTGCCAGATTTTGGCTATGACCTCACCAATGGCTGGAGCTTCCTGTTTTCTTCCAAGCCAAAGCAATATGACACTTGGCTGCCAGCACCATGTGGCAAAATAATTTATACTGATGATAAGTTGCTTCAGGGACACACACTGGCAGGAGAAAATGTTTGAGACTAAAAGGGACTGAGATACCTAGGATGGAGCTGGCGAGGACACAAAGCTCTTTCCAGAAAGGGACCAATTTTGGACAGCTCCACCATATATGTAAAAACGCTCCATCATCCAACCTACAACATCAGCACAGACTGGAGATCTTTGGGTGCATTTTGTTTAACCTAGTGGGGACATAGTACCACCTGTAAAACAATTTATAGGCATTCTCTTTTATATGCACACAGATAGAACTAGATGCCACATTGGAATATATGTCCTCCCAGTCTTCGTTATCTAAAGGTGCGTGTCCACTACACGAGAGTGGAATGACTGTACGATTACAACATTGTAATCGTGCAATCACTCTCCATCCTGTGGAGTGGATAATGTGCCTACACTGAACGATATGATGTTCAGTGCAGGTACCCTTCCTCATCCCCGAACATACACAACCTGTTGTTATCGGCAGATTGACCTGCATGTTTAGGCGATGACTGATGTCGATAACGATCAGCGGGAGATCGCATCGCTGGTTGTTTTCAACATTCTCATGCACGAATTATGAATGATTAATAAGCGATTGAATGATAGCAATGTCATAATTGTTCAATCGCTCAATTTAATTGTCTAGTGGATACCTTAAGGTTTTGTCTAAATCAGCCTCCCAAGCCCTTTCATGAGAGTCTCTTTCCCCAGGACACGGAGGCATGAGTTCAGTGTACAGCGTGGAGATAAGTCCTTTAGTGCTTGCCCCCTAGAAGATAAGGACTCAACTGTAGTGAAGGGTCTATTAGTTAGTCATAATATCATCGAGTGCCAAATTTGCAAATATTGAAAAAAAGACTTGTGTGGAATGGGAAATTTGGTACGGATATCTGAGAATGTAGGGAAGGATGAAGTTTGGGTGATATCATTCAGCAATATGATTCTCCTGTTTTGCCAGCATATAAACGCACCTGGATGACAACCCGGATGAAAATCAGGATTATTTAACAGTGGGATCAAGAGGCTAGTATGCAGGGCAATATTGTGCTGACGATTAGCAAAGTTCTAGATATCTAGGGTTTGGGCATCAACAGGGTGATGCAATGCTGCTCTGGGTCGAGCCAACCTGGGGAGCCACAACAAGAAGGAAATGGTATGCAGCTTCATGGCATTCGATTTGATTGCTACCCACACACTTTCAGATTTGGGTCTAGTCCACAGCACGCATTGTGCTAGTCTGGCAGCCAAATAATAAGATTTAAAGTTTGGAACCCCTTGGCCACCTCCAGATGTGTGCCTCCGCAACATTGTCCCCTCTCACCCTAGGGTGTTTTTTTGACCATATGAATTGTGATGTAATATTTTGTAAATGTTTAAAAACATAAGGTGGTACCCTTATTGGTAGGATTTGAAATAAATATAAAAGTCTGAGCATTATTGATTTGGCCAATGCAGGAAATATAGCAGCCTCCCCAGCTCTCAAGATCTTTCTTAAATTGTACTAATTACCCTAGAAGAGGTGCTGATAGGTAATCTGACATCTGTTCAATTGAAAGGAGTATGTGTGTTCCAACCTGCGTTTAACTTCTAGGGGGATATAGAAGTCAAGGACTTAAATTTTTTGTGTATTAATTTTCTAACCAGAGAGGGCGCCATATTCCTCTAATTCTTGAAATAGGTGAGTAAGCAAGTGAACCATGTCATTAACGGACATCCTGCTGCATCCCATTGGAGATAGGAAAGAGGGGGTCGACCCCTTTGACCAACACCGATACCATATGTCTACCATACAGAGCTGCCACACCTTGATGGAACCGACCCTGAAACTCATAGAATGTAGAGTGTAAACATAGAAGGCCACGCTATTCGATGAACTGTTTTTTCTGCATCCAAGCCTAAGACCATGGCAGGTAATTTCTGGTTATGGATCGTGTAAATCAGGTCGATTGTCTGCCACGTATTATCAAACGCTTGGCGACCAAGTATAAAGCCAACCTGATCGGGGTGGACCAAGGAGGGGAGAAAAGGACCCAATCTGTTCACCAAGAGCTTTGAATAAATAAATTTTTATAGCCACGTTCAATAAATAAATGGGCCCATAGTTGGAAGCTGTGAATCCTGACCTGGGTTTGGTATGACAACTATGTTGGAGAACAAAGTCAAAGGGTCTCATTCTCACAATTTCTTTTGGCTCAATTGTAAATTTTATGAACAACAAAGAGGTAAGACAATGGGTACTCAGTATTCCACCTTGTACGCAAACCTTTTTATGTGTCTCTGTAAGTGGAGTTGCGGACGCAGGCGTGCCAGAGTGTTTTCACGCTGCTTCTGGGGTGTGCATAATTAACTGGCAGTGTCATAGTACATGTCACCTGGTTGAATAATACACTGAAGTGTTCGCAGTGCTTGCAGTAGGGTAGTGTAAACCGCAAGCGCTGCGGTCAGATCCAATGGGACCCGATGTACCGATGGTTGTATATACTTCCTGCAGATGATGTACACTAGTGGGCGGCTAAAGACCGGCTGGTGGGGGTCTTTAAACGTAAAGTGATCGATCGCCAATACATAGTGGGCGTGCTTATGCCTTGCCGTGCGAGCGGCTGCCTTGAAGTAACTTAGCTGAATTTCCATACGCTGGGAGTGAGCTGCCGCATCTAGCGTGCGGGTCTGAATCAGGTCCTGTTTTTAGCAAATGGTTACTCATAAAAGAATTAGAAAGCCCTTTTAAGGAAATGATAGAGGTGAATAGGGACAAACTCTTAAAACATTAAAAAAAAGATGATAAAAAGAAAGATGACAATATAGTACTCCCCTTTATTACCACCTGTAATGAGGAAAATAAACAGCTAGAAAGAATTTAAAAAAATCATTGCAACTTGTTAGAAAAAGATCCTATTCTAGGAAGTGTCATCCCTAATAAACCTACATTTATTTATAATGGAACCCAAAAACTCAAAAATAGACTGGTCAAGAGCACAATACCTCACAAGAGAAAGGGGTGAATAAAAACCAAAGGATTTTATAGGTGTGGAGTTTGTTTAATGTGCTGGAATCATCAGGTTTTTAGTATTACAGATTTAAAATCTGCATGAAATCCGAACCCCCCGGAGCCCCCCCAATCCGAGCTGGGAACCGAGGGCCTGATTCAGAGCCGGACGCTCTGACCAGACGCTCGCATAGCTGTGGGTGACCACCCACAGCTTATGCGAGCATCCATGATGATGGTCGCGATGGTCAAGACCATAGCGACCATCGGGCTTGCGATGGAGACCCTGCGGTAGGGTCTCCCTGCCGCAAGCCCTGGAGTGATTTTGGGTCTATCAGAGCCAAAATCACTCCCACTGACATCACTAGTGATGTCAGTGGGGCCGGCTTCAGTCGGTAGGTGTTCCCATGGGAACGCCTCCGTCTGGCAGCCACGCCCCCGGAACGCCCACCAAAGGGGGCGTGCTGTCAATCAACATCGACAGCACGCCCCCTTTGGTGCAAGACCCGGAGCGACGGAGAGCCCGTCGCTATCCGGGTCTCACGCATGCGCACGACGGAGCTCCCTCCATCATGCGCATGCGCAGTGGGGCAACATCGACCCGCTTGTGAGCGTCCTGCGCTCGCGAGCGGGTTTGAATGACCCCCCGAGTCCGGCTCAGGTTTTCACACCTACTCGGATCTGAAATCGAGGCAAAATATCATCATCCCGCTGTCGGATCTCGCGGGATTTGGATTGTATAAAAGGTTCCCGCGTCTGCACCATTTTTCACTCCGGCTGTGGACAATGAAGAGGGAGGGTGGGAGTTAGGGCTGGCTGGGCTGTGTTGTGCTGCTGCTGTCCATAGGGGCTGTGTCCACTCCAAAAGTCCATAGGGGCTGGCTGGGCTGTGTTGTGCAGTGTCCCGTAAAGGCTGTAGTCCTAAAGGGGTGCTGTAGTGTTGTCCAGGGGGTGATCTGTCCATCAGGGGTGCTCCCCCCAAGTGCAAAAAGAACATTTATTTCTGTTTTTGTGAATTGTGTGCACTGTAGCTGCATGTGCATCAGCAAAGGAGCAGCGCCAAGTGTGCGCCTGTGCCATAAATCATGGGCCGGCTGGCTCGTCTATTAAAGAGTGGTGTAACCCCCAAAGCGCACTCCAAAAAAAAAAAAAAAATCTTTTTTTCTGTGTTTGTGAAATGTGTGCGCAGTAGCCGCACGTGCATCAACAAAGTAGCAGCGCCAAGCGTGCACTTGTGTCATAAATCAAGGGCCGGATGGCTCATCTTTTAAAGGGTGGTGTAACCCCCAAAGTGCACTCCAAAAAAATAAAAAATTCTTTTTTTCTCTGTTTGTGAATTGTGTGCGCAGTAGCCGCACGTGCATCAACAAAGTAGTAGCGCCAAGCGTGCATCTGTGTCATAAATCTAGGGCCGGCTGGCTCGTCTGTTAAAGGGTGGTGTAACCCCGAAAGTTTGCTCCATCCCAAAAAAAGAAATAAATTATTTTTCTGTGTTTGTGTGCGCCTTAGCCACACGTATATATCAATATCACATAAATGGAGGACAAAAATTTGTAAATAGGGAAAGATCAAGAACCACTTCCTCCTAGTGCTGAAGCTGCTGCCACTAGTCATGACATAGATGATAAAATACCATCAACGTCGTCTGCCAAGGCCGATGTCCAATGTCATAGTAGAGGGCATATAAAATCCCAAATGACAAACTTCACGAAAATGATCTTAAAAAATACATTTAAATCATCTGAGGAGAAATGTAAACTTGCCAATATGCCATTTACGACACGGAGTGGCAAGGAACAACTAAGGTCTTTCCCTATGTTCGCGACTAGTGGTTCAGCTTCACATGACGATGGAAGCCCTCCTCCCGCTACAAAAATCAAACAAGTTAAGCTGGCAAAAGCACTGCAAAGAACTGTGGGTTCTAAGGAGATATCACAAATCCCCAAGGAGAGTCCAAGTGTGGCGGCGGTTGCGATGCCTGACCTTCCCAACACTGGACGGAAAGAGGTGGCTCTTTCCACCATTTGCACGCCCTCTGCAAGTGCTGGAAGGAGCACCCACAGTCCAGTTGCTGATATTATAAATTGAAGATGTCATTGTTTAGGTACAACAGGATGAGGATATTGGTGTAGCTGGCACTGAGGAGGAAGTTGACGAGAAGGATTCTGATGGTGATGTGGTTTGTTTAAATCAGGCACCGGGGGAGACAGTTGTTGTCCGTGGGATGAAAAAGCCCATCACGGTCATGCATGGGCAGAAGACCAAACATTCCACCTCTTTGGTCTGGCAATATTGCTATCCAAATCCGGACAACAACTGTCTTGCCATATGTACCATATGTAAAGGTGGAATAAGTAGGGGTAGGGATGTTAACCACCTAGAAACATCCTCCCTTATATGTCACCTGCAGCGAGTTCATAAAAAGTTACTGTCAAGTTCAGAAACTTTGGCTAAGACCGTAAGCAGTCCAGGGACACCTAAATCCTTTTGTCCTGTTGCATCCAAGCACCTGCAAACCACACCGTCAACTCCCTCCTCATCAATTTCCTAATCATTCAGGATCGGAAGTAGTCCTGCAGGCCATGTCACTGGCATGACTGACTTCTCTCCTATCTGGGATTCCTCCGGAGGATCCTGCATTGCTACGCCTACTGCTGCCGTTGCTGCTGTTGCTGCTGGGAGTCGTTTATCATCCCAGAGAGAAAGTAGGAACACCACTACTTCTTTCACTAAGCAATTGACCCTCCAACAGTCATTAGCGAGGAGGATGAAGTACGACAGCAGTCATCCTGATGCAAAGGGGATAACTGAGGACTTGACTGCTATGTTGGTGTTAGACGTGCGTCCGGTATCCGCCATTAGTGCAGTGGGATTTAGACAATTGATGGAGGTAGTGTGTCCCTGGTACCAAATCCCAACTAAATTCCACTTCACTAGGCAGGCGATACCGAGAATGTACAGAAACGTCAGAAAAAGTGTCCTCAGTGTCCTGAAAAATGCAGTTGGACCGAATGTCCACTTAACCACGGACATGTGGACAAGTGAAAAAGGGCAGACTAAGGACTATATGACTGTGACAGCCCACTGGGTAGATGTATCGCCTTACGCGGCAACAACAGCAGCATCACCAGTAGCAGCAGCTCAGAAATGCCAGCTTGTTCCAATGCAGGCTACTCTGTGTATCACCGGTTTAAGTAAGAGGCACACCGCCAACAACCTCTTAGAGAAACTGAGGGAAATCATTGCTCAATGGCTTACCTCACTTAGACGCTCCTGGGGATTTGTGACATCTGACAATCTGACAATGCCACCAATATTGTGCGGGCATTACATCTGGTTAAATTCCAGCACATCCCATGTTTTGCTCACACAATAAATTTGGTGGTGCAGAATTTTCTGAAACAAAACAAGGACATGCAGGAGACGCTTTGGTTGGCCCGAATAATTTCTGGCCACTTTCGCCATTCAGCGACTGCGTGCCAAAGACTGGAGCACCAGCAAACAGTCTTGAACCTGCCCTGCCATCACCTGAAGCAAGAGGTTGTGACGTGGTGGAACTCAACCCTCTATATGCTTCAGAGGATGGAGGAGCAGCAAAAGGCCATTCAAGCCTATACATCCACCTATGACATAGGCAAAGGTATGCACCTGACTCAAGCACAGTGGAGAATGATTTCCATGTTGTGCAAGGTTCTCCAGCCCTTTGAACTTGCCACACTTGCCACACGTGACATCAGTTCAGACACTGCCAGCTTGAGTCAGGTCATTCCCCTCATCAGGCTTTTGCAGAAGCAGCTGGAGAAAGTGAAGGAGGAGCTAAGGTGGAGCGATTCCGCTCAGCATGTGGGACTTGTGGATGAAGCCCTTCATTCGCTTTGGCAGTGATGCAGGGCAGGCAGGACCAAGTTTGGACATCTGGTCCGGACTGAAGGACCTGGCAACAATTTCTGACATGTCTACTGTCACTGCATATGATACTGTCACCATTGACAGAATGGTGGAGGATTACATCGGTGACAGCATCCAAGTAGGCATGTCAGACAGTCCGTACCTGTACTGGCAGGAAAAAGAGGCAATTTGGAGGCCCCTGTACAAACTAGCTCTATTTGACCTAAGTTGCCCGCTCTCCAGTGTGTACTCCGAAAGAGTGTTTAGTGCAGCCGGGAACCTTGTCAGCGAGTGGCGTAGGAGGTTGCTTCCACAAAATGTGGAGAAGATGATGTTCATCAAAATGAATTATCAATTATTCCAGGGAGACCAGCCTCCAGAACGTACACAGGGACCTGTGGTGGTGGATTCCAGCGTGGACGAATTAATACTCTGTGAGGATGAGGATGTACACAACACTGAAAAGAGTGAGGAATCGGAGGATGAGGAGGACGAGGACGACATCTTGCCTCCGCAGAACCAGTTTGTGCAGGGACAGATTAATTGCCAGCTTGTTTTGTGGGGGCCCAAACGAACCAATCATTTCAGCCACAGTCGTGTGGCAGACCCTGGCGCTGAAATGATTGGTTTGTTAAAGTGTGCATGTCTTGTTTATACAACATAAGGGTGTGTGGGAGGGCCCAAGGACAATTCCATCTTGCACCTCTTTTTTTTCTTTGCATTATGTACTATTTGGGGCCTAGTTTTTCAAACTGCCATCCTGTCTGCCACTGCAGTGTCACTACTAGATGGGCCACGTGTTTGTGCCACCCACTTGTGTCGCTTAGCTTAGTCATACAGCTACCTCGGTGCAACCTTTTGGCCTAAAAACAATATTGTGCGGTGTTCAGAATAGACTGGATATGAGTGGAAATTAATGTTATTGAGGTTAATAATAGCATAGAAACAGAAAATCCCACAAATTCTGTGATTTTAGCTGTTTTTATGCTTTTTTCCCAAAAAATACAGATCCAAAACACAAAACCCAGAACCCAAAACATGGAAGGGTGGTTTTGGCAAATCCAGATCCAAAACATGAAGAAAGATCCAGATCCAAAACCAAAACACAAAACACGAAAAGTGGCTGGTGCACACCACTAGTTACAATACATTGGTCGCACCTCAAGATCCCTAAAGGACAGGTGGTCTGAACATCTAAGAAATATAAAAAAGGGATTTGTAAACCATTTCCTGTCACTACACTTTAAGCAACACCAACAAAGTTCAGTGAAATTTATAAAAAAAGTAATGGGTAATTAAACAAGTTGAGAAACACTGGAGAAAGAAAGAGTATAGATAACAGTCTGGCGCAGATAGAAATAAAAACTATGGGCCTGATTCAGACCCAGACGCTACGCCGCGAACGCACGCTATGGCCGATAGTTGCCCATCTGCGTATGCGTCAATATGGGAATGCGCGAGACACACTGCGCTCGGGATTTGTGCACTCGTAATACACAGACTGGACGCTACTTTGAGTGACAGATAGTGCCGTTTTTGGGTGGTAACAGGGGAGGGTGCTTGTGAACGGGGGAGTGGTGCTGTGAACGCAGGTGTATCTGGGCATCAAAATGGCGTTTTATGGGTGTGCATAATTAGCATGGAAACGTCATTGTACACGTCACTTGGTTGTATTTCAGCCTGCAGTGATCGCAGTGCTTGTGGTGGGGTAGGTCGACCTCAAGGGCTGCGTGTAGCTCCGAAGGCTCTTGATGTTACTGATTCATCATACATTTCCTGGAGATGACGTGTGTTAAAAAAGAAAAGTGTGCATCCTTAGACCGGCGTGCGTTCGCTCTGCCGTCGATCTCTAAGACATTGAGGGCGTCCTTACACCAGACAGTGCGATCGCGCCATTTGCATACCCAGCCCCTGAAGGCAGCGAAAGTGCTCTGCTTTGCGTCCAGGTCTGAATCGCCCCCTATATTTGAAATGAAAACTTTGGTGCTACATGGTCTGAATTCAGACTTTGAATAGAAATGTTTTTTATATAGCTTGTTTCCTACGTTTAAACCTATGCAGACTGTCATGACCGGCTGTATGGTATCCCCTGCTGAGGGGTGCAAGCTGAGGTTGTGGGCTGAAGAAGGAATCTGTGATGTGGGGCCTGTACACAAGACCTCCTCTTCCGCGAGTACCAGTCATTGGCGAGACCTGACCAAAGGTGCGGAGTCTAACCAGCCGGGAGGTGTTCTCCAGTGACCCCTCCAAGCGGGATATGGGTTTAGCTGCACCCAGCTGGCAGGTCGCGGTCCTTTAATCAGGTGACTGGTACTCATGGGAATAGAAGAGAATCCTGCTACAGTGGCCCTAGAGGATATTTCTACCAGAAATATGCTATACCTCTGTATAGCTTCCAATGTATATACCAGAGGATCTATGAGGCTCAATGGTGCTGAGGATTGGCATTTGTAAAGTACACTAATGAGAGGTTCTGGATGCACAGTGGCAGAATGAGTAGGCAGGTGTTTATCACACAGACGATATGTTGGAGGACGCACTTAACGCAACAAAGTGGCAATTGCTCCATGCACAGGTGAGTTATTCAGGATGCACTTTAGCACAATGAGGTGGCAATAGCTCCGCACACAGGTGAGATGTTCAGGGTGCACTTTTGCAAAACGAGGTGGCAATGACTTTGCACACAGGCGGGATGTTCAGGACGCAATGTTGCACAATGAAGTGGCAATGGTTTCGGACACGGGTGAGATGGAAATGGAAGAACACTATGATGGAGACGTACTTGTGTATTAATAGGAAGACTCTCGCGTTTTACGGGGTTCAACATACCGGAAACTGTCCTCTGAATTTGTGTTTCATAATATGGAACGCATAAATAAATAGTTAAGTGACACACTTCCGTCTGAACAATAGGCAAATATAAACAGGAAGGCCCATTTGGTTCACTATGTGGAGCGCACAGGCTACTATGTTCCAATGTATGCTGGGGAAAGGAAACTCAGAGCATAGGAAACTAAGGTACAATAGAGATCTCAGTATCGTACTTCCGGTTATCAAACCGGAAGCGGTGGAACCTGGAGAACCATTATGGAATGCAATTACTGCGTTTTTCTGTTAATTAAGAATATGAAGTTAAAATTTAAATTAGGTCACAATGTGGTACTATTTAGACTTAATGGTACATAAGCCATTTGATTATATTCAGCTAAAGTAAGGTTTTTTTATGTTTATTGTGAAGGACATTCCCCCGAATGGGTCCACCAACAGATAGCCACCAGTGGAGTTAAATAGGATTCCTACCACCCAGTTGATTACACCTTGAAAAAGGCTCCTTTAAGCTGAAACGCGTTGGTGGAGAGCAGGAGGGAGACAACTGTTCCAGAGTTGGACATCCATGATGGACTTCCGTACTGGGAGGTACCTGAATATTGTCACTAAGCTGTTATTGGTATGCTTTATACACCTCTATATCTGGTATGCTGCCTCACTTGTGGGTGTTTTTTTTAATATGTTTTATCCACTTTTTATTAATAAAACAGAGGCCCTGATTCAGAGCCGGATGCTCTAAAAGAGCACTCGCTCTGAATCAGGGCGTTTTTTTGCTTCTTTTGGAGCGGCCTCCTGGCCGCTCGCATAGCTGTGGGTGACCACCCACAGCTATAGCGAGCGGCCATGATGATGGTCGCGATGGTCAAGACCATCACGACCATTGGGCTTGCGACGAGACCCTTGTGGTAGGGTCTCGTTCATCGCAAGCCCCAGAGAGCTTTCGGCTCTAACAGAGCCGGAAGCTCTCCACTGACATCATTTGTGGGACCGCCCCCAAGCGGCAGGTGTTCTCATGGGAATGCCTCTCTTTGGGCAGCCACCACCCCGGCCCGCCCACCAAATGGGACAAGCTGTCACTCAACATCGACAGCTCACCCCCTTTGGTGCGAGACCCGGAGTGACGGATTGCCAGGTTGTGCGCATGCGCTGTGGGCCACCATCAACCCGGTTGCGAGCGCTCAGCGCTTGTGACCGGGTCTGAATCAGGCCTGGAGTTTCCTGAGTTTTCTTTGTCTTTCCCCTCCTCATATGGGATTTTTGTGTAAAACTTGATACAGTACTTTACCTTACACACATCCATAATACTTAGCAAGACTGCGAAACCATCGGCAATATCGAGTACAAACAGAGCCTCATGCAAACTTGCACAAGGTCTGACCTTACTCAGGAATTACTAACCTCATCACACGCAGTGCAAGCCCAAGCTGCATATGGCTTTGCAGTGGCTAAATTATGCACGCCCCTGTAATGACATTTTGCTGGCCACCCCCAATCACCACCCCCAAATGGTATTTCCCGTCAATCACTCTGCGATGGTCTGTGTAGTCACTGCGATCGCAGTCACGATCGCAGTGGAGTCTTCGCACATGCGCACTGCGATACATACAGTACATATGCGCAGAATGCAACAATTGGCCGATTGCATGCGTAATAGGTGTAACTAGCTGTGCACACTCTTTATTATAAGCACCTCACAGATTTGCAAAGCCAATATTACTGTTTTTCCTGATTAATATTTAACAAATATTTATGGAAATAAAAATACTAATATTAAATGAATTGCAATTTGAATCATTTTAATTTCTGCATCCTACAATACACTATTAAATGTCATAGGGCACGCATTGCATAGGAGAAGGGAGACACACAGTCACCAATCTCTGCAGAGGTAAATGTCAGCATATGGACCTAACATGCACGGCTCATGCCTGCCGATATTCCTGTACAGACTCCAGGCTAGAAAGAAAATCTATGCAACATGCTGCATTGTTCTTCTACTGCTCTGGTCGATAATAGTCCCACCGGGACCCTTGAGGTAGACAGAGACTGGGAGATAGATACAGGCTGGGAGAGACACAAAAAACCCAGGCAACGCCTGGGACAAAAACTAGTGTACATATTTAACGACCATCAACTTAATAAATAAGTGAATTCCAGCATAGGGGTAATGAAACATTTACGTGTCATGATACCAGACTAGATGTATTACAATAATGTAACAAAAACTTTTTTGTGTAATAATACTGGATATATTTATGACAATATTTTTACATTGATGTGTCACAATAAAATGATCCAGGTGGCACGTGTATTACCAGATGCCATGTGACTGGAAAGACTTGGAACCAATGTAACAGATTAATACACAAAACCTGACACATTGCTTTAGTTCTATGTTAACATTACATTATGGGGCAAAGTACACTAAAACCAGCACACATACAGTATGTCTTGCCCCTATACCACTTTAAAACCCTCCCAGTATTGTATGGAGGACTGAAATAGATACACTTAGGGGCAGAGCCGTAACTAGACTTTTTGGTGCCCTGTGCCAGAAAGAGCATTGGCGCCCCCCTCATTTTTCAAAAGGACATAAATGCGCCCAAAAAGGGCCATGGCTTCATGGGGAAGGGCCAGGGAAGAGATAGGGGAGGCCAGGAGATGCTGGGGATGAGATAAGAGGAAGCTACAAGCAAGATTGATAATAAACAGAAATTTGACAGGCCCAAACAGCGCCCCCTGCCCTGCGGTGCCCTGTGCGATGGCACCGGCCGCACTACCCTAGCTACGGCCCTGCTTAGGGGACTGGCTTTTCTAAAAAGGATGTCTTCTTGAAATAAAAGCAAACATATAGATCTGTCTGAACTGAAGAAATCTGGTTAAATCTTCATCCTAAAAAATACTGTAGATTTGATCAGTAATAATTGGATGTTTTGGTATCATACTGTTTATGATAATGTGTTGTATAATAAGTAATAATCAGAAACTGGTAGTGATCATTTACCAAATAATGTATATTTATATCTTACGAGTCCTAATTTAAATGCTAAACTTTATCACCATTTGATGAAAATAAGGTTTCAAATTCACAATGTACTATTTTGTAAACAGTGTATTTTAGAATTGGATTTCAGCTGCTCATAATTGCCTTTGTTCTCAAAGGAAATAATGTTTTCAAGTTGTTAATTGGTAATTTACATTTGCAAATGAGGAGAATAGTTTGAAGCAAAGACCAATTACAAGTTCAATCATTAAATGCCATGGGAATCAAAACATGCTAAACTATTTATTACAGCAAAATCTCAACAAAGTGAATACTGTATGTTTTAGTGTAAAAATGGTTAGATTAAAGAAATAGTGAAAAGAGCTTAAATACAAAATAATTATCATTTTAGTTGCATAACCATATTGCACTTTTGGGAACTGCCTTTGTACAATATGGACATGATTACTATTGCAGGATTGCAAGTGCAAAAGAAAATTTGCATTGGGGGAATGTTTGAAAAAAATGTATGTGTGTGCACATGCTCATAACCTAAATAATGTATACATTACAGCTTACAGTCATCTCATCATATTTACATATTTTTTTTTTGAGATGTTATAGTTGGACTGCTTTGCATAGGGGCCATGTTGCGGGAGTGGCCCATGTGACCAGCAGCGCTATATAGACTGGTGGCAGTAGCACCTTCACCCACCACTCACACCAAAGTCACTGTGAGCCCTGTGCACAGACTGCTATGTAGCCTATCCTGAACGCAGGCCCAATGCACCTCACCCCTTATTGGCTGCGCACATGGTGCCCAGGGCGGTAACTAGGGTGGTGCAACCTGTGCCATGGCACAGGGCACTGCAGGGCAGGGGGCGCTGTTTGGGCCTGTCAGTTTTCCTGTTTATTATAATTATCACTTGTAGCTTCCTCTTCTTTTATCCCCAGCATCTCCTGGCCTCCCCTATCTCTTCCCTGGCCCTTCCCCATAAGGCCATGGCCCTTTTTCAGGTGCACTATCTTATGTCCCTATTTAAATAATGAAGGGGGGGTACCAATGCTCTCTCTGGCACAGGGCAACAAAAAGTCTAGTTACGGCTCTGATGGTGCCACACCTATCTCTTGCAGTGATGAAGTCAATAAATTTTGTTTTTGTTATTGCTCAGCATTAACTTGACGGACCCAAATGAAACAAAGTTCAGGTTATATCTAGGAGTTTCCACACAAAAAATATGCATTTTTCATGAAAATTGGTTCAGTAGTTTTTGTGCCAATTTGGAACAAACAGACAGACACAAAGGGCCTGATTCAGACCCACTCGCGAGCGGCTGTCCGCTCGCAAGTGGGTCGATGTTATGGACTGAGCATGCGCACGACGGAGGGAGCTCCGTCGTGTGCATGCGCCAGACGCAACGAGCGAAGGAAAGTCCTTCGCTCGTTGTGTCCGATCAAAGGGGGCGTGCTGTCAATGTTGATTGACAGCACGCTCCCTTTGGTGGGCATGCCGGGGGCGTGCCTCCCTGCCGGGGGCGTTCCCACGGGAACGCCTCCCGTCAGAAGCCGGCCCACTGACATCACTAGTGATGTCAGTGGGAGTGATTTTGGCTCTGATAGAGCCAAAATCACTCCGGAGCTTGCGGTTGAAAACCTCAACCGCAGGCTCCGGCTCGCAATTTCGATGGTCGCGATGATCTCGACCATCGCGGCCATCACAATGCACGCTCGTATAGCCTGTGGGTGGTGACCCACAGCTATACGAGCGTCCAGGAGGACGCTCCATGAAAATGGAGCCCGGCCCTCATTCAGAGCGTGCGCTCTGCTCAGAGCGTACGGCTCTGAATGAGGGCCAAAGTTCTTATGATATTAATATAGATGTAATATACATATGTACAGGAGCTGATATAGAGTGTGTTGCAGTTAGCTGAATGCACCATTACTGTATTAGAGTTGCACCTGCTGCCTCTCCATGAAATTAATGCCAGTGATATGTACAGTAAGAATATGTATAATAACTGATGTCCTACCTCCGCAACGTGCAGTGCGGGCATGGGAACATGGCAAAGGTGCACAAACCCTCCTCACCAAACACCCCCCTCCCTGCATCACATGACATAATGTGAGCACCATACAGATGGGCCCAGCTAGTTTGTTGCTCATAGGGCGACATTCAGGCTTCTGAGTTGCACCTTGTAAAGTTGTGTAATAGATTTACTGCAGTCGGTTACACAATACTTGATGCCTTCATGCTACTTGGACACTTGTTTTGAATTTCATGCCCTATAGTAGACTTCCAGTCTTGCCAATCACAATTCGGTTTAGGAACATGAGGTTAACAGAACTAGACAACTCCACTGCGCAAATTATAGCTGCACCCTTCAACAAGTCCCTGAGTGTCACCAAATACTCAAAACAGGATAAATACAACAAATAGTGGAACCTGGATGGGAGCGCTATATATACAATCCAAAAAATTAAAATGGATGTAAGTATTGGGTTGAACAGAAAAATGACATACAGATACCCCTGAGTAAGTTGAGGTGGTAGGTGTTCTTAGTCCTCACTTCCTATAATGTTCTGCTGATTTTCCCTCGTGCCAGGAAACATATAGGGAAAAAATTATGAAAAGAAGAAAAAAAGAAGAAAAAAAAACGTCCAATGGTTATATCTGTATAGCAGATCAATGATATGCAGTTCGCAAATCCCCTACTATGAATTCATAAAAAGGAGAATTGTTCTATGCAGAATGGTATTCTTATTCCCATATATGGATATATGGATATAATCTTCTTAAAACATCCCCACAATGGTACAAAATGATAAACAGGGGGCGTACCCCACTCACTCTGTACTGGTAGTGTTGAAGTATATCAAGGTATCTTTAAACTTTAGATTTCATGCGTACCATACTCACGTATAGCAGGCTCGAGGTACTCCTATCTGGGTATCTTTGATGTAAACCCGCTGTGTTCGATTCAACACTGGAAAATCAGTACCACTCAGATCCGTAGTAAAAAATTCAAACTTTTAATATATCAAAAAAGGTGAGCCAGTAGGTCCAGGCAAAGGCAGATACAAATGATAAATATACAAATCCACATCTCCGGATAAGTGAAAAAATAAACAAATCACACTGCCTATACTGGAACTAAAAGTGCCCCCTGAATGAAATAAAAATACGTCCCAAAACAGCACAACCAACGCGTTTCGACCGGGTAGGTCTTTATCAAGGTAGGTGTTGTGTGCTGCTCCATGCTCTGTTAAATACCCCCCAGTAAATGAGTCATCAAAGTAGGCGGGGCGTCTCCCATCACGGTAGATTACCTGTATCTATCTATTCTGCTCGTCCTTTACTCTTAATCGGGGAAGAGTCGAATAAACCGGCTGATATTACCCGGTCTAGCAGGCTGAAATAAGGTATAAAATTTATATTAGACTTAAAACGCGGTTTGCGTTCCACCACGTGGAACGCAGGTACTTCCGGCGGAAGTATTATGCTTATACATCTCTATGGAAGAATCGGGCTCTAGCGACCAGAACTATCTGTCACTGGAACGCAGGAACATATTATGAGCCGCAATTAACGATGGCTGTGCCAACCCACGTGACAAGATGACTGGGATTGAAAATACTACCTGTCAGCTGTTACACTTTGCGGGGATCAAAAATAATATCTGTCAGCTGTTACACTTTACATTCTAATGATATGTCTCTAACTATATATGGGAATATTTATGGTATGCTGGGGTGATGGGATATACCCCTACTGATATCAAGATTTTATCTATCATCTCCAGTGGATTCATAAACCCATATATACATATAAATGAACATATCGTAAAAAACAGCAAAATAAAATATAATGTGACAATCCCACAAGTAAATATTGTTAAGCATCAAGATGAACTCTGACCGAGTTCGTCCTTCTCCCTAAAACTGACATATACAACATTTTATGTATTGTCAATATTGACATAAGCTAATAACTAAAAAAATAAATAAAAATAAAAATAGATATCTATGTATACAACGTCAACCCAATAAAGTCAATATAACCTTTAAAATGGGAACTACACACAGGTTCTTTAAAAAAAATTTAAAAAATATCCTCTATAGGCTGGTCAAGGTAAGAACCATTTAACCTCAAAATCCAAGTTGAGACCCTTGGGATCAAGGGTCCCCAGCTCAAAAATTGCCCTCATCTCTGACCTAGCCAATCTTTCATCACCATAATTTTTCCGCCAAACCGATGGAACTAATATGATGCCACAAAACCTAGATATATGAGTGGGATCTCTATTGTGATGGGTATTGAAGTGTGCAGAAACATTATGGGTAAGCATACCCTTCTTAATGTTACGCACATGCTCTCCCATTCTTTCTTTTAATTTTCGGGATGTCCTCCCTATATATTGTTTCTTACACGTACACTCCAACAGATACACAACGTTTCTACTATTACAGGTGATAAAAGATCCGATTCCATGCTTACTTCCATTGGATGTAGAACATGAGGTGTCTGAGCTACACAGTGAACAAATCCAGCAAACTCCTCACTATACTTTCTTGGAGGATTCCCCATGTTGCTTCTCATTAAACTCCCGTTCCTTGAATGGTTGTTTACATTAAGTTGTCTGACATGCTTTCAGCTGCAGGCATATCCAGCAACACATGTCTCTGTACGATACTATGGTTGACATTATCTGAAGTAGTCTCATGAAACACAACATCCTCTGATAGTATGAGCTTTCTGTTGTTAGTGTCCCATAGACAGAAACCTTTTGTGTACAGTGGGCCTGAATCAGACCCGCTCGCGAGCGCTATGCGCTCGCAAGGGGGTCGATGGTGGCCCAGTGCACATGCGCACGACGGAGCCGCCTCCGTCGTGCGCATGTGCAATACCCGGATAGCGACGGGCAAACCGTCGCTCCGGGTCTCGTACCAAATGGGGCGTGCTGTCGATGTTGAGTGACAGCACGCCCCCTTTGGTGGGCGGGCCGGGGGGGTGGCTGCCCAGACGGAGGCGTTCCCATGGGAATGCCTACCATTTGGAGCCGGCCTCACTGACATCACAAGTGATGTCAGTGGGAGTGCTTTCGGCTCTGGTAGAGCCGAAAGCAATCTAGGGCTTGCGACAACGAGACCCTACCACAAGGGTCTCGTCTTGACCATCGTGACCATCTTCCTGGCCGCTCGCTATTGCTGTGGGTGGTCACCCACAGCTATGCGAGCGGCCAGGAGGCCGCTCTGAAAAACAAGAAGGACAGCCCTGATTCAGAGCGAGCGCTCTGTCAGAGTGTCCGGCTCTGAATCAGGGCCAGTATCTCAACATGATGCACTTGATGGATTTATGATCAAGTTTGTGTCTTTTCTCTTAAATTACGTGAGCATAAATAAACTCTACTTCCAACTACATGTAGGTGACTGATACTTGGCTTTTTACAAATCTACGCCTCCGATGGTGTCTTGTTTTTGACTGCAGTGTAGGTGATTGAAGTACAGTAAACAGCGGTTTGTACTGCTTCAGCCCAAGATCTCTTGTCAAGACTTGAATCATCTGGTGTTGTATGCCAATTCCCCTAAGGTAGTTAGCTAGATCTTTATTCTTATATTATCCACTATTATTTTCAGACCTGTTTGGTTTTCTATGAATCTCTTGTACACTTTGAACTTATTTGTTACGTTGCTTTTGTTTCTTAGGAAATAAATGAAGTAATATTTCCCACTCATGTGTTCTACCTCCATTGATCCACACACATCAGTATGCACTTACTCTAATGGCACTTGTGCACTGGATTCAAACATAGGAAAGGTACAACAAGTTTGTTTGCCCTTCACACAGTTTTAACATGCAAGTCTTACAAGACTGTACAATAACATCCCAATTGTTATACCACTTTGAAGCTTCTGTACATCATCATTACCTAGCAGAGGCAGTTTAAGAAAGGAGAGGACCCGTGTGTAGGCTCCCTGTGGGCCCCCTCCTCTCTGGCAGTACAGTAGACTCTTGGTTTGTTCCAGAGTCTAGGGCGCATGCATAGGTGTCTGGGAACTTGGCTCCTGTGCAACATTCCAGAGACTTCAGTATTGCCAACATGCCATGTACTACAAGTGATTCCTGCTGTACTGCAAGTAGAATTATGGGTGGAGGGTGTGTAATGTGGGCCCCCCTGGATTCAGGGACCTATGTGCACTGCACACCCTGCACCCATTATAATTATGCTGCCAATGTAGCTTAGGTGTCCTAGCCTCCTGTACTACAGCTCCAATGATTGGTTGGATTCAGCAGCTACCATTGCACAACATGCCACTATGTCTAAGGTATATAGTTGTTGCTGCAGCAATTACAATCTCTAATTGGTTGTACACAATGCACCAACCATTTATAAAATGGACTCTGTATCATCTCTTTCAACAACACTTATGGCAATTAGATTAGTTCCTAAGTTAGGTACAAATAACACAACATCCATGTATGTGACAATTTCCTTGCCTTTCACTTTCAAGCATAGAGTGATTGTCCCAAATTTAGTGGCATTTAGGAACTTTTCCCCTATAGCCCTGACTTTAATTGACTAACATGGTCTTCATGATTTGAACCAACTTTAATTACAGCTGAAATGCCTTGTGGCTCCTGTGTCCATGCACCAGCAGTGGTTATTTGCATAAAGGCTGACTCATTCCCGTTAGAAAAAATATACCAAGGCACTTAAATTTACAATGACAATAACTGTAGCTGCAACGGTCAATAAAGAAAAGGGGGGCAATTGCAACCCCACAAAAACATGAAATAGAAAAAGACCACGCTAATATACATACATTGGCATAAAAATGTTTTAATACAATATAAAAAATACACCATGAAATAGCAGTGTGCACATGTGCCACAATAAAACAAGAAAATTAATATGATGATGAATATATATTAAAATAATTAAAGCAATTGAAAAAATGATGAAATGAGGAAATAATGGTGTCATAACAATTACAATAGGTTATGAATAAATACAAATGTTCTTTGTGAATAATAGCCCCAGTTGCACTGTTTCCCAAAAGTAAGTCAATGGTCTGTGGTTTGTGCACAATCAAAGTGCAACAGTTGCAAAGATTAGTTTCCACAGATTAGATTCAATAGTACCAGTAGTGATACAGTGTATCCGCTAAATGTATCAGGTCCATATAAAATGAATGGTACTGGGCTGGATATGTTGGTAAAAGCCACTCTATATGGAACCTATAACAAAGCACCCTGTCAACCACTACAGCATCCAACCGGCATGGATAAAGCAAAAGATGGTAGCCGGTGTATAATCTCAGGCAGATAGAAATATTCCGGTGACCGGCTCTTTGAAGTACTCACATATGTGTGAGAGAGCCGCCTGGGTAGAGGTCCCTTGCTACATTTGATCTGCATTCTGAGGCATTGTGTCCCAACTTGTGACATTCAAAACATCTGTACTTAAGCTTTTTGTGCTTGGAACTTTTTGACAATGAAACAGAAATTTCAGCATTTGTTTCTGTAGGCATGCACTCTAAAAAGTGCAATAATTTAGCACATACAGTCTCTGTGGTTAGCTTCATAGTCCAATGCTACTAACAAAAAGTCATATTCTTGCGTAAGATTTTGCAGCATCGCCATTGCATGCTCCTCCTCTTTTATTATAATGCCCACTGAAGTTAATTGCTGAGAGATGGATAACAAATATGCTCTTACAAGCACTAAGCTTTGTTGCATATAATGTGCGCCTCAAGTTAATTCTTCTAATCAGTGCATTTTCTTCATAAGCCATTTGCAGATTTATCCACATGCTGTTGCTTTAACCATAGATAAAAGAGCAGGGCCCTCTACCCTCTTGTGCTTCTCCCTACTTCAGTTTCATCTACTTCTTACTCACCACTAGGGCACCTAACACTTGGTTACTTATGTTCTGTTGCTTATCTGGGTGTTATTGTCACTAATGTAGCATTGTATATTATCCATGTCCTGATCTTGTATTGTATTGTTCTGTAAGTCACTGGTCAACAATTTGTTTATGTACTTTGTAAGGCGCTACAGAACACTTGTGGCACCATATAAATAAATGATGATAATAATAATAATAATAATAATAATAATAATAATAATAATAATAATAATAAATGTGTGATTACACTGCTAGACCAATTGTCCCCATAGCTCTATTTTCTTCAGAATTTGAATTATCACCAGGTTTGCTAGTAACCTTCCATAACTTCTTCCACTTTAGCTGCATCTTCCATGTAGCATACTGTTGTGCACGTGCCAGCTTCTTAAAACGTATGCTGATTCCTTCATTATACATTTTACGCATACAAGCGAGTAAGGGTCTGCCCCATATTCACTCAGATTCTCTTACTCCATGTCGTTTGCAGCTTTCCTGATTTCCCAAAATGTCTGCACCAACCCCGCAATATGCTTATTGTGCTCTCTAGGTTTCGGTTGATTTTAATAATCTCGGTGTGGTTTTCTATTCTTTTGCAACACCAAATCCTTGTACAATGTGCCATGTTTTCTGATGTCTGTAAAGTGACTTTGAGTCCTATGGGAGAAAAGGGCTATATGAATAAAAATATTATTATTATTATTATTGTTCAACACCAAAAGTTGGTTTTAAACACAGGGAGATGGCAGGTATAACTGTAGCAAATAGAAGCAGTCTGGAGCTTTAGGGTATCACTAGGCATAGAAGTGCGCCGGGTGTCTGAGCGGTAAATGCACTGGCAGATGTTAGCAATATGCCCGTACACTACAGCAGTGGTGATAGTGGACTGTATAGGCTCTGCACGGCTAGTGTGTTGGAGAGTCTTGGAGTCACATCTAGTCAGCATGAATACCAGATAGCGAGATGCACAGAGACGCTGCACATGAGCAATAGTGTTGAGGTGAGACCTCTCACTGAACTCTGGCAGGTCCTAGAGATGTCTACTCAGTTACATGTCTGCACGAGGATGGAGGCAGCGCCAGAGCGCTCCTCATCCAACATTAACTAGGTGGCTCTGTCCCTTTCAGCCACACAGGCCGATCACCTTCTTTTCTTAATAAAATTCTTCAGTTTTCCTTTTGTAGATATTGCTGTTAAGTTGATGACTATTTCTATTATCTGACTTTGCTTATGTCAGACTATCCTGAGAGCTACCAGTCCTGTTTCCGGACTACTCCTGATCACCATGCCTGTATATCAGTCTGTTAAATACTAGTTACTGACCTAGGCCCTCATTCAGAGCCGCTCGTTAGCAGCAGTACGCTCGTAGCGTTCTGATGTTGTGCAACCACGCATGCGCCGGTGTTACACAGCGCATGTGCTTACGGCTGATTGCGATCTTTTTTTAAGTCGTTCGCCGAATAGCGAACAGGAAGTGACATGTCAAATGTGATTGACAGAATAGGCCGTTTTTGGCCGGTGATGGGGGTGGAGATGGGAAAACACAGGCGTGTCGAGGCATTTTGTGGGCGTCCCTAAATTATCTCATGCGAACGGCAAATGTGATCGGAACGAGTCATACGTCACTGTCTGATCCACTTTCCGTTCAAACTGCTCGCACAGCTTGTGGTCTGGTATACTCTACCACAATGTCGATGGTCTCGTCCCCCTCCCCGTGCCTCTTCGATGTTTCATCGATGTTTCAATTTTAGCCACAAAAGCAATCAACTTTGATTAGAAAACTTGCTTGTAATGTGTTTAGCAACTAGTTTTTTTTTTGTAGCACAAAACCGTACGCAGGTGAAATTCTCAGCTGCTAATTTCAGGATTAGACAATCAATTAGCGTACCATTTTTTTTATTTTATTTATTTTTTTTTTTTATTTTGGTTTTCTGTTATTGCAACAATATTGTCATCATGTTTGTGTTTTTGCAACATTTTTAATGTTCCCGGAAATTTCACATCCATTTTCTTATGGAAAAGTGTTCCTTTAAACTCCTAAATGGTTTTTAACCCTTTGGAATCTGTTTTTTTTTGTTTTTGTTTTTTTGGGGCCGGGATTACCTAAAAACCATTTTTAGAATAATGTCACAATACAATGGAGAAGATTTTGAATTGTTTTTATTTTTTACACACTTTTTGATTTTCAAGGGCATATGCCAGTTTGCAGGTCTGGCTAACGTAAAAAAAAATGACATAATTAAATAAAAAACAAGAGTGGCATTTGGCCAAAATAAAATAACACACATTAAAAACAAGTCACAAGAAAGGAGAGGGAAGTTTTGGCCCTTAAGGAATATGGGGCAAGCACAGAAGGATTGTGGGAAAATTAGCCAGTGCTGTCATCGCTTTTTGCCCCGTTTGGCTGGGGTAGGGTGGGAGCCTGACCGGGTTGGCCTCTCCAGAGGCAGATGTTGTGGCCTCTTTACTAGGCAGAGGGCTAGGCACATTTGGAGGGATGGCTGTTGTTGTGCCAGAGGTGGAGGATCCTGATGTTCCGGCAGGAAGGGAGGCCGGTTCCACCATGTGCTGGCGAATGAGCTGCTACAGGGCATTGGCAATTTGGAAGTTGGCCCTGGTATTTTCCGCCAGGGCCTGACCAATGGTCACGTTGGCCGCAGCATTTTGCTCCATGGCCTCCGCCACCCGTAGCAGACTGGCGTCCATCCTCAGCAGAATCTCTGTGTGGTGATCCGATTTAAAATTGAGATCCGTGAGGAGGGCCACTGCCTGCGAGGGGGATTGCCCTGAACTGCCTTCTGCAGGGTCCCCAGCCGGATCTACTGCTTCCTCCCCTGCAGAGCCAGCAGAAATTCTGCGGCCAAGGCTCCCCTCTGGTGCAGACTCATCCGCCTGTGTCTCTGTGAGAAAAATGAGAAAAGAGGAACATTACAATCTACATATTGTCACAAACACATTTCTGAGTTGGTAACATAACAACATTTACCTGGGACAACATGAGGAGCCGCATAGTCTGGCATGTCCGTATCCATGTTGGACACGCCAAACACCTCCTCATACTGCACACACCCCTGTGCCAGCTCTTCCAAGTCATTCAGCGCCAATGACACAGGGGTGGGACCCCCATCTGTCCCCCTTGCATGCCTAGCCCTCTCTGCCAGTTTTTGTTTCAGCCGATATTTATAATCGGTCCATCTGTGGGTGAAAAAAAATGCATTATTCCTGCAGTATTTGGGCCTGTAACCACTTATATTAAAAATTTTGTTTTTACGTACCGGCGTTTGACATCCAGGGCTAGACGTTCAAACTCACCCACCCTATTGACAGCACTGGCTATCTCCTCCCACATTTTCCACTTCTGGCTTGAACCCATATTCCAATCTGCCTGTGGCAGGGTGTCAACACACATTTGTACCAAAACCTCCATCTCCTTTCTTGTGAATTGTGGCTGCCTTTTTTTTTTTGGTTTCTTTGGTTGGCATACTCGGCCCAGCAGCCTCTTCCATGGCATCCTCCACACCTTTTTTAAAAAACATTTTTTACATTTAGATGTCCAACTTTCTCTAAATTCGGGTTCTAATTAATCCTTTAATCAGAAAGAGACAAGTACTTACTGGGCGCCTCTTGGCCGTCTTTTTATTGGTCTGTAGCCATTTTGATCCAAACAACTTGAACTACACCAGACCGTTTTGGATTTTCCATGACGTATTTATACATGCGTCCTTATTTTTGGTACGCATCATTGATTGTGCGCTTCTATGATCCGTCCTTAATTTGAGCGGGAAAATAAAGACTATTTATGGCTATGGGCGACTCGAGTCGAGGTGGCGGGTGTTGATTGTTGGAGGTATCGTGTGTAGTAGTGGAGTGTTGTCAGGATTAGTGGTTGTGAGGCGGATTTTTGGAGGAGGAGTTGGTGATAGTTTTTTTTGGCAATTTTCCGTTCTTTTTTTTTTCTTGCAGATATTTTGTTTGTTGGTTTTTTTTGGAGTAAGTATTTTTAACAAGTCCTTTTAAAAATAAGGGATCTACAAACCGAATTTCTTCATTTTTATATTTAATTTTGTTTTTTTCAGTTATTTTGGCTTGGCCCCATAGAAGTTTTTGGACTGTGACTTATTGTTTGACTTTTGGTAAGGTTGTATTTTTTCATTATTTTATGAATTTGATGTGTTAGTCTTTGCATATATTTTGAACATTAATGTCTTATTTATATTTTTATCTATCATGTATTAACACTAAATATAGCGTAAGTTTTTGGCAAATATATTTCCTTGGTTTTTCCATGTAAAAATGCGAACTATTTAGCGCACTAATGTTTCCTTATTCTCCATGTACAAATGCGAACTATTTAGCGCACTAATGTTTCCTTATTCTCCATGTAAAAATGCGAACTATTTAGCGCACTAATGTTTCCTTATTCTCCACGTAAAAATGCTAACTATTTAGCGCACTAATGTTTCCTTACTCTCCATGTAAAAATGCAAACTATTTAGCGCACTAATGTTTCCTTATTGTCCATGTAAAAATGCGAACTATTTAGCGCACTAATGTTTCCTTATTCTCCATGTAAAAATGCTAACTATTTAGCGCACTAATGTTTGTTTGGGTATAAATTTGCCCATTCTTGTTTGTCCTCTCAATGTAGGGTGCATTTTCTAAATAATGTGTGCTCCCCCCTATCTTTTAACGCATTTTTGGATTTTGAAAAGAATCAAATATGGCCCACAAAAAATCTAACCTGAATTTCAATTTTGGAAATGTAGGTTGGTGCACTCATGACAATACCCCGGCATGTAAGCATCTCTGGATTTTTCGCCTAAGATAAGTATATTTTTGGCTTTACATTTTCAACAAACATTAACTACCTGGCTTCCCATTTCAGGTTGATGTTGGTCGTATTGTTTTGGCCATGCTTCCGGAACCCGACCAACCTCAACCTCGTCCCAGGCGTAGGCATCGTAGGCGTGCAAGGCCCAAGATATTTAGAACACGTGTCACCCTTTTTGGAATGCCCGATGATGAGGTTTTAAGATGATACCGTCTTCCTCCACAAATCATCATAGACACTCTCTCATTAATAGAGAGTGATCTTGAGCGGCAAATTGACAGTCCTACAGCAATACCACCACTTACGCAATTAATGGCAGTGTTACATTTCTGTGCCTCAGGATCCTTTCAAACCACGGTGGGAATAGTGGCCGGAATCTTCCAATCCTCATTTTCAAGGATCCTGAGGGCAGTGATGGAGGTCCTTTTCAAGCACCTCCATCATTTTATTAACATGCCATTGGATATGGGTTCCCTTAGTGTGGCGAAGGCCAATTTTTACCAAATAACTGGCTTCCCACACATCATAGGGGTTGTGGATGGTACTCACATACCACTTCAGCCTCCAGCATGGCTGGAGGCCATTTTTAGGAACCGAAAGCACTATCACTCACTGAATGTAATGGTGGTATGTGATGCCTCCCTCCAGATCCTGTCCCTGAATGCAAAATTACCCGGGAGTGCACATGACTCATTCATCATCCGGCAATCTGGGATTTGGCATAAATTAAACAACCTACAAGCTGGTGATGCGTGGCTTCTGGGTAAGTGGAGACCTTTAGTTGAAACCAATGCAAAGCTTGATACACAGTGATCCTGATTGTTGGTTTTGTTTTTTCACAGGAGACAGTGGCTACCCTTGCACGCCCTGGCTGCTCACTCCTTATTTGGCTCCCACACCAGGGCCACAAAGTGAGTATAATTCCGCACTTACAGCCACCAGGCAGGTGGTGGTGCTGTATCGGCCTTTTAAAAGGCCAATTCAGATGCCTCCACCGCTCTGGTGGCGAACTCATGTATTTGCCGGCTATGGTTTCGAAAATTGTGGTCCTGTGTGGGATCTTTCACAACAGCGCCATAAGGAGTGGTGTCCCAATGCAGCCCGAGGATGCCTTGCCTGAGGATGGCCCCCCCGAGGTTGGTCGGAGGTCAGTATTTGGGGGGGCCATACGCGATGATGTGATGGCTCGTTTTTTCAGGTAATTATTGACAAACATTAACTTAATTGACACAATGTCAACATGTACCATTGTAATGTTCCTTTTTGAAATAACTTTTTTAATTTTAACTTTTCTTGTCTTCCTTTACACACCTCGACAAAACGATGCCTACTACCTGCTCCACTAAATTGTGTACATGTGGCCACATTGGATCTTACTTTGGAAACAATTATTTAATCGCCTCATTTGTGGCTTTATGTTGTCCTGCTACTTATTTCATCAGTTGATTGTTGAATTTTTGTTGGATTTTGGTGTTGGGGTTTTTGGGGATTGTCTTTTCACTGTGTGAATTGCTTGACACAATTCACTTTCTGTATGTATTTGGTGTGTATTATTTTTTTGTTTGCCATTAAAAAGACTGTTTTTGACTAAATTCTAGTCACGTGTAACCTGGCACAAAAAAGGCCAACTTTCGTAATGCCTAATCCTGTAATGTCTGAAATGTTTCCGTGTTTGAACCTGCTTTTTGGCTTTTCCAAAACCTCAAAGGTATTATGCTGAATCAGTAGGTTTTAAAAACTAGGCCTAAGCTACCCACCCAAAGAAAAACAAGAAAATGTTTGATTTGGTAATAACCTATTGGTATGTTGAGGTGTTTAATGTGGCAGCTTACATACTTCCTAGCGCTTTGTACAATCTAATTTACCTTACTTTAAAGAACATAATCAAATAGTGGACTTATGGAATTCTAAACAATGTAAATGTTTCAGACAATTAATGAAACTCGTTAAAATACAACAAAATTTTATTTTACAAACAATAATATTGCCAGAAAAAACATGGAAAAAAAAATTAGCGCCGAAGGGCCGCCGCCATGTGGTCAAGGACCACTAACATGGCAATCATGTGACCACGCAAGGCGGCCAATCCTTCCTGGATACAATGCATCCGCCTCTGGTCCTCTGTTGGAAAAAACAAAGAGAAAAAAACAAAAACCTTACATTAGGAGTTTAAACAACCAATTCCGCCTAAATAAAAAGTGTAAACAAAGATCCAGTTGTGCTGAAAAAAACAAAGTAATGGAAAATGCAAAGATGGCAGAAATACTAAATTACAAATGAACACACAAAAAGGCAACCACAAACAATAAGAAGTAGCCTTGTTAGGGTAAACAATAACTACACAAGTATGAGTGTTTGGACATGTGTGATATGTATCATGGCTAAAAAAACAATACATTGTCTATCAAAATAAAAAAGTCAACACGACAAATGGTAAAATTTCGAACAGGGAAACCTACCGGTCATCGGGATTAGGGGGTTTGTAGGCCCAACATCCTCCTCTTCCTCGGAGGTGGGACAGTGACGTAGGCTCCATGGAGGGGAGATCTGTGAGCAGGTTGATGGCGATGAAAAGCGCTGGGGGGGGGAGGGGAGGGTGAAGAAAAGAGAAGGTGGGGGGAGTGGAGTCGGGAATTTGTGGGGGGCTCCAAATTCCAGAGGGAGGTGCCTCAGGAAGTGGCCGGTCAGGGGTGGAGGGGGAATTGGGAGCAAATTGAGGAGTGTCTGCTGTGCTGGGCGTTGGACTGAGGGCCCGAGCCCGGCGTCTGTGCCTGCGGCGATGGCGGATTCTGCGTTCAGCCCCTAAATGAGTAGCGGAAAATGTTTGTAATTTTTTTTGGGGTGGGGGGGTTGGGCCAAAAATTAACAACTACACAAATGTTAGAACATTTTAAAAATTTAAAACATGCACACGCAGGCCTTTCCAAAAAATCACAACAGGGCTAGACTGAAAACATGCACACGCAGGCCTTTCAAGAAAATAACAACAGGGCGAGAATGAAAACATGCACGCGCAGGCCTTTCAAGAAAATAACAACAGGACGAGAATGAAAACATGCACACGCAGGCCTTTAAAAAAACAAACAACAGGGCTAGACTGAAAACATGCACACGCAGATAGGGCCGCAAAAAATAAAGGAAAACAAACAAACAAATACTTACTTTCAGCTATCCGCTGTCTAAAACAGGCCAGCAAGCGTGGCGTGCGGCGGCGCAGATCCGACCACCTGCGCTCGAGCTGCCCGATCTGTCAGCGTGAGCCGAAGGAGCGCAGGCGGCGGTGAACCTCCGCATAGGCGGATCGCTTCTGGCGGTTGCTGATGGGGGGAGGCTGGCTGGTGATCCGCCGGTCCATCACCTCCGTTAGGACCAAAAGCTCCCGCCTGGTAAACGCGGAGGCTCTCATGATGGCAATGGTTGGTTTTTAAAAAAACAGTTTTAATAAAGGCCAGAGAAAAAATTTGATTGGCTAATGTTGTTGGTAAATTAACAGGAACCATTCTATTGGTTAGTGTATGAGTCATGTGTCCTCCAGGCTAAAAAATATAATGTGATTTATGATAGGCTTGATGCTGTGACATTCGTAAGGTAATTTAAATAAAGAAATGAAAAAAGTAAAATCTGCCTAGCACAAACACAGGAAAACAAGAGGATCATTGGTTCAAACATGTATTTTTTAGAAAGTTACACATTGTTGAAACCGTACGTATTCTGCGGGAAAAATGACACACGGACAAGATTAAAGTTTATTGAAAATGAAAAAAAAAACGGATTGCAAACAGGTGAAGAACAATTAAGCTAATTAATATATTGATTGGCATGAAACGATTAAAGTAGGTATGCAGAATAAACGAGCAGGTAATCGAAATCTGACAGGCCCACTTCCGGTTTGTACTTGTGCGAGCGTTCCCTGCAACCAAATTGGGAGATGGACGGTCGCAATTTTGCTCGCTCGTTAGCTAGAGGAGGGGTTGGGAGACTTTGGGGCGGAAGAATAGCTACGAGCGAACTTTCGAGCGAGCGCTGAAATTTACATTTTCTCGCTCGTTCGGTGAACGAGCGTACTGCCGCTTACGAGCAGCTCTGAATCAGGCCCCTAGTCTCCTGTAACTTGATCAAGCTCTCTAGTCTGATGAGGTGCAAGTGCTCCGCTGATGGGAACCTGTTTTCTATAACCTGCTGACACTTTCTGTAGTGATCCTGAATTGTCTTTGTTCCACATATGACTATTCATAAACAGCCAGAGAGGTATACTATACATGCATTAGTTCTGCCTGTAGCTACAGCACTCACAGCTGTCTTCACTGCATGCTGATAACTTTGCATCCAGTCTATTTAAACTGCTTCTGTCTGAAGGGATTTTACTCACGATAATCAGCATTACAAGAGCATTTTGCCCATGAATTTTGCAAATGCAGCATTAAATGATGAGGCCCTGCAAAAAACTGCTATTGTATGCAGTGGCGTAACCAGAAGGGGTAGAGCGTGGCACGTGCCCTGTGCGCTGTGTCGGACCCGGCAGGGGGGATCACCGCCGGCCAACGTCCAGGTCATAGCAGCAGCCAATAAGAGTCAGGCATATTCTTATTGGCTGCTGCACCCAGGGCCGGTGTGGGGCTGGAGAGGCGCCATCACTGCATCCTGCATTTGCCGGGCACCCACTGAGATTTTGTTACTAGTGGGCACCCGACAGCTCCTTCCCTGCAGCGGCAGTAGGAGGCTGGAGCTCACTCCTGAGCTCCGCCTTCCATCTCCCGCAGTGGAGCAGTGGCGAGCGGGATGAGCAGTAGGATGGCGATGGCAGGTGCGGGAGCGGGGATTCAGGTAAATATAGCATTGCGTGTGTTTTTTATGTGTAAGGGGCACTGTATAAGAGACTCTACTGGGGGCACTGCATAAGGGGCACTACTGGGGCACTGCATAATGAACACTACTACTGGGGACAATGCATAAAGGGCACTACTACAGAGGGCATTGCATAAGGGGCACTACTACAGTGGGCATTGCATAAAGGGCACTACTACTAGGGGCACTGCATAAGGGGCACTTCTACTAGGTGCACTGCACAAGGGTCACTACTACTAATCGCATTGCATAAGGGACACTACTACGGGGGGCATTAAGGTGCATATGGAATGTAAAGGAATGTTCCCAGAGTGATGAGAAATGGTGGAGTGTCATGTTGACCATGCCCCTTGTGGCATGTGGCCACGACCATTTTTGGGGTGATTTGGCTGCCGCCACCTGATCCACGATATCCATTACCATCTGGGCCAGGTGAAGGGTGTGGAATGTATAAACAAATTGTTTCAATTTATCTTGGGGATTACACTAATGTGGCGGTTGTTTCTGTACTTTCAAGTACAATATAACTCTTTGGAATGGTTATGAAATATTTTGGACATGAAACATTCTGATATACAAGAAGAAAACCACACAGTATTGAGCACACACCTAAGAAAAGAGGAAAAGAAGATAACTTCTTACACTTTCATATAGAGGCTATCTGGCCTTTTCAGTGTGGTGACTGGGCTTTTGGACCTATCTGAGAACTATTATATGCAGTTCACATTAGCACCATTGTGGTACAGCAGCTGAACTAGTCATTAGGTATTTTTGTAACTATATGATTTGTTTTATATCCAGTATATTTATTACCAATGCCATTGGTAGTGAGTTACAGTATATTGTATAGGAAGGGTGAGTAGAAAGGGGAGAGGAAAGTGACGATGGCAGCTTGACAGAGCACAAGGAGGGGAAGAGTGGATGTACAGAGTGGAAAAGATCCAATGGGACAGAGGAAGGTGCGATGTAATAATTGAATTTAAGAGCTAAAAGTCCAGATTAACAGATTACAGTAAAAGGGTATCTAGAGGCTGTGAAATGAGGCCCAAGATGAGGCCCAAATTGTATTTTTTTTAATTTGGCAAGTTCCAGTCTTCCCTCTTACACTAAACTTCATGACCCCAACTGTGGCGGTGAGCAGAGGAAGTACTAGCTATGGGAGTAATAGTTTATCTAACACTTGTATTAAGTGCATATATCTACCTATGTGTGTTATTATGTGTATATAATATATAATTTCAATAATAAATACAGTACGTGTACTTTTCATTATTTTTACTTTACAAAAATGTTTATTGAAAATCAATATAAATAACATGAAAAAAAAGAGCATTAGATTACACATCACCAGCAGTTGCAATAAAGGTGACCATACACTGGCCAATCAGGTCACTGTGGGGCTGTTTAAAAGTTGCACGTATAATAGCTGTAGTTGTAAGCAGCCACATAAGCTTGATTTACTGACTCATGCTAATGCAAGTATCCGTTAAACTAATACGTGGGTTCGCGAGTGTGCAAGCAGAAACCCGTGAGGCCCATTGATTATACACTGGCCACAGCAACAGTCATCCAATCAGGCTTCCCTTCCCCATATGGTTTAGGATACACACCCAAGACACTTCCATGAAGCTTCCATCAGTCATGATGATTATATGCAATAACATTGTTGCCCCCAAGTTCACGCCCGGAAACATGCTATTTCACAGAGACAGATCTGTTCAAGATGCATTCGACTTGAAATAGGATGGATATATACACAAAAATTAGTAAATTCGCATCTACACTTGAGCTGCAGCCCAAAACTTGCTATTTGCATCTGTTAAGAGAGATCCATGTGATTCAGAACTTCACGATCTGGACCAGGATTCGAGTCCGGCTCGGGTTTTCCCACCTGACTCGGATCCCAAATGAGGCAAAACGTCATCCTCCCACTGTCGTACTCTCACGGGTTTTGGAATCTATAAAAGTCCCCGGTTATCTGTGCCATTCTCACTCCAGCTGTGGAGAGTGTCCATCCATCAAAAGCTGCCGTGTTCTTCATGGGTGCTCGTATGTCCATCAAAGAAGCTGCTGTGTCCTCCAGAGGTGCTCTGTCATTCTAGGTGTGCTCTGTCCGTCCATCAAAGGGACTACTGTGTCCTCCAGGGGTGCTCTGTCAGTCTAGGGTTGCTATGTCCATCCATCAAAGGGGCTGCTGTGTCCTCCACAGGTGCTCTGTCAGTCTAGGGGTGCTCTGTCCATCCATCAAAGGAGCTGTTGTGTCCTCAAGGGGTGCTCTGTCGTTCTAGTGGTGCTCTGTCTGTCCATCAAAGGGGCTGCTGTGTCCTCCACGGGTGCTCTGTCCATCCATAAAGGGGCTGCTGTGTCCTTCAGGGGTGTTCTGTCGGTCTAGGGGTGCTATATCCATCCAAGGGTGCCCAGTGTAAAAAAAAATAAAAGCTGCAATAATAATATTAATAATATAATTTAAAAAACAATTGTGCTATACCCCAGTGTACTATATATATTTTTTTTACTGTGATGCTGCCGGTCAGACCGCAATGTAATATTCATAGACGTATTGTGACACTGCAAGTGGTAGCACAGTGTAATATTCATACACATATTGTGACACTGTAAGTGGCATCACAGTGTATTATTTCAAAAAAATATTGTGACACTGTAAGTGGAACCGCAGTGTATTATTCCTAAAAAAATATTGTGATGCTATAAGTGGAACCGCAGTGTATTATTCCTAAAAAACATTGTGACACTGTAAGTGGTAGTGCAGTGTATTATTCATAAAAAATATTGTGACACTGTTAAGCTGCATACACATGTAAAGATTTTATGTCCAACCATCCAACTAGTTGATTGGTTGGAATGAAAATCTGGTAACATATGGGAATAACCGATGATCAGCAATTTGCTCCTAAATGCCAGAAAACAGATGAAAATGGTCGTCAGACAAGTTTGTTAAATGTTTGATCTAAACAGTTTGTTCAAACTCCAGCTTTTGTCCATTTTCCGGCGTTTAGGAGCAAATTGCTGATTGTCATTTGCTTTCATACCTTACCAGATTTTAATTCCAACCAATCAACTAGTTGGAAGGTTGGACAGAAAATCTTTACGTGTGTATGCACCTTAAGTGGTAACGCAATGTATTAGTCCTAAAAAATAAAGTGACGCTGTAAGTGGAACCGCAGTGTATTATTCCTAAAAAATATTGTGACACTATAACTGGTAGTGCAGTGTATTATTCATACAAAATATTGTGACACTGTAAGTGGAATTGCAGTGTATTATTCCTAAAAATTATTGTGAATGTAAGTGGCAGCACAGTGTAATATTCATACATGTATTTTGAAATTGTAAGTGGTAGCGCAGTATATTATTCCTAAAAAATATTGTGACACTCTAAGTGGTAGCGCAGTGTATTTTTCATACAAAATATTGTGATACTGTAAGTGGAAATGCAGTGTATTATTCCTAAAAAATATTTTGACACTGTAAGTGGCAACACAGTGTAATATTCATACACGTATTGTGACACAGTAAGTGGTAGCACAGTGTAATATTCATAAAAAATATTGTAACACTGTAAGTGGAACCACAGTGTAATATTCATAAAAATATTGTGACACTGTAGGTCATTGATACCGCAGTGTAATAGTTAAAATTTGTACAAATTGATGTGTGTGCTGTACTCCACTTTATTCATGTTTGTTGATATGGAGAAAGATCAGTTGAGAGGAGAGCAGGAACCACATACTAGTGCTGGAGCTGCTGCCAGTGCCACCACTCATGACAATACTAGTCCATCTACATCATCCAATAAAGCCAATGCTCAAGGGCATACAGGGCTTAAGTCAGGGCATCTAAAATCAAAGAAGCAATCTTTTACATTGATAAAGAAGAAAACATCAAAGGGAAAGTTAGCTGCAGAAAAACATAAAAGTGGCAACATGCCTTTCACCACACAAAGTGGCAAGGAAAGGCCTTTATTTATGACTGGTGGTTCTGTCTCTTTAGATGATGTAAGCCCTTCCTCCTGTAGATGTTTCAAAAAAATTAAAATTCTTAAGGCACAGAAAACTGTGTGCTCAGCAATGTCACAAATCCCTGAGGAGATTCTAAGTGTGTCGGCAGCTACCATGTTTGAGCCTGACTTACAATACTGTACTCAAAGAGGAGCCTTGTTCCACTGCTTGTGCATTCTCTGCAAATGTGTGAATGAGCAGTACAAGTCAACATGCTGACATCAAATCAAGGATGCTTCTGTGGAAGTGCACCAGGATGAGAAGGATATTTCTGTAGCTGACACTAATAAAGATGTTGATGATGAGGATGTTGATGATGTTGTTGATGAGGATGTTGTTTGAGTAAATCAGGCACCAGTGGAAACAGTTGATGCCCATGATAAGAAAAAGCCCATTGTCATGCCTGGGCATAAGACAAAAATAATCCACTTCTTATGTGTGGAATTATTTCTTGTTAGTAGTCAGTAGTCAAATGGACTGTCTGACATGCCGATTTGGACGCTATCATTAAAAAATGTAAAATAGTCCTCAAACATTCTTTGAATGGTGACCATATCAGATGAAGTCTTGGTAGCAGTCTCATTAATTGCAGGCAATTCTCTTAGACCTAACCAGATGTCAAAACTTGGTTGTGTTGACTCAGCTGCAACACCAGTTGGTCTTTTGGGATAGTTTAGTTTTTTCTTTGCAGATGCACTTGATGGAGAAACTGAAGAAGAAGCTAATTGCTGCATCACGTGCCACTTGAGCTGACAACTTACTTACCAACAGCTCTTTGCATCTTTGTGTCCATTGGGTAGAAAGAAATGATCTATGACTTATACATAGGATCGAGCACGGTCACCAACATGTATTGATCCATTTGGAAGGTCCTGACAACCGTTGGATCCTGTGGAAGCAAATAAAGGACTTGATCTACAAGTCCGACACACTTAGCGGAATCGCTTCATTTCAGCTCCTCCTTCAGTTTCTCAAGCTGCTTTTCCAACAGTCTTATTAGAGGAATTACTGACTCAAGCTGGCAGTGTCTGAAGTCACTTCACAGGTTACTACTTCAAAGGGTTACAGCACTTTGCACAACACAGAAAGTATTTTCCACTGAGCTTGAGTAAGGAACATTCCCTCCTATGTCATAGTTCACTGTGTAGCTTTGAATGGTTTTTTGCTGTTCCTCAATTAGCTGAAGCATATAATGTTCCACCTTGTAACTACCTCTTGCTTCAGGTGGTGGCAGGGCAAATTCAACATTCCTTGCAGGTGCTGCAATCTTCTATATGCACCTGCTGAATGGCGAAAATGTCCAGACATTTTTCGGGCTACAGAGAGCATCTCCTGCACGGCTCTGTCATTTTAGAAAAATATTTGCACCATCAAGTTCATTGCATAAGCAAAACATGAGATGTGTTGGAATTCACCCTGATGTAATGATTGGTGGCATTGACAGAAATCACAAATCCTGAGAAGAGTCCAAGCAGAGTAAGCGATTTTACAATGACTTCCCTGTGTTTTTGTAAAAGGTTGTCAGTGGTATGCCTCTTAGTGAAACCAGTGATAGATTTTGGTGGACACTAAGTTTTTTTTAACAACAGTTTTTATTAGATTTTTTCAAACAATAAGGTGAAGCAGATAAAAGAGAAAGGGAAAAGACATTGGGGGTGCAGGCAAATGATGCTCAAAAAATCAAAGCAATAAATTACACAGAAATCAAAATCAGTGTATTACATACAAAATTAGTAGAAAACACCCTTTATCTTTAATAAACTATCAAGAAAAAGGAGATAATAAATAGTATAATAAAGAGTATTAATGCACGTTTACTGGAAGGCATGAACCCTCTGGGTGAACTCATGCCAGCTGAACCACTTTATAATCGGTGAGTTAGCAGAGGAGGGGTAACAGCAATTCAGGGTCACCATAAGAAAGCTGTGATTCATTTTGGTCTTAATCAATGTAAGAGGGGGAGACTAATTACGTTTTTTTAATGTCCCTGTACAGGCATGGGTATTACTTTTCTAGGGAAGTGGATTCTAGATGGGATTTGGTAGCGGGGACATAAGACCTCAATTAACTGTGTAAAACACACTGCATTATTGGCGGTATCAATTCCTACCTATCTATACCTCCTAACAATTGATTCCTGCCTATACCTTCTAAACAATTGATTCCTGCCTATACCTTCTAAACAATATTCCTTCCTATATCTTCTAAAATTGTCGATTCAGCGTAATGAGTCGCACAAGAAATAAATGCTTTCAGACTTTGAATGTGGTTCCAAAGCACAAAAAGATATTATTCAATATAAAAAACAGATGGTTACACGCTGTGATCTAAATACAATTAGCGCAAATAAATCATACAGACCCAAGGTACAGTTGTTACATACGCACACGCTCTGGTCCCAGATACCGGCATCAGCAATAGAAACCTCCGTCAACAGCACAGCAAGAAGTCTCTCGACTGAGCTCAGAGAGCCTGGTTATGTACCCGAACAGGGATAAGTAATACAAAAGGCATGAGCTGGCATCTTCACATTGGTTCTTCTTCTTGAGTCTTTCGTTACGGCACAGTCCATTGGTTCATTCAAACTTGAGAAGTTCAGCCTCCAAGTGGCTCTTTGTGTACTTTTTCCCGACGCATAACTAAGTAATGGACACTACATACAATGCACATTCTATCACTAAATTCCACATAATTCATAACGTGCAGATGCTTGTAGCGATTTCCCCACCGATAGAACCGGAGATCTGCAAATACACAACGGATCAGAATGGCAACAAACATGATCTACTTATTATGTACTAAACCTTAGTTGCAGAAAACAGTAATTTCTTTACATGCTGGCATTGTGAATGAATCGCGTAATAATAACCCTTTTGTGCTACAGAACTATTGCTTTAAGTGTATGTATGCAAGGGAAAACAACGCTAAATAGCGTTGTGTTTCTGGGAGTCTGTGGGGTAGTTAGCGAGCAGCGCTAGGCTGAGAAGGTGTCTTTGAGTGTGTGGGACTAAGGGCCTGATTCTGACCCACTCGCGAGCACTCGCAAGCGGGTCGACGGTGCCCTAGTGCGCATGCGCACGACGGAGGGAGCTCCATCGTGCGCATGCGCGAGACCCGAATAGCAACGGCCAAGCCGTCGCTATGGGTCTCGCACCAAAGGGGGCGTGCTGTCGATGTTGATTGACAGCACGCCCCCTTTGGTGGGCGTGCTGGGGGCGTTGCTGCCCAGACGGAGGCGTGATGTCAGTGGGAGTGCTTTTGGCTCTGAAAGAGCCAAAAGCACTCCTGGGCTTGCGGCAGCGAGACCCTACCGCAGGGTTTCGTTGCAAGCCCGATGTTCGTGATGGTCTTGACCAGGAGGCCGCTCCAATATTAGGTAGGAGGGCCCTGATTCAGAGCGAGTGCTCTTGTCAGAGCGTCCGGCTCTGAATCAGGCCCTAAGTCGGTATTGGTTGTGTAGGGATTGTATAAAGTGTTCTAATGAGTTTCAGATGCACAGCGCAGTTTAACTATATTACACTCTGTGCTATGAGATTTGTGTTAACCTCGTGGTTAAGTGTTTTACTGAGAGTGCAGGGAGAACAGCGCTAACTAGCGCTGTGTAAGTGTTGCAGTGTTTGCGTCTTGTGCACACCTTTAAGCCACGCATCCCCCTCAAGCTGCCATAATTTTAAACACTCGTTATGTTACCTTTTTCATTCGAGAGCGCACCATACAGATGCTATCTCGGACATAGGGCCTGATTCAGAGGCGAACGCTCTGACCAGAGCGCTCACTCTGAATCAGGGCCCTCCTCCATGAAAATGGAGCTTCCTCCTGGACGGTCGCATAGCTGTGGGTGACCACCGACAGCATATGCGAGCGTCCATGATGATGGTCGCGATGATCTTGACCATCGTGACCATCGGGCTTGCGACGGAGACCCTGCGGTAGGGTCTCGCTGCCGCAAGCCCTGGAGTGATTTTGGCTCTATCAGAGCCAAAATCACTCCCACTGACATCACTAGTGATGTCAGTGGGGCCGGCTTCAGACGGTAGGCGTTCCCATGGGAACGCGTCCGTCTGGCAGGCACGCCCCCGGCACGCCCACCAAAGGGGGCGTGCTGTCAATCAACATCGACAGCACGCCCCCTTTGGTGCGAGACCCCGAGCGACGTATTCCTCGTCGCTCGCCGGGTCTCACGCATGCGCATGACGGAGCTCCCTCTGTCGTGTGCATGCGCAGTGGGGGAACATCGACCCACTTGCGAGCGTCCTGCGCTCGTGAGCGGGTCTGAATGACCCCCATTGTTCAATATCTCCTTATCAAAGTTGCCAATTCATGGAAAAGGTCTAGCACTCCTCATCATCATTTTAAACCAAACATCACAGTACCTAATTGCATAAGCACCGTACTTAGTATGCATAATATGGCGTGCCGACCCAAGCAGCGCTTCCAACAACAGCACATCACCTAACATCTCTACCGTTTGCTTGGCCCCCATCTTGGAGAACCCTAAGCTTTTCAATAGAGATTTAAACTGGTGAAAGACAGTCAAGATACTTTCACTTACCTGTGGACGATATTAACAGGATGCGCCCATACACCTATGGAAGAATAACCAGGCTGCTTCCACGCACCTAATCCCTTTTTGACTACGTTTCAACTGCTAGCATGTAGGTATTCCAATAACACCCACACTTTTCAGTGATTTTATCCACTCTCTACCCAGTTCAACATCACAATTTAGCCAAAACTGTGCAGTTCAATTACAATGCTCAAATAACCATAACTGATCACTGAATTCTGTAATCCCACTGGGAGCCGAACCTACAACAGACAGCAGATACACCTGCTAATGTGTATAGAACGGTATCTACTACCGAGCCACTAGGCCAACATCAGGCGCCTAGCACTTAAGAGTCCTATGATGCCCTTAACTAGGGAACATGTCACCCCTACACACCCTTTTCCTGCACAGAAAAATACACGTTTTCCCAGACTATGGCAACACTGATCAAGATTAACAACAATGTTATCTATCAATATCACCGTGCACTCTCAACGGCTTTGTTTAAAAAACACGTGGCAGCAATACTGGAAATACGTATACACTATTATGCGACTAGTCGCATACACAATAATGCAACTACTACACATAACGTATTATGACTTTACGCTGTATTGCGACTTGGTCGCATACACAATAATGTGACTTCCCCTATTAAACACAAAAAAACTATCGATGAAGGAAAACAAACTTTTTCCTCTCTCGTCACTGGATTCTCAATCAGCGCTCCTAAAGCCACAATAACAGGTAGCGGACTCTCAGCAACAAAGTGATAGCAGATTTCGAAGGCACAATGCGTTCTCCTGCCAGGCATCTCCACCTTTTTGCTGAGAGATCGCTACCGAGTGTTACCTAGTGACCGGTAGCATGATAAACACTGCGAGCCCCCAACTATCGATTCCTACCTATCTATACCTTCTAACAATCGATTCCTGCCTATACCTTCTAAACAATCGATTCCTTCCTATTAGGGGTGAGCGGGTTCGGATTTCTGAAATCCGAACCCCCCCGAGCCCCCCCGATCCGAGTCCGATCCGAGTCAGGCTCGACTTTTCCCGCCTGACTCGGATCTGACATCGAGGCAAAACGTCATCATCCCGCCTTCCGAGTCTCGCGGGTTTTGGATCCTATATAAGGTACCCGCGTCGGCGCCATTTTCTCACTCGGCTGTGGACAGTGAAGAGGGAGGGTGGGAGTTAGTGCTGTGTAGTGTAGTGTAGTGTAGTGCTGCTGTTGTCCACTACTTCAAAGTCCATTGGGGCTGGCTGTGTTGTGCTGTGCTGCTGTTGTTAATAGGGGCTGTGTCCACTACTTCAAAGTCCATAGGGGCTGGCTGGACTGTGTTGTGCAGTCAGTTCTCCATAGGGGCTGTGTCCACTCCAAAGTCCTGTGCAGTGTCCCAGTCCTAAAGGGGTGCTGTAGTGTTGTCCAGGGGGTGCTCTGTCCATCAGGGGTGCTCCCCCCAAGTGCTAAAAAAATAATATATTTTCTGTGTTTGTGAATTGTGTGCGCAGTAGCCGCACGTGCATCAACAAAGTAGTGCCAAGCGTGCGCCTGTGTCATAAGTAAAGGGCCGGCTGGCTTGACCGTTAAGGGTGCTGTAACCCCCGAAAGTACACTCCAGTCCAAACCAAAAAAAAAATTATTTTCTGTGTTTGTGAATTGTGTGCGCAGTAGCCGCACGTGCATCAACAAAGTAGTGCCAAGCGTGCGCCTGTGTCATAAGTAAAGGGCCGGCTGGCTTGACCGTTAAGGGTGCTGTAACCCCCGAAAGTACACTCCAGTCCAAACCAAAAAAAAAATTATTTTCTGTGTTTGTGAATTGTGTGCGCAGTAGCCGCACGTGCATCAACAAAGTAGTGCCAAGCGTGCGCCTGTGTCATAAGTAACGGGCCGGCTGGCTTGACCATTAAGGGTGCTGTAACCCCCGAAAGTACACTCCAGTCCAAACCTAAAAAAAAATTATTTTCTGTGTTTGTGAATTGTGTGCGCAGTAGCCGCACGTGCATCAACAAAGTAGTGCCAAGCGTGCGCCTGTGTCATAAGTAAAGGGCCGGCTGGCTTGACCGTTAAAGGGTGCTGTAACCCCCGAAAGTACACTCCAGTCCAAACCAAAAAAAAATTATTTTCTGTTTGTGAATTGTGTGCGCAGTAGCCGCACGTGCATCAACAAAGTAGTGCCAAGCGTGCGCCTGTGTCATAAGTAAAGGGCCGGCTGGCTTGACCGTTAAGGGTGCTGTAACCCCTGAAAGTACACTCCAGTCCAAACCTAAAAAAAAATTATTTTCTGTGTTTGTGAATTGTGTGCGCAGTAGCCGCACGTGCATCAACAAAGTAGTGCCAAGCGTGCGCCTGTGTCATAAGTAAAGGGCCGGCTGGCTTGACCGTTAAAGGGTGCTGTAACCTCCGAAAGTACACTCCAGTCCAAACCAAAAAAAAATTATTTTCTGTGTTTGTGAATTGTGTGCGCAGTAGCCGCACGTGCATCAACAAAGTAGTGCCAAGCGTGCGCCTGTGTCATAAGTAAAGGGCCGGCTGGCTTGACCGTTAAGGGTGCTGTAACCCCCGAAAGTACACTCCAGTCCAAACCTAAAAAAAAATTATTTTCTGTGTTTGTGAATTGTGTGCGCAGTAGCCGCATGTGCATCAACAAAGTAGTGCCAAGAGTGCGCCTGTGTCATAAGTAAAGGGCCGGCTGGCTTGACCGTTAAAGGGTGCTGTAACCCCCGAAAGTACACTCCAGTCCAAACCAAAAAAAAATTATTTTCTGTGTTTGTGAATTGTGTGCGCAGTAGCCGCACGTGCATCAACAAAGTAGTGCCAAGCGTGCGCCTGTGTCATAAGTAAAGGGCCGGCTGGCTTGACCGTTAAGGGTGCTGTAACCCCCGAAAGTACACTCCAGTCCAAACCAAAAAAAAAATTATTTTCTGTGTTTGTGAATTGTGTGCGCAGTAGCCGCACGTGCATCAACAAAGTAGTGCCAAGCGTGCGCCTGTGTCATAAGTAAAGGGCCGGCTGGCTTGACCGTTAAGGGTGCTGTAACCCCCGAAAGTACACTCCAGTCCAAACCTAAAAAAAAATTATTTTCTGTGTTTGTGAATTGTGTGCGCAGTAGCCGCACGTGCATCAACAAAGTAGTGCCAAGCGTGCGCCTGTGTCATAAGTAAAGGGCCGGCTGGCTTGACCGTTAAAGGGTGCTGTAACCCCCGAAAGTACACTCCAGTCCAAACCAAAAAAAAATTATTTTCTGTGTTTGTGAATTGTGTGCGCAGTAGCCGCACGTGCATCAACAAAGTAGTGCCAAGCGTGCGCCTGTGTCATAAGTAAAGGGCCGGCTGGCTTGACCGTTAAGGGTGCTGTAACCCCTGAAAGTACACTCCAGTCCAAACCTAAAAAAAAATTATTTTCTGTGTTTGTGAATTGTGTGCGCAGTAGCCGCACGTGCATCAACAAAGTAGTGCCAAGCGTGCGCCTGTGTCATAAGTAAAGGGCCAGCTGGCTTGACCGTTAAAGGGTGCTGTAACCTCCGAAAGTACACTCCAGTCCAAACCAAAAAAAAATTATTTTCTGTGTTTGTGAATTGTGTGCGCAGTAGCCGCACGTGCATCAACAAAGTAGTGCCAAGCGTGCGCCTGTGTCATAAGTAAAGGGCCGGCTGGCTTGACCGTTAAGGGTGCTGTAACCCCCGAAAGTACACTCCAGTCCAAACCTAAAAAAAAATTATTTTCTGTGTTTGTGAATTGTGTGCGCAGTAGCCGCACGTGCATCAACAAAGTAGTGCCAAGCGTGCGCCTGTGTCATAAGTAAAGGGCCGGCTGGCTTGACCGTTAAAGGGTGCTGTAACCTCCGAAAGTACACTCCAGTCCAAACCAAAAAAAAATTATTTTCTGTGTTTGTGAATTGTGTGCGCAGTAGCCGCACGTGCATCAACAAAGTAGTGCCAAGCGTGCGCCTGTGTCATAAGTAAAGGGCCGGCTGGCTTGACCGTTAAGGGTGCTGTAACCCCCGAAAGTACACTCCAGTCCAAACCTAAAAAAAAATTATTTTCTGTGTTTGTGAATTGTGTGCGCAGTAGCCGCACGTGCATCAACAAAGTAGTGCCAAGCGTGTGCCTGTGTCATAAGTAAAGGGCCGGCTGGCTTGACCGTTAAAGGGTGCTGTAACCCCCGAAAGTACACTCCAGTCCAAACCAAAAAAAAATTATTTTCTGTGTTTGTGAATTGTGTGCGCAGTAGCCGCACGTGCATCAACAAAGTAGTGCCAAGCGTGCGCCTGTGTCATAAGTAAAGGGCCGGCTGGCTTGACCGTTAAAGGGTGCTGTAACCCCCGAAAGTACACTCCAGTCCAAACCAAAAAAAAATTATTTTCTGTGTTTGTGAATTGTGTGCGCAGTAGCCGCACGTGCATCAACAAAGTAGTGCCAAGCGTGCGCCTGTGTCATAAGTAAAGGGCCGGCTGGCTTGACCGTTAAAGGGTGCTGTAACCCCCAAAGTACACTCCAGTCCAAACCAAAAAAAAATTATTTTCTGTGTTTGTGAATTGTGTGCGCAGTAGCCGCACGTGCATCAACAAAGTAGTGCCAAGAGTGCGCCTGTGTCATAAGTAAAGGGCCGGCTGGCTTGACCGTTAAAGGGTGCTGTAACCCACAAAGTACACTCCAGTCCAAACCAAAAAAAAAATTATTTTCTGTGTTTAGCCGCACGTATATATCAAATCGATATAACATAAATGGAGGACCAAACTTTCTCCGATAAAAATAAAATAGAGAAAGATCAAGAACCACTTCCTCCTAGTGCTGAAGCTGCTGCCACTAGTCATGACATAGACGATAACATGCCATCAACGTCGTCTGCCAAGGCCGATGCCCAATGTCATAGTAGAGGGCACATACAATCCCAAATGGCAAAGTTCAGGAAAATGACCTTGAAAAAGACATTTAAATCAGCTGAAGAGAAACGTAAACTTGCCAATATGCCATTTACGACACGGAGTGGCAAGGAACGGCTAAGGTCGATCCCTAGTATGTTCATGACTAGTGGTTCAGCTTCACATAACGATGGAAGCACTCCTCCCACTAAAAAAATCAAAAGAGTTAAGCTGGCAAAAGCACAGCGAAGAACTGTGCTTTCTAAGAAGATATCACAAATCCCCAAGGAGAGTCCAAGTGTGGTGGTGGTTGCGATGCCTGACCTTCCCAGCACTGGACGGGAAGAGGTGGCTCTTTCCACCATTTGCACGCCCCCTGCAAGTGCTGAAAGGAGCACCCACAGTCCACTTGCTGATATGCAAATTGAAGATGTCACTGTTGAAGTACAACAGGATGAGGATACTGGTGTAGCTGGCGCTGAGGAGGAAGTTGGCGAGGAGGATTCTGATGGTGATGTGGTTTGTTTAAATCAGGCTCCGGGGGAGACAGTTGTTGTCCGTGGGATGAAAAAGCCCATCACGGTCATGCCTGGGCAGAAGACCAAACATTCCACCTCTTTGGTCTGGCAATATTTCTATCCAAATCCGGACAACAACTGTCTTGCCATATGTACCATATGTAAAGGTGAAATAAGTAGGGGTAGGGACGTCAACCACCTAGGAACATCCTCCCTTATACGGCACCTGCAGCGCGTTCATAAAAAGTTACTGTCAAGTTCAGAAACTTTGGCTCAGACCATAAGCAGTCCAGGGACACCTAAATCCCGTTGTCCTGTTGTATCCAAGCGCCTGCAAACCACACCGTCAACTCCCTCCTCGTCAATTTCCTCCTTAGTCAGGATCGGAAGTAGTCCTGCAGGCCATATCACTGGCATGACTGACTCTCCTATCCGGGATTCCTCCGGAGGATCCTGCATTGCTACGCCTACTGCTGCCGCTGCTGCTGTTGCTGCTGCTGCTGGGAGTCGTTCATCATCCCAGAGAGGAAGTAGGAACACCACTACTTTTACTAAACAATTGACCCTCCAACAGTCCTTAGCGAGGAGGATGAAGTACGACAGCAGTCATCCTGAAGCAAAACGTATAACTGAGGCCTTGACTGCTATGTTGGTGTTAGACGTGCGTCCGGTATCCGCCATTAGTGCAGTGGGATTTAGACAATTGATGGAGGTAGTGTGTCCCCGGTTCCAAATCCCGTCTAGATTCCACTTCACTAGGCAGGCGATACCGAGACTGTACAGAAACGTCAGAAAAAGTGTCCTCAGTGTCCTGAAAAATGCCGTTGTACACAATGTCCACTTAACCACGGACATGTGGACAAGTGGAACAGGGCAGACTAAGGACTATATGACTGTGACAGCCCACTGGGTAGATGTATCACCTTACGCAGCAACAGCAGCAGCGTCACCAGTAGCAGCATCTCAGAAACGCCAGCTCGTTACAAGGCAGGCTACGCTGTGTATCACCGGTTTCAGTAAGAGGCACACCGCCGACAACCTCTTAGAGAAACTGAGGGAAATCATCGCCCAGTGGCTTACCCCACTTAGACTCTCCTGGGGATTTGTGATATCTGACAACGCCACCAATATTGTGCGGGCATTACATCTGGGCAAATTCCAGCACGTCCCATGTTTTGCTCACACAATAAACTTGGTGGTGCAGAATTTTCTGAAAAGCGACAGGGGCGTGCAGGAGACGCTTTGGGTGGCCCGAAAAATTTCTGGCCACTTTCGCCATTCAGCGACTGCGTGCCGAAGACTGGAGCGCCAGCAAACACTCTTGAACCTGCCCCGCCATCACCTGAAGCAAGAGGTTGTGACGCGGTGGAACTCAACCCTCTATATGCTTCAGAGGATGGAGGAGCAGCAAAAGGCCATACAAGCCTATACATCCACCTATGACATAGGCAAAGGAGGGGGTATGCACCTGACTCAAGCGCAGTGGAGAATGATTTCCGTGTTGTGCAAGGTTCTTCAGCCCTTCGAACTTGCCACACGTGAAGTCAGTTCAGACACTGCCAGCTTGAGTCAGGTCATTCCCCTCATCAGGCTTTTGCAGAAGCAGCTGGAGAAAGTGAAGGAGGAGCTAAGACGGAGCGATTCCGCTCGGCATGTGGGACTTGTGGATGAAGCCCTTCATTCGCTTTGCCAGGATTCCAGGGTGGTCAATCTGTTGAAATCAGACCACTACATTTTGGCCACCGTGCTCGATCCTAGGTTTAAAGCCTATGTGGTGTCTCTCTTTCCGGCCGACACAAGCCTGCAGAGGTGCAAAGACCTGCTGGTGAACACACTGTCAGCTGAAGCGGAACGTGACACGTCAACGGCTCCTTCTTCATTTTCTCCCGCAACTGGGGCTGCCAGGAAAAAACTTAGGTATCCTAAGCAACCCGCTGGCGGTGATGCAGGGCAGGCAGGACCAAGTTTGGACATCTGGTCCGGACTGAAGGACCTGGCAACAATTTCTGACATGTCTACTGTCACTGCATATGATACTGTCACCATTGACAGAATGGTGGAGGATTACATCGGTGACAGCATCCAAGTAGGCATGTCAGACAGTCCATACCTGTACTGGCAGGAAAAAGAGGCAATTAGGAGGCCCCTGTACAAACTGGCTCTATTTTACCTGAGTTGCCCCCCCTCCAGTGTGTACTCCGAAAGAGTGTTTAGTGCAGCCGGGAACCTTGTCAGCGAAAGGCGTAGGAGGTTGCTTCCACAGAATGTGGAGAAGATGATGTTCATCAAAATGAATTATCAGCTCTTCCAGGGAGACCAGCCTCCAGAACGTACAGAGGGACCTGTGGTGGTGGATTCAAGTGGGGACGAGTTAATACTTTGTGAGGATGAGGATGTACACACTGAAGAGGGTGAGGAATCGGTGGATGAGGAGGATGAGGATGACATCTTGCCTCCGTAGAGCCAGTTTGTGCAGGGACACATTAATTGCCAGCTTGTTTTGTGGGGGCCCAAACGAACCAATCATTTCAGCCACAGTTGTGTGGCAGACCCTGGCGCTGAAATGATTGATTTGTTAAAGTGTGCATGTCCTGTTTATACAACATAAGGGTGGGTGGGAGGGCCCAAGGACAATTCCATCTTGCACCTCTTTTTTTCTTTGCATTATGTACAGTTTGGGGCCTAGTTTTTCTAACTGCCATCCTGTCTGCCACTGCAGTGTCACTCCTAGATGGGTCACGTGTTTGTGCCGCCCACTCGTGTCGCTTAGCATAGTCATCCAGCTACCTCGGTGCAACCTTTTGGACATAAAAACACTATTGTGAGGTGTGAGGTGTTCAGAATAGACTGGAAATGAGTGGAAATTAAGGTTATTGAGGTTAATAATAGCATAGGAGCAGAAAAACCTACAAATTCTGTGATTTTAGCTGTTTTTATGCTTTTTTTCAAAAAAATACAGATCCAAAACACAAAACCCAGAACCCAAAACACGGAAGGGTGGTTTTGGCAAAACCAATCCAGATCCAAAACACGAAGAAAGATCCAGATCCAAAACCAAAACACAAAACACGAAAAGTGGCCGGTGCACACCCCTACTTCCTATACCTTCTAAACAATATTCCTTCCTATACCTTCTAAAATTGTCGATTCAGCGTAATGAGTCGCACAAGAAATAAAATGCTTTCATACTTTGAATGTGGTTCCAAAGCACAAAAAGATATTATTCAATATAAAAACAGATGGTTACACGCTGTGATCTAAATACAATTAGTGCAAATAAATCATACAGACCCAAGGTACAGTTGTTACATATGCACACGCTCTGGTCCCAGATACTGGCATCAGCAATAGAAACCACCATCAACAGCACAGCAAGAAGACTCTCGACTTAGGTCAGAAAGCCTGGTTATGTACCAGAACAGGGATAAGTAATACAATAGGCATGAGCTGGCATCTTCACATTGGTTCTTCTTCTTGAGTCTTTCGTTACGGCACATTCCATTGGTTCATTCAAACTTGAGAAGTTCAGCCTCCAGGTGGCTCTTTGTGTACTTTTTCCAGACACATAACTAAGTAATGGACACTACATACAATGCACATTCTATCACTAAATTCCCCATAATTCATAACTTGCAGATGCTTGTAGCGATTTCCCCACCGATAGAACCGGAGATCTGCAAATACACAGCGGATCAGAATGGCACCAAACATGATCTACTTATTATGTACTAAACCTTAGTTGCAGCAAACAGTAATTTCTTTACATGCTGGCATTGTGAATGAATTGTGTAATAATAACCCTTTTGCGCTACAGAACTATTGCTTTAAGTGTATGTATGCAAGGGAAAACAACGCTAAATATCTTTGACATGTGGCTGCTGAATGCCTAAAATGTCCAGAAATGTTTATGGCCACACACAGCAGCTCCTGCATGTCCCTTTAACTTAAAAACAATATTCTGGACCACCAAGTTGATTTTGTGGGCAAAACATGGGTCATATTGTTCACCCATGCTCTCCCCTCCTCCCTCATAAATTTGCTTGGGAATCAAAAAATTAAATAAAATTTACTATGAATCAACCCTTACTTTCCCTGCCTTTAGCTACATACATACTTCATCTCCCTCAGGCCTCTTGATTAATGAAAACATATGTTTCCTTATGTGCCATGTTAGAAGTTGAACTGCCACGTGTTTGTGCCGCTCACTGCTGCCACTTAGCTTAGTCAGCCAGCTAGCTTGGTGCATAAAATGGGCCTACACTGTTTGAAAACAATAGTGTGAGCTGTGAGATGGTCAAAATTTACTGGAAATGAGTGGAAATTAAGGATATTGAGGTTAATAATGATGTACGGCTATTTTATTTGTGTACATAACCTAAAAAAATTTAAACATTATTATGTTTCCTTCACTAAGAAAGATAACAACTATGTTTTTTAGTTTTAGTTGGAATATTGGAATGTTATATGCAAATCACTACTCTCCTACAGTATATGATAAAAATAGGTATAATTATAAATAGGTAGAACGCATGGAGAGCATCTGCAAGGGATTATTAATAACTAAGAAGCCTGTTTCAGGAATAAAGAATATGCAAGCAGATGGCAAATGTAGAGAAAGAGAAGTTTGATTTTAGGCTCAAATATAATATTATAAATTAATTACAACATTTTACTTCTTAGCATAGTAACTAAAAACAATCTTCTATGAGAATGAGATGCATTAAGTGGCACAGTGCACATAGGGCCTGATTCATTACGGATCACTATTGCGATTACGCACGCAGTCTCACTGCAAAAATATGCTGATTGCAATCACAATGCCATCGCAGCCAAACATAAAAATGCCCATTGTACCTTACATACATCCGTAATATTTTGCAAGTATGCATCGAGTACAATCAGAGCCTCATGCACACTTGCACAAGGTCAGACTTTATGTCAGGACTGTGACTATTTCAGTACGTAAAGATAAACTACATTTGCCAAAGTTCCATTGTGGTCGTTGGAGGAGCTATCCTGGTTGCTGGCGTTCTCCACATACAGAGGATAGAGAGTTAAAATTATCATCTGTCTCAAAGGTGTTGTCAGGTTGTGGGATTTCTGATTGCTTATTATTTCAAACCTGATTCCATTTGGGTCACATGTTCTGAACTTCCTATGGATCACAGACCTCTAGTACAAAGCCTGTTAATAACTGTGTCTCGGTGTCTGTGCAACGTTACTTTCAGGTCTTTCTTGGACTCCTGCCAGATCCCTGCTGTAAATGTGGTTTGCTGTGGACTTTGCTCTATCTCTGCCCGTGTTCCGGTTAAACTTCTGATACTGGTTATAAGCCGCACTACAGAGCACAGCATTGCCATTGCCTAAGTATTGTTATTCTGCTCCATTGCTGTGGTTGCATCCCCTGCTGGATTATTTACTCTGCCTGTTGTCTTCTACTTCCATGAACATTGAAGTCACCTTTACTACAGTTGTAAACTGCACTGTTACAGTTATCGTTGCCAGACCCTTAGCGCATTGTGGGGCTCAACCCCGCTCTGGATCCCCATCACGCCGCAGGGCTCAACCCTGCTCCGGACCCTCACTACATTGCGGGGCTCAACCCCATTCCGGATCCTCGTCACGCCGCAGGGCTCAACCCTGTCCCAGATCTTCACTACATCACAGGGCTCAATCCTGCTCCGGATCTTCACTGCATTGCACGGCTCAACCCTGTCACGGATCTTCACTGCATCACAGGATTTTCACCACATCTCAGGGCTCAACCCTGTTCCAGATCTTCACTACATTGCAGGGCTCAACCCTGTTCTGGATTTTCATCACGCTACAGGGCTCAACCCTAGTAAGGTCCACTATACCATCATAAGGTCTTAGCCTCATATTGGACTCAGGGTTCCCTACCATATTTGTATCAGAGACTTTATTTACATATAGGGGTTTACTCCTATATTGATTACTGCCTATCTGTACTTCTGTGTTGTTGAGACTTTATGTGAAACGTTGCTATAATATTCTGCATGTGAATAAATTCTATTTACTTTTATTCCGTGTTACTGAGATTTCATGAAAAGGTCATTCCTAAAACCACCTGAGTTTATAGTGCCCAGTAGGCCTGACTTCTTCCAGGAGTCTCAAGTGTCGGCAGCCGTGACACCTTACTCAGGAATTGCTAACCTCATCGCACGCAGTGAAAGCAGCCAAGCTACGTATGACACGTTTCTCCCCTCTTGCAGGGGTTTTGTCAAAAGGAAGTATATACTTATACTTCCTTTTGACAAAACCCCTGCAAGAGGGGAGAAATGCGTCAAGGCTGTTATTGACTGTTTCATACCTGTCTCTGCCACTATTCTTTGGAGAACCTGTACCAGTACGCTGGCCAAGATCCCCGCAGCCGTCTGGTGTCATCTGTACGGGACCTCCGCTGCTATTGTTAATATCAACACTCCTGACCGGATCCCCACTGACTGCAGACCACCCACGGTGGGAGAGGTATTCGGGCAGCCACACATCCTTCTACGCTGCCGTGACTTGCGGCTCCGGCAGCTGTAAGTGTGGATCAACGGAGGAGATCAGGCTCACCCACTCGCCGTGACTTTTCAGCTCTGGCTTGTGGCAATGGTACAGGTGGGAGCACACTCTTTACAGGCTCTCCCTACTTTGAAGAGATCTCATGCACCCATGCTTATGGACCCCTTGAACAGAGGTCACTAATAATCCTCTGGAGGGCACGCATTGGGAGACTGGTAATTTACAGCTTCATTAATAGCTGGTATGAGACTGGTATTCTGTTTTTATTACAGGTGGATTGTATATATGCAATGAGAGCTTGCTGTATCTTTTTTTTTATTTTTTAATAAGCGCATGTAATTCCCATCTATTTGTACATTTAAAATTTCACTGCGTTCATTTAGATATTTATCAATAAATTGTTTGTAATAGCACATTGGCTTTGGTACAATATATTTATTCTAAGTTTTATATATCCTAGCGCAGACCCTTTAAACAATCTTTTTTCCATCAGAATTTGCAATTTTTGGGGGGGATATAGGCAGCAATCCCCTGTTTTTTGGGTCAGCAGATGAGGATACAGGAGATTCTGACACTACACTAATTAGCGCACCTGGTTCTTTATATCTAATGCTGTGCATCCACTATACAATTATCTGTCAGATATCTGTGCAATCTGGCTGGTTGGAATGAAAACCTGGTAATGTATGGGAGCAAATGACAGTCGATCATATGGTTTTAAACACTGGAAAATGGACAAAAACAATTGTTCAAATTGGTTAAATTTGTGTGTTTTAACCAATTTGTCTGAACGACCATTTTTGTCTGTTATCCAGTGTTTGTGAGCAAATGGACGATTATCATTTGCTCCCATATTACCAGGTTTTCATTCCAACCAGCCAAAGGAAGAGCACACATTCGATTTGATGATTTGAATGATTTTATTTCCTCCAATACTCTCCACTGTGCATGAGCATTTATGAAGGAAGTGACTGAATTTAGAGTGTCAGGGTTGGGGAGCAGACCAGCAAAGCTGCACTGAATGTGACAGTCCAGGCAGTAGAGTCAAGAGTAGAGGTGAGGGTAGAGTTGTAAACTGAGATGGAGGGAGGGAAGGAGGTGAAGGTGGAAAAGACAGCCCAAAGGATAGAAGATGGTGGTTAGTGAGAGATAGGGAAATTAGTTACATCAGAGACTTCACAACAGTGTGACAAGACTAGATCAGGTTAGTGAGTGGACTGCTGGAATGAGTGGATGGGGTGACAGGGATATGGCTAATAATGCACATAAAAATGGGGCGTCTAATGGACGTATTATTGGAGCGTTGCAGGCGTGTCAGTGAAAGCTGCTGTGTTCCCTCCATAGCCAGAATGAGAAACTGCACCTGCCATAGGGTTGGTGAAATTTTCGATGGTGGCTTCTAAAGATGCACAAACGGTATTACAGCGTGTATAGGTGCTCAAAGAGGGTGTGTCAGTCCTTGCACAGTCATACACACACTAGTACACCAGAGGAAGGGATACTACCAATTACATAAAGTCACAGATTCCACTACGACCACAGATGCAAAGTGCTCTCAGCAGCCTGCCACTCACTATCAGGAGCTATTTGTTAAAACCTCTTTTGTACCACATTTTCATTCTATTATTCACACTTACTGGTCCTGGGTTAGCGAACATTACTGCACCATACAAGCACACTGGGCATGATTCAGAGATGGATGCAAATGCAGCCGCAACTGCATCTTTGAGCAAATGCCTCAGCTGATGGCCTCCCTACTCTTTAGATTTGCGCATATACCTCCTACTTTTATATAAGTCAAAAATGTTTGCCCCTTATCTACTATGTGACTGCACCAATAGGAGAAAAATAATACAATGGCTACCACAAAAAAAAGAAAACATATAAGCTTTGCATGAAAAAAAACAACATTAACTCCGATAAGAGAAAAATAAAATATCACACAGCACTTAAAAAATAAAACATATGGGGCCTCATTTAACAACGAGTTTTATCACTCACAACAAGTGATAAAACTCGCTGTGTATGATAAATGGTGCTCCAGTAAATCAGCTCTCAACTGCCATTTTTCAAACAGATGACAAATATGAGCTGATAAACAATGAGTTTTATCACTTGTGAGTGATAAAACTTGTTGATAAATAGGCCCCATAGGCTTCACATGAAAAAAAAAATCAGTGGTACTTGCTCTGGCACCCCGGCAGCACCCCCCCCCCCCAGGACTAATTAGGCAATTGGAAGTTTCCAATTAGCTTAATTAGTTCATAATTACCTTCCGAAGCGGTGACTTCTTCATCCAGAATCGGGAGCCAGCTCTTCTGCAGCAGGGTATGTCAGTGTGTGTGGTGTTTGTAAGTGTGTATGAGTGAGTGTGTATGACCCCCACTGCCAGTGTGCCCCCCTAGTGTCCGTGTGGGCGCTGGGAGAACCACATCTCCAAGCAGCCCTTGCCCCTCCTACCAGCCCCTGGAGCCTTCCAGGAGCCCCCAGGACTCCCAGCAGCCCCCTCTCCAGTAAGAAGATGGAGGGGAGGCCACCGGGAGTCGCGGAGATCACCGGAGACCCCCGGGCAGGTAAGTGAAGATTTTTTTTTTTTTTATTACGTGGCGCAGGGTTTTCAGAGCTGAAAACCCCACGACCACTATTTTATTAATTGGATACCACGGGTATAGGGAGTACGCATACCTGTGGTATTCCTAAATCGGGTGCGAGGGGCAAAAGGTTTTTTCCTAGCTAAAATTCGCACTCAATTGTATATGCCCCATTGACAAAGAAAAAAAGAAAACATAATGGTGCCACAGAAAAAAAATAAAACATAAATTTTGCATAAAAGAAACAAACACATTGTCCCACCCACACTGTGCTTCCGATCCCATCCACAATGTGCTCCCTTTTCCTTATCCCACCCACACTGTGCTCCCCTTTCCTTATCCCACCCACACTGTGCTCCCCTCTCCTCATCCCACCCACACTGTGCTCCCCTCTCCTCATCCCACCCATACTGTGCTCCCCTTTCCTCATCCCACCCACATTGCGCTCCCCTTTCCTTATCCCACCCACACTGTGCTCCCCTCTCCTCATCCCACCCACACTGTGCTCCCTTCTCCTCATCCCACCCACTCAGTGCTCCCTTCTCCTCATCCCACCCACACTGTGCACCCATTCCCTCATCCCATCCACACTGTGCTCCCCTTTCCTCATCCCACCCACACTGTGCTCCCCTTTCCTCATCCCACCCACACTGTGCCCCCCTTCCCTCATCTCACCCACACTGTGCTCCCCTCTCCTCATCTCACCCACACTGTGCTCCCCTTTTCTCATCCCACCCACATTGCGCTCCCCTTTCCTTATCCCACCCACACTGTGCTCCCCTCTCCTCATCCCACCCACACTATGCTCCCCTTTCCTTATCCCACCCACACTGTGCTCCCCTCTCATCCCACCCACACTGTGCTCCCCATCCTACAATGTGCTCCTCTTCCCTTATCCCACCCACACTGTGCTCCCCTCTCCTCATCCCACCCACACTGTGCTCCCCTCTCCTCATCCCACCCATACTGTGCTCCCCTTTCCTCATCCCACCCACATTGCACTACCCTTTCCTTATCCCACCCACACTGTGCTCCCCTCTCCTCATCCCACCCACACTGTGCTCCCCTCTCCTCATCCCACCCATACTGTGCTCCCCTTTCCTCATCCCACCCACATTGCGCTCCCCTTTCCTTATCCCACCCACACTGTGCTCCCCTCTCCTCATCCCACCCACACTGTGCTCCCCTCTCCTCATCCCACCCATACTGAGCTCCCCTTTCCTCATCCCACCCACACTGTGCTCCCCTTTCCTTATCCCACCCACACTGTGCTCCCCTTTCCTCATTCCACCCACACTGTGCTCCCCTTTCCTTATCCCACCCACACTGTGCTCCCCTTTCCTTATCCCACCCACACTGTGCTCCCCTCTCCTCATCCCACCCACACTGTGCTCCCCTCTCCTCATCCCACCCATACTGAGCTCCCCTTTCCTCATCCCACCCACACTGTGCTCCCCTTTCCTTATCCCACCCACACTGTGCTCCCCTTTCCTCATTCCACCCACACTGTGCTCCCCTTTCCTTATCCCACCCACACTGTGCTCCCCTTTCCTTATCCCACCCACACTGTGCTCCCCTCTCCTCATTCCACCCACACTGTGCTCCCCTTTCCTCATCTCACCCACACTGTGCTCACCTTTCCTTATCCCACCCACACTGTGCTCCCCTCTCCTCATCCCACCCACACAGTGCTCCCTTCTCCTCATCCCACCCACACTGTGCACCCCTTCCCTCATCCCATCCACACTGTGCTCCCCTTTCCTCATCCCACCCACACTGTGCTCCCCTTTCCTCATCCCACCCACACTGTGCCCCCCCTTCCCTCATCCCACCCACACTGTACTCCCCTTTCCTCATCCCACCCACATTGCGCTCCCCTTTCCTCATCCCACCCACACCGTGCTCCCCTTTCCTCATCCCACCCACACTGTGCTCCCCTCTCCTCATCTCACCCACACTGTGCTCCCCTTTTCTCATCCCACCCCCCTTGTCGCTCCCCTTTTCTTATCCCACCCACACTGTGCTCCCCTCTCATCCCACCCACACTGTGCTCCCCATCCTACAATGTGCTCCTCTTCCCTTATCCCACCCACACTGTGCTCCCCAGCAAGCATAGTGCATTTCCCTCCCCCACATCCCACAAAGTGCTTTCCCCCTCCCTACATCCCACATAGTGCTTTCCCCACCCCCAACCTATATAGTGCTTTCTCCTGCCCCCATCCCACATAGTGCTTTCCCATTCCACATAGTGCTTTCCCGTGTCCCCATTCCACATAATGCTTCCCCCATCAGACTGTTTTCCCCTGCTCCCATCCCACAGTGCTTATACCATTCCACATAGTGCTTCCTCCATCCCACATAGTTCTATCCCCTGCCTCCAATTCCACATAGTGCTTTCCCTGCCCCCCATCCCACATAGTGCTTCACCCCATCCCATATAGTGCTTCCCCTGCCCACATCCAACATAGTGCTTTCCCTGCCCCACCCCACATAGTGCTTCCCCCATCCCACATATTGATATTCCCCTGCCTCCCATTACACATAGTGCTTCCCCATCCCACATAGTGATATCCCCTGCCTCCCATTCCACATAGGGGAGGCAATCGGGAAGCCGACTGCCTAAATACCGGCAGCCGGCTTCCCGACTACCATTTCCCGGCAAGGGTGAAATTCCGGGCATCTAGATGTAGACGCCCGCATTTCCCCAACGCTGGGAGACCGGCGCCCAGCATCCCGATCATAGGGATGCCGGGCACCGCGAGCGGACAGCCGCGGGGGGGGCAGGTTAGGTTTAGGGCTCCCGGGGGGGGACTTAGGGTTAGGCACCCCCCTGGGAGGGTTAGGGTTAGGCTAGGGGGAGGGAGGGTTAGGCACCCCCGGGGGGGACTTAGGGTTAGGCACCCCTCCGGGGGACTTAGGTTTAGGCAGCGGGGAAGGGGGTGGTTAGGGTTAGGCACTTAGAGGGGGGATTAGGGTTAGGCACCCCTAAGGAGGGTTAGGGTTAGGGGGGTTAGGTTAGGTTAGTAAACACTTACCTATCCACCGGCGGTATTTCATACCAATTCCCCACATAGTGCTTTCCCTGCCCCCATCCCACATAGTGCTTCTCCCCATCCCATATAGTGCTTTCCCTGCCCACATCCCACATATTCCTATTCCCCTGCCTCCCATTCCACATAGTGCTTCCTCCATCCCACATAGTGCTTCTCTCCATCCCATATAGTGCTTTCCCTGCCCACATCCAACATATTGCTATTCCCCTGCCTACCATTCCACATAGTGCTTCCCCCATCCCACATAGTGCTATCCCCTGCCTCCCATTCCACATAGTGCTTTCCCTGCCCCCCATCCCACATAGTGCTTCTCCCCATCCCATATAGTGCTTTCCCTGCCCACATCCAACATAGTGCTTTTCTGCCCCACCCCACATAGTGCTTCCCCATCCCACATAGTGCTTTCCCTGCCCACATCCAACATAGTGCTATCCCCTGCCTCCCATTCCACATAGTGCTTCCCCATCCCACATAATGCTTTCCCTGCCCCCATACCATATAGTGCTTTTGCTGCCCCCATCCCACATAGTGCTTTCCCTGCCCCACCCCACATAGTGCTTTCCCCATGTTTTCTCCAATATAGTGCTTATCCCATGCCTCCCATTCCACATAGTGCTTTCCCTTCCCCCATCCCATGCCCCATCCCATGCTTCACCCCCTTCCCACCTAGTGCTTTCCCTGCCCCATCCCACATAGTCCTTCCCTGCTTCCCAGATAGTTTTACCCCATCCCACATAGTACTTTCCCTGTCCGATTCTACATAGTACTTTCCCTGCCCCATCCCACATAGTGCTTTCCCTTGCCCCCATACCACATAGTGCTGTCCTATTCCACATAGTGTTTTCCCCTTCCCCCATTCCACATAGTGCTTTCTCCTGCCCCCTTGCCACATAGTGCTATCCCATTCCAGAGTGTTTTCCCCTTCCCCCATTCCACATTAGGGATGTGCGCCGGACCATTTTTGCTGGATTGGATTTGGTTCTAATTCGTCGTCCGGCTTTGGATTTGGATTTTCCAAACCTGCGGTGACTGGCTTTGGATTTAGATTTGGATTTTTTTGAAAAAATTAACAAAAAAAGCTAAAATCTCATAAATTGGGCTTTTTTTCTTCATAGAGTATTATTAACCTCAATAACATTAACAGTCATTTACAGTCAATTTAGTCCACCTCATAGCTTATAGTATTGTTTTCAGCATTAATGCCGCCATTAGAAGTGACCCCAGTAGTTATGTACCTTGTAGTATGCCCCCAGTAGTAGTGCCCCCATTGGTATGCCCCCATTAGAAGTGCCCCTAGTAGTATGCTCCCATTAGTACTGCCCCCAGTAGTTGTATCCTTAGTAGTATGCCCCCAGTAGTAGTGGCCCCAGTAGAATTGTCCCTAGTAGTATGCCCCCATTAGATGTGCCCCTAGTAGTTGTGCCCCTAGTAGTATGCCCCCATTTGTAGTGCTCCCTTACACACAAAGAAAAAAAAAACTTACCTGAATCCCCGTTCCTGCCATGACCGCAGCCATCCGCTCCTCTCTGCACTATGGGAGAGACGTCATGATGTCTCTCCCATCACCCGCAGCGGGGGGAGCCGGAAGGAAGAGCTAATGAGTGAGCTCCAGCCGGCTCCCTCCGTGGACGCAGCAGCCAATGAGAGTCTGTCTGACTGCCCTACACTTGTGGGGCCATGACCTCGGATGCTCTCGCGAGGATCCGACGTCAGGAGGCTACCATTCGGCCTCGAAGTGGGATCCGAGTCAGGCAGGGAACACCCAAACAGCGTTCCGGTGGACTCAGATCCACGATGTTCGGAGCTGTTCAGATTCCACAGAATCCAAACTGCTCATCCCTATTCCACATAGTTCTTTGCCCTGCCCCCATCCCACATAGTGCTTACCCCAACAAAGTGATTTCCCCTGCCCCCACTCCCACATAATGCTTATCCCTACTAACATTAATTTCCACATAGTGCTAAGCCCAATCCCACATAGTGCTACCCCCAATCTCTCATAGTGCTACCACCCCACGCCTCCCCCCAGGGTCCTCCCACCCAGGCAGGCTACACTTATGCTCCTCTGAGTCTGCTTCTTCCTGTCTGATTATGCTGCCGGGGGAGGGGGCTGTACAGGCTGAGCTCTAAGGTGGGGCCGTGGTTGCCTGATGACTGAGGGCCTGATTCAGAGCCGGACGCTATTTGCGCTCGCTCGTTCATTAAAAAGGGGTGGCTATTCAAATGAACCGTTCGCACTTTGCGGTCTGTTCACGCCTCTATGTCTGAATGAGCGAACAAAACTTGCAGTCGTAATTTTGAAAAAGACGCCCCCTGGCCGCTCGCACCATACGTCATGTCCACTATTTAATAGATTAATCGAGTACATCGACCTGCATATGAACTGCTCGCTATTCTTGTGGTTGGTTTTTCCTACCACAATCTTGCGAGCAGTTCTGACTATAAATCACCCAAGTGACGTGGTCAATGAAGCTCCTGTATTAATTATGCACACCCATAAAACGCCCATTTTGACCTTTAAGCACGCCTGCGTTCTGATTTCCACTCCCCGTTTTCAAGCACCTTCTCCTGTTACCACCCACATACGCCTCCTCCTGTCACTCAAAATAGCAGGCATTCGCTATTTAGCGAACAAACGATTTTCAGCCGCACTGACTGGTTCGCGCATGCGTATTAAAATCCATACGCATGCGCAGTTGTGCGAACATCGGTCGGAACGAACGAGCAGCCGCTTACGAGCGGCTCTGAATCAAGCCCTGAGGCAGTTCAGCTTACAGTAGTACTGGGATCACTGGCTAAGGGATCTGATGAGTCATAAGGCAGCTCCGCCCCCACCCTGGCAGCAGTCTAATGCTGACTGATGCCGTGCAGAGTGCACTACAGGGGGCGGAGCTGCTACTCGGCCAAAACACAGCACAATGTAAATAGATATTTTTTTTTTTTAAAAAGTGATTCTAATGGGTGGTCTGGTGCACCCCCAGACCACCCCGTAGTTTTGCCTATGTGCGCACGTGCACTGTGATGCAGAATGCAACAATTGGCCGATTGCATGTGTAAGCGCAGTTGCGATCGGTAATGAATTAGGCCCATAGTTCTGATTATTGATCTTCAGTCAGTTCTATTACATATTGGGGTATAAAACAGACAAATGATGAACGATTGTAGAAACTGTTCATTAAAAATTAAATAAGGAAGATAAATAAATAAAGTTTTAAAATAATAATTTTAGATATGTATGCCCCATTAGTAGTGCCCCTAGTAGTATGGCCCCAGTAGTAGTGTTCCTAGTAGTATGCCCCATGTAGTAGTATGCCCCCAGTAGTATGCCCCCATTAGCAGTGCCCCCAGTAGTATGCCCCCATTAGTAGTGCCTCCAGTAGTATGCCATCATTATTAGTATCCCCAGTAGTATGCCCCCAGTAATTGTGTCCCTTGTAGTATGCCCCCAGTAGTAGTGCTCCCATTAGTATGCCCCATTAGTAGTGCCCCTAGTAATATGCCCCAGTAGTAGTGTCCCTAGCAGTATGCCCCCATTAGTAGTAGCATCCCTAGTAGTATACCCCCAGTAGTAGTATGCCTCCAGTAGTAGTATGCTCCCATTAGATGTGTCCCCAGTAGTAGTGCCCCTAGTAGTATGCCATTAGTAGTGGCCCATTAGTGGTTCCCCCAGTAATTGTGTCCCTAGTAGTATGCCCCCAGTAGTAGTGCCCCCATTAGTATACCCCATTAGTAGTATGCCCCCAGTAGTTGTACCCCTAGTAGTATGCCATTATTAGTAGTGCCCCCAGTAGCTCCCCCTTACACATAAAGAAAAAAAAAAAACCTGAATCCCTGCTCCTGCCGTGACCGCAGCAGTCTGCTCCTCTTTGCACTATGTGAGAAACATCATGACGTCTCTACCATCACCCGCAGCGGGGGGAGCCAGAAGGAAGAGCTCATGACTGAGCTCCAGCCGGCTCTCTCCGTGGACGCAGCAGCCAATGAGAGTCTGTCTGACTCTCATTGGCTGCTATAACATACACACAGCCGCCACTAGCGGCTGTGTGTTTGTTACTGTGTAGGGCAGATCGCTTTCACTGCGGTCTGCCCTAAACTTGTGGGGCCCTGACGTTGGATCCTCTGGCGAGGATCCGATGTCAGGAGGCTGCTGTTCGGCCTCGAAATGGGATCCGAATCAGGTGGGGAACACCCGAACAGCGTTCGGGTGGACTCGGATCCACGATGTTCGGAGCAGTTCGGATTCCACAAAATCCGAAATGCTCATCCCTATTCCACATAGTTCTTTCCCCTGCCCCCATACCACATAGTGCTTACCCCATCAAAGTGATTTCCACTGCCCCCACTCCCACATAATGCTTATCCCTACTAACATTAAATTTCCACATAGTGCTGCCCCCAATCTCTCATAGTGCTACCACCCCACGCCTCCCCCCAGGGTCCTCCCACCCAGGCAGGCTACACTTATGTTCCTCTGAGTCAGCTTCTTCCTGTCTGATTATGCTGCCCGGGGGGCTGTACAGGCTGGGCTCTAAGGCGGGGCCGAGGTTGCCTGATGATTGAGGCAGTTCAGCTTACAGTAGTACTGGGATCACTGGCTATGGGATCTGATGAGTCATAAGCAGCTCCGCCCCCACCCCGGCAGCAGACTATTGCTGACTGATGTCGTGCAGAGTGCACTACAGGGGGCGGAGCTGCTACTCGGCCAAAACACAGCACAATGTAAATAGATTATTTTTTTTTGAAAAAGTGATTCTGATGGGTGGTCTGGTGCACCCCCGGACCACCCCGTAGTTTTTCCTAAGCGCGCACGTGCACTGTGATGCAGAACACAACAATTGGCCGATTACGTGTGTAAGCGCAGTTACGACCGGTAATGAATAAGGCTGGAATTGGTATGAATTACTGCTCGACCCCTGGCCGGCAGTTCAAATCCTGACAGTGGCTGGCCGACAGAGGAGGAAATCCCGATCGTCCCCAGGTAAGTATAAACTAGCCTATTTTTCCCCCTAACCCTAACCCTCCTTTAGGGTGCCTAACCCTAATCCCCCTCAAAGTGCCTAAACCTTACCCCTCCTTCCCCGCCACCTAAACCATAACCTCCCCCCGAGGGTGCCTAACCTTAACCCTCCCTCCCCCTAGCCTAACCCTAACCTCCCGGGGGGGGTGCCTAACCCTAAGTCCCCACCGGGAGCCCTAAACCTAACCCTCCCCCCCCCCCGGCGGCTGTCCGCTTCGGCGCCCGGCAACTGCTCGATCGGGATGTCGGGCGCCGGTCTCCCAACGTAGGTAAAGTGACAGGCGTCTAGATTTAGACGCCTGTCATTCATCCCTCGTCGGGATTATATTGTCTGGAAGACGGCGGTCGGCATTCCGTCCGCCGGCTTCCTAACCGTATACTATTAGGCCCATAGTTCTGATTATTGATCTTCAGTCAGTTCTATTACATATTGAGGTATAAAACAGACAAATGATGAACGATTGTAGAAACTGTTCATTAAAAATTAAATAAGGAAGATAAATAAAGTTTTAAACTAATAATTTCAGATAATACACCAGGAGATATGTGCACATAGAATACTATAAACAAGGCCAAAAGAAAAGTTGTTGTTTTTTGCTGAAATTGTTAAACATGGAAATTTGAAATAAATTATTTGACAGACTTAATTCTGCAAATCTGATTAATCATGTGAATTGTTCATTATTATCATAATTCAGATCTCACAGCAGTACAGGATATTTCAGGCGATGAGTGAACTATTCTTGTTGGCGGCAGTAACCTGTCTCCTCGGGTTGGGTACGGGATCCCGGCGGTAGCGAAGCCGGCGATCAGAATACCAAAGGTAGCATCCTGACAGTCAGAATCCTGACCCAATCAGGTAAGTGTCCTACCCCTAACACTCCCTCTAACCCAAACTCACCTTTCCCGTAGCCTAACCCTAACTCTCCCCCCCCTGCAGCCTAACCTTAGACCTTCCCCCACATACCCTATTCCTCTCCCCCACAGCATAACAGTAACACTCCCCTAGTGCCTACAAAACCTTCCCCTAACTGTAAACCTAACCCAGCTTTCCTGGAGCCTAACCCTAAACCCCCTGCACCCTAACCCTCCCCCCAGCAGCCTACTGTAACCCTAACTCTCCCCCGAGTGCCTAACCCTAACCCATCTCCCCTGCTGCCTAACCCTCCCTCCTGTAGCCTAACCCTAACTCTTCCACTAGTGCCTAACCCAAAACCTAACCCTCCCCCTAATCCTAATGCTCTAATACTTATCATTGGGGTGCTAGCGGTCGGGAATTTGGGGTCGGGATTCCGACTACTGTCGTGATTCCAGATCCGGTATTCTGAACTCTGGCATCCCGACCGCTGGGTTAGTAACTACATCCCATCTCCTCATGTGATTGAATATGGAAGGGTAGTTCTGTATGCTACATGAGGCATTGTCATATGACAGTGGCGTAAGGTCATCCCAGGTGTACGGAGGCAAGATAAAAGTTGGTGCCCCCCCCAAACTAAAATGTACCACCCCCCAGCACCTATGCCAGCCCCAGCTGCCGCCACCCCCCTTATGCAGTTCCTTTTATATAATGCCCCCAGTAGTGGTCCCCCTATGCAGTGCCCGCCTATGTAGTGCCCCCCAGTAATGGTCCCCTTATGCAGTACCTCCAGTAGTGAGCCCCCAGTAGTTTCCCCCAGTAGTGAGCCCCCTGTAGTTGCCCCCAGTAGTGAGCCCCCAGTAGTTGCCAGAGTAGAGAGCCCCCTGTAGTTGCCCCCAGTAGTGAGCCCCCTGTAGTTGCCCCCAGTAGTGAGCCCCCTGTAGTGAGCCCCCTATAGGTGCCCCCAGTAGTGAACCCCCTGTAGTTGCCCCCAGTAGTGAGCCCCCAGTAGTGAGCCCCCTGTAGTTTCCCCCTGTAGTGAAGAGGGTGAGGAATCGGTGGATGAGGAGAATGAGGACGACATCTTGCCTCCGTAGAGCCAGTTTGTGCAGGGACAGATTAATTGCCAGCTTGTTTTGTGGGGGCCCAAACGAACCAATCATTTCAGCCACAGTCATGTGGCAGACCCTGGCGCTGAAATGTTTGGTTTGTTAAAGTGTGCATGTCCTGTTTATACAACATAAGGGTGGGTGGGAGGGCCCAAGGACAATTCCATCTTGCACCTCTTTTTTTTTGAATTATGTACTGTTTTGGGGCCTAGTTTTTCAAACTGCCATCTTGTGTGCCACTGCAGTGTCACTCCTAGATGGACCACGTGTTTGTGCCGCCCACTCGTATCTCTTAGCATAGTCATCCAGCTACCTCGGTGCAACCTCTTGGATATAAAAAACACTATTGTGAGGTGTGAGGTGTTCAGAATAGACTGGAAATGAGTGTAAATTAAGGTTATTGAGGTTAATAATAGCATAGGAGCAGAAAAACACACAAATTCTGTGATTTTAGCTGTTTTTATGCTTTTTTAAAAAAAAATACAGATCCAAAACACAAAACCCAGAACCCAAAACACGGAAGGGTGGTTTTGGCAAAACCAATCCAGATCCAAAACACGAAGAAAGATCCAGATCCAAAACACAAAACACGAAAAGTGGCCGGTGCACACCCCTAATTTGAAATGGATGTTTTGACAGTGATGATGGCTGCTCTCCCAAGCGGATATATAGGGTCGGATTAAGAGAAGAGGGGGCCTTTGTGCAGCCGTCCTCTCTCGCTGATGCACTGTGCTAGAGTCTACTGTGCATGTTCCCGAAAATCTCCCTACTGCGCATGCTCAGGTCTCTACACCAACACAATTTCCTAGTGATTTATGTGGTACTGACGGACAGGTACAGCAAGTATTGGCTAGGGGTGCCGGGTATGCGGTGTGGGACCACCTCGACCCAGGCACTCATGTGCTCCGCAGACCCTGCATCTATCGTAGATACACCAATGTATAAGGGCGGTAGATAGGGGATGCTGGTCTTTACTTTAGGATAGGCTAGAGCACAGGTTCTCAAACTCGGTCCTCAGGACCCCAAACGGTGCATGTTTTCCATGTCTCCACACTGAATCAAGTGAAATTATTAGCTCCACCTGTGACCTTTAAAAATGTGTCAGTGAGTAATGAATACACCTGTGCACCGGCTGGGTGACCTGTGTGGGGTCCTGAGGACCGAGTTTGAGAACCATTGGGCTAGAGTATGGTTTAGGAGCCTATACTCTGGTACTGTGTAGTGCCCAGAGACTCCCTTCATAGCGAGAAGTTCACATTTAGCGTGCCTGGCCCTTTAAATTTCACATAGGTCAGTTCACACGCTCCTGGGGGAGCCACGGCCGCCTGCACACTGATGTTGGGGAGGAACCAAAGGACACAGCAGTTGGCGCCAGGGACTCTCTGCTCCCTGCCCTGCTGATGACTAGCACTGCAGGACCTGGCAGGTGCGTGCGGTGTCCAGCTGCTGTGACAGGCAGAAATCCACTGTTTTTTTAGAGCACCCAGTGCAGACACAAATGTGGATGCTTTGCATGTGAGTCTGATACAGAGTTGTACACAACTGCACTTCAAATCACGGGTGCAAATCACAGGTGCAAATCACAGATGCACATTGCGTTTACTAAAAAAAAATCCCCATTTGCAACCATGTGAAAAATAGCAGCTGCTATCCTAACATAAGTCATGGTCAAAACCAGGAATATACAGTATGCACTTGGTTTCATAGGCACTTATGTCACGTCCGTATTGCGTCCGTATTTTAAACCATTTCTTTTAAGTTCAATAAAACGTTCACCATTAAGCAACAACGAAACTTTAAAAACCTGTGTAATACAGCAGAATAAAAAAACACACACAAAAGTGCAAGATACTGCATGCATGTGACATAATAATGAATAAATCACCATTCAGTGCCTTGTCAAACAGCCAATCACTAGTGGTCGCTAGTGCTGTTGACTGTTATCATCAGTATCTGCTAAACAAAAACGTCTTTCTTCCTGTGTAACTGGCTCTATTTCCTGGTCTGCGTGTATTCACAATTGCGTGTACAGTACATGCCCTTGCTGTACTCAACTTACATTAGAACACCCCATTCCGCCAGTTCTGGAGAAGGGCTCTGTGCCTCCCCCTTCCCCCAAACATGTAATGTTATGATGTCACACCAAGGGGACGAGGCCACTTGTAATACCCTTAGAGGTCATTTTCCCCTGATTACACACTGGCATCAGGAAGTAGAACACTAGCTGAAGTATCCTAAAAACAAATGCAGGTGCCGTGGGGAAGCAATGGTGCCATCCCCAGTGCCCTGGGTGGGAATCGGTATGAAATACCGCCAGCCGCAAGGCAGCCCGACAGCTCAACAGATTCCAGCAGCGGCAGGCTGACAGCGCTGGAAATCCCGAACGTCCTGAGGCAGGCTTGCCGACTTTCTGGCTGCGCCTTCCGGGAGGGAGCAGCCAGATCGGCATTACAGGGGGTGTGGCCATCGCGGGAAGGCAGGGCCGGCCAGGTGATGCACATTTATGGGCGGAGCGGGGGGCGGGGCCAAGCGAACGCGTCATTTTGGCCCCACCCCCGCTACACAATGCCGGTATCACAGGCATTGTGAAGCAGGGGGCGGAGCCAAAATTATGCGATTCGGCATGAATCGCGTCACGGCCCCCCCCCCCGCTGCGGGAGTTTCTAAGGTAAGTGCGGGGGGGTTAAGAGGGGTGGGCGGCAGATGGAAGATTGCCTGCCTTCCCAGGAGGTCGGGAGCGGCACCCGATTTTCGGGAGGCTCCCGACCAAATCGGGAGGGTAGGCAATTATGTCCTGAGGTAAGTAAAAACTAACCTAACCTAATCCCTCTAACCCTAACCCTCCTTAGGGGTGCCTAACCCTAACCTCCCCCCCAAGTGCCTAAGTCCTCCCGGGTGCCCTAAACCTAACACACACACCCCCCACCCCCGCAGCTGTCCGCTCGCGGCGCCCGGCACCCCTTAGATCGGGATTCCAGGCGCCTGTCTCCCGGCGGCGGGTAAATGACAGGCGTCTAGATATAGACGCCTGTCATTTAACCCACGCCGGGATAAAGCAGTCGGGAAGCCGGCTTTCAGGATCACGTCAGCCGGTTTCCAGATTGCATCCCCTGCTCTCAAACCCTTATCATCCCTCCTATCAGGCACATGCAGGCATTAGTTACATAATTATACAAATCTGCATGGGCTCAAATGACTGCACCCTCTGTAATAGGCATGCACAGAGCTAATTCAGAGCTAATCCTCCGTGTTTTGTTTTCGTGTTTTGATTTTGGATCTGGATTTTCTCTTAAAAAATCATATAAACAGCTAAAATCACATAAAATGGGCCTGTTTTTGTTCCTACAGTATAATTAACCTCAATAACATTTATTTCCAGTAATTTCCAATCAATTTTGACCACCTCACAATATTATTTGCTTCATCTAGTTAAGGCCAAAAGGTTGCATCCAGCTAGCTGGCTGACTAAGCTAAGTGACACAGTGGGCGGCACTAACATGTGTTCAGTTTCTAATTTCCAATACGGATACAGTGTGTTATACAGTGTGGGTTGGATACACCAATAGTGCACTTACTGTGACAGCAGTGTCGGCAGAGCGGGGTTGCTGACGTTGTCCTCAATACATGGAATGGCAGTGCTGCGGTGCTGGCAGTGTCCTTAGTGAAGGGTACCGGTGATGTTGGCAGTGTGGGGGTGCCAGCAGTGTCTTTACTGCAGGTTTCCTGACACTATCGGCAGTGCAGGGGTGCCAGCGGTGTCTTTACTGCAGGTTTGCTGGCTGTGTCAGCAGTGCAGGGGTGTCAGCGGTGTCTTAGTGCAGGTTTGCTGGCTGTGTCGGCAGTGCAGGGGTGCCAGCGGTGTCTTTAGTGCAGGCTTGCTGACTGTGTTGGCAGTGCAGGGGTGCCAGTGGTGTCTTAGTGCAGATTTGCTGGCTGTGTCGGCAGTGCAGGGGTTCCAGCGGTGTCTTTAGTGCAGGTTTTCTGGCTGTGTCGGCAGTGCGGGGGTGCCAGTGGTGTCTTTAGTGCAAGTTTGCTGGCTGTGTCGGCAGTGCGGGGGTGCCAGCGGTATCTTTAGTGTAAGTTTGCTGGCTGTGTCGGCAGTGCGGGGGTGCCAGAGGTGTCTTTAGTGCATGTTTGCTGGCTGTTTCGGCAGTGCGGGGGTGCCAGCAGTGTCCTCATTGCAGGTTCCCTGACTGTGTCGGAAGTGCAGGGGTGTTCTCAATGCAGAGTGCCGGCCGTGTCGGTAGAGCGGGGGTGCCAGCAATGTCCTCAGTGCAGGTTTGTTGACTGTGTTGGCAGTGCAGGGGTGCTGGTGGTGTCCTCACTGTGGGAGTGTCTGCAGTGTGGGGGTCGCTGACGGTGTCCTCAGTACTTTGGGCAGAAGTGCAGGAGTGTCGCAGCGGTGGTGTCGGCAGTGGGGGATGCTGCCAGTGGGGGTGCCAGCGGTGTCGGCAGCGGGGGGTGCTGGTGGTATCAGGCGGAGGGGGATGGCGGGCTCAATCTTTTTTCCCTCCCTTGTAGTGTTTTCAATGGGCTTAACGCTGATTGGCTGAGAGCCGTGACAGACGGCTCTCTCAGTCAATCAGCGTTAAGCCCGCTGAAAACAAATCTTCTCGACTCAATAGAGGGGTCGCGAGGTTTTGCCTCGGGTCAGGGATCCGGGGCAGGTAGGGAGATCTGAGCTGCGCTCGGATCGCCCCAGATTCCCAAAATTCGGGTGGGTCCAGTTCTCAGGGAACCGGACCCGCTCATCTCTTAAGTATCAAAGGTATAATGCAATTACAGACTTTGGAGTCTATTTACTGAGCGTTGGAGAGATAAAGTTGATCGAGAAAAAGGGGTCAATGTACTAAGTCTCGGACATAGATAAAGTGGACGGAAATAAAGCACCAACCAATCAGCTCCTATCTGTCAATGTACAGACTAATGTCCCCCCCACACCTATTCCCCCCCCCCCACAGTATGGAAACTTAATACCACACCCCAGGTGATCCCGCCCTGTGTGGCCGCATACTCCTGCTTACGGCCCTGTATCTTGGTATACAACTGCATCTGCACATGCAGTATATGTACCTGGTACACACACACATATTGTAATATATATGACTTCCAATTGGCGGCACTCAGAAAATAATCTGACACACATCAGGTTGTGTAGCCAACTGCACCCTGATGAAAATACGTGTATAGAGCATTGAAACGGTTACACAACCTGATGTGCCTGATTATTTCCTTAGTGCCGCCGATTGGAAGTCTTCTGTCTACAGCCACAAAGACATGTTTGGCGTGGAGGGCAACGGAGCGTAATTCTTTGTATTCTCATTCTTGAGGAGTGCCGCTTTCAAGACATTATATATATATATATTAGGGGTGTGCACCGGCCACTTTTCGTGTTTTGTGTTTTGGTTTTGGATCTGGATCTTTCTTCGTGTTTTGGATCTGGATTGGTTTTGCCAAAACCACCCTTCCGTGTTTTGAGTTCTGGGTTTTGTGTTTTGGATCTGTATTTTTTTTTAAAAAAGCATAAAAACAGCTAAAATCACAGAATGTGTTGGTTTTTCTGCTCCTATGCTATTATTAACCTCAATAACCTTAATTTCCGCTAATTTCCAGTCTATTCTGAACTCCTCACACCTCACAATAGTGTTTTTATGTCCAAAAGGTTGCACCGAGGTAGCTGGATGACTATGCTAAGCGACACGAGTGGGCGGCACAAACACGTGACCCATCTAGGAGTGATACTGCAGTGGCAGACAGGATGGCAGTTTGAAAAACTAGGCCCCAAACAGTACATAATGCAAAGAAAAAAAAGAGGTGCAAGATGGAATTGTCCTTTGGCCCTCCCACCCACCCTTATGTTGTATAAACAGGACATGCACACTTCAATCATTTCAGCACCAGGGTCTGCCACACAACTGTGGCTGAAATGATTGGTTCGTTTGGGCCCCCACAAAACAAGCTGGCAATTAATCTGTCCCTGCACAAACTGGCTCTACGGAGGCAAGATGTCGTCCTCACCCTCCTCATCCACCGATTCCTCACCCTCTTCAGTGTTGTGTACATCCTCATCCTCACAGAGCATTAACTCGTCCCCACTGGAATCCACTACTACAGGTCCCTCTGTACGTTCTGGAGGCTGGTCTCCCTGGAAGAGTTGATAATTCATTTTTATGAACATCATCTTCTCCACATTTTGTGGAAGCAACCTCCTACGCCTTTCGCTGACAAGGTTCCCGGCTGCACTAAACACTCTTTCGGAGTACACACTGGAGGGGGGCAACTCAGGTAAAATAGAGCCAGTTTGTACAGGGGCCTCCAAATTGCCTCTTTTTCCTGCCAGTACAGGTATGGACTGTCTGACATGCCTACTTGGATGCTGTCACCGATGTAATCCTTTAACAGACAGACGCACGCTTGTCGCTGCTGCTTTGAGGATGCAAGTGCAGCTACAGCCCACACATTTCACAAAGACAGAAAAAAAAAGAATTTTTTTATTGTTTGTGGAGCGCACTTTGAGGGTTACACCACCCTTTGACAGACAGACGCACGCTTGTCGCTGCTGCTTTAAGGATGCAGGTGCTGCTACAGCCCACACATTTCACAAAGACAGAAAAAAAAAGAAGAATATTTTTATTGTTTGTGGAGCACACTTTGAGAGTGTCACCACCCTTTAACAGACAGACGCACGCTTGTCGCTGCTGCTTTGAGGATGCAGGTGGAATCTAGACGGGATTTGGAACCGGGGACACACTACCTCCATCAATTGTCTAAATCCCACTACACTAATGGCGGATACCGGACGCACGTCTAACACCAACATAGCAGTCAAGGCCTCAGTTATACGTTTTGCTTCAGGATGACTGGTGTTCCTACTTCCTCTCTGGGATGATGAACAACTCCCAGCAGCAGCAACAGCACTAGGAGGAAGTGGTTCTTGATCTTTCCCTATTTTATTTTTATCGGAGAAAGTTTGGTCCTCCATTTATGTTATATTGATATATATACGTGCGGCTAAGGCGCACACAAACACAGAAAATATTTTTTTATTTTTGCTGGAGAGTAGTGCACTTTGTGGGTTACACCACCCTTTAAAAATGAGCCAGCCGGCTCTTTACTTATGGGACACAGGCGCACGCTTGGCGCTGCTCCTTTGTTGATGCACGTGCAGCCACAGTGCACACAATTCACAAACACAGAAAATATTTTTTATTTGGTTTGGAGTGTACTTTGGGGGTTACAGCACCCTTTAACGGTCAAGCCAGCCGGCCCTTTACTTATGACACAGGCGCACGCTTGGCACTACTTTGTTGATGCACGTGCGGCTACTGCGCACACAATTCACAAACACAGAAAATATTTTTTTATTTGGTTTGGAGTGTACTTTGGGGGTTACAGCACCCTTTAACGGTCATGCCAGCCGGCCCTTTACTTATGACACAGGTGCACGCTTGGCACTACTTTGCTGATGCACGTGCGGCTACTGCGCACACAATTCACAAACACAGAAAATATTTTGTTATTTGGTTTGGAGTGTACTTTGGGGGTTACAGCACCCTTTAACGGTCAAGCCAGCCGGCCCTTTACTTATGACACAGGCGCACGCTTGGCACTACTTTGTTGATGCACGTGCGGCTACTGCGCACACAATTCACAAACGCAGAAAATATTTTGTTATTTGGTTTGGAGTGTACTTTGGGGGTTACAGCACCCTTTAACGGTCAAGCCAGCCGGCCCTTTACTTATGACACAGGCGCACGCTTGGCACTACTTTGTTGATGTATTAATATATATATATATATATACATACATATACAGTATATATATATATATATATATCTGTACATATATATATATATTGTGAGTAGGGGTGAGCGGGTTCGGATTTCTGAAATCCGAACCCCCCCCGAGCCCCCCCGATCCAAGGCCGATCCGAGTCAGGCTCGACTTTTCCCACCTGACTCGGATCTGAAATCGAGGCAAAACGTCATCATCCCGCCTTCCGGGTCTCGCGGGTTTTGGATCCCATATAAGGTACCCGCGTCGGCGCCATTTTCTCACTCGGCTGTGGACAGTGAAGAGGGAGGGTGGGAGTTAGGGCTGGCTGGGCTGTGTAGTGTAGTGTAGTGTAGTGCAGAGTAGTGTTGTGCTGTGCTGTGCTGCGCTGTGCTGCTGTTGTCCATAGGGGCTGTGTCCACTACTTCAAAGTCCATAGGGGCTGGCTGTGTTGTGCTGTGCTGCTGTTGTTAATAGGGGCTGTGTCCACTACTTCAAAGTCCATAGGGGCTGGCTGGACTGTGTTGTGCAGTCAGTTCTCCATAGGGGCTGTGTCCACTCCAAAGTCCTGTGCAGTGTCCCAGTCCTAAAGGGGTGCTGTAGTGTTGTCCAGGGGGTGCTCTGTCCATCAGGGGTGCTCCCCCCAAGTGCTAAAAAAATAATATTTTTTCTGTGTTTGTGAATTGTGTGCGCAGTAGCCGCACGTGCATCAACAAAGTAGTGCCAAGCGTGCGCCTGTGTCATAAGTAAAGGGCCGGCTGGCTTGACCGTTAACACCTCCGTCTGGCAGGCACGACCCCGGCACGCCCCCCAATCAACATCGACAGCATGCCCCCTTTGGTGCGAGACCCGGAGCGATGGAGAGCCCGTCGCTCACCGGGTCTCGCGCATGCACACGACGGAGCTCCCTCCGTCGTGCGCATGCGCAGTGGGGGAACATCGACCCGCTTGCGAGCATCCTGCGCTCACGAGCGGGTCTTAATGACCCCCATAGATTGTAAGCTCCACTGGGGCAAGGACTGATGTGAATGGCCAACTATTCTCTGTAAAGCGCTGCGGAATATGTGTGCGCTATATAAATAACTGGTAATAAATAAATAGTAAGTTTTGGCTTGAGGAGACTGCACAGTGCATGTGCCGAATGTCAGGCTTCTGGTTTTTCCTTTATTGATCCTCTCCCTGATGTCAAATTGAGATAGTACATACCTCAGTTTCTTTCTTGGTGACTAAGCTATACAATATTGAAAATTTAATCCAAATTTATCACATTTTTTTGCTTGTTGCTGGAACGAACAGACAAACACAGAGAAAAACATTTTTTTGTCTCCATAGATCATACAGAGTCCCAAGGAGTACATTTCTTTAAAACAAATTCTATGTACAGACGCAACCATTACAATTTTATCATAAGTATATAGTCTATTTATACTATATAAATATATATGTATATATACAGCATATATACATATAAATAAATTTTTCCTGTAAATCTTGAAGACATGCAGTTCTTATATAAAATAATTAAATGAGCATTTCTTCATGTGTCAATTCAAGCATTAAGAGCAAAGTTGACAACTTTGTTATTTGTGTCAAGATGATAACCGCGTCATGTTATCTGCTTGCAACAGCTACATAACATGCTTTATATCTTTCTACAGCAACATCCAAGTTCCATATGATTTTGAATACCTAGATGACTTTGTTTCTATTTCCTAAGTTGTTTTTTTTGTAAAAAAGGAAAAATAGTACCTGGCCCCTCAGGTAAATCTCGAATACTGCTTCATTATCATGAAGTTGGAAATCTAGATCCTAAATAAATGTTGAAGTAACATTTTCATAGCAAACTAAAACGTCCAGAAAAGCGCAGATGGACTACAAAGATGTGTACAACTCTACAGATGGGCACAGACAGACATTTATGTGCTCCTAGGGCATGATTCAGTGTCGCAGTAGCGATTTTTGCAGCTGAGGATTTGCAGATCAGACAAACATAGACTCCTTGTCGTTGAGTGAGTCTATGGTGACATAGAATGGCCGCCGTAACCAAGATACCGGAGCCCTGTTTCCTGCATACGGGAGCGCAGATGCAAGAAATGTCATGTACAGTGCAAGAAAAAAATCACTTCATTTGCTAAAACATTGACATTGCATACAACTCTGAATCAGACCCCTAATGCGAGAGATTATACGCCTTATTTGCGTTCAACTCAGCATCACACCCACAATATCCTTTTTTATCATAACTGCAGGAGAAAAGAATTTCCAGCATCAAACTTCTTTCTATATAGCCTTGGACCCCATGAATGTGCATTATAAGACATCCAAAACCGCTGAATTTACAAAAGATTACTACCGGCCTCTCCAAGCTTCCTCTAGCAACTAGCAGTTTGCATGCTCTTTCAACACTACTGTGGAACAGGTGCATACTTATAATGGGAGCGGGGCACACGGGCCCCTGGGTTAAGGGGGGGGCCCGCACCGCACACTTTGCACCCATAAAACTTACCTCTCCTGAGTCCCACGTCGGTTCAGGTGTCTCCTCCTGTAAAAACTGCTGGAAAATAGCCGCCATGGCCATTTTCCAGCAGTTGGCCACGGCGATGAAGAGTATTCAACCATTTTTTCAAGATTAATCGCTTTCAGTTTTTTTTATAGTCTAGCAATTAGCAGTGACCTCACCAGCATTTTCTAAACTTTTTTCACCAGTTTAGCATTAAAGATAATTTGTATAGGGCAACACATTTGATGTAATGGTTAGAGCATTGCTGCCTCGCAGCACTGAGGTCTTGAGTTGAATTCCCACCAGTTTGTAAATTCTCCCTCTGTTTACGTGGGTTTTCTCTCATATACCGGTAGGTTAATTGGCTCCCAACAAACAATAAAATTAACCCTAGTGTGTATGTGTGTATACATGTGGTAGGGAATATAGATTGTAAGCTCCAAAAGGACAGGGACAGATGTGAGAAATATTCGGAATATGTGTGGCTATATAAATAGAGGTTACTAAACATGTAGTTAATGAAATAATGTGAAACTCCATCCATGTATTTATGGAAAATTCCCATTTACCTTTATGCTGAAGTAGTATTATCACTAAACTATAGCTTATATTTCCAATTACATGAGACAACACAAATCCATTCAAATGAGCGCGAGAAACTTCTTGCAATGTTCCTGAACTTAGTCTTTAAAAGGGTCTTTGAAATGTTTTATTTTTACATAGTGAAATATTGTGCTAAACATGTGAGCCTTTAGGCACAGCGCTCTGATCAAGCTCAAATTGTTAATCTATTTAAAGGTATAATATTGGGATTTATGTGGAATTTATGTTATGGGAACTAGAGATGTACGCGTACCGCCGTGTTTTGGTTTTGGTTCTATTTCATCATCGTGTTTTGGCAAAACCACTCCCTAGAGTTTTGGTTCGGATTTTGTTTTGGATTAAAAAAAAATCTATAAAAACAGCTAAAATAATGTTTACATGCAATACAAAACCCATAAATCCAAGTTTCGAACGGACTGCAGATCCAAGCCGGGACTTGGTTCCACTCGAAACCCCAAAGGGATTCTGAACTGGGACTCAGAACCCATAAGTTCATGTGCGTTCATATGTCAGGAAAACCGAATCGCACATTTCTAACAGTCCCAATGACTCATCACTTCAGACAATAAAGGTACATTATAGGTAGGTACAGTGTGTTATGCATTCTGTAAGTGCTAGTCATTAAAAGCACATAACAAAATATCTTTGCCCATTTTACACACAGTACTGCACCAGTTACCCCGGAAACCGATATCTGGTTGTCAGCTGAGCAGAGTATCATATATTCCTGGACTTTGTATTTTGCATACTCCTACTGCCATTTTTGAATTTTTGAATATCCACAATGGTGCAAATAAAATCTAACTGCACTCGACCTATGTTACACCCCCCCACCTCATCCTGCATCTCCAGCCATAAGCGAGCAGTAGAGTCAGATTCATGTAAACCTGCATGAACATTAGCATATTTACAAATGGTGAATTTTGGTCAATTTTGGTAGATTTTGTTATTTTAGGGTCTAAACCATAGATTTACTAACAGATGATTTTTGACAATTCTGTTAAACAATGTCAAAAATCATCTGATAGTAAATGTGTGATTTAGGGGTATATTTACTAGAGATGAGCGGTTCGGATTCTGTGCAATCCGAACCGCTCCGAACATTGGGGATCCGAGTCCACCCGAACCCTGTTCGGGTGTTCACCGCCTGACTCGGTTCGCTAGAGAATCCGACATCAGGGCTCCTATTGTGTTGGGCAGACCGCTGTGATAGCGGTCTGCCCTACACAGAACAAACACACAGCCGCCAACGGCAGCTGTGTGTTTGTTACAGCAGCCAATGAGAGTCACACAGACTCTCATTGGCTGCTGCACGGAAGGAGCCGGCTGGAGCTCACTCAGGAGCTCCATCTTCCGGCTCCCTCCTCAGCACGTGGATGCAGAGCGGACAGGTAAGTTTTTTTTTTTTTTTTTTTTACTTGTGTAAGGGCTGGGGGTGCTACTGGGGGGGTCTGCTACTGGGGGGGTCTGCTACTGGGGAGGCGGGGGGGCCATACTACTGGGGGGGTCCTGCTACTGGGGGGGTCTGCTACTGGGGGGGCCTACTACTGGGGGGGCCTGCTACTGGGGGGCCATACTACTGGGGGGGCCATACTAAGGGTGGGCCTACTACTGTGGGGGGCCTGTTACTGGGGGGTCCATATTACTGGGGGGTCCATAGTACTGGGGGGGGCATACTACTGGGGGGCCTACTACTGGGGCGGCCTGCTACTGGGGCAGCTTCTACTGGGGGGGCCTGCTACTGGGGCAGCCTACTACTGGGGGGCTATACTACTGGGGGGGGCTACTACTGGGGCAGCTGCTAATGGGGGGCATACTACTGGAAGGGCATACTACTGGGGGGCCTGCTAATGTGGGGCATACTACTGGGGGGGCCTGCTAATGGGGGGCATACTACTGGGGGGGCATACTACTGGGGGGCATTCTACTGGGGGCACTGCATAGGGGACCCTACTAATAAGGGGACTGCATAGGGGGCACCACTGCTGGGGGCATTGTGTAAGGGACACCACTACTGTGGGCATTGTGTAAAAGGGGCACTACTGTGGGCATTGTGTAAAAGGGTCACTACTGTGGGCATTGTGTAAAAGGGGCACACCTGTGTGTCGTAACATAAATAAGAGATACTACTTTATGGTGTAATGTGAATCAGGCCCTATGTGCAGTGTAATGTGAATAAGATTGTGCACTGTGACTCCTTGGGCCGTAGCCCACTATGTAAACAAGTACTGTGACTCTGCTGGCCGTACCCCCACTGGGTGGGTGCACTACTTTTCATTTCTGCCACTGCTGTGTGGCAATGTGTCATAGATGTGCTTTATACTTTGGTGTCTGTGTCGTTGTGCCGCTGCTTTGTCACTTAGTAACCAGTCAGCTCACTGCAACCTTTGGCCAATAATGTTGAAAACAATATTATAAGCTATGATATGGTCTAAATTGCCTGGAAATTAATGTTATTGAGGTTAATAATACTCTAGGAAGAAAAAAAAGACCAATTTATGTGATTTTAGCTTTTTTTGTAAATTTTTGTAAAAAAATCCAAATCCAAAGCCAGTCACCGCAGTTTAGCAAATCCAAATCCAAAGCCGGACGACGAATTAGAACAAAATCCAAATCCGCCAAAAATTGTCCGGTGCACATCTCTAATATTTACTCAAAGTTGAATTTTGGTCGATTTTGTGTTTCAGGGTATAAATCATACATTTAATTAGAGATGATTTTTTGACATTGTTTAAATAAATTATGTCAATCATCTATTAGAAAATGTGCGATTTAGACCATGAAACACAAAATCGACCAAAATCGACTATTAGTATATATACCCCCTAGTCTTATTTTGCATCAGCCTCACTGTAAGCAAAATCTGTATTTGAACCTTCTGCCTGTCCATCACCCCTAATGATGCTTATATATTTAATTAAATGCATTGGCCACAATCATTTAATACACAATACCATTCTTATGTACTGCTGTAAAGTACGTCAGAATGATATTATATAGCAAATGTTCCACAAGCAAAGTGATTATGATGAGAATCTTTGTACACACAAAGGGGCTAATACGAGTTGAATGCAAGTAGTCTATTTGCTGAGCTTATCTTGTGATACTTTGCACTGTGCATGCCCTAGAACCAAAAATTATGCATTTGCAGGTACACAATTCAGTTGAATCTTCTGTACGACTGAGTAGACAGGACTGGGCTGTATATGGGCAGTTGGCAAAGGAACTACAGAGTTGACCCTTTATGAAAATAAACCTGTTTTCGGATGCACTTTTACATTAGGGATGAGGCTGGTGTAAGTGTGCATTGATAATCATGATGGGTATGAAACCAAGCATACAGCTGCAGAGATGAGAACCACTCTGAATTCAGGTGAATTTACACATATAGGGGTCTATTTACTAAGCAGTAATAAGAGACAGAGTGAAAAGTGATAAGGAATTGATAAGGTGCCAGCCAATCAGTTACTTATCACTTTTCACTCTGTCTCTTATCACTGCTTAGTACATAGACCCCTTAGTTCTGGGGAGCCTTCAGCACCAGAAAGTGCAGCACTGTCCAGAGCGTACTCAGGATGCACTGAGTTGCTGTACTTAAATACAGCAGGGTGCATGGTATGCTCTGTGCCATTCCAAACTCCCTGCTAGCTAGAAACAAGGGACATGAGGTAGCAACGGTGCCACCCACAGAGCCCTGCACTCTGCATTGGAACTAGTCGCACACCCCTATTTACATCCGTTTCCAAGAACGCAATGCAGAGTAATTGCGCCTTACATGCTTTCAGCTTTGCATTGGACCTTAATTGTCCCCCAAAATCCACCAGTTTAAACTTTGCTTTCCATATTCATGGACTTGTGTCCACTGGGACTTCACAACATACAACTATCAGGTACTTTGTTCTTATTTTCACTGCTCTCTCACTAGCTTAGGATCCATGCTACTACCCTGCAATGCTTAGCAACAGGGCAAAGCTGTGAACCAGAGCTAGCAGCAGAAGCAGTCTCATGTTTCTTAACTGTGCCATTGCATAGGGACTCTCATCTCCAGTCTGATATTTTCATAAGACTGGAGAAAGCAGATCCCAGTGTATCTAAATGCACGGATACTGCTTTTCACTCTGTACTAGATACATTACTACAGCAATACTTACCTGAAAAATTAATTTCCCAGTCAAATGAGGGACGCCTCACCCAATGAATTAATTTAGGACAACAGGTGTGGTTTAAGGTGCTAAATTTTTAAAATTGTGTGTTTTTTTCACTTATACATTTTTCTATTTGCACTTATATGTTCGCCGATATATGCTCCTTTTGCATATATAAATCACTTACAAACATGTTTTTTCTTATTTCAACAGAGTATTGTTTTTCCTATTGATATATGCCTTTTAGCATATACAATTATTTATTAACACATTGTTTTTTGTTTTAAGGATCACTGTTTTATAGCATTTCAGTGAGATACCAAGTTCATGTCCCTTATACAGTAGAGGACGTGTACATCAAACAATTGACAGATCATTAGACCTAGTCCAGATTTATTAATTACTGTATCCTATTTAATTAACATTTTTCTTTGGACAGAAATCATATCTCACTGTCAATTTACTGTATCTCATTTCTCTGGTACTTCACTGGAGGATATTTGTCCTAAGGTTTAAATATAGCTAAATTGTCAATATTCAATATCTTTAACATATATTTTCTAAGTTAATTTTTTCTAGGCATAATAATTTTGTTTTATTTTGTTTTATGTTCTTTTGAGGTGTTTTGATTATATTCAATGTGAGGTATCAATAATATATATATTGAATGCCAACATATCTCTCAATATCTCACAAATGAAATTTTGTCTACTGAACCTGTATGCTTTCATATTACTGTGATTACATTATATACTTTTAAATGAAATACAATAAAGGTTAAATATTAATATAAGAGGTGTGCCCCACAAAAGAGGAGTACTTTCTTCTTCCCCTTTTTATCTATATTCATGGACTTTCAGTTTTTGGAGTTTGCTGAATTTCAGGTGATGATGAATGGCCCAGTAACCTAAATATGCGTTTCCGCATGGTTACTGGGCCATTTATCATTTGATGAATAGGCCCCTCAATCTTTCAACCATGAATGCAGAATATCCTCTCTTCTCTCATCTTTTTTCCACAAATGACATGCTTCTTTATACAACTCTACATCATTACGTACCCAAGATATCAATTATTTAAAATTAAAAAAATCTAACATACGTATATTGCTCATTCCACAGCACTGCTCACAGAATTCCATAATCATTTCTTTACTCCTGCAAGTGACATCTCCTCACACACTGCTCTCATCCTGTCACCTTATACTTCATCCCATCCTATCTCATCTTCTCTACGCAAATTCTACCACATTGGCTTCAACCTTGAGATAGAAATGTAACATTCCGTCTTTATATTAGCTTTCCATCTGCTTTTAAACATGGAATAATATTCCCATTCTCATGAAACCATTGTCTGAACAATCTTTGCTCTTTAACTACCAGTTCATTCTAAATGATCATTAAAAAAAGTCTCACTCCTCCCCCTCTCAACTGAACGTATTTAAAAAGTATGTTAGTTTTCATCTGTTCTCTAATAATTAGATATTTGACAATCTGATATTCTGCTCTCATTATTCCTCAGAAATAGCCCTCATTAAAGTAACCATTTACATACACTCTGCTACATCCAAAGATCACTAGTCCATATCTATATTATTTGATCTATCCAAAGTCTTTTACACAGACAATTCCACTCTGCTACCACAAATTTATAATTTTTTTGAAAATACCAGGTCTCAAACCAGTAGTGTATCCACAGATATCATTAACAATTTCACAATATCATTATGGCTCCATGATGGGGCCAGGATCCAGGAACAAGAGGAAAGGCTTTAGTAATTTGCAGAAAGATTCCCCAGCATCATGTGGCCATGGGATTTTAACACTCCCCCATGGGTTAAAATTTGTTGGTAGCAGAACCAGTTGCCACCCATGCCTCAACCAGTGCCCCTGATGTGTGCCATCCAGGCCAACCAGTAGTTACGGCGCCATGCCTCAAACTATCTTGGAAGATCTAGGTCTGTGACCAGACCTTTAGCATCCTCCATTCCAGCTTTAATTTCCTTACTCGTCCCCATTCTATCAGGAAGGAACAAATTCAGACTCTTTTTTGGAAGTTTTACCTGATTAAACCTACTTGAGCCAACTTTTGTACCATTACTACCTTTTGTTACAATTTCATATTTGTGGATTGTTATTTCTTAAGAATATCCTTATTTTCAGGATCTCACAAAATTTGCTCTATGTATTTGTTCAATTTAGTTTCCACCCCGCACGTTTACTTTGGAGAATTGTTACAGTAGGTTTGGGTTGAAGAGTTGATGTCTTGTTCCTCATGGGCTCCAGCTCCCCCAATTGTGGCAGATAGGTCAACTAGACCACCCTCTTCGCTATTCTTTTCCATATTGGTGACTATACACAGTGGTATATAATAAATATATTTATATATATTAAAATTAGATGTAATCTCCATTGCCAAAATGCTGCCACACATCAAAGTCTTAGTTCCAATTATCATGTACGACAATGCTACCTCAGGGTCATCCATGCTTCGTCTGGCCACTTGTAGCAACCCTGAAACACTGCAACTCCATTGTAAACAAATAGTCTGGCTGCATGGGTGCAGTCATGTTGGATTCTATCATGTCCCAGTCCAACCAGATTCCAGAAGCTGCACTCACATGATCTAATTATCCACTTGACACTGAGAGTGCCCTATTTAAACTAGCTCTGGAGACCAGCCCATTGCCAGAACAACTCATTTCATTCTCACGAGGATAGTTCCCTGGCTCTGAGCTTCAGTTGCTTCCAGCTGTGCTTCGTTTACACTTAAGGGTATATTTACTGAACTGCAGGTTTTTAGAAGTGGAGTTGTTGCACATAGCAACCAATCAGATTCTACAGTACTTATAATTTATCTAGCACCATTTAGAAGATAATAGCTTGAATCCGATTAGTTGCTATGGGCAACATCTCCACTTATAAAAACTTCCACTTTAGTAAATTTATCCCTTAGGGTTAAATTTACCAAGATTCATATTTTGGCCGTATTTAAACACGAATGGGATCGATCTAACACCGGAGTTAATGTTGTACATATAATATGGGAATTTACTATGCTACCGTGCTTGGAAAAAAACGTGTTTTTCGATGGTGTATGTATCCGTATTAGTTTACCATATTTTTCTGGTCAAATGACTAATACAGGTGTTTTGCTATAGGTCCGTCTTTGGTATGTTGGGCAGCATTCGTGTAAATAAAGAACTGCGCGTACCTCAGACGTTTCTGATTGGTAAAAAGTGCTCTGTGTGGGAGTGTCATGCCTGAGCCCTATAACTACGCTCCAAAACGTCCGTACTTCTTGGGTTTAATCAGTGGAGTAGGGAGAGGTGGTATTTGGCAAGTAGCTGATGAATTTTGTGTATTATTCGATTGCTGAGTGTAGTATTTTGTGTGTAAGTTGTCTTGTGTTTGTTGTTGTCTTGTTATTTAATAGTCTGTAAAATAAATGACCAAAAAAATTGGACAGTCTGTTGTCATTTTTTATGTGTGTGTGCGTGTGTGTTGTGTGTGTTTGTAGTGTGGTGGAAGTTTTGGAGTGTATTAGTTTGTCTTTCATTTTCAGTGTTATTTGTCTGATTATGTCAGGGTCAGAGGTTAGTGAGGTGGAGGGTTTGTAGGGCAGGATCCTCAGTCATCTGATGAGGGGACTGGTGTTGCACCAGAAACAAGACTGGTCGCTTGGTTAAATTTTCATTTGGTGAAAACATGGCCTTGGTGACTGAGGTGATGAAGTATCACAGTCAGCTTTTTTGGCGGGAGGCAGCACGGGTACAGTAACTACCTGTAAAAAAATGCCATATGGCAGAAGGTCTTGGCGTTAGATAATGCAGAGAGTCATGTGTGCAGGACCATATATATCTGCAATAAATGTCTGTCAAACATCAAGCGTTGTGTCAAAAAGAAGATGGGGAAGGAGGCAAAGTCTGCAGAGGGTACAGGTGGCAACTCTCCATATGTTGCTCAATATCTGGACTACGAGGAGCCACTGAAGGTGTTGATTCTCTAGAGGTAGTGGAGCGCACATATGTGCGTGACACCAGCGTATCCAGGAAGGCTGGTAATTATAAATGTATTGTAATAATGTGTAAATGTTTGAGCAATGTGGTTTTGTCACTGGTTATGTTTTAGGTTATGTGTGCTTTCAAGCCATCTTGTAACAGATTGTAGTTGTCTTATATAATGATGTGTAATGTATTGAGTGTATTGTAGTCATCATGTGGATATGTGTCATTTGGTGCAAAATGCAGGGATTTATTCCTTTAAGCAATATTTTTTTTTTGGAAAGGCCAATAACATGATAAAGAAATGTTAGTATTGTCTAATGCCATGTTGTAGACCACAGGTTCTCAAACTCGGTCCTCAGGACCCCAAACAGTGCATGTTTTCCAGGTCTCCTCACAGAATCACAAGTGAAATAATTAGCTCCACCAGTGGATCTTTGAAATTGCGTCAGTGAGTAATGACTACAACTGTGCACCTGCTGGGTGACCTGGAAAATGTGACCTGTGTGGGGTCCTGAGGACAGAGTTTGAGAACCACTGTTGTAGACACACGCACACATGTGTGCCTATTAACTATAAAAAATACACTTCAATGTGATCAACTTTATTTGTTGTGAACTAACATATTTATCTATAAAGTGGTCAATATGTTATGGGCTAGTCATGGTTACAATCCAAGAATACATGCCACATGTGCTGTCAGAACACCTATATACTTTTATATTTACATTTATTTTAATACTACTCAATTTTTACCTACAAGAATAAGGTGTATAGCAGATACAGTACAAAACAGTTTGGGCCTTAAGCAATTTATTTCCTTTCAGCATGTAACTCCAATGTGTTGAAGATATAGCTTATGATTGTGTAGATAAAGTTCACAAACAGACAGAAATAAATAATAAAATGTTCTTTTTTATGAACACAATTCACACCATAGCAAGAAAGAATACAGCACCAAGGCGTACAGTCTCACAGCATGTCGTGGAGGATGATGAGGTTGCAGGTACAAAATCTTACAATGTCTACTGCAGCAGCTTATGAACGGACATACAAGGCCCCGCCCCCTAAATGAGGCCCCACCCTCATTCGAGGACCGTGACCCCCTATTCCCCCAGTCCCCCCCTCACCAAATAAGGCTTAATTAAAGTGCCCCAGCAATTAGGGACTGCGCCGCTATTGATTTGTTGCCTGAAAGGGACCAGTCACAGCACATCCTGGAGCTTATCTTTTCCACTTAGCCCTGCCCTCCATGATGACTGTATACAGTGTGCAGTAGTGTGTACAGCCTGTAACTACTGATGGCTGAACACAATGATCTTCAGTAAAGTGCTGATTCTGCTCCAACAATCCAGATTCCAGGACCAATGAAATCAGGTGCAACAGGTGTATAAACATATGTATATATAATGTGTATGTGTGTATATAATATATATATTTTATTATTATTCTTTCTCCTCTTGCATACCTCCCAAAATCTGAACTTCCCAAGGAGGGACAGGTAGCGCGCCGAAGGTGCGCAAGTCCGAAATGGGGCCTGGCTTGCGCAAAAGGGCCGGAGCCTATGGAAAATGGGGCGGGGCCACGTGGCTTCCCTCGTTTTTGTCACTTTGGGGGAGTGCCCAGCACTCTCCAAAATGCTGGGCAGCCCCCAGGCAGTCCGTACATATGAGAACAGATGACGTGCACATGCACACAGCATCTGTTCTCCTCCTGCAGTGGTTTGTGCTCTCCCCAACTTCCCACCCACCGGGGGACACTGCAGCCCACGGGTGGGACAGCGGGCTGCAGTAAAATTGGACTGTCCCGCTGGATGCGGGACAGTTGGGAGGTATGCTCTTGTTCTGCCCCCCCTCCCATGTTCCTCCCATCTCCACCTGTGTGCAGACATATAGGTTCTGATGTGCAACCGCAGCGGTCTTTTTTATTGGTGACAGTCACCAGCTGGTGTTGTGGAGGAGCCTCAGTTCAGGCCGAGGGGCCCATTTATTAATGTATATTTGTGGCTATATCCCTGAAACACCCATTTGCGGGGGTTAACCGCAAATATTAAGTTTCCCCCAGATGTACTGTATATCTCCAATGTCTGTTGCGATCCCTCCATTTCTGCTGGCAGCTGCAACCCCCATAGACAAATTAATATTATTTCACAATTTAGTGTAATATTTTACATCCTTAATATTTTTGGAGTGTGCAATATAAGGGCACAGTATTTATTCTGGACTTTTTCATTATTTTCAAAAATACTTACATATGTTTCATCCCAAGTCTCACAGTAGTGCGACAGCCAGGATGATGAGCAGCCAGAAATGTCTAATGTGGCAGATGAGACATTTACCTTACACCTAGCAGCTGTTAGTGAGCCCGCCACACCACCAATGCTGCGCGAAACTCAGAAAGTGTTCCCGCCAAGACCCCAAGCAGCCCACACTCCACCACCATCCCCAAGAACCTCACGTGGCATTGCTGAGGAAAGGTTTTGGGACACCTGGGGCCAACACCAAAACAAACAGCTAGAAAATCTACAGAAACAAGTTAAGGAAATAAGCACAAAGACAAGACATACCCATCATATGTCCAAAACGTCAGCCACTTAACCACTGAGTTGACCAGAGTAGGTAACATACTAGAAGAAATGTGCTGACAATAATAGATTCCATGATTCATTTGTGCACTAAATGAAGGTCAACCATAAATTTTATCTGTCTTACCTACACATGCTAGAGGCTAATTTAACACATCAGCAATCAGTAATTAAAATGATGGAATCACATAGTCCCTGGGCTACCAGGGACTTAAATAATAGCATAAACAATGTAGTCAGACACATAATTAATTGTTTAACAGATGATGGGGGCAGCACATCAGGGGGTACCACCCCACATACTACACCAATGGGCTCTCCTGTATAGTGCAGTTTGTGCAATAGAAACTCTGCTGATACTCCACAAAGAGAACAATCCTCTAATAGGAGACGTGGGTCTCGCCAAAAATAATAATTTATTCTGGCATGTACAATCCACAACATGTGTACTGTTTTCCTACAAATTGGTTATTAGTACACAAAATGGTGGTTTTTCTAATGTTTTTGACTATACACCAGTCATTATTGTTATAATCATGCGTTAGCATATTTATGCCGACATGTTGTAAATTACCCATTTTCTTATATGTTTACAGTTTTTGGTCATGTACTTTATATACGTTTGTACCAAATACATGTAAACGTACCTTGAAAAATGCACTTGGGGTGGCTGTGTTATGATAAAAAGGTTATAATTTGTCAAATATTATTGAACATTGGCCCTCATTCAGAGCCGTACGCTCTGAGCAGAGCGCACGCTCTGAATGAGGGCCGCCCTCCATAATTATGGAGCGTCCTCCTGGACGCTCGTATAGCTGTGGGTCACCACCCACAGCCTATACGAGCGTGCAGTTTGATGACCATCACGACCATCGCCACTGCGAGCCGGAGCCTGCGGTTGAGGTTTTCAACCGCTGGCCCGGAGTGATTTTGGCTCTATCAGAGCCAAAATCACTCCCACTGACATCACTAGTGATGTCAGTGGGCCGGCTTCTGACGGTAGGCGTTCCCTTGGGAACGCCTCCGTCAGGGAGGCACTCCCACCAAAGGGGGCGTGCTGTCAATCAACATCGACAGCACGTCCCCTTTGATCAGACACACCGAGCGAAGGAAAGTCCTTCGCTCGTCGCGTCTAGCGCATGCGCACGACGGAGCTCCCGCCGTCGTGCGCATGCGCAGTGCACAACATCGACCCACTTGCGAGCGGACAGCCGCTTGCGAGTTGGTCTGAATCAGGGCCATTGTTTGTTGTCTATTGTGACATTGAATTTAAAATTATGGAGCAATAATCTAGGTTAGAACTAGACATTTGTCTGAGTACAGTGGACACATTTTTTGAAAAATGCTCAAAAAAAATTAATAGTGAGAACACTTTTGAAACTAATCATTGTAGAAAGCGAAGGTTGCATAGACGTGAGATAAAATAAGAATCCTGGAGTTTTGCTGATTGGCTGTCTTGACAGCCTTGTTATTAAGCAGATTAAGTTGGTCAAGGGGTCAGGTGGTTGTTAGCTGACCAATGCTGTGAATTGTGGTGTGATTAGGGGTATAAAAGAGGTTATGTGCATGTGATCTGCCTCTTTGCTGATTCTGGAGGACTGATGAGTATCCAGCTGTTTGCAGCTTTATTACTTCTTTTTCTTAATCGCACTCCTGATCCTCCCTGTCATCCCTTCCTTCTTTCCCCCCTTTCTCCTTTCTGTCTCCTTTCTTTTCATAAGTGTTTTCCTCCTCTTTAGCACCCCTGCCCCCGCAGGTACCCTCCTCCCGAAGCCAGGCTTATGCTTGCCTGCTCGTTCAGTGCTGGGGCAGCACAGGAGCACTCTCCCGCCTCTCCTACCGGCCTCCCAGTGGCTCTCTCCTTTGCAGGACTCGGCCCTAATGCTGAGTCCTGCGCACTTGTGGGTTCCTCTGTACCAGCGGAAGCAGTCGCGGCCGCGACACCCACTGGGCACTCTCCCCTTCTGGCCTCCCAGTGTTCCTCTCCTGTGCAGGACTCGGCGCTGACACCAAGTCCTGCTTACCTGTGTGCTTCCGCTGCACCAGTGGGAGCAGTCGCGGCCGCGACTCCCGCTTGGCACTCTGGGCCTGATTCAGAGACGGACGCTCTGAATCAGGGCTGGGTTTTTTTGTGCGGCCTCCTGGCCGCTCGCTTAGCTGTGGGTGACCACCCACAGCTATTGTGAGTGGCCAGGATGATGGTTGCAATGGTCAAGACCATCGCGCTTGCGACGAGATCCTTGTGGTAGGGTCTCGTGGCTGCAAGCCCCAGAGAGCTTCCAGCTCTAATAGAGCCGGAAGCTCTCCCACTGACATCACTGGTGATGTCTGTGGGGCCGCCCACAAACGGCAGGCATTTGCTTGGGAATGCCTCCATTTGTGAAACCACCACCCCGCCACGCCTACAAAATGGGCGAGCTGTCGATCAACATCGACAGCCGGCCCTTTTGTAGTGAGCCACAGTGCGGCCGCTGCATGTGCGCAGAGCCCACCATCGACCTGCTTGCGAGCACCCAAGCGCTTGTGAGCCGGTCTGAATCAGGTACTCTTCAAGTCACTGTCGCGTGTCCCCGGCAGGTGGCCTGCCCCCCTGCAGCCATTTTGCAACCCCTGGTCCCCCTGCAGGGAGTGCTTGGTCTCCCACCCCAATGCACCGGACCCTGCCCCACGGCGGGTCCGGCGGTCATTTTAGTTGCAGCGGCCATCTTGGATCCCACTTTTATAGTGGGATCCGGTGTTTACAGTTTTCCCCAAAGTCCCCCTTTGGCTGGGCCCCCCCTTTTTTAGTGCACCAGGGGCTTAGCCCTCCCCCTGCTCCAGTCCCTTAGAGGTTACCCACATCATCTCACAGCCCTTCCTCTCCCGGCCAGGTTTATTTATTTATTTATTTCAGATTTCTTTTCTCATTTACTTACAGGTCTGCCGGACTCAGCTGTGGTTCCTCAAGATGACGCAGTAGTTGTGCGGCTGCTGTTCCAGTGCACGACGAGATGGCCACCGGCTGAAGTCGCAGATGATGCAGTTCCTGTGCCTTCTGGTGGTGGTGAGTATGGATTGCTTGTTTTTTCCTCACCTTGACTCTGTTACAGCTCTCGCTTGTCTTGTTCTCCCAAGCGTTTTGTGCAAGCTTATTAGGTGGTTTGCGCAATGGTGGTCCGAAAGTCAGGTGCTAGGATCGGGGGGCAACAGCTTCTCAGACTGCGGAGCCTGAGATGAGGGCGGACTCTGTACATTGTGCCATTTCAGCGATCCTTTAAGGGTTACGCAAGAGTGTGCGTGAGAACATTTGCATAGGCAGGGCCGCAACTAGGGGGGGGCTAGAGGTGCACATGCACCGGGTGCCGGAATGCAGAGGGTGAAAAAGGGATGACTCATAGTGGCTTGGGGGCTGGAGAGTCAGAAAACGGCCATCCAAAAATGGCCGCCACCAAGGAGGAGACAGATGCTAGAGGTCCTTAATGGACCTCTAGTGTCTGTTAGGCCAGCGCAAGTGCCAGGAGAAGATGCTGAAAGCTGCATCTTCTCCCGTGAAACTCCCTGGCAATAAGCATGAAACCCCTTGGCAACGAGCATGAAATCCCCCTAGCAACGAGCATGAAATCCCCCTGGCAATGAGCATGAAATCCCCCTAGTAACAAGCATGAATCCCCCTGGCAACGAGCATGAATCCCCCTGGCAATGAGCATGAATCCCCCTGGCAACGAGCAGGTAATTTTAAAGTAATTAGAAGCCTTACTGTGGGGCATACAATGGTGTTGGGCAAATATGTAAGTGGCACTTTGGTAATAGGCATTACAGTGTGTGGCATAATGTGTAATGGGCATTATTGTGTGTGGAATAATGTAAGTCACTATACCAGGGACGTTTGACTAGTGCACTGCCTTATGGAGGAGCAAGGACAAAATCCAGGTACGGGAAGGGAGGGGGCGCAAAATTGCTACCTTGCACCGGGTGACAGATATCCTAGTTTCGGCCCTGGCATAGGTATATATCTGGTTTTATTCTCGCTTTCCGTTTTCAATTACATTGTTTTGGTGCTAGCCAGGACACCAGGTGATGTAGGGGAGGAAACATTTGGTAGTTTACTTCATTGCATCTTTGACTTTGCTACGTGCTATTGTTAGGCATGTAATTAGGGCATTGCGAACTTGTTTAACTAATTCTATTTGGTTCCTGATATACGTTCACCCAGTTCGATGGGACTGGATGTGGGGAAGATAATTCGTATTTATTGCTGTTTATGCCCCCAGGAGTCCATTTCATAGCAGCACGGCTTGTTGTTTCACATTGCATGGGTGTGGGGATGGTCCCATGGCGCTTGTCAGGCTAGTCACACATTAGTTTGGGATTAGCTGTCCGAATGGTTGTAATGGTACACTGAAAGTTTTTTTCTCCCCTTTTTTCTCGCAAGTGAGATACTTAGAAATATAGAGTTTTACGGCAGTTTAGTACCATTTGGCCCATCTAGTCTGCCCCAATTTTTCACATAGTGTTACCTCAACCCTTATTGATCCTTACTTCTTCTGAAGTATGCCCTTAGGTCTATCCCATGCATGTTTTAATTGCTATGCTGCCTTAGCCTCTACCACCTCTGATGGGAGGCTATTCCTACTTGTACACTACCCTTGAGGGGGTACCTCGTTGGTTGCGGTTTACCATTCGGGGTCACTTAATTTTAGGTCACCCCGCAATTTACATCCTTCGGCGGGTCCCTGGGGGTTTTGTGGGTTGCTGTGGGCACTGAGTTTGTTGGGTAGGTTTTAGGGCCAGTTTTCTCATGCCTCTCCCTGCAGGATCGGTTATTTTCCTTTTTAGGCCCCCGGGGTGGTATCTGATTAGTCGGCCTGCAGAGCTGTTTTGCTCAGCTGTTTGTTGAGGTCTTGTGGATGATTCGTTGTTTTGGTTTAGGTATTTTGTTTACAAGGCTAGATATTGTATCGGTATTTCAGTTGTTGCCTTCCATCCGTAGGCATGCGCTATATGGTTCATTGGGACGTGGTGTATTTGTTGATACCTTTCACTCCTGACCCTATTTTGAGAACTTTACTTACTTTTATATTTGTGCATTTATTTTACACTGGCATTGCCAGGCCCATGTTGCACATTATTTATACCACATTTCTCTTTAAAAGGCCAGGGGAAACTATGTTGGTGTTTCCCCCCCTCCTTTTCAGATTTCGGGTGTTTCGGTATTGCATTGCAAGACAGAGATTTTATATTCATGATTGTTGTATCTGGGCACTTAGTTAGGCGTGGTTGCTAGTCGCTGTTTGCAGCGGGTGATATGATCTATTTTTTGTATCCTTCACGCATGAGAAAACTGAGGGTCTCTCATCTTGTCTTTCTTATTTGGCCATTGAGATAGACACGGTGGCGAGTTGTTTTCGCTTGCCGTTCAACAAAGTAAATAAGTTGCTCTATTAGATTGCGGTTTGTTTAGGAACATATAGCGTTAAATTGCGTGTAGTTCAGTCTTTGCTTGGGTCATTTAGTTTTGCTTGTTGCATTATCCCCATGGGACGGGTTTTTTGCAGAAAGTTGGAGAAGTCCACGGCCGGGGTGAGCCTGCCTCATCACTACGTTAGTTTGTCTTCTGAGATTAAGGAGGATCTTCGAACTTGATCCAGTTTTTTGGTTTGTTTTAATGGTGAACTCATTTGGCCTTCTGCTCCTGTGGCGAATGCTATTTTGTAGCTTTTCACCGATGCGGCTGGTTCCTCTGGTTTTGGGGCCTTTTTTAACGGGAAGTGGTGCGCAGCGCTCTGGCCTCCTGAGTGGCATTTGGAAGGCCTTACTTTCCCGTTTCCGTTTGCCGGCACCGGTTACCCTGCCCTCCTTTTGTATGGCAGTTCATTAGGCTGGAATAGAGGCCATAGCGCAGAGGTCGCTGGCTCCAGCAACTCGGAGGGCTTATTCTGCGGCGTGTCAGGACTGGCAGGCTTTCTGTTCACAAAGCCCTCAGTCGGGTAAGTTTGTCTCAGAGTTTATGGCTAGGATCGTTTGGGGGCATTACCAGCTTGGTCGCTCCTAGGCTTCTGTGGCCTCGGCCCTATCAGGGATTTCCTTTTTCAGTAAATTAAGGGGTTCACCAAATCATGCCTCCTTTCTAAAGCCCTTAAAGGTTGGGCCAAGGATTTTCCTGGCAGGACTGACTGCCACAGGCCAATCGATCTCTATTTCCTTGTTCGCTTGCTGGGTGTGATGGACAGTGTGGCTTCGGATTCTTTTGAGGCCTCACTGTTTCATTTGGCTTTTGCAGTCACGTTTTTTGGAGCTTTTATGGTCAGTGAGATTGTAGCTTAAAGCAAGTCCTTGGTGTCCACAGGGTTCATGATGGGAGACATCGTGTTCCAGGAGTCATCCGTTTTGTGCAAACTACAGTTTTCCAAGACGGATCAGTTAGGCCTGGGCAGGTGGTTTACCTTGCATAAACAGGGTGACACCTCTGTTTGCCAGGTGCAACTTGCCGCGTTGTATATGGCTGGTCGTCCGTCAGGCGGTGCCCAAAGGTTGGTGCATTCAAATTTGTCCCCTCTTTCCAAATTTCAATTTGCTGCTGTCTTCAGCGTAGTTTATTGGCGTTAGTTTTAGATGGCGCTAGCTTCGGAACCCATTCCTTTTGGATTGATGCCGCAGCTAGTGCAGCAATAGCGGGAGCATCCAGCAGGGTTATTCAAAGGGTTGGGAGGGGGAGGTCCTCTGCATATAAATCTTATGTTCGCTGTGACAAGCTTTAGGTGCACTCCTGCACCAACCCGAAAACACTGTTTACCCGCCAGTTATCGAATGGTTAGCATTCGATAAGTGGGGGTGTGAAGGGATTTTTACATTTTTCCGCCCGGGGACCACTATCTGTCCCAACTTGGTTCACGGGGGAAGGTTTTTTAGTTTTTCTTCTTCACTCGGGTTACCTGTTTCCCCCATTGCATCCCTGCTAGTTTAGTTGCTGTATGTTAATTTTATTGTGTACAGCTTGGTTTTGGTGCGATGGCTCACGGTTAGGGTGTTCTTTCCTTACAGTGGAAGACTATGGAGAAGAACAGGTTTGGCTGGTCGGCCATTCCTATATTTTCTGAGCTGAACGGCATGGTTTGGCTAGACGTGCCAGTTTATTGTTTGGTGGTAGACATGTTCGCTGGATAGGTGTGTGTGGCCTGCTGTGTGCATCCATTCAAGATTTGTTGGTGGAGTCTGCAGCGAAATGGGGGGTGTCTGATTGGTTGGTCTTGCATGTTGGTGGGAATGATCTTTGTAAGTTGAAAGGTTTTGGAGTTGTCTTTTCGACTGAGAGTTGGTTGATGCGGTTCATTTGTTGTGGCCGGTTGTGCACATTGCCTGGTCTGAAATAGTGCCGCGACTGGTGTGGCATGGTGCGCAAGATCACAAGGCTTTGGATAAAGCGAGGCATAAGGTTAACAGAGCTTTGAATAAACATGTTCTGTCCTTTGGTAGCTTGGTAGTCAGGCATAGCTTTAGGGGTTTGGATTTAGCTAGATTTTTCATCTAGATGGTGTTCATTTTAATAATTTGGATTTAGGTTTGTTTATTAGTGATTTGCTTGCATTTTTGGATTAGTGGGTTTTTCTGTAGGTGGCGGGCCAGTCTCAATTTGAGGCTGGCTTTGGCGGGAGAACACTGCATCTCTTGTGGTGCAAGAGAGCGTTGTGAGGGCGCTGGACCTCGATTTAACATGGCGAGTTTGTCCTTCTCATACAAGGGGACCCGAGCACTTTTGTATGGAAGCGCTCGGAGTAGACTGGCCCAGGAGGGAGGCAGGACCTTCGCAATGTAAGTGCATCTTTAGGGGGGAGCATTTCAGTCGCAGTGTCTCCTGGCCACCTTGGTTAGGTGAATTAATTAATTGGGAAATAAAAGCTGTGACCTTTAATCCAAGCTGTTACGGTATCCGTCTCTTTATTTAATAGATGAGTTAATTGCTAAGTTAAGTAAGAATGTTTAAGGTATTTAATTAGCAATAAGCCAATGGAGATCTTATATTGAATCATTTCAGGTTAATAATGTGTATGTTGTATCTAATTCCTGTCAATAATGTGGTTTCTCATCACTCTGTTCTCCACAAACACTTGCATCTTGTCCTATTTACAAATTAATATGCAGGTTCAACAAAAAAACAATTGTATGCGTTATTTTTAGTTCTAAGGCCATAACATTGGGAAAAAATGGCATGTACACTTAACATGTTTAAGGAGTACTGGAAAAAATGTGACAGTAAGACAAAATGACACGAATATTTGAGTGGGGTTTTTTCTTGCAAATTTTTTAATTAAAAGAAAAAAACCACAAACTACAAAAAAGAAAATATGTAGTAAAGTTGCAAGATTTTTTTATACTAACCACATGTCAGATATATATTACCAAATATCCCACACTCTGATGTCACATTGTCGCCTAATACAACAGAACCCTCTGCCTACTGACTGTCTAATACATTATCATGGTCTGCACCTTGCTGAAAACACAGATTATGTAAAAGACAGCAGCTCAGCACAATGTCAGACATTTTAAATGGACTGTACAACAAAATGCCACCCGAGCTGTCCAGACAGCGGAACCAAGATGTCAGTAGCCCAAAAAATCTTTCTATCACCGCTCTAGTTGCCTTATGTGCATCATTATACCTGTGCTCAGCAGGGGAAACTGGAAGCAACAACGGAGTCAGTAGCCAGGAGAAACAGCCATACCCAGAGTCCCCTAAACAAAGATAAATTAAATGTAGAAACATTTACACAGAGACGTGTGTTGGCCTTAAATGGCCAATTAGTTCATTACTCACCAAGTAGCCAACCCTCCAGCATTTGTCCAGCCTCAATTTGATCATGAAGGGCTGACTGATTGAGGATAAACGAGTCATGACATGAGCCAAGGTAACCCACCACAACACTCATTGCTTTCAGGTTTGCATCACAAACCACCTGCACATTAGTGGAGTGTGCATGGTACCTATTTAAATAAACATGTGCACGCACCCTAGGTGGTTTCAGACAAATGTGTGTGCAGTCAATCTCACCCAGAACATTTGGCATGCCTACTATATGATAAAAAGCTACTCTGACTGCATGCCACTGTGACTTCTGGCTAGGTAAGCAGATAGAGTTGGCAATTAGAGGCTGTAATGCAGCCATCACCTGGGTCAGATACCGAGAGAAGGTGGACTGTTAGATCCCAATAACTATACCTGTAACAGAGTGAAAATTACCAGTAGCTAGAAAGTGCAACACAGCCATGAGTTTATGTAGGTCTGAGACAGAGCATGCTGTCTCAGGGTCTAGATCAAGCTTGAATAGGTCATACAGATAGAGCAAGTTGTTACAGTTGAGCCAGAACATCTGTATGACCTCGCCATCGACCAATGCGTTCAGGTTCAAACGCCCTCTAAAAAACTAGGCCTGCACAACCTCTGCAGTACCTACATAACCTGCTGACCTTTTTCAGTTTCTTGGTCCTGGGACCTTTCAGCCTGTTGGTAGAGTCTCAGGAATCCCACACCACCCTGCATGAAACCAGAATACACATATTCAGCCATCTTGGAATCCAATAAAGGTATGCTGCCACTTTGTACCCTTTTTAGACATCATCATTGTTTTCAGAATGCTTTAAAATGGAAACACATGTGAAAAAGGCTGTTCCAAAAGGAAATGCACATCCAAATCGCTGACCAAAAGTTGGTGCATTTTGCTGAGAAATTCTCTCGCTCCGTGGCTCCCTACAAAAGGGGCGGCTGTCGATGTTGACTGACAGCTTGCCCGTTTTGTAGGCGTGGTGGGGAGTGGTTTCACAAATGGAGGCGTTCCCAAGTGATGTCAGTGGGAGAGCTTTCGGCTCTATTAGCGCCGAAAGCTCTCTGGGGCTTGCGGCTATGAGACCCTACCACAAGGGTCTCATCGCAAGCCCGATGGTCGCGATGGTCTTGACCATCGCGAACATCATCCTGGGTGCTCGCAATAGCTGTGGGTAGTCACCCACAGCAAAGCGAGCGGCCAGGAGGCCGCACCAAAAAAAAAAAAAAAACGCCCTGATTCAGAGCGAGCGCTCTTTCAGAGCGTCCATCTCTGAATCAGACCCCATTTCCAAATAATGCTGACATAGCTTATCATCGATTGTCCTGTACTGCCCACAGTGAATTTGGAGCACAAAATTCCTTTTGTAAACTAGAGACGTGTGTGCGGGCCCCTATGTTTTGGTTCTAATTTATCATCGTGTTTTTCGTTTTGTTTTGGTTTAAACAGGGACTCGGAACCCCTAAGTTCAGGTCTGTTCGTATTTCAAGAAAACCGATTAGCACATCTCAATTGTAATCCTAGATTTGTTTTAATGTTAGTAGGTTATAAAGTCCGCTGCTCAACTGTGTTTATTCTTTATTGCCCTCTTCAGGGGGATGAGATGTAGTCTTTATATACAGTAGGTAATGCTATATAGGAATCAGGTCCCTTAGAAAAGCTTACTTTTTATCAGAATAGGAGTAGTTACATAGTATTCTCTGCAGTCAAGTAACATTGCTTACTATGCATGGATAAAGCGTAAATCCAAAGAAAAGTCTGTTCTGCGTTCTCTTCCTGCAATTTACCAAGACTGAATATAAATATTTACCTGGGTTTGGGAGGATTACTCCAGTTGATCAGTACAGGTATATGTTTGATATGTTTTTTAATAAACATTTTTAGACAGAGAGAATTAACATTCAATTTGCGCTGAGACTCTGAAGTTTGTGAAATTGATGTCTCCTCTTTCTTATTCATATCCTAGGTATATATTTAGCAGAGGGGTTGGTGCTGATATTGATAAGGCTTCTATTCAGTCACCACTATATTGCTAAGCCTGGGTAGTATTAAGGTGCATATCCACTACAAGATTAAGGAACGATTGAACGATAATGACATCGTTATGGTTCAATCATTCATTATATTGTGCAGTGGATATTGAGCCCACACTGAACAATATATCGTTCAGTGTGGGCACCCTCCCTCATCCCCAAACCACCTGACGATATCGCCAGGTTGGACAGCAGGTTCGGGTGATGAACGACGGAGTCAACGACCAGCAGGAGCGCGCATCACTGGTCGTTGACTGCATATCCACTGCACAATATTGCGGACGATGAACAATAACAATGTCGTTATCGTTCAATCGTTTATTTATATTGTGTAGTGGATATGCACCTTAAGATGTCTGGTACAGACCTCTCATCGTATCTCTCCATTCAACACCAGGTCCCTGAAGATCCGCCATGGCTGATGATACCTGGCACCTGATGCTGTGGATAGGATGACTCAATTTCTACTCCTTCAGAAAACACTTGGAGACTCCCCAAGTCTCTCTACTCATCAGCAGCCATAGTGGTCTGTGTCTCCATCAGCCTCTCACGCAGCCAGAGCACCTGGGAGCATCTGCCCCAGATCAGACACTGTCCTCATGCAACTGTCCCATCTGCCACAACTACCAGCAGCATCTGCCTATTATAGCCTCTTCTCTCAAGCCCCTCTCCGCTCCTGCTCTCAGCTCATGCCAGCCATTAGGCACAAGATTCAGCTACAAAAAAGTCACTAGTATTTTAAAGCATACTCTTAGCCTCGTGCCAGTATGTAAGTATAATTATAGATTCACTGTAAGCAGATCTGTAGAAGAGAGCAGCCCATTTGAAGCAAAGGTTAAAGATTACTGGGGACAACACACCTTGACATCTTGCGAGCACCCCAAAAGTTGTCTTCTTGGACACCACAAGAGCCACTACTAGCCACCTCACAGCCTGGTGCATCTTGCTGGGCATTCCCCATGGGCCCATTGTGTGCATAGCACAGGGAATCTTTCTGGGTAAACCACTGGGCAAATATTTTGTTGGCCTTTAAGACTAGGGTGGAGATATATCAAGCCTTTGGGAGAGATAGAGTGGAGAGTGATAACGTACCCACCAAACAGCTCCTAACTGCCATTTTTCAAACACAGCCTGTAAATTGACAGGAGCTGATTGGTTGGCACCTAATCGCTCTCCACTTTATCCCTCTCCAATACTTGCTACATCTCTCGCTAGGTATAATATTACTTATTGTGTAATGGGCTGCATATGGCAGCATGAGGCTCTGTGTTATGGTCATGGAGCTTTTTTTTGGGGCAAGTGGCTGTTACTCTATACAGTCAGGTCCATAAATATTGGGACATTGACAGAATTTTCAGATTTTGGCCTCTATTCACCACCACAATGGTTTTGAAATGGAACAAACAAGATGTGCTTTAACTGCAGATTTTCAGATTTAATTTGAGGGTAATTACATCCAAATCGGGTGAACGGTGTAGGAATTACAACAGTTTCAATATGTGCCTCCCACTTTTAAAGGGGGCAAAAGTAATGGGACTATCAACTCAAAAGCTATTTCATGGACAGGTGTGGGCCATTCCCTCATTATTTCATTATCAATTAAGCAGGTAAAAGGTCTGGAGTTGATTCTAGGTATGACATTTGCATTTGGAATCAGTTGCTGTCAACTCTCAATATGAGATCCAAAGAGCTGTCACTATCAGTGAAGCAAGCCATCATTAGGCTGAAAAATCAAAACAAACCCATCAGAGAGATAGCAAAAACATTAGGTGTGGCCAAATCAACTGTTTGGAACATTCTTAAAAAGAAAGAACGCACCGGAGAGCTCAGCAACACCAAAAGACCCGGAAGACCACGGAAAACAACTGTGGTGGATGACAAAAGAATTATTTCCCTGGTGAAGAAAAACCCCTTCACAACAGTTGGCCAAATCAAGAACACTCTCCAGGAGGTAGATGTATATGTGTCAAAGTCAACAATCAAGAGAAGACTTCACAAGGGTGAATATAGAGGGTTCACCACAAGATGCAAACCATTGGTCAGCCACAAAAACAGGAAGACCAGATTAGAGTTTGCCAAACAACATCTAAAAAAGCCATTACAGTTCTGGAACAACATCCTATTGACAGATGAGACAAAGATCAACTTGTACCAGAGTGATGGGAAGAGAAGAGAAGGAAAGGAACTGCTCATGATCCAAAACATACCACCTCATCAGTGAAGCATGGTGGTGGTAGTGTCATGGCGTGGGCATGTATGGCTGCCAATGGAACTGGTTCCCTTGTATTTATTGATGATGTGACTGCTGACAAAAGCAGCAGTATGAATTCTGAAGTATTTCGGGCAATATTATATGCTCATATTCAGTCAAATGCTTCAGAACTCATTGGACAGCGCTTCACAGTGCAGATGGACAATGACCCGAAGCATACTGCAAAAGCAACCAAAAAGTTTTTTAAGGCTAAAAAGTGGAATGTTATGCAATGGCCAAGTCAATCCCCTGAACTGAATCCGATTGAGCATGCATTTCACTTGATGAAGACAAAACTGAAGGGAAAATACCCCAAGAACAAGCAGGAACTGAAGACATTTGCAGTAGAGGCCTGGCAGAGCATCACCAGGGATGAAACCCAGCGTCTGGTGATGTCTATGCATTCCAGACTTCAGGCTGTAATTGCCTGCAAAGGATTTGCAACAAAGTATTAAAAAGTGAAAGTTAGATTTAGGATTGTTTAGTTTGTCCCATTACTTTTGGCACCTTAAAAAGTGGGAGGTACATATAGAAACTGTTGTAATTCCTACACCGTTCACCTGATTTGGATGTAATTACCCTCAAATTAAATATGATAGTCTGCAGTTAAATCACATCTTGTTTGTTTCATTTCAAAGCCATTGTGGTGGTGAATAGAGGACAAAATATGAAAATTCTGTCAATGTCCCAATATTTATGGACCTGACTGTATAACTGTATATAGTGGTTTTTGGGGTTATTTGCATTATATGCAATTTTGGACATTTTATTTTGGTGCTGTACCATGTGATCTTTATTTAAGTGTTCAATGTTTCACAGTACTGCATTCTGTTATACTACCATACTCAATGTACTATTTTTCGTTGCAACAGGAAATATTTTTTGCAGTGTGCTCCACGCTCATCAGGTCCTGATGTGTGAAACTATCTAGTATGGCTGGTTTCTATTTATCTGCTGGTATGTATTCTGTATTTTTTAATTGGATCAAATTAAAAAAAAAATGTTTTTTATATTAGACAATTAAACATTTAATGGATTGGAGTATATGACCATTCAAAAATTGCGGTATAAAAGGGATGTGGATAATATTTATGTTGGATCCTATGCACAGTAATGTGCTGTACATAGTCATATTTATATCAAAACATAAGGTCAATCTAAAGTTTGATGTCAAATGCATGCCACAGGCATGCCACATATTATGGTGATTTTGAGTTACGCATACACAAAAGTGTGTGGACACGTCAACATCACAACCATATGTGGTTTTTGAAAACCTCATTCCAAGGCCGGACTGGTCACCTGGCAGTCCTAGCAAATGCCAGAAGGGCCGATGGACAGATGGGCGGGGCCAGCCAGTGCCGTGGAGGGGGGCATGGGTGGCAGCAGCTGTGGATTTGTCGCTGCACGCCCACACCGGCAGGCAGTTGCCCGCAGCCCTTGAGAAAGACAGCACCACCGTCATTCTAATCTGTGGCCAGTCACGAGCCAATGAAAGCTTGCGGACCAGCAGCCAATCAGCAGCGGTTGCCAGTCCACGAGCTCTGATTGGCTCACTCGGTCACTCCACTTATTCCTGGTCAAACGGTGGCAGGATGGACTCACCAGGGAGGGGACAGCAACCTAATGCTGGAGTTTTCTGCAGAAGCCTTCCAGATTAGAAACTTCCATGTGAGATCTATGAGCAGCAGGCACATTAGGTGGGGGGTGCTGCTGCTCTGGAGGGCAGATTGCCTGGCATGCTCTGGCCGATTGCAGGATGCCTTAAATGTGCACAGGAAAGCTGCTGCCCAGGAGCACTGGGCTGCAGTGTTTTCATGCCTGTTTTCCTGCCTGGCAGAGCAGCTGCGGATGCAGGCGAGAGGCTGCTGGAGGGACAAGTTGAGAGGAAGGTACTGGATATTGTAATGGGCATTACTGTGTGGCATAATGTTAGAAGGGGCATTATTGTGTGTGGCATAACGTATAAGGCATTACTGTGGGGCATAATGTGTTATAAGCGGCATTACTGTGTGGCATAATTTGTAAAGGGAATTATTGTGTTGCATAATGTGTAAGGGGGCATTACTGTGAGGCATAATGTATAAAAGGCACTACTACTGCGTGGCATAATGAGTCATAAGGGGCACTATTACTGTGTGGCATTATGTGTATTAGGAATACTACTGTGTGGCATAACGTGAATGGGCTCTGTGCAGCGTAACATGAATGGGCTCTAAGTGGCGTGATGTGAATGGACACTACTGTATGGCGTAACATAAATGGTTACTACCGTGTGCTGTAACATGAATAAGGGGTGCTACTGTGTGACATAATGTGACTAAAGGGACACTACTGTTTGGAATAATGTGACTAAGGGACACTACTTTGCTGTGTAATGTGATGAAGGGGCACTACTGTGTGGCATAATTTTAATTGGGGGTACTATTGTGTGGTCATGCCCCTTCCCAGCAAGACCACACCTGTTTTGTTCACTGCACACAGAAGGCGCGTGCTGTCCCTACCTAAATTATGGATGGGGGTACCAATGCTCTTTATGTACACAGGGCACTAAAATATGAAGTTACGGCTCTGCTTTGGTGTGCACAGATATGTCCTCTGGGCCTGATTCAGAGCGCTCGCTCTGAATCAGGGCCGGCTATCTGGCTTTTCAGAACAGCCTCCTGGCCGCTCGCATAGCTGTGGGTGACCACCCACAGCTATAGCGAGCGGCCATGATGATGGTCACGATGGTCAAGACCATCGAGACCATCAGGCTTGCGACGAGACCCTTGTGGTAGGGTCTCGTTGCCGCAAGTCCAACAGTGCTTTCGGCTCAAACAGAGCCGAAAGCAATCCCACTGACATCACTTGTGATGTCAGTGGGGCCGGCCCCAGATGGTAGGCGTTCCCATGGGAACGCCTCCGTCTGGGCAGCAAGGCCCTGGGCCCGCCCACCAAAGGGGGTGTGCTGTCACTCAACATCGACAGCACGCCCCCTTTGGTACGAGACCAGGAGCGACTGTTTGCCCGTCGCTATCCGGGTCTCGCGCAAGCGCACGATCTGGGCCACCTTCAACCCGCTTGCGAGCGTATAGTGCTCCCGAGCGGGTCTGAATCAAGTCCTCTTTGTTCAGCACCCCTGCCCTAAAACATTCCTACAGTGATCACTATCTAATTCTCTACAACTGCTAAGGTAGGGCTTGGTCATTGGGAAAATGCCTTCCCTTTTCTTTGTGCGTTAACTACACCAATAAAGTGCCAGCTTTACCAAACAGAACCAACCAACCAAATTCACTACGTGCCAATGACTATGGCACATGTATGAATCCCCTGCAGGATGAGCTCTGTATTGTATGTATTTTAATACAGAGAATGATGTATACTTGTATGTTGTTCTAATATTAATTATATTTGTAAGAGTATAGACTAAGAAGTAGGAGGAGTCAGGAATAGTAAGGGGAGGAGTCTATGCCAGGAGCCAGATGCTGACGCAAAGGTGGGCCTGTGTGCTTAAAATGCTAGGGCCTATTTTTTAGTTCCAGTCCGGCTCTGCCTCATTCCAAAACAAAGGGCAATAATATGGAGTTGGTCCCTCCTTTGCTGCTATAATAGCCCCCAATCTTCTGGGAAGGAATCCCACTAGATTTTGGAACATGGCTTCTGGGATTCACATTTATTCATTCACAAGAGCATTGGGGAGGCTGGGCACTAATGTTGGCTGATAAAGCCAGGCTCGCAGTCAGCTTTCTAATTCATTTAAAAGGTGTTCGATAGGGTTGAGGTCAGAACTCTGTTGTCAGACACCATAGGCATTTAGCAAATACTTGTCTGCTCAGACTCTGCTGTCTCCTGGGGTTTATGTCAACTACGGTAACTGTTCCGGTCTGCCTCATGATTGGCATTGATGGTCAGCACTGAGTCTTCTCATGTGGCGTGCACACGGCTCTCCTTGAATCTTAAACATGTGGTCAGGTAGTCTCTGACATCACAGGGTGGTAAGTTTTAATCCTGTGCCTATAAAATACTTACCTATACTGCATACGCAACCTCTGCAAAGAGATTATTGGCAGGGTATTAAGCTGTACACTAGTCTGCAGCAGCTGTGCAGGCCAGGCTAGGTCTTTCATACTCATTGTAGAAAACAAATCTGTTTATTTTTACTTACAAAGATGATTGTGGTGTAGACTTCTGTTTGCTCATTAATGCTGGTATCTTGGGCTGCAAACCCAAGTGATTTGATGGAAACCTACTGTCCAGTATGCTCACATATGCATATCGCAGCAACAGGTTCTACCACAGGTTATTTTTAGAGATATGCGCCGGCCGTGTTTTGGTTTTGGATCTGGATCCCCCCTGGTTTTGGATCTGAATCTGGTTTTGGATTTTTTTCCTTGGTGTTTTGTTTTCGTATTTTGGTTTTGCATCTGAATTTTTTTCTTAGAAAATCAAAAAAAACAGCTAAAATCACATAAAATCTGCATTTTTTTTGTTCCTATTTCAGTATTAATAACCTCAATAACATTTATTTCCACTCGTTTCCAGTCAATTTTGGTTACCTCACAGCTCACAATATTGAGCTTGCTGGCTCAAAACTGATTGATATAATTATTAATAGAGTTGAGGACTGTGCATGTTTCCTTGAGGATTGAAGGCATGGGCCTTCATAGAGGGTCCAGAACTTGGGCCCAGAGCACAGATTGGTGACGACTGGAGTCGGGCAGCACTAGGTTGCGTTGCTGTATCTTGTATGACTAAGCCTAACACGCACACACACACAGAAAAATATAAAAGACACTTTGATTGATTTTTTTTGTTTTTAACACGACTGGAGTTGGGCTGGATCTTGTGCGGTGCGGTTAAGCCTAACACGCACACACACAGAAAAATATGAAAGACACTTTGATTTTTTTTTTTACTATTTTTTTATTTTTAAATTTTTTTTTTCGAGTCCAGAACTTAGGGCCTGATTCAGACCCACTCGCAAGCGGCTGTCCGCTCGCAAGTGGGTCGATGGTGTGCACTGCGCATGCGCACGACGGCGGGAGCTCTGTCGTGCGCATGCACCAGACGCGACGAGCGAAGGACTTTCCTTCGCTCGTTGTGTCTGATCAAAGGGGGCGTGCTGTCGATGTTGATTGATGTTGATTGCTCAGAGCGTCCGGCTCTGAATGAGGGCCTTAGTCCCAGAGATGGACACAGCAAAAGCCCAGGACACGGCAGACAGCCCAGATGGATCAGCAGACAGCACAGTGACCAGAAACCGTGACCAGAGACCAGAATGGATCAGCAGTCACCAGCGAAGGACAAGCAGACAGCCTAGATGGATCAGCAGACAGCACAGTGACAGTGACAGCACCGTGACCAGAGACCAGAATGGATCAGCAGTCACCACCCCAGGACACAGCAGATAGCACCAGCACCTCTCCCAGCCCTACACTACCCACGATCCCTGTTCAGTCTCCACAGCCGGAGTGAAATGGCGTCCGTCGCGTGGTCCCTTATATACTACATTGATCATAGAGACGAAAGCTTGCCTACCGCAAGATTTCGTCTCTATGGTTTTGCCTCGATTTGAGAGATCAGAGTAAGGTGGGAACATCCGAGCCTGCTTGGATCCGACTCAGTTATGCTAAATTTGGGTGGGTTCGGATCTCTGGAATTCGAACCCGCTCATCTCTAATTATTTTGCACAACACTTTGGCTTTTTTGCATTTCATAGATGTCTGTACTATATATAATGTAAAGCAGTGGTCGAAGTGGGGCGGTATACGGCGGTATGATATACCGCCACTTCCCGTCCCCACTTCATCTTAGCCACAGAAGAGAGACTGTACCAGCGCTGGGATCCAGTATAGGATCCCAGTGCTGGAACAGCGACGGCAGTGTGTAGAGATTTGTCCCGCATGGGACACATCTCGATCGGCGGCGGTGGCATGTAGCTGGGACAGAGCATTGTGTCCCGGCTGCACTAAGTAACAGCAAGCTCTGGCCGCCAGCCAATCGCGGGGCTCGCGGGCCACCAGCCAATGAGAAGCTGACAGGTGGCAGCTTCTCATTGGCTCACAGCGGAGCTAGATTAGCTGTATGTAGCCGGGACCGAGCATTGGGTCCCGGCTACACGTAAGCAGCTCGCTCTGGCCGCAATGTGTAGAGATGTGCCCCGCAAGGGACACATCTCGATCGGCGGCCGTGGCATGTAGCCGGGACAGAGCATTGCGTCCCGGCTACACTAAGTAAGCACGCTCTGGCCGCCAGCCAATCTGTGTGTATTACTGACACAAACTATAAAAAGTATTGGTTCACTGAGGCGTGGCTTGGAAGCCATATTGAGTGGATGCAGGTGTTTAGAGCTCCGGGCTTCCTCTTACAATATATGGGGCCCCCCCAGGCTAATTTCACCCGGACCGTGCCCAGTCTGCTCCCGCGGTCACCCACCTACTTTGTGGCCCATTCCTGGTGCCCTACACAGCCCTACTGCAGCAGTGCAGACCACGGCCTACCTCCTGTGCTGAATCTCTGGGACGACAGACTGGACGCGGCCTTACAGGCCAGAGCTCCTGTGTTCCCCTAACGATGGTCCTTCCGGTTGAGCGGTAATACCACCCCTGGCTCCCGGTGTCTGCACGAGGTGTGAAATCCTCTACGGCCCTCTCTCCAGGCTGTTGCGGCCTCCTCCAGAGGATCAGGAGCCCGGATGTGCTCCTCTCTCACTGCTCCCCAGGCTGCCTTTTGTTACCATGCCTGTATTGGAGGATCAATTTACTTGGACTAGAGACCTCTTCCATCTGCAGGTCTGTTCTATGTAATTAGTGTACTCCTCCGCCAACCTAGGTAGGATTGTTAAGGCCCTGGTATATTATACATAACTATAACTGCTCAGTGCACCGCCATTTTCCTTTTGAGCTTCTTTATATTATATATGGGCAATATCTCGATATAAGAAGCCAACCGGGGCTCGCGGGCCACCAGCCAATGAGACGCTGCCAAATGCAGTGTCTCATTGGCTAATAGCAGCGCAGGATTAACTGAAACCAAGAAGACACGATGCTCCGGGGCCCCGGCGGCTCCATTCCAGCAGCACAGGTCAGTGGGAATTAGAGAGAGGGAATGGTGTGAGAGAGGGGCAGACAGAGGGAAGCAGGCAGTTAGTATTGTAGGGGGAGAAAGGGAATTGATTAGTGAGAAGGGCAAGGTGTGAGAGGGGAGCAGGCAGGGAGACGTGCGCGGGAGGTGAGAAGTACAATGGGGTGATATGGAAGATGGGGTTGAAGGGGGGGGGATGGAGAGAATTCAATCTCCATGCCCCCACCTCTAAATTCCCACTTCGAGCACTGATGTAAAGTTAAAATAATGTGATGAAATGTAACTGCTTTTAAAGTGTAATTACGTTATTCAGTATTTGGATTTTATTTTATGAATCTACAGTTGAACATTTGCTTGACATAACATAATAATTGCATGACAAGGTTTGGAACCAATTGGTTTAACTATATTTGATTAGTTTGAGTATTTTACTGTTCTGCCTGTCAGATAATGTATACAGCTGCTGGGCTTGTCACATGAACTCGCTATTACCTCACTCACAATGTCCATGCTGAACCTCGGTACCTCCGCTTGGTATGTGTAGATGGGTTTATCATAGCATTAACTGCTTTCTCTGTGAAATTCAGCACAAGCAGAAACTGCTCGATACTGTACTTTGCAGGCGATTGCCTGGAGCTCTGTAAGTAAATTAGAGAGACAACTGACGAGCAGCAGCAGAGGGCTCACTGATATGATAAAGCATGCATAATATCAGGGAGTCTTACTACAAAGATTCACTAAAATGTTCTATGGAATATAGCAGAATATTGCTCAGCAGATTTCATACTCTTCCAGTTCACATTCGTTATTCTCTAGCGATCTATTCATACCCTTGTAATTTTATCCTACTAGTGGGTAGAGAACTTATTCCACTGCTCAGCACCCATAGAAATCTCTACAGTACTCGGCTCTAGCAGACTTACTTCTACAATCAAACATTCTTCAAAGGGCCACCTCATCATAAAACATTTGTTTCCATAAGCAAAATGTTCCTACAGATAAAGCATACTTTCCTACTGCTATTTCTGAGAGACTTTCGTATCCTGCCCACTTCTCCAGAGATACTGTATATGCTGGGTGGGGCTGTGATGGTTCGAGCCAAGGCAGCAATGATGCAACTCGCAGCTCCATGTCCCTCGCACCACCCACATGGACAACTCCCTCTCGGGTGGCACCATGAGAAAATGGGTATGTACAGATGAGTTCACATACACCTTCAAATCGCATCAAAAAGCCCTGTTTAGTGAGCCACGGACTTGGCCCCTCCAAATCACTAATCCTAGGTACCTAGTACACTGGGCTGGATGCACTAAACGAAAAATGCGGTAAAAACAATGTTTCCGGGCTGTTACCGCAGGTCTCCGACGCGGAGGGTAGCGCCAGCTATTGCTGGAGTTACCCTATAGAAGCCTATGGGCTTCTACCGCATTGCGCTGCTATGAGGGATCCGATCGGATCCCTCCCAGCATGCCCCGCGACTGCCGCGTCACTCTGCGCATGCGCAGATCGACTCCCGGGTCATATACCCAGAAGTCCACTGTGCAGCGGAGATCGCAAAGGACAGCTCTTATCGGAAGAGCTGTCCTTTGCTGTACTGATCGCATATGTTAGTGCATATGTGATTAGTACATATGCGGTGACTGGCAGCAAGTGCACCACTATGTTAGTGCATCCCGCCCACTATAAGCAAACTAAGATGCAAAATTGAAGATAAAGTAGCAAAATGGAGGAATACAATCTTGGGTACAAGGGCAAAAGACTGGTCTGATACGAGTGACCTGTGCAATGCATCCTTATGCTTTTTCTGTAACTTTATACTAACTCCTTTCAGAAGAGTGATACACAAATGGCAGTAGCTCAATCAATTAATTGGGCCAACACATTTAAGGGAGGGGCTAAATCTAGACAAGAACAAAACATGTTCCCCAGCACACTGCAATTGACCAGTGATTGAGTTTTACATCCTATATGATAATAAAAATGCATAAGTTTGCAAACATATAATAAGCCTTTAGAGGATCCTACACTACATGATAATAGCACCTACTTTGGTTCATACATTTATGTATTTCTAAATTGAGAGCTAACTTCCCTAGAGGCAACAAAAAAAACTAATCCTAAGTATTTAGGGACGTATTCAGAGATGTACCCTACCCCGATGGCAGCTTCAGCTACCGCAGCCTGACCAAAGGGGTAACCATCAATCACGATGGTTGCGATGGCGATCCGGGGCTGATACCTCACTGAGCTGGGATCGCAGATGCAGCAAGGAGGGGTCTGTTTCCTACAGACACCTCCTGCTGCATTAGCATTTTAGATGGACAGAATTGCACAGCTGCTAGTGTGCGGCTCAGCAATTCCATCCATCTCTGAATTAGGCCCTTAGTACACTGTGTGGGGACTAAGGGTCTCATTCAGACCCGCTTGCATGCGCCTATGCATTCGCAAGCGTGATGATGTTGAGGCCCTGCGCACGCGTAGCGGCCACACTGCACGTGCGCAAGTCCCGGAGCGAGAGAGAAATTCTCTCGCTCCGGGACTCACTACAAAAGGGGCGGCTGTCGATGGTGATAAGCAGCTCGCCCCATTTTGCAGGCGGGGCAGCTACACAAACGGAGGCATTCCCGACGGAACGCCTGCCGTTTGGGGGCGGCCCCACTGACATCACGAGTGATATCAGTGGTGAGCTTCCGGCTCTAATAGAGCCGAAATCTCACTGGGGCTTGCGGTAGATGAGACCCTACTACAAGGGTCTTGTTGCAAGCCCCGATAGTCGCGATGGTCTTGACCATTGCGACCATCAACCTGGCTGCTCGCTAAAGCTGTGGGTGGTCACCCACAACCTAGCGAGTGGCCAGGAGGTCGGCTCTGAACATAGAAGCGGCCGCCCTCATTCAGAGCGCACGCTCGCATTTTGGGAGTGGCTCTGAATGAGGTCCTAAGAATCAAAATTGAGTAAAAGTAGCAGCATTGAGGAAAGTGCACAGCACAGGAATTACGCCAGGTGTCTCGTGTCATACGGTGCAAAAGTGATAGGTGTAGGAGTACACATCTGTATAAGGTAAAGGGAGTGTTATCGGAATTGAGAGAATATGCACACTTGCATAGAGACTCATAAATGCTTGTTAAAATCACATCAGCCCTGCCTGAAAAGTACTCACCACCTGCCTGAAAAGTACGCACCACAGTGTCTGGGAAACCCCGTCCTCCTCCCACCCGCTGGCATTATTGGTATACGCACAGGAGCAGGGGAGGGAAGGGGCGGCAGCACAGGGCGGCGCCGGGTGCTTAAAAGCTTATCTCCGGACCTGGTTGTGGTTACCTGAGCACAGGTGCAAACTCTCTCTGATGATGGTCACTAGAACTAGACAACTGCTTCTGACTGGCTGAAATCTGGTTCACTTTTGTAATGAATAGGTGCTTTTTTCTATAGCAGTGCATGTAGTATATGATGTTGTTTGGCATTTTTGCAATTTTTTTTCTTCGTAATTGCTATATTCAAGGCTTTTAAAAAAAGTACTGAATAATTCAACGCTCATAGTGAATATGTATTTCGCTATCAAAACAAAAGTATCTGATGTGATGGGTGTGACCTGTCAAATTGCTACTGGTGCAGACGAGTAAACATCTTGCAAGTTTTGCACATTTATGCAGCTGCATTTTTTTAGTGAACACATTTTACATTAGAGAATGTGGACACAACTGCATTCAAATTCAGCGTCAGTTGAAGATGAGTCACTCGGCTAAACTCATTAGCTTACCCATGATCAGTGTCACCCAGAGACTCTCCTGGACTGGTACTCTATAGCGTGGAGTCTCCCTTACCTCTGCCGTTATTGCCAGTATTACACAGCTGAATGCATTACCACCTATACACCATCCAGTTTTCATCTACTTACACTTCAGTCCTCAATATTGGTTCCATCTCCATTACTTCGTTGCCCATTCCTGATGGGACTGCACAAGCTGCAGGAACAAGGCATCTTATGGTCTGGAATCATTCATTGGACCACACTGTGACCATCAGACAGGACTGCTACTTCCATCTGCATTTCCAACGGGTAATATTACTCTTCCATTAATTCCTGCATATACAATAAACGTCTGCTTCGAAGGTGAGGGGAGTGCCTTGAAAATGTTTGTGCTCCTGTCAGTGCACTTTGTCCTGGGGCTCATAGTGGAAGAGCCTTCCATTCAAACAGAAAAAAAAGCATCAACTGATGGAAAATGTAACAACTATATGTACTGTATGTAAAAGGAAAATCCCTGCATTGTGTGAGATACCATCTGCAGTTAGGTGCACAGACAAATCTGCATGGACTGCATGCAGTCCATCCTTCTACAGCCGTACCTATGGAAAAAGCTAAACTTCCAATGCACGGTAAAGGGGGGATGTATCAAACCTGTGAGAGAGATAGAGGAGTTGCTCATAGCAAGAAATCAGCTTCTGTCATTTTATAGACTGTGCTAGATAAATGATAGCTAATAACCTCATAGCGCTTCTTAAAGACTATTTCAGAACCTGAACTTAAGTCAGGGCTGTTCAAGTGGAGCAGCCACATGGTAGCGCCACTTACATGGAGTGCAGTGCGGTCACCACCACAGGGACCAATGACTTTGCCAACCATTTGGTCCTCTGACAAACAATATGCCAGTGCGCTGGCTGATGACATAGAGGACATCAGTGCTGAAACCAAAGCACCTTGTTCTCTGTGCAGTGGAGCCTGCTGCACGGTGTCCAGGCTATACTGATGATGCCACTGACTGTGTGTGGCTGGAGATCCTTAGCTGCCCCAGACCTAGGAAGGGAAAGCAGGCTGGAGAGCCGGACATTGGTTGGGCAGCAGCTGCCCCCAAGCTTTGACTTTGTACCGTGGTGGGTTGTGGGATCTGACTGATCGGATGATCCCCAGGTAATGATGACACCCTTTTCACCACCTGTACTCCCCTATACACAGCCTGCATTCTCTATGCCCCATCCTCTGTGCATACTTTGTGTGTAGGGTGTGCCACCCATCCGGGATTACCCCGGACAGTCCAAATCTGGACATCTATAAAGAATCTGTAGCCTTTGTAATCCTGGATGGGTCATGTCTGGATTTGTGTTAAATAACTATTTTTTTCCAGTCATATACAGTATTTGCAGAATTGGCTGGCCAGTTGTCCCTCTCTGCCCCTGCCATCGAATGTAACATAATCTCACTGAAAAATATTTGAATACCATAATACTTTGATAAATGAGCACATAAGATTTCTAATAGAACATACATACAGATCCGTACATGAACAATACTCTCTGATTGAACACTTTGAATGAATTTCTCAATAGGTACACAGCAGAATTCTATTTAAAATCATGTTTTTTTTCCCTGGGGGAGCCAATGTGTGCCAGTGGGGTGCTCCAAAAATTGTCACACTGTGTGCCAGTAGGCCTGGAGCTGGTCTGCATTAAGGGCCCGAATAACTATGGACCGCTACTGCGATCGCAGCCCCACTGCGAAAACTTGCTAATGAATGCTATCGTAATTCCATCGCACAGCATAGAGACGTCCACTACCTCTATCTCACATCCGTAATACCTTGCAGTCTTGTATATACATCGGGAACATTGAGTAACATCGGCCCCTCGCGCAGAATTACAGGATGTCTAACCTTACTCAGAAATTGCTAACCTCGTTGTACGCACTGAGGGCCTGATTCAGCAGTGCATGGCTGAACGCAGATTCACGATGTTTGGGAACCTGCGCAGGCGCCAGACCTGTCTGTGAGTCCGCTTGCAAACTGGCAGCAGACTGTCAGTGATTGACAGTCTGCTGCCATTTGGGGGCAGCGACAGCCAACAGCCTACCCGAAACAGAGGCGTATTGCCGCCTGTGGGGGTGGGGGGAGAGAAGAGGCCAGGATCTCCGTCGGGTGACGGAGATTTCCTAGCCTCTTCCTCAAACTGCGGCGGCCGGCTGCGGAACCCTATGGGTCACCGCAGCCAGCCGATGGTACGCAGCTCGGTTAAGTAATGTACAAGGGGTGTGATGCCTCCTGTACATTACCATATCTGCAAGGGTAGCAATTGCAGAGCTGCCTGAGTGCAGTTTTGCAATTATGATCCTTACAGAATCAGGCCCTGAGTACTCAAGCTGCATATGCCGTGCTTAATTTATGCATGCCCATTCAACGGCGTTCAAAAGGATAGGCACGCCAGCGTTTCTTCGACCACTCCCCTGTCACCACCTCCAAATGCTGATTACCTGTCAATCACTCCGCGATGGCTTACCGCACTCTGCGTGACTGCAGTGTAGCCGTCGCACAAGCGCACTGCGATGCATACACGAGCAGTACGGAACAATCGGCCAACTGCGTACGCTGTCGCAGTTGTGATCCGTAATGAATTAGGCCCCAAGTCCATTTCTAATAAAACATTCCCAAGTTTAGACGGGTTGGAGAAAAACTATGAAATGTTGCTGCTCCATTATTGCTATTTGTATTAGAGGGATATAACACAATATTTAACAACTGACTACATCACAGATTTGTTGACATACTGTACAGTATTCAGTAACGTCATACTAAAACCTGATAAACCTTCAGAATGAATGGCCTTATACCTTCAATTTCTTCTTAAATGCGGATTTTAAAATTGAAGCTAAAGCCGCGTATCCACTACACGATATAATAAACGATAACAACATCATTATCGTTCAATCGTCAGCAATATCATGCAATATATATGCCGTCAACGACCCGCGATGCGCGCGCCCACTGGTCGTTGATGCCGTCGCTCATCTCTCAAACCTGCTGTCCAACCTGACGATATTGTCAGGTTGTACAGGTTCGGGGATGAGGGAGGGTGCCATAACTGAATGATATATCGTTCAGTGTGGGCTCAATGTCCACTGCACAATATAATGAACGATAACTATGTCGTTTTCATTAATAATTTTGTGTAGTGGTACGCGGCTTAAGATCCCAGCAACCCAACTGGTAGGGACGCTATCCAACAGTCTCACTCATTACCAGATGGGAGATGTGCTGTGAAGACACCTTATAGTGGGCAAGTCTCCACTTCCATAGCTGAAGTGGAGACCTTTGAAGCAGGGGCTCCCAAGATATTAGATTTTGCTGATGGTCTCCTACTTTACAATTCTAATTTAAAGTGGGCTCTTCCATACGTATTATATGTCTGAGACAAAATATACACATTTCATGATCTGACATAAATTTAGGCAGATGAGTAACTTTGTATTTATATAGTTGCCCACCATAAAGGTTGGAATTTCCGTTTGTCTGGATGACTGAGTCCCACAAACATTTGTGTGGCTATGGTTCTGAAGGTGCATTCCAGCATCTCCCAGCTAAATTTAACAGCAGTAACTGACATCACCCAGGCTGACATAACACATTTGCATCCCTGTAGGTATGTAAGTTATGTTTGCGGCCGCCGGTCACAATCCTGAAGGCAGAATGCCGGCTAGAGATTTATGACAGGCTTCGAGATACAGATGCCTGTCATAATCCCAATGCCGGAATTCAGGACGACGCGTGCCCGAACGAGGTGAGTAAAGGGTGCTCGTCCTCTTAGCCGGGGGAGATTTAGGGCACGCCCGGGGGACTTAGGGTTAGGCACCCCCCCGTGAGGGTTAGGGTTAAGCTAGAGGGAGGGGGGGTTGGGCAACCCCAGGGGGGGGGGGAGTCAGGCCTAGGCACCCCCCCGGGGTTCTTAAGGTTAGGTTTAGGGTGCAGGCAGGGGGTGTTAGGTTTAGGCACACCTGGGGGGAGGTTAGGGTTAGGTACTAGGGGGGAAAGTTAGGGTTAGGCATCCCTAAAGGAGGGTTAGGGTACTTACCTCATGCTGTCAGGATTTCCATCTGTCGGACTCACTGTGTTGGAATATGAACGGGCAGCATTATGTTGAATTTGTAAATAAACCTTTTAATACATTCCTGCCTATAAACCTCTAAGATTCACCTGCCTAGAACCTCTAAGACAAAACCTGCCTATAAACCTCTAAGATAAAACCTGCCTATACCTTCTAAAACCACAAGATGTCGCTAATTAGCGCTATGTATTATTATACCATTAATGAAATACTGAGACAGTTGAATAGCGGTCCAACGCGCTAAAGATTATTATTCAGGTAAAAGTACGGATGTTACAACGCTATGATCTAATAAAATAAATTGTACAAACATTAGGTCATAAGGTACAGTAAATATACATGAAACGGTTATTAAAGATCAAAATACGATGAGCAATATGAGACAGAGAGAGAGAGAGAGAGAGAAAGAGAGACACATCAAAATACAATGAGAGAGATATCAATGTCTGCTGAGAGCACATGTTCAAGATGGCTGGTGATGGTGTGTGGGTGTGTGTGTGTGTGAGGGGGGGTTGGGAATGCTTCCTGCCCTATTGTCCAAACCGCATGGTCTACAAACAAACTCCATTATGAAACTACCTCATTGAAATCTCCCATAATGCCATAGTTAATTAAATATGCAAGCTGAATATCATATGCCAACACATCAGGCAAACACTGCACCATTTAATATTCCAACATGTACAACACAAGCTGATTCCAATATACAACAATACCATCCTACAACAGACCTCATCCAGTACCCACTAGACCGTGGGAAGGGGGAAGGGCTGAAGCACATGCTCTTCCTTTGTTTGCAAGCCTCATGATCCCTAGGCAAACTCCAATTTGAAAACTCACATTAAGTTGTAACTCTGTAAATCATACATCCATCAATGATCACAATTATAATAAAGACAATATACCTATCTGACCCATACAACACCATAACTGGGTAGAATTATAATTTCCTTTGTTCACCCCACATGGAAGTAGCCATCTCTAATAAACTTCAGACAATATACCTATCTGACCCACACGGCAATTACTTATGACCATTCAAAGCTGTTATTAATTCAACTTCCATAATATATAACTGATACCACCCTATGATTACATTCATGAGTATATAACACATACCAAGCCTATCTCTCCCAAGCAGAGATATTGTTCAAGCACATGGGAAGGCCCTAACACAGAGCACATGGGAAGGCCCTAACACAGAGCACATGGGAATGCCCTAACACAGAGCACATGGGAAGGCCCTAACACAGAGCACATGGGAAGGCCCTAACACAGAGCACATGGGAAGGCCCTAACACAGAGCACATGGGAAGGCCCTAACACAGCTCACCAGAGGATCTCAATCAACCAGCATCAATCATTTACAAATATTACAAAAACTCCATAATCAATCCCTTTCCTGCATGCTGATAACAGACTATTGTACCCTACAGTGTAGATGAAAAGTACAGATTAGATAACATATCATCCACTGTATGCTAACACAGACTCATGAATATCCTTAGAAAGCTACAAACCACAAACCATGCTAAGCTAATAACAGATTAACACCAAAAATAGCTACAGACACCCAAATAGGCTATATATTGCACAATTTATACTTAGCTATAACCCAGGGGAACTGAGACCCATTTTCCGGTGTCTTGTGAGGGAGGGAACCTCTCTCTTCCAAAATGTGCAAGTGTGTGTGCTGGCTTGTGTGTTCTCAGAATGTGCATGCTATGTTCCCGCCCCCTTTTACCTGTGAGGTCATCAGAAAGGGAGTATCCTTTTGGTTTCTTGAAACTACTGTTAATTAGGTTCTAGTCCCAGTTAGCTATCTCTATTGATTAGACTGGAATAACCAGTCCTTTGGACAAAAATGTAAACAAGCTTACACAATGTCATTGTTCTTTGGTAAGGGTTAGAAATCTGTTACAGGGCATTTATTGCACAATTTCAAATGGATACAAAAGGTCTCCAACCTCCCTTTGCATCCCCCACATGCAAATCTAAGCTGTTATGGCTTACAACATTTCAAATAGTTATTCTCTCTAACATTCATATTTCATAGCCGCATGTTCTGATCTTCATATTGATGTCACCGGAACGCTGTGGAAACAGAGTAGATCAGTACGGTTCCACACACAGTCCAATTGTCATTTACTAAGCCATAGTTACAGAAAACATTCATTTCTTTATATACTGACATTGCATTTAAACCAAGTAATAATTATCCTTTTTGCATTACGGGACAATTGCTTTTAAATGTATGTATGCGGGGAAAACACCACTGCCTTGCTGTTGCTCAAATATAAGTCTGTGGTGATTTTAATGTGTTGGAAAGTTATTTTATGTATTCTGAACACTGTCGGTATGTGTTTGGGGAAGATTGTTAAAAAGCTGTTCGTGCTACTTTTAGCAACTTTGCACTGTGGTTTGTGTACTATGTATTTTTGACAAAATGGCGCTTGTGTAAGCTTTCTTTTCTAAAATGGAGTCTTGCTGCCATTCACAAGATGGCGTCGTGCAGGTTTTCCTGATTGCAAACAGATTCTGTCTTACCCAATTATCCGGTTTCGACAATTACAATCCCATTCCATCCCTGTAGGTTGATATTCATTTGAATGTTAAATCTGCTCAATATGGTGAATTCTATCAAGATATATTTTGCATTCTGCAATCTTCTGGTTATTACAAAATCATTATGTCCGGAATTGTGGACTTTGCATGGCAGATAATGGTTGGTGCATGCCAGTGGCAGGAACAGTCTTTGTGTGAAAAGTTGTACTGTACCTTTAAATACAGAGGGTGAGATTGGTCACAGAAAACTCAAGTAATAGCAAATCCAATGAATAATCAAAGGTGCAGAGAGAGAGAGTAGTCACCTGATAGAAAAGGGTCAGGAGGTAGACAGGTTGTCTTCTGGGATCTATGGTTAATATCCAAAGAGCTGGCCTTCCGAAATCTAGAGCACAAGCACAAAAGGCACAGCATACAGAGTAGGTATTCACAACGATAAACTCAGTAAGCTGGCATTGTGCTATACACAACAAGCTACTTTTATGTTGTAGGCCTGAAACTGTGGTAACTGGCCTCAGGTGCACGCAACTCATTACTAGCAGCAGCTGGTCATTATGCCATTCTCAGATGCAGGTCTGCACAAATGAAGTAATAATATAAAGAATGCAGTAAGCGGTCACAGTGAGCTCATTCTGCAGAGGATGCACAGCTGCAACTAGGGTTACCACATCATCTCTTTAATAAGGGACATATATGAATTTCTCAGGCTCTGTGGCTGATTGAAACCAGGTAAAATGGAGACTTGAAGTCAGCCAGCCACAGAACCAGTGTAAATCTTATGTGTCCCTTATTCAAGGGATGAGCTGGCCATCCTAGCTACATCCCAGAGTTTGGAGCTCAAGGTTAGCAGCAAGATTCCTCCTGGGCATCGGTGATGTCAGATCGCACAAAAGACCAGTGTCTATGCATTAGGATTGCTGCAGCCAGGCCAGGTTTGAAAAAAATGGAGGCATGATTTTATACAGGAGCCTCTGTATGCTAACAGTGAGCTATAGGACTCTCACACAACAGTGTCAGAGTCTGGGACTGTCCTAGCAAGGAACTGATCCTGATTTAAATCGTGTTTAGAAACACTATTGACATTTTATATGGGACAATTAATGCTCCAGGACTGGCATAATCTTCCACAAACATCCACAAGATTTACTAAAAACGAAATACAGTACAACCTGGCAGCAATTCTTCTTCAATATTATTATTCATTAATCTAGATTGACGTCTTATTCCAATTAATTCCTTAACAGGTTGGCTGAACTTTCACAAACAAACCTTCTACCAGTAGAATTAATAAAATGCACAACGGACACGGATTTAAGTCTTTGTTCATCTCATTAGGCAAGCAAGAATTTCAGGCTGGGAAGATGAGGGGAAGCATCTATAATGCATTAAACCTTGCCTTCCACCTGAGACTAATGATCTCCTCCCACTCACCAGAGACTCCGTGGCTCATGTCACAGCTTTTGGTGAAGACCAGGGCTGTGTGATGCTGAGGAAGGGGGAAGATGGGGCTTTCCATTTGTCCTCCCGCTCATTTTAAAATACTTACAATTCTAGGTAGCAATTAAGGAACTTTAAATTAAATAAACCCCACACCTGTATCGTGACCTGAACAGGGATACCTGACTATGGGAGGAATCTATTTGTTTTTCTTTACATACTAAGGTAAATTAACAGAAGTGAAAACGTTCTCCATGAATACATTTGTTTTGATAGCTTTCATTGAAATGAGAGTTAACTTCTTCTATACTGCATATATGTATTTTATAGTGTTCCTGCTAGACTATTTTAGCCCGATTTTAAAATGCTAAATTGTGCCCTGCTCTTATGGCTCGCACCCCTCCTGAAACAGCCAGCCGGGTACCGCGGGGGCAAGTTGCGGTGAAACAATCACCGTCAGGCATCTGTTCACGCTGCAGGGAGAGTTTTGGGGCTGCCCAGCATCTCCGTGAGTGCTGGGCACACCCCCTACAGTGCTGACCATTCTCCCTTTTTTGACGCATGCACACCAAAGGCCCTTTTTACTCACAGGCGCCCTGCCACACTCCAGCCCTAGAGTGAACACTATTTTATAGTGCACTTTTGTGTTTCATAACATAACTATGTATCATTGGCTATTAATGACCAATGTTGTACATACAGAGTCTGATTGTTAGTCACACATAGAGGCTGATTCTGAAGGTGCCCATACATCTGTGACGGATCGCCACGATGCAGGGCTGCGAAAGGATATTTACGATCGTCCACCATCGATGTTCTGCGATCCGTCGCCAGATCGCAGACATTTGACATGTTAAATGTCCGCGATTTGACAATTGCGATAATTTTTTGATCGCGATCGTCAAATCGCCGAAATCCAACATGTTGGATTTCTGCGATCCTAGGTTGCAGCATCGCGGGATCGTGGCAATCCATCTCTGATGTATTGGGCCCAAGAGTCACATACAAAAGCGCATGCAGGAGCGTCTATTAGCGATCACCCGTCGCATGAAACTGCTGCTACAAACCCATACTTTGTGTACATCAGTGCAGCTGAAATTGCAAGGACTGAGACTCCCACTTTAGGGGTCAATCCAATTAGGCTTGAGTTTGTTTCATGAAACTCGCAGCTTCGCATGAATGTGCGCACCCGAGCATTCTCCAATCCAATTAAAAAATGCCTATTCGTGGTACTCGCAGCGGGGATTTGCAAATTGTCATCCAAATGCGTTCTGGTGACCTTCCTGGACCCTGAAAAACTGACAATTTAGATTGCAGAATTATACAGATAGATGTTAGTGGGCATAAGAAAAGTACTGGAAGTATTTAAATGGTGTTAAATGGCTGATTTGTGCATTTGTTTAAAAAAAATAAAAAAAAATATAAAAAGCATTCTCATTTACTTTTATATGAATAAAATGAAAAATGCTACATTATACTTTGAGGTGACTAAAAAAATTAAAAATCTCTAAAAGTAAGCAATTATTTTAAAAAAAATATGCTAATTAAATTTGGGGCTGCATAAAGCGACAAAATAGTTGATTTTGGTAATTTGAGGCCATTTTTTTAAACCACAAAAAATTACATCTATAAAGATCTTCCTTACCATCTCTCACCCTCAGGGAGGTTTGAACGGAAATATACGCCATGCGAATTCGCAGAGAAAACAGCACCTTGCATCTAATTGAATTGACCCCTTAGTGTCCATGCACGCTGTAATACCTATTGGTGCGTGCTTATACACCACCATCGGTCGCACTATTAAAACTTGCACCAGTCCTATCTCATTTGCAGTTTCCCCATTTGACTATGGCATCCTATGCCTGCGTTGTGTGTCTCTGTGAACGCAGCCACTTGCATTGACACTCCTATGACACACCCACTGAATGGACCATTTTTGCATCCATTACTAGCTACCTCCCAGTCATTGCCCAGGAACGCCCATCACGTTTCCGCAACATTCCTGATACTGTTTATCCTGATCGCAATAGCAAAAAATGTGGATTGCGTGCGTCTCTAAATCAGACCCATAATATGAACATAACTCACCATGTGGGATGGGGGCAGGGGAAAGCACTATGTGGGATGGGGAGAAGCACTATGTGGGATGGGGACAGGCAAAGCACTTTGTGGAATGGGAGGCAAGGGAAAGCACTATGTGGGATGGGGGGAAAGCATTAAGTGGAATGGGGGCAGGGGCAAGCACTATGTGGAATGAGGGGCAGGGGATAGCACTATATGGGATGGGGAAGGGAAAAGCACTGTGGGATGTGGGGGAGGGGGAAGCACTATTTGCGAGGGGAAGCACTATGTGGGATGTGGAGGAGGGGGAAGCACTATGTGGGATGGGTCAGGGAAAAGCATTATGTGGAATGTGGGGGAGGGGAAGCACTATGCAGGAGGGTGGAAAGCACTATGTGGGAGGTGGGGGAGGGGGAAGCACTATGCAGGAGGGTGGAAAGCACTATGTGGGAGGTGGGGGAGGGGGAAGCACTATGCAGGAGGGTGGAAAGCACTATGTGGGAGGTGGGGGAGGGGGAAGCACTATGCAGGAGGGTGGAAAGCACTATGTGGGAGGTGGGGGAGGGGGAAGCACTATGCAGGAGGGAGGAAAGCACTATATGGGAGGTGGGGGAGGGGGAAGCACTATGCAGGAGGGTGGAAAGCACTATGTTGGAGGTGGGGGAGGGGGAAGCACTATGCAGGAGGGTGGAAAGCACTATGTGGGAGGTGGGGGAGGGGGAAGCACTATGCAGGAGGGTGGAAAGCACTATGTGGGAGGTGGGGGAGGGGGAAGCACTATGCAGGAGGGTGGAAAGCACTATGTGGGAGGTCGGGGAGGGGGAAGCACTATGTGAGATGGGGGAAGCACTATGTGGGAATGGGGGAAGTGCTATGTGGAATGGAGGGCAGAGGAAAGCACGATGGGGAATGGGAGAAGCACTATGTGGGATGGGGGCAGGGAAAGCACTATGTTTGATGGGGAAAGCACTATGTGGGATGTGGATGAGGGGAAAGCACTATGTGGGATGGGGATTTAGCAGAGGTTAAAGCACTATCTGCGCTGGGGCAGGGTAAAGCACTTTCTGAGACGGGGGCCAGGGGAAAGCACAATGTGGGATGTGGGGGAGGAGAAAGCACTATGTGGGACTGGGGCAGGGGAAAGCACTATGTGGGATGTGGGGGGAAGCCAGACATGCCTACCCTCCCGGTTTTCACGGGAGGCTCACGATTTTTCGGGTAACCCCCCGCACCCCCAGAAGGGTAGGCATTTCTCCCGCATTCTGCCCACTTCCTAGTGAAGTGTTCAGAATGAGAATACCCGCGGCGATCGCGGGTCTCCTCGTAGGGGGCTGGGCTTAAAACGTGATTCTACATGGATCACATCATTTGGCCCTGCCCCCTATGCAAATTCTAGCCAATCGCAGCAATGTTACCGCGAAGGGCGTGGCTTAATGACGCAAATCAGCAGGCCCCGCCCCCATCATCCCCCTCCTGCTTCTCTTACCTGGGCTTCTCCCGGGAAGAGATTTACAAAGGTAGGCAACTCTGGGGGAAACACTATGTAGGATGGAGGGGAAAGCACTATGTGGGATGTGGGGGGAAGCACTATGTAGGATGGAGGGGAAAGCACTATGCTGGATGGGGAGCACAGTGTGGGTGGGATAGGGGAAGGGGAGCACATTGTAGGATGGGGAGCAGAGTGTGAGTGGGAGAAAGGAAGGGCAGCGCAGTGTGGGTGGGATGGGGAGCACTGTGTTACTGGGACAATGTGTTTGTTTCTTTTATGCAAAGCTTATGTGTTTTATATTTTCTTTTTTTTCTGTGGTCGCCATTGTGTTTTATTTTTCTCTGTGTCAATGTATTTATTTTCCTATGTGTTTTTTTTTTTATGGGAAGCCTATGGGGCCTATTTATCAACTAATTTTATCACTCACAACGAGTGATAAAACTCGTTGCATATGATACTGGTGCTCCAGCCAATCAACTCCCAACTGTCATCTGTTTGGAAAATGACAGTTGGGAGCTGATTAGCTGGAACACCATTTATGCTATTAATTTTTTCGGCAGGGCTGGTTGCAGACATGAAGGTCTATTTATTAAACATGGGTGCTGTTGTTTTAACATTGGTGCTGGTTTGGGGGAGGGAGCCCTACAGTGTTTACTCCTTGCTAGACTTTCCATATTCCACATATTTTTTAATTTCTCTAAATAGAGCACCAACATTTCTGCGATCCAGACAACAGCAGCAGGTAGTGAAAACTGCAGGAACAGGTAGGAGATAGCAGAATAGTCTGCAATTGTCCTGATTGTGGTGAGGAAGTCCCAGTTTTGGGTAACTGCTCTGTTCAGTCAGGACTTTGGACCTCATTCAGAGTCGGACGTAAGCGGCCGCTCGGTCGTACGCCTAACGATCGAGAATTTGAAAAATAATCCAATCGCACGGCCGGGCGATCGCAACCAAAGTGACGCCTATACATGAACAAAGCATCTCCTCTAGCTAACGAGTGATAGCAGCTAGCGATCGAGTCGATCGTTGGCAGTCGTTGTCTGTCGCTGTATGTTAATTTTCTTCTGATGGCTGCGGCCACTTGATGCATACGTCATGTTTCCATGCGCTATCGATCAGCTTGTTACTAGCTTGTTGACAATTATGTAATTAGTGTTCGAAAGTGTTGTTTTTTTTTTAAACTCCCTTTCAATTGGTTTGAAAACATTATTGTTCAAATTAGGAGTGAGCGGGTTCGGTTTTACTCGGATCTTTTTATTGGCTATCGCCGAACACGTGTTTTGGATAGCGAATGAAATCGAGCCGAAATTGCGGTAAAGTGGCGATAAGAACCGAGTAAAACCGAGTAAAACCGAACCCGCTCACCCCTAGTTCAAATGTCATTCCGTTAATGCTGATGTCTTTCTGCTAGTGCTTTTGTTTAAATAAAAGATTTTAAACCTGATTTTTGTATTAGGAATGTTATGTTGTTGTTAAATGCATGTTTATGATAACATTATGAATGTTAGTTTGTGTAATTTTGCATATTTTAATTTGCATGTGCACATAAAGGACTTGAGCTAATCCGAGTTGCTATTATTAATGTTGAATTTTGGTCACAAGAATAATGCTTTGTCCAATAGAAATTTTTTGGGAAAATTATGTTTTTTTTAAGCCAATCTTTTTTCATGTTAGCCATTTATAATTGTAGTTTAATGTAAAATCTGCCATTGCCATCATGAGAGCCGCAGCATTCACACATGCGGAACTGTTAGTGCTGGTTGAGGGGATGGACAGGCGCCTGGGCCATCTTGTACCCCCTATCCGAACTTCAGTTAAAAGGCAGGCTTACGCAGTGGTCCGCCGCCGGCTGTGTGTGCTTGGATATCGGCGCAATATTGCTCAACTCGAGCACCGGTGGTCAGACCTCCGGCGGCGTTCGCCACAGGTCCATAAAATTTAATTTTTAGAAATTTTCAACCCCAAAAAATGTTTTGGTTTTTCTAAAGTTTGGTCAATGTGTATTTTTTCCCCTTTTTTTTTTAGTCCAGACAAATTCAAATTACATTTGTTTTATATATTTGTTGGTTGTCCAAAAAAAAACATTAATACATTATCACAAAATACATGACCTTATTTTTTGTATTTGCTAGGCCTACAAATGTGCCTGTTTTTGTTCTTTCTAAAAAATGTTGGTGTATACATCAACTTCATTGTGTCCCACACACTTTGTAGGGCATAAAATAAACTGAAATTGTTCAATGTTTGTGACTCATATTTTGACCAATAATTAATGTTTTCAATTTTCTACTCTTCAGATCCACAGATGCTTTTCGCATTTCTGTGGGAGGAGCTGGTAATCTGGCAGAAACATTAGGCAATGCTCAAAATAGCATTGGAGAAATATTGCAGGCATTGGACCTTGCCTGAGTTTAATTTTATTTTTTGCGTGTGTTTTCTAATAAATTTTTGAAAAATAACATATTTTGTAGTCCTTTTTTTTAGTCAAGACCTGTCTAATCCAGGCGTATAAATGGGTTTTGGCCTTAATGTTTGTTAAAAAATGTAGTTAGTGAATGTTTAAAAAAAAAATGGTTACATTGATTTGATATGTATTTTTGTGAACAAAATATTGATGGAGCATTTTCTAAAATATCATACTTTAGCCAACATTGTAAGGCATACACAATAATAGTGCAAATTAAAAACACAAAAAATACATCGGGCAAATATATGGACATTCAGTAACTCATTTTAAGAAAGCTTGCTTAATGTGTTGTATTGTTTTTTAATTTTAAATTGAAAAAAAAAAATTTGATTGCGAAAATACAATAGGGTCCAAAAAATAAAAAAAAACATGCCACAGACATTTTTCCGGGACATGCTGAATGTGTTATGGTTAATATTGGCTTATACAAAATAAAAAAATTGCTAATATTTTTAAAACAAAATTCCTTTATTTTTCAAAAACACAGCAAGAAACATGATAACGAGGTTACATTAAAAAAAAACACTTGGTGTACACAATGACAAACTTTTTGGGGAACAAAATCAAGAACTGTACAAAAAGGAGAAACACATGGTTGCTCAAGCCAGCAAAAGGGTTGTCATTTATCCAAGCATAGACAAGGGCATTCACAATGTGTTATTTTTGTTTGTTGGTTGTTGTAATTGTGGTAGGGTATAGGGAAATAAAAAGAAAAGAGCAAATTTAATAACATGTTGAAAATTAAAAACTCCCTAAAGTCAAAACAGAGAAACAATGACAAATATGAGTTATTTAATATTTTAAACCAAAACATTTTGCAATGCATACCTAAAAAAAAGAGCAACAACATCATTGCGTCTGGCCCCCCTGGACAGTCTCACACCACCTACCTCCTGGGGGCCATCCTCAGGCAAGGCATCCTCTGGCTGCATGGATACTCGACTCCTTATGGCGATGTTATGAAAAATCCCACACAGGATCACGATACGTGAAACCATAACCGGCAAATACATTAGGGCGCCACCAGAATGGTGGAGACATCTGAACTGACCCTTCAATAGACCAATACAGCGCTCCACCACCTGCCTGGTGGCAGTAAACCCGGCATTATATTGGAATTGTGGCCCTGGTGTGGGGGCCAAAAAAGGAGTCAGCAGCCAGGGCGTGCAAGGATATCCACTGTCGCCTGTAGGGAAGGAGATTTTTTTTAGTAATTTATGTGTATTTAAATATATATATTTTTTTTAAACATTTTTTTTAAACTAAAACAAAAAAAATTGTTTACCTTACCCAGAAGCCACGCGTCACCAGCTTGCAGTGTTGTTAATTGTGGCCAAATTCCTGAATGTTGGATCACATATGCATCATCAGAGCTGCCAGGAAATTTTGTATTCAGGGAGAGGATCTGGAGGGAGGCATCACATAGCACCATCATATTCATGGAATGGTAATGTTTACAGTTGCAATAAATGTGTTCCTTTTGTGCTGGAGGCTGAAGTGCTATGTGAGTGCCATCCACTACCCCTATGACGTGTGGCAAGCCAACAATCTAAAAAAACTGCTGCTTTACCACAACAAGGGCTTACTGATCCAAAGGCATACTAATATATTGTATAATATTTTTTAAAAAAGCATTCATTACACGCCTCAGGATCCTGGAGAATGATGGCTGTGATATGCCACCCACCAGACCCACAGTGGTCTGGAAGGACCCTGAGGCACAGAAATGTAACACCACCAGCAACTGTGTCAGTGGTGATATTGATGTAGGAATGTGTATTTGACTTTCTAGATCATTCTTTGTTATTGAAAGAGTGTCTAGGATAGTGGTGGGTGGTAGCCGGGAAGTAGTTAACACCTCATCATCAGGCATTCCAAAAAGGGTGACCCATGTTCTAAATATCTTCGGCCTTGCACGCCTCCTATGCCTACGATGAGGAGGACTAGGTTGGATGGGTGGTTGAAGCATGGTGAGGATTAACTCACCCACGTCTCTCTGAAATGTGGGTTCATAGAAGTTTAGTAGGACTGATGAGACAAACAAACAAACACATAAATAACTTAACTTGGTCAGAATGAATCAGAATCTTACAGGGTTGGGTAGGGCCATCTTTCCAAAAACCTACATGTTTTTTTTGTTATTAAAAAAAAACAAAAAAATTCGGTAAATGCAATAAATGATGTCGGTGCACTAAACATTATTTTAATTTTAACTTAAAATTTTTCAAGGTTCACAAACAAATATTATAACGACTTTAGAAACCCAAAAATGTAAAAAAATAAAATAAAAAAAAAACCTCAGACCACAATAAAGTGGCCTGGAACAATCCTCAAAATGCCAAAAAACACACTCCAAAACTACATTATGGAAAAAAAGATTAAAAATGTATTTAAACAAAATTTTTTAATTAAAATAAAAAAACTAATGGCAGCAGGACTCTGATACACTTACCTCCGACCACACTAAAGTGGGCAGGGATATTCCTAACAAAAAATAAAATCAAAAAAATAATTTAAAAACTAGAAAAAAAAAATGTAAAAAAATAAACATGACTCCAATACACTTACCTGACTCGCAAGCCGACGATGTTTTGTACAAATAACCCAAGACACTCCAACAAACTCCAAAAAACTCCAACAACCAACAACCACCAACAACGCACAAGTAATGGACCATTTAGGTGGCCCTTAAATAGGGACATAACACAGCCGAAAAATGAACAATTAAGGTTAGGTGTGCAATTTGCGCAGGGAAACAGGGATGGACAAAACATGGATGCACGCACAACCAATCCAATGATGCGCTCACATCTCATTAAAGCCCACAATTAAGGTTAGGTGTGCAATTTGCGCAGGGAAACAGGGATGGACACAACATGAATGCATGCACAACCAATCCAATGATGCGCTCACATCTCATTAAAGCCCACAATTAAGGTTAGGTGTGCAATTTGCGCAGGGAAACAGGGATGGACACAACATGGATGCACGCACAACCAATCCAAAGTTGCGCTCACATGTATAAAAATGTCTCAAAAACACTCTAGTACTCATGCTTTCTCAAAATTTAATATGGAGACAGAGGAGCATGGAAGCCAGAGTCAGCCATTAGAAAGTAAGTTTTTTGACCAATAATGACCAATTCCTTAAAAGTTGTATGTTAAAAAAAGCCAAACAATTTTTTAAAAATAATTACATGTAGGTGGACAACAGCATGTAAGGAGGAGTGAGGAGGAGACAGGCCCAAGCAGGAGAAGGGCCAGAAACCCTCCCTTTTCGAGGGCGGAGATGGAGGCCTTGGTGTCTATGTGCATGGACAATATTGTCCATGCACCCAGAAATATGGGGGCTGGACAAAAAGACAGGATCTAGGAGGAGATAGCCAGGGCTGTTAATCGTGTTGGGATGACGCACAGAACCAATATTGTTGTGTGTAAAAGGTACATATTTGCTAGTGTGAATGCTGGTTCATAAATGTTTTTAGAAATGTTGAAGGAAATACATGACTAAATTAACACTAAACATTGCCAGATGGACAGACTTCAAATATTGGCTGAAGAGGAAGCTAGGAAGTAGGGCGGACCATGCCAGGAGGACAGGTGGTGGTCCCATCCCTGAAGAGCTAACCTTAACAGCTTTGGAGGAGCAGGCTCAGGGGTGTATAGAGGAAGAGGAGTTAGTCGGCGTGTCCAATATGGACACTGACATGGCCGACTTTAATGCTCCACATAGCAGAGAACGTAAATAATTAAGGACAAATTAAAAAAAAAAAAAACAACAATATCTCAGAAACATTTGCCTAACAAATCTCTTTCTTTACAGACCCTGAGGAGGATGTGCCTGCTCCTGAGGTGATGGCTGGGCCCAGCACATATGAAGGCTCTGCAGGGGACGATCCAATATTTCCATCTGGGGACCCTGTGGAGCCCACTCCAGGGTCACCACCCGCCCCAGCAGTGTCTCTCCTCACCGAGTTGGTCGACCAAACTCAGGAGAATAATTCTGTTCTCCTGAGGATGGCGACCACTCTGGTGAGGATAGATGGCAGATTGCTGAGGGGGCAGAGGCCCTGGAGACATGTGCTGGGGACCTGGTTCGATCAGCAGATGCCCAGGAGCAGGCAAACCGAATTGCCATGATGGAGCGAGGCTCCCTTCCTCCAAGGACCACTACCTCTGTCAGCCCAACAGCCCCCCCCCCCAAAGTATGGCAAGCCCTATGCCTAGGCCAGAGCCAATTCCATCCGGCTCTGGCCAGGCCAGTCGGCATGTTACACGCCAGTTGGCTGTTCCAAAAAAGCCTCTTCAGCGAGCCATCCCAAACGAAGAAAATAGCCCTGGCTATCTTACCCTTCCCCTGTTGATGTCCAGTCCCCATATTTCTAGTCACCAATGCCTCCATCTCCGTCAATTTTTTTTTTAGATTTTTATTTTTTAAATGTTTTTATTTTTTGTATTTTTTTAATATTCAAAAATTTCAAATTTGTGCATGCTGACAAATGCGTTTTAAAAATAAAAAAAAATCTTGTTCAAAAAATAAAAAAATAAAAAAATTATTCGTGTCTGTTTTAATTTTGAAAAAAAAATAGGTTTAATAAAGGTATTGACAAAGCAGAGGATTTGCAAAGACTGGTGCAGGCTTCAAAATGAAAGAAACCCTGAAAATTTGGGAAAAACAACATATAATAAGGCATCAACATGACATTAATTTAATCTTCTTATTCGCTAATGCAAACGCAGCTGAATCAATTACAAGCCATTTAGCAGTGTTAATAGCAACCACAAACAATTAATAGCTGCTTGCATTGTGTTGCACAAATTAGAAACATCAAACATAACATCAGTCAAATTCGATAGTATCGATAGTACTCTGCGGCTTGAGAGAACACATACCCAACCTCAAGCTGAACGATCAGCCAGGCCTCAAACCTGCTCACAGAGTGGCGTTTTACTACTTCCTGCCTTCTATGTCGGTCATAGAAGGTAATTTATGTACGCCCCTAAAACGCCCTGAAAACAGTGAGGAACGCCTGCGTTTTTAGACCACCACCCCGTCAACACCCACGAATGCCCTGTCATGTCAATCAACTACCGGAAGCCACTTCCTGCTCGTAAGCCGTACTCTCTACAGCATTTTGGATCGCAATGTCTCGTACGCACATTGCCACAACTAACAGTGTGCATGCGTAGTTTGTAAACATCGGATGCGTACGACCGAGCGGCCGCTTACGACCGACTCTGAATGAGGTTCTTTGTCCTCACTGCACGGACAGTTGGGAGACATGTCCCACTTACACCGCTATTCTTGTGAAGGGCAAGTTGCGTGCACCTAGGAGTAGTGCACACATCACTGCCAATATATTTCTAGTGAATGGGCAGGGGTCAGAGAGCATCCACACACAAGCTAAATTGATTCCCATTGCCCTTATACTGTGCTAGAAGGAAAAGAGAATCACTCAGGTGAGGGAACCAGGTCAGTTATCCTTCTGCCCATCTGGTGATTGGCCCCACACCTTCACGTGGCTGGCACAGCCTCACAGATTTCATATTCTAAAAAATTGAAAAGCTTCTTGGTGCCCCTGGACATTCACTTAGTTATATGTGGCATAATCTAAACTGTGCACACTACAGTGATATTTCATGTAAATTAAAAAAAAAAAAATCAACTTGAAAAAACGCATCAGAAACCATTGCCTGAGTATACAGATAAAGATACAAAACTTTACTCCCTAACTAATGGTCTCGAGTGGCAAACTGTCAAGTCGACACATGTTAAGACAAGGTATTTGGAACTGGGACCACCCATTACCAAAAGTCTAGTTTCAACTATGCTCCTACTACATGCATTTGCATTGTTGCCAAATAGTTGCTACACAGAAATGCCCATTTAGCATCCGCTCACAATGGGCTGATATGCATACGACTCTGAATCATTTGCAGAGATGAATAGGCAGCTACTCTATGTGAAAACTCGCTAGATGCAGACACATTCAAAATTGCATGCTACTACCTGATGGTAATTGGCAAGCAACTAATTAAAGAGATACACTCCTGAAACCTATTACTTTTCATTATCATAAACACAATACTTTTCACCTCACTTCTGTGTGCAGCGCATGATGTTTTATAAATTGGTTTTGAAAGATCCACAGTGGTGACATTTCATCAGGTTTCACTAGTAATAAGTTGTTTTGTAGTACAGGATTAGTTGAGTTCAAAAGAGTATATTGATAGAATAATACTCCTCTTCCACTGCCGCTAAAACCCGGGTTATTGCCGTGTCAACCCTGGAAAAGGCTCAGTGGAAAAGGCTCCTAGAAAACAATTCCCAGTCAACTGACACGGCATTCCTTCCCGGGTCTCGAGCAGGGTTTCATGTGGGTATGATTCAGTGGTAACAGCTATTCTGGGTCATCCGAACTGGGACCTGTTCACAGCATAGGGAGAGCCGCATTTCCTGGCGCTTGGAGATGATGTAATCTGCAAGCGCCGACAGAGGTGAGCCCCGGCAATATCCTTGCTCCAGCCTGCGGTGTAATCGGGATTCAAGCCGCTGTGACACGGCTTGAAATCAGTGATCAGTGTCCCGGGATGGACCCAGGATTTTGGTGGAGGTAAAATCCACTTTACAAAACACTAGATAACCCATTTTATTAGCTGTTTGTTAGAGAAAATATAAGGGGTCTATTTACTAACACTCCACTTTCCATGGAGTTAATGCAGCTCCTGCTCCGCCTGTTACCGCTGCAAAGCAGGAGCCGGCTACCGCAGCTGTTACTAAGAACAGACCTGCTGAGAAGAGTGACCACTATATGACTCCCTCGGGGGCAACAGCTGAGACCCCTTTCCCCTGACAGCCTATGTGTAACCTGCCCTGTCTCCCGGTCAGCAACTGCAGCAGTGACCTTTAAAAAAACAAAAACTTTATTAACAAACATGAAAATGACAACAAGGACTTCCTGCTTCTCCAATGAGAAGAAGCAGATAACGGCAGCTACAGAAGGTGATATCAGCACTGGAGAAGACACGCAGCGGTAAGTGACCTCTCCCCTTAGTAACACCTGGGACACTTAGAGTTGCCATAGGTGTGTATGGCAGCTCTAAGTGACCCAGGTGCAGTGCGATATTGTAGCCTGCACTTACCTACCCTCCAACATGACCCATTCCATTAGGTACGAAATGCTCTGTTCCTGGACTTCCCACCTAATGTATGATTGTTGTCACCTGTGTTGAACTAGGTCATTGATGAGACAGGTGTTTCACCACAGGTGGCTGCAATCATACATTAAGAGGGAAGTCCAGGAGCAGAGCATTTTGTACCTAATGGAATGGGTCATGTTGGGGGGTCTGCACTTAGCACTGGCAGAGAAAATCCCTTTAGTACATACTGAGAAGTGGTATGTACAGGGATTTTCTCTGCCTTTGTCATTTTCCCCCACTTGTTCTGTTAGTAAATAGACCCCTAAGTCACACTACACCTCATGTGTATAAAGCGCAGACTAAGCATAATGGAATGATATTGGTAGCTTTTTTACATTTAGTTGCCACTAGTCGCACACAGACGTACCAGTAATGCCAGCCCCAGTGGTTAATGTACACTTGCAGTCTAGTTTTGTTGTTTCATTTCTGAGAATAAAATTCATATTTTAAGAAAAAAAAATGCTTGGTGTGGTCAGTGGCATCACTATAGGGGTGCGGGCCGCACCGGGTGTCACCCTCGGAGGGGATGACACCAAAATGTCGGCTCCTAATCAGTGACAGAAGCAGGGTAGCAGTAGTGTGACATTCTCCTGCAGCACTCGGCACCTGTTACAGAGGAGGAGCCAGCATTGCAGGCACAGTCTCCAGGGACAACCCAGCATGTCCGGGTATGCTGGCCACGCCACCGTAGTAACGCTATTAGGTGTTCCCACCAGGCCATGCCCTTTTATGGTAGGCTCCACCGCGTGGGGGGTATTTAGAGTGTGTACCAAATGTCACCAGACTCCATACGCCTCTGGGCATGCTAAAGTGACATGGTCCATGGCACACCAAATAGGGCTATGGCATTATTAGAGTAAAGGTTTATGAGGATACAGATGTGTATACAACAGATCAGAGCCCCACAATGGGAGAACACCTTCCCATATTTTTAAATTTATGTCATGTGTGTGAATCACAGACACTGAGGGTTATATTTACTAAAGTGCAGGTTTTTAGGAGTGGCCCATAGCAACCAATCAGATTCTATCAATTATCTTCTATAACAGGGGTCAGGGAACTTTTTTTTACCTTTTCCCCAAAATATATTTAGATACGCCAACGTTACCCGCTTGATTTGAAAGGAAGGAAATCATATAGTAGTGCACCCATATAATGCCCCTGTAGTAGTGCCCCAATAGTTATACCCCTGTAGTAGTGCCCCCATATAATGCCATTGTAGTAGTACCCCCATATAATACCCTGTAGTGCCAAAGAAACCACACTTACCTTAATCCGAGCTCCTGCATCCGCCGCCGTCCTGTCCGCCCAGCTGCTCCTCGAAACTATGGGAGAGACGTCATGACGTCTCTACCATAGTGCGCATGGAGAGAGGCGGAAGCTGGAGTTCAGAAGAGAGCTCCAGCCTCCGGCTAACGCGTCGCTGCAGGGAAGGAGCCGGGCGTCCGCTGGTAATAACATCTCAGCGGGCGTCCGGCTTAGAGCCTCCCTGCGGCACAGCCGGGCATGCATATGAATCATTCTGTATTATAGAATGATTCATATGCATGCCCGGCTGTCCGTCCATTACCCCCAGGAATTTCATTTTTACCCCATGTGGGGTAATTTACCCCTGTTCCCTGACCACTGTTCTAGAAGGTGCTAGATAAATGTTAAGTATAATCTGATTGGTGGCTATGGGCAACATCTCCACTTCTAAAATCCGCAGTTTAGTAAATGAGACTTAGATTTGGCAGAAAAACTGCTAGCTATTTATTAAATTAAATATAGATTTCTTTAAGTATGGTGAAAAAAGAAAGAACGGCCAGACATCAGCCCAAGCCTCTTCAATAAACTCCCTACAAAAACACACCTATAGGCTACTACAAACTAGTGATCACACCAATGCCAGTCCCCATCCTAGAGGTTTAAACCACTTCTTTTCATATCCAATCATTCGGTTTCTCAAACCTGGTAATGTGAAAGTACTACACATCAATTGGAATCTGAGAATGGGAGCTCCTATAAAGAAAGGATTGTGAGGGTTTTCTACAGGTCATATGTTTAACCCTGTAATTGTTTGATAGTGTCATTTTCCAGGAATATTCAAATGATATTCCTGTCCCCAGAATGTCTGGCTCACTGGGCCGCAGCACAACAGATGGGACGATGGGATGAACGACCGCCGTGCATGTGCAATTGGGCGTACACACTTTACAATCCGCATGATATATCGTTCAGAACTAAATAACGTACAATACAGTTTATAGTGTAGCCAGCTTTACTTCTCATCCTCCTGTGTCAGACTCTTTGAAGAAAAACAATACTAAAACTAACTTTTTTTTAATCTTAAGTCACAGTAGAAAAAAGTTAAACAAAAATAACAACCCAAAGACAAAAAATATATATACTGTATATATAAAAAAAATTCTCAAAGAACTGGCTGGTAGTTTAAGGATTTTACTGATAAAACATGAATGACAGACAGATCAAGTGAGTGCAATAGCTGTTCCTTGACTGAAAATACATCTATACAAGAAAAAGTAGGAGTCACAGCAAAATAGCCCAACGCCCGGCATACCGAACGAAGGTAAGCCGGGCGCGGACAGCTGCGAGGGGGAGGGTTAGGTTTTAGGGCTCCCGGGGGGACTTAGGGTTAAGCTATGGGTTTCTACATTCCATAAAATAAGCAAAATAAATCTTTCTTCTATCCCTGTCCTGCTGTCTCATACAGTATAAAGCACTCATTTCTCCCATGTTCATCAGCACTATTCTTTTGCAAACGCTGAGGATCTTCATAGACCCCCGCACAGGCTATCACTATGGGCAGCAGCATGCGGTGTGGGAGAGGGCACAAAGCTAGGCTGGTGTCTGGTGGAGAATATATGGGTGACCATCATCCACTGACTACATGGAACTTTACAGCGCACTTGCAGTTGCGACTCGCAATAATAGTGCTCTGACATTTCACTTGGACAAAGCCAGATCTTATGAGTTCCCTGCCTTTATAGCTGCTCCCCATCTGCACACCAGGTAGCAGGTAGTCCACACTCACAGAACAGCTGTCACTGCTCAACTGGAGGGGAATGGCCAGGTGATTACGTCATATGTCGGGCGGCTCCGAATGCTATCCCGACAGAAGGGGCGTGGCCATGCAAGCCAGTGGGGAGGGCTCGTCTCAGTGAACTGAAGGAGGGAACCTGCTGGTGCTGCTGCTGCTGCCTGTACCATTGGTAGTGCTCTGGCTGCAGCCAATATATGCCTAAGGAGGACTTATCTCCAAGCAAGGAACCCGCATCTCAGAGAACAGATCTGTTTCCAGTCAATCACCTCCACTTGTCATTTATTTCTACTACTTCTATTTTTTATTTTTTTTTAATCTTGTGGCAAAAGCAAAACTACAGGAACCTGGGAGTGTATATGCCAGAGACATGCGTTCAGTAAGGAAGAGGTGGACTATCTGCACAATAAGCATCCTCCTGATCTTTTACAAAACGAAAGAGATTGCAAGGACTGATGAGCACCAGGATCCGCAACTCAATGGGTAAAAATGGGAAAGTGCTGGATACAAAGGGGGGGACGTGCACTGAGCACAGCAGCTGCTTCTGTGTCAGGCTATGTAGCTGGATGTGTGTCTATGTATGCCTGGGACTCAGCTTGCCTAGTGTAGCTAATTGCATTCACTGCCCGGTGTCTGACCGGGCTAATCAGCAGACAAGTTACCACCATGCCTGAGTGTCACCAAGGATAACTTTGCACACGCCGTAGACGCTGTCATTTATTGTGTGGCTTGTGTGTATGGTATGTTAGCTGTGTGCTAAGCATTTCCTCTTAACGTTTGCCAACCTTACCCACAGCAGAAGTTGTTATTTGTGTATTGCTACAGAGTAAATATTTACCCTTCTAGGGCTCTATTTACACTTCACAAAGCTCCTGATAAAGACTGAAGGCTAATATCATAGACTTAATTGTTTATGTATCTGTTTTACCTGCTCGTGTTTCCACGTTCTGTGCTCAGTCAGTGTATGTATTTCTACATAGGACTTTGCTGACTTCCTCTAACTTTTTCCCCCTTTTAATGTTTTAAAGTTTCATGTGATTGTGACTTATAATATTTAAATGGCAAACCACAGTGCCCGCATGTCTGTAGCTTCAGGTGTGCAAGTACTGTATGACTCCTGACTAGTATACATCTTGGTAACACACATCTGGCAGTGCTGGATAAGGGACAGTTTTACCTTGTGTACCCACTACAAATATCATCCATACAGTAAGATATTCTATATTGGGTCCTTTTGTGTATCTGAATCAATGATGCATGTTTTAAGTCTGAATAATGATGATGAACTATATGGGGTACCATGAATATTTTGTAAGGTAGGTTTAGTATTTGATGAGGTTTTATATAGTACTGTGCATTCTTACTAATCTATACAGTGCTTATATGGACAGACACAAAAGTGAATCACCTGCTGACTGGGGGTAGTGCATTAGCTAAGCACTATAATCCTATGTTGAACTAAATGTAATATTGAACTTACATTTTATTTTGCTATAAAGTGTGAACATATGATTGTAGCAGAAAAAAAAGGTGTCGGACTAGATCATTATCTTTTTTTTTTTTAAGACTGCTACAGAAATCAGAGAGAACATAAACTGTTATTTTATACCAGTCTGGAGACACATTGACAAAAAGCAAAATATAGAGGAGTATAAAAAGGTCATAGGAGTCAAGAGGCTGAGAAACAGGGAGCGGACTAGAAAGACGGGCACTTGCTGAATGGTTCAAAGACAGACAAGAGAAATGGAGTACACAAAGCCGGGAGAGCCTAATATGTAGGCACAGACAAAGAAACATGCATAGAGAATGAGAGAAACAAAGAAATCTAAAGACAAAGCAGTAGGCCATTCAGTGGCATATATATGTATAATGTGTGTGTACATATAATGTATATATGTGTGAATGTAAGTGCATAAAGAACCAGATTGCTCACTTCAAAAGTAAAACCACACTGAATTACAGTGACTGCAATACAATCACATAAGACAAGAAACAGTTTCATTGTGAAACCTAGTGGGTCAATATTGTCTGAGAAGCAAGGCGAGATAGGTGTGAGACATGATGACTGATGTTATACTGAGCTGCCAATCACAGTGGGCTCATTTATTTCCATTTTGATGTAAAGACAGACAAGTGTGAGCTACGTGGGCCTGGTGTGGAGAGTAATCTGGCACTGTGACAGTGATTATCAGTCATATACAGTCAGTGTTAAGTCTTTACTTGTCCATCCGCTGCCATTGATTCGAACATCACTTTACTAATATAACAGCCTTATTTGAAGTTACGTGATAATAAATCAGACCTGCCTCTCTGACAAGAGAGGACAAACCTACCCAACCACCATAAAGGGTGGTATTACCATAATCATGGGAGCGCACACAGTTCAGATAGCAGCACCCTCTGTATTAATTACCTTCAGTGATTACAAAGATGTGGGTTGAGACAGATTGGTTGCACTCCAAGTCTAGCCTGCTGCTGTTCTTTTTGTTTCACAATATTCAAAGCTAAAGACCTTAAATGCTCTAGTTCTAAATATATACTACCTCCTCTGAGGGATATTTGTTTTTTTTTTTTATATAAAGAGTTCTCTCATAAGCACATTATATTTCTCACTTCTTAGAATGGGATCTGCATGTTATCCAGGTTACATTATCAGACATGATAATGCACATTTTACACATCCAGATTGAGAATATGATAATTAGGACAACACTTCTGGTTTCCACAAAAGTAATTAGGACCATATTATGCAACTATGTGGCATACATATTGATTGTCACATTTATGTTTTCTTTTTCTGTGTAGCCTAATGTGATGTGTTTTGTTTGTTGTATGCTACAAAAACACATCTGCGTCCTGCTGTAGGAAGTCTGTTTACAATCACGTGACAGTCTTCATCCTTGTTTTAGTGGTGATAATGACTAATAGGAGTCTTATTTAGAAATGACTGTTTACTGAAACTTGACTACAACTTAGACACATAATAAAACATTGCCAGATAAAAACCACAATGTCATCATTTTATTGTTAGTAGGAAAATGGAGGATACTAAGTATTTGCGCAAATGATTGGCAAATAGCATCTGATGCTGTTTACTGTTGTTTGGAGCCAGTGAAATTGTTTTTTCATAATTTCCACTTTGGCATGTCTAGTGAAGGGCTTGGGTCAATATGTAAGTAAAGTTGCGTCATTAAAGATGTTGCATACATCTCTGTAGCTTTTAAAAGAAAACGTTTGCAGCGCCGCTGAGTCCTGGTAAGTCCTGCCAAATACCAGACCTATATAGATTTATTATACGGCCAGTCCACAGAGGGTCATGATCAGACAAAGGATGGGGCTTAGTCAGCCAGCAGAGGGTGTGCCTAGTTCATAAAGCTGCATTGCCGCCAAGTTAAGGGTGGTATTGTAGGATTCCCATCCAGCCAGAGCCCTGGGACTGCTACACAAACGTTGTTGTTATTGTTGTTGTTGTTTTACCACAGGGCTCTACAGGCTCTGTATTACATCAGCACTTAACTACGCGATCCCAGCGCTGATAATGTTGGCGGTCAGAATCTCGGCAGTGGAAATCCAAGAAATTCTGAAACAAGTTCCCACATTCTTAACTAAAAATAGGGATTTAGCACTTTTTTTCACCTGCTCAGAGATGGTGAAAACAGATAGACGGTTTTTGTCTGTGGGGTAATTCCATGTCAAATCATCACAGCATCCGTAGAGCCGGTCGCTACTTGCGCTCGCTCGTCCAGAAAATAGGGGTGGCTATTCAAATGAACTGTTCGCTGTTTGCGGTCTGTTCACGCCTCTAGGTCTGAACGAGCTAACAACACTTGCGGTCGTTTTTTGGGAAACTACGCCCCCTGGCCACTCGCATCCTACGTCATGTCCGCTATTTATTAGATTAATCTAGTACATCCAACAGGGTATGAGCTGCTCGCTATTCTTGTGGTTGGTTTTTGCTACCACAGTTTTGTGAGCAGTTCTGGCTATAAAATAACCCAGTGACGTGGTCATTGACGCTGCTGTTTTAATTATGCACACCCATAAAACACCCGTTTTGACCTTTTAAGCACGCATGCGATCGGATCTCCACTCCCCGTTTTCAAGCACCTTCCCCTGTTACCACCCACATATGCCTGTCACTCAAATTATCAGGCATTCGCTATTTTGCGAGCACATGAATTCCGGCCGCAACTGACTGGTTCGCGCATGCGTATAACGATCCGTATGCATGCGCAGTTGGGCAAACATCGCTCGGAGCGAACGAGCAGCCACTTGCGTCCGGCTCTGAATCAGGCCCTTAGTCCCTTCTATCACCAATTCTCAAAGCAGAAGCTGCAGCTAGACTGAGAAGAACACAGTAGGTCGATGGTTTTGCCATCAATGGCAGAGAGCCAATTCTTTTCTGCCATCGATGGCAATGTGGAACCTGATGGTTTTTTTCCTGCTCATGACACAGAGCTTAGCCCCACCCCGACAAATGTGTCTTATTCGAACAGTGATGCGAATAGATAGCACAAGCAGCTTCTGCTGATTTAAATGGTATGCAGCATTATTTTTGTTACCAGTTATTTATACAGCGCGCACATATTCCGCAGCGCTTTACAGAGAATATCTTACCAGTCACATCTGTCCCTGCCCCAGTGGAGCTTACAATCAATATTCCCTACCACATACACACACACACACACACACACTATGGTCAATTTTGTGGGGAGTCAATTAACCTACCAGTATATTTTTGGAGTGTGGGAGGAAACCGGAGTACCCGGAGGAAACCCACGCAAGCACAGGGAGAATATACAAACTCCACACAGTTAGGGCCGTAGTGGTAATCGAACCCTTAACCTCAGTGCTGTGAGGCAGTAACGCTAACCATTACACCGTCTGTGCATGCCTATGTTCTGTGAGCGAGTGCGGCTATATCTGCATGCGAAACGCTACATTTCAGTGTCAGCGGCTGTAACACTGTAACATAGTGTTTAGCATGCAGATACACCTGCAGTTGCACACAGAACATGGGCATGCTGCATATTATTTTAATAGTCAGAAGCTGCTTGTGCTATCTATTCACATCGCACGAAAAGACGCTTGGCGCTACCAAGTCACACGGAGCTCCTGCGCTGTGTGGTACAACTTGTAGCACACAGAGGAAAGATGTATGTGGACACATCTGTACACTTTTTTTTGAGATATTCAAGGTCAAAGGTCACATGATGTGACCTTGAAATGGAAAAGTCAACATTTAAATAAATTACTATTTTTATGATAACTATTGCCCCTTAGCTTCAAAACAAGACCAACATGAAAGTTCTACCACAATTACAAGCAAAGTTATGATTCGTTTTACTTGACCATGCAAGCATAAATATAAATATTTTGTCATGTTTGCAACCCTGTTGCTTGAACACTGTGTATCACTGAGGGCTACAATTTTACATATGAAAGTTACTTTACGTCGTCTATCATCCTACCAAATTTCATGAAAATCTGAGACTGTTGGGTTAAAAAGTTACTTTTTTGTGATGATTTGGCATGGAATGATCCTGTGGAGAATTCGCATGTGCTAAAACTCCGGCAATAGGATTGCACAATAGCGCAAAGTTCGCATCGGCAAAAACTTTTCGCCAAAATGGGGCTTTTCCTGTCCAATTGGATATGGCCCTATGGATTACTGGGGGTAAGTTTACTAAAGTGAGACTTTTTAGAAGGGAGTTTTAAAGAGAAGTTGCCCATAGCAACCAATCAGATTCTACTTAATATTTAACTAGCACCTTCTAGAAGATAATAGCTAGAATCTGATTGGTTGCTATGGGCAACATCACTTTTAAAACTCACTTCTAAAAACTTGCTTTAGTAAATTTACCCCCAGGTATCACAATGGGCAATCCCAACAGGGGCTATGCAGCAAGAATACTGCAGTTTTGCAGTCATTATAAAGCAATATGTCAGTCGACTCTAACTTAAAACCCACATTTGCATATCCTGAGCTGTAAGAGCATAGAAACACTCAGCTGTTTTTATACTTCTATAGTGCAGTAGGCTAGAGAGAAGAGATTTGCCAGCATTTACTATACCTGCACAGTATTTATAATTCCGAGACAATGTAATCCAATCAGTGATGTTTGCTACTTGTGCTAGAATACGGCAAGTCAGTTAATTCCTCTTAAAAGCTACCAGGCCATCTCTATTTCATCTGTTTCTGACAGGAAAATTGCTTAGAGGTTTCAATTATATGCTTTTATTGGTGTGTTCAAATCTACATTAGTAATTTATGTTCACTTATCGAATCATGCTTTATGTGAATCCTATGCACCTATAATAAATTATGTGGATGCGTTAGTTTATATTAGCAATACTAATTGGGCAATCTAGTAGTATTGTAGATGCAAATGCAATTTTCACCTATAGTACGTTTGTCTAAAGCATATTTGTACACTTATAACTATTATTACTGACCAAAGGCAATTCAGTGTAGATGCATACTTTATGTAACATAACATCATTTGTTATTTCGAATAATGAATGAATGTAAATGGCATTATTATAACTTTTTGCACTATAGCGTCTATCCAGTTTTATATTATAGTACATCACAGTAGGCTGAGTGGCACACGTGCTTTCTGTACCTGCCTACATTAGCCTAGGGCAGTGGTTCCCAAACTTTCTTTTAATCACAGCGCATTGTTTTCATGGCACCCCTAAGTTTAAGTTTGTTGTTGAGAAATTCACAAAAAAATGTAGTAAAGTGCAGTAAATTGTGCTTACCTGTCATCCTTAGGTTGTTATGTGGTGACAGGTTTTTCACTTCTGTTTGTCCACATATTTACATTACATTGACCATAAATTTGATTTGGTGCTGGACCACCAACCTGAGGCACCCCTGCAAGTGGCCCAAGGCACCCCAGGGTGCCACGGTGCACAGTTTGGGAACCATTGGCCTAGGGATTGCAGTGCACCAACGCTGTTCTCCTACACATAGCAGGTCTGCAGTCATGTGAACTCTGCATGTAATGTGCAGGACAAATCAGAGTAGAAGCACAGTGCTCCCTAGCTTAGCGTTTGCAAGTGCACAATACTACTGTGTGCCATTAGTCTAGAATTGTCTAATAACAAGGATACAGTATAATCTAAATAAAATTAGTGGAAAGTTGCAAGTTTATATCAGAAAACAAGTTAATAGTAATGAATAATTTTAATGAAGAGTTATTGGAGCTTTAATAACAGAGCTGCTCTATGTGCTGGTTTTGCTGGTCAGAGTGACTAGGCCCTCTGGAACTGATTCAGACCTCGCTAGGATGCGTTCACTCGTAGCCAGATGATTTTTCGCGGTGTGCGCATGCGTACGCATTGCAGTGCGCAAACCAGTGTGAGAGATTGGGAAGCGTACGCTTGGTGCGCATAGACAGCCCAGCAGAGTGAGTGACAGGAGAAGCCGTTTGTAAGTGGTGGCAGCGGCTGGCTGCTAGAAACCGGGGAGTGGAGGTGCGAACGCAGGTATGCATGAGCGTCTCAACGTCATTTCAGAGGCATGCATAATTTAGAGACACCGTCATAGTACACGTCACCTGGCTGGATTTTACACTGAACTGCTCGCAGTGCTTGCGGTAGGGTATGGTCAGCCACAAACGCTGCAATCGCATCCAATGGTACTCTGCCGATGGCTGCATACACTTCCTGGAGATGACGTGCGCAAGTGGGCGTCTTAAAACAAGCTGGTGGGCGTCTGCATACACAAAGCGATCGCACGCCAAGACATAGTGTGCGTGCTAATGCCTTACTGTGTGATCGCCTGCCTTCTCAAATTTGCATACGCATCGAGTGAGCGAACGCATCTAGCGAGTGGGTCTGAATGAGATCCTCTGAGCGGAATAACGTATCGTATTTCTCTTTAAATTTAGCGTTTTTAGTCGTATCACAAATGTAGCAAAAAGCCACTCTCAGTATATCAGAGATGCTGGAATGCGACTTTAATGGTAAAGGGATTAGTATAACACACGTGTAAAGTCGCAGATGAAGCATGACGGAACTCGGCAGGAGTAAGAGCTGCATCGGAGCCCTTTTTACACAGATTCAGACTTAGGGCCGTATTCAGTTAGTAAAAGTTCAGACTGACGGACTTTTCGACACCTTCGCCTGTTTCAGAGGCGAAAACTTTTTGTGCGCGCTCCCGATTTACTCCGTATTCAATTAGCATCCAAGCGAAAACGGGACCCATCGAATGTGGAACAGGCAAAAAGTGCAGGATGAATTGGGGGAATCACTTTGTACCCCAGAAAAAGATGGGCTGACTTTGGAAATCATTATGGTAGTTTAATATTAGCCCTAATTGAACTACCGCAGTTGGGGTACTTAAGAGGTGGTAATTGCTTGCTATTAGCGTTTTGGTGAAAGTGTGGAAGAATGGAATAAAGCAGTGTTTTTTGGAGCAAATAAGTAGTTCCATCAAATTTGGGGTGCTTGAAAATGGGTACTAGCATATTTTAATGTCTCTAAAGTGAAGTTTTTGAAAAAGTTAAATTCCTCCGTCATACAAGCACCTGCAATCCCCAAAACACTTGGCTCCGTCTAAGAGCACCCCCCAGAATCTCATTTCGCCAGTTTTTGAAGTTTTTTTTTTTCGTTTTTGCCTAAATTTCTAATGCGTTTTTTGGGGTGTTCCTGGGAAATTTTGTAACTTTTTTTTTTTTTTTTTAGGGATGAATTGTCCTTTTTTTGGGGGGGGGGGGGTGTTTCAAGGGTTCTGAGTGGTTTCCCAACATCTGCACCCCAAAATATAGATTTTGCACTTCTTTTCTCCTGCTATTCTGTGGAGAAAAAGTATTTCAGTGCATTGACTTCGCATAGGCGAAAACAGAATGGAATGGAATTGAATACGGAGAAAAATAATCGGGCAAAAAAACCACGCAAAAACGGCTTTTCACTCCTAATTGAATACGGCCCTTAGTTGTACGTAGATGTGCTACAAAATTGGACAATGTAAGCTAGCCATGTACTGTAGTTTTGTAACATTCAGTTTTATGTGTATAAGATGCATGTTTTAAGCGAGAGAGACTCTCGGTGCAGCAAAATCACCCGGGGCCTGGCACGCTGAGAGGGGCTATTAGACAAGACTGAAGCAACAGTAAGAAAGGACATATCTGTAACGAAATGTAGTCAGCATCTTGGCATGCAGGATGCCAACGGCCGATATCCCGACCACTAGCATCCCAAAGGTAAATATCGGGGGTTAGGGGGAGGGTTATGGTGCTGGGTTAGGCACTAGGGGGGAGGGTTAGGGTTAGGCACTAGGGGGGAGGGTTAGGTTTCTGTTGCAGGGAGCGGGAGGTTAGGTTTATACACTATGGGGAGGGGGAGGTTAGGTTTAGGCACCAGGGATAGAGTGTTAAGGTGCCCACACATATAGCGACATTTTACACGATTTGGCCGATTTCGACGAATCGTGACGACGAATCGGGTAAAAAATAGTACAAATCGTGAGTTTATACTCACGAGCACGATGCCGATGCGCGTCCCCGCTCGTCGTATATCGCATCTTCTGATCTGCCGTGCTGTAGGGCAGATTAGCCAATCTGGGCTACAATGCATTGGCTGCAAGATAGATCTTTAGTCAGATTGGACATTTTTAACTCCAAATCGTGATCACGACGGCAAGGGAGCTCCCGTGAAAGTTCATGAGGAAATTGGCCATAAAATCGTATCGTGAGCACATCGGTATATGTGTGGGCACCTTTAGGTTTGGAGTGCGGGGAGGGGGGGGAGTGTTAGATTTAGGCACTAGGGGGGAGGTTAGGTTTAAGCACCGGAGAGGGGTAGGGGTAAGGGTTAGACTTTCCTTGTTCCTTATGGATGTCGGGATTCTGACGATCGGGATGCTGCTGTTGGTATTCTGACTAGCGGCATCCCGATCGCCATGATCTCATACCCAACCCATCTGTAACAAGACCACAGCTTAATATACAAAACTACATAAGGTATGCAAAACAATAACTCAGCAGAACACAGCATGTGCTATAAATAACTTTATTGTATTTAGGAATCTAGCATATAATTTGGGAAACCAAAAAATGGGCATAATTCTAACAGTTTATTTTGACAATGCATAAATGAAGTTTTGGGGGAAAGAATTTGGATCCAAAATCTTACATGGTATATTATGTTACTTGTTTGCTGGTATGCTCAGTGATCTATAGATCTGGTTATTATATATCATGCTGTAAACAAACCTCAGGAAGCCACATAGCCACAAAGCCTACGTATACACTGATGTTACTATTCTGCATGAAAATAAATATTGTTGAACCAAATGAGACAATATAAATTTAGCATATTTGTGTAAGTCCCATGTTTATAAAAGATTGCCTGTACTTGTTGAATGCATATTAAGCACTTTACATACAGTATATGTGGTTTATACACGCTTTTTCTTGCATTTTAACAATAAAAAAGGCATTGCAAAGACAATATATAATTAAATTGGAAATATACTGCTAACACAATAACTTTGTAAGTAATTTTATGGCTCTGAAATGGTGCAGTTATTAGGATCATTAAACAGAAACTCACGTTGACCCATTAAAGTCATCTTGGAACATCCATAAATGTATATGTAGAAGTTAACACACTATGACAGAATATGCAGCTGTGAGATATTGTCTCCTGGTATCAGTCATAACAGTCTCAGAGATACATACACAAATAAAGCATCTGCAAAGTATGACGAATTCTGTTGCACACTGGATACAACCGATTTAATTGAAATTTAATAATTCTTTACGATCCTGTTTTTGATTCTAGAGCTAAAAAAGTTGTCAACTTATAAGAAACATGTTTATGAAATAGTGAAGGTTTTTTTTCCATTTTTAAGGCATAAAGTAAGTGCGTCACATAAGGCACTGTCAGAGCCGAGAGACAGACGGGTGTAGGAGGGCTGTGAAGACCCCAATTTATAGAATTTAATTTTTGGTACAGGAGCACAACACAGTCTTTTGTTGTACCACCAACAGGCTGGTTGCTTTATCATTCATTAAGCTCAACACTTTAAGGGGCCTATGTATCAAGCCATTTTTTTACATAAACTGCAGTTTCTGCATAAGTTTTTGTATTGTTGCTATGTGCTGATAGCACAATGCAGGAAATTTCAGAAATCTCCAGCATAGTGCTAATTAGCGCTGCAGATCGCAGTCCCCATTATTACCACGTGGACTACAATCTGACCCCTTTGTAGTAAACTCTAAAAAGCAAAGCCTATCTTTCGATCTCTCACCTGCAGTCTACAGCCAGCTCCAGAAGCTGGTGCTGTTAATGGAAATTAGGGATAGCCCCATGCCGGTTTTTCCACTGATTTTCCATGACCAGACCAGGCTAAAAGGTGCAGGGCTGGTTATGAATTTATGGGGGTTGGGGGCAGTTTTAAAACTTTTTAGGAGCTTTTAACCCTAAGAAGCATGCTAATATCATACTGATCTGTACATGCTTCTTTTTTACTTGTGTTTTATATTTGATTTTTAGGCTGTTTTTGAAGGTGAAATCTAATGTTAGTACATGAGCATTTTTGGCAATGCTTTATACAGTCGATTTTGAGCCGACTTCAGTCTATTAAAATCTACTCGAAAATCAACCTTTTAGTAAATCTACCCCTGAGTGTCAGTGTTATAATTAGAATGGAGAGGGGGTCCTTTAGAAATCAGAAGCTGCTTTTATTTCCTTTTTCTTCCCCATTATCATCTGGGGAGCTCTGCATTGTTGAACTGCTACACACAGTGGGACCTATGTAGAATTTCACAGAAGCACAATTTTTAGTTACTGTTGTGCCTGCACACCAAAAATCCTTGCACATCTAGTTTCTTTGGCACGTGCAACTCCCTACGCTTACAGTAGTAGCATGGAGGGGACTTGCAAACATTGGCTTGGTACAATAAGGACATGTTCATGCAATTGCAGACCACTGATATAGCGTATTTCCACCTGTCTGGAAGGGTTTCTTTTGGAGCAAAATACGCACTGATGATGATGATGATCAGCATCCACTTTCAATTGGCTGCATCATGAGGCTGCTGCTACCTTCTATATTATTTAAATCTTTGCAATCTGTGTGTGACAGGAATGCAAATTGACATTTTGTTTATTTAAATAAATGACTCAGTATTTCTTTCATCTTAATGTCCAGGCAGAGACTAACATTCTTATGTATATGATGCTTAAATCAAAATACTGAATTCTGTACTGGTACTGCAGCATTTACTACTAACACTGTCAGGGCACGTCTGACATAAACGTTACCCGGTGCATATATTATTGCTCTCCTGGCACAAAGCTCTGCAACATATGCAGGTTGCGTAATTTTTCTCGTCACATTTGCACCTGTTTTTTTTTTTTTTTTTATGTGTGTGTATTCTATTTTTATTAAGTTTTAGCATAAACAGAAAAATACAGACACTGCACATGTATCAATACAATAGATAATCTGTTAAAAACTATAGTCATATACATGTCTTGTATAAAAAATTAAAAGCATAGTACAAACTAAACACTGCATAATAATAAAAAAAAAATATAGCGGATATAAATGGAAATAAAGAAGAAACTGAAAGGAAGAGAGAGAAGAAATGGGTGAATGGGAAAAAGAGTTTGAAGGGATCTTTCAAAAATAAGGGAAACGATGGTCCCTATCTAAGGGTCATAAGTTAGGTAGTAGGCTATAAAGTAATTCTTAAAATCATCTGAAGACTTGTACTCTAGCCAGGAAAAACAGATATTAATAAAGTCAGTAGGTTTGTCTAGTGAAGAGCTTAAGATATCTTCCATAGACCTAAAATAATCTATCTTATGGAACCAATCTTTTGCGAGAAGGGTTTTTATCAGAATTTCACAGTATTGGAATAACGGAACATGTCGCATTACTTAGGTGACGTAGTAGGGTTTTTTTGTATTTGGAAACTGGAGTAGAGGAATGGTTAAGTAGCCAAAAAGCAGGGTCTGTAGGCACAGGGCAGCCTACGATTAGTTGGGAAATTAGAAATAACCTCAGACCAAAAAATAGATAAGCAAGAACAGTCCCAAGAAATATGTTTCAAAGATCCTAAGTCCTAAGGAGCATCTCCAGCAGGTGTTGGGGATAGATGGGAACATGGCATGGAGCAGGGAGGTGTGTCTGTACCATCGCATTATAATCTTATATTGTGTTTACAAGCGTACTGATAGAGCTGGAATGGGCTTTAATAAAAATATTCTACCAATCCTGTTCAGAAAGAGAGAGGCCTAAATCCTTTTCCCATGCCCTGGTCCAGGAAGGGAGGGCGCCTGTTCTGATAATAGCATTTGGTAGAGGACACATATCGTGTGGGGGGGAGACAGTTTCTTGTAGGAGGTAAGTTCCCTTTTAGCTAGGACCACTTTATTGCCCGAGTTTAGGAAATGGCGAACCTGGAGGAACTTCCAAAAATCGGAGTGAGGAATGTCCCATTTTTCACGGATCTCTGAGAATTGTTTAATGCCTGAAATGGACACCAGTTGGCCTACTCTAAAGAGGCCCGCAGAGGTCCAGGCGGGGAAATGTGAAGTTTTAAGACCTGGCGGGAACTTTGGATTAGCCAGAAAAGAGGTGAGAGGACTGAACTCTGAAGAGATAGAAGGAAGTTTTCTCAAAGACTTCCAGATAGAAAGTGTAGAAGATGCTGTTGGATGAGGAGGAGAAAATTTGGGAAGAGAGGGTAGCCACGGCACAATTTCAGTATGTTGCTTCATGAAGCAGCCTTCTAGGGCGACCCATTGCTTAATGTCTCTATTACTAGTCCATTCAATAATTCTTTTCAGGATGAATAGCATCATAGTAAGACTTAATATCTGGAAGTTGGAGGCCCCCTGATTGTTTTGAACGTGACAAATCTCGTTGAATTTTGGGACGTTTCTGGTACCAAATTAACTGTAGAATCAGAAAAGTGAGTGAACGGAGCCAAGACTCGGGCACAGTTATTGGAATAGTCAGGACGACATAAAGCAATTTGGGAAACGTGTTCATCTTAACTACATTAATTTTCTCCAGGCAAGCAAGCTGCTTCAGATGCCAATGGTTATAATTCAAGTATATTGATGATGGAAGAGGGGAGAAGTTAGCGTGAAATAGTTGTGACATATTTTTAGTGAGTTTAATCCCTAGGTATGTAATGTGGGAGGATTGCCATAAGAATGGGAATGCAGCTTGCAAACCAGCTACTATAGAGGAAGGAGAGAAGATGTTGAGGGCCCTGGATGCACCTGTGTTTTTGTTGCAAACAATTTGCGTTCAACTCAGCATGAGGCCATAAAAAGAGATGGCTTAATCACAGTACGGAGAGAGCTCTCCCTCCCGTCCACAGCTGTATTGTCTATTTTGTTGGCTCCTTTTGTCAATCATTTGCCTGCCATAGTTCCTGAAAGCCTTCCACCCACATACTTGAGTGACTGAATATATTCTTGTTGAAGGCACTTCTAGTCAAAACATTCAACACTACTTACAGCATTACACATCATCAAACTATTATTAGTGGGTTGTTTGTGTTTTGTCTTTCAATCTTTAAACTTTGATATCTTCAGTTCTAATGATGAACTCATAAAATGATCCTTTTATTTTTAAGGGGGAGCTCTACTAAGCCTTGGAGAGAGATGAAGTGGAGAGTGATGAAGTACCAACCAATCCGCTCCTAACTGTCATTTTTCAAGTACAGCCTGTAAACTGACAGGAGCTGATTGGTTGGTACTTTATCACTCTCCACTTTATCACTTTCCAAGGCTTAGTGCATCTTCTAAGGCCCGTATTCAATTAGAGGCAAAAAGTCGGAGAAGTTTCGCCTGCCTGACTTTCTGCCTCCTTCGCCTGTTTCAGATGCGAAAACTTTCCGTGCGCGTCCACGCTTTTCGCCCTATTCAATTCCTAAACAAGCGAATGCGGAGCAGGCAGAAAGTACTGTCAGAATTGGGGAAATCAGTCTGTACCCCAAAAAAAGATGCACTTACATAGGGAGTCAATGTAGATGTGTACTAATAACCCTAATAAAAGTGTTTGGGGTACTTAAGTTGTTTAAATTTCTTCTTATTAGCGTCTTTGCAAAAGTGGTGAAGAATGGCATAAAGTTGTATTTTTTTTGGGTGAAATGAAGTAGTCCAGTCAAATTTGGGGTACAGGTTGAGTCTCCCATATCCAAATACTCCGAAATACGGACTATTCCGAATTACGGAATATTTTTAGTATGACTGAGAAAGTGAAACCTATGTTTTCTGATGGTTCAATGTACATAAACTTTTTTTAAAGCACAAAATCATTAAAATACAGAATACAATAACCTTCAGGCTGTGTGTATAAGGTGTATATGAAACATAAATGAATTTCATGTATGTACACACATTTTTTTTGATGCTCAAAATTATTGATAATATTGTATAAAATTACCTGCAGGCTGTGTGTATAAGGTGTATATAACACATAAATGCATTCTGTGTTTAAATTTGAGTCCCATACCCAAGATACTTCATTAAAGTATGCAAATATTCCAAACTACGGAATAATCCGATATCCAAAATACCCCTGGTCCCAAGCATTTTGGATATGGGAGACTCAACCTGTACTTGAAAATGAGTGCAAGCATATTTTTGTCTGTAAAGTGAACTTTTAAAAAATGGGAAAAACCACCCTCATACATGCACCTGCAATCTCAAAAACACTTGGCCCCTTCTTACAGCACCCCAAGAAGTCTACTTCACTAGTTTTTATAGTTGTCCCCCCACTTTTACTTTTTTGCCCCCAACACTAAAGTACTTTTTTGGGGTGTTGTGAGGTAATTTTTTTTTATTTATTTTAAGTTCGATTTGTCCTTTAGGGGGCAGTCTCAAGGGTTCTGAGTTGTTTCCCCATGTTTGCACCCCAAAATGATGATTTTACACTTTTTTTCTCCTGCTATTCATATGAGATACTTTTCCGCCTATTACAATACATTGACTTTCCGCCTACGCATAATCGTCCTGGAATTGAATATGGAGATACTTTGAAAACAGGCGGACAGTCCGAATCCTGCGGAAACTTTTCTCCAAACGGCACTTTTTGCTTCAAATTGAATCCGGCCCTAAGGCTCCAAACCAGAGATCTGCTTTTGGACCATTGGTTCTTTGAGTGCAAGTCTTCAGGTCCACGGAGGTGTAAAGGTTTATGGTGTAAACTATTGTGTTAGCGTAGATACATTTGTGCAGCCTGACTTTGCTTTAAAGTCACAAAGTAAAGTTCCAGAGTACAACAGCACAGAAAACAGTGGTAAGAGATGTGAAAAAGTAATATAGTTTTGTTAGAGCACATGGAACAGACCTTATAGTGGAAAACGATCCCAAAGGAGTTACATTCCTTCCATGTAAGTCACTTATTGTACAAGAAATATCACTGGTTATTTTGTTACAGAATGATTCCCAGGTCAGAAAGTGTTATTAGCTTTTTTTTTTTTTTTCTTTGGTGCTTCTCATGGCACAATGCTCTATATGGTAAAAAATATCAATGGTGTGCCAAAATAATGAATTATTGTTTTGTGGGATATGGTGAAAAAATATCTCTGCATTGGGTGAAGAAGTAAAGAATTTGAAAGTAATACTACATGCATAACAGATCGTGATTATCTCCACATAAAATACAGCCTTATACCCACAAGACTCACATGCTCCCAAATGTACTGTACAGAGCCACATTCAACATAAAAGCACCATGTCAACCTACTCAATGTATAAATCCACATAATCGCTCAATGATGCCAACATATACAGCCCAAAGCCACCTCAATGGCACAAGCATTAACAGTCCCATGCCACATTCAGAGACTTGGGGCCTGATTCAGCAGAGGTCGGAATTGCAAAGCAGCACACAAGTTACTTTGCAATTCCGTTCTGCAAAAATGCAAATGCAGCAGGATGTGTCTGACACTTTCTTGCTGCTTCTGTGATCTCAGCGCTGCGCCAGAGATCGCAGCCTGGGATCACCATCATAACCATCGGTCGTAATGGTTACCCCTTTGGTCCGAGCTAAAGCTTACCGCAGCCTGGCTGGGTCCTGTCAGCCTGCGAGGCCAGGAATCCTGCGTCCATGGACGCAGATCCTGCCCTTGCAACTGACGGAAAATGGAGACAACGCGCCCCCATTTCCGGGAATCTAGGCCGTCCCCGCACCGCCCTGCAAACGCCTGTGCTTGTCAGTCAGGCAGAGGCGTATGGGGGCCTGCGTGTGATTTTGCAAGACCAATTCTGCACGTACACAGTCCTGCGCATGTGTAGATTCCCGATATTCGGGTTCTGCGTTCAGCTCACTGCTGAATCAGGCCCTTAGTCTGCTTAGCTCTTGAACCTTGGAGTCTATGTTGCTGATCTGTTGCCTTGCTTTTCTGTCAGGGTGTAGTTGTAGCCGCCGGTCACAATCCCAACAGCAGAATGCCGGCTAGGGATTTATGATAGGCGTCGAAATATCGACGACTATCATAATCCCGACGCCGTAATCCAGGACAACGCGTGCCCGAACAAGGTAAATCTGGGGCGCCCGTCCTGTTAACCATGGGGGGGGGGGATTAGGTTTAAGGCAGTTAGCGGGGTTAGCGCTAGGTTTCAGGGGGAGTGGTTAGGGTTAGGCACCCCCCCCTGGGAAGGTTAGGTTTAGGGAGCGGTAAGGGGGGGTTAGGGTTAGGCACCCCTGGGGGGAGGTTAGGGTTGGGCACCACTAAGGGAGAGTTAGGGTTGGGGGGGGGGGGCAGGGGAGGTTAGCATACTTGCCTGTCTTTGTCAGGATTTTCATCCTGTCAGGCAGCCACTGTCGGTATTTGAACCTGCATTTCAATCCCATTCCTTTGTCAATTCCCGGGATTTCTAATTAGCCAGTGAGCTTCACCTGTTCCTGATAAGCAACCAATCACAGGAAGTACAGTACTGGGCTAGTTTATACCTCCAAAACGTCCCTATTTGAGGGCTCTGTCCCACTATCAATTTTACTCCACTTCTGAGTGCACTGATATATTCAGTTGCTTTTGAGTCCTTGCACTATGGAAACTGAACTCTACCAGAGGTATACAATCGGGAAACCGGCTGCCTTAATACCGGCAGCCGGCTTCCCGACTGTCATATTCCGGCGAGGGTGAAATGCCGGGCGTCTATATCTAAAGACCTGTCATTTCCCTGACGACGGGAGACAGGCGACCGGCATCCCGATCGAAGGGATGCCGGGCGCCGCGAGTGGACAGCCGCGAGGGGGGAGGGTTAGGTTTAGGGCACGCGGGGGGGACTTAGGTTTAGGCACCCCCCCGGGAGGGTTAGGGTTAGGCTAGGGGAAGGGAGAGTTAGGGATAGGCACCCTCGGGGGCACTTAGGGTTAGGCACCCCCACATGGGGACTTAGGTTTAGGCAGCGGGGAAGGGGGGGTTAGGGTTAGGCACTTGGGGGGGAAGTTAGGGTTAGGCACCCCTAAGGAGGGTTAGGGTTAGGCGGTTAAGTTAGGTTAGTTTATACTTACCTTAGGGACGATCGGGATTTCCAGCGCTGTCGGGCTGCCGATGCCGGGAATCGAACTGCCGGCCATGCGGCAGCCGGGATTCCATACCGATTCCCCACCAGATTAGTTACAGCTACTAGAACACATACATACCTACTTTTATGTAATCTCCGGGAGAAGCACAGAAAGGAAATGCAAGTGGGTAAAATTACGCAAATAGAGCCTCTATGTTGAGGATAGGGGCGCCGAGAAGTGTGTGGGGGGGAGCGGGTACTAATTGGGCTTGGGCTTGCTGGAGGGGCCCGGGGGTGGCACCGCTCCCCCCCCATATCTTACATCACAGCAGCCCAGTATACGCTGCTGTGTGCTGGGCTGCACTGGGAGACTGCTCGCGGCTAATAAGAAGCAGCCACAGCAGTCTCCTATGCCTGTGGTGGGAGCGATCAAGCTGATCGCGTGCTGCAAAACTGGGGCGCACTGTAAAGAGCCGGCACAGGGTGCTCCGACCCCTGGAGCCAGCCCTGTGTATAAATATATCATCAGTTTCAAAGGAAGCAGTCACATTCATTTTACAACTTGGAGTAAGGATTCCAGAGTATAATCCATTTAAGCATAATTAATAACTTTCCTCTGAATAATAATAAAATAGAATAATACAAAATTATGAGCCATCTTATGTGAACTGTAGTTTTTATTTTTGTTTTATTTTTTTAACAGTAAAATGTTACATTCCGTAAACGTGACCCTATGCTATACATTATGTTGCCACTACAGGTACACCTATAGATCAACTCATTAATGCAGATATCTAATCAGCCAATCATGTTGCAGCAACTCATTGCATGACACTTGCAGACATGTTTTAGGAGGTTTGGTTGTTGTTGCTCAGAACACGCACCTAAACACACATAAATGTGGTCTATGTGACATTGGAAAGATTGATTGTGTCATACAGGGTGTATTAGGTTCGTGTTAAATGGACATTGTGTATGTGAAATACTGTACTTGCCATTACACTATATACAGTATTTAACTGCACATTGTCTGTCTAAAAACCAACTTAACCACTGCATGCAATAGTGTTAAATCTTAGTGAATCTGGATGCCAAACACAATTATGTGTGACATGCAGGGGTTAATGGGTTTGTAGTCAGGGCGTGGGTCAATGGAGGACACTAGAAAGTGAGGTAAATGGAGCATGCAGAGTCCAACAAACAAGCTGAAATACATAACAGCATGAAGTTTCCTGATGAGACTTGGCTCACTCATCTCCAAGGACTTCTATATAATGGCACAACACAACGTCTGATATACTGAGGATTAAAGGTTTTTTTTTCCCAGTTATCTTTTGATATCTATTCCTTATAATGAAATAAAGCAACGTTCACATGGGTCTTGATAAGGAGTGTGCAGGCCATAAACCTACGTTCTGAAATTTCAAAGCAAACGGGAATTTATTTTATTAACATCTATTTTAAAATATGCAAATGTCACAGATGCGTACAAAGACACAGCATCAGTTGCAGATCAGACGATAATCTGCCTTCTGAGTAATTCTATGGTTGCACAGAATGGCTGATATGCCAGAGCCATTTTTACTGCATGTCCTCAAAACGGCCGCAACACGTCTGTGTTTGAGTTGCCACATTCCCGTTGCCTCCTACAAACTGTCCCTGCCTTTCGAATAAATCCTTACTGCAAGCCAGGACAGTAATGAAATTGACACATGCACCGATCACAGATAATTGCTCAGTCTTTGTAAACATTGGCATATCGTCTGCACAGTATTCCTTTCTTCCTGGCAGATAACTGCCGCTCTGAACTCAACGGTTATTTATTGGCTGTTTAACCTCATATGATCTTTGATAACCAGATCATAGGTAAAGAATCTGAGTGCAGTGATCAGGCAGTGTAAATCTATTCACACAGTCTGCATTACATTCCTAAAAGAAGAGTAGGTATTATTCTGGGTCTCAGGAGTGCTGGGGATGGAAGATGGTGGTGCTGATCATGGAAGACTGGCACCAGAGGTCACTAAGGGGTCTATGTACTAAGCAGTGTTATGAGACAGAGTGAAAAGTGATAAGTCTGTGATAAGGTGCCAGCCAATCAGCTCCCAACTGTCATTTTTGAAACACAGCCTGTGAGATGACAGTTGGGAGCTGATTGGCTGGCACCGTATCACTTACTTATCACTTTTCACTCTGTCTCTTATCACTGCTTAGTACATAGACCCCTAAGAGAGAGGAGCGTGTACTGAGCTTTCATCGTGGAATCCGATGTACTGCTGCTGCACTGTAAGGTTCAGAGCTGGAAGGAGATGTGGCAGCTATAATTAAGCATGCTTAATATTGTTAAGTTAAAAGGTTTAACTGTGACAACTCCTTCCTACTTCCGTTCTGGTCCTTCAAGCACTGACTACAGCAGCCAATCCACCTAAGGGGCACACCCTGGGTGTACGCCAGTGTACTACATTAGTCTATTGTTGTTCTCTTTAACACTCCTATATGGGTATTGGGGACAGATACAGATTATACTTTTTAGGGCCAAACGTGGTGTAACCTGGATGCAGTAAGATGAAACAGTGCCATGACATAATTAAATATGAAAGTGAAGGTTATGTTCTGCTGCTGTTTCTATTTTCTAGTTGCAATGCTTGGGCTGAAATAATGAATGTTATGGTTGTTTCTTTATTCATTAACTAATACAGTCTGGGATCCTGATAAGTTAAGATGTGAAGTACTAGAGAATAACTTTATCACATTATTGCAATGTTGTCTGTTTCTGAAACGATAGAGGGACAACTTTTAAGAGAGGTAAAGACTTCTTCATGTGGCATGGAAGTGCATTGCTTTGGTAATACCATACTTGCTTAATTTATGGACCAAGGCAGGGCCACAACTAGGGGGGCTAAAGGTGCACCGGGTGCCGGAATGCAGGTGGTGAAAAAGGGCTGACTCAGCTCCTGCACACCCCGTGCAGTCTTGTAGTGCGCGGTGACTTGGGGGCTGCAAATTCATTGTGGACGTTTCCGTCCGCATGGGCTCTGCTGCAAACGGCCATCCAAAAATGGCTGCTGCCAAGGATAAGACAGATGCTAGAGGTCCTGCTGGACCTCTAGTGTCTGTTAGGCTAGCGCAATGCACATAGCATTCCTGAAAGTGCCGGGAACGCTGGCGCTGCCGAGAGAAGATGCAGAAATCTGCATCTTCTCCCGTGAAACCCCCTGGCAACGAGCATGAAACCCCCTTGACAACGAGCATGAAACCCCCTTGACAACGAGCATGAAACCCCATGGCAACGAGCATGAAACCCCCGACAACAAGCATGGAACCTCTGGTAATGAGCATAAAACCCCTGACAACGAGCAGGTAATTTTAAAGTAATTAGAAGCCTTACTGTGGGGCATAAAATGGTGTCGGGCAAATATGTAAGTGGCACTTTGGTAATAGGCATTACAGTGTGTGGCATTATGGTGTGTGGAATTATGTAAGTCACTATACCAGGGACGTCTGACTAGTGCACTGCCTTATGAAGGAGCAAGGACAAAATCCAGGTACAGGAAGGGAGGGGGCGCAAAATTACTGTCTTGCATCGGGTGACAGATATCCCAGTTTCGGCCCTGACCAAGGGGCAAGTGTGGAACTGGCTTTGCCTCATTATGCCCCTGCTTAGTTTGTAATTAATTATTTTATTTATTAACAGTTTCTTATATAGCGTAGCATATTCCGTTGCGCTTTACAATTGTAAACGTTAATAGAACAAAACTGGGTAATAGACAGATATATAGGTAGGAAGGCCCTGCTCGCAAGCTTACAATCTATAGATGTGACTAGTGTCTTAAAACGGCAGTGTGGGGACAGTGGTGATATGATTTGCATAATAAGGCCCTGTGCACTGCTGTGGAGTGAAGTTGTCATTTGCATTATTGGACCCTGTCTCTACAGTGCAAGGATGCAAATTACATCGGCTCATTTCACAAGAAAGTGGATCAGGTTCCGGGAGAGAGTCCTACTTTCCAATATGTGAGAGGCTCTGAGAATGTAGATGAGAGAAGATAATATACCGTAGCGCCGTCAGGTCATAGTAGTCTAGCCTGTAGTTAGGTGTGCTGGCCTCTACAGACTACAGTAGCTGCAGTAAAGCCACAAGGCGACTAGGGAAAGACAATACAACGATTACAACATCGTAATCATACCGTTGTTCCCCATCCCCTGCAGTGCCTACACTAAACAATTAGTTGTTCATTGTAGGCACCCTCCCTCATCCCCGAACATGGTAAATCTGTCGTTATCGGCAGATTGACCGGCATGTTCGTGCAATGATTGATGTCGGAAACGATTAGCGGGAGCGCGCATCGCTGGTCGTTTCCGACATTATAGTGCACGATTTGTGCATGATTAATGAGCGATTGCGATGTCGTAATTGTGCAATTGCTCATTAATATCACCTAGTGGATGTGCGCCTCAGGAGACCACTGCAGGGCAAGGGAAGAAGTCCAATATAATTTTCACCAGATTCTCTTCACTTCTGTGCCTGGGGAGGTTCCTATGGAAGGATTGTGATGTGTACGCCCATAGCCTACAGCAGTTTACCCCATCTTCGCATTCTGGAACTTGATAAATCTGACCGTATTGCATTTCCCATAGAAACCTATGGAGGTTGCGCTGCATGCGGAAATCGGAGATATCTGCTGCTGTCCCTCCTTCAGACATTCAGGGGATGTTCAGAGGCGGGTCATTCCGTGTCAAATCAACACTGATTTTACCTCACCAGCTCAGATTTTGTTAAAATGTGGTATATGGAGAGTATATATGTAGTCCAAAGGTGCCCATCCACATAGCGATATTTGCAAGCGATTGCACGATAATGACGTCGTTATCGTGCAATCGCTTGCAAATCGTGCATGCATCGTGCACATTGGAAATAACCAACGATGCGCGCGCCCGCTGGTCGTTTCCGACATCCATCATCGAGCTAACATGCTGGACAATCTGACGATATCGTCAGGTTCAGCATGTTGCCAGATGATTGATGAGCCTGCACTGAACGTCTGCTTATTCAGTGTAGGCTTATCACAGACATAGAAACAACAGCACAATTACAATGTCGTGATCCTGCTCTCGTTTCTCCATCGGCTAGTGGATGGGCACCTTAAGAAAAATACAAAATATTATTTAAATATATTATGCCGTTTCCAAAATATGGCTATGTAAAGTTTTCATTAATCTGTCAAAAATGCACAACCAGCATATTTTCAAATCGCCATAGCAGCTCTCCTGATTAAGCTAGAGAGGTGGGAGTTGTGTCATTTTACTATGGTTTTTTATGCCCTTTCCTCTGATAAACAACACAATAGGCTTTGTGAGGGAAAACTATTTCCAAATTCAAACTGAAATTTTTATCATGATTATCTCAGAAAGTGCTTTGACAAAAAAGTGGAAGGATAATGGATTCATAGTTAAAATAATTTTAAAGCAAGGTATTTTATTTAAAAAAAAGCCAGGTGTATTACAAGTAGTAATAGTAATAATAGATTTGATGGCTTCATTTTTTTAATTATATAAATCAAATTGAATAGAAATACTTGACATTGTATTAGTCAGTCAACAATGTTAGCTGAAGATAGATAGTTTGGCAATGCCTCAGTGGTTAAAGTGTCGTAGAGTGTGTGGAGTGGTCAGTGCACAGGTATATTCACAAAGAGATTTTTAATGTGATATCACAAATGTAAAGCCGAAGATATTATTCCATCTAAACATAATTGGCATTTCTGCCTAAATATTACTGTTTTTAAAGTGTCATCGGAAGCATTACATACATTCTTCCAGTTCGAGTTATAGGGTTGACTTTGCATAAGACATCTATTAGAGGTCAAAAGTTTTGAGAATGACACAAGTATTGGTTTTCACAAAGTTTGCTGCTTCAGGGTTTTTAGACCTTTTTGTCAGATGTTACTATGGTATATTGAAGTAAAATTACAAGCATTTCGTAGGTGTCAAAGGCTGTAATTGACAATTACATGAAGTTTATGCAAAGAGTCAATATATGCAGTGTTGACCCTTCTTTTTTAAGACCTCTGCAATTCCCCCTGGCATGCTGTCAATCAACTTCTGGGCCACATACTGACTGATGGCCATGTGGGTGTTTGTTTGTCACTCGCCTCGTGATGATTGACCACAAGTTCCCAATGGGATTAAGGTCTGGGGACTTTCCTGGCCATGGACCCAAAATTTTGATGTTTTTTTTCCCGAGCCACTTGGTTATCACATTTGCCTTATGGCAAGGTGCTCCATCATGCTGGAAAAGGCACTGTTCATCACCAAATTGTTCTTGGGTAGTTGGGAGAAGTTGCTCTTGGAGGATATTTTGGTACCATTCTTTATTCATGGCTGTGTTCTTAGACAAAATTGTCTTAATTGGGTTAGGATTTTGATGCAACCCTTTATGAAGTACACAGGTGACAGAGCCAATAGCGTTGCTACTGGACAAACAACACAAGTACAGAAAGACACATGATTTAATGTTAACATTGTAAATTCACTGAATACCAGATTTTATTTTAAGTTTAGTTCTTTAAAATATATTTTTGTAATACTTGTTTGTTTGGCCGATCTATAACTTTGTTAATCTACTCAGAAAATATGTTTTTAGGCCAGGTAGTTTTGCTAATCTCTAAATGTCTTGCATGGTTGATTCTTGCTTACATGAATGCAGAAAGAGAGCTAAGCCCCAAGCATCCCAGCTGTCCACAATGCCTGGGGTACACCACACAGTCCTCATTGAAGTCCAGAAAAACATAACCAGGGCATTCACCACTTTCCAGAAAACGTGTCCAAATGTATTATCTTATATAATGGTAGGAAAAGGTAACATTGATGTTTCAGGCCTTTATCAAGATGTTCAAATGTGCAGCATATACTGCCAGAAGAAACCTAAAAGAGCACAATTTGTCTCTTACCTGCTGCTCCTTATATACTGCTAGTAATCCAGGAGAGTCCCACTAAAAGTCTGCCTGTGTTCCATTGTGGAACGCACATACCGGCTTCACTGTCACTACTTTGTCAATTTTGTCAAATGAATGTGATACTAGAATTTTTTTTTAATAAAGTACAGGTGGAGTCTCCCATATCCAAATATTCCGAAATACAGATTTTTTTTGCCATGACTGAGATAATGAAACCTTTGATTTTTGATGGTTCAATGCACACAAACTTTGTCTAAAGCACAAATTATTAAAGATATTGTATAAAATTACCTTCAGGCTGTGTGTATAGGGTGTAAATGACACATAAATGAATTTCATTTCTGTACACAAACTTTGTTTGAGCCACAAAATTGTTGAATATATTGTATAAAATTACCTGCAGGCTGTGTGTATAATGTGTATATAACACATAAATGTATTCCGTGTGTATATTTGGATCCTATTCCCAAGATATTTCATTATGGTATGCAATTATTCCAAAAGACGGAATATTCCGTTATCCAAAATACCCCTGGTCCCAAGCATTTTGGATATGGGAGACTCAACCTGGACAAAATCAAAACAAGCTGCTTCCCATTTGCAGATCAGCGCGATACAATATCATTGTTATTAACTTGCTTGTAGCGCACATCATCTCGTACTCTCCCGTTCACTTGAAATTGTTAGGGATGTTTACATAATTGATTTAGTTTAGGGAATTGCATGAATGTTCCATAAAATAGATTTTCTGCGAAACATGTGAAAACATGTTAGCAGCTATTATGTTAGTGGTCATTTAAAAAATGTATATAAAGCCTGCTGTCCCTCCCATAGCTTTTATTGGTTCCTGCTCTCTGGGAAGCGACCACAATAATACCACAACTCCCCGTTTTATTGTTTAAATCCAATAGTAACTGGGAAAGGTCATGAAATTAATGTAAATAAACCTTTCAAACTGGTGATTTTTTTTTTTTTTTTATATATAATATTCATAATCTGGAACTGTAGATTGTAAACTAAGAATACTGACTTCTGTTTAATAGTTCTAGAATCTTAGGGGAGATTCAATTAGCTGTGAGGTTTCCGATGCTAATATAATGTGGCTAGTACATACGTGGGTTACTCTTATTCCACAGAAGAGTGAGCAAAAGTTATTTTTTATCCTGAAATTACCCACTACTGCGAGCATGAAAATAGATCAGGATTTCTGCCTGTATTCAGAGGCATCTACATCTATGTGGATACACTGTCTGTATACATCCACTTGTGAGAGCAGTCAGTGCATCCACTTGTGAGAGCATCCACTTATGAGAGCAGTCAGCAGACAGGGCTAAATTATTATTATTATTACAGTTTATTTATAGAGCGCCACAAGTGGTCCTCAGTGACGTACATACGGTAAAGGTACACAGAACATTACATTACAATACAGTAACATAAAATATAAACAGAACACAAGTAACAATTAGCAACATAATTCTCCATACACAGTACAGCGCCCTGTACCAGCCCAACCCCTTAGCACCTGACGATGCATAGAGCCAACAGCAGTGGTAAGTTCAGTGTTGCTTGGAGCTTCTTCAGGATGCTCTAATTAGTGGCATAGACTGTCTGCCAGGAGTGTCTAAAGGATGCTCCAGTGGCGCCACAGCAGTGATCCTGGCTAGAACGACACCCTGCTAGCCAGAAGCAATGGCAGTGGGAAGGCAGCGGTGCTTTGTGCGATGGCATCGGGTGCACATCCCTAGATACGGCTCTAAAAGTAGCAATCTTGGGGATCGGTATGATTCCCGATGCCAGAAGACCGGCACCAGTGAAGATCCCGACTGCGCTAAAGGTAAGTATAAACTAACCTAAACCCCCCTAACCCTCCCTTAGGGGTGCCTAACCCTAACCTCCCCCCCAAGTGTCTAACCCTCCTGGGGTGCCTAACCTCCCCCCGGGGGTACCTAATCCTAACCACCCCTTCCCCTAGCCTAACCCTAACCCTCCCGGGTGAGTGCCTAGCCCTAAGTCCCCCCCCCCCCCGGGAGCCCCTAACCTAACCCTGCCCCCCTGCGGCTGTCCGCACCCGGCTCACCTTCGATTGGGACGCTGAGCTCCCAGCGTAGGTAAAATAAGAGGCGTCGGGATTTCGACGCCTGTCATTAGACCCTTGCCGGGATTAGACAGTTGGGATGCCGATGGTCGGCATTTAGACCGTCGGCATCCTGACTGCATACCGTACCGCAGTCTTGCTAATAGGAACTCCTCCTCTGTGCAAGAGATCTGTTTGCCAGATCTTTGCTTACCCTTGGACAAATTTGTTGATACCCTTCCATGAAAAAAAAAGAAAGTGACAAAAGTAATTGTTATCCATCATTGTTTATGAGCCAACCGTTAGGCAATCACTGCAATTAAGCAATTTCTGTAGCTCTCACTGAGACTTCTGCATCTGTCAGCAGGTAGTTTGGCCCACTCTTCCTGAGCAAACTGCTTCAGTTGTCTTAGGTTCGATGGGTTCCTTTTCCAGACTGCATGCTTCAGCTCTTTCCAAATATAACACCAATAAATATAAATCGGGCACATACTAGTTATAAACACTTTAAAATGATTCCTTTGTATCTTTTTCTTGCTGCTCCTACGGAGTATTTCTATAATACTCTTTCCAAATATGTTTGATAGTATATAGATCAAGGCTCCTAGAAGGCCACATCAGAATAGTCCATTGTTTTGTTCTTATCCATTCCTGGGTGCATTTAGCTGTTGATCTCTCTGATTTTAGTGAATCCAAATAAAGTTCCAACTTCAGGTACGTACCATTGGGGAATCTCTTTTGAAGGCATTTTCCACTGTTGATAACAAGTAATCACCTAAGCAGCTCTGCAGTAGCTCACATGAAGTTTTCTGCACATCCAGCACTTAATGTGACCTCAGGTGCTGCTCACTGGGTATAGAGATTCAGCTGGTCACTGGAGGTCTGACCTTTCTGGTGGACCCAGTGGTCTAACTGCGATCACTGGACTGCATCTGCGACAGGTTCAGCGCCAATTGCTACTATCTTTGGATGTTTCCTTGCCTTTTTTTCTACTTTTCTACCATTCTCCCTATACTTTGGGTAATCTCTGCTCAATTTTTCTCAATGGTGGTTGGCTACAATCCCATGGACCCTAAACTTCTTAATAATAATTGCAACTGTAGTCACAGGAACATTTAAGCTGTTTGGAGATGGTCTTATTGTCTTTACCTTTTAACATGCTTGTCTATCATTTTCTTTCTGATCTCCTCAGACAACTTTCTCATTTGCTTTCTCTGGTCCATGTTCAGTGTGGTGCACACAGTGATACCAAATAGCACAGTGAATACTTTGTTCCATTTAAATAGGCTGAATGACTGATTCAAAGATTGAAGACATGGGTGATGCTAATTCAAGAAAGCAATTTGTTTTTGAAATATCTCTGTGATCCATGAATAACCAATAATTGATCTCCTTTTCACAGTTTTTATTCTATGAAATAGCAAAGGCATGCAGGTATACATGAGATAATAGCTTTTAATTTAATCTGTTTTCAGGAGGTATAAAGCATTGTTTCAATGAGCTGTAAGGATACCAACAAATTTGTCCATGTCTGTATGCAAAGTGTGAACGCCTAGATACACCCATTTTGTTGTAAGTGTAGATCCAACTGACTTCCTTGCTATTCTGATTAGCCCCACAGATCCATTGAGATGAGTACGTCCGCCCCAGATGCATGTGTAGTGCAAACAATCGCATGCGACTCAGAATCAGGCATTATGGGTCTCATTCAGCTTGGGACAGAATTGCAAAGCTGCACACAAGCAGCTTTGCAATTCCGTCCTTGCAATTATAGTGATGCAACAGGAGACAATGTTGTTTCAACGCAGCATCGGATAATCTGCAAGAACATCGGCCGGCTAAGTCACCAATGGGGTCACGCAAGCCGGTTGCCGCAGATGAGAGAGAAAGAGGCTAGGAAATCTTTGTCAGCCAACGGAGATCCTGGCCTCTTCCCTCCCTTCCCAACGGCGGTGACACGCCTCCATTTCGGGAAATCTGAATCTGGCCCTATGTGCGTACCACATATCGCAGAACCTCATGGGTAATTGGATCGCCCCATTAAGTTTTATGATTAATGTTTGCAATTAGAAAGCCATGTGTTGATACATGGTCACATAATGCTCATTCTTAAATGCAGAGATGTTTTTATGACAATGAAGACTCAACAAAGCTGAATATTTTGTATAGTTTTCAAGCTTGCCATCTGGTAAAATTGTATGATGGATAGCATACTGTTGCTTCAAGCCAGGCAAGAAGAGTAGTCACATATATTATTTCAGTCACAGAGAGTACCATGCAGGGAGTGAAAATAAATTATTTTCTGAACAAACAAATGTCACGATTGTCAAAAATATAGCATTTTAGCTTTCATTATTTTGCCCCAAAATTCAACCTTTTTTTGTATGACAAGATTATTAAATTGCACACTTATCTTATATATAAAAAATCTGATTAAAATATACCTGTTTGAACTATTAAAATATTAATTAGCCTTTTTTTATGAGCAGCCAAAAAAATCACAGTGCCGTATAGAGCAAAAATACAAAACAGGGTAAACAAGGTAACAAACTAACAAGTCAACAACATAATTACTATACCTACAATTGTAATCACGTAATCAATTGACTGATATACTGAACCTAAAGGAAGGGATTAAACAATAGGAGGCAGTGCCCTACCTGCGAGAGACTACATTCTAAAAGGGAAAGGTAAGAAGTAGGGGTATTGGAGAAATACAAGAGGATAAGGATGGGGAGGGAAGACTGAATCATGTAGAGAACCTGTAGGCAAGGGTGAATAAGTGGGTTTTGAGGGAGTATTTGAAGTAATGGATGTTGGGGAAGATTCTAAGCAAACAAAGGAGAATGTTCTGTAGGTTAGAGTCAGCTTGGAGAAGGCTTTTATGTAAATGATGTTGAAGATGTAGGCGGGAGAGTAGAGTGAAAGAGCTTTGGAGGTGAGGGTAGGAAGATTAAACTAGATATTGTAGAGAGAGAAGGATTGGTAGAGAAGAAGCAGCGTTAGCTAAGTCTAGCTGTAGCATTAATGAGGTGGTTGAGGGGAAAACCAGCGAGAAGACTGTTGCAATAGTCGAGACAAGATGATGAGGGAAAGGACAAGTGTTTTAGATGCGTCAAGGGAGAGGAATAGGCAAATTCTGGTGACGTTCTTTAGATAAAACCGACTAGAGTGTGAATGTGGGGAGTGAATTAGAGAGTGGGATCAAAGTTGATGTCCAAACAGGGGGCTTGATGAACTGAGGAGATGATTGTGTTGTGCACTGGAAGGGTGAGATAGATAGGGAGGGGTAAAATGTTCTATTGACTACATATAAGGCCGTAACATAACAAAATATGGAAAAGTGAAGCACTGTGAATACTGTCCGGATGCACTGTGTGTTTGTGTGTGTTATATATATATATATATATATATATATATATATATATATATATATATATATAGCTTATATATTAGGTATTCCTACATTCCTGTCTGTGATTCATACGCAAAGAAAATAGTTCATGATAACGAATCCCTGCAATGACAGGTGTGCATGTTCTATGTCCGTGCGAAAGTAGAAACATTTATCTCAAAATTCTCGTATTAAGCTCCCTTCTCTGGTCTCTGTCAATTTGTATCCAGCAGTAGTGGTACTACAAGTCCAAGCATACCTTGTCAGCTGGATGTGTTGAAACTTGTAGTGCCACTGCAGTTTGAGAACTCCTGACATGTGAAGAGATTACTCCTGTAATCACACGGTATCCATTCACCCGAGGGTGATTGATCACCGCAACTTTTTCCTCCTCTAGGACACTGCGACCCATGGGTGGGGAAGGCACAGGGCAGACTGTTTTAGCAGGGCGTCGCATTTTGCCCTTTTAAGATCGGGTAGGGTGCGGCGCCTGGCTAAAACATCCTAGCGGCATAAAACTAAAAAGGTCACAAGATTATATAGCAACACTTATCATAAAAGCCTTATTCTTCTGTCAGAGTGTATGGCTAGTGTATCTAGTGTAAACATCTTATTGCTATGGATTATACCATATTTTGTTCCTTTGTACATTTATATTAAATACAATAGAAGCAGCATTTTTATGGTTTCCAAAAAAAAAATTAAATTTTTATTTTTAAAAACTGGTTTAGGCCAGGTACACATATAAATGGATGGCAACTGTGCTGATGGATCGAGCCAGTACACACTGAGTGATGTAATGAATGACGGCATCCTTCATTACACTGTACAGCGCCGCATATGATATAGTCTGATTGGCCGTGCAGCACGACCAACCAGAGGATATTGCATGCAACTCGCAGGAGCGAGCAATCCTGCATACACACCTGACGATCTTGACGATTTATCATTCCAATGTGACAAATTATCAAGTTATCGTTCTGGTATGTACACACCCTTACTGCTTCAATGATAAATGTTGGGCATGTTTCATTCTTTAATTCCTGACCATGTTAAATAGTTCTTTCATGAGTCAAGATATTGTATGTATGTATGTATGTATGCATTGTAGAAAAAAAACATGTTGACAAGCTAATTAGTTCTTGTATCTTTCTTACATTTTAGAGATGGTGATCTTTCTCTGAGTAGGCTGATGGTTAACAGCTCCGATAAAATCCTCAGGAAAGAAGGCTCATCAGTCTTTAGTCATTCTGGAGAAGGCTGGAAGATCAATTCTTCACTGGCTTTGGAGATAAGGTGAGTACACCGGTGTAGTCCATTGTTTGATTTACTATACAGCTTGCAACTCTTTGTGAATAAAAATTTAAGACAGGGCTTTACTGCAGGACACCTGAGGGAGGATTGTGGAAGAAAGTGGATTTAGGCCCTGATTCAGAGACGGACGCTCTGACCAGAGCGCTCGCTCTGAATCTGGGCCCTCCTCCATTAATATGGAGCGTCCTCCTGGACGCTCGTATAGCTGTGGGTCACCACCCACAGCATATACGAGCGTGCAAAAAGATGGTCGCGATGGTCTTGACCATCGCGACCATCGGAATTGCGAGGGAAACCCTGCGGTTGGGTTTCCCAGCCGCAAGGCCAGGAGTGATTTTGGCTCTATCAGAGCCAAAATCACTCCCACTGACATCACTAGTGATGTCAGTGGGGCCGGCTTCAGACGGTAGGCGTTCCCATGGGAACGCGTCCGCCTGGCAGGCACGCCCCCGGCACGCCCACCAAAGGGGGCGTGCTGTCAATCAACATCGACAGCACGCCCCCTTTGGTGCGAGACCTGGAGCGATGGAAAGTCCTTCGCTCGCCGGGTCTCGCGCATGCGCACAACGGAGCTCCCTCTGTCGTGCGCATGCACAGTGGGGACCATCGACCCACTTGCGAGCGTAATGCCGCTCGCGAGTGGGTCTGAATGACCCCCTTAGACTCTTTAGTGTTAAATAAACTCATCTTCTATTAAAAAAAAAAAAAATTAAGACTGTTTTACTCTACCAGTTAATTTTCATTACATTACAAAACAAAATGGCTACACTGGATAAAACTGTTCCCAGCCAGGGTATTGAAAATAAGCAACTTTTCCTGCTCACACCAACATATGCTGAAAAGTACAGAAAGAGAAAACCATGTATTCAGCAAAAGCTGCAGGAGGCCATGTAGAAGCTGGTAGTTTATAGTCATCATTGATTTTAAATAGTTCCAGCATGGAACACATAGCTTTACAATTGGGAACAAACATGGTAACAAGACCAGACTGGTTTGTTAAAAGAATGATGAAAAGGTCAAAGTGCCTAGTTAAGCTTACAATCAACAGGGAAAAGAGTTTGATGCAATGCCATATATTGCATATTAGCTGAATTACCTGGCGTAGTCCAGATTTAGATCTTCAAGTTATAAAGTTTTATTATTTGATTTCATACAAATCCAGCCAGTGGAAGGCCCAGAACAGCTTCCCTGGGTCAAAGTTCTGCCCGGCGGCCCGGGTCAAAGTTCTGCCCAGCGTACACTAATGGGAGGTTCGTCCGGGACCTCAACCCCCTAGTATGTCTTCCGGGATCCAATGTTACCACTCTGTGTTACCACTCTGTGAAGTTTTTGTCCAAAATGATTTGATGTCGTCCAAATCCATCCAGTGGAAGGCCCAGGAGAGGCTCCCTGGGTCAAAGTTCTGCCAGGCGCACTCTGACATGAGGTCTGACAGGGACCCCAACCACTGCATTAAGCATCCCAGACCACATGCTACCCCTCTGTGAAGTTTTCATCCAAATCCATCCAGTAGAAGGCCCAGAATAGGCTCCCCGGGTCAAGGATCTGCCCAGCGTCTCCAGATCAAAGTTCTGCCAAGCGTACACCAATGGGAGGTCCGACTGGGACCCTAACATACCAAAACCTGGCCCCGATCCAACTAGACCACCTCACACTGGTTTTATCGCAATCGGTGCAGGGGTGTCCGAATGCATAACCAGACAGACAAACAAACAGATTAATGAATTTTATATATAAGATTAGTGCAGTCAGATTGCAAAGGTAAAAGTGCTTAGTGAGGCTAGGTGATCCAGAGTGGGATGCAACGCGCATCGTATTTTGAATGCGATACATCCCGCCACTGATCGCATGCAACACCATATGCATGAAGATTTACGGTTAAAGCCAATGGCAATACTTCATTGCACGCGCAGCCATCGGGACACTGGGAGGAGTTCTATTGAATACCTCTCAGGGAAGTCTCCAAAAAGAAACCCATAGACTTTTATTGGACAATGCAAGAGTGCACTTAAAAAGGGGCATGACATCACCTCATGCCCCTGTTTTCTTGACTCTGGGGGCAGACACAGCACTTCCCAAGCTGCTGAGCTATTCCAGGCTCTCTCCCCTCAATGCTTAGAGGACATGTGCATGGCATCTTTTCACCCACTACTCTACTATGCTAGGCAATTCTACTGAGTGGGCATGAGTGTGAACCAGGGACACTGTTTTGGGGTAGAGCAACGGTCTAGCTGAGAGTTTCAAGACAAGTGAAGAACAGTGGCAAATCCAGGGTGATTCCCAGCTCTCTCCCATCAACAGCAGCAGTCCAGCTGAGAGCTATACATAGGAGCCAACTTGTCCGCTATGACCTGCAACCACCACTGGCCAATCATTGGGGACCTCCCTACACTCCCCTTCCTGGATCTACTGCTGGTCCATACGTAAACTGTCCTATTACTAGTAGGGCCGGCAACAGAAATCTCGGGACCCTGTACATTGATGTCTCAGGCGGTCTCACCTTCTCACCAACAGCCCTGACCTCGCACCCACACATAACTCCCCTGCATGTATGATATATGAAGATTGATAATGTTAACTGAATGATATGCAAGCCTTTTAATAAAGTAAAATACACTATGGCAGGCCTGGCCAACCTGTGGCTCTCCAGCTGTTTTGAAACTACAAATCCCAGCATGCCCTGCTACAGTTTTGTTATTAGGGAATGCTAAAACTGTAGCAGAGCATGCTGGGACTTGTAGTTTCACAACAGCAGGAGAGCCACATGTTGGCCAGGCCTGCACTATGGCTTACCATGCTGTCACTGATGATGCAGGCAGGTCTTCTTGATCACCGTGCTGTGGATGCCTCAGGGGTAGGAGGGATGGCGTCTGTAGCCAGCAATCCTTAGTCCTCAGCTCCTCGCCTTCCTCAAATTCAGCCTTTCATCACCATCCTCAGACCACCATCACCTTCCCCAGCCTTCAGCCCCTTTCACCTTCCCCATCCTTCAGCCCCTTTCACCTTCCCCATCCTTCAGCCCCTTTCACCTTCCCCATCCTTCAGCCCCTTTCACCTTCCCCAGCCCTCAGCCCCCTTCACCTTCCCCAACCCTCAGGTCATTTCCGTACCGGGTCGCATCTGAACCACTGGCAAGTCGAGCCCAGCGCTGCCAGGGCCAGAGTACAAAAGAACAGGTCGCAGCTGGAGCACTAAGTCTGCCGTCCACGGTACCGATTTGTGCCCGTCTGGGACTCGGGGCCCGGTACGGGTGTACCCTTAGTCCCCCCCTGTCGCCGGGCCTGGTTAGTAGCAGTGATGCAGCAGATTGTTTTTGACCTAATTTAACTTTTTACAATTCACATTAAAAATAAATAAATCAATGCAAAGTACTTATACTCATATAGATTGTCTTTTTTACCAGTAAACATAGCACTATTCAGAAAAAGCAGATTTTGTAGAGCTGATATATAGTATATCTGTATTAAAAACACATGTATGTGGCCTTTATGGCTATATTTTGACTTTGGATTTGTTTAGTTGTAGTTATTATAATTTGTTACAGAGCCATCATTTTTAATGTAACTTTGAAACTGTATCTTTGTGTATATATTTTGGAGTATTAAATGAATCATTATTATTTCTTCATATTGGTGCTGTGCATTTTAATGACCATTTCTTGTGCTTCTTTTCTTTGTTATATTTGGTCAAATGTCTTCTACACTGATTTTTGTAATAAGATTCAGCTCGATTTTAATATTACAGAATGGTTGTTTTAGCCTCTACCCTGCTGTTTGCTAAGTAACGGAAACTCTTTGTATAGATTGGTGTATCCACATATATATGTGTGGCTGGTCTGAAAGGAAGAAACTTATGGCTTAAATGTGCCTGTTTCCTTTAACTTTTTGATATTTTGACCTATCCAAGTAGTATTTAGTTGTTAACTGCAGGCTGTGATGACTGAGGATGTGCTGCTGCTGTTGAAGTGGGAGGAAATAGCATGTTTTTATAAAAACGCTGCAGTGGGATATGAGGTTAAGGCTGAACAGGATATTTCGGGGTATATAAACTCATAGATGGACATTTCATTTTCTACGGATCTTTTAAGCCTAGATGAAGATTATGTTCTCTCACCTGCTGGATGCTGGCATAAAACCTTATGTAACATGATTTAGCCACTGCTGTGCAGAAGTAGCAGTAGCAAAAGCAGAATCATTAGTTTCAGTCAGGGGTGGCGGAGGTTTGGAGTGGTACGAGGTACTGCGCTGGTGTACATGATTAGCCACACCCCTCCAGCATCAGGGCCTGACAGATCTATTATCGGCCCCTTGTAGTAGTCTGTTTTCAGGTCTATGGGCTCCATGTAAAAATGAGTCATACTGTAACCCCTTTGGCACTCGTTTCTGATGCTAAAAGGTGTTATGACATCAGTTCAATATTTAGCAACTAGTGGTATTCTTAGTTTAAAGCTGTTTATGAATATACCTTTACTCCATCCTAGATGGCAAAAGTGGTACGGTCCCCATTGCCGACTTCAGCAATACCATTCTTACTTTGCGAAGTTGCTGCTGTTTTAAGCACTATGCACATGTGCAGATGGCCATTGTTCATGCGCATTAGTCACTAATCTGTGAGTGTTAAGCTGAGTACACACTAGATGATGTGTGTATCCAGTGACGGCAGATGCGACTGGGTAATATATCGGACGCTCCGTACACACTGCACGATCTGATGTATGACTGCTTGATATGTCTTCCTCTTTCTCCTGCCGAATCCAGAACCATGGTGTTGGCCATCAGATCTTCAGCTTGGCGTGCGACGAACAACACGCGGGAGCGGGCAATAGTGCGTACACACTGGACGGTGTAAACAATTTATCGTTCCGATTCCTCAATAAAAGGCTAATCATCCAATATATCGTGTATAGTGTAGCTTTAGGGTCTCTTAAAGATCAAATAGTTCACAGATATTCTGACAGTGATACAGTGTGAAAGACTCTTTCTACTTCAGGGTCCATAGGGTATCCACAGGATACCTTGGGGTATAGGTGTGACGTCAGTCATCGGGCACCATAGAGTTAAGCTTTCAGCCTCCCAGGATACACTAGGGTCCCCTTCCTATACCCCGCCCCCGAGCCAAGGCATCTCAGTTTAGTTTGGTGCCCGGCCGGAGTCAGGTGCACCTGTTGGAGTGGGGGCTAAGAAGAGTCCCTGAAGTTTTCTACATGCAGCTGTGGCTGCACATCTGGAAGTACAGCATGGACAGTCAGTCCTGACGTCCATGCTGTCTTCCCTACACCCCCGCCGGTACCGGAACGCCGGTACTGATCCGGGGATGCTGGTGAGCATCTGGGGTCACAGCTAGCGGTGACCCCAGATGTTCCAGACCATGGCCGGAATCAAGGGGGACAGCAAGGTAAGCAGCGGGGTCCCGCGGTGGGTCCCCGCTGTTACATGGTCCAGAGTCCCCAGGCAGGGGGCTCCCTGGGGACTGGCTGCAGCGTGGAGCCAGGTATATAACCTGCGCTTCCACTACCCCCTGGGACAGCGGACCGCAGCAGAGCGGTAGCGCTGCGGCGTCCCGGGGGTTAAATGCATGCCAGGGGAGCGCGCCTTCCCTGTCTCACAGCCGGCGCCTCCCCCGCTGCACACAGCCCTCTCTGCAACACGCCGACTGGCCCTGTGGCAGCGCTCCTCCCCCAGGCCAGCCTCCTCTCTGCTCCTCGGCGGCCATCTTCGAGAGCGCATGGTGAACGCTGCTGGAAGTCTGGACGGAGGCATCGTGGTCTGGGTCCCCCCGCATACCTCTCCTCCGCTGTGGTCAGATCTGTGTATGCAGCGCTGTGTCCTACCAGACTCTGTGTCTGTGTAGTTGATTTATCAGCGCTGGTTAGTGCAGGAATTGAGTTTCTTTGCATTGTATGTGACTGTGCTAGCGCTGCTGCCTGTACTTTCCATTTCTGACTGTCAGCCTTATTACTGTCCCTGTTCTTTCTGCTAAAGCCCTTGCGGTGCGGTGCTGCAGGGTGGTCTCTCGCCTTTTTAAAACAATTGGTGAGAGGGGTCACATACTTTCTACCATCATGTCTGAAAGTGACTTTCCTCTCCGGCTACAGTGTACTACGTGTAAAGTACCTTTAGCGGAGGGGGAGGGTAGCGCGGAGGGCCTCTGCCGGCAGTGATTGTCGTATTACGGTTACAGCATCGGTATCGGCTCCTTATGAGGATGACGAAGGGACGTCTGATGATGGGGAGATTCTTGATCCTTACGATCAGGAACCTCTCCATACTAAGGACGCAGACGCTAGGTCCAAGGTTCTGGACTTATTCGGGCAGTCCGCACAGCCTTGGTGATTGAGGATGAAGTTCCCCCAGCGGCTAAATCCAAGTATGCCTTTTTTAAGGATGTGAAGGGTGACGCCACAGTCTTTCCTCTTTCGGGTCAGTTGTTGGACCATTCAGAGGAGGCGTGGAAACAGCCTGGCAAGCGATACCAGCCGCAGAGGCGTCTGGCTGTGGCTTATCCGTTCGCGGATAATTATTTTGCTAAATGGGAATCCCCTCCACAGGTGGATTCTCATGTGACACGTCTTGTCCGTAGTGCCACATTACCAATGCCATCCATGTCCTCCCTTAAGGATGCTACGGACCGCAAGGTGGAGGTCTGCCTGAAGTCCGCTTATTCCCTTGCGGGGGGGGGCAGCGCGGCTGGCTATGGCCATTTGCTGAGTTGCCAGAGCTATGGAGCGCTGGGCGGATTCGTTGGAGGCGTCCTTCGATTCCGGCTGAGCAGGCGGAGTTGATTGGTAATCTCCGTGATTCGGCCACTTATATCAACGAGGCGGCCTTAGACATTAGTACCCTGGCGTCTCGAATTTCTTCAGCAGCGGTGGCTGCTCGTCGCACCTTGTGGTTGCTATCCTGGAAGGGGGACGCTGATTCCAAAAAGGGTTTGGAGGCATTGCCCTTTAACGGAGAAGTTCTCTTCGGTCCAGATCTTGACAAGATTGTAGCCACACTGGCGACAGCCAAATCGGCATGTCTCCCGTCGGCCTTCTGGTTCAGGACCATCGTCCTTTCGGTCTTATAGGGCCCAGGGCAGGCCCAAACCACAGTCTTTTCCCCGACAGGCTGGTCCCAAGAAATCGGCCAAGCCCCGGAAGCAGACCTGGAGTACCAGACGTCCGGCCCCTAAGCCAGATGACAAGCCTGCGGCCTGATGGTCCGGGCCTCCCTTTGGGGGATCCCAAAGTGGGAGGCCGCCTGCTGCAGTTCGCCCGGTGTTGGTCGGTCACCACGACAGACACTTGGGTTCTCGAGGTGGTCTCCCACGGGTATGTCCTCTCTTTCCGGCACAGACCCCCGGCTCGATTTTTCACCACGGGTCTACCATCAGACCGGAACAAGGCCACAGAGCTGCGGAAGGTCTTGCACACTATGCTCCAGGCTGAAGTTATAGTGCCTGTTCCATTCTCCCAGAGGGGCCAGGGTTTCTATTCCAATCTCTTTTTGGTGCAGAAACCCAATGGGTCGTATCGTCCGATTCTCATCAAGTCTTTGCGGGTGCCGAAGTTTCGGATGGAGACCCTATGGTCCATCATTCTGGCACTGGAACCTGGGGACTACATGGTGTCATTGGACATACAGGACGTTACCTGCATGTCCCTATTCTTTTGCGCCATCAACAGTTCCTCAGGTTTGCAATCCGCAGCGACCACTTTCAGTTTCGGGCGTTGCCTTTTGGCCTGGCGACAGCACCGCGTGTGTTCACCAAGGTGATGGCGGTCATGGCGGCTTCTCTGCGGCTGCAGGGAGTCCGCATGTTGCCGTACTTGGATGACCTTTTATTAGTGGCAGGATCTCTGGAGCTCCTTCTAGGCCACTTGGACCTGACCATTGCGCTACTGCAACAGCACGGCTGGTTAATAAACTGGCAGAAGTCCACTCTAATCCCGTCTCGGCGGATTCTGCACCTCGGAGCCTTATTGGACTCGGGACAGCAAAGGATCTTTGTGACTGGGGAAAAGATCTCTGCTTTACAGTCGAGGGTGCGCAGTTGTCTGCACAGCCGCCGGGTGTCTCTCCACTCGGCGATGAGGTTACTGGGCTCCATGGTGTCGGTGTTCAACATGGTGGAATATGCCCAGTTTCACTACAGACCTCTGCAGCATCTGATCCTGTCCAAGTGGAACGGGCTGCCTCAGTCTCTAAAATCCCAGATGATAGTGCTCACCCCGGAGGTTCGCCTGTCCCTTGCCTGGTTGTTGCAGACGACCCATCTCAACAAGGGACGTCCGTTCTGGGTACCAAATTGGGTCCTGTTGACAACGGACGCCAGTCTTCGGGGCTGGGGAGCAGTTTCGGGTCCACACTTGTTCCAGGGCAGGTGGACTCCGACAGAAGCGGAGCTTCCAATAAATATCTTGGAACTCCGTGCGGTCTTCAATGCCCTCCAGCAGGCACATCGGGTTCTCCAGGGTCGCCCAGTGCAGGTCCAGTCGGACAACGCTACCACCGTGGCCTACATAAACCGGCAAGGAGGAACCCGAAGTGGGGCGGCTCTCGTAGAGGTGTCTTGGATCCTGGTATGGGCGGAGCACAATCTTCCGGCCATATCAGCTGTCTTCATCCCGGGAGTGCTAAATTGGGAGGTGGACTTTCTCAGTCGCCAGGACGTTCATTCAGGGGAATGGTCCCTGCACCCGGACGTTTTTCAACTTCTGGTGGACAAGTGGGGTCTTCCAGAGATCGACCTCATGGCGTCCCGGCACAACAACAAGTTGCCTGTGTACGGGTCTCGCACAAGAGACGAAGGGGCGTCTCTGGTGGATGCTCTGTCCGTCCGGTGGACGTTCTGGTTTGCTTACCTGTTTCCTCCAGTTTCCCTTCTTCCACGAGTAATCCGGAAATTCAAACAGGAAGGAGGGACGCTCCTGTTGATGGCTCCCGCGTGGCCCAGACGGCACTGGTTCTCAGACCTTCAGGGTCTGTCCGTGGACAGTCCTCTGCGGTTGCCGCTATGACCGGACCTTCTGTCGCAGGCTCCTTGTCTTCACCCGGACCTGACTCGGCTGTCTTTGACGGCATGGCTGTTGAGACAGCCATGTTAAGGTCCAGGGGGTTTTCCAGCTCTGTAGTGCGTACCATGTTACGAGCTCGGAAACCATCTTCCGCGAGGATATATCATCGCGTGTGGCATACGTTCTTCCAGTGGTGTCGACCGAGAGGTTATGCACCGCAGGAGTTTCGTCTGTCTCGGATACTCGCCTTCCTACAAGCGGGACTAGTTTCGGCCCTGTCTGTCTGGTTTCACCGTAGGATTGCTACAATCCCGGATGTGCGCACCTTTATGCAAGGTGTTCTCCGCATTCAGCCACCCTTTGTTCCACCTGTGACGCCTTGGTATTTGGCTGTGGTCCTGAGGGCTCTCCAGGGACCGCCATTTGAACCACTGGGCTCAGTGGATCTTAAATGGCTAACAGCTAAGACTGTTTTCCTTCTGGCCATAGCTTCGGCCAGACGTGTTTCTGATTTAGGGGCTCTTTCTTGTAGACCCCCTTTCTTGATTTTTCATGGGAACAGGGCAGTGCTCCGCACTCGTCCTGAATTTCTTCCCAAAGTTGTTTCCCAGTTTCATGTTAACGAGGAAATAGTTGTTCCGGCCTTTAACTCACCTGGCCTTTCAGTGAGTGAGGCCACTTTGGATGTTGTGCGGGCCTTAAGGACTTATGTTGACCGCACTTCTTCGTTTAGGAAGTCGGACGCCTTGTTTGTCTTCTATGGCTTCCGTAGAAAGGGTTGGCCTGCTTCAAAGCAAACTTTGGCAGCCTGGATCCGTATGGCTATTTCTGAAGCTTATCTTCATGAAGGTCTGCTGGTTCCTCCTTCTCTGAAGGCTCATTCCACTAGGTCTGTGGGTCCTTCGTGGGCAGCTCGACGTGGTGCCTCTGCAGTCCAGATCTGCAAGGCTGCTATGTGGTCCTCTGTCCATACCTTCGTGAGGTATTACAGGTTTGACACCTTCGCCTCTCAGGATGCTTCCTTCGGGCGGCGGATTCTCCTTTCAGCACAGGAGCGTCCCCACCCTTAAAGGATACTGCTTTGGGACATCCCCAAGGTATCCTGTGGAACCCTATGGATTTCGTAGAAATAGAGATAACAAAGGTAAGTTCTTACCATATCTCATAATTTTTAAAAGAATCAGAAATAATATCAACGTTCCAATCCCGATATTTCAAAACATTCGTCCGTAGGTAGAGGAACTTGCCCATATAGAGATGGTAGCAGACAGTTGATATTATTCCTAGTTGTAGAACACCAGTATACAGTATACTGGGCAGCTCCTTGTTCAAATAAACCAGGTAAAACAAGTAGAAGTAGTCGCCGGACAAGAGGTCCAGTGTAGTTCCTGTCCGGTCAGCCACACATCAACAGTGTGCTCCTCCGCAGGCAGTGCTAGGCTGAGTGCGGCTACAGTGTAACTGGAGTATCCCGAGTGGCTTGGGTTGTGCCGAGGTGGAAGTAATAGGTGGTAATAGGCTGTGGGTATCTGAGCTCCTCCAAAAAACAATATCAAAAGTCGGGAACAGCAGCGAATCAGTATAACTGCTGCAGAGAAGTCACTGTGCAGTAAATATAGAGGCAGATGTCCCGTGAAACAAATCCTTGATGCGCTCTCCGAGGAAACGCTCCCGGTTTCAGAATAGATTTGACGAGTTTCTCCTGGTTTCAGAATGAAACTGGGAGTGTGTTTACCCTGAGAAACGCATCAAGGACTTGTTTCACAGACATATTCTTTACTGTTATTATTAAACAAACCAATAGCATTTCCCATTTAAAACAAACAGTCCTTCTCCAACATAGATACAAACCTGCAGGGGCATTACTAGTCATTTGTGGGCACCATAATAACATTTATAATGGCCCCATGTACCACACAGTTGCAAGAATATTCATTGAAATGTGGGACCGACCAGGAAGATGGACTACCATAAGTTGCCCTATGGTAGTTACTGTACGATCTTTTCAACCTGTGATCTTACAAGCATTAAACCTTCCATCGTCTGAGGATTGACCAGCGTGTGCATCATTGACAATAAAACATATTCCGTTGAAATAAAGACACAGAAACTTATATTTGGCAGAATTTGTTAGCTATTTTATTTAAATAACAGATAATGAATTATTTACTAAAATTAATTAAATTAATTTAAATATGGTGGCAAAGAAAGAACGGCTAACAGCCCAAGCCTAACACTATAAATACTCTAACCACAACACATACACTCAAGCCTTCTACCTTGACTACCCACCCGGTATGGTGATGATGCTGCCCCCGGCGGGGTGGTCCAGCAGACTTGAATAGTCAACGAAGGTGAGCGAAACAACAAGTAAACCAATATTCACAATGCTAATAGGTAACCTGCCGTTCTTTCCCGCCTAAAATAGCCAACGAAGAAATCACCAAACCCAAAGAGAGCACAGAAAATAAACTTTAGGGAGGGAGGGTGGGAAGACAGGAACAAAAGAGTCTGACTCCGCCTCCAACAATCTCTGATATCCCTGCTAAAAAACTATAATCCGAAAAACCCATAGGCCCTACTTATCACCTGATTCCACACTGGTCCGCCCCCAGCCTAGGAGGTTTAACCCTCTCCATTCCTATGCAGTCATTTCGTTTATCAAATTTTGTTTCCTTATATATTTGTAGGTTTGATCTACTTCTAATGTGGTTTTGTATGATCTACATAGCATAAAGAAGAAGAAAAAACATATTTTTAGAAAAATCTAAAAATAGGATCACAATGAATGCTAGAACGTATGTTGTGAATGATTACAGCAGAAAATTTTTGCTTTTTTACTAGTAACCATAAAATCAACAAAAGCGATCTACACTAAAGCTTTCAAACAGTTGTTTTTTCATTGGGTAATCAGCTTTCCGCAAGCATTGGATCCTTTAGTGTTGTAGCTCAGGAAGTGAGAGACATTAACAGATTAAGTAGGTTTATACTTTGCAAGTTTCGCTGTCCACAAGCGGCTTTAAGGCTCGTACTGTACTTGGGCATTTTGTCCTGCATTTTTCATCTATCTATCTATCTGTCTGTCTGTCTATCTATCTAGCAGTTATCCCAATGATGAAGCATCAGACGGCACTCCAACGGACTTTCAAAAAATCAATACCAGTGCTTTACTTTAAGCCGACGTTTCAAGACCTGACTGGTCTTTTCATCAGGGTGTGCGATGATGATTTTTGAAAGTCCGGTGGAGTGCCCTCTTCAAGGAATGCACCCCTGCAATTGCTGTTTTTTATCAGTGAATGCCCAACTACATGTTATTATTTTTATATATAAATTTATATATAAAGATAAATGAAGTGCGGTACTCACAGGATTTGGTATGCAAAAGAAGGATTTTGTATACCAAATCCTCTGAGTGCCGCACTTCATTTATCTTTACTGTGGTAGGTCTGGAGTCCGGATGCACATGTGCTGGCAACAAGGTGCATTTTGTTTTGTTTCAGTGAGTGCTGGATTTTTTTTAAATAAATAAATATATAATATATATATTTGCCCATATTAATCTTTTCCTTTTATTGGCCAGTCTCAGATATGGCTTTTGGGTCTCGCATATCCAAAATGCTTGGGACCAGGGGTATATTGGATATTAGAATATTCCGTATTTTGGAATATTTGCATGCCATAATAAAATATCTTGGGAATGGGACCCAAATATACACACAGCATGCATTCATGTGTTATATACACCTTATACACACAGCCTGCAGGTCATTTTATACAATATTTTCAATAATTTTGTGGCTCAAGCAAAGTTTGTGTACAGAAATGAAATTCATTTATGTTTCATATACACCTTATACACACAGCCTGTAGGTCATTTTATACAATATATTTTTAATAATCTCAGTCATGCCAAAATAACGCCGCATTTCGGAATATTTGGACATGGGAGACTCAACCTGTGTGTGTGTATGTATGTGTGTGTGTGTGTGTGTGTATGTGTATGTATGTGTGTGTGTGTGTATATATATATATATATATATATATATATATACTACCATTCAATAGTTTGGGGTCGCTTAGAAATTCCTTATTTTGGAAAAGAAAAGCACTGTTTTTCTCAATGCAGATAACATTAAATTAATCAGAAATACACTCTATACATTGTTAATGTGGTAAATGACTATACTAGCTGGAAACGTCTGGTTTTTAAAGGAATATCTACATGTGTATAGAGACCCATTTCCAGTAAACCATTATTCCAGTGTTCTAATGGTATATTGTGTTTGCTAAGCGCGTTAGAAGACTAATGGATGATTAGAAAACCCTTGAAAACCATTGTGCAATTATGTTAGCACAGCTGAAAATGGGTTTGCTCGTTAGAGAAGCTATAAAACTGTCCTTCCTTTGAGCTAGTTGAGTATCTGGACCATCACATTTGTGGGTTCGATTATACTCTCCAAATGACCAGATAAAGAGAACTTTCATGTGAAACTCGACAGTCTATTCTTGTTCTTAGAAATGAAGGCTGAAACTGAACATTTCCTACAACGGTGTGTACTACTCCTTTTAGAACAGCACAAACAGGCTCTAACCAAAGTAGATAAAGAAGTGGGAGGCCCCAGTGCACAACTGTGCAAGAAGACAAGTACATTAGAGTCTTTAGTTTGAGAAATGGATGCCTCGCAAGTCCTCAACTGGCAGCTTCATTAAACGGTACCCGCAAAATGCCAGTGTCAACGTCTACAGTGAAGAGGCGACTTCGGGATGCTGGCCTTCTAGGCAGAGTGGCAAAGAAAAAGCCATATCTGAGACTGCCCAATAAAAGGAAAAGATTAATATGGGCAAAAAAACACAGACATTGGACAGAGGAAGATTGGAAAAAAGTGTTATGGACAGACGATTCGAAGTTTGAGGTGTTTGGATCACACAGAAGAATATTTGTGAGAGGCAGATCAAGTGAAAAGAAGCTGGAAGAGTGCCTGATGTCATCTGTCAAGCATGGTGGAGGTAATGTGGTGGTCTGGGGCTGCTTTGGTGCTGGTAAAGTGGGAGATGATACTGGATTAGAACCTCTATACACTCCTTCCTATACCTTCTAATATCCTGCCTATACTTTAATTTGCATACGCAGTCATACAGTAAAGGCTTCAGACCTGGAATCTGTGGTTCCAAAGCACAAAGTATTATTCAAGTAAAAGTACAGTCAGTTTCACGCTATTAATCCAAACACAATTAGGCACAAAGGAATTATACAAACCCAAGTACAGTATACATACGCAGCGCTTCCGGACCAGATGTTAGGCATCAGCAAGAAACCCCTTCGTCAATCAGCATTCAGCACGAAGACTAAAACCCAGTGTTGGAGCACACATATTTATACCCCCCAGAAATAGACAACACAAAAGAGACGTTTGTTGCTGATGCCATTGGTTCCCAAGAGGGATGCATCTGTTACAGAGCGTTTAACAGGCTGATTCAAATAGACACATCCCAGCCTCCAACAACTGGGGGTCTCTGTTTTACCGCCTCGTGCAACATCCTAACAGTTATTCATATAATATACATTTTGTTACTTGAAGTCTCTGCGGTCCATAAGTTGAGAATGCATGATGCGATCGCCACACCGATGATACCGGAATACTGTGGAAAGAGTACGCATCAGTACAAAACCAAACACTGCTTACTTATCATGTATAAAACCTTAGTTACCAAATAATCTTTATTTCACAGCATTTATACTAAATGAACAAACTTAAATCTTATACCTTAAGGCTTATGGAACCTTGTATGTGGATATGTAATGTGTGAGTATGCGGGGTTTGATATAACGACGCTAGTTAACTTGGAGCAGAAGCGTGCGCATAAAGCTAATAAACAGCGTTTTCATATAGGATCTTATGCATTCGCTAATATGCAACTAGTTAACAGCGCAATTGTGCGTATTAATGTGTATATGAGAAATGGTGAAAGATGCAATTGCATGGTGCTAATAGTAATATCGCCATATGTACTTAAACTCACTATTATCTAAAATGGCGCTTGGGCGGCCATTCGCAAAATGGCGTCTTGCAATCTCATTTCCAAGATGGCGTCTTGCAGTCAGTCGCAAGATGGCGTCACTGCGATCCAATTTTAAACTGATCTTGTCTCAGCCAATAATACAGCTTCGACATGTGCAAGAAGACAAGTACATTAGAGTCTTTACTTTGAGAAATAGATGCCTCGCAAGTCCTCAACTGGCAGCTTCATTAAACGGTACCCGCAAATGCCAGTGTCAACGTCTACAGTGAAGAGGCGACTCCGGGATGCTGGCCTTCTAGACAGAGTGGCCAAGAAAAAGCCATATCTGAGACTGGCCAATAAAAGGAAAAGATTAATATGGTCAAAAGAACACAGACATTGGACAGCGGAAGATTGGAAAAAAGTGTTATGGACAGACGATTCGAAGTTTGAGGTGTTTGGATCACACAGAAGAACATTTGCGAGATGCAGATCAAGTGAAAAGAAGCTGGAAGAGTGCCTGACGTCATCTGTCAAGCATGGTGGAGGTAATGTGGTGGTCTGGGGCTGCTTTGGTGCTGGTAAAGTGGGAGATTCGTACAAGGTAAAAGGGAGTTTGAATAAGGAAGGTTATCACTCCATTTTGCAACGCCATGCCATATCCTGTGGGCAGCGCTTGATTTGAGCTAATATCCTCCTCCAACAGGACAATGACCCAAAGCAAACCTCCAAATTATGCAAGAACTATTTAGGGAAGAAGCAGGCAGCTGGTATTCTGTCTGTAATGCAGTGGCCAGCGCAGTCACCAGATCTCAACCCCATTGAGCTGTTGTGGGAACAGCTTGACTGTATGGTACGCAAGAAGTGCCCATCAAGCCAATCCAACTTGTGGGAGGTGCTCCCACAAATGGCGGTGCTCCCACAAATGGCGTCTTGCGGCCAGTCGCAAGATGGCGTTGCTGCGATCCAATTTTAAACTGATCTTGTCTCAGCCAATAATCCAGCTTCGACAGTCCACCCTTTGATATCGAACAACATGCTATCACAATCTGATTTTAAAATATAATTTAGGCTTACATTTATATACTATTTAGTGTTATTATGGGATGGCACAAGGTGGTTCTTAATCCATCAATAATGTGTCTCTGGGTGGGGACATAAAACTACTATTATACGCACACCGCGGATCTTGGAAGATCATGTGAAAGGTGTGGGGATGCACCAGTCTTATAAAGGCAGTCTTGAAGGGGAATTGAGACTTTACATTATCTAAGGTGTTTTTAAGAATAACATATCAATAATACATTCTATGCACGTCTAAATATAATACATTAAATGATGGTATTTCCTAATTCAGGGTTGTAATGCAGTTCTATATTTACCTCAGTATTCATATTGTCATTACTGACCACCATCATAGTTTCGTTCTTGCATTTTACTCTATTTTTAAATTTTCAACACTTCAACGCAATAAGAACACACCGGACACATATGCCAATTATTATGATGACAATCAGTATAAGGATCAAGAATTTGCCTGTGCTGGCGATCACTTCCTGGACCCATTCCCCTAGGCCTGAGAACCATTTCATTGGGTTCAATCATGAGACCCATCCTTCTTCTATTTTCTCCCCTACTTCAGCCACTGAAGCATTATGGTTCTTACGAAACTCCCATTTTAGCTGCAGAATTTCATCCATCTTCCGGTCTATCATCTCTTTGGGGTCGCTGGTATCATTGGTGACATAGGTGCAACACTTTACTCCAAATTGGGTGGCCAAAGTTACGCAATACCCTCCAGTAACAGCAGTTAAATAATTTAACACTAGTCTGTGTTGCACCAGTTCTTTCTTGTACGCTTGCAATTCTCTCCCTGTATACCTGAATGTGTCATCGTACATCTCGGTGATATTATCTATCAATTTAGCAAGTTACTGAATATACCTAAAATTTAAAGTACCCCGAGCAATCCTGGTGGGATCCAGTGCAACTAAAACTTGAAAGCCAGTTGTCTCACTAATTAACTGAGTTGCTTTATGCACGTCACCAGGTATCACATTTCTTTTGCCTCTGTGTTCATATTGTGTGTGAAGATATGGTACTGGTGTGTTCTTATGTATAGCAAGCATTTCAACATGTGTGAGGGTCCTAACTTCTGGGACTACTCTTCCCAGGTAACCCAAACCTTCGGAACTCTGGGAGAGCCACTTATACGCTTTTCTTCCACTTATAAAATATACATTATCAGGGAGAACATAAGGAATGGTATGCATCATTATCATTGAGCACATTTCCCTTGCAAACAATCCTATTTCTGGGTCTTCCATCTGTTACATGCAAGTTTCAGGCTGTATTATTTTAGCACAATAACCATCTGGCACCTTACCAATAATTTCTTTGGTGGAACTCAATGTATACCGATACCTAAAATGTTTCCCACCAGATTTAATTGGGCATAACAGATCATGGTTTATGGACTCATTATCAGCTCTTTGTGAGAAGGTCATCGTCTGATTATTCCCCGTCACTTCCCAACTTCCGGGTTTATTGGGGTTGGTTATGTTTAAACAAAAAAGTGATCTATCTACTTGGAATTGATAGAGTTTGAAATGAGGTGGTTTGGATGAGAGGAATTTTCCATCCAATGTTTTCCCTTTTTGTAATTCTAAAATTTCCGTGATATTCAGCGGAAATGGCACCAACCCTACATTATGCTGTCCCTGTGGCACATGTGAACACACCCAGCAATCAGTTTGATTTAACACTTTGCCTACCATGCTATGATAATCCTCTAAAGGATACCCACCCCAGTATGGGTTATATTTTAGTTTGGCACCGTTGGATACAGTTCTCATCAACTAGGGACCCACAAAGCTCACAAATACAGGAATCTTCAGACGATAAACCTCCACACCGTCCCTGCGTATCCGGAATGACAGCTCTCTTAACAATAATAGTACTAAGATTGGTCAGACACTCCCCTGATTGACATTGCAATCCTCCTGACTCCACTCCATCAGCACTGCCATCAGCTCCCATTTCCTCAATCTGTCTCCCATCACAAAAACTGGATATTCCTGAACCGACCAGGATGGTGAACACTCTAAAAGAGAATATGAAAATGAACACAGCAGGCCCGTCCATTGTCACAACAAGACCTGCAAATTTCTCTTAGTTCAGGTATCTCACTACGACCTTTTAAATCCTCCCGGAACAAGTTAGCGTGGACCTGTCGCTCGCGATCAGCCTTGTCTCTGGCTTGTTTCTCCACCGGTTGATTGACCTTTTTGCAGTGAGTGGAATGGACCCAGGTATCTCTCTCAGCCACCTTCAAAGATGTAGTACTTGTCAGCAGCACCTGGTACGGACCTTCCCACCGATCAGTCAAACAACCTGAACGCAAGAAATTTCTGATCGTAACATATTCTCCTGGTTCAACATCAGGACAGTTAGTTTCAGGCATATCATGGGACAACAATTTCAGTTTCTGCTGCTGTTGCTTTAACTGCTTACTCATTGATATAAGATACTTTTACAGTTACCTCGTTGTTACCCTTCAAGTCTTCCTGTGGACTTATAATCAAATGAGGTTGTCTACCGAACAGTATTTCAAATGGGGACAGATTTAGGGGAGGTCTAGGAGTGGTCCTTATGCTAATGCTTCTGGCCATCCTAGTCCAGTCTCTGCCATGATTTTACTTAACTTATTTTTAATAGTCCCGTTCATCCTCTCTACCTTGGCCTTGGCTTGCGGTCGGTAGGGGGTTTGAAGTCACCTATTAATACCCATCAGCTTAAACATATTTTGAAAAACATCACCTGTGAAATGAGTACCCCTGTCACTCTCAATGATTTTAGGGATACCGTACCTGCATACAAATTCCTGAACTATTTTCTTGGCAGTAAATGCAGCAGTATTAGTGGCCGCTGGGTAGGCCTCAACCCAATTAGAAAATACATCAGTGCACACTAATACATACTTAAGATTCCTGCAGGGTGGTAATTGGATGAAATCAATTTGTATCACCTGGAAAGGTCCATCAGTTGGTGGAATGTGGGACGGTTCGGCAGGGATCGCTTTCCCTATGTTCTTCCTCAAGCAGGTCAAACAGGACATTGTTATCTTTTCTGCTTGTGAAGAAAAACCTGGTGCACACCAGTATGCTCTCACCAACTTACACATACCTTGTTTTCCCAGATGAGTCAGACCATGTGCTGCCTCAGCCAGGCTGGGGTAATGTGCCTTGGGGGCTACTGGTTTACCTTGTCCGTCCCTCCAGAGCCCGGAGGACTCCTGCCCACATCCCTTGGACTTCCAAATGGATTTTTCCTGAATTGAACAAAAATTTTGCATCTCAATTAATTTCAGCATATCAATTGTTTGGAAAGACATATTTTTTTCAGTTGGAGAAAACATTTTTAACCCTGCTGCCCATTTTGCAGCTTCATCGGCTCTGTTGTTGCCCAGTGACACCGAATCATCCTCACATGTATGGGCTTTACATTTAATTACTGCCACCGCTTTGGGCAGTTGGATTGCTTCTAAAAGATGTTTTATGTGTCGGGAATGTGCAACTGGTGTGCCTGCTGCTGTCATAAAATTTCTCAGATGCCATAGAGCCCCAAAATCGTGCACCACCCCGAACGCGTACCTCGAGTCAGTGTAAATGTTAGCAGATTTGCTTGCTGCCAGTTCACACACTCTAGTTAGTGCTACTAACTCTGCCTCCTGGGCTGAGTGAGGAGGACCAAGAGGTTTAGCTTCTATGATGTCTGTGTTATTTACAACAGCATAACCTGTACATAATTCACCTGCGTCTGTTTGTCTATGACAACCCCATCCATATAAAAAGTCACATCCACATTCTCTAAAGGTGTGTCATGTATGTCAGGTCTAGCAGTAAAGGTCTGATTCAGATATTTCATGCAATCGTGTTGTACGTATGGTAAATACGTTGCTGGATTCAGTGTGCTGCAACGTTTAACAGTGATGTTTGTGGGTGCGATTAGAGCTAGTTCCCATTTAGTAAACCTAGCCGAAGAGACGTGTTTGGTTTGAGCTGAGTCCAACAGAGCAGATACAGCATGGGGAGTGTAGACAATCATATCATGACCCAGTACTACGTCCTCACTTTTACTCACCAATAGAGCGGTAGCTGCTACACTTCTCAAACAAGTGGGGAGCGATGTTAGTACAGTGTCCAACTGGGCACTGTAGTATGCTACGGGCCTACTGGCATCACCATGTTTTTGTGTAAGGACACCTGCAGCACAACCATCGTCTTCTGTACAATACAAATCAAAAGGTTTTTCATAATCAGGTATTCCCAATGCAGGAGCTTTTGTCAGACTATCCTTAAGATTAAGGAAAGCCTGCTCTGTTTCCTCTGTGTGTATGACACGATCGGGCTTTGAGGAAGAGACTAATTCCTGTAAAGGTAAGGCCAAAATAGAAAAATCTGGGATCCACATTCTACAGTATCCACACATTCCCAAGAAGGTATGAATTTGCTGTTGATTCTGCGCAGTGTCATGTTCTGTATGGCCTGGATTCTATCATTTGTAAGATGTCGTAACCCCTGGGTTAGGCAGTATCCCAAATATTTTACTCTGGATTGGCACGGCTGTAGTTTGTCCTTAGCCACCTTGTGTCCTGTATGCGATAGATGAAGTAACAAAAGTTTAGTATCATTCAAACATGACATAAACGAGTCAGAACATAGCAATAAATCGTCTACATATTGAATTAGAACAGATCCATTGGCAGGTTGAAAAGATTGTAAACAGTCATGCAATGCCTGGGAGAAGATACTGGGGCTGTCTATGAAACCTTGGGGTAACCATGTCCTTGTATATTGTACACCTCTGTATGTAAATGCGAATAGATACTGACAGTCAGGGTGGAGAGGCACAGAGAAGAAAGCAGAACAGAGGTCAATGACAGTGAAATGGGTTGCATTTGGTGGGATCTGCATCAGAATGACAGCTGGATTTGGCACTACAGGGAATTGGCTCTCTACCACCTTATTAACACCTCTAAGGTCTTGTTCCAGCCTATAACCCCTCCCACCACTCTTCTTCCTAACTGGAATAATGGGACTGTTGGCTACACTAGCTGTACGAACTAAAATTCCCTGTTGCAATAATCGCTCAATTATTGGAAAAACTCCTAACTCTACCTCCTGTTTTAGTGGGTACTGGGGAAGTTTTGGAGTTTTTTAAATTCACCATTACAGGGCTTACGTTTGCCATTAATCCAGTGTCCTGTCCATCCTTAGTCCAAAGAGAATCTGGAATTTGGGACAACATATCATCTACCTGAGATGGATTTTCATTTAAACTGGTAGAGTGATACATTATCCTTTGGGGAGTGTCCAACATATCCCGCACCTTGTGTGCAACTCTCTCTGGGATATCTAAAAATACACCATCATGGGTGCAATATATAACACATCCCATTTTGCATAACAGATCTCTACCCAGCAGGTTAGTAGACGTCGCAGCAGCCAGAAGGAAACAATGCCTGGTATGCAACGGCCCAATAGTAACCTCTGTGGACTTTGTTAAAGGATAATGTTCCACTTTACATGTTACACCCATTGTTGGTACTGTCTCGTTGGTCACCTGTAAATTAACGGGAGATTTTATCACTGACCTGGTCGCCCCAGTACCAGCTACATCAACCATCATGACCGGTTCTTCTCTAGTACTTCCCATTAACCTGACTATCTGTAGACTACAGGTATGACCTGACCCCTAGCGTTGGCTACCATTCTCCAATAAAGCATTTACGGCCACAATTGGAGCTGGTGCCTGCTGGATATTTGCTGGTCTCTGTGCATATCCCTTATGGGAATATCCAGGTCTTCCCTGATTTGGTGTTCCTACTCTTTTTACTGTACAGTTGCTACTTAAGTGTCCTGTTTGTTTACAATTAAAACATGTTCGTGGATTGGGTGAAGACGTGTTGTTGTGAGGTTTGAGCAGAGGGTAAAGGTGGTGGATAGTGAGGGTAAGGGTAGTGTGGGGGATATGAAGTTTGTGATTATATGGGACCTGTGGTTGTATTGGGTTAGTGGAATAGAGCTGTGTTTGTTGTTGCGTGGAGTTAGTGAGGGCATATAACTGTTCAGATGTAAGTGTGTGTGCAGGTGCGAGTGTGTCTGTTGGCTGTGATGTTACCGTCATTCCCTCCAGAGCTTGTATACTGACAGCCATTAGTTTTTCGCTCTGGGTCTCTCTCTTCTTTGAGATGTTTTTATCGTGTTCTATGGCAGATTCTATGAGGGTAACTATTGTGAGTCCCCTCCAGCCAGGCTGTGAGGTCTGAACCCAAGTCTTTAAATTCTCTTTCAGACCGTCCATGAGTACCGTGACTATCATTCCCCTGTGGTGAGTGCTATCTTTAATATCTTCTATCCCAGTGTACTGGGTGATAGCCTGCAGAGCCCGGTCGCAATAATCTTCTGCAGATTCACTCTCCTTTTGCTTAATGGTGAAAATTTTGTTCCAGTTAACTACTACTGGAAAATATATACCCAATTGAGTTACAGTGCGGGAAATGTTGCCTTGGTTTACTTGGTCTGTTAAGGGAACGTCACCATCCAATACACAATCCGTGATAAATTTTGTCACGTCGGTATTGCGTGGTAGACAGGCCCTTAACACCAAACGCCAATCTTTATTAGTTGGCTCATGTGAACTACCCAAATTTCTCAAAAATCTTTGACATTTGGCTAGTTCCTTTTTGGGATCAGGGAAATCATTTATGATGGAATTTAGTTCTGCTCTTGTCCAGGGACAAAGCATTACTACTTCCCTCGTGGGCACTACACCGTTCGCATCTGCATTTCCATTCGGAACGGTTATTGTCCGAATGGGATGTAGACCGGTAGCGCTGCTACCTTTGACCTTGTTACCTGGCTGGGGGTTTAATCTGTTGCTGCTACGTATGGTATTAACAACTTCCTCTACGGGTGCAGAGGGTGGTAGCACTTCCCTTGCTGGTACCGATGGAGATGGCGGCATCACTCGTGATTGTGGTGATGCAGTATCTATCATTTGCACAGCATGGGAAATGGCAGACATTAAAATAGGCTCATCATCCACATCATAAACATTTTCTTTATGGTTGCTTAAGAGAGGGTACAAGTTGCTTGTTACATTTTTATGGGTATTTTTGGTAACTGCACTTGCACCTCCATCCACATAAGGTGGGGGAGGTGAGCGTGAACTGCTGTCAATACTCTCCACAACACTACCTTGCCGCACATGCGCGCCATTTTGCGGCTCGCCCGTATTGCAATTTAGCGTCGTGGATGTATTCTCTGGCAATGCACTCACAACGCTAGTTTACGTCGCTTGCACATTTTTAAGCCACGCATCCTCTTCATGCTGCCACAACTTTAAACATTCATAATATTTGACCTTTTTCTCTCGGGAGCGCATCAGACTGATGTGATCCCGGACATTATCTAGTACATCTTTCAGCACAAAGTGGTTGCAGGTAAACCCTGCATGTGGCCACTCCACCCTTTGCTGAGATATCGATAGCCGTATGTACCGTGTGAGTAGGTAAGTGACTTCACTACGAGCCCCCAACTAACGATACTGGATTAGAACCTCTATACACTCCGTCCTATACCTTCTAATATCCTGCCTATACCTTCTAATATCCTGCCTATACCTTCTAAGGATGACGCTAATTTGCGTACGCGGTCGTACAGTAAATAAAGACTTCAGACCTGGAATCTGTGGTTCCAAAGCACAAAGTATTATTCAAGTAAAAGTACAGTCAGTTACACTTTTTTGATCCAAACACAGGCGCATAGGAATTATACAGACCCATGTATAGTATACATACGCAGCGCTTCCAGACCAGATGTTAGGCATGAGCAAGAACCCCCTTCGTCAATCAGCGTTCAGCACGAAGACTAAAACCCAGTGTTGGAGCACACATATTTATACCCCCTAGAAATAGACAACACAATAGAGACGTTTGTTGCTGATGCCATTGGTTCCCAAGAGGGATGCATCTGTTACAGAGCGTTTAACGGGTTGATTCAAATAGACACATCCCAGCCTCCAACAACTGGGGGTCTCTGGTTTCCCGCCTCGTGCAACATCCTAACAGTTATGCATATAATATACATTTTGTTGCTTGAAGTCTCTGCGGTCCATAAGTTGAGAATGCATGATGCGATTTCCACACCGATGATACCGGAATACTGTGGAAAGAGTACGCATCAGTACAAAACCAAACACGGCTTACTTATCATGTATAAAACCTTAGTTACCAAATAATCTTTATTTCACAGCATTTATACTAAATTAACAAACTTAAATCTTATACCTTAAGGCTTATGGAACCTTGTATGTGGATATGTAATGTGTGAGTATGCGGGGTTTGATATAACGACGCTAGTTAACTTGGAGCAGAAGCGTGCGCATAAAGCTAATAAACAGCGTTTTCATATAGGATCTTATGCATTCGCTAATATGCAACTAGTTAACAGCGCAATTGTGCGTATTAATGTGTATATGAGAAATGGTGAAAGATGCAATTGCATGGTGCTAATAGTAATATCGCCATATGTACTTAAACTCACTATTATCTAAAATGGCGCTTGGGCGGCCATTCGCAAAATGGCGTCTTGCGATCTCATTTCCAAGATGGCGTCTTGCAGTCAGTCGCAAGATGGCGTCACTGCGATCCAATTTTAAACTGATCTTGTCTCAGCCAATAATACAGCTTCGACATGTGCAAGAAGACAAGTACATTAGAGTCTTTACTTTGAGAAATAGATGCCTCGCAAGTCCTCAACTGGCAGCTTCATTAAACGGTACCCGCAAATGCCAGTGTCAACGTCTACAGTGAAGAGGCGACTCCGGGATGCTGGCCTTCTAGACAGAGTGGCCAAGAAAAAGCCATATCTGAGACTGGCCAATAAAAGGAAAAGATTAATATGGTCAAAAGAACACAGACATTGGACAGCGGAAGATTGGAAAAAAGTGTTATGGACAGACGATTCGAAGTTTGAGGTGTTTGGATCACACAGAAGAACATTTGCGAGACGCAGATCAAGTGAAAAGAAGCTGGAAGAGTGCCTGACGTCATCTGTCAAGCATGGTGGAGGTAATGTGGTGGTCTGGGGCTGCTTTGGTGCTGGTAAAGTGGGAGATTCGTACAAGGTAAAAGGGAGTTTGAATAAGGAAGGTTATCACTCCATTTTGCAACGCCATGCCATACCCTGTGGGCAGCGCTTGATTTGAGCTAATATCCTCCTCCAACAGGACAATGACCCAAAGCAAACCTCCAAATTATGCAAGAACTATTTAGGGAAGAAGCAGGCAGCTGGTATTCTGTCTGTAATGCAGTGGCCAGCGCAGTCACCAGATCTCAACCCCATTGAGCTGTTGTGGGAACAGCTTGACTGTATGGTACGCAAGAAGTGCCCATCAAGCCAATCCAACTTGTGGGAGGTGCTCCCGGAAGCGTGGGGTGAAATTTCTTCAGATTACCTCAACAAATTAACAGTTAGAATGCCAAAGGTCTGCAATGCTGTAATTGCTGCAAAAGGAGCATTCTTTGACGAAAGCAAAGTTTGAAGGACAAAATTATTATTTTAAATAAAAATCAGTTTCTAACCTTGCCAATGTCTTGACTATATGTTCTATTCATTTTGCAACTCATTTGATAAATAAAAGTCAGTTTTCATGTAAAACACAAAATTGTCTGGGTGACCCCAAACTTTTGAATGGTAGTGTGTATATCTACAGTGCCTTGCAAAAGTATTCACACCCTTTGCATTTTTCGTGTATTTTTACCTCACAACCTGGAATTAAAGTGGATTGTTTGAAGGTGTGCATCATTTCATTGACAGAACATGCCTACAACTGTGAAGTTGTGATTTTTTTATATTGTGAATCAAACAACATTTAGAACAACATAACTGAAAACTTCAGCGTGCATAACAATTCACCCCCCTAAAGTCAGTACTTTGTAGAGCCACCTTTTGCGGCATTTACAGCTGCAAGTCGCTTTGGATAAGTCTTTATGAGCTTGCCACATCTTGCCCCTGGGATTTTTGCCCATTCCTCAAGGCAAAACTGCTCCAGCTCCTTCATGTTGGATGGTTTCCGCTTGTGAACTGCAATCTTCAAGTCTGACCATAGATTTTCGATTGGATTGAGATCTGGGCTTTGACTAGGCCATTGCAACACATTTAAATGTTTCCCCTTAAACCAAGTGAGTGTTGCTTTAGCAGAATGCTTTGGGTCATTGTCCTACTGGAAGGTGAACCTCCGTCCCAATCTCAAATCACAGGCAGACTGAAACACCTTCCTCCATACATTTGGGGAGTCACCCACATGCCTTTTGGCAAACTCAAATCATGTCTTCTTATTGTTATTACTAAGTAATGGCTATTTTCTGGCCACTCTTCCATAAAGCCCAGCTCTATAGAGTGTACGGCTTATTGTGGTCGCATGCACAGATACACCAGTTTCTGCTGTGGAACTCTGCAGCTCCTTCAGGGTTGCCTTTGGTCTCTGTGCTGCCTCTCTGATTAATGCCCTCCTTGCCCTGTCTATGAGTTTTGGTGGGCAGCCCTATCTTGGCAGGTTTGTTATAGTATCATGTTCTTTCCATTTGATGATGATGATGATGGATTTCATGGTACTTCGGGGGGTCATCAAAGATTTGGATATTTTTTTTTATAACCCAACCCAGAATTGTACTTCTCAACAACTTTGTCCCTGACTTGCTTGGAGAGCCTCTTCATGGTGTGATGCCTCTTGCTTAGTGGTGTTGCAGCCTCTGGAGCCTTTCAGAAAAGGTGTGTTTATACTGACAGATCATATGACACTTAGATTTCACACATGTGGACTTCATTTAACTAATTATGTGACTTCTGAAGGTAATTGGTTGCACCAGAACTTTTGAGGGGCTTCATAGGAAAGGGGGTGATTACATATGCACATGTCAATTTTCTGAATTTTATGCATAAAGATTCTTTTTTATATATTTTTATATATATTTTTCTCATTTCACTTCACCAAAGCTCTTCACAAGAGCTCTTCATGTGGACGCTTGACTACATTATATGATAACATCCCTCAGTAATAACTTTTAGTATACTTATTGACTGGATTTTGGGAATAGTTGATACTGAATGGATCATATGTGACTTGTGTGTGCCACCTTTATGAATTTAAATCAGATACTTAAACATATGGTTCCGTTGGAGTAATTAGACACACAGTCACGAATGGTACAAGTCAATATTTACTACAACACAAAGGTCAGGACACACATGTTGCGTTATACTTTTTAATCACATTTTCTTCCTTTATCACACTTAACAATTTTTAAACAATTTTCGCTGTTCCTCCTTCATAATAGGGTATTAACCTGTGACATTAATAAAAGTTACGTTTTAACCTAAGTGCGCCACATATGACATTTAGCCTCTGTCTCTCTCTTCTTTTGTGTATACAAAACAAGGATTGCCAATCACTCTGCGATGGGTCTGTGTAGCCGCTGCTGTTGCAGTCCTGATCGCAATGGCTAGTTCACGCACGTGTACTGCGATGCATGTGCAGTATTCAACAATCGGCCGATTGCGTGCGTATTAACGTTTGCGTTCCTTGCTGAATCAGGCCTTGCGTGCATAAAAAACTTATGATACTTAGAATAATGTAGGTCCAATCAGGAGATCAATCATCTTAAATGTCAGCCCAGCATTGCCCCGACAGCTATTTCTGTGCTGTAATGCACCTTTTTCAAGGGATAGCTCATGAGGTTTACATGCAAAAATCTAAATATTTAAAAAAAGTTAAACAAGCAATAAAATGCATCATACTTGGAAAAAAAATAAAAATAAATTATAAAGCACAAAGTTCAATTTACAGTGAACTTGCAAATAATATATTTCAGTATTATAATAATTACATAATATGATATGGTTGTCTTCTGAAAATGTTTTTTATATTTAATTTGTAAACTGTGGCATTTATTATATCAGCTTGATTTCTGTTTAATCGACAATATACAAGTCCATTACTATCTCACATGAAGCCCTCTGTCAAATCATGCAACGGCCTCCTGCAGGTTTGCTTATTACGAAAACCCATTTCAAAATATAATACAGGATACTGGAACATTGCATTTAAAAAGAACAATGACAGGATAATCTGCACAGTGGTTGGATTTAATTGACCTTAAGCCCAGTTTCCTCTTTATTCGCTGTCAAAAAAATTAAATAATGCCTTAAAATATGTTGCGTATATATATTTATACAAATGGTATTAACAATTGTTGTGTTTAGCACAAAGGAAAAGTACAGTTTATTTGCAGGATCTTACAAAGCAATAGGTGATAATTACATTAGGGCAGCACATGTTAATGAAAAGTTGTTACAAGACTGAAGTAGATATGAACATTTTAATGTAAGGTATCAAAATTGTCATTAAGAATTTTATATAAATTAAAATGTAACATTTAGCTGTGGTTTAATTGACATTTATAATTATTCATCCGAACGCTAACCAGACACATAAAGATTATCTTTCCAACCAGCCAATCACTTGGCTGGTTGGAACGGAAATCTGGTAATGTATGGAAGCAAATGGTCATTTGCTCCCATACATTACCAGATGTTTCTTGAACACTGATATAACCAACTTGTATAAATGACCATTTTTGTCTGTATTCGGCTATGTGGGATCTAAAGTCCAATTGTCGTTTGCTCCAATGCATTAACCGATTTTCATTCCAACCAGCCAAAATAATGTTTTGGTGTGTGGGCATCTTAACATGTAATTATACCAATCTAACCAACATTCAAAAACCGAACATCGAGAATCAAGCTATTGTTTTTATAATTGTGAAATAATGAAAAGCCAGCACACTCATATGGCCTGATGGATGTAATGGTTATATGCATACTTGCCAACATTTTACCAGAGGGCATGGTCCAGGCACGGGGCATATTGCCTTGAATTGCGCCATTTTGGGCCCTACTGCTCCTGCTGTACAATTCCGCCAATCGCAGCATTGTGCATGGGGGGCAGGGTCATGTTAATGCACTTCACGTCATTGAGCTCTCTGAGCAACCACTTCTCTGGGAAATTGATTGATCTAGAAGTCTGGTCTACTATCTAGGGAATACTAGAGAGTCCCTAACATTCTGGGAGAGAAGGCAAGTATGGTAATTATAACTGAAGACATGAATGTCTTTGGAGGACTAAACCCTGAGGCTGGGGACATAATGAAGTCCAAGTTGTGGAAAGGAACTGTGTGGGGTTATTGTTTTCAGTGGTTTACAGCTATGTGACAGGGTTTAAGCCAATCAAACCTTGATTGGCTCAAACCTGATTAGGGGCAGTCTTGAGTTTTTATATAAAGGGGGAGCAGGAAGTAACTGACCTCTCCATCATTTTCTAGTTTCCTACCCACCCTCCCTGTGTGTTGTGTTTGCGGATGCTAGTGATGGTGTAAGGGAATCGGTATGTAATGCCGGCGGCTGTTTAACCGCCGGATCAAATACCGACAGCGGCAGGTAAGTACCCTAACAATCCCCTCTCCCACCCTAACCCTCCCTTAGGGGTGCCTAACCCTAACCTCCCCCCTAATGCCTAACCCTAGCCTCCCTCCGTTAGTGCCTAAACCTAACCCTCCTGGCGGGATCGTAACCCCCCCTAGTGGTGCCTCAGCCTAACCCCCCCTTCCCCTGCCCTAACTCTGCCATGGGGTGCCTAATCCCAAGTCCCCTCGGAGGTCCCTAAACCTACCCCCCCCCACGGCTAGATGCTAAGACACCCAGCATACCTTTGTTCGGTATGCCGGATGTCAGGATTCCGTAGTGGGGCTAATGATGGGCATCGGCATTTCGACGCCTATCTTTAGTCCCATGTCGGGATGTAAGTTTCAGGATATCGGCGGGCGGGATAGCGACCGCCCTTATCCTGACTACATCCCAATGTAAGCACTGCAAACAGGGCCAGTGGCTCCTAAATGGGAAGTACGTGGTGTTAGGGCAGTGGAGATGCTTGAGAAAACACCTTCATGGGAGTTTTAAGGATTCTATCTGCATGGGAATCCATAGTTCTAGTAAGTGATCGCAGACGGGGGCCCTAATTTGTAGAGTGTAGCTCATGAGTGAACAGTGCTGTGACCCTCCTTTTTATGTATTATGATGGTTAACGAATAGCATGATCCTTGTATACTGTTTGCCCGTGTTTGTATGCTCACCAGGGTGTTTGGCTAGTTCAGATTTCAGTTATTGAAACAGGTTCAAAGTAAATTACTGAATTTATTTGCCACAATATCTGTCTGAGGGGCATATTCACTGGGCGCAAAGTTTAGCGAGGTAAAAAACCTTGCATCCAATTTTGGATTATCGCTGGTATGCTCGCTCCCGATACCCGCGGTATCCAGTTTTTTAAATATGGGTGGGTTCTCTGGTGGTCTCCGTGGCTTCCAGTATCCTCCCCTTCATCTTGTCACTGGGGAGGGGGCTGGTTGTAGGAGCAAGGGCTGCTGGGAGATGGAGTTTTGCCAGCGCTCGTTACAGGGGAGGGGACACGGTGGGGGTCACATACACACACTCATCATGCACACACCACTCATGCACACTTACAAACACTCACACACACTGACATACTCACCGCTGCTGCAGGAGATCGGGTCCCGACGCTGGAAGAAGAAGACACCACTTTGGAAGGTAATTAAGCAATAATTAAGCTTACTGGAAACTTCCAATTGCTTAATTAGTCCTAATGGGGTGCTGCTGGAGTCCCAGAGCAAGTCCCAATGATTTTTCCTAAAATTAGACTTGCTCTGGAGGTGTTAAAACAAACAAACAAACTTACTGTTGCTCAAAATAGCAAATACCCCGTATTTAATTGAATAGCAAAAATCCCGCACCTGCAGAAACACCGGTGCATGATCTTTGCTATTCATGCACATAATTGAATATGCCCCTCAGTGTCTTTTATATTACGTTTATAGTAGTTAAATTCTTACTTCATTGGTACATCAGCCATGTATCCTTATTTATAATATCTTAATTTGCGTGGGTCAGAAGGCTGATTTTATAGCACCATAAATGTTGTGAGTTAAACCTTTCTACATGAGGAAGGTAAATGTCCTAGATCAGCTATGACACATGACAGTCAGCTGTTGGGCTAGTTGCTGGCTAGTGCTGTCTGATAAGTTGCTGTCGGTTACTGCTTTACTTGGTCTACCATATTAAATAATGTCTAAAATCATTACATAAGGCTGTCCCTGTTGTTCGTTGGATGGTCATAACAAAAATGTGACACTAAGGGGGGGAACAATTAGCCGCAAAAATGCGATAACTTTTTTGCACTCAAACAGGGGTATTCAATATGGGAGCGATACCATCGTTTTTGCATTAATATCGCACTTTTGACGTCATTATCGCAGGTTTGAATAGCCTGCACCCCTGGGAATGAGATTTTAAAAAGAACTGTGTCAAAAAAAGTTTTAAAAAAAAATAGGGACACCCCAAAAAATTAATTTAAAAATTGGGGTGAAAAAAAAAAGAAAATGGGAAAAAAATGATTAACAATAGGGAAATAGGTTCAGGGCTATTCTGCAAGTATGCGGCAGATGTTTTCTAGAATAGATTTATAGCGGCAGGTGCACAAATGCAGAATTTTTAAAAACTTACTTTAGGGACATCAAAATATGCTAGTACCCATTTTCATGTACCCCAAATTTGATGGGACCACTTAAAAAAACGAAAAAAGTGCTCTTCTGCATCACTTCTTCAATGTCGGGAAAAAACACCTGCTGCGGCTATTTAAATCCCCGACTTTCATTTAAAGGCTAAAACGGGGGTACCCATAGTGATCCCCCATGTTTTTACAACTTTAAGGGGGGTCTTACAATTTTTTTAAGGAAAAATTCATCCAACTTCGGAGGCTCCCGTTTTCGTTAATTTTATATTGAATACGGGGATAAGCGGGCGCGCTCCTGATACTTTAACGCAGGTAAAAACTCGACAGTGAAGTTAACGTTTCATATTGAATACCCCTCCAAGTCTCCAGACTGTTTGCATTCAAATTTCGCTTATCACATCTATGCGTGCTGCTGTTTTTCATGTAATCCAATTACAAAAGTCGCGATGCGACATTCACGTTAACAGTCTTCCTGGTTTTTACCCGTGATAAGTATAGGAGAAAATTTGCGTGCCCCCAAAAAAGGCAAAGTGATCTACGATAACAATATAGAAGTGTATTAGTGGCCCTAATGAAAGTATGATAGAAAGCAGGTGTTTTTTTTGCAAAAAGATGTTCTTTCTAAATCGGGGGTGCAAAAAAATTGCCTAGAAGTATATATTTGTGTCATTTAAAGACACTTTTAAAAAAAAAAAAAAAACTTCAAAATACACCTCTAAAGGGGCCTATCCATTAGCAGATCTTTCTGAAAGGCAAAAGACATAAGATTTATCTTTTGAAATTTCCTGGGGCTGCTGTGACAGATTTTTGCAAACGACGAACGATATTGCATGACATCATTCTGGGAGTGGATTTTTTTTTATGTTTCTATTCATTTTCATAAAAAAATCGTTTGTCGTTTACGCGACAGATATTTCTAATATCTGTCAGCGATAAACGATAATTGACCAACATGTTAGAGAGACAAAAGACCCAATTTGTCGGCCGCGGGAGTGCGCATTTTTATTGTTCAGAGCCTATCCATTAGCAGATAAATTGAACTACTGAACGATAAATCGTTCATCGTTCAAATTTATCTGCTAATGGATAGGCCCCTTAACACCCACATGCAATCTAAGAAAAGCACCTGTCCCAATCATACAGCATCCCCATATACCCATCCCACATCAATTAACCCATTTTCCTGCACTTTGTACTTTATCACCCCAAAAATGACATAATTATTGGCACAATTAAGCTAATTAAGCTAATTAAACAATTATTTTTGCCTAATTGGTCATTAAGGAGGGTGTCTTAGTGGTACTTAACCAAGTCTTAACATTTTTACCTTGACATTGGGATTTTCCCCAACTCCTGCTCAGGAGGTGTTGAGAAACATGCATGTCTAGATTCGCACCCGTGAAAACCGCGGCCTATACTGCAGGATTGTGCGATAGGTATAAATTCGCACACGATAAGCCGTTTTTCTCAAAAAACCGGCTTATCGTTTCTAATTGAATTCCCCCCTTAATTGTTTAGCTTCGTAAATATAAAATTACTGGTGAATCAAAATCAGTATATTTGTTATCCAGTACATCACTTTTTGTATGTCTTACTGGCAACAATGGTGCTGAATGCTAAAATCATCAATAGGGCAGATACCCAACAGAGATAATAAAAAAAAAAAAACCTGTATGTATTTTTCATCCATGTGCTAGGGTTATATATATATAAATATATATATATTGTCACCAGACCAATGTATTACAAAACAATAGCGGCAGCTAAAAATCAGCTCTGATACGCTGTGGTCGGGTAACGTTATTTGTATTTAGCCCTATGATTTACATATCGTCACCTGAAACAGTGTCACCGTGTCTTTAGTTAAAATACATCTGGTTCAGCCTATATGTTACTTGCATGTGGTTTATGGCTGGTTTCGGTACATCTGCACTGCATGTCTCTTACACAGTCATATGCAGACTCTGCAAATTCGCAGATGAATGTTGCAGGAAATGACAGTGCACTGTTATTAGTGCTCAAATATATATATATATATATATATATATATATTGTTTCATTACAATACAGGTAAACATCACAAGAATTAAGTTAGATCGTGCTAGTCTGTTGTATCTGTTGGATTTTCTTTTCAAGATATAATTACACTTCTTGTACTTAAAAAAGAACAAAAGGGGTTAATAGTGTTTTCCAACACTTATGGAAACTTTGACTTGGTTACAGAGTCTTGTTTATTACACCATGTTGGCTTAAATAGTATCACTTCCTTTTTTTTTCTGTGCTGCAGAGTTTCAGATATAGGGCTCTATTAACATTATTGTTACTACAATAAAGTGAGAAAGGGTGTTTTCACATTATTTTAGTTTCACATAAATTTACTAAAGGCGTATTTTTAGTAAGCAGATCTGCATTTCCCATTATTGAAATGGGAAATGTGACCTGGCCAGAGTTACTAAAAATAAAATGTGAAAGAATACCGGGGGCAGCCATGTGATAATAACGGCACCTGGAGACGGCGTTATCCAGGGTTTCCCCCTTTTCCCCGACTCCTGCTCTGCTTTAATAGGCAGAGTCGGGAGCCTGGCCCCAGTAATCAGCTGTGTGGTCTTTGTATTGCAAAAAACCCCAAATAATAAAAAAAATAAAAAAAGACCTGCATTCAGGGTCATCTGTGCTCCGGTGATGTCCTCTGGGGCTCCGTTCAGCTGGGATCCCGCACTGTGACCCTGGTCAGCTGCTGCATAGAACAGCTGACCGGGGTCACAGTGCAGAGACTACCTAACCGAAGCCCCAGAGGACATCATCGAAGCACCGATCGCCGGAGGTAAGTGAAAGTGAGAGGGGGCCCGGGGGGATCATGGGCGCATGCGCGGGCACCTTCTACAGTGAGAAGACTGCAGACAGGATTCGCAGGGACACGCAAGCTCTGTCCCTGTAAGGGATTTTTGATAAATCCCTGTGATATTTCCTAAATTCACAATGTGAATTTCGGTGAAAATGTCACACTACAACCGCATTTTAAATGTGGATTGTAGTAAATAGGGCCCATAATGCGTGCTGGCACAATGTAGACATCTCAGGGATACAGGATTGCAACTTGTTTCAGATTTTTAACAAAAGTATCCCTGCATAATTTGATGAGACCCACTATATCAGATTTGCTATAACACTGTATCAAGTATAGATACTTTTTTCTTTAGACAATTTATCTAAAGGGCAATTTAGTACAATAGCTACGACTTTCAATTTTCTATGGTTATTGTAAGACGAGCTTAATATGAATATATGCTTATTACTGACTGACCTATTTTAGGATGAATTTTGTCTTATTTCTGAGGGATTATTTTGCAAATATATGTTCTATACGTGACAACTACTAGGAGGCTCCCACCCTAATTACTTCCTATTATAGGACTCATGACACTATAATGTATTTTTAATATTTTCATCCTCAATGTTATAATTGTGACCTGAGTAAATACTGTCTATACCTGGAATTTTATTCAGTGTCTGTAAGAGGTGGGATTAACCATTGGAGCTAACCAGTTTGAGGTCCCATTTACTGTACGTACAGAAGCATCAGGATTTAGGAGAATATAGGGCATTGATTCCACAGGCAAATATTAGTTGTGTTTGTTCTTGTCAATTTACGGTAATCTTTGTTTTTAATATTTAGAATTAAAAGTTATGTTATCATATTTGTTTATTTCTAAGAGTGCGCCACAAAGGGGTCTCTTCTCTTTTTTTCTTTTTGTGTATTTGGTAAACATTTTGTTGGCTCTTTGGCGCACCCCCAACATAATAACTAATTTTCCCATTACATTATTAAAATAGTTGGTTTGTCTAAGTGATACCACTGTTATTCACCGCTTTTCCCAGTGCAGGATTCCCACCTTTTTTCCATTTGCAAACCATATTGACTTAAACAGACGTATCACTTCCTATTTTTTTCTGCTCTGCATTAATTCCCCAAAAATCCCAGACAATTATTAAATGCAAAAACATTTCACCCTTTTTGCTAAGATAACCTTAAACTCAGGAGCAATCGGTCATTTTCAGTGATCAATAATTATGAATGACTGTAGTCCACCTATGTAAAATTAAAGTATTTCAAAAGTTTTCAAATCAAATACTGTACAAATGTAAATTGCACTGTCCAGATGTACATGCTGGGAAAAGACTTAAGTCGGGCACACACTATACAATTATCATGCCAATCAACTGATAATTGTATGATTGGCCTGATAATTGTATAGTGTGTATGCAGCCACACCAATTGCCAGTGAGTCGCAGCCATCTATGTTTGGCAGCGTTTGAAATGGCAGTTGGTGTGGTTCCCCTATTTGAAATTTGGACTGTGCTGCAGCCTCACCTCTGGAGCCTCCACTGGTGTTAACTCATCTCTCCAGCGAATTTCAGCTTCTGACTGGAGCTTGAAGTGCATCTGCGCATGCGCCGGTCAGAAACCCTGCAGCGGCAGCTGCGGCTCTTTGAAAAAAAACGACTTTATTGTTTTTTTTACGCACAAACACTGATCGCAAGGCAGCTTGTAATTGTGTGTATGCATGAATCTGCATGTTGCTCAGCACTTACAAATTGTTCTTATTTATAAATCATAAGAACAATCTCTTGATTGTAAAAGTGTTTACAGAGCTTTACCCCAGTGTACAATTTGCAAGTATGGTGGAGGGACAAATACTTATGACATAAGATTTGTACCACTTTAATTAAAGTAGGTGTCCGTATCACTGTGGGTCAGGTTCAAGGTTGATACTTAATGGGACTTAATAATTTTTTACTTCAACTATTTACTTCAACTATTTAAATACAACAATATATCACTCTCATTCTCTCTACTTTCACATTTTATATAATTTATTAGTTGAAAACTCAAAGAACGAGTTGTGGACTATACTGGATGAGCATATAAAGAGATGTCCGAATTTGCCAACCATAGGTCTGATGATAGTAATGATAGTTGCTCACACACACACCGATGGCTGGGGGTGAGGCAGGTGATTCAGAAAACAAGCAGATATCGGCATGGGATATCTGATCACTGGCAGTGGCTGGAATTGTGTCCGCTTTTATGTGCGATCCAGAATAAGGAACATCGGGGCTGATTCAGCATTGACACGTAAGTGCAATGCTGAACGCAGTTCCCGATTATTGGGAATCTGCGTGTGCACAAAACCCATTCTCCGAATGTGCAGAACAGGTCCTGCATGATCGCATGCAACCCCTGCTATGCCTCTGCCTGATTGACAAGCAGAGGTAATTGATAGGCGGTGCAGGGTCGGGGACGGCTGGCGTTCCCAGACACTGGGCCTGTTGGCCCCGTTTTCTGGGAGTAGCAAGGTCAGGGGCTGCATCCACGGATGCAGTTTCCTGGCCTTGCAAGCCGGCCAGCCTGCGTAACATAATTGGCAACTGTTCCTGATTGTCAGGGAGACTCCCAGAATTGGTAGCAATCTCCCTGACTCCCTGAAGACTCTACCAATCTCCCTGATTGCACCTTACCGGGTGCATAATCTGATGACGGTCTGGCGCCATCCACCATCGCGACCGATGGTGGTCCCAGCCTGCGACCTCGGTCGCAGTGCTGGGATCGCAAATGCAGCAGGTGGTGTCATACACCACCTGCTGCATTTGCATATTAGGAAGGACGGAATTACAAAGCTGCTTGCGTGCAGCTTTGCAATTCCATCCTAAGCTGAATCTGCCCCATAATTAACAGAACGGATGTAAAAAGCCTCCAGATCAGTTAATGAACAACAGAAATAAAGAAAACATAAGGACTCATTTTTAAATTAGATGAAAAGTCTTTGTTTAATTGCTCAGTCCATTTTTTTTACAGCTGTAGTAGTTTATAGAGTCACAGTTAGGGAAAATTTTATTCTCGCCAAGTGCAGCTGATTCCATTGTTTGGAATACATGTCTGTAGTTGAGTAGTATTTCTCAAATAATTTAATGATGGGGATTTTTGTTTTCTTAATTCTTGATTTCCAAAAAAGACAGTCGTTGAAAACGCTAAAGAATTCTCAGAAAAATAATAGATTCAGGTTTTTATATAGGTTATTACAGTTCAAGAACAACAAAAAAAAGTGTGGAGAGTAAGGGAAATATTAAGGGAGGAGGAGTAGTAGTGAGACAATAATGGACAAAAGTGAAGGAGTGAAGAGTATTATATCATGTATTGTGCAAAAAGGAATGGTACGTACATTCTATACACTGAATCCTGGGGGTAAATTTACTAAAGTGCAGGTTTTTAGAAGTGGAGTTGTTGCCTGTAGCAACTAATCAGATTCTAGCTATTATCTTCTAGATGGAGTTATATAAATGATAAGTAGAATCTGATTGGTTGCTATGGGCAGCAACACCACTACTGAAAACCCGCACTTTAGTAAATATACCCATTGGAACCTTTGCATTCAAGGCTGTTGGTGCTTGTATCCACCCAGTGAGTTTATCAATGTTTTCTTTTTTCTTATTTTCCGTTACTTACTTTCTTCATTTGCTCTGTCATTTATCTTTAATTTATAATAACTACTTTACAACCCAGAATGTATTTGTGGGGAGCTCAGTGGAACTGGGACTGTCAGTGTAAAGTGTATTTGTGCTTAAAGATATTGGTGAATGGTGAAAGCGTGCATAGTGGCCAACTGTTACTTAATTACAATCTCTAAATGTAAAGATCAGTTCCCCGATGTGTCTCCATTTCTTCTTCGGGTTCCATAGGGTCCACAGGAATTACATTGGGGTATGTGGTTGGAGTGATCCATGCACCAAACAGTTACAAGGTTTAGCTCCCAGGATGCACTGGGTCCTCCTCCATATATACCCTGCCCCTGGCTACAGGCACTTAATTTTTTATTTGGTGCGCAGGAGTGCACCTTATGAACAGGGGACTGCTTTGGCAGCAATTAATTTTTGTGTCCATGAGTGAGCAGCACTAGGTGTCTGGATGGATGCCCGTGCTTACTACAAAGAATTGCCTATAATAAAAAGAACACTGTACATACCCAAATTGTATGTCATCCAGTATAGCACTGCCAAAATATAAAATTATTTGTTAGTAAGACCCCAATTATAAATCTGGACTCAGCTTGATTGTTTATCTATTTTAAGATATATATATATATATATATATATATATATATATACCCCTGAGGAAGTCCTAGCGGATGAAATGCGTTGGGTTGTGATTCTTTAATATGTCAGAAGGGAGAAACCGGCTGTGAAGTTTTACCCTATAAGGGAAAAATAGCAGGACAACTGTGTAAGCAATTATATGGATTTATTTTTATGTCATTTGGACAGTTAATTGTTTTAATAAATATATTATCTACAATACCTAATAGTAGGCCATTGGGTCATCTCTTGGGTGTTTTTTCAGTGAGTGGGTCTTTTTTAGAAAAATTATCAAGGGGTGCCTATGGAATCTACTATCAACCGTGTTTCAAGGTTTTTAAAGTGAAGAGGTCTATCTAAAAGGACGTTTTTGGACAACAATTCCTATATAAAACAGGGTTATCCAAAAGGACTAAAACTGGACATTATTTTATAAATTGACTATTGACATCTGGATATTCATTGCGCCCTCTAAGTATTGTATGTTGTATCTAATTTGTCAGGTTCCCACTAACAGGGGTTCCACTTGAGGTGCAGCAATCTCTGCGCAAGATAAGGGCATCATCTATTCCTATATATATATATATATATATATGTATATGTATATATATATATTTGCATTGTATGTGACTTGTGTAAGTCTGCTGTATGTTATACTGCCTTTTTTTTCCTGAATAACTGTCAGTTATAACTATCACTGCTATTTCTCCTCATAACCCTCTGCTACAGGTGTATGGGTTATTTTGGGGGTGAACACTGTCACATTGTATTATGTTGCTTTGCATAACATTATAGTGTATTGTTATATCTAAAGAGAATGAGACGCAGGAGGCTAAAGCCCCTGTGCTAGTTTCTTGTATGGCCTGTCGGGCGGGCTTGTCCGCTTAGGATTTCATACAGAATGGATTATGTGGTCACTGTTACAAGGAGTCCGAGTCCACGTCAGTCCAGCCTACCATCTCCTGGGCAAGAACCCCCTTGGGCTTCTTTTTCCCAGATCATGGTGCAGGTTGTTAACATTTTGTCTACACCCATGCCGACCCTTACTATAGAATACCCTCAGCAACTACAACCTAATATGTTTATGCCTCCTATGCATCCGCCCTGGATGGATGTTTATGCCCACTCTGGCCAGAGTATGGCCCCGTCCCCTGCTGCATTTCAGCAAATGCAAGCAGGCAGGCCAGTAGGGCCTAAAAAAACGGCTTCTTCCTATCACTCCGTCCAGCCTGCAGAGTCTGATGCATCTTCAGATGAGTTTAAGGGCATACAGGGCTCCTCTCAGGAGAGGAGGACCATTTTCCAACTGCGGATGTTCCCTCTTTGATTAGAGCAGTAAAAACTATTTTAAACCTAGATAGTGAAGAGCCAGAACCTAGGAAGGGTAAGGTGTTCAAGCGCCAGAGTTAAGGCTGAGTTTCCTAAATCTGAACAACTCTCTGAACTTATGGGCGAAGCATGGAGTTCTCCGGATAGTCGATTCCATGTTACAAAGAAGGTTACAGCTTTATACCCCCTCTAACCTGATGAATGCGCTAATTGGGAAGTTCTGACGACTATGGATGCTCATGTGGCACATCTGGTCAGGAGCGCCATATTGCCCATACCATCTGCATCCTCTCTTAAGGATTCCACAGATAGAAGACTTCAAGTCTTCTATCAAGGCATTTTTTTCTCTGTCGGGGGCTGTTACCCGCCCGGCCATGGCCACGGTCTGGGTATCTAAGGCCATTGAAGAATGAACAGGGGCACTGAAAAATACTCTTCCATGGTCTCCCAGAGAACAGCTGACAATTATCTCCTATATCAAGGAAGCTGCCTTCTATCTGGGAGAGGCGGCATTAGATGCCAGATTCTGACTTCTAAGGCGTCAGCTGCCTCAGTTGTTGCTCGCAGAGCCCTATGGTTAAGGGACTTGAAAGCAGACACAGGGTCCAAGAAGGCTTTGGAATCCCTGCTGTTTACTGGAGACATTCTGTTTGGCACAGAATTGGATAAGATTGTAGCTACTTTGGCAGCTTCCAAGGCGGCTGGTCTGCCTTCAATGACTACCCCTAGACCTAGGCAGTCGTCATTTCGAGCCTTTCGCCTGCAAGGAAAAGTGAAAGGTTAGTCCTCCTCTAGACAACCCAGTTCTCGTAAGAGACTGCAAACTAAGAGATCTTGGGCAATCAAACATCCGGCTTCCAAGTCAGACGAAAAACCCATGGCCTGATGGAGTGGGCCTCCCCATGGGGAATCCCAGGGTGGGAGGCCGACTTCTTCAGTTTTCAGATACCTGGCATCTCACAACAACAGACACCTGGGTCCGGAAAGTAGTCTCGTGAGGGTACGCCCTTACTCTCTGGAGAAGTCCCCTGCAAAGGTTTTTTTGCACAACTCCTCCAGCGGAGTCTGCAAAGGCATTGGCCCTCCAGCAGGCAATTTGTTCCCTGCTGGATTCAGGGGTAATAATCCGGGTTCCGTTGGATCAACAAAGAAGGGGTTATTATTCAAATATATTTTTAATTCAAAAGCCTAATGGGTCCCACCGGCCTATTCTGAATCTGAAGGATGTCAACACATTTATCCGGCTGCCCAAGTTCCGTGTGCAAACTCTTCGGTCAATTGTTTTCGCAATGGAACCGGTGCCGTTTTATGGTGCCCTTGGACATTCAGGACACATATCTGCATGTGCCAATTACACCTTCCCACCAAAGGTGTCTGCAATTTACGGTTCTGCAGAAACATTTCCAATTTCAGGCACTGCCTTTTAGTTTGTCAACAGCCCCGCAATGGCAGTAATGACAGTCTACCTTAGGTGTCAGGGTGTCAGGATTCTGGGCCTTTTTCAGGGCATCACAACTTCATTCACATAGATACTTTTTCATCACCTTTTTATTTGTTTGTTATTTATGTAATTTTAATTCTTTCTTATTTTATTAACACCTTATTGATTATCTTTACACATCTATACTTTGAACTTCACTATCATCTTCTTTCCCTTTTTCGTGTTAATGTCCATGGGATGGTCCTTGGCTGGACTCTTTTGGGGTGCCCTGCGCCTCAGACGTGAACTCCTGAATGTTAGGGATGCCTGTATAGAGGAGCCTTGACGCTGGCCCGGCGCTTAATCATATTTTTGCAAATGTATGCAATCAATACCTCTGAATTTCTATTATGTAGGATTCAAGTATTTTTTGACTGATATTGTTACAGTGTGCTGGAGGGAATACCCTTTTCTTCTGTGTTACAAAGGATATTTTTGCCAGGAGACAAGATTGTGGCCCTTCAATTGCGGATTTGCCAATTTCTCCGCAGTCAGTCAGTGTCTATCCACTCAGCGATGCAGGTTCTGGGGTCCATGGTGTCCACCCTATGACATGGTGGAATATGCTCCGTTCCACTCCAGACCACTGCAACACTGATCCTCTCCCGGTGGAACTGGGAGTACCAGTTAATAAAGTCACAGACGATCCATCTTTCTCCAGAGGTTTGACTGTGCCTCTCATGGTGGTTGCAGATGTTTCATCTGAACAGGGGTCGCCCCTTCTGGATTCCAGATTGGGTGCTCCTCACTACCGATGCCAGCCTCCACGGATGGGGTGCAGTGACTGGTCATCACACCTTTCAGGGAAGATGGATAACCAAGGAGGGTTTCCTATTCATAAACATCCTGGAACTGCGTGCAGTATTCAAAGCACTTGTTCAGGCACAGGATATACTGAAGGGCAGTCCTGTCTGGGTACAGTCCAATAGCATGACTGCAGTAGCCTACCTCAACCATCAGGGAGGCACTTGAAGTCAGGCAGCCATGGCGGAAGTGACAAACATTCTGGTTTGGGTAGAATGTCATCTTCCAGCAATTTCGGCAGTATTCATACCAGGAATCCTCAACTGGGAAGCAGACTTCCTAAGTCAGCAAGATATACACGTCGGGGAATGGGTTCTTCATCCAGATGTCTTTCAGATCCTAGTGGACAAATGGGGTCTACCAGAAATAGACCACATGGCCTCAGGCTACAACCACAGGTCCCCAGGTATGGGTCCAGAACATAGGATCCCTCAGCCTAGTTTGTGGATGCTCTAGCAGTGAAGTGGGACTTCAAGCTAGCGTATCTTTTTACTCCATTCTCCCTCCTTCCAAGAGTCATAAGGAAGTTCAAGCAGGAGGGCGGAACAGTTATACTGATAGCCCCTGCTTTGCCCAGACGCCATTGGTTCACCGACCTTCAGAGTCTCTCCGTAGACACGCCATGGCTTCTTCCTCTAAGGCCGGACCTGTTAACACAGGGTCTTTGCCTGCATCCGGACCTTCCCCTTCTGTCTTTGCAGGCGTGGCTCTTGAATCTTCCATCTTAAGAGCCAAGAGTTTTATTACTTCTGTAATTCAAATGATACTCAGGGCACGGAAGCCTTTCTCTGCCCGCATCTATTACAGTATTTTCAATGGTGTAAACATAGAAAATATGATCCTGTAGTTTTTAGGGTCTCATGAGTGCTTGCTTTTCTCCAAGCTGGGTTAGACCGGGGTCTCCGCCTGGCTACCTTGAAGGTTCAGGCATCTGCACTGTTTGGGTTCGCTTCGCTGCCTGATGTTAGGACATTTTTTCAGGGTGTTCTGAGGGTTCAGCCTACCTTTGTCCCTCCGGTAGCTCAGTGGGATTTGTCTTTGGTTCTCAGAGCTCTACAGACTCACGCATTTGAACCCCTGAAATCAGTAGATCTTAAGTGGCTGACAGCGAAGACAAGTTTTACTTCTTGCTATTTCCTCTGCCCGCAGGGTTTCTGCTTTGACGGCCCTTTCTTGTCGCTCCCCCTTTTCGATTTTTCATCAAGATAGAGCTGTTCTTCGTACCAGGGCGGGTTACCGTCCTAAGGTAGTATTCCGCTTTCATGTAAATGAAGAAATGGTGGTTCCAGCCTTCCAGTATTCAGACCTCTCTGTGGGTGAAGCTTCTCTGGATGTTGTACGCGCCCTATGTATCTACATAGATCGCACCAACGCCATTAGGAAATTGGATTCTCTTTTTGTGTTGTATGGCTGTCATAAGCGAGGCTGGCCAGCTAACAAACAGACTCTGGCTAGATGGCTTCGCATGATGATTTCTCAAGCTTGCACACAAGCTGATCTCTCTGTTCCAAACACAGTGACAGCACATTCTACTCGATCTGTGGGACCATCGTGGGCGTTTCATCGTGGTGCCTCTGCTGAACAATTGTGCAAGGCAGCTACGTGGTCTTCTGTCCACACTTTTCTCAAATTTTACGCTTTTGATACATTTGCCTCTCAGGATGCTTCCTTTGGGCATCGGATTCTCCTTTCTACTAAACAGGAAGCTCTTAAGGGAACTGGTTTGGGACATCCCCAAGGTAATTCCTGTGGACCCTCTGGAACCCGAAGACGAAAATAAGAGTTATGGTATAACATACCTTTTGTTAATTCTTTTTCTTCTAGGTCACCCACCCTCCCTAGCACACCTGGTGTTTTGGGGTAATCATTTTCTTTTGTATTTCAATTATTCCCTCTTCTTAGAGTGTTTCCGGTATACAATTGTCTTTCCTTATCCTCTTCCTTCTCCTGCCTTGGGCTTGGTAACAAACTAAGTGCCTGTAGCCAGGGGCGGGGTATATATGGAGGAGGACCCAGTGCATCCTGGGAGCTGAAGCTTGTAACTGTTTGGTGTGTCGATCACTCCAACCATATACCCCAACGTAATTCCTGTGGATCCTATGGACCTTGATGAAAGAGTTAACAAAGATACAGTGTGTTGTACCATAACTACTATTATTTATGTATTGACCTGCTGTACAGTATAATTTCCCTTATACTGTTTATAGGATGCAATTTTCAATACTTATTAGAGAATAATTCTTAAAAACACAACAAATTAGATTCTAACATATTTCGTTAACATGCCTTTAGGGGGCTTCTAGTGCTCTGCGGACTGTATGGTACTTGATGGGTTTAAAACTACTCCCCAACAGCAATGGGTCTCTGAAAATTAGAATGTTTACAACTATGAACATGTTTGTTTCTTTTCATACATCGCACCCACTGCTGAAAATAAAAGGAAGTCATATTAAATGTGAAAGAAACAAGAGGGAGGGGGATTTCCATCCTTAGCCATCAGTTATATGACCATATTTGTTTTTCTTTTAAAAGCAGTATTTCCATGAACAGTAATGTATTTTAAGAGTGGAATACTGTAAGTGCCTATATCACTGGTCGGGGAACAGGAGTAAATTACCCCAAATGGGGTAAAAATGAAATTCCTGGGGGTAATGGACCGATATTAATCATTGCATGCCCGGCTGTCTGTCCATTACCCCCAGTAATGGAGGTCACTGGCGCGGGGTGCGGCGCCAGTGTCCTCCAGCCCGGCGCCGCAGGGAGGCTCTAAGCTGGACGCCCGCTGAGATGTTATTACCAGCGGGCGTCCGGCGCCTTCCATGCAGCGCCGCGTTAGCCGGAGGCTGGAGTTATCTTCTGAACTCCAGCTTCCGGCTCTCCCCATGCGCACTATGGGAGAGACGTCATGACGTTTCTCCCATAGTTCCTTTGAGCAGCCGGGCGGACAGGATGGCGGCGGATACAGGAGCGGGGATTAAGGTAAGTATTTTTTTTTTCTTTGTACAAGCGGCACTACAGGGGCACTACTAAAGGGGCATTATATGGGGGCACTGCTACTGGGGCATTATATTGGGGCACTGCTACAGGGGCATTATACAGTCAGGTGCATAAATATTGGTACATTGACAGAATTTTCAGATTTTGGCCTCTATTCACCACCACAATGGCTTTGAAATGAAACAAACAAGACGTGCTTTAACTGCAGACTTTCAGATTTAATTTGAGGGTAATTACATTCAAATCAGGTGAACGGTGTAGGAATTACAACTGTTTCTATATGTGCCTCCCACTTTTTAAGGGGCCAAAAGTAATGGGACTATCAACTCAAAAGCTATTTCATGGACAGGTGTGGGCTATTCCCTCATTATTTCATTATCAATTAAGCAGATTTGCATTTGGAATCAGTTGCTGTCGACTCTCAATATGAGATCCAAAGAGCTGTCACTATCAGTGAAGCAAGCCATCATTAGGCTGAAAAATCAAAACAAACCCATCAGAGAGATAGCAAAAACATTAGGTGTGGCCAAATCAACTGTTTGGAACATTCTTAAAAGAAAGAACACACTGGAGAGCTCAGCAACACCAAAAGACCCGGAAGACCACGGAAAACAACTGTGGTGGATGACAGAAGAATTATTTCCCTGGTGAAGAAAAACCCCTTCACAACAGTTGGCCAAATCAAGAACACTCTCTCCAGGAGGTAGGTGTATATGTGTCAAAGACAACAATCAAGAGAAGAGTGAATATAGAGGGTTCACCACAAGATGTAAACCATTGGTGAGCCTCAAAAACAGGAAGACCAGATTAGAGTTTGCCAAACAACATCTAAAAAAGCCATTACAGTTCTGGAACAACATCCTATGGACAGATGAGACAAAAATCAACTTGTACCAGAGTGATGGGAAGAGAAGAGTATGGAGAAGGAAAGGAACTGCTCATGATCCAAAACATACCACCTCATCAGTGAAGCATGGTGGTGGTAGTGTCATGGCGTGGGCATGTATGGCTGCCAATGGAACTGGTTCCCTTGTATTTATTGATGATGTGACTGCTGACAAAAGCAGCAGAATGAATTCTTAAGTGTTTCGGGCAATATTATATGCTCATATTCAGTCAAATGCTTCAGAACTCATTGGACAGTGCTTCACAGTGCAGATGGACAGTGACCCGAAGCATACTGCAAAAGCAACCAAAGAGTTTTTTAAGGCTAAAAAGTGGAATGTTATGCAATGGCCAAGTCAATCCCCTGACCTGAATCTGATTGAGCATGCATTTCACTTGATGAAGACAAAACTGAACGGAAAATGCCCCAAGAATAAGCAGGAACTGAAGACATTTGCAGTAGAGGCCTGGCAGAGCATCACTAGGGATGAAACCCAGCGTCTGCTGATGTCTACGCGTTCCAGACTTCAGGCTGTAATTGCCTGCAAAGGATTTGCAACAAAGTATTAAAAACTGAAAGTAAGATTTAGGATTGTTTAGATTGTCCCATTACTTTTGGCCCCTTAAAAAGTGGGAGGCACATATACAAACCGTTGTAATTCCTACACCGTTCACCTGATTTGGATGTAATTACCCTCAAATTAAATCTGAAAGTCTGCAGTTAAAGCACATCTTGTTTGTTTCATTTCAAAGCCATTGTGGTGGTGAATAGAGGCCAAAATATTAAAATTCTGTCAATGTCCCAATATTTATGCACCTGACTGTATGGGGGCACTACTACAGGGGCACTATATGGGGCACTACTACAGGGGCACTATATGGGGGCACTGCTACAGGGGCATTACATGGGGGCTCTACTAGAGGTGCATAACTATGGGGGCACTACTACAAGGGCATAACTATGGGGGCATTACTACAGGGGCATAACTATGGGGGCACTACTATAGGGGCATAACTACGGGGGCACTTCTACAAGGGCAATATATGGGGGCATAACTATGAGGGCACTACTACAGGGGCATAACTATGGGGGCACTACTATATGATTTTCTTCCCTTCAAATCAAGGGGGTAACGTCAGTGTATCTAAATATATTTTGGGGTAAAAGGTAAAAAAGTTCCCTGGCCTATATACTAAATAAACCCTTGAAGTGACAATATTTTTCAAAAATGTTACCTTTTTTATTTAATTAAAACTAAGAGCTAAACTATTGAAAATAAAATATGTCTAGAGGGTGTCTCGCAGCACACCTTGTGCATAGTCCCCCATTGTAACATTACCTCTCAGTGACTATAGATCCACAGCGGCACTACCCTAGTGGTAATAGTTTCCCAGTGGCATTGCCCCCACACCATTTAGTGTTCACAGGTTCCCTTTGTGGCACTACCCCCTTACTTGTGTCATGTAGCACCCTTCCATGGCATTACCCCTCCCCCATCAAGCAGAGTGCAGTGGAGCATGCATCAGAGGGGATTGATGATCATTTCCCTCACTGCAGCTGTTCTCTGCACTTGCAGAGATCAGCCTAATACTGCTCAGTTGCATTATTGTTTCTGGTGCATGTGCTACAGAGTGATGTCTGCATGGCATTCTCACGCACAAAATTTGCAGTTATGTCGGAGATCAGAGGCCCCTACATCACTGCTGGGGATGGAGAAAATCCATTGTGTACATGTGCAGAACGGATTTCCCCTTTAAACCCTGGGGGATGGAGCAGGAGGGCACAGTCTCCTGGGATGTGACTGGGTCAGGGAAAGCCAAGTTGGCTGCAGTCACATCTCAAGCAACCACACCAGTTAGCTGGTTACACCATTCAGAAAAAGTCTTCTCTGCATAATGGTATATTTATATTTAGCTTTCTGTGTCATGCAGGACTGGTGTATTTCTAATTTTTCATTAAAACCAGGTATCTATTATATTATCTATTATTATTAACTTTTATTTGTAAGGTGCTACAGAATATATGCAGTGCCATACAGGGTAAACATAGAAAACTATAACAGGGTATCAGCATAAATACTATATACAATGGCAGATCTTAGCATAAGTACCTAACATTAATATCCCACCACAGACTGGGTAGGAAAACTTGCTGAGTTGTGTGTGGGCAACAATACAGTACTCCATAATCCTATACCTATAAACGTATGGACGGGCAATCGTAGGGGCAGTCACAAAAGGGTAAAGGAGACTAGGGAGCAGGGCACTGGTGACCAGGAGTGTGCTAGGCAAGAACAAGGAGGAGGATTGTGGGCCTGATTCAGCATGGATCGCAGTTGCTAATACGCACTCAGTTGGCCGATTGTTGCGTTCTGCATATGCATCGCAGAGTGCGGGCGCGAACTAGCTATTGCGATTGGGACTGCAATCGCAGAGGCTACGCAAACCCCTCGCACAGTGATTGAGAGGACACACCATTTGTGGGTGGTGGAGGGGGGGGGTGGTTGGGGAAACGCAGGCATGCCAGTGCGTTCGCACGCCGTTGCAGGGGCGTGCATAAATTACCCACTGCGATCCCATATGCAGTGTGAGGTCTCATAGCGTGCTTGGTTGTTAGCAATTTCTGAGTAAGGTTAGACCTTGTGCAAGTGTGCGTGAGGCTGCGATGGTACTCGATGTTACTGATGTTTTCGCTATTCTGCTAAACATTCTGGATGTGTGTAAGGTAAAGTGGGCGTCCTTATGTTGTGCTGAGTTTGCATTGCGATTGTAGTGGATTAGCTTGCTATCGCAGTTGAACTGCGTGCGTACGCAGTATTGCAATCCGCAGTGAATCAGGCCCTGTGTCCGTAAGCAGTGCCATTGAGATGTCCACAGGGCCCTGGTATGGAAGAGGGCGTCACCATATACAGGAGGCGTGGCCACGTACCCTTTTAAAAAATCTATGTAAAAGCAGCAGCCCCGGACCCCATTCAACAGGACCAGGTATTAGTTTTTATACAGTTGATGTAGTATTGTATATATAAAATATATGCCAAATTTTCCATACTGCTGACCTCTCTGTTGCATAGCTGGAATAGGAGATGTTCTTCTTTGCTAGTGAAATAGATCTGGAATAATATACTAGCTCTGCTCATGTGTGTGATTTCAGTAGGAGGAACATAGACAAGTGAATACAGATTAGGGATGTGCGCCGGACCATTTTTGCCGGATTTGGATTTGGTTCTAATTCGTCGTCCGGATTTGGATTTGGATTTGCCAAACTGCGGTAACTGGATTTGGATTTGGATTTTTTTTACAAAAATTTACAAAAAAAAGCTAAAATCACATAAATTGGTCTTTTTTTTCTTCCTAGAGTATTATTAACCTCAATAACATTAATTTCCAGTCAATTTAGACCATATCACAGCTTATAATATTGTTTTCAACATTATTGGCCAAAGGTTGCAGTGAGCTGACTGGTTACTAAGCGACAAAGCAGCGGCACAACGACACAGACACCACAATATAAAGCACATCTATGACACATTGCCACACAGCAGTGGCAGAAATGAAAAGTAGTGCACCCACCCAGTGGGGTATGGCCATCAGAATCACAGTACTTGTTTACATAGTGGGCTACGGCCCAAGGAGTCACAGTGCACAATCTTATTCACATTACACCGCACATAGGGCCTGATTCACATTACACCATAAAGTAGTGTCTCTTATTTATGTTACGACACACAGTAGTGCTCCTTTTACACAATGCCCACAGTAGTGCCCCTTTTACACAATGCCCACAGTAGCGGTGTCCCTTACACAATGCCCCCAGCAGTGGTGTCCCCTATGCAGTCCCCTTAGTAGTAGGGTCCCCTATGCAGTGCCCCCAGTTGAATGCCCCCCAGTAGTATGCCCCCCATTAGCAGGCCCCCCCAGTAGTATGCCCCCCATTAGCATGCCACCCAGTAGTATGCCCATTAGCAGGCCCCCCCAGTAGTATGCCCCCCATTAGCAGCCCCCCCAGTAGTATGGCCCCCCCAGTAGTATGCCCCCCCCAGTAGTATGCCCCCCCCCCAGTAGTATGGCCCCCCCAGTAGTATGCCCACCCCCAGTAGTAGGCTGCCCCAGTAGCAGGCCCCCCCCAGTAGTAGGCCCCCCAGTAGTAGCCCCCCCTGTAGTATGGCCCCCCCAGTAGTAGGCTGCCCCAGTAGCAGGCCCCTCAGTAGTATGGCCCCCCAGTAGCAGACCCCCCCAGTAGTATAGCCCCCCCCAGTAGCAGGCCCCTCAGTATGCCCCCCCCAGTAGTATAACCCCCCCCAGTAGCAGCCCCCCCCAGTAGTATGGCCCCCCGCACACCCCAGTAGCAGACCCCCCCAGTAGTAGACCCCCCCCCAGTAGCGCCCCCGGCCCTTGCACAAGTAAAGAAAAAATAAATAAAAACTTACCTGTATCCCCGCTCCCGCGCCATCCGCTCTGCTGTCACACGCTGAGGAGGGAGCCGGAAGACGGAGCTCATGTGTGAGCTCCAGCCGGCTCCCTCTGTGCAGCAGCCAATGAGAGTCTGTGTGACTCTCATTGGCTGCTGTAACAAACACACAGCTGCCGCTGGCGGCTGTGTGTTTGTGTCTGTGTAGGGCAGAGCGCTATCACAGCGCTCTGCCCTACACAATAGGAGACCTGATGTCGGATTCTCTAGTGAGAATCCGACATCAGGTGGCCGCCGTTCGGCCCGAACGGGGATCCGAGTCAGGCGGTGAACACCCGAACAGGGTTCGGGTGGGCTCGGATCACCAATGTTCGGAGCGGTTCGGATTCCACAGAATCCGAACCGCTCATCTCTAATACAGATACATCAGTATAACACACTACTTATATCCTAAGTACACCAGGCTACTGTAACAATCCATTAAAGAGAATGTAGTGATAAGTGTGCAAGTGTCTAGTTTTATTTTATTTTTTATGCCCTTGTCAAATCTTATAAATGAACTGAAATGTGTATGGCCCACAGAAGAGCAATTTGTTAAACATAAATATATATATTGTGTAAGTGTACTAGGTCCTTAGCGACTGACGTAAATTGTGCAAATCAAAGTGCAATGTGAAAAATAAATTAGTTATAATGTGCTATATAAAACACATATGCAATAAAAATTTATATACCAATTTATGAATGTGTTGTTTTTTTTTTATTTATCTGTCATTATATTCAAAAGCTCCCAAGTCTTAATCCTGTTTCCAGGAGGCTCTAGCAGTACAATTGTATAGGCACAGTGGGTGCAGCAAGTAAATTTCACAAAGTGCAAAAAGTGGTAATAAATATCGATTAAAAAATTAGCCTTAGATCATGTTAAGTAGATTGCATCAGTTACATGTATCTAAAAGCACAGGGAATCCACATAAATACACAATTAAAACCTAAGAAGGTATTCTAAAATTTTTAAAACTGTTTAAAAAGTATCAGAAGTTCTTGGAAGTTCATATAATGCTTATCTGTAGTAGTTCATTCAGGCAAGAAGCTGCTACACCAACGCGTTTCGTCCACTTGGAGACTTCATCAAGGGGTCACCCCTTGTCACCCCTTGATGAAGTCCCCAAGTGGATGAAATGCGTTGGAGTAGCTGCTTCTTGCCTGAGTTGGCGAGCAAAAATTACCAAGAAGTGACCCATTTGAGTGATCAAACGGGACTTTTCGTGGCCGCGACAATGTTCAGGCTAACGCTGCTCCTCACCTCTATGGGGGAATTCAGTGTGTTGCACGCTGGCGGCCACTAGATGGCGCTCGATGTAGCAATTCAATTATTGCTCCATTTGGGCACGCACGGACATGTCTATTAGGTGGACAGCACTATACAGGGGGGCAAAACTATACAATGGAGGCAACATTATACATGGGACAGTACTATACAGAGAACAGGTCTATTAGGTGGACAGCACTATACAGGGAGGCAACACTATTCAGGGGACAGCGCAATTCAGTTGTTTCTCCGGTTGGGGCATGCACAGCCGCCAGCGCTGACATTTCTACACTCAGCACCCCGAGCTGCCGAGCAGAAGTTACCAAAAAGTGACCCCTTTCAGCACTCAGACGGGACTTTTTGTAGGCGTACCATTGTACAGGCATTTTGACTGCTAACTAATTTTTTTGTAATACTCCTCATTTATGTTAAGAGACCTTGTTTCTTTATTCCAAATGTCATCATTTTATTTTTATATTTGAAAGACAGTCTTTCCACATTTCATACATGTGTTCTTTTTAATCTGAGGCTGCAAAATAAAAGTAAAATGGACCAGATACATGTGGATACACCACACGCTGAAAACAGCCCTGCCTCAGTTCTGCCCACTGTCCTGAATTATTTTTTACATTTTACAAAAGATACAGGGGCCTGTTTATCAGTACTATTTCCCCCGATAATTATGCGGGAACACAAGTACAGAGGCTAGTTGTTAAGCCTCTAACACAGAAAAAAACTTACAGATACCTCCTGCTTATTGGATCACACCGCAGTCCCCATACAATGTATGAGGACATTGCGGTTGTGCTTTTGAAGCTTGAATGCGGGAATGAACACCATCTTCAGAGGGTCTGGGGTATGAAGAGGGATCCATTAGGGCCTCCTCCAGCTCTTACTACGAGCATGGGCAGCCTAAGGTTACGGTCACATTGGCCCATTTATCAATGCTATTTGTCCCACTAAATTATGTAAGGAGGCTACTTATTGAGTTTTTAATGCAGTTTTAAGAGTTTGACTGTGGGAACGAACCCCATCTTCAGATGGCATTAGCCCTTTCCTTCCTATAGGAGGACGGTCTGTGGTGCAAAGAGGGATCCATTTGGGCCTCCCACAGCCCTTACTGTGCACATGAGGTTACGCCTGCCCAATCACACTGCCGGGATGGAACCAGACAGTGTAAACTGTGGTTTCTACTATTAGCAGCATAAGTGTAATGCTAGGGTTTTTGTATTGGAGCAGCTGTCTCGACATGGGAGACATCATGGTTGACTCCAAAACCCATCCCTATCTCACCACAAATAGGAACGTTATATCAGGGACATTTATCAGGGGCATTGCTTACCTCTGGGGGTCCCCACAGTGAAATTGTGATGGTGTCCGCTCCTCTGTTGGTACTTATTTATGCTAATGATTACCCACCTCCTCTTGCTCAGGCTTCAGTTCCTTTTGCCTTTGAGCAAAATGTAATGTTGGTGCCATGGAATACCGGTTTGTCTACATGGCAGTCTGGGGTTTTGGCATCAAAATACGCACAGCAGGGAACTCCTTAATCTTCCTTCTGAATATGTACATCACAGATAAGAGCCAGGCCCCGAAGCAGCACTGGTGGCTACACGGGGCCCAGCAGCTGGGAAGACCATTCTACTGTAGCTGCTACTTTATAAATTGCATCATTAGGCTGAAAGACTGTGTTTACTCTTTATAACACATGCTAATTACTGTCCCATTCACAATCACTTCATGTACTGTATATATGCTATTATATTATCAGCCTCTTTACACCCCACCCTCTCTCTATTGCCACTTTACAGACTAGTGTTAAGAGGGAGTACTGTAAATATGAAACGTCTGTGTACTTATGTTTTGGAAGAACCTATAGTGTATGATTTGTAGAGCTATGTAAATTAATTTGTCACATTTTCAATGATTCTTATCATCTTTTAACTGCTATTTATTCTCAATACAGCCGCTAACATATATCTTCTCACTATCTTAATCTCTCCTCTTGTCTCCTTCCCTGAAGTCTCTGGTGAATTTCCATATATGGGTGCGTAAAAAAGTTTCTCAGAGCCTGACATTTTTCAGCGATTTATACACATGATTGACTCATTGTCTTTCATTATTTTTTCCACCATCCCTAACATTATCATCATTTAACAATATATTATATTCTGCAATAATTTACAATGATCTGGCATTTGCTAAGAGCAAGCCAGTGAATGTGTAATCATTATGACATCTGGATATACTGTATGTACTTAGACTACGTAAAAGGGGCACAAAGAAAAAGGGGGTGCAGGTACAGATTACACAATCCCGTGGCTCTGCAGGGGCCGGGAGTGTAGGGGAGGCCCAGCAATGCTGCAATCATGACTACATACATGCACAAAAGAAAAATATATCATATCGATGATATTCACATAAGTGGTCAATGGTTTCACCTGCGCATGCGTCGAAGATCGTGAAAAACTCACACAGCGCATGCGTCAAATGGTGTGTTTGTACAAAGCTGCAGTATCGATTGAGACGCATGGACTCAGAAATGTATTGAAAATGTAATGGGAGGTGGCTGTACATGAGCACAGAGATGGTTCGTCTTGTGGGCATGTCGCAGAACTTGTTGGGGGCTCAGGCGCACAATCCCATACATTGGGGCCCTTTCTCTGCCCACGTCTAAAGATGCAGCAAGCGGTATTATGTTGTAGATTGCAGTTGTTAAATTTGCTTGTTGATGAAAATACACTGACTCAGGCCTTGTTCTTGTGTTGTGTTTTACTCACAAGTGTTTACATTTAAGTGGCCACAACAAGAAATCGTATTTGAAAATACATATAGCCTTTGGGATCATTGCGACTTATAACTAAAGCAGGGAAATGGCACTGATGATCCCATTTGAATGTATATATTTCTGATTTTTTTTTCTACTTCTACAGATATGTCCACATACATCTCACTTCCTTGCGCGTTAAACAACCCTTGTACTCGCGCCATGCCGTGGAGTGACTCTGTAGCGCCAAGCATTGTTTCGTGCAACTTTCTACCTTCAAATGCATCTTATTCGCACAGCGATGCAAATTAGGCGCACACGCAACTTCTGGTTAAAATGATATGCAGCATGCCTATATTCTATGTGTGACTGCGGGTGTATGTGCATGCGAAATGATACGCTACAGTGTCACAGCCGCTGACACTGTAATGCATGCAGATATAACCGCAGTCACACACCGAATATAAGCATTCGGCATATCTTTTTACTCAACAGAAGTTGCGTGTGCGTCCTATTCGCTTTGCTTTGCAAATAAGAAACATTTGAAGTTAAGTTGCACGAAAAGACCCTCGGCGCTCACGCGTCATGTTTAACGGGACTTTTAGCGCATGGAAGTAAGATGTATGTGGACACACCTGTACATAATGTGGGTAATAGATGCGACCAGGGAGATTACTAGACTCTTTAGGCAATCAGGGAGATTGTTACTATTTCAGGGAGTCTCCCTGACATTCAGGGAGAGTTGGCAAGTATGGTGTAACTGCTTTATGCATGTCCTGTTCTTCCCACTTTCCAGGTGCTATGGAGCATTGTGGCGCCTCACACATTAATGACAATAATAATTTCCTTAGTCATGATGTTTAATACAGAATAAGGTGTATAATTGGAAGGATGGCCAAGTGTGAGGTGATAATAGACAGTATACAGTAGTTGTGATCACTGGGACCAGTGTTATAATCCCAGTCCTAGACTGAGCACTTATATACTGTATGTACCCATTGTAGGTGGACTACTTGGTATGCATAAGTGATACAAATGTGGGTACAAGAAAATTTTTGTGATGTGCTTGGTAGTTGGCAATGCGGGAGAGCGGGTATTAATTACCTGGGTCCATGCTTCTTAGAAGGGCATGGCGGGGGTCCGGGACGGACGCCTCCTTGCCTCCCTCTTACCTGTCAGCAGCCAAGCACACACTGGGAAACCAAGGAGACTGCTATTGCTGAGCAGCAGCAGCAGGCTCCTCTCCTCTGCCTGTGGGGGGGAAGCGATCACCCTTTCCAGCTTGCCACCACCATTACAACATACATAAACATTTACAAAAGTAATAGGTACTAAAAATATTACTGGTTACCCTATACAGATGTGACCGCATCTATCCTCCGTGCGCTTCAAGTAGCGCCACACATAACGCGGGAGCTCAGTGTGACTCTGTAGCGCTGAGCGTCTTTTCGTGCATCTTTTTACCTTCATATGCGTCTTATTCACACAACGATGCATCTAGATAGCACAAGCAGCTTCTGCTGATTAAAATGATCTGTAGCATGCCTGTAGGTGCCACTCAAAATATCTTTGAATGGCACTAATACTGAAGGTGCGTACATACAACGATGTAAGTAATGAACGATTTTCGTTGACCGATTTTTGTTCAGTTTTTCCCTTGAAAAAGTGAACGAAAATCGTTTTACAAAGTAGTTGGTTTTACTTTACATAATAAATGATTTTCTGTGTTGAAGGAAAAATGTTGCAACTTCTAATGAAAATCGTTCAGTTGGCCAGTCTGACTGAACTACAATCGACAAACGTGAATGCGCATGAACGCTAATCGTTTATCGTTTTACACTGAACGATTTTTTGAATGATAACGACTTCGTTATAGTTAAATCGTTCAAAAAATCGTTGTGTGTGTATGTGTACTGGGTTCCTGAACTTACCTCTTAATTTATGATTGCCATCACCTGTGTTGAACTAGTTAATTTATAAGAAAGGTGTTTAAGTGCAGGTGATGGCAATCGTAAAATTAAGACGCAAGTCCAAGAACAGAGCATTTTGTCCCTCCTGGAATGGGTTATGTTTGTAGACATGCTAAGGGTTGCCTACACGTATGATACTTCATTGAAATACTATACTGTGTGTGGATTGGATACTGTGCCATTCACTACTAACAGTATCAAGCCTCATCTCTGTGTGAACCAGGTGTAGCACTGCAACCTATGCAAAATGTTTCTTTTGTTGCCTGCATTGTCCAACTCTGCATGTACCCCATAAAAGGGAGGGTGTTTATCACAGTATTATATACAGCACCCTCCTGGTGTAAAACCTGGAGCATGTGTGATCCTTGCGGAGCTGGACAGATCTTGAGATGCTTCCAGCTCTGCAACCTATGCAAAATGCATGGGGGGGGGGGTACATTTTATGCCTGCAGTTTTTTGGTGCAAGATGCAACAAACCCCCTATGTGCTCACTGTTTTTTTGAAAAACTTTCAGTGACACCATACAGCCAGCTTGTAGTACACTGGCTCAATATCTACCAACCTTTCCCTTTTATGAATCAAGGGGGTGATTCAGCTTAGGACGGAATTGCAAAGCTGCACGCAAGCTATAGATATAATGTATGCAATTCCATCCTTGCTAATATGCAAATGCAACAGGAGGCGTATGACATCCCCTGCTGCATTTGCGATCCCAGCACTGTGACCGAGCTGGGATCACCATCGTGTCCATCGGTGGATGGCGCCGGGTTGCCGGCCAGCTGAGTAAGCCTCCGCTTAATCAGGCTGGTTGGCTTGCGAGGCTCCATGGTCGCAGCCCCTGGCCTTGCTACTTCCGGAGAACAGGGCCGTCCCTTAAATGCCTCTGCCTGTTAATTAGGCATAGCAGGGGCTGCGTGCGATGACACAGGACCCATTCTGCACAATCACGATAATCGGGAATCTGCGTTCAGCATTGCACGTTAGCCCCAAAGATACTACTCAATAGGTTGTGGCAGTTGGGTGGCATGTAGCTCTAAATAATTGTCTCATATTAGTATCATGCGACACCAGCAGCTATATTGAATAATGCCTGATACATTTATGGCACAGAGAGGATCACAGTCGTACACCTTTTTCTTAAGAATATTAAATGTACATTGCAATTTGTAATGTTTTCAGACAGTACTATTAATCATTGTTTTTGTTTGTTAAATTAATTGTCATTTGCATATTAACTGCACATTAGTTAGGTAACATGCCTTTAGCCTTATGCTGATGTGTTTTCATCTTCTTTTTCACCCAGAAAAGATGTTCTCCGATTTTTGGATGCAGAGCGAGACGTGTCTGTAGTTAAAAGCAGTTTCAAGCCGGGAGATGTAATTCATTATGTGCTGGATAGACGCCGCACTCTAAATATATCACAGAATCTGCACAGTCTTTTGCCTGAAGTATCACCGATGAAGAGCCGCCGGTTTCAGACCTGTGCAGTCGTGGGTAATTCTGGAATCCTCCTTAACAGTGGATGTGGCAAGGAGATAGACAGCCATGACTTTGTAATAAGGTGAGCCACTGTCTGTTGCTAGAGATTATTGCTTAATATGTGTCATGGGGGCTTATCAGTCTCAAAGTCGTGAATTGATTGGAGCTGTGAGTAGTTGCAGTGATCTATTTAGTAATAGTGTGTCTCCTTCAAGAGTGGTTTGTTGCATTTTATGAGGGGTATTCAATATGAAAGGTTAACTTCCCTGGCGACGTTATCGTTTCATATCGGAGTTTTTTTCTGCGTAAAGGTATGGTGCGCGCTCGCGCTTATCCCCATATTCAAAATAAAATTAACAAAAGCGGGAACTCCGAAGTTGGATTTGCGTAAAGTTACGAATTTTTCCTTAAAATAATTGTAAGACACTATGGGTACCCCCGTTTTAGCCTTTAATTGAAAGTCGGGGATTTAAATAGCCGCAGCAGGTGTTTTTTTTCTGACATTGAAGAAGTGATGCAGAAGAGCACTTAGGTTATTTTTTTCGTTTTTTTAAGTGGTCCCATCAAATTTGGGGTACATGAAAATGGGTACTAACATATTTTGGTGTCCCTAAAGTCATTTTTTAAAAATTCTGCATTTGTGCACCTGCCGCTATAATTCTATTCTGGAAAACATTTGCCGCATACTTGCAGAATAGCCCTGAACCTATTTGCCTATTGTTTAACAATTTTTTCCCATTTTTTTTTTTTTTGCACCCCAATTTTTAAATGCATTTTTTGGGGTGTCCCTATTTTTTTTAAAATATTTTTTTTAAGCCTGCACCCCTGAACCCCAATTCTGCACTTTTTTTCGGCACCTATTCAATGGTGAACAGTTATCACCGTTTTTTATCAAAGACTTTTCAAAACTGCGATAAGTCTTTGAAATTGAATACGTTGTAAAACTAAAACAAGTGATATTAACGCAAAAAACTATGTTATCGCACCCATATTGAATACCCCTATTAAAGTTGTTTTAGATTGTTATTATTTAAATAATATAGTAGTTAGTAATATATTGGATGCGACATGTTAGCAATTTGTATCTAAGGGGTCTATTCATCATCACTTAGGGCCTTATTTATCAGTGAGTTTTATCATTCACAACGAGTGATAAAACGCGCTGTGTATGATAAATGGTGCTAAAGCCAATCCGCTCCCAACTGTCAATTTTCACACATATGACAGTTGGGAGCTGATAGGCTGGAGCACCATTTATCATAGATAAGAGGTTTTATCACTCGCTGTGAATGATAAAACTCGTTGATAAATAAGGCCCATAATTTAAAATTTTTTAACTGCGGTGGCCAGTGGGGTCAGAGGACAGGCAGCAGGGTTGACATGGGGACAAGCGGGTGGTGCGGGAGGGACTCCTCCGACTTCTCTTCTGCTGCTTCACTGTCTCTTCTCAGGAGGACTGGCAACATGTGGCGTGGTCCAATGAGTCACAGCTCTAGTTGTTACAGGCTGATGGTAGGGTTCGGGTGTGGTGCAGACCCCAAGAGGCCATGGACACCAGTTGGCAACAAGGCACTGTGCAGGCTGGTGGTGGTTCCATAATGGTGTTGGGTGTGTTCATGTGGCAAGGATTGGGTCTGCTGGTCCACCTGAACACGTCATTGACTGGTAACCGATACACTGCATTGCTTGATGACCATTTGCAGCCCGTTATGGACTTTATGACCCCCACAACAATGGAATATTCCAACAGGATAATGCACTGTTTCATCGGTCCCAAGTTGTCCAGAATTGGTTCGAGGAGCATTCCGGTGAGTTCCGACGAATGGTGTAGCCACCACATACATCTGGCATGAACCCAATTGAGCTTTTATGGGACGTGGTGGAGAGGTCCATTCACACCCAAGGTCCTGCACTTATAAATATCAGGGATTTGTGGGAAGCTATCCAGACGGCATGGATCAACATCTCTCCAGAGATCTTCTGTTTCATTTGTGGAATCGATGCCACGTCAAGTTGCTGTACTTCGCCGGGCTAGAGAGGGTCCTATACTATACTAGGCACTGCCCTGTAATAGGTGTAAAATATACTCCTCCTAACACATCTACGCACATACAGTAAATGCTGATCTACATGAGCCGCATTTGCATGTACATTTAACTCCCTAGCTAAACTTTGCCCAAGTGCGAACCCCCCCTGCCAAACACCTTCCACATCTTTGGCCATAACATTTGATACAGGCATAATGCATTTCACTCTGCAAAAGTAATCTCGGGCCAAATTTGGCGCTATAATAATAATTGCAGCCATATAAATCACACCAACTACCTCTTGGGTATGTACAGATATGTCATCTTACCCCTTTTCTTTTTTTGCTTCATTTGGCACGAGATACTTGGCACGGCTAAGACACTTTGAATAAAGTAACAGATTAAAGTAGCAAATTTTAAGAACACTCACAGGGCGTGGCAGAGTCCATGGCATGGCAAAATGGGTCATATGGCTAGATTTTAGGAAAGGTGTATGTGGGCACATCTGTATCTGGCACCAGCATAACAATTAAACGGAGGGCTCCATCATTAAGTGGGGGACAAACTTATACTGCTATCCTAGTGCATAAGAATTTTATTGAAGACATGACTGAGAGACTGACTCTTAACAAAAGTGTGACAGCCTGGCAGCAAGCCTTCACCTGCTGTCCCCAATACTTCTTATTCTGTGCTATTCCCTGTAGTGCATGGACTACATGGAAAGGCATGAACAGTATGTGGGAGAATTTTGGAGCTAGTGGCTTCTCTATAATGGGTGCAGGGTGTGCAGTGTATTTGTTAATATACTCTTGTTTGTGAAATTATTTTTTATTTTTAATACTGCTCTATGTACATGTACAGGTTGAGTCTCCCATATCCAAATATTCCGAAATATGGAATATTCCAAAATACGGAATATTTTTAGCTTGACTGAGCTAATGAAACCTTTGATTTTTGATGGTTCAATGTACACAAACTTTGTTTAAGGCACAAAATAATAAAAAAAAAAGTATAATTGACCTATAGGCTGTGTGTATAAGGTGTATATGAAACATAAATACATTTCATGTATGTACACAAACTTAGGCCCTGATCCAGATCCGGACGCTTTGACAGAGCGCTAGCTCTGAATCAGGGCCGGGCTATTTTTTTTTTTCTATAGCGGCCTCCTGGCTGCTCGCATAGCTGTGGGTGACCACCCACAGCTGTAGCGAACGGCCAGGAAGATGGTCGCGATGGTCAAGACCATCGCGACCATCGGGCTTGCGACGAGACCCTTGTGGTAGATACATAAACATCCATTGTTCTCTCTCTGGGGAGACCATATTGATCAACTTCAAAGTATATGAAGAGACCCCACCACAGATTATGGAAGATCTTATTACGGTTCAGATAAGCTCTTAATGATCTGTTATCAGGTACAAGACCACTCGCTACGCGTTCATATCATATCACAGTGAAATACAGGACTGTGAAGTCAGAATTCTGGAGTATGACAATTTTTGGTGGAGTCGCATTTGGTAGAAAGTGCCAACTCTGACTCCAGCTTCAAAATATAATCTGTACTAATAATGCTGGTACAGCAAGGGAGGGGGTTTACGACATTGTGCATTAGTTCCTGGAGAATATGTAACAGTGAAATAATGTATCGCATTTATTGAATTACACTACTGTCATATATTCTCCTGTAAATAATAAGTATTCAGTTACTTGTTGGTAGAAGTGGTCACTCTATACAGTTGACATTTATGAAGAATTTGGAATGTAGTAAAAAAAAAAGGCATATAGGGGTATTCAATATGGGAGCGATAACATTGTTTTTGCGTTAATATTGCACTTATGACGTCATTATCGCAGGTTTTAGTTTTACACCGTGTTCAATTTCAAAGACATCGCAGTTTTGAAAAGTCTTTGATAAAAAAACGGTGATAACTGTTCACCATTGAATAGGTGTCGAAAAAAAGTGCAGAATTGGGGTTTAGGGGTGCAGGCTTAAAAAAAATAGCCTGCACCGCCTGGGAATGGCATTTAAAAAAGAACTGTGTCAAAAAAAGTTTTTTAAAAAAATAGGGACACCCCAAAAAATTTATTTAAAAATTGGGGTGAAAAAAATGATTAACAATAGGGAAATAGGTTCAGGGCTATTCTGCAAGTATGCGGCAGATGTTTTCAAGAATAGATTTATAGCGGCAGGTGCACAAATGCAGAATTTTTAAAAACTTACTTTAGGGACATCAAAATATGCTAGTACCCATTTTCATGTACCCCAAATTTGATGGGACCACTTAAAAAAACGAAAAAAGTGCTCTTCTGCATCACTTCTTCAATGTCAGAAAAAACACTTGCTGCAGCTATTTAAATCCCCCACTTTCATTTAAAGGCTAAAACGGGGGTACCCATAGTGATCAACCATGTTTTTACAACTTTAGGGGGGTCTTACAATTTTTTTAAGGAAAAATTCGTAACTTTAAGCAAATCCAACTTCGGAGGCTCCCGTTTTCGTTAATTTTATATTGAATACAGGGATAAGCGGGCTCGCGTCCGATACTTTAACGCAGGTAAAAACTCCGATATGAAACGTTAACTTCGACAGTGAAGTTAACGTTTCATATTGAATACCCCTCATAGTAATCAAAGCTTTGAAGTACCGACTCCACAGCCCCAGGGTCATAACTAGGGGTGTGCGTCCGGTGCTGAGGCAAACAGAGAGAAGGGCTCTTTGGATTTTAATTTGCAGGCTTTTATATGCCCTTATAGAGTTTTTCACCAGTTGGTGTGCACTTGAAGAAATGAAAATATGCACAAAAGCTTAAGGGAGATGTTAAACATTTGTTGAGTGGATAATAAAGTTGCAGTCACGTTACAGTGGGAAGATTTTTCTTTTTCCACTGGTTTCTGTAAAATAGACTTTTTCTGCTGGATTCAAAGTGATTTGCATTTGTCTCTGGAGTTTGGAGTTGTTGGCTTTCAGACCCAACCGATGACTTTCATCTGTATTTAAGAATCTGTAAAAGCAAATGATTTAGCCCTGGTCTATGGCGCTAACAACTTTACTTTGAGACTGTAGGGAAATTATAACCGAGGATGAACATAAGTTAGTAATAGTGCATTATACAGATGTGTCCTCTTACATCCTTGCCGTTCATGCTACAAACGTGCGCACGCATCGCGCCATGAGGTTACCCGCATCAGACTACCCTATGTCGTGCACCGCGATCGCACCATGCAGTCTTATGGTGTCACGAGTACGAAAGCAGTGCGTGTGTATCTGTTCACGGACGCACGCCTCGCGCCATGCATGGTGCGAGTTGCCACGTATGCAGCAAAGAATGTAGCAGGTCACATCTGTATTTTAACCAATTTTTACTTGATATATTAACAAACTTCCTTGTACTGGTATAATAACTGGGAAGTGTATACACCATTTTAAATGTACATGTCATCCAGTTTTAAAAACAGGGCAAAATACTGCGTTTTAAATTTAATATTCAGTTATTAACACAATATTCTTGGTGGCATTGACACTGTTTTCCTATGCCTAGTTCTTCCTTTTAAAGTGTCAGACATTTTTTCAATTGCGTAGTTAGATTAGCAGTTATTGGTGTACAATGGAAACACTTGTCTCATTCAGAGCCAATGGGCTGAAAGCTGGCTGACTTCCTGCAGTTATATGTTGTCACAGCATACTTGTCTACCTTTCCTATTCGGCCGAGAGCCTCCCAAAAATCGTGTGCCGCTCCCGGCACCCTGGAAAGGCATGTAAGCCTCCCGGGGGCCGTCTACCCATACAGCAGCTCCACTACGTGGCGGTGACGTGAAATGCGCTGAATCGCTTCATCGTGGCCTCGCCCAATACTTCACAATGCTGAAAATCTCTGCTTTGTGTATCGGGCAGGACCAAAATGACATGATTCCATGTCCCTGCCTCCATTGCCGGTAGTGTCTCCGGCCACGCCCTGTCTACCGCGCCATGCCCCCCTGCTTGTCCGACCTGGCTGCCCCCTCCTGGAGACTATATACCATTTCAGGGCCTGTCTCACATTAGTATATGGCCACGATATCTGCGTTTCTCCCCTATGAAGGAACAGACAAAATGTTGGGCTGGCGGATGCGGCAGCGCATACACTGCTAGTTGCAGCCGATCAATGTTCGGATCTATCGGACAAGCTGGACAATTTTACATATCCGACAGACCGATAATTAATGATCAGTTGCAGCAATACACTGTTCAAGTATCGGTCCTATCAGGTGATTATCGTCAGATCGGGCCAATAATTGGACAGTTTATGCCCAGTTTTAGTGGTCAGGTTTTCCACTGGCTTTTAAAATTAATTTGTGAGGCTAGAACTGGTTTGTAGCGTACAATGTTATGGGAATTTGCACTGCGCTTGCACTGTATATGAATGTACGCAAATGCATCCATGTTAAGTCATAGACAACTTGTACTCATCAAAATATTTGACTGAAGATGCGGAAATCAGCATGTAAAGAGGTGTTCTCCCTTAACTGTGGGCCATGCAGACCACCATGTAAGCGAATATACACGTCTGTTAGGCATACTTACCAACTCTCCATGAATGTCAGGGAGACTCCCTGACATAGTAGCAATCTCCCTGATTGCACCTTATCCCCATTATGTTGCTGTTCTATACTTGGGAAAAAATAAATAAAATATATATACATTCAGTTGAGATGATCAGAGCCATTTCCCTGCATTGGTTATAAGGCACAGCGATGTATCAGTGTATTCATCAACATGTAGATCTAACTGAGCAACAACTGCTGCTTTGGGGCTCAATTACATTTGAATGTAGGTCAACTTTATGACACGCCTCTGTAGCGGAACAGTACACGTCCATTTTAATGCTGTGCTCATATGTGTAACTTTCACAATTACCTGAAATGTTTTTTTTCAGACGTATCCAAGTATGCTGTTAGGAGGTCTATCTTTTGTATCTAGTATAGCGTAGGGGTGGGAACACACTGACGATGATGACTTGTAGCCATCCTGGCGCATTTTCTATCCATGCAGATTTCTCGATTTATGTGCTGAAATAAACTGTTTATCTAAAGCTGTTTCTTCTGAATAATTTATCATTGTAATGCACCCTAACTAAAGGTGGATAAAAAGTTACAGCACTCTGGTGCATAAAAGAGCCTCCTAAACATCCCTTACCTTGCTTTAATGAAAACATTGTGCAGTGCCTACCTGTGAAGGGAGTGGACAGATTGAATGTCCCTCCTCATCTAATCTCATATTTGCTGCTAGCACTGAGTGACCTCCCTTTCCTTCTGCTGCAGTCATTAGTACCCAAAGTTTGCTGCTCTGTGCATAGAATAAGATGATGATCTACCAATTTACACCTATTTGGTAATTTAACAAAATCTTAGAATTTGCAGTGTGGAAAAAAAAAAAAGCGGAAATTAGTGCTGCCTCCTGATCTGGATCTTTCACGCAGACCCTGGCAATGAAAGTGTTATATGTTTAACAAAAAAAAACCTGACACATGCAGATATCAGGCCATGTTATCTTCTGCGGAACAGTTGTATTATAGTAGATGATGAAGCAAGAGATGACTGCATTGGCATTTGAATAGTGAAAACTCTTCAGCGTGGTTTTCATTCTTTTCATTGTAGTCCGCATTGGTGATTATGTGTCCTCAGCGCTGACTTTCCCTAGGGAGAACGCTGGGGTCGTAAAACAAATTTCAGTCAGAAAATATCTTGACATTCTTGAAGAAAATGTACTTTGCAAATAGCACAATTACAGTGGGCAGTTTCCTACGCTCTTATTCAAGCACCTCCTAGTGATCAACTTTAAGACAAGACTTTAAGATGTGAACCAGAATAAATGTCATGTGCATACGTACTGTGGGCCTGATTCAGCAAGGATCACAGTTGCTAATACTCACGCAATCGGTCGATTGTTGCGTGCTGTGTATGCATCGCAGTGCGCTTGCACGAACTAGCAATAGCGATGGGAACTGCTATTGCAGAGGCTACGCAGACCCAGAGCAGAGTGATTGAAAGGAAGTGTGGTTTGTTGGTGGTGCCGGAGGGGGGGGTGGTCGGGCAAACGCAGGTGTGCCAGTGTACTGCAACGTTGTTGCATGGGCATGCATAAATTATTCACTGCAATGCCAGATGCCTCCTGGGGTCTTATAGCGTACGCAGAAGTTAGCAGTTCCTGAGTGAGGTCTGACCTGCCTTAACTGTGCGTATGGGTCCGATGTTACTGATTGTTTCGCTATGTTGCCCTCGTATATGGATATGAGTAAGGGGAAGTGGGCATCCTCATGTTAGGCTGTGGCGATTGCAATCCAAATGTAAACATTTACATATCACTGCTGATATTCGCATTGTGTTGTGTGCGTATAAGCAGAATAGCGATCCATGCTGAATCAGGCCCTGTGTATTATTAGAAAAGCAATAAAACATATATAGGCGCTATGGATGCTCAAAATCCACAGTTAATCTCTATATGGATACGTGTCAAAATTAGATATCTTTTTCCATATAGAGTATGTTCTAAAAAAATTCATACACTTTATTCACAACCATAAAAACGCTTCACATTAGGGAATAATCCCAAATAGCCAAAAAACATGTATGTTGCCAAGCTGTCAAGGTAATTTTGGGTAATCTTCCTTGTGTTATCATACTATGGATTAGCAAGGATGCTACAATTACAGCCCTGAGGAAAAATACTATGGGATTTGAAACGCGTCACAAGGAAGATTACTCCAAATTACCTTGACAGCTGATGAAAAGGAACCAATGGTGACTGCAGGCATCTAATTTCCATCTGAGGGACGGAGTGGAGATATCCGGAGCTCCCCTGTTATATGCTTTTACCATTGCTCTTAATCTGGAGCTTCCAAGTTACGGGTACACAGAGCACTTTTAGGAGGATTGTATATGCACCTATTTTATTCAGTGTTAGCAAATATCCATTCTTTAGATCATTGGATGATTTTCCTTGCACATTATAAATACTTCTCTCAATATTCCACCATATTTCCAATTTGCTCAAAAACAAAATTTTGTCTTTTATTCTTATTTTGCCATTACATTGTGAGCACAGATGCGTAGGATGCCATCTTTGGTATGGCATATAGGACACCTCAGAAGTTAATAGATAAACGACAAGCAACATACAAAATCAATAAATAATATACATGTATGCAAAATATACATAAAATGCATTATTTAAAAATCTATTCATTTTGAAATGCTTAGGGATAGAATGGCTCTCCAACTTATTTTTAATTGCCCTAGCATGTTCCTGAATCTGCAGTTTTAATGGTCGTTTAGTTTTGCCCACATATTTTAATCCATAGGGACATTCTAATAAATAAAGTACAGACATACTGTTTCAAGCCATAAACTCTTTGATCATATAGCTTTTGGTATTCATGGTGTTCTCAAAAGATTTAGAATTACCATGTGTGAATTTATATACAGTATACTACATTGTCCACATTTGAAAAAATTTGTAATCGTAAAATGATTGCTTTCTGTCGATTTTTAAATTTAAGCACACCTCTCAATACAGTTCATCAAGAAAGTATTCACAGTGCTTCACTTTTTCCACATTTTGTTATGTTACAGTCTTATTCCAAAATGGAATAAATTCATTTTTGTTCTCAAAATTCTACACACAATACCCCACAATGACAACGTGTAAAAAGATTTTTTGAGATTTTTGCAAATTTTATAAAAAAATAACACACCTATCTTTGGGCAGTTTTGCCCATTCCTCTTTGCAGCACCTCTTAAACTTCATCAGGTTGGATGGGAAGTGTTTTTTTGTGGAACTAATCCCCTTTTCATGTATGATGGATGTATATAAAGATTGGACATCTATAGTTGCTTGTGCAAAATATTCCTGCCATTGCATATCTTTTATATGGCGCCACAAGTGTTCTGCAGCGCCTTACAACGTACATAAACAAATAGGTTAATTTACAGTGACTTACAGTACAGTACTATAAAATACAGGACATGGATGATATATATTGCTACATTTGTGACCATAACACCCAGATAAGCAACAATACAAAGCAACCAAGTGTTAGGTGCCCTAGTAGAGAGTAAGAAGTAGATGAAAGTAGAGTAAGGAGAAGCACAAGAGGGTAGAGGGCCCTGCTCATAAGAGCTTACATTCTAAAGGGGAGGGACAAACAAACAGGTGTGACACAGATGGGGTAGGCAGGGAGGAAGGAGTATGTAGCAGCAAGTTAAGATGAGAGATGAAAGGCTTTGATGAAATAGTGGTTGGGAGCAGCGCTGGCAAAATCTTGGAGTCCCGCCTCCAAGAGGAAGTAATCAATTGGCATGAGAAGTGGCGTGCATTTGTTGAACGAAGAGGGCAGACAGGAGAGTGAAGGGAGATGAAATCTGAGATGTAAATGGGAGAGGAATGGCTGAGTGAGTGTGAGAACCTTAATTTGGGTTCTGAAAGGGAAAGGGAGCCAGTGGAGAGCTTGTAGGAGAGGGGAGGCAGATGCAGAGTGTTTTGAGAGGAAGATGAGCCGAGCAGCAGCATTGAGGACAGACTGGAGAGGGGAGAGAAGGGAGTTGGGGAGGCCAGATAGGAGGAGGTTACAGTAGTCCAATCTGGAGATGACCAGTGAGTGTATGAGGGTTTTAGTGGCATCCTGGGTGAGAAAGAGTCTAATCTTGGAAATATTTTTAAGATGAAAATGACAGGACTGCAAGAGATTCTGGATATGTGGTTTGAAGGAAAGGGAGGAGTCCAGGATAACTCCAAGACAGCGCACTTTGGGGCTAGAGGAGATAGTTGTGCCATCAATTGATAAAGAAATAGTGGGAAGTGTGGTTATGTTGGTGGGTGGAAAAATGATTAGCTCAGTCTTAGACATATTAAGTTTAAGAAATCGCTGGGACATCCAGGATGAAATGGCAGAGAGACAGTTGGAGACACGAGTGAGGAGAGAGGCGGAGAGGTCAGGGGAGAAAAGGTAGATCTGAGTATCATCAGCATAGAGATGATATTGGAGGTCAAAAGAGCTGATGATGTATAGAACCAATACAGATTTTAACCGGAAAAATTGATGTGTAACTGTTTGGATTATTGTTGAAAAATCTTTGCAAATAAGCCTTTAGTGAGCTAAGAGTAAATTACATTTAATAAGGCAACAGTAAATTTTAAGCAGATAAAGAACATGGTGAAAGAGGGGGGCTATGTGGTACTGTTATCTTTAAACAATATTATTTGTAGATCAAGAAACAGCTTCATGATCAGAAACAGGAGATTAAGGGCTCTATTCAACATGTTAATTATCAGGGTCCTATAATTAACGTTCCTACCTGACGCAATCGCTGGAGCAATTCATCATTGCTCTGGCGCGAGACAGTTGATCCTTTTGGATAGTGAAACTACAGATCACGCATGCGCACAAGAGTCCCGGCGTCTGGCAGAGATGGACAGGGGCGAAGGAAGATGCCGGATGCTCCTTATAAGTGCCCACAAGACTCTGCACCTTGTGGGCACTTAGAAGGACAAACGCAGAGACCTGGACTTTGTTTTAGAGGTATGCAGTTTTCTTGGATGCAGGTATCAGTCCAAACCTCTACCTGTTAACTAAAGGCTACCGCATTTTATCCTCTGTTTTTCCATTACATCGATCATTGACTTTGGACTCTATTGTCAATATCCATAATATTTTATTGAGATTATATTTGATTGTTCTCACAATTTTTATCACCTTGGAATAAAGGATTATTGTTGTGTACATGGGATTTATGCAAGTTTGTGATCAAGTATAAAGATACCTTGATGTGCGGATCCCCACCTGTATTTATGCGAGTTGGGTACGCCCCATCATTAGCCCTTCTTGAGTGACACATGGTGAAATATATATCAAGTAAAGAAACCATTATATATAATTACATCACACTTTCTAAGTGCGTTTTTGGTACGTTTTATATTTAATACTTTAGCGATGGCGAGGCTCCTTTTCTTCTAATTTACCCTCTGGATTATAGGAGTATCATAACTACTTTCCCTTTCCAGAATACACAAGGGGAATTTATCCTAAGTTTCGGCAGTACTTCACATTTGTTTTCCTTTTTTGTTTATTTTGCATATCCTTGTTGATGCCTTGGAGTTACCATTCATGAGAGGTAGGACTTATGATGACAGCCTGTGGGATATTGCAAATGGTTTGATGTTGGACTGTCTTGTTTTGACTTATTTGTTTTATTTTACTTTTACTATATTTGTTAATCTGTATCGCCTTTGATCCTTTCCTGATATCATTTTATCCAAACCCTGTTTCATCTATTTGGTAAGAGAAAATATATCAACATATTTCCTCTTACAATTTTGTTCCTAGTTCACTTCCACAGTCCCTGACTATCTGCAGTATTCATACAATGCACCATGTCCGTGCATAACCCTACTTTGTCCAGTCTGGCCTCCTCTACCCACTTAGCGCACTTAGCAGATTTCTTGGGCCGCTGCTGAGCAATGAGCATATCCAGTTTTTGCTGCCACTGTGTTAACCCTGAAGAAATGCTACTCTCTGTAGTGCTGGACAAGGCAACATCAACATATGTTCTGGGACTTATTCAATTTTCCATTGTAAGTAGCCTGACATACAGGGTCTGAGCGCAGTCGACCTAGTGTATTATTGATACCCCTTTTCTTCTATTGGTCTGTATATCCAAAGGAAAGACAAACCTCTATGATTAGCAGCTCACCCGACCACAACCTTGGTGCGCAAGTGCAACTTGTAAATAAATTAATAATAGCAAAGCAGACATACAGTACTCACAGATTCTAGAAGGCTTCAGGAGGAGATGTACTGAGACTTGGAGGGAGATAAAGTGGAGTGAGACACATTTAGAAGCTGATTGCTTGGTATTTTGTCTCTCTACACTTTATCTCTCTCTAAGGCCTGATACATCTACCCCCCAGAGTCTTCATATTCTCGACTGCAGGCACTGAATACCAATCAAATCGATCCAAAGCATTGCGACCAACTTCAAAACTGCTAGGAGTTAAACTTGAATCTGAAACAGCTGAGGTGTTACGAAGATGATCTTTAGAAACCAAAAACAGGGGAGAGGGAAGAAGTAGCTGGAACTGCCGGTGGTGATGTAAAATGAGGTGAAATGCTATTGGCTGAAGAAGCCCTAAACCGAGCATCTCGTTGCAGCGTAAGACTGCAGCATGGCATAGCTCAGGGATAAAAGTTTGGAAAAGAAGGGGGCAAAGAAGAAATGACAGTAAAAAGATGGGTTAGTAAAAGTAGAGTGCTCATAAAGGAACTAATAATGCTTACAATGTAAAGCGCAACGGAATAATGCTTACAATTGTAAAGCGCAACGGAATATGCTGTGCTATATAAGAAACTGTTAATAAATAAAATAAATAAATAATAATGTGAAGTAACAGGAGACATAAAAGGTGAAGCAAAAGAAAAGTAATGAGAAGAAAAAGGATAACTAAAAGGAGGTAAAGATCCAGAAGACCATGTAGGCTGTACAGAAGATGAGGACAAGTAGAAGAGCGTGCAGAAGGAGATGCATATCTAAGTCCCAGCTACACTGGGGCTGACCAAATATGTGCTGGATGTGCAGCTGTAGCAGTCCCCCAGAGGCAAAGATGAACCTGATTATATTGTGGGCACAGAAGCCAACTGATGTGAGGTTGTAAAATAAACGATAGGAGTATCCCGAGGCTACACCACTAACAGATATGAAGTCACTTGAGGACTCCCGACAGTGATCACATTATTATCTCCTCGGCAGCTGCCAGTGTTTGTTGCCCTGAACATCACTAATCACGAGAAGTTATGAATTGGCGCACGAGTCCGCCTTTGGTAGGTACAGTAACTGGTGCTGGAGAAAGGAGAGAAAACAGACTACCCAAAGGTATTCCTGGCAGCATGAACTTCCGCCCTCTTTCTGGGAAGAAAAGAAGAGCCATCCCCAGACCTACTTAAAGACCTACTTACTTGGTGAGACGGCGCTGGGGGCAAGTTGCTTTAAACAGTGCATTTCTAGTGTAATAACCAAAAAAGGGGTAGCAATAATAAACCGGATAAGTGAAGATGAGAGGGGGAGGTATGGAAAGGATGAAGTAAGCCAAAAATAGGGACAAGAAAAACAAGGAGAAAGACGAAGGCAAAAAAGGGGGGACTAAAGGAAAAGAAAGCAAGACTATTAAACTTGTATGGAAAACTATTAAGCTTGTAGGGAAGGCTATAAATGTTTGTACTTATCACAAGAACTTTAATCCGAAAAAAAGCCGAACAAATTCAAAGGTGGGTATTTACACATGAGCCTGAAAACACTGCCCCTATAAATTAAAATACTAAACAAATAACTAAACCCACCCAGCTAAATATTTATAATTTCACCTAGTAACAGGGATATATTACCAGCCAATCTCAAGTGCTTTTATATTTCCTTAAGCCTAACTGGCTTTTGTCTCCTCTAAATATTGTTTCTCTATTATCTATAAATGTGGGTAAAGGTCTGGTATCCTCCACTCTGGCTGTCTTATCAGCAGTGCCATTGTCTAATATGGCAGCGATATGAGCATCATCAGACATCCGTTAAAATAATAACGTACCGCTTCTCTAGGGAGGCAGATCCGAAATAGCCAGCTTGTGGCATCAATCCTTTCATAGTTTTCTCTATAAACTAATTTCTACATATAACAGATACATCGATGAACTGGCTTTTGTTTGGAGTGGGGCTACACATGAATTACAGGATTTTTCCTTCTACATAAATAATATACTTAATTTAACATTTGCTATATTCTTTGACATATGATTTATTTTCCTTTAGATACCACTTGATGATGTGGTTTATTTGGACTCGTGGAAACTGATATTCTTTGTAAGAAATTATTTGCAGGTATTCTTGTGGTTACCGAGGATTTGTTCAGATTAAAACAAATAAAAATAAAGTGAAATTGAAATGTGGACTAGGTTCCATGAATGTGCTTAGCCTGAAATATTGGTGAAGAGAGCAAAGCAAACAGCCAGAAAAACACTTGTACATAAGGAAGATATGAGCAACTCCAGGAGGAGTAGGCATTCAAGGTAGTTACTAAGACAACATAATAGTGATTTAATTTTGTGGCTCATTATAGCAGTTTAGACCTTTGTCTGTAGGGAAGGGATTTCTCTGGTCAGTCGTTCTGCATAGTGTGGAGGTTTGGAGAGACTTTGATATTAGGGGGCAAACAATTATCGACGATGGCCACAAGGTGCTGGCGTCCTCTTTCTCTGGCACTTTGTGAACACCAACACCTCAGATTTTTCTTAACACCCCAAAGAGGTGATATTGGGCTATGGTATTAAGCGTTGATGTGTGCAGCCGCTCCGTGTCCATAATTGAGTAAAGCCCTAGGAGACCCTATTGATTGGATCTGTAAGTTTCAGAAAAGTCGGCTAAGTATTTAATCCCTCAAGAACTTTATATAGACAAATTAATTGAATCCATCATATACAGTATGTGACAAATTGTGTAATATCTCAATGTTATTTCTTTTGGTTATTTATTCACTTAGCTGTGGAGAGAGACAAAGCTGATTGGTACTTTCCCTCTCTCCACTTTACCCTATGAGTACATCTCCCCCTGGAGCCTTCTGATTACTGTTTCTCTAAGATTATAAATGTATCAGGATTGTAAGGGTTAACAGGATTAGTGTTTGAAGAATTGCCCATTGAGGTGTGAAACTGTTAAAACAACCAGCTCACCCACTGACCTAACCTACTTTTTAAAACTTGAAGTCACCAATAAAATTTTCTTTTAAGCAAGGCTTCCCAGCTGGCGTGACTGCAGGCTCTGTCATTGATCATTTGGGTACTGAGTGTTTTCATGTAACATACAGTACTTGGTCCCTAAATATAAGTAGGGTAATATTTGAATGTTGCAGGATATCTTAACATTCCATTTATCAGGTGCAGAAATTAATTTGTTATGCGCCAGACACATAACAGTTAAACTCAGATAGGCGTATTGCAGAAATTCAGATCCACTCACTACCTTCCCATGCAGCAGATAGCAACCTAGTAACATCAAAGTGACCTTGGGTCACTGTTCCTATGGCACATTTATTACAACAAAGAAAGGCTATTCTGATATCTTATTTTTAAATAAGTTTTGACGGTTTCATACCACATAGGAAGGAATACAATTATTGGCAATGTCTATGATGTTCCACCTCAAGACCAATTTCAGCTACTGTTTTTTTCGGGAATGTGCGCAGTCAAACATGATTGGCCAAGAATTCACGTTCCCAATAGGTTCCTAGCAAAATACTGTTCATGTTGCTATGAATATGTAAAAATTATGCCTAAGTTGAAGTATGCTATTTGTGTGCTATGGAAACCTCATAGGGCTCAATCCAGTTAGGTGCGAATTTGTTTCATGAACTCCCAGACATTGTACAAATGTGGGCACGAGAATTGTGAGATCCAATTAGAAATGCCTTTTCGCGATAGTCGCGGTGAGGTTGCGCGACTTTTCTACAAATTCAATCTGGGAGAAGTGCATGAAAAAGTGGGGAAACCACCCTGGAACCCAAAAAAAGGGACAACTGAGCAGGACCATATAGAAGATTATTAGTGGCCAAAAGGATAATACTGGAGGTTTTTAAAAGGTGTCAAATGGCTGATTGTTGCCATTTTTATTAATGATTGAAAAATGATAGCAAACAAGTGTTTCCAGCATTTTGGGAAACAGGCGATGCTTGTACAGTGATTTTACAGTGTTTTAATACAAGTTTGTAGAAAGTTGGAATAAACACTTTACCTCTCATCTGCAAGTTCTAAAGCTCCTCTCCCATCAATACAACACCTCACCATACCTGTCCAACATCATTTAACCCATTAGAGAAATTCACCTGAAAACCCCTCCAAGTGCATGATTATTAATTGCGAGAGGTGTATCAGAGGTTCCTGTCGCCATGAAGAGCTCTGGATGCGTATGACATCGCCGGGGCTTAAATATGCACGTCCCTATAATGTCGTTCAAATGCACAGGCACGCCTGCATTCCTTCGACCACCCCCAAACGGCACTTGCTGACAATCATTTCTCTGTGCCACTGCGTATCCCCTGTGTTCACGATCGCAGCGGACGGTTCACGCACTGCAGTGCATGTGCAGAACGCAGACCTGTGATCCAAGCTGAATGAGGCCAAATGAATGCCAGTGATGGGCAACAGCGGCCCATGCATCCAGTGCTCATTCCTGCTTTGCCAGGTTTGTTCATTATAGCTTGTAACATTTGTTTAAAATGCCTGCTAATATGTTATTACAGATTTGGTTTCCATTTCTTTGATTAAATGTATTCATGTTTTATCTAATTGCTGAGATTGTGGCGTCTGTGAAGCAGTGAAAACCCCTTTCTCCAGTCTTCTCTGTTATGGTCTCTCCATTTTCGCAGTATACTAGCCTACTATGGGGATTACAGTGTTCACATGATTTATCAAATAGCGTTATCTACTGTATACTCAGCATGGGGAACCGGTGAAGCCTAAGAGGCATCGCTGGATCCCCTCTAGATCCAATTTCTATGCACTGGCCACATATGCGCACTGAAGCATTTCGCCAGTGTCTTCAGGTTGCCTTTGAGTGGGAGAAACTTCTACATAGGAGAGGAGCCCTGGATTAATAAATATAGGCTGAACTGCATTATGTAGTGTTGTATGCAGCAATACATAATGCTCTGACTGTACCACCAGTGATAAATAATTTGTGCATTTCATAAAACGTAAAGAGTCATTGCTTGTCGCTGCTGGAGCTTTGCTGCCCCATGCTATTCAGGGACTGCTATAGTGCTGATGCTATTCATCCTGCTCTCCTGCTGCTGATGTCTTGGCCCTCCGTCGACCGCTAATACAGCTGGCCATGCTCCTGTGACTGTTAGTATGTTTTAGTATGTTCCCGTGAGGAATGTGACATGTGATACCTACCCTGCACTCTGAGCTCTGATTATATTTGATCAACTCTGATGGCTTGGCCTGTACTCTGCATATGAAGAAAATGGTCTCTATAAGAAAGTCTCCAACAAATCTACCAGAAACTCCTAAGCCACCTTTAAATACCTGTTTCGTGCCGCCTCTATTTTGCCTGATGGACAGTTTACAAGGATCACTAATGGTGACAATGCTAGCCCGTACTCTCAAATACAGTTTGACAGGGCACATAAGAACCTCTGACCTCAGGGCCTTCCTTCCAAAAAGCCTTGCATTGTCATATGTAGACTTCATGATTACAACAACAAACAAAAAATCCTTAAAAAGGAAAGAACTGCTGGGGATTTGGAATTTAATGGTCATCCCATTCAGGTTTTTCAGAACCTTTCATGGAACACACTGCAACAGAGATGGATCCTTTTCCTCCTCACGAATGAGCTGAAACATAAAAACCCTAGAGTTCACATGGGGGGTTCCTCTTAACATCCAAGCTACTAACAATGGGAAGATACACATTTTGAAAGACACTGAAGATCTCTGGCTTTTGTGAAGCTGTTGGGCCTGTATTAATAATCCAAACCAAATTGGCATCAACACTTTGAGGCTCCTGCTCTTCCCATTCCACAAAGGAAGGCCTGGCAATATGTCTCCAAATTAAGATGACAACCTTGCTTGGAGTCTGCTACTGATGACCCTTTTGTAACCTGATTTCTTTATGTTGATCTTTGTGTTATCCTTTGAAGATCAGGTGTTACGTTCTCTCTGTTTTCAAATCTTGAATTGTACAACTTTTTGTTTTTCAATTAGCTGCCAGTTCCCTGGATTTAGCCCCACCCTTTTTTGTAATTCTTCAGCCTTTTCAAGCCTTAAGTTCCTAGTTCTTTCTGACCTGCTCTACCTCCACACACAGATTCTCCTCCCCATTCCTAGGTCTCTGAGAACTATTCAGGTTGATATTCCTGACTGTTCCTCATACTTGCCTACTCTCCCGGGAAGGTCAGGAGCCACCCAAAAATCGGGTGGTGCTCCCGGGAAACCCAGAAAGGTGGGCAAGTCTCCTGGCCGGCGCCACATCCCGCTGCACCCCCCTTTCGCCAGCGTCCACTCCGGCTTATAAGTGCTAAAGTGGGCGGTCTGGGGAAGCCGATGATGCGTTTCACGCTGAATCGCGTTATCAGAGGAGGCAGCCACATTGTCTGCATTTATGCTGTTACTTTACGTAGACATTTGATATCACGGCCTAACTGTCCTCAAATTCAGTAGATTAGCTGCTCAGACACTGCTCTAGCTGATTTAAAATAGATATCACGTTCATTCGTACCCCCTTAATTTTTTTCAATTGTACACTTCGTGTACAGTATGTCTATAGAACATGGATCTTCAACTGGACCTCATGGCTATTCCCTCAGAGGCTCTATACTCGCTACATGATCAGACACATTATGTGTTTGTCATAATTTTTACGTTTTTTCTGACCAGTCTCATTTTTAAAGGACTTTTCCCAAGATTGCATTACTTCCTGTGTTTTTTTTATGCTGTTCAGTCACGTGACTCCTGCTCATGTGAGCTCTGACATCACTGTTGTGTGATTCCTGTTCATGTGGGGTCTGACATCACTGGGTGAAGTTTGCTCATATGGGGCGGGATGTAATAGAGAGAGAGTCTGCTGGAGGTGCGGGATGCAGACTGATCTCGATCATTATTTCAAAGTTGCAGTCATTTACAAGGCAAAACCACACTGGCTTTGCCTTGTAAATGACTGCAACTTTAAACTCCATCTCTATTACATCCCGCCCCTAGACTGCTATTTCAATTCCGCTCTGTGCATTAACTGTCAGAGAATAGGTCTTCTAACACCAGCATTTACTTTGTGTATCCTGTCTGTGACTCTACTTTTCTTGATCCTATTTCTCATCTCTGCCTCCTTATTTGGTACCTTGCTCTCTGTTTTGTGTTTGACCTCTGGCTTTGTGACCTGACTTTTCCTCCGATTATTGATTCTGCACAGTGATGCCCTCCTGGGGTTGACCAGACCCATTCTACTGATGTGTTTCTGCACACACTGATTTGTGCAAAATCTTACAGCTTCCAGTGACTGTTACAGTATTCTTGTTACTCTGTTTACATGTGGTTTACTCCTTTTTTTCCTTTTTCTCTTTCTCTCTCCCTCCCTCCTCCTTCAACTGATCTGGACACTTGGATTTACCTTGGCCGGCTGTGCTCATAGAGGAAGTTGTGGATTTTTAACATCTCTTTTGCCCCCTCTACCTTTTATGATGTATAAGTTATCCATTTATTCTAATAATCTTAAAGGTTTCAATGTCTTGGTTCTTGAAATCCCTTCGTGTTCGCAAAGTTATGGCCTTCATCCGGGATACACACTTTTTAAAAAGGTCGCTTCTCCTGGCCTAAAAACTGCCATTTCCCTCTGGGTTTTTCCATAGCCAAATGTAAAGGGGTTGCTTTACTGTTCTCTAAACATTTGAGGCTTATGGATGTCTCTGAGCCCCAGACCGGTGACGGTAGGGGGCTGCTAGTAAAAGCCACCATTGCCAAACAGATTATCTTATGTTAATCTATATGCTCCTAATATGGGTCAGACATTCCTCCTAGAAAAAGAATTTTAATTAATTGATATAATTGAAGGGACGCTGTTAGTAGGTGGAGAACTGGGCTTCGGTGGCACTTATTGGTATAGCCTCTGGGGCCCACAGAACTTCTCTTAAGGAAGTTAAAAAGGTTAGGAAAACTATCCATGTTTTTCAATTAATTGACACCAGGAGGCTTTAGCAGAGATAAATTATACATTTTTCTACCATCCTGTTAACTCATTCCCATCTAGATTATTTATTTACTAAATCGTCCCCTGGATATTCTCCTTTTATTTAACCATTGATTATGGATTCTGATTATGCACAATCTCATTACAATTACTCCTGCATAAATCCCCTCATAAACACAGGCGTTGGATATTCAATGCACAACTGACCCAGGGCGCAGCTGGAAATGGCCATCTCTGATTACATGTCCCACAATTATTCTGCTGATGTCTCTCATATTACAGTTTGGGAACATTATTGAGGGGAAATGTTTCCAACAGGGTTAATTCTTAAAAAAAAAATAATTCAGAACTGCTGCTATCTCGGATTCGGGACCTAGAACTTTTACACATCACTGGCACCTGATACCCTTTGGAAGCTTTAAAATGCTTGAGCATACCTGAATAGACTTCAAAATGAGGGTGGTAAGTGGGCTTTCCAAAGATTTAGGAATAGACATTATCAGTGGGGCAAAAAGGAAGGCAAAATTATATTTCGATGTATCCAAAATGATACCAGATCTATAAGATACAAGGATTCTCTTTTCTCTTATAGCAGATTTAATTTATCCCCACCACGCACACCCCAGGAGGTTTAGACTTGGGAGGAAGAGATTCGGTCTTACCTGGAAGACATTGCTTTTCTCTTGCTTCCTGGGACACAAGCTCTAGACTCCCCCTTTATAGAAGCAGAGTTGTTGGAAGTCATCAAATTGGGTAAAAGTCCAGATCTACTGTAGATGGTTTTTCCATTTTATATTATAAAACGTTTCAAGCTCAGCTCATCCCTATGCTCTTTATTTCCCTTTAACATGATCTCTGAGAGTAAAATATTCTCAGATCAATCTCTAGAAGCCCATATTGTGGTTATTCCAAAAAAGGGTCAGAACCCAGCCAGGTGTTCCAGTTACGACATTCAGAACCAAAAAGAAGATAGAAGTTGTCTTGTTTGTGGCGCACTTATTTATCTTTTCTTTTAAAACGTAACTTTTATTGGTTGCAAATAAAATGTTGATCAGATGCAGCGAAATATTAAAAACTCTCATATACACAAACATATATTGGTGGTGACAAAACTAATAAACAATGTGTCTAAAAATAAATTGTCTAGCTCTGTGTTGATTCCCACTCTTTATATTGGTTAATGTATTACTGATATATATCCAGCAGTTATATTCTAGTGGCTTTCTTACAGTATTTGCTTTCTCTGTAACAAATTCATTTATACATTATTTATGTGACCAAAGCAAATATTTTGCACTATGATTACTATAGCAAGTAGTCAAATGTATATATAGTGTTCCTAACAGAGAGTGATAATAATAGAAACATATATGTGAATTCTTACATTGGTAAATAACCTTGTTGTTACCTTGCATCGTTCACATGTCAGATTTTCTTTCAGATATGAACGATTTTTTAAATCATTATCGTTCAGATCTGACAGAAAATCTGACCGTGTGTATGCACCATAAAGGTGGGTACACACATGACAGGTATATCTGCAGATGATGGTCATTCATACCCACTGAACAGCCATCATCTGCTTGTGCCCACGGGTCCCGACGGCTGGTGGGCATGTCGGGGGCGTATCCGGCCCCCCTCCTCGCGGCTGCCGCTGTGTGTGTACGGGCGGTCTGCAGACCGCTAATACACACTTGTTGATGGACAGATATGTCTGCAGACATATCTGTCCATCGGCTGTGCAGCCCCCACAAGTTTGTTGCCCAGGGGCCCCCACATACCACCATTTCTCGTCACCCTAGGATTTTTTTTTCTTTCTATTCACCTTAATGCCCCTCTTGCAATGCCTACTGTAGAAGTGCCCCTTATGCAATGTCCCCAGTAATGGTCCCCCCTATACAGTGCTCCTTATGCAGTGCCCTCTGTAGTAGTCTCCCCTATGCAGTGCCCCCTGTAGTAGTGCCCCCGTATTGGTCTTCCCTATGCAGTGCCCCTTATACAATGCCCACAGTAGTGGTCCCCCCTATACAGTGCCCTCAGTAGTTGTCCCCCCTATGCATTGCCCTCAGTAGTAGTTCCCCCATATACAGTGCCCCCAGTAGTAGTCCCTCCATGCTCTGCCCCTGTAGTAGTCCTACCCATACAGTGCCCCCAGTAGTAATCCCCCTATGTAGTGTCCTTTATATAGTGCCTCCACTAGTATTCCCCCAAAAGCATTGCCCCCAGTAGTAGTCCCCCCATGCTCTGCCCCCAGTAGTAGTCCCCCCTATACAGTGCCCCCAGTAGTATTCCCCCCTATGCAGTGTCCTTTACATAGTGCCCCCACTAGTATTCCCCCAAAAGCATTGCCCCCAGTAGTAGTCCCTCCATGCTCTGCCCCCAGTAGTAGTCCCCTCTATACAGTGCCCCAGTAGTAGTCCCCCCCATGCATTGCCCCCAGTAGCAAACACTCCCCCTATACAATGCCCCCATGAAGTGGTCCCCCTATACAGTGACCCTTGTAGCTGTCCCCCTATACAGGGACGCCTGTAGCGCTCCCCCCTATACAGTGACAGTGCTTCACACACACAAAAAAAATTACGAAAAAAAAAACACCTGAATCCCCGCTCCTGACGCAAGCTCGACTCTTCTGTTGCACAGTTGGGAGAGACGTCAGCATCATGACGTATCTCCCATCATCACCAGCTGCGGGGGGGAGCCGGCTCCCTCAGTTACCGAAGCGGCCAATGAGAGTCTGTCTGACTCTCATAGGCTGCTGTAACACACACACAGCTGCCGCCGGCAGCTGTGTGTATGTCACTGTGTAGTGTGGCCGCGCTCACTGCGCGGTCTACACTACACTAGTGGAGGGGACACTAGCGGCAGGTGCAGACAGCGCACCGCTGCTAGTGGGGGCCCCTCTGTGTGTGGGGGCCCAGGGATGACCGCCCCTGTCGCCCCCCCCCCTTAATCCGGCCCTGGGCACAGCCAATGCGATATGTCAGTGAACAGCGACGTTTAGACATATCACGGGTACACACTGGCCGACGGGCAGCAGATACATTGGCCGATCAATTGATCGGCCAATGTATTTGTCAGTGTGTACCCAGCTTTAATATTGTTGTCAAATAGTTTGCAAAACTTATTGCCAGCCTTCTCCAGCTTTATCAGTTGACTGTAGTTCATTCTGATAAGCTTTGCTTTGTGCTGGGAAAGGGGGCTAGGGATAACACCACAAAGGTTATTGACTTATTCCTACACCTCTGATACTTCTTTCTACTGATGTCAAAAGTAATTTTGCTGTGTCAAATGAGGTTTCATGAAAGGGGTCTTCTGTCCTCTTAAGGCTTGTGCTTGACTGCTGACCTAGCATCAGTATCTACCAGACCTCCACTATAGCCCAGGTCTTCTTGGATGACTCCTCTTCTCCTCCTTTCCCTTCCCATCTTGGATCTGTCTGCTCTCTCTTCCCCGCTATGTCACTGTTTATGTTAAATGTTTTTATCACACGAATGATTGGCGTTAAATTTGCTAACAATGTTAATATGGCCTTTATTCTACACCGATTATATCAGTTATTGTTTGGCTTCATATACTTTTCAGTCTTCTGTATCAACTTGCAAAAATTCTCAAAATAAAGAACTAATTTAAAAAAAAGCAATTGCGTAATAGAAGCTTTGATGTTTATTCTCATGATGGTTTCTGTAAAGTTTGTGAAACATCTGCATTCTATAGAAAAAGGAAGACTACATTTAAACATCAGCATTTAAGAAGGAACTTGTGCCAGCAAATGTTGGATTTATCACGTGTACAAACAGCATCATTTGTACAAGAGACCTTTATGAATCCCTCTACTATAAATCCCACGCATCTGTGAATGTGTGAGTGACAAGTGTGATTTCTCCTGTGCAAATGCATATATTTCACCAGGTACAACACTGTCTGCAGTAGTGTACTGTTAAACCCCTTCACTTTAGATTCAGCATTCTGTAAATTAAAGAGTTAAGCAATTAAATGTGATCTCCACCTTGAAGAGCATCAAGACTCCCACAGTTTACCTCAACCTTTCTAAATGGATTTTTAATTAATTTCTAACCCTATATTTTCCTGATTGCTCAGCAAAGACAGTAGTGCTATAGAAATACTCTACACACTGCTGATAGATTCCACATTATGGGTTTGATTCAGATTTGCACGCAAAGTGGCTTTAGTTGCTTGCAGCTGTATAAATCTGATTTACAACTTTATGCTAATGAGGGAATTTGTAGGGTTAATCCGGGGGATTGTACGTGTGCAGGACGTGAAGCCCTGTTAACCATTGATTTTACTCCAGATGCCGCACCCATCATCATTAGTATCGGCATTTGCACCAGCCCCATGCTAGGTGCAAGAGACCCGTCAGAGGCAGGCTTCACTTCTCCATATGCAGGACTCTGAATCGCACTGAGCTATCAATACACACCCGCAATACTCCTATGGCACTCCAAGTCAGTGCGGTTCTGTGTGTTCCCATTGTTGCCGACCAGTTGTGGCCCAGAAATACCCAATTTAATGAAATTACCTATCTGGCCAAGTTCTGTCCAACACAGAATAGGACGAACATTTGCAAAATGTGTAATTTTGCATCTGTATGCATATGGTGTCTCCAAAATTGTTATATGATGCTTATAGATTAGAGCATTTCTTAAGAACATGAATATCACAACATATGAACTCCATATACTCCTTTTTTTAATGCACCATGATTACCATGTAAGGAGTCCGATAAGCATTCATATAGTTGCTGTATACTCATAGTCTAATAGTGTTCATGCTAGCACAGGCAGGGGTGCCTATCGGAAAACTACACTTCAGCGATCGCTGGATGACTGTTTCACCAGAACTTTCCCCCTCCGTGGGACACTGCGGTCCACGGGTGGGGACAGCTGTTTCAGCGGAGCGCTGCCATATATGTAGGGTGCATTTCAGCACTTTCAAATCGGGCAGGACACGTCGCCTCACTGAAACAGCCTAGCGGGGACACTAGTCTAATATAGAAGTAAGCTCATTTTCTCTGATTTATACCACATTGCATATGATAAGATGTTAATCAGCTCATAACATGATGAAGACTTGTTTACAATGTGTTTTTGAAATGTCATGATAATTGTTTTGAAAAGACGGGGGGAAATGTACTAAGCCTTGGAGATAGATAAGCGGAGAGTGATAAAGTACCAGCCAATCAGCTGCTAACTTTGAGTTTACAGGCTGTGTTTGAAAAATGACAGTTAGGAGCTCTCTCTCTCTCTCTCCAAGGCTTAGTACATATCCCCCAGACACATTTAATGTACCGTATATACTCGAGTATAAGTCGACCCGAATATAAGCCGAGGTACCTAATTTTACCACAAAAAACTGGGAAAACTTATTGACTCGAGTATAAGCCTAGGGTGGGAAATGCAGCAGCTACTGGTAGTAATCCCCCCCCCTGGTACTGCCCCCAGTAGTAATATTCCCCCTCTGGTAGTGCCCCCCAGTAGTAATACCCCCTGGTAGTGCCCCCAGTAGCAATATCCCCCCCTGGTAGTGCCCCCAGTATTAATCCCCCCCTGTTAGTGCCCCCAGTAGTAATCCCAGCCCCCCCCTGGTACTGCTCCCAGTAGTAGCCCCCCCAGTAGAGAGAGATGTAATAAAAAACAAACAAACAAAAAAAAAACACTTACCTGAAACCCCGCTCCTGGTCCTGACGCTGCTACTAGCTCCTCCGGCCGCTATGCATTATGGGAGAGACGTCGACGACGTCTCTCCCATTACCTACTGCGGGAGCCGGAAGATGGGTCCCGCAGTGGGAGCAGCAGCAGCCGATGAGAGTCTGACAGACTCTCATCGGCTGCTGATTACAACAAACACACAGCTGCCGTTGCCGGTGGCTGTGTGTTTGGCAGTGTATTGTGCTGACCGAACTCCGTCCGGTCAGCTCTGCACACGCGGTGCAGCTGTGTCACAGAGACACAGTGTGCACCGCGGCCCGCATGGTACGCTACTCAGCTGCGTACCATACGGGCATGACTCGAGTAATAGCCGAGGGGGTGCTTTTTCAGCACAAAAAATGTGCTGAAAAACTCTGCTTATACTCGAGTATATATGGTAAATGGAAAACTAAAATAGATGAATATTGTGTTGCTGAATAAGTGATCATTGATTATGTGTGTCTTGGCTGTATTTCGAATTCCTGCTGTTACACTAGTTAATGAGTTATATGGATGTAAAGAAAACTCAGCTTATAGAACCTCTGGCATGTTCTGATGGTATCACTGACTTTACCCAATATTCATTAATGAGATTTAATAAAAATTTTAACTGTGAAATCCATTTATTTTATTGTCGATAGCATGAACATGAGTAAAAAAAAAAAATGCCACTAATTGCAGATCACTAACTTTGTGAGTTCTATAAGTGACCAGATAAACAGGAGAAGCTACAGGGACAGGATAGAGAATTTGTTAAGTTACCTGATCTTCCTAAAGACTCATTCAGAGAAACTTTTTTGTCAGAAATTGAGCCTAATTGTGCTCTGGGCAAAGTAAAATGTTAATAAAACAAGACTTGCAAACTAAGGGCCTAGTTTCTCAATTTCTCAATGAGTTTTATCATACACTATGAGACATATTCAATTGGGTGCGAGAATAGCAAAAAACCTGCACCTGCGAGGTTTTTCCTGCACCTGCGGGTTTTTTCTTATTCAATCAGGTGCGTGCTTTTGTTTTTTTTTCATGCCGAGAGGTTTTTTTTCTCGCACCTCCACAGCAAGTGTGATCTTTCCTAAAATCGTTAATTTTAGGAAAAATCAGTGGTACTTGCTCTGGCACCCCAGCGGCCAGAACCCTCCCCCCCTTAGGACTAATTAAGCAATTGGAAGTTTCCAATTAGCTTGATTAGTACTTAATTACTTACCTTCTGCAGTGCTGTCTTCTGCATCCAGCGTTAGGAGCCAGATCTTCTGCAGCAGGATGAGTATGTCAGTGTGTGTGGTGTTTGTAAGTGTGTATGAGTGAGTGTTTGTGTGTATGAGTGTGTGTGACCCCCACTGCCAATGTGCCCATTCCCCCCGGCGGCCGCGTGGCCCCCAGAATGGGCACTGGGAGAACTACATCTCCCAGCAGCCCTTGCCCCTCCCACCAGCCCCTGGCGCTTCCAGCAGCCCCCTCTTCAGTAAGAAGAGAGAGGGGAAGCCATCGGGAGCCGCGGAGACCTCCAGCCAGGTAGGTGAAGAATTTTTTTATTTATGCGGCTCTGAAACTCTGAAACTTTTTTTTAATTGAATACTGCGGGTATCGGGAGCGCGCATACCAGCGGTATTCCTAAATTGGGTGTGAGGTTTTTTTCCTCCCTAAACCTCGCGCCCAATTGTATAAGCTACCAACTGTCATTTTTCAAACAGATGACAGGAGCTGATTGGCTGGAACACCACTATCATATGCAACGAGTTTTAAAAACTCATTGCCTTTGATAAAATTTGTTGTTAAATGAGGCTCTTAAGGGGCCTATCCATTAGATGACTTTTTGAACGATCCGACCAAAACCAGGAGGTTTTGGCCGGAACGTTCAGAAAGTTGTCTAATGGATAGCCGGCAAGGACCAGCGATGTGCGTGCACGCTGGGTCTTTGCTGACCCTGACTATCTTTGGAACATGCTCGTCAACCTAACGACGATCGTCAGGTTCACATGTTCACAGATAGGAGGTCGGTCTCCTGCACTGAATGACGTTCAGTGAATGCCGTTTAGTGCACCCGGCGATCTGAAGGACTGAACGCTAGACGTTCAGTTTTTCAGGACACCTATTGGATAGGCCCCCATCTCTAATGTCCCCATGTCAATCTGTAATATATTTAAATTTGTATGATTCATGTTTAAAGGATAATTGTATAGTATAGCTTTGTATTAGTAAGTCATTGTAAATTTGATCAGCTGGACACATTTTTCCCAAACATGGCTGATCACATAATGTGTCTATTATAGCATTACAGTGGCATGGACATAAATACAGTAAATATATACCCCTCCAATGACGGCACTCCACTCAGAAATAAGTCCACTCCACACAAGTGTGATGACCAACGTTTCAATGTTCCTTATATGATCTTCGTCAGGTTATAAGGAACATTGAAACATTGGTCACACTTACAAATAAGTCCACTCCACATAAGTGTGACCAACGTTTCAATGTTCCTTATAACCTGACGAAGATGATATAAGGAACATTGAAACATTGGTCATCACACTTGTGTGGAGTGGACTTATTTCTGATTGGAGTGCTGCCATTGGGGGGGTAATATTGTTACTAACCCGTTAATGCAGGTTATGTTTGGAGGGCACCCGGTTTGTATATCTAGCATTGCAATGGGGAGTTCTGCTTGCCGTGTGTGTGTGTGTATGTATATATATGTGTGCAGCATGGAAGAGTGGACGGAACTTAGGGACAAATACCAAAAAAGAATACAGCAAACTACGCTGGTGTAGTCTAGTTAGACTACACCAGCGTAGTTTGCTGTATTCTTTTTTGGTATTTGTCCCTGAGTTCCGTCCACTCTTCCATGCTGTATCTATGAGTTTTCACTCTGGAGAGGAACCGGGGCATGTTGTTTGTTACAGTCAGAGTGCCGGACGACCCTTGTTCTGTATATATATATATATGTGTGTATATATATATATATCTGTGTGTGTGTGTATATATATATATATATATATATATAGCCGCAATCACACGCTATGGCGGATAGTCGCTCGTCTGCATATGCGTCGCAGTCTAGCTCAAGGGCTGCGAGCAGCTCCGATGGCTCTCGATGTTACTGAATAATCATAAACTTCCTGGAGATGACGTGTGCTAAAAAAGACAAGAGGGCATCCTTAAGCCTGGCCGTGCGATTGTGGAATTTGCATACCCGGCCCCTGACTGCTGCGAAAGTGCGCTGCGTTGTGTCCAGGTCTGAATAGCCCCCTCAGTTCTTGAAGTTGAAGTGTTGGAAGCAGGAAAAATGGGCAAGGGTAAGGATCTGAGCGGCTTTGACAAGAGAGAAATTGTGATGGTTAGACGACTGTGTCAGAGCATCTAAAAAGGCAAGTCTTGCGGGTTGCTCTCGGTATGCAGTGGTTAGTACTGCACCTACCAAAAGTGTCCAAGGGGCAACCGGTGAACTGACAACGGGTTCATGGGGAGTGATGGCCAGCCAGTCTGGTCCTATCCCACAGAAGAGCACAAACTATTTACAAAGTTAATGCTGGCAATGTGTTAAGCCTCAGAGATGACTCTATAGGGTATTAGTCCCGCAACAGCCTTGAGGGCTGGTGTGGTCTTGGCTAGATGCGGCCTTGGAGTAGCTTTGAGAGTGAAGATGACTTGGCTGGCTGTGTGCTGTGGCCAGTAAGTTGTGGTGCAGCCTTTGAGCCGTGCAGCAGCCTTGAAGGCTGGAAGTGTCTTGGCTGGCTGTGGCCTGTGGGCCTGTAAGATGTGATGCCGCCTTTGGGCCGTGTAGCAGCCTTGAGGGCTGGAAGTGCCTTGGCTGGCTGTGGCCTGTGGGCCTGTAAGATGTGAGGCGGCCTTTGGGCCATGAGATGAGGTGCCGTCGGGTTGACACAAGCATGAGTACGCTGGCTTGCCTACGAAGGACGCCGGAGAACGACCTGTGCCACTGGGTTGACACAAGTGGCCCGTATGGTACGCAGCTGAGTAGCGTACCATGCGGGCCGCGGTGCACACTGTGTCTCTGTGACACAGCTGCACCGCGTGTGCAGAGCTGACCGGACGGAGTTCGGTCAGCACAATACACTGCCAAACACACAGCCACCGGCAACGGCAGCTGTGTGTTTGTTGTAATCAGCAGCCGATGAGAGTCTGTCAGACTGGAGTGCGGCCTGTGCCGCCGGGTTGACACAAGCGTGAGTACTCTGGCTTGCGTACTGAGGACGCTGGAGTGCGGACTGTGCTGCCTGGATGGTACAAACGGCAAGTAGATGGTATGTGAACCATGCCGACCAGATAACACAAACGGCAGGTATACAAGACAGGCAGGAGGACTAGATACTCAACTGGATTACAGGAGACAATGACAACTCTATCACTGGCATCGGAGCAGCGTTCACAGCAGAAGGACATGGATGCAGGAGCCAATTCGTATTGACCCCAGAATGATGGACAGGAGGCAGGAGGAGTTTCAGCGAATGCTCGCCCGGCGTTCGCTTTGCTCAGCATTCGCAGTGCGGCGGCTTGTGACACTACGATAGAAAGGCGTCAGGACACACTGCATCGCCGCTTTCTGCGTATAGCCTGCTTAGTGCAGAGCAGTCAGAGTTCACCTGCTGACCCCTGTCCACCGCCAAAAGCGCCTACAATGGGAACTAGACCATAGAGCAATGGAAGAAGGTGGCCTGCTCTGATGAATGACGTTTTCTGTTACATCATGTGGACGTTACATTATGGCTGATCTATGTATATGTACGTATAGCAGCAGCAGGTGTGGATTTGGTGCTGGGCCTGGCAGGCATCCATGGAGAGACAGCGGCACAGTGCCACCATCATTAGGAATCTGGCGCTGTCCGCTAGCCAACTTGAGCTTGCGGACCGGCAGTCAATCAGAATATATACAAGCAATGTCCGAATAGTAACCGTGTGTGTACAGCAGTAACCAGCATGGCATGGAATAGAGTCACTATTGAGGTATTATGCTACTTAGCAAAGGCACCAAGGTGGATGCATACAACAATTAAGAGCATCTTTGCTGCTTTTAACAAAGTTGCAATACGAAATGCATTGAGCAGTGACCAGGAGGTACTGTAACCAGGTCTAATCGGTGATGTAGATACCAAGAAGCCAGGAGAAATCCATATTGCTGAGGTTCTGGAGATTGGTTGGTAATATGCTTAGCATTGGAAACTTATAGGGCCCATACACCTACACGATCAGCTTCCGATCCATTTTACATCCGATTACCCTGCAGTGCCGTCGGCACGTTTTTTTTTTGTCTTTGCATAGGATCAGTCGTGTGATCGATCCTGTGCCTCACACGCTCATTAGGGAATAGGGATTAACAGTCATTTAAATTATTGTATTGCCACACGATGGATCGCATGAAGAAAAAAATGAACACGATACGATGGAACATATGTGCTACACATATGATCATAAGATACGATTGAAGGACTCACGGGAGTGCGCATCGAATGAAAACATGCACGATTTCAACAAGACTGAACGTACGTCTAGTCTAGAAATCGTGCAGGTATATGGGGGCCTTTAGATGTACGTGATTACTACTGTTATTTAAGTTTTTATTAATTTACTTATCATTGTGTGCCTCCTTATCTGTTCCAACTTCTAGAAAATCTGAAGCCTACTGGAAAGAGGCAAATTTAAAAGGAAGAACTTAGTAAGGGGAGAACTGTATAAAATTTGAGGGGTGATCCATCTAATATAGAAAAGTTTATTTTATAGAATACATGTTACGCTATTTCAAAATATTTTTCCAGCTGACTTTTAAACTGGATACTACCTGAAGAAAATAAACATGTTTTTTCTTTTAACAAATCCATTAAATGCCTTGATATTTTTATGTGGTAAAAGCTTGTGTAGTCATTCCGAAAGATTTTTTAAGGACTTTTTCAAATCCATCTTTATTTTTTTATTTATATTTTTTATTAGAATTCCCTACCAACTGTACCAAAATCTCCACAGTGCACACAATGCATTTTTTTTCTTAAAGAGAATGGCATTAAAACCAGACTTTATTATTTTGAGAGATTGACTGGTATTTTAAACTTTAGATTGACGACCTGCATCCACTTACCTTGGACTTCCCTTATATGGTCTGCTGCAACCTCAGCTCCCCACAGACTGCAGACGTTTAAATTATTCCAGACTGCCGCAACACATAAATTTGATAATCCTCTAGCCACTGACTGGGCATATTTTATGAATAACTCGGTTGCCAATGTTGTTATATTGTGTATTTCCCTTCTGTTGCTTCAGGGGAGCAAGGTCAGATCATCTGCAAGCATAAGTGTTATGGCTGTTGCCAATCTTGTAACCAATGATAAATGGCATGTTACAAGCCTAACAGCTGAATGCATTATATGACAGGCAAAAGTTGAATGCATCAATACAATTTATAGTGGCTGATCTAGTATATACCTTAATCCAATGTGTTCATATTCTTGCCTTGGCATTCATTATACACCAATAGCCAAATATTAAATAATTACCAAAATATTTAAATACCAGGGCAAGCCATACTATAATTTGGCAGAATTATTTTACAGAGGGCTATTGGTTGTTTAGGGACCAAGCCCCACAGGTAACTGTGTACCGAAATGCAAATTTACAACCTATTTTGGAAAACCAAAACCTTAGCATTCCATGGAAAATCTACCATAACCATGGTGAAAGTATTACTAACCATAAGGCCAAGGTATAACTCATGGGTGCTACATAAAAAATTCAGTGATATGGATGTTTGAATGTCAAACTCAAACATGGTAAAATGACCTCAGCACAGGGGTGATAAAATCTTCAGTAATGAAGGAGTTAGAAAAAATATTTTATTTGTTAACATATATATTTAAATCATTTTTGACTGGCTGGTGATGCAATGAGTCACTGCCTGAAAACAGCTGACACAAGATTAAACAGGTTAAAGGGGTGCGTGAGAAATGTCATCACAAAATGATTAACCATGTTGCACCCCGAGTCTAGGAATGGTGAGTGCTGTGGATTAGTGCTTTTTCTTTATTTGATAATTTTTTTTAATTACTCATTTGTGATCACATTTCTCATGCACCCCTTTAACCTGTTTAATCTAGCTTATGTCAGCTGTTTTCCTAGGTGCTTTACAACAGGTGTGCTAGGTGACTGCATAATTCTAAACAATAGAGTAGGGACTTGCAGTAAAGGTGGGATCCCTTGACGGGGGCTGCAAGCTTAAATGCATTGATCAATTCATGAACCAAAACACTGTTTATTATTATTATTATTATTATTATTATTATTATGGAGCACCGACTTAGAAATTCTCTTCCCTGGGAAAAGCCCAGGGAGGAGAAGCAGGTGGGCGCAGTTGGGTTCAGGGCCGACCCAAATCGCACTATTAAGCCCCACCCCTTGTGAGAATTCGCAGCGATTTTAAATAAAATTTTGATAAAATCACATCATTAGGCCCTGTCCCCAATGCACGGACCTGCTGATCCCCGCTAATATTCTCCCCATTCTGCCTACTTCACTAGGAAGTGGGCAGAATGTGGGAGAAATGCCTATCCTACCCTTCCTGAGGTGCAGAGGTGTTACCCGAAAAATCAGGAGCCTCACATGAATTCCAAGAGGGTAGGCATGTATTTATATGGGGAGGAACGAAGTTGTACCATTCGTGGCCACATGTAGTGAATTGGCTGGTCCCAAGGGAGTCACCTCATTCCCAGGCCAGAGTGGTAATTTCAGGGCAACTGGGGCTACCTTTTTCCCTCCAAGTGCGTTCCTGTGAGCGTCTATACAAACTAAGGTGGAGATTTATCAAATGGTCATCACAAAGACTACATTTATTTATGTTTGGCTTTCTGCCCCATACCTGAGGGGAACGAGTCAATCTATGCCTAGCCATACATCTCTATGACTGCAATGATGTTTCATTTTCTAAGCATACCTCAATTGTTAAGGAAATAAAAGCATTTTAGAGATCCTGTAAACACAATTTGAGATCATAGGGAGTAGGAACACCCATGTCATCTGGTAAGGCAAGATTTCTATAGGATAGAGCGTGTTCATACATCAATGTCAGGTTTGGTGTTGTAAAATCCCCTACTGAGGGTTGAAAGTTGTGGTCATGGGTTAGGGAAGAAATCAGGGCGAGGGGCCTGGATATAGGAACTCTTCATCCACAGATCTTGGACATTGGCGAGACCTGGTCAATGGTGTGGAATCTAACCTGCTGGGAGGTGTTCACAAGTGCCCCTCCAAGCAGGATATGGGTTTAGCTGCACCCTGCAGGCAGGTCGCGGTCCTTTGACCAGGTATCCAAGATCCATGGGAATAGAGCCTCAAAATATCAATGGCCCAGGGGAAATGCCTAATCAAGGCACTGTTAAACAAAGGGGTTTCACCAGAAGATGGTACCCAATGATGGGTACTCGGACACACTGTCGCACTGGAGGAAGTACATCGGCAGTGGAGTACTGACGCACTTTTACGTTAGAAGACAGCACTTGAGGAATACACTAGGAGTGGTGTACTGATGCATTTTTGCACCACATGATGGCGCTGGAGGAGTACACTAGAAATGGCGTACTGAAGCACTTTTGCACCCCGGGATGGCACTTGAGGAATACACTAGGGTTGGCGTACTGACGCACTTTTGCACAAAGGGACGGCACATATAGTGCACACAGGCGGAGATGTAATCGCACTGTTGCTGGAGATGAAGCACTCAGGCAGGGTTGGGAGTTGTACTGCTGCTCCAGCGAGCACTGGTAATTTGTACACCGGCAGAGATGTTGAGCGCACAGTAGCTCAAGATGAAACACTTGAACTAGAACACAGGCAGTGATGTTGGTTGCACTGTTGCTCAAAGGAGACACTGGAAACTAGATGTGAAAACCAAGAGAACCTGGAAGAAGGGACTCTACAAGTACACTAGGAGTGACAAACGTTCATCAGGCAACTTTCTGGAGTTCTGGAGCCGGATATATACCCAGGGGTAGCAGATGATAGGAGCGCAGCGTCAGCTGATGAAGACCATGGTACCATAGGTTGGAGATACTGTCATATGATAGGAACTGTCATGGCTGTGCCCATGACGGGGAACAACGACCCCCGACACACAAAGCCAACCATGGAAGTCCTCAAGCGCCTAAGCAGAATGCTCAGCACATCGCCCGTCACCGCACCAGACGTCTGACCGTATGAGAAGCCAGGGGAAGCTGGCGTAGAGGTATGAGATGGCTGATCCTAGGCTGAACCCTGACAATCAAGACTTGGCTACGCCTTCTCGGATAAAGCTTAACTTTGATGATATTGCACAAGCAGAGGGGGCAGGCCTTTTTCTGCCTCCATTGCTGGCCCAGGCCCCCACTACGCTTCCAGGCGAGCCCGGGCCCAGATAATGAGTACCCACCCTACCCCCTCTGTGCACCACTGTTTAAGAGTGATATAACCGGTTTTGATAATAATCTGACTTTGATCAATGTCTATTTAGGAAGGAAGAATGAGATAGGAAATAAAGCTGTAATATAGTCTCTAAACTGTTAGGGGACAAGCAGCTGTGTAACAGTAATACACGGTCTGAGTCTTTTTCCCTTACAAAGCTCTTTCTCTGCTGTTACTGTTCTATAATTGCTATTGTTTGTATCTGAACAAGAATAAGAGATGTGCAAAATAAATATCACAGAGAAAGTGTCCCAATTATCCTCACTGGTAAAGTTACAGGATCCAAGCCCTTGAGGGAAGCCGGGAGAGTTAGGAGTAGAAATGTAGACAAAATACAATCTTATTGTAACATGAATCTCTGAATTACAGCAAGAAAATCGCAGGATTCATCAGCCAGATGGTTGCCAAGACAACAGTCCTAAAAGCCCCTTGTGGCCACACTAATTATTTTAAAAGCTCACAGACTAGTAGGAAGCCATATGTCGGTGTGTATGTGGGTATGTCTACATGTACACCTGTCTTAATTATACTTCTAAACTTTACTGACAAGACACATACTGTATATACTCAAGTATGTCAGAGAGACCATCAATATTAGAACTTAACCATGCACTCATATAAGACACAAAGTATAATATACAGGGTAATCTAATTAGCCCATAAGGAAAAATCATACATAGAAAATGAATTAATACACAGCTGAGACTTTCCAGTTGAAATTCAGTAACTGATATTTATCAATAAATAGATTACCTGGCATATTTAATGCATTGCCCAGCACACACACACCTACTGTATGTCACGTATGTGAATAATTGTTTGAGGTTTCATTGAATTCTGTAATTAAAAGTTTAAATTGTTGTTCAATTTGTCCCCTTAAAAGATTACTCTTGATAATTGCAAGTGTTTTGGAATCTGAGAAATGTTGTGCAGCAATCGTCAGGGCAGAGCTGTAGACTTCCTATGGCTCTCCTGGCTTTGTCCAGCTCCGCGTCCCAGCATTCTCACATAGACGGGTATTCAATATGAAACGTTAACTTCACTGTCGAAGTTAACGTTTCATATCTGAGTTTTTACCTGCGTTAAAGTATCGGGCGCACGCCCGCTTTTCCCCGTATTCAATATAAAATTAATGAAAACGGGAGCCTCCGAAGTTGGTTTTGCGTAAAGTTACGAATTTTTCCTTAAAAAAATTGTAAGACCCCCCTAAAGTTGTAAAAACATGGGGGATCACTATTGGTACCCCCATTTTAGCCTTTAATTGAAAGTCGGGGATTTAAATAGCCGCAGCAGGTGTTTTTTCCTGACATTGAAGAAGTGATGCAGAAGAGCACTTAGGTTATTTTTTTCGTTTTTTTAAGTGGTCCCATCAAATTTGGGGTACATGAAAATGGGTACTAGCATATTTTTAAGTCCCTAAAGTAAGTTTTTAAAAATTCTGCAATAGTGCACCTGCCGCTATAAATCTATTCTAGAAAACACCTGCCGCATACATACAGAATAGCCCTGAACCTATTTCCCTAATGTTAATCATTTTTTTCCCATTTTTTTTTTTTTTCACCCCAATTTTTAAATTAAATTTTTGGGGTGTCCCTATTTTTTTTTTAAACTTTTTTTTGACACAGTCCTTTTTTAAATGTCATTCCCAGGGGTGCAGGCTATTTTTTTTAAGCCTGCACCCCTAAACCCCAATTCTGCACTTTTTTTCGACACCTATTCAATGGTGAAAAGTTATCACCGTTTTTTATCAAAGACTTTTCAAAACTGCGATAAGTCTTTGAAATTGAATACAGTGTAAAACTAAAACCTGCGATAATGACGTCATAAGTGTGATATTAACGCAATAACGATGTTATCGCTCCCATATGGAATACCCCTATTAGACTCTTATTGGAAGAGCAGTGGATAGGACCTATAGTTCTGCAATGTCTGGTGAGCTACAAGGTGGATGAGGAACATGCAATCAAACAGGTGTATTTTGTGCAACAATTGTCTTTTTTAATGTAAAAATAATAACTAACATCTGCTCCTGGCTGCCTAGTGAGGCTGTAGTTAGTCCAGATACACATTTGGCTGATGCAGAACCCCATCCAGGCTTATTAGATTGAGAAGAAAAACCTGCATTTACAAATAAAATAAAATAAATAAAAAAATAAACAAAAATAAACATCTACAAGTAAAAACTGTGGGTCTCATTCAGACCCGCTCGCGAGCGCTGAGCGCTCGCAAGTGGGTCGATGTTTCCCAAATGCGCATGTGCACGACGGAGGCGCCTCCGTCAAGCGCATGCGCGAGACCCTAATAACGACGGGGTAGCCGTCGTTATGGGTCTTGCTCCAAAATGGGCATGCTGCTGATGGTGATTGACAGCACGCCCCCTTTGGTGGGCGTGCCGGGGGCGTGGCTGCCAGACGGAGGCGTTCTCATGGGAGCCAAATTCACTCCAGGGCTCGCGGCAACGAGACCCTACCGCAAGGGTCTCGACGCAAGCACGATGGTCGCGATGGTCTTGACCATCGCTACCATCATCATGGACGCTCGCATAAGCTGTGGGTGGTAACTCACAGCTATGCGAGCGTCCAAGAGGCCCCGTCGCAAAGAAAAAAAAACATGCCCTGATTCAGAGCGGGCGCTCGTTCAGAGCGTCCGGCTCTGAATCAGGCCCTGTCTTCCTACTGAAAGGTGAATGGTGTAATAATTAGTGCTAGGATGGGAGAGAAGCGTTCTGTGAGAAGATTAACATCTGAAATCTCAGCATGTGACATTAATTAAAAGGTTAATTTAAAGTTAATGTATTTATAGGATAGTTCATAATCCATTAATGCAGAGTCCATTGTGATAAGACAAAAATCTCACTTTCAGTAACAAATTACAGTTGTGTAATACAATGGAAAAGAAAAACATTCAAATTGTTTTTTTTTTTTTTTTTTTATGCAAAACCTATTTTTTCAGTATCCTATAATGGTAAGATAAACTCATTTGCACCCCCTTATCTTACCCATTACAAAATAGCTTTGTGAGAGTTTTTATTGGTGTTAGCGCCATTTTTATCAATGGATTGGGCCGGCGTGCAAGAGAGAGCTGGAAAGGGAACAATGCCTTGCTGCCAAAGTTGTGCTCACAGAGTTGAAAGTTATCTGTTTTATTCCTTCTTGTCTGTGTAACTATGAGTGTAGAGGGTCAAGAAATTGAGCGGAGCTCCACTCATCCAAAGGGCCTGCGTGTACTGCACACCTGGCCGCGAAGCCCAAACCCCTGCCGACTCTAGGCGGACTTGGATACCCCTAGGCATTCTAAATGCCCTAAGCCAGTGGTTCCCAAACTGTGCGACGTGGCACCCTGGGGTGCCTTGGGACACTTGCAGGGGTGCCTCAGGTTGGTTGTCCTGCACCAGATCATATTTATGGTCAATGTAATGTAAACATGTGAACAAACAGAAGTGCAAACCTGACCACCGCCACATAACTGAACCTAAGCATAACAGGTAAGTTCAACTTACTTCACTTTACTATTTTTCTGATTTCTCAATAACAAACTTAAACTTAGGGGTGTTGTGAAAACAATGCTGATACTCTAGGGCACCGTATTTCAGAAAAGTTTGGGAACCACTGCCCTATATGCTCCTGTAATTACAGCTGCTGTGTAGACACAATCAGGATCAATACGCAGTAGAAAGAAAGCACCCCACCACGTCAGACATCGGCAGTTTGTACACTGCGGAATCAGGCCCTTGTTATTTTAAAGCACCATTTTCAAAAAGTAAAGGCAACTGAGAGCTAAGTACAGGTGCACAAAACACATTACAAACATATATATATAATATATATATATATATATATATATATATATACACATATATATAAATGTATGTTTGTTCTAGAGAAAAGTCCTAATAAATTCAGAGTATACATGTGACAGAGAGTGCCACCATTTCACCCTATGTGTGTGTATATGGGTGAAGGGGCAAGTCATACCGACTCCAAGTGAGACCACTGTCGCTAGCTTACACTCTGAATCGACATCCTATACATATGACCAAGTGACTTTTTAGAATGTTGTCCAGTTCCATTCAAATTGTTGCTCACATTAATTCCAATATAGGTGAACTTTTATATTTGTTGTAGCTATTGAATGTTATCACTCTTGTATTTGGTTCATTTGTATGTGTTATTTTAGATCCTTTGCTGACAGGGATCTTCTAATGCTGGGTACACACTAGATGATATGTTGTCCAATTCCGCTGATTGGACCGACATATAACGGGTACATCATCTAATGTGTAGCCACTATGAGCGCCTCCGCTGCCTGACATTGGGGTCGTTCCGTCATCCGTACATTCATTGACGACTGAGCCACCCAGCTGCCAACGCCGGTGAACAACTTATGAGGCAGGCGGTCACTGGATGGTGCCTGATGTGTCGTACATCGGGCATCGCATCATGGGGTCGCCTAATGTCTATCCACCTTAAGGGGAGCTGCCAATCTGATTTAAAAATCACCTTAAGTATAACAACATTTATTTTTATATATTTTTTGCGTGTATATTTTTTGTAAATTAAAAATATTTGCTTTATATATATATATATATATATATATATATATATATTTTTTTTTTTATTTTTTTTTATTTTTATTTATTTATTTATTTTTTAATTTAAAGTGGTCTCAAATTACCACAATATCACCTTTTTTTTCAACTTTTTTTGCCATTTTTCATTTAATTTGTTTGCATTTAAACGAAAAAAGTTTTCTTTTTAATATATTTTTTTTAAATGCACAAATTAGCCATTTGACACCATTTAAACACCTCCAGTGCTTTCCTTATGCGCACTAACAGCCTTCTATATGACTCTGCTAACAAAGTTGTCACTTTTTGGGGGCCCAGTATGGTCTCCCCACATTTTCATGCACTTCTCTCAGGTCGCATTTTGTAGAAAAACTCCACATACTCGTGGCAGGTACCACAAATAGGCAATTCTAATAGGATCTGGCATGTCTCTGGGGTGCATATTCATGCAATGTTTTATAGTTTCATAAAACAATCTGTTTTGAAAACTTGCACATAATTGTATTGACCCCGTATAATGTCTTACCTGTCATGAATCACTGGTTTGATACACTCTCTGGCATACTGTATTGAACAGTGCCTCTGGCCTACCCCAACCATGTTATTCAGTTCTGTACAGCACCAAACTCAGAAAGCTACAGTATTAGGGATGAGATGGGTCTCCTGTGGAAAACTATAAACTGAGTGAGGTTAGATTCCTTGTTATAAGGATTTTAATCTAGCCTAATGGTTTTAAAAAATATATTTTTATATAATATTTTATCACCCTTGTAACAATGCTTTGCCGCCTGTACAATTGCATGCAAAGTACATTGGATATTTTTGCTTGTGCAAAAAGCTTACCATTTAATTTTTTTTTGCTGATCACTTGCCTTGCCATTTAATGCATTTATATAGTAAAAGTGCAAATTCTGCCATTTTGGTTTGACATTTTTAACACCGTTATTTGTCCTTTTGGCAATATGCCCATCTTTCGGTGCACCTTTCCAAAAGCTGGCACATTTGTTTGTAGAGTTAAGTGCGTGTAGATGTCCTTTCAGCTGACTTGCTTTGCCTGCATGCTGTAAATGACTTCCAATGTGTTATAAATATATGGCTATGCAGCATTTCGCACCTCAACAAATGGCTTATTTTTGCATTTTTTAAAAATCAAAATCATGGCATTTGCATGTTCCATGCATTTTAATTAGCCATAAGGGTATGCATTTTGTAACACACTGTAAATTATCAATTAACTGTGGCACATAAACTGCATGATTCAATTCACTGTAACTGCCTTTTTATGCTTCACTTATTGCACTCAAATTTTATTACTCAATTAAGTTAAAAGTTACAAAATGTTACAAGTTTGAAAAATTGTGACACCTAAAAGTCACACCAATAGATTACCAGTTCTGATACCTAGCCTTATTAAGGGGATAGAATTATTCCTCTGCAGAACATATGGCAACAGGACTACATTAGCATATGTTAAATACTAATGAAAGAAAAGGAATGATGAGGAGAATATTTAGATGAATAAAAAGACACACGACTGTTATTTAATCCCTGAGAGAACAGAACAAATGTGTGATAATATTTTCCAATGCCACGAAGGGTGTACAGATAAGTCTATTTCATTGCTTTTTTATTGCAGATTTAATTAATACAGGGTTTTTGGATAGTTGGCCCTTTTGGTTTAGGAATTGATATAATTGGCCAGGTTGGTTTAGGAATTGGTGTCCCTTTTTGCTTCCTTGACTTTGAGAACAGGGTATTAATAGGAATCGGTATGATTTACCGCCGGACCCATGCCCGGCGGTTGGGATCCCGACAGCGGCGTCCCGGCAGAGGAGGAAATCCCAATCGTCCCCACGTAAGTATATACTACCCTAACCCTCCCTTAGGGGTGCCTAACCCTAATCCCCCTTCAAAGTGCCTAATCCTAACCCCCCCTTCCCCGCCGCCTAGATACAAGTCCCCCCCCGGGGGTGCCTAATGCTAACCCATCCTTCTCCTATCCTAAACCTAACCTCCCAGGGGGATGCCTGACCCTAAGTGTCCCCCCCTGCGGCTATCCGGGGGGGGTAGGCGCTGCAGCTAACTGGAAATATATTGCTTCTTCAATATGACCTTTTCCACCATGTACAAAATACTCTGCTCTCAAGATTTCTGCTATCTTTTACATGAATTAAATTATTAAGTCATGTTTAAAAATACCCCTCCCATCAACAGTGACCTAAACTGGTTTTGTGAGCATTTTATACTGGTGGAAGGGTTCACCTCAGTTGTATCTGAACTGTGGCTGACTCTCCAGGCAGACTGGTGAATTAATCAGAAAACAGACTGATAATACTGTTCAGATTGAGGCACATCTCAGGTTTAGGACGGGGTACACATTAGGCGATATATTGGACAATATGTAGTTTTCAGGCAAATTGCAACAACATATCGTTCTTATCACATAGTGAGTACATTCAATCGCGCTTTCACATGTATTGTTCATAGCATCTTCACATCTAATGTGCTGCACGTCATATGAGCAGACCAGGCTGACGTCGGCATGCAGGTGAATGCAGGATGAAAGGGTATATAGCGCGGTCGAACACCAGTTCGTGCAGTGTGTACGGCTGCTCGATACATCCTTCCATCAGGCATTGGGTCGGCTGGGATACACATTGTTCTGATGTGTACACAGCCTAACTCTAGGAGTAAAACTGGAGGTAATGGAATATGATGGAGTAGACACTGGAGGCTCTGTGACGTTGCAGCACTGAAGGCTTGTATAATGGTCATTGCACTGGAGTGTAATGTCTGAATCAGTGGAGGTTTCAATAAACCCATAGTAATGTATGGATACTGAAGGCTTGTATAATATGAAGATTGACTGCTTATGTGCTGTTTGGACAGAGAAGTATTTTTTTTGGCCACTGCAAGTTGGTATAATATAGTGGCACAGATAATGGAAGATGAAGTACTATGGGCACTATAGAAATGTGATATGTAAGGGCACTGGAAACTGTGTAATCTAATGGTGCTTCTGCAATGTAGTAGCTTTGGTGAGTTGGCTTATTAAGTATATATAAATAAACGATAATAATAATAATAATAGACTTTCTTCAGGGGTCACAATGCATCCCAGTTCAGCCATTTAAATAGATAAAGTGGCTACTGACAATTATTTACCACCTCCCTGTGTGCCTCTGGTGACTACTCCCAGGTGCAGTAATGGAAATGGCACCAAGCTTGTAAACAAACTCCTAAAGCAAAGGAAAACTGCTACACTAGTGAATCTATAAACAAATCAAATCTTACTGCCCACATAGGAGTAATGTGTGAACGAAATGATAAATCAAAGTGCTATACATCCACAGCAGAAAAATAAACTACAGAAATATAAAGAAAAATAAATGAATGAACAGGGGTTAAACATGCGATTGTGCAGTATAAATAACTGACATAACCATACCAGGCTTTTACATACACAGAGGAATCCCTGATCAGTAACAAAGTATACTTACATGACTATTATCCCAGTCATGACTGCTGCCTGTACAACAGAGCAGCCAGTTCTCCCAACACAGTCCAACTAATGGGTATTGAGTAAATGATGGGAATAAACAAAATCAACAAACAATGGCAGAAATACAAAACAGGGTAATTGTCTGTAGCTGCAGTTCCAGCTAACAAACATGTAAAGAGATCATGACAAATCATAACTGATAAACAATCACACCATTGTTTAGAAATAGAAATAGTGTATCCCTGCTAATGCAGCGAGGTAATATGTAATAATGCATCCCTGCTGATGCAGCGAGGTAATATGTAATAATGTTTCCCTGCTGATGCAGCGAGGTAATATGTAATAATGTTTCCCTGCTGATGCAGCGAGGTAATATGTAATAATGTATCCCTGCTGATGCAGCGAGGTAATATGTAATAATGTTTCCCTGCTGATGCAGCGAGGTAATATGTAATAATGTATCCCTGCTGATGCAGCGAGGTAATATGTAATAATGTATCCCTGCTGATGCAGCGAGGTAATATGTAATAATGTTTCCCTGCTGATGCAGCGAGGTAATATGTAATAATGTATCCCTGCTGATGCAGCGAGGTAATATGTAATAATGTTTCCCTGCTGATGCAGCGAGGTAATATGTAATAATGTTTCCCTGCTGATGCAGCGAGGTAATATGTAATAATGTTTCCCTGCTGATGCAGCGAGGTAATATGTAATAATGTTTCCCTGCTGATGCAGCGAGGTAATATGTAATAATGTTTCACTGCTGATGCAGCGAGGTAATATGTAATAATGTTTCCCTGCTGATGCAGCGAGGTAATATGTAATAATGTATCCCTGCTGATGCAGCGAGGTAATATATAATAATGTATCCCTGCTGATGCAGCGAGGTAATATGTAATAATGTTTCCCTGCTGATGCAGCGAGGTAATATGTAAAAATGTTTCACTGCTGATGCAGCGAGTTAATATGTAATAATGTTTCCCTGCTGATGCAGCGAGGTAATATGTAATAATGTATCCCTGCTGATGCAGCGAGGTAATATGTAATAATGTATCCCTGCTGATGCAGCGAGGTAATATGTAATAATGTATCCCTGCTGATGCAGCGAGGTAATATGTAATAATGTATCCCTGCTGATGCAGCGAGGTAATATGTAATAATGTATCCCTGCTGATGCAGCGAGGTAATATGTAATAATGTTTCCCTGCTGATGCAGCGAGGTAATATGTAATAATGTATCCCTGCTGATGCAGCGAGGTAATATGTAATAATGTTTCCCTGCTGATGCAGCGAGGTAATATGTAATAATGTATCTTTGCTGATGCAGCGAGGTAATATGTAATAATGTATCCCTGCTGATGCAGCAAGATAATATGTAATAATGTGTCCCTGCAGATTCAGGATGGTAATATATAATATGTCCCTGCAGATATAGTGAGGTAATATGTAATAACTAGCGACCCGCCCCGGCTTCGCACAGGAGCAATTTTGAATTTACTGTACGTCGATAGTCTTGTTTAACCGAGGTCTTATAAGATGTAGATGACATTAGTAGTTTTTCCTCCTATCTTCAACCCGAAAAGATTTAAGCTGGGTACAGACTATACGATATGTGTACACATCGATGCGACTGCCGGCCTCCCCGCCGATGGGCCGACATATCGGGCAGCTGGTACACACTAGATGATCTGGTGCCTGACCACCCATTATGTCGCCCCCTGCCGCATCCCGCTGCATGGGGTAGTCAGTTGCATCGTCAGGTTGAGCTGCATGTAGGGATGACCTGACGACGTGGCTGATTACTTCATGGGAGCGTGCAACAGCCGACATAGTTAATCCGTGGGAATCGGGCATATCGTCCGAGAAATTGTATAGCGTGTCCCAGGCTTTAGTTTTGACATGACACGCAAAAGGGCCATGTAAAGTTTTTTATGAGAAAAACAGTCTCCACCTAGGTCAACTCCAGCTACATTAAGTGTCTGTCCCTGTCATACCAAAGCAGACGCTTGCCGAGATTTGGAAAGAATAATTTTTCACATAAATGAAATACGAACTGTAAAAAAGGGAAAAACTTAAATTTTGTATCAGTAAATTGGGTTTACTGTACATAAATTTTTCTGGAGAAACCGGATAATACATAGCAATCTCTATGTGGTATAAAATAAAGTCCATTGTTGTGATATATCTTTAACTGTTTAGGCAGCGTAAGCCAAGAAAGCGCTCGGACGTCTGTTTTTTCATTGACTTCACTAAAATCTGCTCGAATGCCTTTTGTCATACATTAATGTTTCATACACCTAAACCTTCCTCAGCAAATACTCTATAAAATATTGGAAACTGCATCAAAATTCGTGCAGTGGTTCCCAGGATTAGCCCTAACACACAGACAGATGCCTACGAGGGACTTTATTTTATATTGTGTATAGATGTGTCCCTCCAGATACAGGGTGGTAATAGATAATATGTAATAATGTGTCTCTGCAGATTCAGGGAGGTAATATGTAATAATGTGTCCTTGCAGGTACAATGAGGTAATATGTAACAATATGTCCTTGCAGATACAATGAGGTAATATGTAGTAATGTGTCCTTGCAGATACAATGAGGTAATATGTAGTAATGTGTCTTTGCAGATACAGTTAGGTAATATGTAATAATGTGTCCTTGCAGATACAATGAGGTAATATGTAGTAATGTGTCCTTGCAGATACAATTAGGTAATATGTAATAATGTGTCCTTGCAGATACAATGAGGTAATATGTAGTAATGTGTCCTTGCAGATACAATGAGGTAATATGTAGTAATGTGTCCTTGCAGATACAATTAGGTAATATGTAATAATGTGTCTCTGCAGATTCAGGGAGGTAATATGTAATAATGTGTCCTTCCAGGTACAATGAGGTAATATGTAACAATATGTCCTTGCAGATACAATGAGGTAACATGTAACAATGTGTCCCTGCAGATTCAGGGTGGTGGTAATGTATATGTACTGTGCACAAGAAGTAGTGTGATAAAAAAAAAGGGCAAAACTTCTCTCATACAGGAAGTCACTTTTGTTTCTTGAATTAGTCACATTTGTGTTTGCCATATAGAATACGGTAGCTTGTAGCTATAGGTTGCTACAGTGATTGTATAGGGAAGAGAAGTTTTGAAAGTGATTTGCACTGTATAATATATCATTGTTTAATATACAGTTTGTGAGCTTTCAGTAATGAAGGATCAACGCTATTTATGAATAATAAAATGTAACCCGTGGGGGGGAAAAAACTTTTTTGAGAGATTTTTCAGGCCCTCTATACATATTTACATACTCTTCTAGAACCTGTGGTCTCTGTAGTCCCTGGCCTCCCAGAAGAGTTGGTGAGTCTCCTGCATTCCACCCACTTCCTTGTGAAGCTGGCAGGGAAGAATAATAAGTAATTGCAGTCCATGGGATGGGGTCAGCGCCATTATGATGCAAATCTGAGATAATTGTGGACTAATGATGCTGCTAGTCAGGCCACACCCCCATCAGCTGTCTCCTGGAGAGGAGATTTCTACAGTAAGTAGGTATATGCTGCTCTATATAAGTAACTGTTGTTATTATTATTCTTCATGTCTCTATTGCAGTCATTCATTTTTGGCTTTATTCTTTTTTTCACATTAATAAAATTGCATACTTAGGGGCTGATCCTGATTTGGGTATAAGCCCATTTACCTAGCATAAAACAAGTTTGTAATGCTTATGCCCACAAAAAAAGCGTACACATGCAGATTTGCGCCTTGCTCCTGAGGGAAGAGGTGTGCAAACACAAGCCCAGAGCCTTATAGACCTTTTACACATGTGGAAACGCTAATTTCCGCATGTTTTCTGTAACAAGCCCATTATTATTATGACACCTAGTATTCAGCAAACTTTAGTTTACTTGTGGGAAGCAACAACCTCTTCCGATGGCGTTGATTCAGGTCACAGCTGCAGTCAGCTGGGTTGACCGGGGTAGTGTAAAGGTGGGTACTACACACTAGACGATATGCCTGCCCAATCCCATGGATCAGGCTGACATATCGGGCACATTGTTTAATGTGTACCCACTTTGTGCACCCCCGTTGTCCATGCGTGCAGCATAGGCAAACGCAGGGGGGGGGGGTTCCATCTGCCTGGAAACTCCCCACCCCAGACCATGACCACAATAGAAATAGTAATAGAATAGAATGTTACTAGTGCTGCATGTTATTTTCAGTATCACAAATTAAATAATTAGCACCACCGGTGGCTCTTTTAACATGTATCAGCTATTAATAAATACACCTGTGCACCAACTACGAGATCTGGAAAACATTCACTGTAATGCTGGGCATACACGGCCAGATAAAATGTCTGTCAGACCGACAGACATTTTATCTGGCAGCCTGCCAGCAGCAGATGTCGCTGGCATACTTTGTGAGATTTCTCTTACAGTGTATCAGCCCGACATCCGCGCTCTGCCCCCTGGGGGAGGAGACATCTCCCTGTTCCTTCCGTAGGAACAGGCTGGGCATACACTGCCCGATGCGGCCGACAGTTTACGGGTAAATATTGCATCGGACGGACATGCTGGACAATCCGGCATGCCTGACAGAGCAATATTTAACCCTTGGTCGCCCCCCCACACACTACAATTATCGGGGCGATCCGCCGATATCAGGCGGATCGCCCCGATAATTGTAGCGTGTATGGCCAGCATTAGGAATGTGCTGCTATAGAGCCCAATATGTACATATATGTCCAGGGCAGTGCTATGTTATCCTGCTGACTGCCAGACTAGCTCTAATTCTCTGGAATGGTGCCTACTTCTAAAATAAAAATATTCTGCTCAGGCAGGATGGCCCTACTGCCGCATGTAATAGGTTACTGTGATCGCTGGTCCTGTGTATTCTGGAATTATGACACACAATATACTTTGTATGACACATATTAAAGCTGGATAATTATGCCCTCTCCATGGACAGAACACACTCACTCTAAAATCAGGCATTTGGAAAATCCCCTCTAGAAATCCTGCGTTTGCCACTGCCCAGAGCAGTTAGGGGTGGTTTGTGTTCTTGAGAATTATGGCAGACCTGCACAGAGATGCATATATGCCCGTCAGTATCTGTGTCACTGGTTGGTACCTGAGGCTGGTGCAAATACACAATGATGATGATCAGAGGCGTAACTAGACTTTTTGATGCCCTGTGCCAGAAAGAGTATTGGCGCCCCCCTTATTTTTCAAAGGGACATAATGCAACCAAAAAAGGGCCATGGTTTCATGGGTAAGGGCCAGGGAAGAGATAGAGGAGGCCAGGAGATGCTGGGGATTAAATAAGAGGAAGCTACAAGCAAGAATGATAATAAACATAAATTTGACAGGCCCAAACAGCGCCCCCTGCCCTGTGGTGCCCTCTGCGATGGCACTGGCCGCACTACCCTAGCTACGGCCCTAATGATGATTAATGCTAGCAATAGCTAGCCGCTTCTGATTGCCGACTAATCTCTGAAGCTAATAGCACCTTTTTCTTTGCTCGTGCCTTTATTACGTTATTTTGTGGGCGTAGTTTACAATGCATTCATGAGAAGGAAGATTATATCTGCTGTATTACAGAGTTTTTTTTGTTTCTTCTAAACTTAGTGAAAGCATTTTTCACTATCAAAACAACTGTTAGGAAACATTTCTTGTACTTATGAAGTAATTGAACATAAGCGTATCCTCAGGGGGTATTTAGAGAGGAGGGGGCCCGTGTTCACTCACCATCCGGGGCCCCCTCCCCTCTCTCCGGTGGCCGCAACGTACTGACAGGTTCAGTGGACTCCGTGCTCTAGTCTGTGCCCGGTGTCTACTATGCATGCCCAGGACATGAGCATGCACAGAACGATGGGAAAGTGGCCGCTGCAGCCATTTTCCAGGCGTTCTGTGTAGCACGACTCCAGCAGACGTGAGGCTTCAGAGCGGTAAGTATTAGGAAGTATAGGTGCAGGGTGTGTGGTGTGGGCCCCCTGGACCCGCACACTCTGCTCCCATTATAGATACACCCCTGTGTATCCTGATGTAAGTACACCTGACACAAACCTGGCACATATGTTACTGCTGCAGACCTGATAAATATTTGTGGGGCCCCAGAGCAACTAACTTGTGGGGGTTGGCCCCTAGCAATAATATTTTCAAAAAGATATACTGGCGATATTATAAAATATACAGTGTAAATATTCCCAATGCCACAAATATATTGAACACACTGTAGTGCCCCTAGTTCATATTATGCCACACAATTAACCCAGTTTACATATGCCACAGTGCCTCCACATTGGATGTGTAGCTATATGTTGGAGTACACTGTGGGGGCACCTGGGTGATTGCCCAGTCCCCCCTGCTGTTAATCCAGCACTGCCTGGAAGCATTTTGCAATACATCTGGCTCAGCATATGGTGTAAATACTCTTTGTTTACGTGTCGCTTTTTAGAGCTTTTTGATGGGCGCATTTCATACTTGTCTACTCTACCAGAATAGCCGGGAGGCTCCCAAAAACCGTGTGGCACTCCCGGCCACCTGGAAAAAGGACAAGTCTCCCACACCCACCACCGCCTGCCCGCACCCCGAATTGCGTCATCAATGCCCCTATGCAACTTCCAAACATGATACTGTGCTGTTCTATTAATCTACAATATCTTTTGGATTTGTTTAGTTTATAACTATTATTTGTACTAATATAACAAATCAATGTTAATTGTTTTCTCTTTAGTATTATATTAATGCTGTTTGCTTCAGGAGCTGCATTTTATTTTATTTTAAATGTATTTAAAACCTTCTTCACCCTAAATATGCACCTAAAAGATATATCTGCAGATCGACTTCATACAAACTGATCAACCATCATCTCGCTGGGTGTCCCACTGGCCGGGTGTAGAGTGCCGTCCCATTCCCCCGATTCTCATCGCCCGTACACACAGCACAATGTAAAGATATATCTGCAGATAGATCAGCCATTGGCTTTGCTGCACAGCCGACGTGTTATGTCTGTGAACAACGTCGTTCACAGACATATCGTTTGTACACACTGGCCGAATCACCCACTGGGTAGACAATCGAACGGCCGATATGTCAGCTAGTGTCTACCCAGTATTAGACGTAACGCATCTGTTGTGTAAATAATAATGGAGCTTATTCAGACCCGGTCGTTAGCTCAAAGAGCTCGCAACTGGGTCGATGTTGCTCCAGTGCGCATGTGCACAACGGAGCTGGCTCCGTCGAGCGCATGCACGAGACCCGGCTAATGACGGGTGATCCGTCGTTAGGGGTCTCGTAGCAGACGGGGCGAGCTGTCGATGTTGAGTGACAGCTCGCTCCATTTGCTGGGCGGGCCGAGGGTGGGCCCGGCCAAACGGAGGCATTCCTGTCCAAACAGAGCAGGAAGCTCCCTGGAGCTTAAGGTTGACGAGACCCTAACTTAGGGTCTCGTCGTTAGCCCCGATGGTCGCGATGGTCTCGACCATCGCGACCATCATCCTAGCGGTCGTTAGAGCTGTGGGTGTTCAGGATGAAAGTGGCCGCCCTGTTTCACAACAATCGCTTGCATCCTACGACCGCCTCTGAATGAGGCCCAATGTCCCTAAAGCAGCAATCTGAGCTTATCTTAGCTGGGAGAGCAATAGAAATAGACAATTCTTCCTGGAATTTAAAGTTGACTAAAGTTGTAGGACATATTTGCTTATTTCAATAATTCTAGTTCACACCTGATACATTTTTTTTATCCACTTTTAGGTGCAATTTGGCTCCAGTAGTTGAGTTCGCCGATGATGTTGGAACCAAGTCGGATTTTATCACCATGAACCCATCAGTAGTACAAAGAGCGTTTGGAGGCTTTCGGAATGAGAGTGATCGGGAAAAATTTGTCCATAGACTGTCCATGCTTAATGACAGCGTCCTGTGGATTCCAGCTTTCATGGTAAAAGGTGGAGAGAAGCACGTGGAGTGGGTTAATGCATTAATCCTTAAGAACAAACTGAGAGTACGAACTGCTTATCCATCACTCAGGCTCATTCACGCTGTCAGAGGGTAAGTACCTGAAAATGACTAATCTGTCCTGGCAACAAGTGATTTCTCAAAGACATTTTCATGCAAAAGAATGATTTATAGGAAGGCTTGGAAATGAATGTATCATTTGGCTGGTGGCATGTGTTCATTTTGTAGAATAACTTTACATTTGAATACAATGCTATTCAGTGATTTATGATGAGTGTGTGAACATGTGGTAAAAGGGAACACAATACTGTAATTTAGTGTTTAACCTTTTGTTATAGCCTGATTTTTGTGGAGAAAGATGACCATAATGTGGAAGATTTAAGTGTTTTAAGTCATATTTCAACAAAGGTAGAATAATTACACTCTGTGTGTCACAGTGAGGGAGATTGCGCAGCTATATATTATGCCTCTCTAAAATGTTAGAATGTAAATGTTGGGAGCAAAATTGTGAAAATATGGACTATACCACATATACATATACACACTGGTTTATTGTTGTGTCCTTCATCTGGCCTCATTTTCCTATCTGTTTTTCCTTCCCAACAATGCTGTTCCCTGGGAGCATGATACATTTTACCTACAAACTATAAACTTGTTTCTCTAGATATACTGCTATTGTAAAATCATGAAGCATTGATATATGTGCAGTCACTGCAGGCTAGGACAGAGTTTCTTTCTTGTGACAAAAGGGAGTACTAGCCACCACCACAATGGGCTGTCAGTTCTGTTGATCAGTAGAATATGCTCCGTACTGTATAATAGTGACCACAATGGGTTTTTTATTTTGTTAGTTACATAATTCTGCAGCATACATGCCGACTTTCTAGATACCCACTCCGAGTGAGGGCAGCCAGGTGGGCGCTGCAGGGGGCGTGGCGGCGGCAATGGTGGGCGGTGTAAAGCAGGGGGCAGAGCTACAATGAAGCGTCATCGCCCACCCACTTTTGCCAGGTAAGTGGGGAGTATGCGGGGGAATGTGGGAGAGTCGGCAGGTTTGTTCTGTAGGCTATATTTTTATGCTGGTCAACAAAATAAGCTCTCTTTCTGATACCAGTTGTCTGAATGGGCTCTGGGATTTGTATAATAGTCAGTTGGCTCCGTGATTTATAGATATCACCAGTATGGGATCTGTATTTTATAACAGTCATACAATCACTAGAATGAACTTCTTGTATTCGTCGACCTATTAAACTCTATTGCATGATGACTTGTCTAAGATGAACTTACAGGTACATTACAAAGTTCTTTATACTGTATTTTGCATCTGCATCTGCTGTCATGCAGGGCCGGATTAAGCTCTGTGGGGGCCCCTGGGCAACAAACATGTGGGGGCCCCTATCAATAAAGGTTATGTATGTATATATATATATATATATATCTATATCTATATAAGTATAGATATATATACATATATACACACATATAGTACCCCTTCTGCAATGCCCCCTGAAGTTGTGCCCCTTCTCCAATGCCCCCAGTAGTTGTGCCCCCTGCAATGCCCCCAATAGTTGTGTCTCTTATTCAATGCTCCCTGTAGTTGTACCACTTGTCTGATGCCCCCAGTAGTTGTGCCCCTGCAATGTCCCCAGTAGTTGTGCCCCCTGCAATGCCCCCTATAGTCGTGCACCCTAAAGTAGTGCCCCCAGTATTAACTCCCCCTCCGTGCCCACACACCTGTGAAAAACGTACCTGTCAGGGCTCCCGGGTCCCGCCGTCGCGGCTGCCGCTGCCTGCTGGATCTAACTAGATCCAGTAAAGGCGCGCAGGCTCCTCTCATCGCGCGGGTGCCGTCATGACGTCACCCGCGCAATGAATCACTGGGAACGCTGGCCTCTGAAGCAATCAGAGGCCAGCGTTCCCAGTTAGTTGGTCACGATCTACATGCAGGAGCTCCGCGAGCTTCTAGTAGATCGCGACCAACCTTAGCCGGACCTGACCTGAGGCATGTGGCCTGGGGTCGGGGACAGTGTGTGGGGGCCCCTGGACGACCGCCCCTGTCGCCCTGCCTTTAATCCGGCCCTGCTGTCATGTACATTATTGATACAGTTCCAATGCTAACCATGGTGGCACAGTGGTTAACATGGCTGACTCAAAGCGTTGGGAGTCTTAGGTTAAATTTCCACCAAGGTCCGATCTGTGTGGAGTTTGTTTAATCACTTTGTGTTTGTGTGTGTTTCTTCCAGGTTCTCTTGTTTCCACCCACAAATACAGTATACTGGCACCTTAATTGGCTTCTATCAGAAACTGACCCTAGTGTGTTGTGGGTGTGTGATAGGGAATTTAGACTGTAAGCTCTAATGGGACAGGGACTTGTGTGAATGATTACTTAGATTAGCAAGCAAGCACCCTCAGGATGGCTGACTCACCCTCTGCAGTAATGTAAAGTGCTTTGAGTTGTATTGGGAAAAAAGGTGCTACATAATTAATTATTAATATTACTGTCACATTACAGAAAACAAGCATCCACATCAGTTCCAACCCCTGAGTCTACATACCTCTTTGGGGTGCGAGAGAAAACTTCAGATGCTGGCTGGTGCAATGTGACATTCAAATAATTTAATTTGAAACCGTTTCAACTGTCTTAACTGTATCAAATTAAATTAATGGAATAATTAGGGACAACTGAAGGAACTGGATGAGCTCACTGAAATTTGAGTGTCTCCAGGACATTCTGTCAGAGTAGGCAAGTATGACTAGAGTGGAGTATTATGGGAATGTTTGGGTTAGTAACTTGGGATCTAAGGTTTTAAAGTGATGCAGACCTTTCCAGTAAGAACACATCGTGTTAATTTGCTTTGAATTAATGTTCTAGCTGTATACACTGTCATTTATTGCAAAACCACTATGTACACAATAACATTCAATAATAAACAATTGGGACAAAATAGGCCCATTCATTAACCATTATTAAGGTTACTAGTGTTCCCGCTAGACTGTGGGTAGGGTGCAGAGGGTGCCGGCAGGGAGGTTCTGTGTGCTCACTCCCGATAATGAGGCGTGGTTGGCTGGGGCGGGGTGTCTGTGTGACACTCCTCCAATTTGTCACACTTTGTGGCGTGCCCAGCACTTACAGAGATGCTGGGCTTCCCCTAAGCTCTCCCCTCATGGCGAATAGATGCCCGCTGGTGGGGAAGGCTCAGGGCAGGCTGATTTAGTGGTCGCCGCTAAAAGGCTCACCGGGCAAGGTGCGGTGCCCCGCTAAAACAGCCTAGCGGGAACACTAGGTTACCAAAGGTCCTGGCACACAGTTAGGTACTGATTACTGATCAAGCACTAGTGATATTGAATATACAGTAAATTGAGGATACAGGGCTCTATTTACTACAATCCGCATTTGTAATGCAGATTGTAGTGTGATATTACCGACTGAATACGTATTACGAATCCAGACAATATCACAGGGATTTACTAAAAATCCCTTGCAGGGACAGAGCTTGCGATAAAGCTCTGTCCCTGCGAATCCCCTCCAGAGCCTTATCACGGTATTTTCGCAAAAAATACAGTGACAAGTGCCTCGTGCATGTGCCGACTGGCCGCCGCTGCTACCCCCACCCTCTCCCCGCGACCCCTCCTCCCTTAATTACACTTACCTGCAGTTATTGGGCCTCCGGTGATGTCCTCTGTCGCTCTGGTCAGGTGACATCCAATATTGCACTGGGACCCTGTCAGGTGACGACCGGGCCCCAGTGCACCATGGGAGACCAGCTGAACAGAGGGAGGACATCACTGGAGCCCCGAATTCCGGTCCCTGGAGTCAGGTAAGTTTTTATTTTATTTTTTTTTACAGTGAATCAGCGTGTTGTCTGTTTAGACCACAAAGCTGATCACTGGGGCCGGCTCTGGGCTCTGCTCTGTACATTAGAGCGGAGCAGGAGTTCGGTAAGCGGGGGAGACCCTGGATAATGCCACCTCCAGGTGACGTTGTTATCACTAGGCTTTCCCCAGTATTTTTTCACATTTTATTTTTAGTAACTTTGGTAGATCACATTTCCCATTACAATTATGGGAAATGCAATCTGATTACTAAAAATAAGTGATAATTAGGGGTTGGAGTAGAATTTTACAAATTCTACTCCAATTGCCCTTTGGTAACTGTAGGTGATACTAAAATAATGTGAAAAGGGTGTGAAAACACCCTTTTTCACATTATTTTAGTAAAAATAATGTTAATAAATAGACCCCACAGTAAACTAAATATGTATTAAATAGTAGTCTAGCTGCTGTCCAAAAAGAGAAATTTCACAATCACACAAGATTGTGAAATCAGAATTTTCAGCAATAAATGTAGCTGACGCATTTCATTTTTTTCAAAGCTTGTTGCAGTGATAAAACTGTTACTTATTGCCACCATGTATTTTTATAAATTGATCATTTAAAAAACAATTTATTAAAACACACACGTATTATTTTTTGTACCGTTCCTTTGTTAAGCAAAGGAATTTTACTGTGACAATTAACCCTATAACTGTCAGTGTCATGATATGAGGAGTGCAGGGGCTCTGGCAGATGGGGAAGGCGTGGATGCTCCCATTCACCTTTTCCTGGGTGGTAATGCAGCTTTAGAGCAGTATTTTTACTTTTCCTGTTATGCTTCTTCTTTCTTTGGTATTATCTACTGCATCTGGATGTCATGCTTTATGCTAGATAAAACCAACTGAAAACATTATCACGTCTGAACACACAGCAGTTGAATAATGTACCGGGATTGGCAGCATGTAGAAATATATGTATATGTTCAAAGGGTTTACTTTACCTGTTCTGAATTATTACTGCCAATATATATTTGTTTAGCTAAAAAGCCAGTGGGCTTTCATCATATTATACACTGCATCAATATGGATTTAAAAAGTTAACTTTAGGCAATGAGCATAAAATCTTACACTGTACCTATGCTTTAAAAGACTAATATAATTGAATAATTTACCATTGAAATTGCAGTATACTAAGAAGCTACACTTCTCTGCTACAGAGATTCAGTAGTCACATACCCAGAATCTGTTGTCACCTCACTACTTGGAGGTAGTTTAAAAAAAATAGTTTAAACACATAGAAAAGTACGCAGTTTGTAGAGTGACATGAACAAAGTGTTGCTCATTTATACAGTAAATTATATGTACAAATGCATTAACAGGTACAATGTGGTTTTCATTTACCACAGATTTTGCAAAATGACACCTTTATTTGATCATCCCTAATGTGTTACAACATGTATGTATTTCAGGCTTGCCTACCCTTCCGATTCCCGAGGCTCCCGCCCCCCCGGAAAGGCAGGCAAGCCTCCGGACATTCCCCAAACCCTCCCGACCTCCCTGAAAATCCCCACAGCGGGGATCCCGTGACGTGATTTGCGCTGAACCGCATCATCGTGGCCCCGCCCCCTGCTTCACAGTGCCGAAAATATCCACATTGTGAAGAGGGGGCGGGGCCACGATGATGCGATCGTGCGGGCCCGCCCCGACTCCGCCCCCAACGTGTCACAGATATTTGGACCCCCCCCCGCTGTTAGCCGACAATCCGCTCCCTCCCGGAAGGAGGGAGCTGATTGTCGGCAAGTATGATGTATTTGCCCATGTTCACTTTGACTCTCTGAGACTCTGTATTGGGGTTTCCTTCGCTAATTTAATGCCTCCTGATGCAGGTTCAGTTGTCTGTGACTACTGCCTACCTGTGCACATTTTTTGTCATTTCTCCAATTAATCAGCTGAGCCTTAGGGACATATCTAAATAGGTCCCCTCCGAAATTACCTGCTTTGTAAAGTGGGGGACAGGGTTACGATGACGCATGGGCCACCTGGACCCCCCAGTTAACTCGGCCAGTGGGTGGCGCTGGACGGATGCGGGCAGCTCTGGGGGACTTCAGTGCACTCCCAGGTGGTTGGGATTGCCAACCAGGATTCGGGAACTTGTGTTTATAAACTTGTGTTTATAAATACAAGTTATAAACCATAGTATACAGCACGTCATCGAAGTTACTGCCAAGGGTGTGGAACTGCAATTTTAATGTGTTAATGTCCTTGTTTTCACCTTTGTTTTCCTCATAGGCATTGCCATTGAACTGTGTTAGGATATGATTTTAGTGTTTGCTTCAATACTTTCTTGGCCACTACTCATCTGCGTCTTTGCCAGCTGTACTTTTTGATACCATAATATTGCACAAGTTATCAGGGGAGTACTTAGCATTACTACTGAATTTAGCTATAGCAATATATGCAATGCACGCACTCCTTCACTTATATGTGCAGCAAAACTTAGCATATTTTTCTTTAGATAAGTATTTTTTTGACCTTCTATGTTGTATAGTGTTCATTCCAAGAAGAACAAGTTAGTTATACTAAACTTAATACAAAGAGAATATCTTTCAAGTGTTCCCTGAAAACTCACCTCTTCAGACAAGCTTATCAGATTCCAGAACCGCCCACATAACCTTCATAGCTTCCATGTTTTACATCCCCTTTCATAGTCCACACATAACCTCACACATTGTCTTTCTTTCACATCCTCCTGACATTTGTCCTACATTCCTGTGTGACTGGATCATACAGCCCACCAAGAAACTCTGCATTCTGGCTGGACCAAATTGCAACTTATAGCACCTATCCTTGTGTATCAATGCCTATTTCTCTATAGATTGTAAGCTTGCGAGCAGGGCCTTCCTACCTATATATGTGTATGGTAATATCCAGTTTTGTTCTATTAATGTTTCTAATTGTAAAGCGCAACGGAATATGCTGCGCTATATAAGAAACTGTTAATAAATAAATAATAAATAAATATAGAAACCTTCGAGTGGAAGTTAAGGGTACCACTTTTCTTTTAGTCTTTAAAAGACGGTTTTCAATTAAATTATATATATATATATATATATATATATATATATACAATTGTAGGCTTATGCACTGTCCTTATATATTCATCCTGGGTGTGCTCTTTCATGGAAGTATCCACAATTGATACCTCTGCAAACAAGTCCACAAAGTGAAGGCACTACTCCTTGTTTCAATATTCTTATCACAAAACGTGTTTATTCACCACCCAGTAAACACAACACCATCACTGAAGCATATTGTCCATCCCTTGGAAAATGCATGTAAAGCAGTTCATATAACAGTCAAGATACTTATGAAATCAATGTCTGTCGACTTCGGTCCACTTCAGGGCCGTTCTAGACTCACAAAGACTTGTCAACAATCCAGCGTGGTATACAGGTAAGGCGCAACAAACCCCCATATTAGCAGGACTTTTAAACTTTGTCCTTGATCTAATCATCATCACACCTGTGTATCCGGCTGGCGTGCGTTCCAGCCGTCTGCGCATGCGCATGTTTGGTTCAGTCTCCTCTGTCCGCTCCGTGCTCCCGCGAGATAACAAACCTCCAGCCCTCCTCGATGACACACACTTCCATGTGACCATCAAAACAAACGGAGAGCTTGCCAGCGTCACTGCGTTATCATGGCAACTCAATTTGTTAACTCATGCTCTAGCATCACTGCGTTATCATGGCAACCCAATTTGTTAACCCATGCACTAGCGCACTTATTCATTTTATTAAATAAGGGAAATATGTTTATCAATCCATATGTACTTATATCGCTAATCCTTACTATTGGGGGGTTGTATGCCTCACCTATAGTCCAAACTCTAGACATTATAATTATATCAATATACAATATGAAATATGTCACCTTTTACATTTGATGCTATCACTAAATATATTAAAAAACATCTATTAAACATTAAAAAGATATATTCGTGCAAACCTATTAACCAATCTCTTCTTATTACCTTAATTATACAAATAATTTATGCTTGGATCCTATAGACCCATGTTCACTTTAGGAACCATTATTAATTACTACATATACCAATGTGTTATAATCACATGTCTCCACATTGGATCTGGATTAACAAGAAAAACAGACAGAGTATTATTATAAGAAGCAACGGTAGTTAATGTTCTCATTCAATCCCCTAGGGGCAATCGTATTCAGATTAAAAATCCACCGTGCTTCTTTTTGCAACAAATACTTTTCACGGTCACCACCCCTTTCTAACACTGGGACATGATCAATTAACATGCTTTTCAACATCGATACATGATGTCCCTTTTGCATGAAATGGCGAGCTACAGGTTTATCGCTTCTACCATCATTAATGGCCTGCCTGATTGACATTCGATGATTTGCCATCCGTTCACGGAATGTTCTTACAGTCTTTCCCACGTAATAAAGGCCACAAGGGCACATCAAGATGTAGATAACAAAGGTGGATGTACATGTTAGCCAATGTTTGATCCCAATTCTAATTCCTGTATGTGGATGCGCAAAGTCCTTGCCAGGAATCATGCTGCTGCAAGTCGTACAGCCTAGGCAGCGAAAACATCCCAATTTCTTCCTTTGTAAACATGTGCCTTCCATTTTCTTGTGGAAATTTTTTGTTGGTTGCATAAGTAGCTGTTTGAGATTTGGACCTCTCTTAAATGCTACTATTGGCTTCCTCGCCACACTTTTGAACGCCACATCTGTGCCTATTATTGGCCAGTATTTGTTTACCGCCTTTGCGAAACCTTTTGCTCTGGTGTTATACTGGGTGGTTACTATCATTCTGTCACTAGTTGTTTTCTCACTCCGTTGACTTTTCTCCCGATGAACATAACGAGCTCTACTCAAACATCTGTTCACCACTTTTTTAGAATAGCCTTGTGTCAAAAATCTTTGCGCCATCTCATTTAACTGTATCTCTGATGATTCCGTCTCAGTGTTGTTACGTAAAACACGAATAAACTGTCCCAGCATTCTGCACAAAAAAAGAGTCACCATATTGGAAATGATTGTTTTCCAACACACAATAAACCATGTCACATAAGAAATCTATCGGGGGGCCCACATACTCAGAATATTGCACAACCTTCCTTATTGCCTCCACACCTTGTACATGCGGGATCACCGTATAAAGTGATGTAACGTCTAGCGTAGCAAACCATAGATCTTCTGGAATATTATCGATGTTTTTTAATTTAGCCAACAAATCAGGAGTATCCTTAATATAACTTCTACTATTGGAAATTATCGGCTGTAATAGTAAATCAACATACTGTGCCAATGGTTGTAGGACTGAGGATCTAGCGGACACTATGGGGCGGCCCGGTGGTTGCGCCAATGACTTGTGTATCTTCGGTATTGTGTAGAAGATCGGGCATACTGGATGCTCCGTAGTTAATATTTTGGCTAAATATTCATCCAAGTATCCTGCAGACACACCTAGTTGAATTAATGTGTCTACCTTCGATTTTACCGATGATACTGGACTATTATTTACTTTAGTATACACTTTCCTATCACTTAATTGTTCCTTAATTGGAATTGAAACATACCAGAAATGAGTTAAGTGTAATAAAGGGAGAAAGTCTTACTGTATTTAGCAGAGATAGAACTGAAAAATGGATGGACAAGTTGAATGCAAATATTGAAAGATATAAAAAAGATCTTATAGCATTTAAGAGAAATAAACTTGAGGTAGTACAGAATGATTATAAAAATCATAATGTATACCGGTGGCTAACAGGTGATGGTGCTAGGGTACCCAGACATAGATTTAGGAACAATAGATGTAGACTGCCATTTTCAGTGGATTCGTCATATTCCTCTTCTGAGAGTGAACAGAATGGTCGCCTACCCCCAAGTGGTAATACTCCTTTTTTAGGGACCCCGCAAATGGTAGAGGTAGAGAGTATAGAGGAAGAAAGAGGTCCCACACGCGGAGGGGGAGGAGGTGGAAGAAAGGTCAGACGAAGACGATGATGGATAATGTTTTCAATTTATCAAAATATGAATTAACTGAAGATGAAATATCAGTTCTAGCGTTAGGACTTACTTATGTCCCTACTTTCAAGGGTCAAGATTTTGATTTTTCAGTTGATCTATATAAATTAGGTAGGAAATTAAGATTACGTGATTACTTTAAAGACAGTGACTCTGATATGTGTAGACAGAAGATCAATCTGGGAAATTGTTCCAGCACATTTGATCCTGTTTCCACCAACGGTAGCATTAAAACATTCTTACGATTGGTGGAAAGGGAATATATTGAGGGGAATATTGGACACAGAGTGTACAATAATTTGACGATTAGACAGAGAAAAGCGATTTTGAGTTTACAGAATAATGATAAAATCGTAATAAGACTGGCGGACAAGGGCGGGGCGGTGGTTGTGCTAGACTTTGACTATTATGATCAAGAAATTAAGGAACAATTAAGTGATAGGAAAGTGTATACTAAAGTAAATAATAGTCCAGTATCATCGGTAAAATCGAAGGTAGACACATTAATTCAACTAGGTGTGTCTGCAGGATACTTGGATGAATATTTAGCCAAAATATTAACTACGGAGCATCCAGTATGCCCGATCTTCTACACAATACCGAAGATACATAAGTCATTGGCGCAACCACCGGGCCGCCCCATAGTGTCCGCTAGATCCTCAGTCCTACAACCATTGGCACAGTATGTTGATTTACTATTACAACCGATAATTTCCAATAGTAGAAGTTATATTAAGGATACTCCTGATTTGTTGGCTAAATTAAAAAACATCGATAATATTCCAGAAGATCTATGGTTTGCTACGCTAGACGTTACATCACTTTATACGGTGATCCCGCATGTACAAGGTTTGGAGGCAATAAGGGAGGTTGTGCAATATTCTGAGTATGTGGGCCCCCCAATAGATTTCTTATGTGACATGGTTTATTGTGTGTTGGAAAACAATCATTTCCAATATGGTGACTCTTTTTTTGTGCAGAATGCTGGGACTGCGATGGGTTCTAATTTGGCGCCAGTGTACGCAAATTCATACATGATACAATATGAATGTAAATATATATACCCAAAATACGGTCCCAGCATTCTGCACTATTTTCGTTTTATAGACGACATACTGATCCTATGGCGTGACACTGAAAATTCTTTCCACCAGATGGTGGATGAATTAAACGAGTTACAGTGTCCAATTAAATTCACGAGAAATATACAATTTGAGAAGATAGAGTTTTTGGATGTATGTATATTTAAGAATGAAAATAGACTAGGAACCACTTTATTTCGGAAGAAAACAGACAGGAATACAATTTTGCATGCAACAAGTCACCACCCTAAGGCTCTAAAAGAGGGCCTCCCAGTGTCACAGTTCATTCGTGTTTACGTAACAACACCGAGACGGAATCATCAGAGATACAGTTAAATGAGATGTCGCAAAGATTTTTGACACGAGGCTATTCTAAAAAAGTGGTGAACAGATGTTTGAGTAGAGCTCGTTATGTTCATCGGGAGAAAAGTCAACGGAGTGAGAAAACAACTAGTGACAGAATGATAGTAACCACCCAGTATAACACCAGAGCAAAAGGTTTCGCAAAGGCGGTAAACAAATACTGGCCAATAATAGGCACAGATGTGGCGTTCAAAAGTGTGGCGAGGAAGCCAATAGTAGCATTTAAGAGAGGTCCAAATCTCAAACAGCTACTTATGCAACCAACAAAAAATTTCCACAAGAAAATGGATGGCACATGGTTACAAAGGAAGAAATTGGGATGTTTTCGCTGCCTAGGCTGTACGACTTGCAGCAGCATGATCCCTGGCAAGGACTTTGCGCATCCACATACAGGAATTAGAATTGGGATCAAACATTGGCTAACATGTACATCCACCTTTGCTATCTACATCTTGATGTGCCCTTGTGGCCTTTATTACGTGGGAAAGACTGTAAGAACATTCCGTGAACGGATGGCAAATCATCGAATGTCAATCAGGCAGGCCATTAATGATGGTAGAAGCGATAAACCTGTAGCTCGCCATTTCATGCAAAATGGACATCATGTATCGATGTTGAAAAGCATGTTAATTGATCATGTCCCAGTGTTAGAAAGGGGTGGTGACCGTGAAAAGTATTTGTTGCAAAAAGAAGCACGGTGGATTTTTAATCTGAATACGATTGCCCCTAGGGGATTGAATGAGAACATTAACTACCGTTGCTTCTTATAATAATACTCTGTCTGTTTTTCTTGTTAATCCAGATCCAATGTGGAGACATGTGATTATAACACATTGGTATATGTAGTAATTAATAATGGTTCCTAAAGTGAACATGGGTCTATAGGATCCAAGCATAAATTATTTGTATAATTAAGGTAATATGAAGAGATTGGTTAATAGGTTTGCACGAATATATCTTTTTAATATTTAATAGATGTTTTTTAATATATTTAGTGATAGCATCAAATGTAAAAGGTGACATATTTCATATTGTATATTGATATAATTATAATGTCTAGAGTTTGGACTATAGGTGAGGCATACAACCCCCCAATAGTAAGGATTAGCGATATAAGTACATATGGATTGATAAACATATTTCCCTTATTTAATAAAATGAATAAGTGCGCTAGTGCATGGGTTAACAAATTGGGTTGCCATGATAACGCAGTGATGCTAGAGCATGAGTTAACAAATTGAGTTGCCATGATAACGCAGTGACGCTGGCAAGCTCTCCGTATGTTTTGATGGTCACATAGAAGTGTGTGTCATCGAGGAGGGCTGGAGGTTTGTTATCTCGCGGGAGCACGGAGCGGACAGAGGAGACTGAACCAAACATGCGCATGCGCAGACGGCTGGAACGCACGCCAGCCGGATACACAGGTGTGATGATGATTAGATCAAGGACAAAGTTTAAAAGTCCTGCTAATATGGGGGTTTGTTGCGCCTTACCTGTATACCACGCTGGATTGTTGACAAGTCTTTGTGAGTCTAGCCCTGAAGTGGACCGAAGTCGACAGACATTGATTTCATAAGTATCTTGACTGTTATATGAACTGCTTTACATGCATTTCCCAAGGGATGGACAATATGCTTCAGTGATGGTGTTGTGTTTACTGGGTGGTGAATAATCACGTTTTGTGATAAGAATATTGAAACAAGGAGTAGTGCCTTCACTTTGTGGACATATATATATATTTATATATGTATATATAAATATAAATATATATATATATATATATATAAATATATTAAAATTATAACCACTGTGAGCACGGCGGCTCCAAATGCATAGATTCAAATGAGATGCACTCACCAGACTTGCAGTGTAGCAAAAGGTTTATTTATTCACTTTGAGATGGCTTCCCTGTGAATAAGGAAACCTTTTACTACACTGCAAATCCGGTGAGTGCACTTAATTTGAATATATATATATATATATATATACAATTACATACACTAGCTGAAGTACCCGGCATTGTCCGGGTTTAAATCTTCAAGTTATTAAATTACGCATCCCAGACCAATTGCCATCCCTCTTTGAAGTTTTCATCCAAATCCATCCGGTGGAAGGCCAAGAACAGGCTCCCCTGGTCAAAGTTTTGCCCAGAATACACCAACGGGAGGTCCGACCAGGACCCAAACCACCCTAAAACCTGGTCAGGATCCAACTGGAGAATCTTGCGTTGGTTTCATCCCAATCTGTGCAGGGGTGTCCGATGCATAACCGGACAGACAAACAACAGACCAATGAATTTAATATATACTAGCAACCTGCCCAGGTTTTGCACGGGAGCAATTTTGAATTTACGGCTATAGTCTTTTTTTAACTGAGGTCTTATAGGATTGTCTTGTAGACAACATTTAGTAATTTTTTCTCCTGACATCAACACGAAAAGATTGTTTTGATGTGACATGCAAAAGGACCACGTAAAGTTGTCCATGAGAAAAAGTCTCCATTTAGGTCAAATCCAACCACGTTAAGTGGCTGTCCCTGTACTTTATTTATTGTTATGCCAAGTCCATGAATTGGACTTTTTTAAATTAAAAAATAGTTTTTCACATTTATGAAATAGGGACGGTAAAAAAAGGGAAATAACAGAATTTTGTATCAGTAAACAGGGCTTACATCAATTTTTCTGGAGAAACTGGATAACAACATATCAATCTCTACATGGTATAAAATAAAGTGCATCGTTGTGATATATCTTTAATGGTTTAGACAACATGAGCCAAGAAAGAGCTCGGATATCCATTTTTCATTGACTTTCTTCACTCAAATCATCACTGCTCGGCTCCCTTTTGTCATACAGTAACGTTTCATACACCTAAATCTTCATCGACAAATGCTCTATAGAATAGTGAAAACTTCATCAAAATCCGTTTAGTGGTTCTCGAGATTAGCTCAAACAAACAGACAGGTGCCTACAAGAGACTTTATTTTATACTATGTGTATGTATATATAGAGAGAGAGAATGAGGGGCACTCACAAAAACATAGGACCTCATTCAGACCCGCTCGCAAGCACTGAGCGCTCACAAGCGGGTCGATGTTTAGGCACTGTGCGTGCGCAAGCCCCGGAGCGAGAGAGAAATTTTCTCGCTCCGGAGCTCACTACAAAGGGGCGGCTGTTGATGTTGATCGACAGCTCGCCCCGTTTTGTAGGCGTGGCGGGGGGGTGGTTTCACAAACAGAGGCGTTCCTTAAGGAATGCCTGCCGTTTTGTGGGTGGCCGCACTGACATCAGCAGTGATGTCAGTGGGGAGCTTCCTGCTCGATCCGAACAGGAAGCTCCCTGGGGCTTGCGGTTGCCTAGACCCAACCTTAGGGTCTCATCGCAAGCCCTGATGGTCGCGATGGTCTTGACCATCGCAACCATCAACCTGGTTGGTCGCTAAAGCTGTGGGAGGTAACCCACAGCTTAACTAGTGACCAGGAGGCCGCACTTCAAAATACAAGCAGCCGCCCACATTCAGAACGAGCGCTCGCATTTTGCGAGCGCCTCTGAATGAGGGCCATAGCCTTTATTATTCTTACATAGTAAAACGGGACCTTTGTCAAGAAACACACTACATCATTATCACAGATAGAACAACCAGTACCTAGAAAAACAGCATCAAACGTACCCTGCACTTCCAACTTCTTAAACATCCCAAACACCAATTGTAAGTGGCGCTAAATATGTCCAACATTCCCATCACCGCTGAAACACATGCCAGAGCGCAAGTGTTGCTTCCGGTTAGCGGTGAGTGTCAACAACTGGCCCTGAAACCACCTAAGGGCACCGGTATGCACATACCAAATGTCCAGGAAGACCAAAGTGCCCTAGTGGAGGGACATCTAACTGTGGCTTCCAAAACCCATACTTTCAGTCAAGACCATACACATTCCACTTCTGGTCTGGTGGAACGCATCAGCATCACTTCAGGTCTGGCGGATTTACCAGTGTCCAATGGGACATAGTGCCTCATCAAAGCAACTGTATTGTTCCACATACGACATATACAGTAAAAAAGGACATGGACTGAGGCTTATAAGTCATATAAGAGCTTATAAGAAGTTCATAACAGACATACATGAAGCACAAATACTTAAACTAGACAGTACTACAAGATCACTTATTGTCTAAGCAATAAACATACTTCTAAAAACATTTTAAACAAATTTATAATTATTAAGTGGAGAGCGGTATAGCTGTAAAAACGATATATCTTTAACACAAAAATATATGTAACAAGTTCTTTTCATTGAGTCCTTTTGGAGCTAAAGTGACAAGGAAAAAGACCCACTTAGCATCAAGTCTTTTCAGAAGAAGGGTGCGATTACCACCTCTGTTTGGTTTTTGGACCCAATCGGTTAGGCGACAAGTTAAACTTGACACCTGGTGTCCATGTTGGGGTAAATGCTTTGCAACGGGTTTGTCAGTAGAACCAGAGTTCAAGGCTTGGCGGATTGATCACCTATGGTTTGCCATCCATTCGCTAAAGCTTCAAAAGGTCATCCCCACATACGCCAAGCCACACGGGCAGTTTAATAAATAAATTACAAAGTCCATAAGACAATGAAGTTTGTATCGAATCTTTATAGGTCTACCATTCTGTGGATGTGGAAAGGTATGACCAACCATCATTGATCTGCATGTAACACATTATGCTTGACATCAGATGCAAAGAATTTTATCAATCCCAGACCCACCTTCTATTAGGGAGAAGAGAGGCCTGAGACATGTAATTCCTGATACTGTAATACAAATCTAACCCTAATGCTGGGTACACACTGCACAGATATATCTGCAGATGATGGTCATTCATATACACTGAACAACCATCATCTTCCAGGCAGCCGCAGGTCCTACTGGCGCTGCAACACCCTCCCTGCGGCTGCTCCAAAAAGGAGCAGGGACGGCCCTGATTCAGAGCGAGCGTTCTGTCAGAGCGTCCGGCTCTGAATCAGGGCCAATGTGCACAAGCAGTCTTAACAGCCAAGCACTCTTCAAATATGCTGCTCTGGTGGCTCATCTTAGATTGCTACAGTAATGCTGGCCATACACTAGTACGAACAACATAAGATAAGATTCATCTTACGATTTCCCTTGAACGCCCCGGCAGTCCCGGCCACACGATTGACACACGATGTACGTACGATCTCATGATACAATTGATCTGCAGTTTAGGAAATGATGCCGGTCAGACGCACAATGCATTGCATGCACAAATACACGGCACGATCTGCATACAATAACGATAGATATGATGGTCTGCACATCTGATAATACGATACGTTTTAAGAGCAGTGGGAGCACGCATCGGATCGTATCCTACCTAAAAAAGACACCATTTCCACACAATTCATCGTACGACGCTTCGAAAATCGGGCAATCGCCCCGAAATCGCACTAGTGTATGGCCAGCATAAGTGGAGCATTGTCATAATTTATACGCAAGGCTAAATAAAATTGGGGAGTTGTCAAAAGTGGACAATCCGTTTAGAATCTTAGAATATCTGTGGCTCATGACGCAGTTTGCTGAGCAGAATTGAAGTGTATTCTATCAATACAGTTTATTTTATTTTTATATCTGTTTTCTCATGTCCTCTCATTTCTAATCTTATCACTCCTTACTTGCTAATGGTATATTGAGGCAAGTTATGGCAAAGTTTTGGATTAAGGTTCAGCGGCTGCCCCTCCTTTGTGTTTTGGCCAAGTATGCCTTTTTGGTCTACAGCTATTTAGATAAACTAAACACCTTAAAAATCTATTTCAGAAGGTGCATACACACACAACGATTTTTTGAACGATTATCGTTTAACGATATCGTTTAACAAAATCGTTCACTTTCTGAGTCAAACAATGAACGTTTATTGTTCATGCACGTTCACGTTTGTAGTTTGTAGTTCAGTCAGACTTGTCAACTCAACGATTTTCATGAAGTTAAATATGCAAAAATCGTTTGTAGTTCATAAAAATCGTTCACTACATTTAAATGAGCATAGTAAATGAACAACTTTAGTAAACGATTTTAGTTCATTTTTTTCAAGGTAGAAAATCGTTTACTAAAATCGTTCATTAACTCAATCGTTGTGTGTGTATGCAGCTTTACAGAATTTAAAAAAAATGCCAGCTACAATAGTTTTGTTCTGGAAGCATCAATCCTTTTTATGATTACATAAATTTTTTTTTGTGGACACATACTATATATTGGAGAAATTGTTAAAACGTATTGTGGGAGAAGAGTTGAGCCATTGCTTTTTCTGTTAGATTATTTGTTATTATACAGCAGTATTAGCAACAGTGTAAGCTATATTTCTGAAGCTTGCCTCTCATTACCATGACTCACTTTAAATGTATTTTTTTTCTGTGATCCTCATGTATATTCAGACATATTGACAAAGAAACAGATAAGCCAGATAATCACAGTCTAACCATATAAAAGTCGAGCCTAGAAAAGTACAAATGAGAGCTCTAATTGATTAAAATTATTCTCTGCTCTCGCTAGTTGTTGCCAGGAAAAATAATTACAAATTCATTCTGGTGAGCAAACCACAGTGTTTTTAATGACCTTGAACTAATAGAGCATATGGATAATTGATAAAAATCTGATACTTAAAAGATAGTAGATTTGACCTGAGAGAACAGAATCAAGAGGAAATGTAGTAACTTTAAGGGCTTACACTTTTTTTGTGTGTGTTTTTCATACATCAATAAACGCACGAAGGCACAATAAATATAATGGTCATTGTTGCTATTCCCACCCAGTGGTGTCAACATGGTTGGTGACACCCAGTGTGTCACTTAATTAAACCACGTGAAAGTGGCCATGTCCCCTGGAGTGTGCCATTTTGTGGGCATGACACGCCTGCGTTTGCATGACCACCCCCCGGTCACCACCCACAAATGGCACTTCCTATCAATCACTGAGTGGTGGGTCTGCGCACTACCTCTGATCGCATTCCCGATCGCAGCGCCTGGTTCGCACACGCGCATTTCGTCTTATATGCATGCGTGGATTGCAAACATTGGCCGGCTGCGTGTGAACATGAATCAGGCCCTGAATCTCCTGCTTAGAACGCAGCAAACCCTATTGAGGTAAAAGTGCAATTTTTTATAAATGCTTCACTAACTGAAATTTACACTTATTTTCTCAACACGTGTGTGTGACAGAACACATTCATTTCAAAGCTTCTATTTGCTGTAGTTTTGTCAATTACCATTTGAATAGTGATTTGTGTATACAGGGAGGAGCTCTTATAGAATTTGACACATTTGCACCCCAAACGTAAGAAGGAACGCTGCTCATCAAAAAACACTTTCACCTGCATGTTTGCAGTCAGAAGAAGAACCGAATGATTGTAATGAGTGAGGTGGGTTAAACCTCTGATTGTATTATATTTGACAGCTTCCAATTATAAAATAAATACTAGTGATTACCTTATGCCAGTGAACAAATGTCGGTAGGCTGGGGGCTGGCTGGTGTGGGTATCACATGTTGCCATTATCCTATGGCGTCTTAGGGGGATGCGGTCATAATAGTGACAGTCGGGATGCCTGCGCCTAGAATCCCAGCGCCGGCATCCCGATGGTAAGTACTGCGATAAGAGGGAGAGTTAGGGTTAGGCACTATGGGGGGGTGAGTTAGGTTTAGGTTGTGGGGGGGAGAGATTAGGTTTAGGCACTAGGTTGGGAGTTTAGATTTAGGCAGCAGGTAGGGAGAGGGGAGGGTTAGGATACTGACCAACAGGTGTTGGTAATCTAACCTTGTCTGGATGTCAGCGTCAGGATTCTGACCACCGGGATCTTGAGCGCCGGCATGCCGTACCCAACTTGTCTTAGGTGTTTATATGATTTTATTTAAGGCTCTGATTGTGTGAGCCAAAGCTTTTTTTGTTGGGTGTCTTTCCCACCCTCCCTTCCCTGTTTTTTTTTGTGATTTGGTGGTTGCTGGTGCTCTTCGTGTTGGCTATTTGCAGAAGGCCAGAACAACAGATCATCAGTCCGGGTGCAATACTCTAAGTTTTGGATGCGTTAACCTTTGTTGACTGGTTTGTTTGCTGTACCAGAGGCAGCATTATCACCCTAACGGGAGGGGTGGTCAAGTTGGAAGGTCGAGTGGATACCTCTATTTGTGTTTGATTTGTATTTGTGAACCTTAGGTAGCATCTGGCTAAAATGCTTGTTGTTGTTGTTAGTTTGTCGTTCATTGCTGGATTGCTCTGATTCTGTCCGTTCTTTCTTTGCCAACATACTGTTTTAATTTCAATACTTTAAATAAATAGCTTACCATTTTTCTGCCAAATTCAAGTCTCTGTGTCTTTATATATTATTATTAATATTCTTATTTTGATGATATGGTAGTTATGTGGTGTACAGGTTTACGTCAGGTGTTTATACACTGAGATTAAAAGGGATCTTGGTGTGGGATACCTTTTTGGCAGACTTTAATGGAGTGAGTTTGGGGGCCTCTCCTCACTTGTCCACTATGCAGCTTTAACCTTTTCATGAACGCAGCGGGGGTGTCGGGTGTTGGCACATAATTAGAATTGGTAAGCAGCTGTTTAGCTAGAGAAGTGGGTGGCCAGAGGTTCGACCAAGAACCTTCTTTTGTTGGAGCTGTTCCCTATCATCATGGCTTTGGAACTCTGAGGCAAGTACTTGTACAAGAAAAGTATTATTTTTTGGGGTGTTAACCATCAGCATTCTTCTTTGCTGCAGTTGTTTAGCTCCTGGCACAGCTGGTGCTTTGCTTCTTGGCCTGTACATATTTTTTTTGTGGCATGTCATGTCCCTGGCATGCAAAAATCTATTGCTGATGCTGGCGCCTGCTGCCACTATAGTTGGTGACAACTGCCCCTCTCACTGTTGACAGGTCATCTGGCCGGAATGGATGGGTTAGCGGAGCGTACCGATTGCTCCAGGGACTCTTAGAATTTATCAGGTTGCTTGGAATCAATGGGAAGCATTTTTAGCCCATAAGCGAGCAAGAGGCATCACATTTTTCTTTCATTTATTTATTATTATGCCGAGAAGTCCAGGGCTGTTGTGTCCCAGAGACTTGTGGGTATTTAGGACCTCATTCAGAGGTGGTCGGAGGATGCAAGCGGTCGCTCAGAAACTGGGCGGCCACTTGCATCCTGACCGCCCGCCTCTGTTGCGGTCGTTAGGCTGTGAGTTTACACCCACAGCTCTAACGACCGCTAGGGTGATGGTCGCGATGGTCAGAGACCATCGTGACCATCGGGGCTTACGACGAGACCCTAGGGTAGGGTCTCACTTGTCGTAAGCCCCGGAGAGCTTCTGGCTCTGTCTGAGCCGGAAGCTCTCCACTGACATCACTAGTGATGTCAGTGGGGCCTCCCCCAAACGGTAGGCGTTCCCATGGGAACGCCTCCGTTTGGGCTGCCACCCCCCCGGCCCGCCTTCCAAACGGTGCGAGGTGTCAATCAACATCGACAGCTCGCCCCCTTTGGAAAGAGACCGGCTACGACCAGTGCTGTCGGTCGTAGCGGGTCTCACGCATGCGCATGAGGGAGCGGCCAAACATCGAGGTGACCGTGCGGTCGTAGACCGTACGGCCGCCTCTGAATAAGGTCCTTAATCTTTTCTGTGTCTACGTGGATTGTGAGACTTTACTAGGAGCTTCCTGGTATGTCGAGCTATTACCCCTTTGCAACCTATTACCCCTTTGTGGTTGGTTACATTTTGTCTCTTACAGCCATTTGTTCTTCCCCTTACGATTTGTGTTTGTTCCAGCTCCAGGGCATTTCACATTGGGGAGTTGGTTGATGCTTCAAAATGGGCCTCATCACCTTTGTTTAGGACCCATGTCCATATCTGACGTGTTTTTGTGCAAGGTAAGGAGTTCAAAGACCGACCAGCTGGGATGTGGCCTTTGTACACCTCTGCCTCCCTGCACTGACTCCCAGATATGGATCTGGTCTGGGAATACTTGTTGTTGAGACCGCCGATGGAAGTCGCTCGCTTGTTTGAAGCATTTGGATGGCTCCCTGGTCACAGTCTTTCAATTCCTTGGGGTTTTTCGGCACTGCATCTTTTAACTCTGTAGTGATTATAGCTCTCACTTGTTCCACATTGGGACTGCCACCAATCTGGTATCCTTCTGGCTTTTTGTTTACAATATTAAGATGTTGGAAGTCTGACGTTTATAAGCGATATATCAGGTATTCATGGGCATTGATTCCCGTTTCCTATTTTCCTATTTGTAATTTTTCTAAATTTTACTTGGGAGCGTATGCCACTCATCACCGTTATCGTGGGGGCTCATGGGATTTTGCCCTGTTTTCCCCTGAACCTCGGAGACTGACTGGCTGTGTACTCCAAGCAGGTTTTTCAGGTTTTTATCTGTGGCCAAGTTGGTCATTTGGACGTTTGTTTTATCTGGTTCATGGGTCAATCCTTTGTGTATTGGGTATCTAGGTCTTCATTGGCCAGTGATCCTTCTTTGTTTGGGGTGATTCATGCTGTCAGATGACTGGGGACGCAGAGTATACTTTGGGAAGCTCTTCGGAATGGTCTACATAATCTGACTGCTTTGTATGGTCCACTGAGGATCCTGCTTGTCACTTTGGGGCGGTGGGGGCAATGTACTAGGATCCAGGTTGTCTCCTGGACCTGATGTTCTTCATTACCCATGCTTATGGGTCTAGTGTTCGCTACTTTGGTCCTTTATGCCTAGACGGCCGTGGTAGATTAACCATAGTGGTGTGATTATGAATAATCCCAGGTGGAAAACAAATTTGTTGGTTTCACAAAAGGTGTTGAAGTTGGGTGGTGAATAATTACTCGCTTTATGTTGATGCCCACTTGTTCTGCTCAAACGGGGTACACCTCAATGATGAGGGTCTGTTTTATGTTTCTGGAGACCATTTTTAGTGTTTTAGACCGTTTAGTTTGAGGTGTGGTGGCAGACTCGGCTTCTGGCTCGATGCATGGAAGGAAAGAGTGGCAGTCCAGTGGCCATTTTGCTAAATAGTATTTGGCGCTCCCATTCAATACACAGTGTAGGTTGCCTTCCCTACTGGGGTCAGCGGCATCAGTTTTCTAATCAGGCTTTTAGTGTATCTGTATGGGAGTCATAAATCTTATAGCTGTCATTGTGAAGGAAAATTGGCCATCTTTTCTGTAAGGGGTGTGGTCACAGAGCAGCTGCCTTTCTGTTGCCACCATATGGATTTAATCTTTAATTATAAATAAAAAGACTGACCTATATTTAAATTTCATACTGTTGTCCAGGGCCGTAACTAGGGTGGTGCGACATGTGCCGTGGCACAGGGCACCGTGTGGCAGGGAGCGCTGTTCGAGTTTGTCAAATTTCTGTTTACAATTATCCTCGCTTGTAGTTTCCTCTTTTTTTTTTTTTTTCTCCTCCCTGGCCGACTCCCCTCCATCTGGCCACCCTAAGCACCTGCAGTCCTCTTTTATTTAAAACACACATTTCAAAATACTGTCATAAATAGCACTCAAACCTATCACCTCTCACATGGCAGTCAGACACCTTACACATGGCGCTATCTGTCCCACAATTTCTAACGGCAGCCCTGAACAGAGCCACCATACCCCTTCATCATCGTACAGGACAAATTAGATTTATCATGGCCTTTACCCATGATGCCACACCCCTTTTTCGGACGCGCTTCTTATGTCCCTATTTGATAATTTGGGGGGGGGGGGGGTCGCCAATGCTCTTTCTGGCCCCAGGGCACCAACAGGTCCAGTTACGGCTCTGCTATTGTCTGTGTGTTTGTTTTAGAAAAGTGGTTATTAAGAGGTTTTTTTAAGATCTGCATTATGGTATCAATCTGACATTTGCCGATAGGGCGTTTATATGGACATGGAGATCTATGTGGCAGTTATGTGAGTGTGTAAGTACAGCTAGTACACACCATTTTTTGACATTAAAGATAAAAGATTAACTGAAAAGGGCACAATCGTTTATGCAAAATTAATCAGCCCAGAATCTAAAGAATAACAAGAAACATTTCCCTCATGTCCGAAACGGTCTCATGGTTTTGTGGTAAACCGCATAGCTCAAAGCCGAGTTGTTTTTATCTTTCATTATACTCATTAAAAAGGGTTAATTTGAGGCACTGGCAAAATCTCCCACAGCATCCTCACGTGAAAGCACTCAATACTCTACTGGCTGCATTAGAGCAATCTTTGTGAATTCTGTTTAGATGAAGAAAATTACAGCTAGTGAAATAGAAGCCATTGTGTCCCCAGCTATTGTGGCAATAAGAAGATCACCAGCATTTGTAAAAAAAAATAATTATATATATATATATATATATATATATATATATATATATCCTTGAATGGCCTTACTGTGCAAATCATTTTATTCTATTATTTTCACCTTGGGATGGCGATAATCGAGCAGGTATTACTTCAGTGCAAGCACCACCACCAGCAATAGGTCCCCTCACACTTTCATAAATAAGCACCTAAACCAACATTCAGCTCCCTCCTTCCGGGGATGCGCAGCCAAGCTTCTACGGCGGTGGGATGTGGCACGGCATAAGGGTGCGTGGCGGGGAGATAATGCAGTATTGGAGGCGGAGCAGGGAGCGTAACCACGCGATCGTGTCATTGTGGCCTTGTCCCCTCCTCACAGGCCAGGGCCACGATGATGGGATTCAGCACAAATCATGGATGCTGAGGGGTCTGGGGGTTTGCAAGGGGTGGCAGCCAGCCGGGAGATTTGCCTACTCTTTCGGGCAGCCGGGAGCACCACTCGATTTTCGGGAGTCTCCCGGCCACCTGGGAGGGTAGGCTGGTATAACCTAACAGTCATTTGCAAACCATAAACAAGTAAATTGTAATTGAGCATTTATTATGTCTTGCACCTGCAGTAGTTTCACAGGGAAGCACATGGATTTCGTGGCAGAATTAGTGGCATGTTTCTTATATTTATTTATTATTTATAAAGCCTTCTAAAGAGGGCAAGTGGAGAGTATTGCACTTAGTAACCAATGAGATTCTAGCTAAGATTATATAAAATGTGCTGGATTAATAATTGTTAAAATCTGTTGCTACTGGCAACACCTCCATTTGTCTTTGTTTTTTAGAAGGCTTGATAAATCTCCCCCATAAAGTTTGCACTTGCAAAGAGAAGGAGAAGAAGGGTGTTATATGCTTAGTGGTTGCCTAATTTTTTACTGAAGTGCAGAAACAAGATTTCATTTTATGGGAGCAGATAATCTGATGTATATGAGATTTAAGGGCAGATGTGGTGTATTTCTCAGGGTGTTATCTGCTTTGCAGGACGGAGTACAGCATTTTTCTCCTAACAAGAGACTTTAATTCTCCACCAATTCTAAGGTCCAGGAGATTGGGTCTTGGCCCTATACTTATTATGGGAGACACTTTCTACATCCAGTTGAACTTCAGTGGATAAAGCAATTTCTAGGCAAAATTGAAACAATGTAATAATTGCCATAAAGACATTCCCGATGATCCCTCATTCACATGATTAAACCAATGACTTTCTTAAGCACAGCTACCAACTTTACCATTTGGTGAATTGGGACAATAGTGTATGTACTGTCATGAGAATGATGTGACCAATGCTATTGACTTGCTCAACTGCCCTCTGTTTTGATACCCTACCCTTAAAAAATAAACTTGAAATCCTGCACATACCATGCTATGCAGAGCAGCAGTAAATGAGATGTACCTCCCAACCCTATGTCCCAATCAGAGCTGAGGGACAGAGCCCTACAATCAACACTGTCCCACCTAAATCAGGACATTTGGGAGGTATACAGTATTTTATGAAATGTGCTCCTAAAGTCGTGGTAGGTTAGACTATGAGATGATCTTTATACTTCACCCTGCACATTTTGTGGTACATCCACCGATCTACAAAACTACAGTAGTTGACCATTGTATTTATGGGGTATTTCCAAAGACTGAAATGGACGTGCCACTTGAAATGCTCTAGAACTAGATGGACAATGAAGGCATCTTGCACGCATAAAGAAGCTTTACAGGCCGGCTGTCATGTAGCGCTCACCCTCCGTTATACTTTGTGTGCATTAGACTCTTCTTCAAAGCTGGATTTTACAGTCTTCAGAGTGTTACTGTGTGTCCGGTTATATCAGAGCTCTCCTTTAACCCCTTCGCTGTGGAGGATAAGTGAAGCTCAACTCCGAAAGATGAGCCCCAGCTGTCATCCGTAGTGGCAGGTGTAGCAACCACCAAAATAACTTGCCTTGTCCCTACAAAAAACAAAAGTGGCGCAACAGCACTGCTTTACCAAAAAAAATAGTAAGAGGAGGGAATTTAAGAATGAACATAGAAAGATTGGGGTACCCTTGTTTAAAAAGCGGCATGGGGGAAGTTCTCTGGCTACAAGTAAACTGGCTACAAGTAATTAAGGGCCACTCACTTTAGAAAGAGAGAGGGTGATCTCCTCTTTCAAATGTCGGGGTCCTTTAGTACTTATGCTACATACCCTATCATCCCCATAGTGACAGCTGCAATCGAGTGGACACCCATATTTGAAAGCAGGGAGTCCCTACTTTCAAATTATGTGTTCCACTAGTGATCACCAGACAATATTTCCCTATGCTACAGAACATAGATGTTTTCGGTATATGGTTTAAAGGGCACCACCAACCCATAATTACACCTGTAAATGTGGGGTCACTCATATATGAAAGAAGGGAGTCCCCTCTTCCAAATTAGGTGACGCCCTCACCAGACAACATCGTCCAGAGCTACAGAATAAAAAATGTTTTCACTTTGTGCCCTATCTCCCCTATATTGGCCTGTACACCCATGGAGGCACCCTGTCTTGAAAGGGGAGAATCTTTTTCAAACAGTCCGCTCCCTTAGTAGTCATTGTCTGGTGATGACCAGATAATAATGGAACCAGTACACAAAAATAATTTTCCACACATTTCCCTCCTATCTTGTGCCAATTAAAAAAAAGGGGTCACTTAATTAATGTGGTAGGTTGCCTAGTTTATAAAATGGTAGGCCTTGTTGGGCTACCATATTATTCCTACACATAGGAAACGTTTAATGTGCAAATGTTTTTTGCCAAAGCCTACACCTAGAATCTTGCTTTTTACTATTTTGGAAAGGTGGATAGCTGGCAAAACAAGACTGAATTTAATTTGTTTAGAAAACGGAAAAAAAAATCACATTTGCTTTTGGTTTGCTTTTTTGAGATTTCAATAAAACACTTTTTGGGCCATTTTTTTTTTTACGTGTTAGAATGGTATTTTTTGGAAAATACGAAGTCTTCTGAAAAAAACAATAAGGTATATTTTTGTGTGGGTTCCGCATAAAAAAATCATTGATACTGAATGTGATGACAGCAAATGTGATAAAATGACTTTAACTCAAGAGTTAGAAAATCCTCAGCAGCAAAGGGGTAAAGAAAAGTAGGAGCATACTGCTTCACTTCTTCAGATTAAGTTCAGCCTGCATTTACTCATGCAGTATTCAACTTTAGAAAATGAAAAATTACCTTTCTTCTTCAGGGTCCATAGGGATCCACACCAATACCATGGGGGATATGGTTGGAGACCAGGCACCAAACAGTTAAAGCTTCAGCTCCCAGGATGCCTCGGGGTCCTCCTCCATATATGCCCTGCCCCTAGCCATAGGACTTCAGTTTCATTGTTTGTTTGGTGCAGCAGGATCAAGACGCACCTTTGTAACAGGGGACTGCTCTGGTAGTCCAAAGCTTTTATTCTATGGTTTATTTTATTTTGTGTTTTTGGGTTGGCAGTACTAAGCATCTGAATTAAGACGCATACACTGCGACTCCATCTACCTCTGCCAGGCCGCAACGCCAGTAACTGGGCTTGTGATTTTGGCGGGTCGCGACTAAGCTTGCTAGCTGCAATGCTGCAACCGGATGCACAGAGATGTCAGATAAGACGATGTCTTGCTTGTGGGGAATCGCGCGTGGCAAACCTGGCTTCTGGTGTCAGAGAGGCACCAGAAGCCGCTGCTGTAATGAGAATTGTCCGCGTCCTCACTACACCACCGGGGCCTTATCTTCTGACGTCGTGGATAGGCAGCAGGTGCTTCTGCTGCTACGAGGCCAGTCTACACGGCTGGTTAACGCAGCTTAGGGGAGGTGGGTGCTCCCCTGGCAGCTCCTCCCCCGACCCAGGCGCAGTCCCTACGAAGGGTTTTGCGCATCTGGGTTGCTCCGCCTACCCTCCACGTGTTTGAGACGCGCACGGTCCACGCTCAGTGCGCCCTGTAGCTGTTGGTCTCAGGAGGGTTTGGATCAGTCTCCCTGTATACCTCTCCCTTAGTTAAGGTATATAGGGGCCTATTCATCATCGAAGGCCGTACTTTAGTATCCAACTCGCAGCGGGGGAAGCCTGACACCGAAGCAGTTCATCATTGCTCCGGTGAGGGGACAACTGCTCCGAAAAGCAGTTGTCCCCGTGGAAAGTATCGCAGCTACAGAAGTAGCTGCGTTACTTACCTGCACCTCGTCGTCCCAGCAACGCATGCATGACCTCGGGTCACGTATGCGCACAGCCGCCGGGGAGCTGTTGAGGAGGTGGCGGAGGGATCCGCTCGGATCCCTCTTCGCATCCCCGGAACTCCTTCCCATAGGAAGGAGCTGGGATCCGAGAACAAGCGCCGTCTGAAGATGGTGCTTGTTCTAGGCAGCAAACTCTGATAACTGAAAGTTTTCAGAGTTTGCTGAATACCGGGTGGGTCTGATAGGACCCCTAATTATGAATGGCCCGGTAACCTAAATATGCGGAAACTAGCGTTTCCGCATGGTTACCGGCCCATTTATCGTTTGATGAATAGGCCCCAGAGTGCTCTATAATCCTACCATTCCTTTGTGTTTGTGTAGTTGATTTAGAGTCAAGTGTGATTTTATTACGTATGCATTGTATGTGACAGTTTGCTAGCTTCTGTATTTACACTGTCTTTTATTTCTGTCTGGCAAATATAACTATCACTGTTTTTTTTCTCTCCATCCTCTTGGGGTGGAGGTTTTCTCTGAGTACTAATTTAGATTTAGAATGCATTTTTTGTAATCCCAATATGTAATAAATGGCTACTGCATGTCATAAAATTAAACTTTCATCTGAGTGTATATATATTTAATGCAGGTTTTGAGACATTTTTAAAATATCTAGGGGCCATCTTAAAAGTTTAGGAACTAAGCCATCATATTCAACCAATTACATACAAACTTAAACAGATTTGGCTTAAAGGGTATAATACATTGAACCCCCTCCATACCGCCAAGCCCCCCTCTCCCACAGCCAAATAATCACAAAAAAATAGATTTTTAAAAAATAGTATTTAAATTGGACAGATCATCCCTATGAGGGAAACTATGGGGGTAATTCAGACCCACTCGCGAGCGGCAGTACGCTCGCAAGTGGATCGATGGTCCCCACTGCTCATGCGCACGACGGAGGGATCTCCGTCGTGCGCATGCGCGAGACCCGGCGAGCGAAGGACTTTCCATCGCTCCGGGTCTCGCACCAAAGGGGGCGTGCTGTCGATGTTGATTGACGGCACGCCCCCTTTGGTGGGCGTGCCGGGGGCGTGCCTGCCAGACAGAGGCGTTCCCATGGGAACGCCTACCGTCTCAAGCCGGCCCCACTGACATCACTAGTGATGTCAGTGGGAGTGATTTTGGCTCTAATAGAGCCAAAATCACTCCAGGGCTTGTGATTGAGAAACCCGACCGCATGGTTTCACTCGCAAGTCCGATGGTCGCGATGGTCAAGACCATCGCGACCATCTTGTTGGACGCTCGTATATGCTGTGGGTGGTGACCCACAGCTCTACGAGCGTCCAGGAGGTCGCTCCATTTTAATGGAGGAGGGCCCTGATTCAGAGCGAGAGCTCTGGTCAGAGCGTCCGGCTCTGAATCAGGGCCTATGTCCCATCAGACCCACTCAGAAGCCCATCTGACTGCCTGACAACAAATGGGAAAAAAGACATACTAATAATAAGGATCTGTAACTGTTTAGGAGTCACAAATCTCCTTGAGGCTCAGAAGTCCTTATAATCTAGTTGCAAGTCCCAAAATTTAACTTGATATTTCAACTTGTATTTGTTGAGCCCTGATTTAATCAGGATGTAGTTATGAGAGGCCACCGGTCTCAATACTGACAGGGGAATCCTGACAAGGGACTTAAGATAGGTGCCGAAATACTGACACCTATCTTAATCCCAACGCCAAAACGCCGAAGGATGCCAGCCCGAACTAGGTAAGTCCAGGGCGCCCTTAGCGTTAGCCGCGGGGGGGGGAGGTTTATGTTTCGGGAGCGTAGCAGGGTTAGGATTATGTTTTGGGGGGGGAGGTTAGGGTTAGGCACCCCTAGGGGGGAGGGATAGGCACCACTGGGGGGATAGGTTTAGGCACAAAGGGGGGAGACTTAGGTTTAGGCACTAACGGGGAGGGGTGCGGGGTGGGGAGGGTTAGGGATAAGCTTCAAAAAGGGAGGGTTAGGGGGGTGGGTAAGTGTACTTACCCCACTCCTGTCGGGATACCAAACATTGGGATGCCGCTGCTTAAATAAATAGTGCCCCCATAGACACTTATTAAGTAGTGCCCTCATTTATGCTTACTTAGTAAAGCCTCTGTAGAATCTTAAGTAGTGCCACCGTGTATATGAGGTTCAAAAATTATCTGCACTCTGGCTGTAGAATTTATTTTAATCAGCTTTCAAAAAAGACAAATACATTTAAATACACTTTGTCAATCTGTCAACAAGCTTTCGTATTCCCTCATTAAAAGATGTTTTAGGCTGAGCTGCAAGCCACGAATACACCGCTGTCATCACCTCTTCATCAGACATGAATCTTCGTCCTCTTAGGGCTTCTTTCAGGGGACCAAACAGGTGATAGTCCGATGGTGCAAGATCAAGACTATAGGGAGGATGCTTTAACACAGGGCCGTAACTAGGGGTGTGCGACCGCACAGAGCGCAGCGCTCTGTGGCGGCACCGCCGCTCACCCACAGTTCCTGCAACTGGCTAGCAGGGTGCCTGTAACAGCACCCTGCAGCCAGAATCTCTGCAGCAGTGCCACCTGGAGCGTCCTTCGGAGGAGACGTGGCCTACACCAGGGGCAAGGAGCGGTAGCTACTGCACTGCTTTAACACAGTGATGGGGAACTTCAGGCCCAGGGGCCGTATAAGGCCCGCGGAATCATTTGGTCTGGCCCTTGGAGCTTTTCTCTGCTAGCCTCTTCTGGCTAGCAGGGTGCCTGGAATGGCACCCTGCAGCCAAAATCTATGCAGCACTACCACCAGGAGCATCCTTAAGATGCTTCAGACGGTCACACTGCTGCCCTTACAGCTCCCCGGAGCATCCTGAGGATGCTCCTGGCATTTCTGTAATCACCGACGTTTGTGGCCCCACCCCTTGTGATGATACACGGAGGGGGCGTGGCCTGCACCGAGCCCGCGAATAATGTTATATATATCAAAATGGCCCTTGGCAGAAAAAAGGTTCCCCACCCCTGCTTTAACACATAAAAAATTAAGTTTTGGAGAGTGTCGACAGTATGAACAGCTGTGTGCGGATGTTCTCATGCAACAACACAGCACCCTTGGATAGCAGTCCTCAGTGTTTTTTTTTAATTTTAAGATTCAGCTCTTCAGTGAGCATCTCACCGTAATGAGCGATGTTGAACCTTTTTTTTTATAATGTTCCAATATTGGCCCTTGAGAATCCCAGAAAACTGTAAGCATCAATTTTCTGATGGTTGACTTTTTAACTTTTTCTTGGTCGGTGATTGAGGATGTTTCCATTCCATACTCTGCCGTTTACTCTCAGGCTCGTAGTGATGAATCCATGTATTGTCACCAGTAATTATTCTTTTTAAGATATGTTCATCTTCCTTAGAGAATTGGTACAAATTTTGGGGGTCATTCAGACCCACTCGCGAGCGGCAGTACGCTCGCAAGTGGGTCGATGTTCCCCACTGCGCATGCGCACGACGGAGGGAGCTCCGTCGTGCGCATGCGCGAGACCCGGCGAGCGACGGGCTTTCCATCGCTCGGGGTCTCGCACCAAAGGGGGCGTGCTGTCGATGTTGATTGACAGCACGCCCCCTTTGGTGGGCGTGCCGGGGGCGTGCCTGCCAGACGGAGGCGTTCCCCTGGGAACGCCTACCGTCTGAAGCCGGCCCCACTGACATCACTAGTGATGTCAGTGGGAGTGATTTTGGCTCTGATAGAGCCAAAATCACTCCTGGCCTTGCGGCTGGGAAACCCGACCGCAGGGTTTCCCTCGCAAGTCCGATGGTCGCGATGGTCAAGACCATCGCGACCATCTTTTTGCATGCTCGTATATGCTGTGGGTGGTGACCCACAGCTATACGAGCGTCCAGGAGGACGCTCCATTTTAATGGAGGAGGGCCCTGATTCAGAGCGAGCGCTCTGGTCAGAGCGTCCGGCTCTGAATCAGGGCCTTTGTTTGCAGATGTCCAAAAGCTTCTGTTTGTGCTCTTCCGTGAGTTGTTTCACACAAACCTTTCGAAACTCAAATCTGTCATGTATTATTGCATTGGCGGAGCCATGGCTGATTTGCAAATCATTTGCAACATAATCCACTGTCACTCGTCTATTCTACAGAATCCATTCACGTGCATGCTCAATGTTCTCATCAGTCGTGGACGGGCGTCCTGCTCCTTCTTCATGGCTGACACTTGTGCGACCTGCTTTGAACTTCTCTATCCATTCATACACACATCTTCACAACAAAACACTTTCTCCATACTGTGCACAAAGTCTACGATAAATATCGGCACCAGACACACCATCAGACCACAAAAAAAGAAACCCTGCATGCTGCTCTTCTTTCGTGCAAATCACAAGTGGGGCAGCCATTTTTTCTTACACTGTAGTCCCAAATAAAGTGACGTAACACATTCAAACCTGCACAGCAGTGACTGGGGAGACAGCGACCTAGTACGGAAAGCCAACAGAAGTTTTAATATAACTGGAGTGCGGATAATTTTTGACTCACCTTTGTATGTATGTTTTATTAAATATGTAGACCCTACTAATAATCACCTAACAATTCCTACATAATCAAATGGGATGTAGCAGAGTAATCCATATGGGAAACAAAATATGAAACAGACAGGCTTGATAAAAATACAGTGCAAATGTTAATAAGCTCTCTTGTGAGCCCTGTTAGTAGCCAGGCAGCCAAATAGGAGAGGTCTCTTATCTGTGATTGGCTGAACAGTGTAAAAATGTGCAAATACCATGGCATACCTCCCAAACGTCCCGATTTTGGTGGGACAGTCACACTTTTTGGGCATTGACTTACCAGCAAACCCACGGGCTGAAGTGTCCCACAGTGGGGGTGGGGTTAGGTGGCTAGGTGTTGCCCTCTCACCGGTTGCAAGTGGTGAATAGATGCTGAGCACACGTATGTGTCTATTCAGTGGAGAGATGGACTGGGGCACAGGGCATGCACTCAGTGTGGCGATAATGGAGGGAGGGGGGGGCATGGTTTGCAGGGTTGGCATTTCACGCGAGGCTACGTATTCAATGTGCACGAGCAGGAAACGGTATGAAATCCGATGCTTGAAGACCGGCAGTGAAGATTCCGACAGGCACATTCTCTTCATTTGATCTCGCAAACGAAGATGAGGTATCTACACTCTTCTCATCCTCCTACTCTATTACCTCTCCTCTAGATCCTATACCCTCACAAATCAGTAGAGCTGTGTCTCCTGTGCTTATCCCAACACTAACTAAAATCTGTAATCTCTCTCGTTCTACTGGCAACTTTCCATCACTGTTCAAGCATGCACTGATTACTCCCGTTCTGAAAAAACAAAATTCTGACCCTAACACTCTCTCAAATTACCATCCTATCTCCCAGCTCCCATGCCCTCCAAGCTACTTGGGAGACTTGTCTACACCTGCCTCACAGACTTTCTTAACTCACACAATTTATTGGACCCACTTCAGTCTGGCTTTCGTTCCCAACACTCCACAGAGACAGCACTAAGGATATTGACTTTGAACCTCTAAATACCCCTGCCTATAAACCTCTAAGGATGACGCTATTTTGCGTACGCAGTCATACTGTAAATAAAGACTCCAGACCTAGAACCTGTGGTTCCAAAGCACAAAGTATTATTCAAGTAAAAGTACAGTCAGTTACACGCTGTGATCCTCATATAATCTTAGCGCAAATTATACAGACCCAAGTACAGTTATACATATGCAGCGCTCTGGGCCAGATGTAGGCTTCAGCAAGAAACCCCCCGTCTATCAGCATTCAGCAAGAAGAAGACGACTGGGGTCACAACACACACGTTTATACTCTCACAGAAACAGACGACACAATAGAGAGGCTTGTCGCTGATGCCATTGGTTCCCAGGAGGATGCATCCGTTGCAGAGCATTTAACAAGTTGATTCAAATAGACACAGTCCAGCCTCTAACAACTGGGGGTCTCTGGTTTCCTGTTCATGCACATCCTAACAGTTGGTCATATAATGTACATTTCGGTGCTTTAAGTCTTTGCGGTCCATAAGTTGAGAATGCATGTTGCGATCTTCACAATGATGATATCAAAATGCTGTTGAAAGAGTGCAGATCAGTAAAATATCAAACATGACTTACTTATCATGTATTAAACCTCAGCTACTAAATAACCTTTTTTTCACAGCAATTATAATAAATGAACAAACTTCAATCTTATACTTTAAAGCTTATGAGACCTTTTATGTGAATATGTACTGTATAAGTATGTAGGGTTTGATAGAAAGACGCTAGTTAACTTGGGGCAAATGCATGCGCATGAAGCTAATAAACAGCGTTTTCATACAGGATCTTATGCATTCGCTAATATGCGACTAGTTAACAGCGCAATTGTGCGTATTAATGTGTGTATGAGAAATGATGAAAGATGCAATCGCATGATGCTAATAGTAATGTCGCCATATGTACTTAAGTGTGAGTTTACCTAAAATTGCGCTTGGGCTGCCATTCGCAAAATGGCGTCTTGCGATCTCATTTTCTAAAATGGCATCTTGCGGCCAGTCGCAAGATGGCGTCTTTACGATCTAATTTTAAGCTGATCTTGTCTCAGCCAATTATCCAGCTTCGACAGTCCACCCTAGGATAGCGAACAACATGCTATCACAATCTGATTTTAAAAAATTAATTTAGGCTTACATTTATATATTATTTAGTGTTATTATGGGATGGTACAAGGTGGTTCTTAATCCATCAATAATGTGTCTCTGAGTGGGGACATAAAACTACTATTATACGCACACCGCGGATCTTGGAAGATCATGTGAAAGGTGTGGGGATACACCAGTCCTATAAAGGCAGTCTTGAAGGGGAATTTGAGACTTACATTATCTGAGGTGTTTTAAAAATAATACATTCTATGCATGTCTAAATATAATACATTAAATGATGGTATTTCCTAGTTCAGGGTTGTAATGCAGTTCTATATTTACCTCAGTATTCATATTGCCATTATTGACCACCATCATAATTTCGTTCTTTCGTTTTACTCTATTTTTACATTTTCCACACTTCAACACAATAGGAACACACCGGACACATAGGCCAATTATTATGATGACAATAAGGATTAAGAATTTGCCTATGCTGGCGATCACTTCCTGGACCCATTCCCCTAGACCTGAGAACCATTTTACTGGGTTCAGCCATGAAACCCATCCTTCTATCTTCTCCCCTACTTCAGCCACTGAAGCATTATGGTTCTTAAGAAATTCCCATTTTAGCTGCAGAATTTCATCCATCTTCCGGTCTATCACCTCCTTGGGGTCACTGGTATCATTGGTGACATAGGTGCAACATTTTACTCTGAATTGGGTGGCCAACGTTACGCAATACCCTCCAGTAACAGCAGTTAAATAATTTAACACTAGCCTATGTTACACCAGTTCTTTCTTGTACGCTAGCAATTCTCTCCTTGTATACCTGAATGTGTCATTGTACATCTTGGTGATATTATCTATTAATTTAGCAAGTTCCTGAATATATCTAAAATGTAATGTACCCCGAGCGATCCTGGTGGGATCCAATGCGACTAAAACTTGAAAGCCAGTTGTCTCACTAATTAACTGAGTGGCTTTATGCATGTCACCAGGTATCATATTTCATTTGCCTCTGTGTTCATATTGCATGTGAAGATATGGTGATGGTGTGTTTTTATGTATACCAAGCATTTCAACATGTGTGAGGGTCATAACTAGTATCCGGAATAACAGCTCTCTTAACAATAACCGTACTAAGATAGGTCAGACACTCCCCTGATTGGCACTGCACTCCTTCTGACTCCACTCCATCAGCACTGCCATCAACTCCCCTCTCCACAATCGGTCCCCCTTCACAGAAACTGGACATTCTCGAACCGACCAGGATGGTGAACACTCTAAAAGAGAACTTGAAAATGAACACAGCAGGCCAGTCCATTGCCACAACAAGACCTGCAGATTTCTTTTAGTTCAGGTATCTCACTACAACCTTTTCAATCCTCCCGAAACAAGTTCGCGAGCGACAAGTCCACGCTATCAGCCTTGTCTCCGACTTGTTTCTCCACCGGTTGATTGACCTTTTTGCAGTGTGGAATGGACCCAGGTATCTCTCTCAGCCACTTTCAAAGATGTAGTACTTGTCAGCAGCACCTGGTACGGACCTTCCCACCGAGCAGTCAAACAACCAGAACGCAAGAAATTTCTGATCATAACATATTCTCCTGGTTCAACATCATGACAGTTAGCTTCAGGCATATCATTGGACAACAATTTCAGTTCCTGCTGCTGTTGTTTTAACTGCTTACTCATTGATATAAGATACTTTACAGTTACCTCGTTGTTACTCTTCAAGTCTTCCTGTGGACTTATAATCAAATGTGGTTGTCTACCGAACAGTATTTCAAATGGAGACAGATTTAGAGGGGGTCTAGGAGTGGTCCTTATACTATGTAGGACCAAAGGTAACGCTTCTGGCTCTCCTAGTCCAGTCTCTGCCATGATTTTACTCAACGTATTTTTAATAGTCCCGTTCATCCTTTCTACCTTGGCACTGGCTTGCGGTCGGTAGGGAGTGTGAAGTCGACCATTAATACCCATCAGCTTACACATATTTTGAAAAACATCACCTGTGAAATGAGTACCCCTGTCACTCTCAATGATTTTAGGGATACTGTACCTGCATACAAATTCCTGAACTATTTTCTTGGCAGTAAATGCAGCAGTATTAGTGGCCGCTGGGTAGGCCTCAACCCAATTAGAAAATACATCAGTGCACACTAATACGTACTTAAGATTCCTGCAGGGTGGTAATTGGATGAAATCAATTTGTATCACCTGGAAAGGTCCATCAGTCGGTGGAATGTGGGACGGTTCAGTAGGGATCGCTTTCCCTATGTTCTTCCTCAAGCAGGTCAGGCAGGACATTGCTATCTTTTCTGCTTGTGAAGAAAAACCTAGTTCGCACCAGTATGCTCTCACCAACTTGCACATACCTAGCTTTCCCAGATGAGTCAGATCATGTGCTGCCTCTGCCAGGCTAGGGTAATATGCCTTGGGGGCTACTGGCTTACCTTGTCCGTCCCTCCAGAGCCCGGAGGACTCTTGCCCACATCCCTTAGACTTCCAGATGGACTATTCCTGGATTGAACACAAATTTTGCATCTCAATTAATTTCAGCATATCAATTGTTTGAAAAGACATAATTTGTTCAGTTGGAGAAAACATTTTTAACCCTGCTGCCCATTTTGCAGCTTCATCAGCTCTGTTGTTGCCCTGTGACACCGGATCATCCTCACATGTATGGGCTTTACATTTAATTACTGCCACCTCTTTGGGCAGTTGGATTGCTATTAAAAGATGTTTTATGTGTCGGGAATGTGCAACTGGTGTGCCTGCTGCTGTCATAAAATTTCTCAGATGCCATAGAGCCCTGAAATCGTGCACCACCCCGAACGCGTACCTCGACTCAGTGTAAATGTTAGCAGACTTACCTGCTGCCAGTTCACACGCTCTAGTTAGTGCTACTAACTCTGTCACCTGGGCTGAGTGAGGAGGACCAAGAGGTTTAGCTTCTATGATGTCTGTGTCATTTACAACAGCATAACCTGTACATAACTCACCTGTGTCTGTTTGTCTATGACAACTCCCATTCGTGTAAAAAGTCCCATCTACCTTCTCTAAAGGTGTGTCGTGTATGTCAGGTCTAGCGGTAAAGGTCTGATTCAGATATTCCATACAATCGTGTGTATCATTATGTCCGCTGAACTCACCCTCCGCCAGCAACTCGTCTCCTTCCACCCTTTGTACATCATGTTGTACATATGGTAAATACATTGCTGGATTCAGCGTGCTGCAACGTTTAACAGTGATGTTTGCAGGTGCGATTAGAGCTAGTTCCCATTTGGTAAACCTAGCCGAAGAGACGTGTCTGGTTTGAGCAGAGTTCAGCAGAGCAGATACAGCATGGGGAGTGTATACAATCATATCATGACCCAATACTACATCCTCACTTTTACTCACCAATAAAGAGGTAGCTGCTACACTTCTAAAACAGCTGGGGAGTGATCTCCCCACAGTGTCCAATTGGGCACTGTAGTATGCTACGGACCTACTGGCATCACCATGTTTTTGTGTAAGGACACCATCGGCTTCCGTACAATACAAATCAAAAGGTTTTTCATAATCAGGTATTCCCAATGCAGGTGCTTTTGTCAGACTATCCTTAAGATTAAGGAAAGCCTGCTCTGATTCCTCTATGTGTATGACACAATCGGGCTTTGAGGAAGAGACTAGGGGCCTCATTCAGAGGCGGTCGGAGGATGCAAGCGGTCGCTCAGAAACTGGGCGGCCGCTTGCATCCTGACTGCCCGCCTCTGTTTCGGTCGTTAGGCTGTGGGTTTACACCCACAGCTCTAACGACCGCTAGGGTGATGGTCGCGATGGTCAGAGGCCATCGCGACCATCGGGGCTTAAGACGAGACCCTAGGGTAGGGTCTCACTTGTCGTAAGCCCCGGAGAGCTTCTGGCTCTGTCAGAGCCAGAAGCTCTCCACTGACATCCCTAGTGATGTCAGTGGGGCCTCCCCCAAACGGTAGGCGTTCCCATGGGAACGCCTCCGTATGGGCTGCCATCCCCCCGGCCCGCCTTCCAAACGGGTGCGAGTTGTCAATCAACATCGACAGCTCGCCCCCTTTGGAAAGAGACCCGCTACGACCGGCGCTGTCGGTCATAGCCGCTCTCACGCATGCGCACGAAGGAGCTGGCTCCCTCGTGCGCATGCGCACTTGACAAACATCGAGGCGGCCGTGCGGTCGTAGATCGTACGGCCGCCTCTGAATGAAGGCCTAAGTCCTGCAAAGGCAAGGCCAAAATAGAAAGACCTGGGAGCCACATACTACAGTATCCACACATTCCCAAGAAGGTACGAATTTGCTGTTGATTCTGCGGCAGTGTCATGTTCTGTATGGCCTGGATTCTATCATTTGTGAGATGTCGTAACTCCTGGGTTAGGCAGTGTCCCAAATATTTTACTCTGGATTGGCACGGCTGTAGTTTGTCCTTAGCAACCTTGTGTCCTGTATGCGAGAGATGAAGCAACAAAAGTTTAGTATCATTCAAACATGACATAAACGAATCAGAATATAGCAATAAATCGTCCACATATTGAATTAGAACAGATCCATTGGCAGGTTGAAAAGATTGTAAACAGTCATGCAAGGCCTGGGAGAAGATACTGGGGCTGTCTATGAAACCTTGGGGCAACCGTGTCCATGTATATTGTACACCTCTGTATGTAAATGCGAATAAATACTGACAGGGTGGAGAGGCACAGAGAAGAAAACAGAACAGAGGTCAATGACAGTGAAATGGGTTGCATTTGGTGGGATCTGCATAAGAATGACAGCTGGATTTGGCACTACGGGAAATTGGCTGTCTACTACCTTATTAACACCTCTAAGGTCTTGTACCAGCCTATAACCCCTCCCACCACTCTTCTTCACCGGAAAGATGGGACTGTTGGCTACACTAGCTGTACGAACTAAAATTCCCTGTTGCAATAATCGCTCAATTATTGGAAAAAAAACCCTAATTCTACCTCCTGTTTTAGTGGGTACTGGGGATATTTTGGAGCTTGCCTACCGCATTTTAAATTTACCATTACGGGGCTTACGTTTGCCATTAATCCAGTGTCCTGTCCAACCTTAGTCCAAAGGGAATCTGGAATTTGGGACAACATTTGATCTACTGTGATGGATTTTCATTTAAACTGGTAGAGTGATACATTATCCTTTGGGGAGTGTCTAACATATCCCGCACCTCCTGCGCAACTCTCTCAGGGATATCTAAAAATACACCATCAGGGGTGCAATGTATAACACATCCCATCTTACATAACAAGTCTCTGCCCAGCAGGTTAGTAGGAGCCGCAGCAGCCAAAAGAAAAGAATGCCTGGTATGCAACGGCCCAATAGTAACCTCTGTGGACTTGTGTTAAAGGATAATGTTCCACTTTACTTGTTACACCCATTGTTGGTACTGTCTCGTTGGTCACCTGTAAATTAACGGGAGATTTTATCAGTGATCTGGTCGCCCCTGTGTCTACAAGAAAAGGATATTCAGTACCAGCTACATCAACCATCATGACCGGTTCTTCCCTAGTACTTCACGTTAACCTGACTATCTGTAGACTACAGGTATGACCTGATCCCTAGCGTTGGCTACCATTCTCCAATAAAGCATTAACGGCCACAATTGGAGCTGGTGCTTGCTGGATATTTGATGGCCTCTGTGCAGGTTTTCCCTGATTTGAGAGTCCTACCCTTTTTACTCTGCAGTTTCTAATTAAATGTCCTTGCTGGTTACAATTAAAACATGTTTGTGGATCGGATGAAGACACGGGTTGTTGTGAGGTTTGAGCAGGGGGAAAAGGTGATGGATATGGGTAGGGATAAAGAGGATAAGGGTATTGTGGGGGGTATGAAGTTTGTGAGTAGTATGGGACCTGTGGATGTGTAGGATTTGTAGAATAGAGCTGTGTTTGCTGTTGCGTGGGATTAGTGAGGGCATATAACTGTTCAGGTGTAAGTGTGTGTGTAGATGCAAGTGTGTCTGCTGGCTGTGTTGTTACCGTCATTCCTTCCAGATCCTGGATACTGACAGCCATTAGTTTTTTGCTATGGGTCTCTCTCTTCTTTGAGACGTTCTTATCATGTTCTATGGCAGATTCTATGAGTGTATCTATTGTGACTCCCCTCCACCCAGGTTGTGAGGTCTGAATCCGAGTCTCTTAAGTTTTCTTTAAGACCGTCCATGAGTACCATGACTATCATTCCCCTGTGGTGAGTGCTATCTTTAATATCTTCTATCCCAGTGTACTGGGTGATAGCCTGCAGAGCCCGGTCGCAATAATCTTCTGCAGATTCATTCTCCTTTTGCTTTATGGTGAAAATTTTGTTCCAGTTAACTACTACCGGAAAATATATACCCAATTGAGTTACAATGAGGGAAATGTTACCTTTGTTTGCTTGGTCTGTTAAGGGAACATCACCATCCAATACACAATCCGTGATAAAGTTTGTCACGTCGATATTGCGTGGTAGACAGGCCCTTAACACCACACACCAATCTTTATTAGTTGGCTCATGAGAACTACCCAAATTCCTCAAAAATCTTTGACATTTGGCTAGTTCCTTTTTGGGTTTGGGGAAATCACTTATGATGGAATTTAGTTCTGCTTTTGTCAAGGACAATGCATTACCACTTCCCTCATGGGCACTAAACCGTTCGCATCTGCATTTCCATTCGGAACAGTTATTTTCCAAATGGGATGCAGACCGGTAGCGCTGCTACCTTTGAATTTGTTACCTGGCTGGGGGTTTAATCTGCTGCTGCTATGTATGGTATTAACAACTTCCTCTAAGGGTATTAGCACTTCCCTTGCTGTTACCGATGGAGATGGTGGCACCACTCGTGATTGTCGTGGCGTAGCATCTATCATTTGTACAGCATGGGAAATGGCAGACATTACAATAGGCTCATGATCCACATCATGAACATTTTCTTTATAGTTGCTTAAGAGAGGGTACAAATTGCTTGTTACATTTTTATGGGTATTTTTGATAACTGTACTTGCACCTCCATCCACATAAGGTGGAGGTGGTGCGCGTGAACTGCTGGCAATGCTTCCACAACGCTACCTTGCCGCACGTGCGCGCCATTTTGCGGCTTGCACGCATTGCAATTTAGCGCCTCGGGTGTATTTTCTGGCAATGCGATCGCAATGCTAGTTTGCGTCGCTTGCGCATTTTTAAGCCACGCATCCCATTCATGCTGCCACAACTTTAAACATTCATAATATTTGACCTTTTTCTCTCGGGAGCGCATCAGACTGATGTGATCCCGGACATTATCTAATACATCTTTATCAAAACTACCAATTCTGGGAAATGGTCTAACACTCTTCATCGTTATTTTAAACCATACATCACAATACCTTATTGCATAAGTACCGTACTTAGTATGCATAATACGACGGGCCGATCCAAACGGCGCTTCCATTAGCAGCACATCATTGTCTAACATCTCTACTGTTTGCGTGGCTCCCATTCTGAGACAACTCCTACGTTTTTCAATAAAGATTTAAACTGGTGAAAGACAGTCAAGATACTTTCACTTACCTGCGAACGTCTTGGAAAAAAGGCGTATTTGCAAACCTTATGGAGGACCTATAGACTCCTCCACTCACCTACGGAAGCAAAGGTTGCTTCCGCTCAGCAATCCCTTTTTGACTACTTCTCAACTGCTAGGGGGCAGCAAAGTACCCTTTTTGTTCCAGTTGATTTTCGTCCACTCTCCCACCAGCTCACAATCACAATCTAGCCAAGATTATGCGGTTCAATTATAGTGTTCAAATAAGCCTAACAGATCACACACATTGATTACTCAACGCTATAATCACGCTGGGGGCCGAACCCTAACAAAAATAACAAACCATACACCTGCCTTGTGTAAAGTAAATGGTAAGCTGCTACCGAGTCACTAGGCCAACTCCTGCGCCTAGCACTTAACGGTCCTACGATACCCTTAACATTTAGGTCCCGTGTTACACCCTAAACAAATACTCAGTTACACACTTTTTCTGCGCAGAAAAATACACGTTAACCCAGATATTTAGAAACAACTGATAATGTAAACTTAATGGCTTTGTTTAAACATGTGGCAGCACAACCTTAAGTACCTATACGCTATTGTGCGACCAGTCGCATACACAATAATGCGACTACCACACAACCATATGACAACCTTTAGCTGCGTACACAAAAGTGCGTCTTGACTGTGTGCACAACTGCGACTCAGCCGCGTGCTCAATACTGCGGCACCCCTCTAAACATAAGGTTCTATCAACAAAGGAAAACAAACTTTTTCCTCTCTTGTCCCTGGATTCTAGTCAGCGTCCCTAGCTCACACGAAAACGGGTAGCGATTTCTCAGCACCGAGCGGTTGCAGGTAAACCCTGCATGTGACCACTCCACCCTTTGGTGAGATATCGATAACCGTATGTATCGTGTGAGTAGGTAAGTGACTTCACTATGAGCCCCCAACTAAGGATATTGACTTTGAACCTCTAAATATCCCTGCCTATATCTTCTGATAACCTGCCTATAAACCTCTAAGGATGACGCTATTTTGCGTACGCAGTCATACAGTAAGTGAAGTCTCCAGACCTAGAACCTGTGGTTCCAAAGCACAAAGTATTATTCAAGTAAAAGTACAGTCAGTTACACGCTGTGATCCTCATATAATCTTAGCGCAAAGAAATTATACAGACCCAAGTACAGTTATACATACGCAGATGTAGGCTTCAGCAAGAAACCCCCCGTCTATCAGCATTCAGCAAGAAGAAGAAGACTGGGGTCACAACACACACGTTTATACTCTCACAGAAACAGACAACACAATAGAGAGGCATGTCGCTGATGCCATTGGTTCCCAGGAGCATGCATCTGTTGCAGAGCATTTAACAAGTTGATTCAAATAGACACAGTCCAGCCTCTAACAACTGGGGGTCTCTGGTTTCCTGTTCATGCACATCCTAACAGTTGGTCATATAATGTACATTTCGGTGCTTTAAGTCTTTGCGGTCCATAAGTTCAGAATGCATGTTGCGATCTTCACACTGACGATATCAAAATGCTGTTGAAAGAGTGCAGATCAGCAAAATATCAAACATGACTTGCTTATCATGTATTAAACCTTAGCTACTAAATAACCTTTATTTCACAGCAATTATAATAAATGAACAAACTTGAATCTTATACTTTAAAGCTTATGAGACCTTTTATGTGAATATGTACTGCACAAGTATGTAGGGTTTGATAGAAAGACGCTAGTTAACTTGGGGCAGATGCGTGCGCATGAAGCTAATAAACAGCGTTTTCATACAGGATCTTATGCATTCGCTAATATGCGACTAGTTAACAGCGCAATTGTGCGTATTACTGTGTGTATGAGAAATGATGAAAGATGCAATCGCATGATGCTAATAGTAATGTAGCTATATGTACTTAAGTGTGAGTTTACCTAAAATGGCGCTTGAGCGGCCATTCGCAAAATGGCATCTTGCGATCTCATTTTCTAAAATGGCGTCTTGCGGCCAGTCGCAAGATGGCGTCTTTACGATCTAATTTTAAGCTGATCTTGTCTCAGCCAATTATCCAGCTTCGACAGCACTGACTAAGGTACTAAATGATCTTGTCACTGCCAAGACTAAAGGCCATTACTCACCTCTAATTCTTCTAGATCTCTCTGCTGCTTTTGACACTGTTGACCACTCTCTTCTCATACAAACACTGCAATCCCTAGGTCTTAAGGACACAGCTCATTCTTGGTTCTCTTCCTACCTTTCTGATTCTGCCTCCTCTTCGCTACCTCTATCAGTTGGAGTAGCGCAAGGCTCTTTTTTAGGTCCTCTGCTATTCTCAATCTATACCACCTCTCTTGGCAAACTAATCCGCTCTTTTGGATTTCAGTACCATCTGTATGCGGATGATACTCAAATCTACCTATCTTCCCCAGATTTATCACCATCTGTATTTTCCGTGTCACTGAATGTCTTTCTGCCATTTCATCTTGGATGTCATCTCGCCACGTGAAACTGAATATTTCTAAAACACAATTAATTATATTTCCACCGGCCAATAACAGTTACCAACCTGATCTCTCTATCACTGTCGATTACTCGGCCATCCACCCTGCCCTACAAGCTCACTGCCTAGGTGTCATCCTTGACTCTGAACTGTCCTTTGTTCCCCACATTCAATCTGTCTCAAAATCATGTTACATACATCTCTTCACTCATCTCAAAATATCTCGAAACCCGACCATTCCGCTCAGCACAAGATCTGCGTCTCTCAACCCCACGCATTACTTGCTCCCATTCACGGTTACAGGACTTTCTTCGGGCTGTACCCACTCTATGGAATGCCCTACCTCGCACAATAAATCTTTCCTCTAGTCTCCAATCCTTCAAGCGTTCCCTGAAAACTCACCTCTTCAGGCAAGCTTATCAGATTCAAGAACCTACCACATAACCTTCATAGCTTCCATCTCTAATTACATCCCCTTTTACAGTCCACACACAATCTCACACATCGTCTTTCTCTCACATCCTCATGACATTTGGTCAAAATTCCTGTGTGACTGGATCATGCAGCCAACCAAGAAACTGTGCATTCTTGGTGGACCAATACCTATTTCCATATAGATTGTAAGCAGGGCCTTCTTACCTATATATCTGTCTGTTATTACCCAGTTTTGTTCTATTAATGTGTACCATTGTAAAGCGCAACGGAATATGCTGCGGTATATAAGAAACTGTTATATAAAAATACTTATTTTGTTTATTATTTACTAACCTAACCCCCCCAACCCTAACCCTCCCTTAGGGGTGCCTAACCCTAACCTCCCCCCTGTAAGTGCCTAAACCTAACCCTCCCCCTTCCCTGCAGCCTAAACCTAAGTCTCCTAGGAGGGATGCCTAACCCTAACCTCCCCCCGGGGGTGCCTAACCCTCCCGGTGGGGTGCCTTAACCTGTCCCCCCCGGGAGCCCCTAACCCCCCCCGCACCCGCCTGTCTGCGCCCGCATGCCGGGCGTCAGGCTCCCGGTGTAGGTCTAATGACAGACATCGGGATTTCGACGCCTGTCATAAGACACCTGCTGGGATTAGACAGTCGGGAAGCTGGCGGTCGGCATTTCGACCGTCGACTTCCCGACTGCATCCCCACGAGCGTCCCTATTTCTCCTGCCCAAAAGTTGGGAGGTATGTTATGGTGGCACCAGTGGCATAACTAGGGTATTTGGAGCCCAGGGCAAATGTAAAAATGGAGCCCCCCCCCTATGTGCACGTGGTCACCTAAAAATGGGGCATGTCAACATGACACACCCCTTTATCATCACATTACTTTCCATATGCACCTTAACCCAAGTAGTGCCCCTTATACAGTACCCCCAGTATGCAATGTCCCCAGTTGTGGTCCCTCTTATGCAGGCCCATAGTAGTGCCCCTTATACAGTACCCCCAGTAGTGGTCCCCCTTATGCAGCCTCTCATTAGTTCCCCTTATTCAGTGCCTCCAGTAGTGGTCCCCCCTATGTAGGCCTCCAGCAGTGATCCTCCCCCTATCCAGTGCCCCTTATACAGTGCCCCCTGTACTGGTCCTCCCTATTTAGTGCCCCCAGTAGTGGTCCCCTAGTATTAAGCCCCTTATATAGTGCCCTCAGCAGTAGCCCCCCATGCAGTGCCCCCAGTAGTGGTCCCCCTTATGCAGGCCCCCAGCAGTGATCCTCCCTATACAGGGCCCCCTGTAGTAGTCCTCCCTATTTAGTGCCCCCAGTAGTGGTCCCCTAGTAGTAAGCCCCTTAAATAGTGCCACCAGTAGTAGTCCCCCCCCCCAGTAGACATTTGCCCCCAGTAGTAACTCCCCCCAGTAATGGTGCCCCCAGTAGTTGCTCCCACCCAGTAATAGTGTCCCTAGTAGTAGCAGTCCCCCCAGTAATAGTGTCCCCAGTAGTAGTAGCCCCCCCCAGTAATAGTGTCCCCAGTAGTAGCAGCCCCTCCCAGTAATAGTGTCCCCAGCAGTAGCAACCCCCCCAGTAATAGTGTCCCCAGTAGTAGCAGCCCCCCCCCAGTAATAGTGTCCCCAGTAGTAGCAGCCCCTCCCAGTAATAGTGTCCCCAGTAGTAGCAGCTCCCACAAGTGATAGTGTCCCCAATAGTAGTAGCCCCCCCCCAGTAATGGTGTCCCCAGTAGTAGCAGCCCCCCCAAGTGATAGTGTCCCCAGTAGTAGCAGCCCCCCTGTAATAGTGTCCCCATTAGTAGCAGCCCCCCCAAGTGATAGTGTCCCCAGCAGTAGTAGCCCCCCCCCCCCGTAGTGCAGACACACAAGTTACAAAAGAATAATTTAAAAAAATACACATACCTGAATCCACGCTCCTGCTCAGGACACCGCTCCCGCCACCGCACGTCAGTCCTCCCGGACTGGCGCGCTATGCATTATGGGGGAGAAGTCATGACCTCATGACGTCTCTCCCATTACCCACTGCAGGAGCCAGACGGAAGCCCGGCTCTTGCAGTGGGCGCAGCAGTCAATGAGAGTCTATCTCATTGGCTGCTGATTCACACACTTCTCCACCAGTGCTGGCGGAGGATGTGTGTGCAACAGCAGCCAATGAGAGTCTGTCTGACTCTCAATGGCTGCTGAATAACACACACATCACTGCCGTGCTGGCGGCGATGTGTGTGTTAGCACAGTCTGAGCCCGCCTGCCACCCTCCTCCTGGCGCTATTGGGTAAGCGCTCAGGGGGAGGGAAGGGGCTCAGCTGTGCAGCACTGGACCGGCGCTGGAAACCTAGCGCCGGTCCTGTGTAAATGTGTAGCACTGACAGCACACTGCGGTCGGCGCTACACTTGCTAACTAGGGTGGGTCGGTACCGTGGCCAGCGGCGCCCCCCCCCCCCACGCCACCGGTCCCACAGCGCCCAGGGCACGTACCCCGCTCACCCTGTCCTAGTTACGCCACTGGGTGGCACTTCTTGCAAAGACTACTCATATTGTATGGCAACACTACTTGTTCAGAAAATCGAAGGGAACAATGATTTATTAACTTCAGGGGCTATGGGGGAACTCGTAGGCAAAATACAATGGGAACAAAACAGTAATAAAACAAGACTGGGTAACTAATAATGGACAGACAAAGATGTAAGAGGGCCCTGCTCGCAAGCTTACAATCTATATATATATATTATTATTTCTGAGTAACTAAACAAGCATGGACAAAAACAAAAGTTGTGGAAATTATTTAAAAATAATTTTAGAGACCATCACTCTAGTACACCAGTTGGCGTTTTGTAATATAGGGCCAAATGTAATAGGGTGAGAGTTTAGAAAATGTGAGAGTTTAGCAGTAAACTCTCACATTGGTTGAGTTTTATCTTCAAAATGGGAAAACATCTGAATGAGAATTTAAATCGTGAGAGTTTGTTAAGTCTAAAAAAACATGCAAGTTCGCTCTGTTACTTTGTTTTTGGACACTATTACATTGGCAAAGTTTAAAAAGTGTCAGAAACTCTCACCCTATTACATTTGGCCCATAGTCTTACATTGGAAGCCTTCATTCATGGTTAATGATCCACTTATGCTGCATGATGGTCAGACCATGGTAAAAGATTTGCTTTACAGAGAGGGCAATCGTGGCAAGTTCATTTGAATAGAATGTAAGCTATTTGTGTTGTATTTCATTTCATTTTATTTAGAAAAATCATCATTTTCCTTTTCTCTCCCAACTCAGTTGTTCATTGCATGCTCCAGTTGTCTCTATTTATAAACCTTATAACAGTAGACTACGACATTCATATCAGTAGACCACATCGCTCTGCACTGGTGTTTTGTAATGTAAATAGACCTTTAGGAATCTGTGCATGTGATTTTCCATGGGTTTATTTCCATGGCCGAAATATGTGAAATATGTGTAAAAGAAAATCCCATAAAGATGAATAAAGTTTACATGTTAGTTAAACATATTTCTTCTGTGCTGTAGCTAATTGGACCACAATTTTCTTGATGTCATTGAAAGGTCCATCACAGGGCCATTAGAGGCTTTTTGAGACTTATGCCTATATACTGTATATTTTTTTTTTACTATTATTATTATTATTTGGAAATTTTTAACAAATATACATAATAGGAACTGAACTTTGTGCAAATCTCCACAATTAAGTGAGGGAGCAAAGATTTATTCAGCTGCCCCATCCATGAAAACCATGCTTGATAAAGATATGGCTAGATATTTAATTTGGAGGGGGGGCAGGTATTGATGTGTCTTTAGATGCACCATTAAAGTTGCACCTCCTTTTTAACTGCAAAAACACTGGATAAAAGGGGTCTTCATTGCTAAGTCATCTATGGTTAACATAATAGAGGATAGGGTGCCATCGCTCATCAATGCTAGAGCAGCATAACCTGCAATTACTGCTCAGTATTTTTGAATTGGAGATTTTTTTTCCACATGTTAGTCATGAGAAGTTTTTGGAGTTGATTTTTATGTTAAGTGATATTTTATGCTGAATGGCGGATTTACTTACCAGACAGCTTTTAGTTAATTTTTTCATTAAACCTACATTTCCTCTGTCTAGGACTCTAGAGGAAACCAAATATTTGTTATGCAGATTTTCTCTACTTCAGATTCTTCTGACCTGAAGCAAAGACATTCTAACAGTGAAAAAAGCAGCAATAGAAACCTTCATTAATTAATTATCATTTCCAGGCAGTGCTTCTTAACATTACATTATTCTTTTATCTAGGTGATCCTTTATGTCACAGTGAATAAGCTCCTGTTTTACTGGAATTTTGATTTTAGGCTTTTTTCTCTTAGATTAATAAGTTTATTTTGGAATATTCTGTAAAAGTCTGAATTTAAATGAGAAAAATAAGAATATATTTTTGTAATTTGTAAAATGATTTCTCATTTGCCAAAATTTTCTAAACATTTGCAAAAATTTAGAGGAAAATATTTTATTTACTAGGTCATAAGTACAATAACAATCCAAGGCAAGTGTTTTATTTATACTAACTATGCTTCAGAGGCTCTTGTTGTATGACCAGAAGACTGCTTTGAGTAAACAAATGGGCCTAATGTCATACTTGCCGACTTTCAGCTCCCTACTTCCGGGCGGGAGCTGTCAGGCTTCCACGGTGGGGCAGTGTGTTGCGGCAGAAAGGGGGCGTGATGCGGTGATAGTGGAGCATGGTGATGGCCATGTGATTGTGGCCCCAGCCCCTCTTAACAATGTTTTTATTTAAACCGCGGGGGGGGGCGGATGGGTAGCTGGCCGCCGGGAGGCTTGTCTGCTTTCCGGAGGGGCTGGGATTTTTGTGAAGCTCCAGGCCGAATCAATAGGGTAGGCAAGTATGCCTAAGGTTAATAAATTGTTTACTATAGATCCGGGGTAGGCAACGTCCGCCACTTCAGCTGCTGTGAAAATACACATCCCAGCATGTCCTGTCACAGTTTTAGCATGAACTAACAGAAAAAAGGCTGTGAATACTTATGTACATGTGATTTCTTAGTTTTTTATTTATTTTTATTAAATTTGCAAAAATCACAAAAAACTTCTTACGCGTTGTCATTATGGGCTATTGTATGTAGAATTATGAGGACAAAAATGAATTTATTCCATTTTGGAATAAGGCTGTAACATAACAAAATGTGGGAAAAGTGAAGCCCTGTGAATACTTTCAGGATGCACTGTAAGGGTGAAGCCAGACAGGTTAGAGGCTTCTGCAAAACTGTTGAGATAACATGGTAATGTAAAACGCTCCTCTTTATGGGGCTTATGTATCAATTATTTGTGTGGTATCCCACGAAAACACCTAATTTTGGGGTATGCCCACATATAACAGGTATCACCCATATGTATGTACAGGGGACCCACCTTTTTTGATTGCAAAAATAGACCTCATAGAAATCGTTTGGGGTTGCTTTCTTGCTGAATTTACCAAGTTCCAGAGCATGGCCCCAGGAGCGAACACTAATCTAAAGAGGATATCAGCTGTTGTAGCCTATAGGCTTCAGACAGTGAGCCTGATTCATTATGGATCGCAAAATTGCGTACGCACGCAGTCCAACTGCGATAGTATGCTAATCCATTGCGATCAAAATGCAAACTCAGCACTACACAAGGAGGCCCACTTTATATTGCACACATCCGTAATACTTAGCAGAATAGCGAAACCTTCGGTACAGTAGAGTAGTATTGCAGCCTCACGCACACTTGCACAAGCCCTGACCGTACTCAGAAATTGCTAACAACCACGCACGCTATGAGACCAGACTGTGTATGGCATCGTAGTGGATAATATATGCACACTCCTGAAACGGCATGCAAATGCACCGGCACGCCTACATTCGACCGACCAACCCACCGTCACCACCCACAAATGGCACTTCCTGACAATCACTCTGCAATGGGTCTGCGTAGCCTCTGCGTTCGCAGTCCCGATCGCAGTGGCTAGTTCGCATACTGTGATGCATGCACAGAATGCAACAATCGGCCAATTGCGTGCATATTCGCAGTTGCGTACGGTAGTGAATCAGACCCAGTGTCGGACTAGAGCAAGAAGGTTCCACAGGGGGAATGCAATGGAAGGGCCCACTGAAGGGAGGCAGCGTAAAGCTGAAGGTCTGACTAGCCGGTAGAGGGGGTGTGGCAGAAAGCGTTGCAATGCCAATATTATGCAGAGAGCGTGACTGCCATATAATACAGAGACAGCGCAATGACCACCATATAATCCAGAAAGCTGTAATTGCCATATAATACAGGGAGCATCGCAGTGAACTCCATATAATGCAGCGACCATCAGTGACCCATAATATAAACACAAATAATATGATGATAAACAGATAACATGAATACAATTCCACTACCACCACTACGCACATACACAAAACCTGAAGTGACTATGCGCCTGCTGCCGCCCTCAGGTCCCACTTAGACTCCCACAGCACAATAATTCCTGGGCAGCCAGCTGTAGTGTGTGTGATTGTGGAGCGCTGTGTGTCACTGTCTATGTACGCACATGGCTCTGGGAGTTATAATTCTTATGCCCAGACATCACTACTTCTCAGAACCGTGGGTGGAGTACGGAAACACTACAACTCCCAACATACCTTGTGCCTGTGTAACGGCATAGTGGCGTCGCCAGAGACAAGAATGCACCGGACTGTACAAAGTACCTGAATCAAGTCAGCCAATTGGAGAACAGTTGTGTAATAGAACAGTCCATTCCAAGCATCTCCAGTCTCCTCTCCTCTGCCAGAGCACAGTAGATACAGCAACGCAGCAGTGTGACATACAGTGTGCCCAGTAGCTGTCCCTTCTAGGCTCCATCACTGCTCCTCTGAACGCCATCGAATGGTAAAAATACTACCTATGAAAGAAAAACATTGATGGTCTGCAACCACCACATACCCCCTAACAATACACAGGTCACAATAGACTATGTACAAAAGACGGGAAGCAATCGGGAAGCCGACTGCCTAAATACCGGCAGCCGGCTTCCCGACTGTCATATCCCGGCAAGGGTGAAATGCCGGGCATCTAGATGTAGACGCCCGCATTTCCCCGACGCCGGGAGACCGGCGCCTGGCATCCCGATTGTAGTGATGCCGGGCGCCGCGAGCGGACAGCCGCGGGGGGGGAGGGTTAGGTTTAGGGCTCCCGGGGGGGACTTAGGGTTAGACACCCCCCCAGGATGGTTAGGGTTAGGCTAGGGGGAGGGAGGGTTAGGGTTAGGCACCCCCGGGGGGGACTTTAGTGTTAGGCACCCCTAAGGAGGGTTAGGGTTAGGGGGGTTAGGTTAGTAGATACTTACCTATCCACGATCAGGATTTCCAGCGCTGTCGGGCTTCCGCTGCTTCTAACTCTGCTCTTGTCGGGCTGCCGCTGACGGGAATCGACCATGCGGCCGGCGGTATTTCATACCCATTCCCAACAGACAATACACAGGTCTATATATAATATTCTCGGTGGAACGACATAAGATTCTTTGGTACAGATACGTTAATCAGGCAGCGCAAACAAATATCAGTTAAAAGGACATTTATTACAAAGTGAAAAAAAAAGTAAATTATTAACACATAACTTGCTTGTTAGATCATCTACTCAGAACATAAATGGTTTCCTTCCCAGGAGCCCCTCCAACACTTTGGAGCTGGAATCTCATACATCGAGCAATAGGATGATGTTATACTGACAAATTACATCTTATATAGGAGAAAACCCTCCTACATAAGCATTTTAACAGGTATAAAGGTCATATTTGGAAATATACATAAATATTAATAGACAGTAGTGGGCACTGTTGCCTTAATTATGAATGTTGGAGATCTCAACTTGTTTTATGGTGTAAATTTTCAGATTAACTGAAGGTAAAAAAATGTTGATTTAGGATTAAGTATGTCTGGTCACATAACTAAACAGTGACCTTTGTCCTTTCTTAGGTTCTTTCCATCAAAAACACCTTATGCAATGTCTGACCACCTTCTAATGTCTGACTATTATCTAACTTTCACTTTTTAATACTTTGTTGCAAATCCTTTGCAGGCAATTACAGCCTGAAGTCTGGAACGCATAGACATCACCAGACGCTGGGTTTCATCCCTGGTGATGCTCTGCCAGGCCTCTACTGCAAATTTCTTCAGTTCCTGCTTGTTCTTGGGGCATTTTTCCTTCAGTTTTGTCTTCATCAAGTGAAATGCATGCTCAATTGGATTCAGGTTAGGGGATTGACTTGGCCATTGCATAACATTCCACTTTTTAGCCTTAAAAAACTCTTTGGTTGCTTTTGCAGTATGCTTTGGGTCATTGTCCATCTGCACTGTGAAGCATCGTCCAATGAGTTCTGAAGCATTTGACTGAATATGAGCATATAATATTGCCCGAAACACTTCAGAATTCATTCTGCTGCTTTTGTCAGCAGTCACATAATCAATAAATATAAGGGAACCAGTTCCATTGGCAGCCATACATGCCCACGCCATGACACTACCACCACCATGCTTCACTGATAAGGTGGTATGTTTTGGATCATGAGCAGTTCCTTTCCTTCTCCATACTCTTCTCTTCCCATCACTCTGGTACAAGTTGATCTTTGTCTCATCTGTCCATAGGATGTTGTTCCAGAACTGTAATGGCTTTTTTAGATGCAAACTCTAATCTGGTCTTCCTGTTTATGTGGCTCACCAATGGTTTACATCTTGTGGTGAACCCTCTATATTCACTCTTGTGAAGTCTTCTCTTGATTGTTCACTTTGACACATATACACCTACCTCCTGGAGAGTGTTCTTGATTTGGCCAACTGTTGTGAAGGGGTTTTTCTTCACCAGGGAAATAATTCTTCTGTCATTCGCCACAGTTGTTTTCCGTCGTCTTCCGGGTCTTTTGGTGTTGCTGAGCTCTCCGGTGCGTTCTTTCTTTTTAAGAATGTTCCAAACAGTTGATTTGGCCACACCTAATGTTTTTGCTATCTCTCTGATGGGTTTGTTTTGATTTTTCAGCCTAATGATGGCTTGCTTCACTGATAGTGACAGCTCTTTGGATCTCATATTGAGAGTCGACAGCAACTGATTCCAAATGCAAATGTCACACCTAGAATCAACTCCAGACCTTGTACCTGCTTAATTGATAATGAAATAACGAGGGAACAGCCCACACCTGTCCATGAAATAGCTTTTGAGTTGATAGTCCCATTAGTTTTGGCCCCTTAAAAAGTGGGAGGCACATATAGAAACCGTTGTAATTCCTACACCGTTCACCTGATTTGGATGTAATTACCCTCAAATTAAATCTGAAAGTCTGCAGTTAAAGCACATATTGTTTGTTTCATTTCAAAGCCATTGTGGTGGTGAATAGAGGCCAAAATATGAAAATTCTATCAATGTCCCAATATTTATGCACCTCTGGAGCCGGTGTGGATCTTTGGAGACTATTCCTGGCGGCTACCCTGACTGTGTATCGGAAACCGTGTGATCTATTGAGGCTAAGCTTGCTGTTTTAACTTCTGATGTACAGTACGTGAGCAGATTTATTAATAAAGCGTGTTTGTTACTATTTCTCACGAGTGCTCTCTTCATGTTTATTGCGTTTTTCTAGATAATTGGCTCTTGTGGCTAAGAGTCGGGAAGCAGCAGCTCTACATCTATCAATATACTGTAGTTCTGGACATTGACCGTGTACTTTCTGCGCAATACTGACAGCACAACTGGTTCGGCACTTCTGTGACTTAAAATACATCTGCCATTGCCAAAATATATACAGTCTCATGTGGACTACCTCCATGTGACGGTAAGCAATCCACAGCACGGCACTTCAGGGTTTATAAGCACTTAAGGGTTTATAGCAAAAGCAAACGTTTATTTTCGGGGTGAAACTTCCCCCGTCTTCAGAAAACAAGTAGGATACTTGTTTCCTGAAGACGGGGGAAGTTTCACCATGAAACATAGAAAATAAACTTTTGCTATAAACCCTGAAGTGCCGTGCTGTGGATTGCTTACCCTCACATGGAGGTAGTTCACATGCGACCACATATAAAATTATAAGAATGTACAGGACACACTACACAGTATGTAACACACATCTATAGCAATACACAGCACACAATCACATATATAACAATGCAAAGGTCCCAGTGTACATTACATATAAACATATATAACCATACACAGGTCACACTAGACACAGTATCACTAGATAGTGTACAGCACACACAGGGTTGGGTACGGGATGCCGATGGTCAGAATCTTGACGCCAGCATCCCGACAGGTTTAGGATCCTTTCCATCTCTCTAACCCTCCCTCCCCGCTCCCTAAACCTAACCTCTCCCCTAGTGCCTAACCCTTAGCCTCCTCCAATCCCATTACTTGCCAGCAGTCGGGATGCCGGCGCCAGGATTTTGACGTGTCGGGATTCCGGTGCCGGCATTCTAATCGCCGCCATCCCGACCGTCAGGATTAAAACTAAATCCCCACACATACACATTTATAACAAAGCATGAGTCACATTACACAGAGTAAAACACATTTACATGTATAACAACATACAGGCCACAGTACACCATGTACATAACCACCTCATACATTACATAGGCCCATATTTGCCTTCTTTTGAAAAAGCATTTCAGGGAGGTTGTGAAAGCAACACCTAAGAGCGCGGCGGTACAGTGGACTTGTACTGCTCCATCTGAGAGACGTGTCATAAAATTGATTATTATCCAAATGTAAATGATCCCCAAAGCAATTAGTAAGGTCTACGTGTTGATAAAAACACACTGATACTTTTCAGAAAATGCATGTAGCCCTTGGGATCACTGTGCCTTATAGCCAATGCAGGAAAATTATACTAATGATCCCATTTGAATGTACAGATCTGTTTTTAATTTTATATAACAGCTTCATAAAGATGGCAATGTGCAATCAGGGAGTTTGCTGGACTCTTCAGGGATTCAGGGTGATTGCTACTATTTCAGGGAGTCTCCCTGACAATCAGGGAGAGTTGGCAAGTATGCATAGGCCTCACTATAAAGTGTACATAACACCTCAATTCTACCCCCAAACCCCCACTCACCTCTTGCAGAGGATCTTTCAGCTGCAGTCACTAAGCAGGCAGCAGGAGTCAACAGGTACCGCAGAAGGAGGAGGAGGAGCAGCCATGAGACAAGACAAAGGCAGGGGCACAGCCCCTGTAAGAGTACACTATGGGTGAAGTGCTCACGGTGGGAGTCAGGTCATTGAGGGCTGCAGGACAACTTTGCTGGCTATGAGGACTCATGCAGGCAGGACAGGCTGTCTGACTCTATGGGGGTCAATCCTATTAGCCACGATAATCTTGCCAGTGCAGGTCATCGCGGCAGTGGCCGCACTTTACGGCAACCCGAAACTTGCCAAATTTTGCTCGCAGCCCCATCGGGCAGTGAGCAAAGTTTGGCGAATTCAGGGTCGAGTTGGGCTGCGAAGGGTGCAATGTGCCGGCCTGTTGCCAGCGTTTTAACGCCATTGCAACGGCACATCGCACCCTTCGCAAGGAATAGGATTGTCCCCTGTGGGAGCTCAGGAACCTCCCCTGCTGTGCTCTCAGTAGGTGTCTTTTAGAAGCCCCACACCATCCCGTCCTGAGGCCACTCCCCCTCCTGTGCTGAATGGCTGACACACATGCCTGTTTTAAATTTCTGATGCTGATTAATTTACAAACTATTATTTTACCTGCCATGTGCTTCCAACACAGACAAGATATATGCTGTTCAGCTTCCCCCTGAACTCTCCTCCCAAGCTGGCGTGATCGCTGCCAGCTAAGCCCGCCTCACTGAAAGGGCAGTGGCTTCGGAGCAGTGAGGCCCATCCGGGAATTACCCGGCTCCCAGCTGGGCCAGTCCAAGCCTGGCTACAGATCACAAAACAGATTTTTTTATTGCATTAAAATGAATGGAATCGTCCATATCTGACTGCAAACACATCAGATGTCAGATATCGTTATCTGACCATCGGGAGCGTTCATCGTTCAAACATGTCAGATATGAACGATTTTTGAAATCGTTATCGTTCAGATCTGAAGAAAATTCTGACCGTGTGTATGCACCATAAGCCTATGAACACAAATTCTAGCTGCGGTACTAAGCCTATATTGGACCTGGGCCGTCTGAGTCGCTGATCTCTGTTCACTAGGGAGTGGGCTAGATTCGGGAGATCCGGCCACTCTTTCGGGGTTACTGGAGGACTGCCCAAAAAAACTGAGCCTCCCACACCTTCAGGAAAAGTAGGCAAGTATGCAGTAATAGCAGCCAGATCAGTCACTTTCAAGCCATGCTCCTGACTCACCCAACTCATTTTTAACTATTCTGCCTGTTTTCCGCCAGCCCAATACCTTGCTAGTTTATTGTCTTGCTCTTTAGCTGCCTGTCCTGACCATTTGCTTGCTCCACTTTGTATGTGTCCTCATACACTATTGCCACAGTTGTGCCAAACAGCCCTTCTCGGCAAGCCAGGTCCCGTGTCAATTACGCCAAGTGTTTGCTCAAATGTGCATCTTATTTGCACAAATTAAACAATTGGATGCGACAAATCTGTTTTGCATGACTTCACTGATAAATTTGATGTGCGATATTTGTACTTCCGGTCTGCTGTATGTAGAACTAACTTGTCTCATACATATATCTTTACTAAGTGCATCGGCTTGTTGTAAACCTGTAAGACACATTAGATCCAGGGAACAATAGGCAGCATGCGCAGTGGGAAATCATGCCAGATGTGCTGCTCAGGCTGGGATAGTGCTCACTCTGCATCAGTCCCACAGATCAGTAACTGGGCCAATTGCCTGTTGTTGTTGCTGCTAACATTGTGCATATAGTAGTCAGCATTACTGTCACCGCCACAACTTTGTCCAAGCTCCAACCCCTCTACAAAACTAAAAACTTTGCATGATCGTGTTATCTCCCAGGGGCCTATTCATTATCCTTAAAAGTAGGTTAAAATAAATATACATTTTTCACCTGTACTTTTATAAAGCTTAAACGCTGTCCCCATTCATTAAACAGGTAATGCAAGAGATTTCACTGAAATAAATAAAAAATAAATATATATATATATAATAGCTGTCGGGTGGTACTATGTCAATAGTCAAAAACCACACAGGTTGTGGAATCTAAGGGCCTGATTCAGAGCTGGACGCTATTTGCGAACGGTCGTTCAGAAAAAGGGGCCGGCTATTTAAATTGAGCGTTCGCTCTTTGCGGTCTGTTGACGCCTCTATGTCGGAGCGAGCGAATTAAACATGCTCTCGCTATTTTGTAAAGACGCCCCTTTGCCGTTCGCATCATACGTCATCTCCGCTATTTATTAGATTAATAGAGTACATCGAAAGACATCTGAACTGCTCGCAGTGCTTGTGGTAGGTTTTACTTCCCGCAATCACTGCGAGCAGTTCAGGCTAAAAGACAACCAAGTGACGTGGTCGATGACGCTGCTTTGTTAATTATGCACACCCATTAAACACCCGTTTTGACCATTTGGCACGCCTGTGTTCGGATCTCCACTCCCCGTTTTCAAGCACCTTACCCTGTTACCACCCACAAACGCCTCATTCTGTCACTCAAATTAGCAGTCCCTCGCTGTTTTGCGAGCGCACGATTTCCAACCGTAATGACTTGTTGGCGCATGCGCATTAAGACCCATACGTTTGCGCAGATGTGCGAACATCGCTCCGGAGCAAACGAGCGGCCACTTACGAGCGGCTCTGAATCAGGCCCTAAGTTCTTTAAAACAAATCCGACGAGTGCCGCTTCAAGTGGATGTGTGTGTTTATATATATATATATATATATATATATATATATATGCTACTGTGCACATAATTCACAAGCACAGAAAAAAAAAAATATATTATTTTGCACTTGGGGGGGGCACCCATGATGGACAGAGCACTACAGCACCCCTAGGACTGGGACATTGCACAACACAGCCAGCCCCTATAGACTTTGGAGTGGACACATGGCCTGTTTCAGAGCCGTTCGTAAGCGGCCGCTCGTTCGCTCTGAGCGATGTTCGCACAACTGCGCATGCGTATGGGTCGTAATGCACATGCGCAAACCAGTCATTGCGGTTGGAAATCGTGCGCTCGCAAAACTGCGAGGGGCGGCTAATTTGATTGACAAAATGTACCGTTTGTGGGTGGTAACAGGGGAAGGTGCTTGAAAACGGGGGAGTGGAGATCCGAACACAGGTGTGCCAAACGGTCAAAAGGGCGTTTAATGGGAGTGCATAATTAGTAAAGGAGCGTCATCGACCACGTCACTTGGTTGTCTTTTAGCCTGAACTGCTCGCAGTGATAGCGGTAAGAAAAACCTACCACAAGCACTGCGAGCAGTTCAGATGCCTTTCGATGTACCCGATTAATCTAATAAATACCGAAGATGACGTGTGTTGCGAACGGCAAAGGGGCGTCTTTCAAAATAGCGAGCGCATTTTTCGTTCGCTTGCTCAGACATAGAGGCGTCAACAAACCGCAAAGAGCGAGCGCTCAATTTAAATAGCCGGCCCCTTTTTTGGAACGACCGTCCGCAAATAGCATCCGGCTCTGAATCAGGCCCTCAGCCCCTATGGACAACTGACTGCACAACACAGCCCAGCCAGCCCCTATGGACTTTGGAGGAGTGGACACAGCCGCTATGGACAACAGCAGCACATCACAGCACTACACTACACAGCCTAGCCAGCCCTAACTCCCACCCTCCCTCTTCACTGTCCACAGCCGAGTGAGAAAATGGCGCCGACGTGGGTACCTTTTATAGAATCCAAAACCCGCGAGATCCGGAAGGCGGGATGATGACGTTTTGCAGATCTGAGTCAGGCGGGAAAAGTCGAGTCTGATACGACTCGGATCGAGGGGGCTCGGATTTCAGAAATCCGTACCCGCTCACCCCTAATATGTGTGTGTGTTTATGTGTATATATATATATATATATAATATACTCATGTATGCATGCATACTATAAGGAACTGTGGCCAGTGTAAATTATCCTGAAGGTGCAGACAGACTGAGAATATGCAATGCAATGTGAAAGTGTGAAGGACTGACAATGATGTCTGGCTGGATAACATCATTTGTCTGGAGCACTGATGGATTTCCTTTGTGCTGCTCAGGATAAGCATCTGTGATGCCATAAATATTTTAATGTCTAGTTAAACACAAAGTGGCATCATTAATAAATATATGTTGTACTTTTTTTTTTGGGTTTTACAAATCTCTTAGTCACATTTTATTTTTTTTTGCCAAATTTTTATGTGTATGATCATAATTATGTTGGCAATATAAAAACAATGATCACAAACTGCATGGAGCATATTTGCTAAAGAACCTGTGATTGAATTGAAGTTACTGGGAATGTAACTCGGAGCTGTTATTATACTCAAGATCGATCCTTATCCTTGACGCTTCAGCCTTTCGCATTAAATTATGCAGGCTCTAAAGACTAGAAGACAAATATGATTAAAGGCTTGAAGTGGCGATGCAATTTCACTAGATACACCCGTATTAAGGCATTCAGAAGCCAATAAAGAATGCTACTTTTTTTTCTCCAAGTCATTTTTATTATCCACAAGGGGAAACTAATAATATAAAGATATTCTTTTCTTTAATTATAGGATTTCATTATGACAATTCCAGACAACCTTTAACTGATGGTTTAAAATCAGATTGTAATAAGCTAGTAATTAAGGTAATCTTGGTAACGAAAAAGGAATGGTGCCTTTATTATCCTCTTCATGTATTCTAACTGTAGGTTTCTGATAATTAAGAACGTGTAGCCTATTTATCAAATGCTAACTCCAGGTAAAACAGCATTTTTAAAGAGCAAAAGGATATATTTAAGACCGGGTCTATGTATTAAACGCATACTGTAAGGTCGGAGAAGTCACTGATTTCTCCGGCATTCCCATAGTAAACAATGGCTGTTACCAGTGGCGGCTGCAGCACAGTCCAAAATTCACATAGGGAGCCGCACAGACTGCTCGTCCAAACATTGCCGACCGGGACTCACCGGCTGTCGGTGTGGTTCCACTATTTCAATTTTGGACTACTCTGCATCCCCACCTTTGGAGACGCCACTGGCTATTACCATCCCAAAATATCTCTATGGGAACAGTGAATATTTCCAATTTGTGAAGCGCTGAAAATGTTACTAAATTACAGTGTTACCTATCTCTCCTCTTGTATATTGGTCCCCTGCCTGTTCTCTTCCTATAGGCATTTAGTGTGTGATATAAGCAGGACCAGCTAAGCACATATCTAATGTAATGAGGACTTTTTACATTTGTCTCCTTGTACTCCACCAAACACTACTGCGCCCCCTAGGAATGTTTGACCAATTTGTATTTGCAATCTGTGAACCCATGGTAGATATGACACTGAATTTATGGGAATTTAGATTTAAAAACAACTAAAGCCGCGTATCTAATACAAGGTTAAATGAATGATAATTACATAGTAATCGTTCATTATATTGTGCAGTTGACATTTAGCCCACACTGAACGATATATCATTCAGTGCCGGCACCCTCCCTCATTCCAGAACCTGCACAACCTGACGATATTGTGAGGTTGGACAGCAGGTTCGGGCGATGAGCGACGGCATTAACGACCAGCGGGAGCGCACATCTCCGGTCGTTCACGGCATATCCACTGCACAATATTGCGGACGATTAAATGATAACGATGTCGTTATCGTTACAATCATTCATTTTATCATGTAGTGGATGCGCGCTTAAACCTTTATATTTATTTTACTTTTAAGTTATTGGTTTGTAAAAAATTTAACAAGCTGGACTTATGCACTTTGGCCCTCATTCAGAGCCGTTCGCTATTTGCGTTCGTTCGTTCAAAAACAAGGGGTGGCTATGCAAATGATCCGTTCGCAGATTGCAGTCTGTTCACACCTCTAAGTCTGAACGAGCGAGCAAAACATACGCTCGTTTATTTAATAAAAACGCCCCCTGGCCGCTCGCACCATACGTCATGTCCGCTATTTATTAGATTAATCGAGTACATCGAACAGGATATGAACTGCTCGCTATTCTTGTGGTTGGTTTTTTCAACCGCTATTTTGCGAGCAGTTCTGAGTAAAAAAAAAACAAGTGACGTGGTCATTGACGCTGCTGTATTAATTATGCACACCCATAAAACGCCCGTTTTGACCTTTAAGCACGCCTGCGATCGGATCTCCACTCCCCGTTTTCAAGCACCTTCCCCTGTTACCACCCACATACGCCTCATTCTGTCACTCAAAATAGCAGGCACTCGCTATATTGCGTACAAATGATTTTCGGCCGCACTGACTGGTTCGCGCATGCGTACTAAAAACCGTACGCATGCGCAGATGTGCGAACATCGCTCGGAACGAGCGTACTGCCGCTAGCGAGTGGCTCTGAATGAGGGCCTTTGTTTCCAATGAAGCATTTTTTTAAACACCTGACACTGCTGTCTTCATGAATGGCATGATTCTGGCATAATTAGATGCAAAGAAGATATGAGTACCAGTGAAATCACTGTGTGCAAGTAAACCTGGGGTTAATGGATGCTGAATCTGTTTTATTGTCACCCAATGTTTATAAAGAGAAGTTGAACAAATACTTATTTTTATTGCATTTAGACAGAGGCCCTGATTCAGAGCTGGACACTCTGACAGAGCGCTCGCTCTGAATCAGGGCCGTCCCTCTTAATTTTTAGAGCGGCCTCCCGGCCGCTCGTATAGCTGTGGGTGACCACGTACAGCTATAGCGAGCGGCCAGGAAGATGGTCGCGATGATCTTGTGGTAGGGTCTCGTTGCCGCATGCCCTAGACTGCTTTCGGCTCTATCCGGGTCACGCGCACGACGAGGCCGCCTCCGTCGTACGTATGCGCACTGGGCCAACATCGACCCGCTTGCGAACGCTCAGCACTCGCGAGCGGGTCTGAATCAGGCCCAGAGACCGTTTATTGTACAGACCAAAAATGCAGTATGATTTGCTATTCCTTTGTGGTCACTACAAGGGCATTACATATTCATACTGGGTAACATAATGAATCACAACAGTACTTTTTTATAATCCATGTTTGAGGACATCTCTATACAGAAAGGAAATATTTTATTTTTCAAAAGAATCAATAATGATATTTCATAAGCTAGTGTGAAGGTTTATTGTAATTACTATTGTATCTCTGTGAGATCGTGTCCTACTTATAGAATTCTGAATAGAATTGTGTTTTTAACAAAAGGAGGTAAAAGTCAGTCATAAAACCAACTAGTTGGCACACTCTTCTTTCAGCGACATCACAGTGAATGGGTTGTTTGGGAAAGAAATTAATATTTTAAAAATACTAACACATTCTAAAATAATAAGTTCTTGGGGTTGATTCTGCCACTTTAGTCCAATTTCAAGCCTTTCCTTAGGCAGCAGAATTACAGTATGTACAGAATATGTGTGTATGTTTCTGTTTTTAGTCTTATTTATTTGAAGAACCTGTTTTACAAAAGTTTTCATTAAGGATTGTGACTTTTTTGATAATCTAATGCTCCATTTTAGTAACATCTGTCTTTGTGTTATTAACAAAATGATGTGGCCGGTTGTTATAATGTTACATTTAAGGAAGATGATAATGTTTGGGTTTACACTTTACAGTAATTATGATTCATTTATTTTGAGATGAATCAGTGAGTAACTTTTGCACAGTCTGGAATGTGTAACAAAATTTTAGTGGTGTTAGAATTAGGTAGTTGATAGTGAGTGTGAGATATTCTTTTGGGGATTTTAATCATTTTAGGCAGACTGTTTAGTTTTATTTTACCCACCTCAACAAGGGGCATCAAGAGCTCTGACATGTCCTGGTACTGGGCATGCATGGCCAAATCTAGGAAGCGTGGCCCCCTCCACAAAACAGCTGTCATGAAATAGTGTACAGTGCTGTCTGCTCGACACAGGGGTGTCTCCATGGGGAGGGGCGGTCCAGGGGAACACCTATAACAATTCTTCTCTCTGCCCACAATCGCAGCGGCCACGTCTATATAGCAGCACAGCTGCATTAGTACATCAGGCATTGAGAGGAGACTATTTCTGCTCAGCGGCAGCAGTCTACTCTCTCTCACTGCCCAGTATGCCACTGCACTACTATACAGCCACGGTCGCAGCGGTAGTGGGCAGAGAGGAGAATTTTTCAGGTAGGGGCGATCGCTGACCCATCCCCCTCCATCCGGCTCGAGTTTGGGTAAGTAGTACCCACACCCCCTCTCTCTCGGTGACCCTGTTCTCGATTACAGGGCACACCTTCTCAAATGAGTGTTGTCATGACACCTCACATCACTGTTTTGTGTTAATTGGTTGACCCTGCTTCTTCATATCTAAAGCTACGTAAACACTTACCGATATTTTGAAAGATTGAACGATAACATAATCATTCACAATATCGGCAAGTGTGTATGCTAAAAACGACCAGCGATGCGCGCTCCTGCTGGTCGTTTACGATATCCCCAGTCGGCTATACAAGTATCCCCATCTTTGGGATATCGTGAGCGTTGCCTTCGGCTTGTCTCACATTATAACACTGCCTCTGTTATATTGTGACCAGCTCTCACAGATTTCTACAACACCAGAAAACTTTTATCCTCAAATACCATGTGCTACTTAAACATTCTGATGGCATGCTACATGTGGTCTTATTTCGTACACTTGAACTCTGGGTACCAATGGACAAGCAGGAGATGAATAATAATAATAAAAAAGTTGCTCAGAGCATAGTTTGATGGCCCTTAACAATATCTTCCCTTTTTAAACTACACATCAAGAAATATATATAATATATTCGATACAATATATACAGATGTGTCCTCATACACTATTGCTGCAGTTACGCCAAGCAACCCTTCTCGGCACGCCAGGTCCAGTGTTACTTGGCATCGTCCTGATCGTTTTTTTTATACATATTTTTAACCTGAAAATGTTTTCGAGTCACAATTGGATGCGACAAAACAGCTTCATGAGGCTGCACTGATAAAGTTTATATGCTACTCTTGAATATCTGTGTGCGACTGAGTCTGAATCTGTATACGAAGCACAGTAGATGTGTGTGCGTGTGTATATATTAGGGGTGTGCACCGGCCACTTTTCGTGTTTTGTGTTTTGGTTTTGGATCTGGATCTTTCTTCGTGTTTTGGATCTGGATTGGTTTTGCCAAAACCACCCTTGCGTGTTTTGGGTTCTGGGTTTTGTGTTTTGGATCTGTATTTTTTTGAAAAAAAGCATAAAAACAGCTAAAATCACAGAATTTGTAGGTTTTTCTGCTCCTATGCTATTATTAACCTCAATAACCTTAATTTCCACTCATTTCCAGTCTATTCTGAATACCTCACACCTCACAATAGTGTTTTTATGTCCAAAAGGTTGCACCGAGGTAGCTGGATGACTATGCTAAGCGACACAAGTGGGCGGCACAAACACGTGACCCATCTAGGCGTGAAACTGCAGTGGCAGACAGGATGGCATTGAAAAACTAGGCCCCAAACTGTACATAATGCAAAGAAAAAAAAGAGGTGCAAGATGGAATTGTCCTTGGGCCCTCCCACCCACCCTTATGTTGTATAAACAGGACATGCACACTTTAACAAACCAATCATTTCAGCGCCAGGGTCTGCCACACAACTGTGGCTGAAATGATTGGTTCGTTTGGGCCCCCACAACACAAGCTGGCAATTTATCTGTCCCTGCACAAACTGGCTCTACGGAGGCAAGATGTCATCCTCATCCTCCTCATCCACCGATTCCTCACCCTCTTCAGTGTGTACATCCTCATCCTCACAGAGTATTAATTCGTCCCTGCTGGAACCACAGGTCCCTCTGTACGTTCTGGAGGCTGGTCTCCCTGGAAGAGTTGATAATTCATTTTATGAACATCATCTTCTCCACATTTTGTGGAAGCAACATCCTACGCCTTTCGCTGACAAGGTTCCCGGCTGCACTAAACACTCTTTCGGAGTACACACTGGAGGGGGGGCAACTCAGGTAAAATAGAGCCAGTTTGTACAGGGACCTCCAAATTGCTTCTTTTTCCTGCCAGTACAGGTACGGACTGTCTGACATGCCTACTTGGATGCTGTCACCGATGTAATCCTTTAACAGACAGACGCACGCTTGTCGCTGCTGCTTTGAGGATTCAAGTGCGGCTACAGCCCACACAATTCACAAAGACAGAAAAAAAAAAGAATATTTTTATTGTTTGTGGAGCACACTTTGAGGGTTACACCACCCTTTAACAGACAGACGCACGCTTGTCGCTGCTGCTTTGAGGATGCAAGTGCGGCTACAGCCCACACAATTCACAAAGACAGAAAAAAGAAGAAGAATATTTTAATTGTTTGTGTAGAACACTTTGAGGTGTCACCACCCTTTAACAGACAGACGCACGCTTGTCGCTGCTGCTTTAAGGATGCAGGTGCGGCTACAGCCCACACATTTCACAAAGACCGAAAAAAAAAGAACAATATTTTAATTGTTTGTGTAGAACACTTTGAGGGTGTCACCACCCTTTAACAGACAGACGCACGCTTGTCGCTGCTGCTTTAAGGATGCAGGTGCGGCTACAGCCCACACAATTCACATAGACAGAAAAAAGAAGAATATTTTTATTGTTTGTGTAGCACACTTTGAGGGTGTCACCACCCTTTAACAGACAGACGCACGCTTGTCGCTGCTGCTTTAAGGATGCAGGTGCGGCTACATCGCACACAAGTCACAAACACATTAAAAAAATAGTTTTTTATTTTTTGGAGCACTTTGAGAGTTACACCACCCTTTAACAGACAGACGCACGCTTGTCGCTGCTGCTTTAAGGATGCAGGTGCGGCTACAGCCCACACATTTCACAAAGACCAAAAAAAAAAGAACAATATTTTAATTGTTTGTGTAGCACACTTTGAGGGTGTCACCACCCTTTAACAGACAGACGCACGCTTGTCGCTGCTGCTTTAAGGATGCAGGTGCGGCTACAGCCCACACAATTCACAAAGACAGAAAAAAAAAGAACAATATTTTAATTGTTTGTGTAGCACACTTTGAGGGTGTCACCACCCTTTAACAGACAGACGCACGCTTGTCGCTGCTGCTTTAAGGATGCAGGTGCGGCTACAGCCCACACATTTCACAAAGACCAAAAAAAAAAGAACAATATTTTAATTGTTTGTGTAGCACACTTTGAGGGTGTCACCACCCTTTAACAGACAGACGCACGCTTGTCGCTGCTGCTTTAAGGATGCAGGTGCGGCTACAGCCCACACAATTCACAAAGACAGAAAAAAAAAGAACAATATTTTAATTGTTTGTGTAGCACACTTTGAGGGTGTCACCACCCTTTAACAGACAGACGCACGCTTGTCGCTGCTGCTTTAAGGATGCAGGTGCGGCTACAGCTCACACAATTCACAAAGACAGAAAAAAAAAGAACAATATTTTAATTGTTTGTGTAGCACACTTTGAGGGTGTCACCACCCTTTAACAGACAGACGCACGCTTGTCGCTGCTGCTTTGAGGATGCAGGTGGAATCTAGACGGGATTTGGAACCGAGGACACACTACCTCCATCAATTGTCTAAATCCCACTGCACTAATGTCGGATACCGGACGCACGTCTAACACCAACATAGCAGTCAAGGCCTCAGTTATACGTTTTGCTTCAGGATGACTGCTGTCGTACTTCATCCTCATCGCTAGGGACTGTTGGAGGGTCAATTGTTTAGTAAAAGTAGTGATGTTCCTACTTCCTCTCTGGGATGATGAACAACTCCCAGCAGCAGCAACAGCACTAGGAGGAAGTGGTTCTTGATCTTTCCCTATTTTATTTTTATCGGAGAAAGTTTGGTCCTCCATTTATGTTATATTGATATATATACGTGCGGCTAAAGCGCACACAAACACAGAAAATATTATTTTATTTTTGCTGGAGAGTAGTGCACTTTGTGGGTTACACCACCCTTTAAGAAATGAGCCAGCCGGCTCTTTACTTATGGGACACAGGCGCACGCTTGGCGCTGCTCCTTTGTTGATGCACGTGCAGCCACAGTGCACACAATTCACAAACACAGAAAATAATTTTTTTTTTGGTTTGGACTGGAGTGTACTTTCGGGGGTTACAGCACCCTTAACGGTCAAGCCAGCCGGCCCTTTACTTATGACACAGGCGCACGCTTGGCACTACTTTGTTGATGCACGTGCGGCTACTGCGCACACAATTCACAAACACAGAAAATAATTTTTTTTTTGGTTTGGACTGGAGTGTACTTTCGGGGGTTACAGCACCCTTAACGGTCAAGCCAGCCGGCCCTTTACTTATGACACAGGCGCACGCTTGGCACTACTTTGTTGGTGCACGTGCGGCTACTGCGCACACAATTCACAAACACAGAAAATAATTTTTTTTTTGGTTTGGACTGGAGTGTACTTTCGGGGGTTACAGCACCCTTAACGGTCAAGCCAGCCGGCCCTTTACTTATGACACAGGCGCACGCTTGGCACTACTTTGTTGATGCACGTGCGGCTACTGCGCACACAATTCACAAACACAGAAAATAATTTTTTTTTTGGTTTGGACTGGAGTGTACTTTCGGGGGTTACAGCACCCTTAACGGTCAAGCCAGCCGGCCCTTTACTTATGACACAGGCGCACGCTTGGCACTACTTTGTTGATGCACGTGCGGCTACTGCGCACACAATTCACAAACACAGAAAATAATTTTTTTTTTGGTTTGGACTGGAGTGTACTTTCGGGGGTTACAGCACCCTTAACGGTCAAGCCAGCCGGCCCTTTACTTATGACACAGGCGCACGCTTGGCACTACTTTGTTGATGCACGTGCGGCTACTGCGCACACAATTCACAAACACAGAAAATAATTTTTTTTTTGGTTTGGACTGGAGTGTACTTTCGGGGGTTACAGCACCCTTAACGGTCAAGCCAGCCGGCCCTTTACTTATGACACAGGCGCACGCTTGGCACTACTTTGTTGATGCACGTGCGGCTACTGCGCACACAATTCACAAACACAGAAAATAATTTTTTTTTTGGTTTGGACTGGAGTGTACTTTCGGGGGTTACAGCACCCTTAACGGTCAAGCCAGCCGGCCCTTTACTTATGACACAGGCGCACGCTTGGCACTACTTTGTTGATGCACGTGCGGCTACTGTGCACACAATTCACAAACACAGAAAATAATTTTTTTTTTGGTTTGGACTGGAGTGTACTTTCGGGGGTTACAGCACCCTTAACGGTCAAGCCAGCCGGCCCTTTACTTATGACACAGGCGCACGCTTGGCACTACTTTGTTGATGCACGTGCGGCTACTGCGCACACAATTCACAAACACAGAAAATAATTTTTTTTTTGGTTTGGACTGGAGTGTACTTTCGGGGGTTACAGCACCCTTAACGGTCAAGCCAGCCGGCCCTTTACTTATGACACAGGCGCACGCTTGGCACTACTTTGTTGATGCACGTGCGGCTACTGCGCACACAATTCACAAACACAGAAAATAATTTTTTTTTTGGTTTGGACTGGAGTGTACTTTCGGGGGTTACAGCACCCTTAACGGTCAAGCCAGCCGGCCCTTTACTTATGACACAGGCGCACGCTTGGCACTACTTTGTTGATGCACGTGCGGCTACTGCGCACACAAATCACAAACACAGAAAATAATTTTTTTTTTGGTTTGGACTGGAGTGTACTTTCGGGGGTTACAGCACCCTTAACGGTCAAGCCAGCCGGCCCTTTACTTATGACACAGGCGCACGCTTGGCACTACTTTGTTGATGCACGTGCGGCTACTGCGCACACAATTCACAAACACAGAAAATATATTATTTTTTTAGCACTTGGGGGGAGCACCCCTGATGGACAGAGCACCCCCTGGACAACACTACAGCACCTCTTTAGGACTGGGACACTGCACAGGACTTTGGAGTGGACACAGCCCCTATGGAGAACTGACTGCACAACACAGTCCAGCCAGCCCCTATGGACTTTGAAGTAGTGGACACAGCCCCTATTAACAACAGCAGCACAGCACAACACAGCCAGCCCCTATGGACTTTGAAGTAGTGGACAACAGCAGCACTACACTACACTACACTACACAGCCCTAACTCCCACCCTCCCTCTTCACTGTCCACAGCCGAGTGAGAAAATGGCGCCGACGTGGGTACCTTATATAGGATCCAAAACCCGCGAGACTCGGAAGGCGGGATGATGACGTTTTGCCTCGATTTCAGATCCGAGTCAGGCGGGAAAAGTCGAGCCTGATTCGGATCGGACTCGGATCGGGGGGGCTCAGGGGGGTTCGGATTTCAGAAATCCGAACCCGCTCACCCCTAGTATATATATATATATATATTACGACGTTTCGAGGTGCGTAACCTCGTCCTCAGGTGAAGTGTACAGTATACATATTTTAGCAAAGGCACACAGGCAACGAGACATTTATACTGAGTGCCGGTACTAAACTATTTTATATATGTACACACACACACACACTGAAGTAGCAAAAGTCATCATGGGACAACCGTATGTAAAGGTAATGGTAGGTGGTGATACCATACTGTGATCTCCTGAAAATGCCCAGACCTGCATCAGTTGTAATCTGACATCTTGTGAGTCAGTTTCAATGCCGGCTACGCTGCTCATTGCAAGGTGACATGAATTATTGTAGTTCGAACGGGGCATGATAGTGGATGCCCGACTGATGGGACATTCCATTTCCGAAGTTGTGATGACATTCAACATACCTCTATTTACCGTGTCACGTGTGTACCTGGAATACTTCATGGAAGGCATTACCACCAACCGTGGACAGCACAGTGGCCAATCACGGATGCTTAATGATTGTGACCAGCAGTGTCTAACCAGAATTGTACATGGTAACAGACAAGCGACAGTGGCTCAATTTACATCCACATTCAATGCAGGAGGTACCAGACACATATCCAGCAGGTCAATGCAGCATTCTTTAGCTTCAATGGGATATGGCAGCAGAAAACACACCAGAGTGCCTCTGGTAACAGTATGACACCGGACACAGAGCTTCACCCGAGCTCGTTATGTTGCTGATTAGACCATGGAGGACTTGTAACATGTGGTGTGGTCTGATGAGTCACAATTACAGTTGTTTTGGGCTGATAGTAAGGTTTGGGTGAAGTGCAGACCCCATGAGGGCATGGACCACAGTATTCAACAAGGCATTGTGCAGGCTGGCAGTGGTTCCATAATGGTGTGGGGTGTGTTCACGTGGCATGGGTTGTGTCTACTTGTCTGCCTGGACATCATTGACAGGTCACCGCTACATTGCATTGATTGATGAAAATTTGCAGCCCTTCATGGATTTCATGTACACCCACAACGAGTATTCCAGCAGGATAATGCACTGTGTCATTGGTCCCAAGTTGTCCAGAATTTATTCAAGGAGCATTCTGGAAAGTTCAGACGAATTGTGTGGCCACCACATTCATCCGACATGAACCCAATCGAGCATTTATGGAACCTGGTGGAGAAGTCCATTCGCACCCAAGATCCTGCACGTACATATATATATTGGGATTGTGGGAAGCTATCCATATATATGAAATACAAGGATGGAAAAGGACATGCGCATAATAGATCAGTAAATAAACAATTGTGTTGAGCAACCTGCTACAAATATCAAATATTCTGGGTACCGTACATACGCTTGTTAGAAAAAAAAAAAATATCAACAAATTCTGTCATCCAACTGTGATGCTCCACATAAAACCACTGTCACTTAGAACCATATGTTGAGTCTCCTTAGCCACAGATAATCCAAAGCGACCATACTAAAATAAAAGAAGCACTTCCATAACACAGTATGTATGTCTAAAAAATGGGAACATTTATTTACACAATCCACACTACAGGAAAATAAGAATGTACAAAATATAATGGGTGCTTATCTGGAGGTGGCAGAGATGAAGTCCATCCAATTGTGTTCAGAGTGACTAATACCAGTGGAGGGTGATGGAGGTGGGCAGTCGATTACAGGCAGTGTGTGTGTGTGTGTATATGTATATATAATAATAAAAAAAAAAATATATATATATATATATATATATATATATATATATAATATATATATACATATATACAGTACCAGTCAAAAGTTTGGACACACCTTCTCATTCAATGGTTTCCGTTTATTTAAATTATTTCCAACATAGTAGATTAATACTGAAGACACCAAAACTATGAAAGAACACATATGGAATTATGTTGTAAACCAAAAAGTGTTAAACAAATCAAAATATGTTTTATATTTTAGATTCCTCAAAGTAACCCCCTTTTGCTCACCAACAGTGTCACCAGCAAAGCACCCCCACACCATCACAGCTCCTCCTCCATGCTTCACAGTGGGAACCACACATGCAGAAACCATCCTCTCACCTTCTCTGCATCTAAGGGCAAACAAAGGGCTCTATTTATTAACATTATTTTTACTAAAATAAAGTGAAAAAGGGTGTTTCACACCCTTTTCACATTTTTTTAGTATCACCTATAGTTATTACAGGGCAATTGGAGTAGAATACGTAAAATTCTACTCCAACCCCTAAGTATCACTTATTTTTAGTAAGCAGATCGCATTTCCCATAATTGTAATGGGAAATGTGATCTGACCAAAGTTACTAAAAATAAATTGTAAAAAAATATCGGGTAAAGCCCTGTGATAATAACGCCACCTGGAGGGGAAGTAAAAAAATTTTTTGACAGACTCCAGGGACCGGTGATCGGGCCTCCGGTGATGTCTCCCCTCCGGTCAGCTGGCCTCCCATAGTGCACTGCGGCCCGGTCATCAGGTGATCGGGTCCCAGTGCAGTATGGGAGATCACCTGATCGGAGGCATGGAGGACATCACCGGAGGCCCGGAACATGCAGGTAAGTGTAATTAAGGGAGAGGGGGTCGCGGAGGGTCCGCAATCGCGGGGGGTAGCAGCGGCGGCCGGCGCATGTGCGGGCACTTTGTCATGGTATTTTTTGCGAAAATACAGTGACTAGTGTGCGGAGGGGATTGCAGGGACAGAGCTTTATCGCAAGCTCTGTCCCTGCAAGGGATTTGTAGTAAATCCCTGTGATATTGCCTGAATTTGCAATGCGAATTCAGTTGATAATATCACACTACATTCTGCATTCAATATGCAGATTGTAGTAAATAGAGCCCAAAGACACTGCGGTTGGAACCAAAAATCTCAGATTTGGACTCATCAGACCAAAGTACAGATTTCCACTGGTCTAATGTCCATTCCTTGTGTTTGTTGGCCCAAACAATTCTCTTCTTCTTGTTGTTCATCCTCAGTAGTGGCTTCTTCGCAGCAATGTGACCATGAAGGCCTGATTCACGCAGTCTCCTCTGAACAGTTGATGTTGAGATTTGTCTGCTACTTGAACTCTATTAAGACTTTATGTGGTCTCTAATCTGAGGTACTGTTAAGTAGCGATTTCTGAGTCTGGTAATTCTAACGATCTTATCTTGGTCTTCCTTTCCTGGGGCGGTCCTCATGAGAGCCAATTTCATCATAGCTTTTGATGGTTTTTACAACTGCACTTGAGGATACAGTCAAAGTTCTTCAAATTTTCTGAATCGACTGACCTTAATGTCTTAAAGTAATGATGGACTGTCGTTTATCTTTACTGAGTTGAGTTGTTGGTGCCATAGTATGGATTACAAAAGTAGTCAAATAGTGGTGTCCACTGTGTACTAACCCTACCTCTGCACCGATGGTCTCAAACACATTAAGAAGGCAAGTAATTCCACAGATTGACTCTTGACAAGGCACACCTGTTAATTTAAAACCATTCCAAGAGACTACCTCATGAAGCTGAGTGAGAGAATGCCAAGAGTGTACAAAGCTGTAATCCAAGCAAAAGGGGGCTACTTTGAGGAATCTAAAATATACAACATATTTTGATTTGTTTAACACTTTTCTTGTTTACAACATAATTTCATGTGTGTACTTTCATAGTTTTGACATCTTCAGTATTAATCTACTATGTTGAAAATTATTTAAATAACAAAAACCATTGAATGAGATCTCTCTCTCTCTCTATCGTAATTAAAAAAGTTATTTCCTTTATTCACATCATAGGTACAGACAGCTTCGACGTTTCAGTCCACTTTTGGACTTTTATCAAGATACATAAACAGTCCCTCCACTCCACACCTGAGGTTAATTGGAGTATCAGAAAAAAGCATGCCCCCCAATCAGGGATAGCATGGCATTTATCACAATCTAAACACACATATAATACATCAAAACGACGTGTGTAATACATACTACATGTGTAATATAGTACAGTAGCACTGTATAGCCAAGATCGATACTCATATATTCGAAACCATCAAGTTTACCTCAATACGACGCTACGGTTCCTTCCCAGTGTGGGCACCAAAATTACCATAGTGTGTATGTGTTTGTGCATGTCATGGGGAATATAGATTGTAAGCTCCACTGGGGCAGGGACAGATGTGAATGATAAGATATTCTCTATAAAGTGCCACGGAATATATAAATAACTGGTAATAATAGTTATATATGAAAAACAAAAGGTGAGGACACAGCGCCTCATAGTGTAATAATATTAGAATTATCTGGAGTGTGTAATGATAATATAAATATATATATATATATATATATATATATATAATATATTAGCGATGAGCGGGTTCGGATTTCTGAAATCCGAGCCCCCCCGATCCGAGTCAGGCTAGACTTTTCCCGCCTGACTCTGATCTGAAATCGAGGCAAAACGTCATTGTCCCGCCTTCCGGATCTCGCGGGTTTTGGATTCTATAAAATGTCACCACATCGGCGCCATTTCTCACTCCGGCTGTCTACAGTGAAGAGGGAGGGTGGGAGCTAGGGCTGGCTGGGCTGTGTTGTACTGCTGTTGTACATAGGGGCTGTGTCCACTCAGTCGATAGGGGCTGTTGTGCTGCTGTTGTCCATAGGGGCTGGCTGGACTGTGTTGTGCAGTGTCCCATAAAGGCTGTAGTCCTAGAGGGGTGCTGTAGTGTTGTCCAGGGGGTGATCTGTGCATCAGGGCTGCTCCCCCAAAGTGCACTCCAAAAAAAAAATTTTTTTTTCTGTGCTTGTGAATTGTGTGCGCAGTAGCTGCACATGCATCAACATAGTAACGCCAAGCGTGCGCCTGTGTCATAAGTAAAGGGGCTCATCTGTTAAAGGGTGCTGTAACCCTCAAAGTGCACTCCAAACAAAATAAAAAATTATTTTCTGTGTTTGTGAATTGTGTGCACTGTGGCCACACGTGCATCAATAAAGTAGCGCCAAGCGTGCGCCTGTGTCATAAGTAAAGGGCCGGCTGGCTCGTCTGTTAAAGGGTGGTGTAAGCCCCCAAAGTGCACTCCAACTAAAAAAAAAAATTTTCTTCTGTGTTTGTGAATTGTGTGCACTGTACGTGCATCCTCAAAGCAGCAGCGCCAAGCGTGCGTCTGTCTGTTAAAGGGTGGTGTAACCCCGAAAGTGCGCTCCAACAAAAATATAATAATCTTTTTTTCTGTGTTTGTGTGTGAAATGTATGCGCAGTAGCTGCATCTGCATCCTCAAAGCAGCATCGACAAGCGTGCGTATGTCTGTTAAAGGGTGGTGTAACCCTCAAAGTGCGCTCCACAAAAAATAAAAAATTCTTTTTTTTCTGTCTTTGTGAATTGTGTGCACTGTAGCTGCACGTGCATCAACAAAGGAGCAGCGCCAAGCGTGCGCCTGTGTTCCATAAATAAAGAGCCGGCTGGCTCATTTCTTAAAGGGTGGTATAACCCACAAAGTGCACTAGTCTCCAACAAAAATAAAAAATTATTTTCTGTGTTTGTGTGCGCCTTAGCCGCACGTATATATCAATATAACATAAATGGAGGACCAAGCTCTCTCCGATAAAAATAAAATAGGGAAAGATCAAGAACCACTTCCTCCTAGTGCTGAAGCTGCTGCCACTAGTCATGACATAGACGATAACATGCCATCAACGTCGTCTGCCAAGGCCGATGCCCAATGTCATAGTAGAGGGCATATACAATCCCAAATGAAAAAGTTCAGGAAATGACCTAAAAAATAACATTTAAATCATCTGAGGAGAAACGTAAACTTGCCAATATGCCATTTACGACACGGAGTGGCAAGGAAAGGCTAAGGTCTTTCCCTATGTTCATGACTAGTGGTTCAGCTTCACATGACAATGGAAGCCCTCCTACCGCTAAAAAAATCAAGCGAGTTAAGCTGGCAAAAGCACAGCGAAGAACTGTGTGTTCTAAGAAGATATCACAAATCCCCAAGGAGACTCCAAGTGTGGTGGCGGTTGCGATGCCTGACCTTCCCAGCACTGGACGGGAAGAGGTGGCTCTTTCCAACATTTGCACGCCCTCTGCAAGTGCTGAAAGGAGCACTCACAGTCCACTTGCTGATATGCAAATTGAAGATGTCACTGTTGAAGTAAAACAGGATGAGGATACTAGTGTAGCTGGCGCTGAGGAGGAAGTTGGCGAGGAGGATTCTGATGGTGATGTGGTTTGTTTAAATCAGGCTCCGGGGGAGACAGTTGTTGTCCGTGGGATGAAAAAGCCCATCACGGTCATGCCTGGGCAGAAGACCAAACATTCCACCTCTTTGGTCTGGCAATATTTCTATCCAAATCCGGACAACAACTGTCTTGCCATATGTACCATATGTAAAGGTAAAATAAGTATGGGTAGGGACGTTAACCACCTGCAGCGCGTTCATAAAAAGTTACTGTCAAGTTCAGAAACTTTGGCTAAGACCGTAAGCAGTCCAGGGACACCTAAATCCCTTTGTCCTGTTGTATCCAAGCACCTGCAAACCACACCGTCAACATCCTCCTCGTCAATTTCCTTCTTAGTCAGGGTCGGAAGTAGTCCTGCAGGCCATGTCCCTGGCATGACTGACTCTCCTATCCGGGATTCCTCCGGAGGATCCTGCATTGCTACGCCTACTGCTGCCGCTGCTGCTGTTGCTGCTGGGAGTCGTTCATCATCCCAAAGAGGAAGTAGGAACACCACTACTTTTACTAAACAATTGACCCTCCAACAGTCATTAGCGAGGAGGATGAAGTACGACAGCAGTCATCCTGAAGCAAAACGTATAACTGAGGCCTTGACTGCTATGTTGGTGTTAGACGTGCATCCGGTAGCCGCCATTAGTGCAGTGGGATTTAGACAATTGATGGAGGTAGTGTATCCCCAGTTCTAAATCCCGTCTAGATTCCAATTCACTAGGCAGGCGAATCCGAGACTGTACAGAAACGTCAGAAAAAGTGTCCTCAGTGTCCTGAAAAATGCAGTTGTACCCAATGTCCACTTAGCCACGGACATGTGGACAAGTGGAACAGGGCAGACTAAGGACTATATGACTGTGACAGCCCACTGGGTAGCTGTATCACCTTACACAGCAACAACAGCAGCGTCACCAGTAGCAGCATCTCAGAAACGCCAGCTCGTTCCAAGGCAGGCTACACTGTGTATCACCAGTTTCAGTAAGACGCACATCACTGACAACCTCTTAGAGAAACTGAGGGAAATCATCGCCCAGTGGCTTACCCCACTTAGACTCTCCTGGGGATTTGTGATATCTGACAACGCCACCAATATTGTGCGGGTATTACATCTGGGCAAATTCAAGCACGTCCCATGTTTTGCTCACACAATAAATTTGGTGGTGCAGAATTTTCTGTAAAGCGACAGGCGTGCAGGAGACGCTTTGGGTGGCTCAAAAAATTTCTGGCCACTTTCGCCATTCAGCATCTGCGTGCCGAAGACTGGAGCGCCAGCAAACACTCTCTTGAACCTGCCCCGCCATCATCTGAAGCAAGAGGTTGTGACGCAGTGGAATTCAACCCTCTATATGCTTCAGAGGATGGAGGAGCAGCAAAAGGCCATTCAAGCCTATACATCCACCTATGACATAGGTAAAGGAGGTATGCACCTGACTCAAGTGCAGTAGAAAATGATTTCCGTGTTGTGCAAGGTTCTCCAGCCCTTGGAACTTGCCACACGTGAAGTCAGTTCAGACACTGCCAGCTTGAGTCAGGTCATTCCCCTCATCAGGCTTTTGCAGAAGCAGCTGGAGAAAGTGAAGGAGGATCTAAGACGGAGCGATTCCACTCGGCATGTGGGACTTGTGGATGAAGCCCTTCATTCGCTTTGCCCGGATTCCAGGGTGGTCAATCTGTTGAAATCAGACCACTACATTTTGGCCACCGTGCTCGATCCTAGGTTTAAAGCCTATGTGGTGTCTCTCTTTCCGGCCGACACAAGCCTGCAGAGGTGCAAAGACCTGCTGGTGAACACACTGTCAGCTGAAGCGGAACGTGACACGTCAACAGCTCCTTCTTCATTTTCTCCCGCAACTGGGCCTGCCAGGAAAAAACTTAGGTATCCTAAGCACCCCGCTGGCGGTGATGCAGGGCAGGCAGGACCAAGTTTGGACATCTGGTCCGGACTGAAGGACCTGGCAACAATTTCTGACATATGATACTGTCACCATTGACAGAATGGTGGAGGATTACATCGGTGACAGCATCCAAGTAGGCATGTCAGAAAGTCCGTACCTATACTGGCAGGAAAAAGAGGCAATTTGGAGGACCCTGTACAAACTGGCTCTATTTTAACTGAGTTGCCCCCCCTCCAGTGTGTACTTCGAAAGAGTGTTTAGTGCAGCCGGGAACCTTGTCAGCGAAAGGCGTAGGAGGTTGCTTCCACAAAATGTGGAGAAGATGATGTTCATAAAAATTAATTATCAACTCTTCCAGGGAGACCAGCCTCCAGAACGTACAGAGGGACCTGTGGTGGTGGATTCCAGCGGGGACAAATTAATACTCTGTGAGGATGAGGATGTACACAACACTGAAGAGGGTGAAGAATCGTAGATAAGGATGATGAGGACGACATCTTGCCTCCGTAGAGCCAGTTTGTGCAGGGACAGATTAATTGCCAGATTGTTTTGTGGGGGCCCAAACGAACCAATCATTTCAGCCACAGTCGTGTGGCAGACCCTGGCGCTGAAATGATTGGTTTGTTAAAGTGTGCATGTCCTGTTTATACAACATAAGGGTGGGTAGGAGGGCCCAAGGACAATTCCATCTTGCACCTCTTTTTTTTTTTCTTTGCATTATGTACTGTTTGGGGCCTAGTTTTTCAAACTGCCATCCTGTCTGCCACTGCAGTGTCACTCCTAGATGGGCCACGTGTTTGTGCCACCCACTCGTGTTGCTTAGCATAGTCATCCAGCTACCTCGGTGCAACCTTTTGGACATAAAAACACTATTGTGAGGTGTGAGGTGTTCAGAATAGACTGGAAATGAGTGGAAATTAAGGTTATTGAGGTTAATAATAGCATAGGAGCAGAAAAACCCACAAATTCTGTGATTTTAGCTGTTTTTATGCTTTTTTTCAAAAAAAATACAGATCCAAAACACAAAACCCAGAACCCAAAACACGGAAGGGTGGTTTTGGCAAAACCAGTCCAGATCCAAAACAAGAAGAAAGATCCAGATCCAAAACCAAAACACAAAACACGAAAAGTGGCCGGTGCACACCCTTAATATATATCTGAACTAAAAAGCGGTATGGGACCTTGACAGGCAAACACTATAAAATGTCATCATATAAAGTGGAGTCATTTACAGTATATATCATCATTACACGCTCCACTTAATTCTAGTATTATTACACTATGAGGTGCTGTGTTCTCAACTTTTGTTTTTCATAATCGTTTGGGACCTTACAACAACGGTCCTCTTGGAGAACATCCAGCTGCCACTCTGGTTATGGAAAGTGTATTTGTGGACGAATTTTCTTGTATATCCTCTGCACATTCAGAAAAACTCTGGGTGTAGCGCTGCATTTTGTACCAATTATTGTATACTGTATATGTAGGCTGATAAAAATGATGTCACCACATTTTAATGTATTGACGCAGGACATTGAGGGGGCCTACACGATACTAGGTATATATCCCATGACTTTTGGGACTTTTGATCCGGACCTAACGTGCACAAGTACAGCTAAATTTAAAAAAAAAAAAAACCTTTAAAGCTGCGTACACACTTACATACCACACTTGTATTCACTACCTTTGAGAAAAGAGCAATTATTGCAGAAACGCATCAGAAACCACCTGTGTTACTTTGCTTTCCTGATAGTGGAGCGATTCAGCAGCACCCAACTTTCTACATTTCTCGTAGGGAGCTTTACAGCAAAGGACTTAGTTTTCTGTGGCAGTGCATTTGTGCACCACTGGACCATAGACACCGGAGGGAAAGTGACTCTTTCTAAGACATTGGCTGCTTATTTCCTGTGGAACAGGGCACTAATCCTGCACATTTTCGATGGGATTCCCTTAATTATGGTTCCAAATAGAAGGCAAACAGCTTGTTCACATTGTAACAACACTCCTAATATGATCATTCCACTGGTCAACCAATCAACAGAGTTTTTACAAACTACACATGAATCTTTTGTTTCCAACAGTCTGTGGAAGTGAGTTGGTAATTTATAAACCACTGTACACCCTTCCCATCTTATACAAGTTGGGTGTATGGAGTGATTGTAGGGAAAAATGGTATTCTATAGATAGCCTTTCATTTTTATCAGCAGTATTAGTTTTTACCTGAGCTGTCTTGCACGACTTTGGCTGAAATAAATAAGGCATTGGTGATGGTCCTTATATTTTGTGTTCCAAACCATCTTAAAGGCCATTCTATCACAGTGTATAAAACACTTGGTGCTAAAGAACAGGAGTGTGAACACCTCCTTGTCTGTGCCGTATCTCACCTTACATAAGGCTAGCCATAATGAAAAGGTCATGTTTGCATAAACAGATATGCCGATATTCTATTTCAGTCTTTTTTTCCTTTAGTTCTCTGCCTCGCTCATTTCCTCCACTGATCTTTATATGTTATGCATCTTTCCCCTAAGGTTTATATAAGTATTGGACAGAACACAATGCTTCGATAGACTAACGAGCTCCAAATTGGAAAAATGTCTGTGCTTTGTGTCTCAGCCTTGGCAGACTCACATTCAAACAAAAGGCTCCTGGTGGCTCCTGGTCTTTATCTTGTTGAGCCTCAGTAAAATGGTAATTTAAATCAGACTTTTCCACAATGCTTTGTTTCTTCTTCATTTTCAATACATTGCTCATCATTGAAGTGTAATTTTTTTGAGGAAATTCTGCTCCACATCTACCTTCCTCCATTTACTTATTCTCCCAAATGCTGCATACAGGCTACTAAACCAATACAAATCCTTTTTAATTCAATATTTTTAAGCAATATACAGCTGTTTATAACCACTGCAATTGTCTTTTAAACACCTACATCCAATTGTTACTTCAACGGTTCTATATTCACTGTCTATTCTTTGTTTAGATCTGCACTGCATAATTTTGTCATGCTTGACAAAATAAGGAACTCAAGCCTGAAAGAACAGGGAACTGAGCTTGTCTGTTAGAATTTTAGACATTGTTACAGACATTTGACCAACTTCAAAGATTTCCATCCCACTGAGAATATAGCCTTATACTCCTGCAATCACAGCCCACAGCTAGTAGTCTAAGCTGACACTGCATATTTACCTCCTTTAACTGTTTACCTTGATACAGTGAATAACCAATCGTTTTAAATTATACACTTTTACATTACAATTAGTTCTACTATAGAATGTATTTTATTTTGTCCTTTTATATTGCCCATGAACCAAACATTCAGAAATATGTAGGCATGGTATTATACAACAATATGAGCATGAAGAGTAAATAAATGACATAAAATAGACATGCTATACGTGTAGAAGCTTTTTTTCTTACCATTGAATTATCTCATAAGTAAAATGTTTGTGGGGAACCTTATTTGTATTATGGAACAATATACACCCAGTTTTCCTCTCGATACATATGTGTCCACATACATCTTGCCTCCGTGCACTACAAGTCGTGTTAAACATAACGCAGGAATGCTGTGCAACTTGCTAGCACCAAGTGTCTTTTCGTGCGACTTTTTACCTTCAAATGTGTCTTTTTCACAAAGCAATGTAAATAGGATGCTTCTGCTGATTAAAATTCTATGCAGCATACCTATGTTCTGTGTGCAACTGTGGGTGTATCTGCATGTGAAATACTACCTCACATCGCTTTGTGAGTAAGATGCATCTGATGGTAGAAAGTCGCACGAAAAGGCACTTAGCGCTACTGAGTTACTCCATGGCATGGCGCGACTAGAAGGGCTGTTTAACGTGCAAGGAAGTAAGATGTATGTGGACACCAAGGCCATAACTAGGGGGGTGCGGACGGTGCTTCCACACAGAACGCAGAAGCCCTGAAGGCGGAACCGGCCGTCCACCACAATCACTATGCCCGCTGCTATATATTAATAATGGTGCGGTGCCCAGTTGTAAAGTGCACACTCCCGTGAGTGAGGTCAGGTGATCTCTGTGAAGTAGGCGGTGCGGCATCCAGCAGTGAGCACTGACTGCACTGCAGAAGGACCCGGTCACAGTGACAGGTCCCCCGGCAGCACAGGAGGGCAGGACCTTGCGGTTTTTTAGCAGGCTTCACTCGGAGCAGCTGCTTTCCAAACAGCAGTCATGTGAACTGCCGGCATCCTTTGCATCAGCCAAAGGACATTCAGCAGGGACTGCTCAGAAATGTAATCCCTTCCACCTCTGTAATCAGTGTCACAATTGTGGAAGGGACTACATTTCCCAGCAGCCCCTGCGGAATGTCCTTTGGCTGATGCAAAGGGTGGCTGGTGTAGTCCTGGGCAGGGACCAGCTGCATGGATTCATACAAGGGCAGGTCTCTCTTCAGTGGACTCCCGTCTGGCCATCTCTCTCTTCTCCTGCATGCAGAGACTGGGCTAGGTGTGCCTAGTCCCGTAAACTCTACTAGCGCTGGCAGGGCCGGATTAAGGTCTGTGGGGGCCCCTGGGCAACAAATATGTGGGGGCCCCTATTACGTGCCCTTTATGCAGTGCACCCAGTAGTAGTGCCCCCAGGAGTGTTGCCCCTTATGCAGTGCCCCCTATGCAATGCCCCCTGTAGTTATACCCCCAGTAGTAGTGTTCCCAATAGTAATGCCCCCTGTATAAATACCCCTAGTAGTAATACCACTGTAGTTGTGCCCCCAGTAGTCATACCCCCTGTGTGTGCCCAATAGTAATGCCCTCAGTAATACTCCTGCAGTTGTGCCCCCTGTGGTAGTGACACCAGTAGTAATGCCCCCTGTGGTAGTGGCACCAGCAGTAATGCCCCCCCCGAGTAATGCCCCCAGTAGTAATGCACCCCCCCGAGTAATGCCCCCAGTAGTGTCCCCCCCCGAGTAATGCCCCCTGTAGTAATGCCCCCAGTAGTAATGTCCCCCCCAGCAGTGGAAAAGCCGCTAGCGCTAAAGAGAAAAAAAAAATCATACTTACCTTAAGCCCCGCTCCCGCTGCCTTCTGATCCGCTCGGCTGGCGCTGCTCCTCTGCACTATGGGAGAGACGCATGACGTCTCTCCCATAGTCCACTGCCTGAGCCGGAAGCCGGAGCTCACGAGTGAGCTCTAGTCTCCGGCTGCCGATGTGGGGAGGGAGCCGGGTGCCCGCTGGTTACAATCTGAGCGGGCGCCTGGTGTCTCCGTGCGGCACCGGGGTTAGGTGTCCGGAAGGAGGCGGAACTGATTCCGTCTCCTCCGGTTCACTTTAACCCCGATGGCTGGGTGTGGGGACCCTTCAGGTGTGGGGGCCCAGGGACGATCGCCCCTGTCGCCCCCCCTTTAATCCGGCCCTGAGCACTGGGTGTCTTTTTTGTGGAAACTTTGTCTCAGTCTTGATGATGAAGACACTACAACACGTCTTGAACATTATTTTTAAGAACACCTTTGTCACTGATTAAATAACAGTTGACCTGTCATCTTCTTAATTGGATTATTAAAAATCTAAAATAAAGATAAACTTTTGCTGTAAACAGTATTTAAAAAGAAAGGTAAATGCTTAACTACAGTATATATTCCTCATTAAGTAGGTGGGTAAACCAGTTAGTTAACGAAGGTTGTGTAACACTAGCTGAAAAATGCTTCTATCCATTTACGGAAATGACGGTTACAAAACCTACTGGTAGGTTAATTAATTTTAACCCAATGGTTTACATACAATTCGATGGTTTCCGTACAACACAGGCTATGAGAGACCTGCGAATTCCTAGGATCAGGGGTTAAAGTGGTCTGGAACGGGGCGGACTTGTGTTCCGTCAGTTACATTTGGAGATGGAACCAATTCCGTCTCCTCCGGCCCACCTAACCCAGGATGTCAGCCCGGCGCCGCAGGGAGATGCCAGATGCCCGCTGAGAATTTGTTACCAGCAGGTGCCCGGCTCCTTCCCCACAGAGGCAGCCGGAGGCTGGAGTTCACTCCTGAGCTCCGGCTTCCGGCTCCCACAGTGTGTACTATGGTAGAGACATCATGACATCTCTCCCATAGTTCCGAGGAGCGGGTGGCCAGATGGATAGCAGCGGTTGGACGCAGGAGCGGGGCTTAAGGTAAGTATTGTTTTTTTTGTTTAAGGGGCACTACCAATGGGGGCACTACCACTGGGGGGCATTACTACTGGGGGCACTACTACAGGGGGCTTCACCAGTGGGGGACACTACCAATGGGGGCATTACTACTGGGGGCACTGCATGCACCACTACTTTGGGCTCTGCATAAGGGGCACTACCACTGTGGGCACTGCACAAGGGGCATTAACACTACAGTGTGCATTGCATTAGGGGCACTACTGCTGTGGGCATTATGTGTAATGGGCACTACTGCTGTGGGCGCTGTATAAGGGGCACTACTACTGTTGGCATTATGTGTAATTGGCACTACTACTGTGAACTTTATGTGATCATTGATTATTCCAGGGCATTATGTACAGGTTAAAAATATAAAATAAAATAATATGCTCATTGTATAAGGAGCATTAATGTGGGCATTATGTAAAAGGCCTGTGTGTCATAGCATGAATAAGGGACACTACTATGAGGTGTAATGTGAATCAGGGGCACTACGTGAGGTGTAATGTGAATGATTGTGCTACTGTGTGGCGTAATTAGAATTGGGGATACTGTTGTGTGACCACGCCCCTTTCTTGAGACCACGCCTCTTTTTAAGAAAGTCCCTGTACTAAATAAGCGCCGGGGGCGGGGGATGAGTTTCCCCACTTCTCTAGGACCACTTTGAACACTGCCTAGGATCTGTACTGCGCATGTGCAGGTCTCGCTCTGTGAAATTGCACACAGTTCCACCAAGCCGCAGCATGATTGACATGCAATATTTGGGGGGCGGAGCTGGGGTGGCAACCAGGATCATTCTACAAAACAGGGGGGGTTTGTGACCAGACCAGGGTCTGCGTCTCCTGATGCAGACTTCCTGGCCCCGGCTGAGCAGTTCCGCCGACCATTCTGAATAATCTGAGCCTCACTCAGGTGGCCGAAGCTCCGTCTGCGTCTTAGGATGCAGCACTCGGATCTGCAATGCCGGCAGTGGTAGTCTTTTACCTTTAGATGGCTCCTGCTGCATTGCCATTTTTTTTAATCTTTGCTGCTGCGTCCATAGATATAGCGACGACATACAACTGAGAATCACCCCCCTTACACTGTAATCTCCATTAGGGCAGGGACTGATGTGAATGATTAAAACATTTTCTGTAAATTGTATTTTTGTGTGTGTCCACCTCAATAAAAATATATTCCCACATAAAAAAAACATTCAAATGCTAAGTAATATGTTTGTGCTCTAAAAATAAACCATAATAAAAATTGTTTCATAAAAACTACCATATTAGACATTTTTTATTACGAGTATATTTTGCACTAAACGTTTGTCATCTACTTTATACTTGTTATTAGACACTTTGAAAAGTGCTGTTTTCCCTTCTAGTTGTGCATTGCCTGCAAGCTTATGTTTTCACTGATGCTGATACTGTTTTCTATGCTCTCTTCTCCAGGTACTGGTTAACAAATAAAGTTCAAATCAAGAGACCGAGCACCGGCCTTCTGATGTATACGCTGGCAACACGGTTTTGTGATGAAATTCATCTTTATGGATTTTGGCCTTTCCCCAAGGATAGGTTTGGGAACCTAGTAAAATATCATTATTACGATGAGCTGAAATATAAATATTTTTCGAACGCCGGGCCGCACCGGATGCCTCTGGAATTCAAAACATTGAATTTTTTACATAACAAAGGGGCACTGAAACTAACAACTGGAATATGTGAACAGCAATAATGTTTATTGGATGCAATCCGTAAACCATCTCACTGGAGATATTGTTTTGATACTTTTGGAGCTGTGCTCTTTTTAAAGGATCATACAATGGTGGAAACCATAGAAAAACATGCTTGAAGCTTGATTTCTGCAACCAGTTGGCCTGTTAGCCGCAAGGTGCTATTAAAAAAAAGTTACTCTAAGAAGCTCCCAGTGCCGGTATTATGTATAGAAGACGCGAATGTTTAACTAGTGTTTACATGACCTAAAATGCAATCACATGAATTGGAAGAAGGACGATAAATGATCTGTGGTTTTGGAACGCGGGAAAGAGACTATGAAGTGATTGGTGGTGGTGTTTGAAGAACTTTTGGCACCTAGTTTACATTCACATTTAAAAACTTGTATTCATGTGAATTCATTTAATGCTGTAGGTCCCATCATTTTGATTGCTCTTGTATTATAAATTTGTAATTTTTCTAAACATTTTTGTAGATTAGCAAACAAATGAATGTTATGAATGGAATAGACGAAATCATTTTGATATAGAAATCTCTAGCATGGAGATTAATACACACACAAATCATTTTGTAAGATAATTTTACTGCCATTTAGTTGGGATGGGCCTTATTTTACAAAAATAATGTTGGCTCTTGCAGTGACAACTGTGGGATGGTACCTGTAATCACATGACAAACTCCACCCCACATGAGCTAAGTTAAGGTGGATCCAAAATCTACATAGTGTCCAGTGGAGGCATCCAAATTTTTGGCTAAACCAATAGTCCACCAGTACTTCTAATTACTTATCCTACGTATTCACTAGGAACTATTTACATCTGTGGACAGTGACCTATATTGTGCCTCATTTCTCAGTGGTGTCACTATTTCTAATAGATTATATTTTCGTTTAGCCTATGATATGGCTGCTTCCACAGGTCCATGTTAATGCTGAGTTCCCCACAATAATAGTTTGAGACTTGATTATACATTTCAGTATTAGATTGCAAGGCTTTGCTGGTATATTGGAAGGAATGTACTGGGGAAAAATTAAGCATTCCAAAACAGCTTGAAACCATTATTATAAGTCAGTAGTATAGTCCGAGCCTCAAAATCACCGTATTTCTACTGTAGAGAGGCAAAAATATTTGTATGTCTAGTGTGATTTAAGAAACTTTTTGTTACTAAACAGAGGTGCCCTTACTTATGGTACCAAAGATTTCAGTGATTTTATATATTATTTTTTTTTTTAAATAAATAAAACTAATGTCCACTTAGTATTGCAACGCTATGCTGCTGGATAAAAAAATGTGTTTGATATATGTGTATTCTGCTATATTATTTAATTGCTTTTTTTGAAAAGCCTTGTATTTTCTAGATTTGGTTTAAAAGCTTTTAAGGAAGGGACAGTTTATGTTTGTTATTGTGTTGGTGTGTCCTTTCCACTATTATTCAGCATTCAGTGTATCTTTAATTTAAAAATGTCTGTTAGGATTGTGCCAAAATTAACTCTGTATGGTTTTAAAATCATCCTGTAAGCCTGAATTTAATTTATTTTTTTTTAATTTGAAAATGAGAAAGTCATAATGTCAGTGAGAGAGTTTTAAAAAGAAGCTACCAAAAACTATGAAGCCTTCTTATTACAACTTTAATCCATCCTCTTCATGCTGTAAATCCTCATTGTTAAACTTTTTGCACTTTGTAAGGCTGCCATAGTCAAACTTGCAACATTTGCTAACATTGCTATACATATGTAACCTCTGTGCTTTTGAGTGTTGCGATTGTATATTCCATAGGAGCCAGCTCTCTGCTTGAGGACCCCCTTTATTTGTGCAATCCACATGTTTATACATAGCATGTATAAGTCATGTAGTGGATGTAACGTGAGCAACCACAGTCATTTGAATAAGTTGTCTCCCCTGATGTATTCTGCATAACTACTGCTTTGTACAGTGGCGTCATTTGGGTTGTTGTTACCCAGTGCGCCTACTCACCCTTTCACCCCCTCAGCTTTGTTCTACTTATGCACACCACTCGCGCAAGGGACGTGGCCTCATGCCCGCAAAGTCATGATGCCCCTGTTGAATTACATTTTGGTGGCATGACCGAGTGTCACGTCCCCGTTCTCATCATGCTGGAGGCATGGCCAGTGCTCCGGGAGCTGCTGAGCATGCCTCTCTGGACATACTGTAGTGTGGATGAAGAACACGCTATCCATCACCACTATCACCGCTGATTGGTGACACCATCTGAGAGGGTGGCACCAAAATAGCAGAGCTTCTGAGAGAGTGACTATTATGGTGTCCTCCTCGGATGATGTCTCCCGGTGCAGCCTGCAACCCCTAATGATGCCACTGGCTTGGTACTACCTTTAGATCAACCACTCCACTGTAGCTCAGTGTCTCCCACCTCAGAATACTGTGCATCAAAGGCAGCAAACAGTTACTCCTGCACATTTAATTACAGGAGAATACATGTAGTGCAGGTGCAGTAGGTAATAATATACTGTACACTTCCAGCGAATGAAAAGAATAGATGACAGGTTATCACTGAATAAGTAAGCTATGTTGATTTGTTTATTTGCTGTCATCTTTGTTTTTTAAATACATTTCATACAAATCATGCAGTTCACATTATTATTATTGAATAATTAGTCACTTAGGGGTCTATTTACTAAGCAGTTCCCAACTACCATCTCACAGGCTGTGTTTGAAAAATGATAGTTGGGAGCTGATTGGCTGGCACCTTATCACTTTCTTATCACTTTTCACTCTGTCTCCTAACACTGCTTAGTAAATAGACCACTTAATCACATCACTTTGCACATTAGTTTTAAAGTAACTTTCTTTCCCTTAACTTCAATTGTTGTATGACGGCATCATTTCCTTACTAGCTGACACATAACGGTCCTTATTTAGAGATGCACACAAGTGCACTTGTGCTAGGCAAAGATGGTGAGAAATTGATGCACTATGTATGCGTGTTGCTCAGATGTAGCCCTTGTGGTGACTTGTGCTTGGCAAGGTGGGTTAGGTGCAGTACAATAAGAGCTTACAGTTACACGTAAAGAGCACCTATTTGAGATGTGTCTTAGTTTGAGTAGTTATTACATCTTCACATACATTAGCTGAGATGTCAATTTTGCATTTAAATAAATTGTGGGTCAAATTTTTGAGATTATGATGATGATTGTCGTATTTTTTCTCCAGGCACATTTCAGATTACACTTAAAATAAGTACAACTCCAGTAAAGGTGTGTCATCTGGGATGTAGTTACCATAACGGCAGTCGGAATGCCGGCGCCAGAATCCCGACTGTCGACATCCCGACGTTAAGGATTAGGAGGAGAGTTAGGTTGGGCTGCGGTGGGAGGGTTAGTGTTGGGCCGCAGGAAAAGTGGGTTACGGTTGGGTCACTTTCCTAATTGGGTCTGGATTCTGAATGTCAGGATGCCCCTGTCTGTATTCTGACCGTCGGCATTCCATACCCAACCCTGTCATCTTTGCTCCTACACAAAAAGGGGCATTTTTACGTTCAATTCTAAATCAGCACAATGTTCTCATATGAGCATTCACCCATCCTGAGATTCAGACACAATCTTAACTAGTACGCAAGTACTGGCACTTCTCTAGATGTATGCTTATGTTCTCAGCATTTGCCTCCTAAACAATCGCTTTAGTTGCACTCCATGACTGCACAATATTAATCTCTTATATTTGGTAGTTGTACCTTTTTAATACTCTGTTTAATCTCTCTCTCCCTCATTGGTCTCCAACCCACTTTTTCACCGCTACAATACCAATCTTTACACTCTGAGCTTAGGCATGATGCTTCCTACCTCAATACAGCTCAATACTGAATAATGTTACAGACCTTAGAATGTTCCAGGAAGCAAAGGTTTCACGTTACACCAATGCAGAACTCTTCAAATTATACCACACTGAACATTACACACCTCCACCGGTTGATTGTATATACCCTCTATACATAATGTACTACCTGATTTCACTACTTACACTTGGGGCGAAACATACCAATTTTTTTTTTCAAAGCTGCCAATGATTGATGGCTTTGACAGTTTTAAAATGGAAACCGGAATCAATACTAAACAAGCCTGGTTTAGCATTGATTCCTGTTGCCGTTTTAAAACTATTGATTAACAGCGGCTTTGAAAAACTGACAGTTAGTAAATCTACCCGTTACAATGTAGCGTTCCCGCTAGGCTGTTTTAGCAGGGTGTGGCGCCCTGCCCTCCTTCTGGAGGGCACAAAGCACCCTGCCCTCCAGAAGGAGGGCAAAAAGCCTGCAGGGTGCCCTCACAGCCTGTGGGTGCCGAAATGTGCAGTGACCCGGTCACCGCCGGAGAATAGACGCCGGGCGCATGCGCCCAGCATCTATTCTCCCTGTCAGCAGCGCTTGGGGCTGCCCGGCGTGTCCGTAAGTGCCGGGCACGCCCCCAAGGGCGATGCCCCCTATTACACGCCCCGTTTTCAATGGCCACACCCCTTTTGGACGCGCACACATGGAAGTGCTCTCTCTAGCTCCGGCACCCTGCCTGCTGCCGGAGCAAGAGTGAACACTAACAATGTTATCACAGGGTATATCGACAAATTGTAATAGTTTCAAATGCAGAAACTCAAGTTTTTTTTATTACACAGCAGTACAACAGGTACAACCTGTAGTACATGTACTCCCAGGGGTACCTCAGACATAATTCTGGACTCTTTCCAACTGTATATTATAATGCGTATATTTTACATTCAGTCATAAGGTACTTAGGGGTCTATTTACTAAGCAGTGTTAGGAGACAGAGTGAAAAGTGATAAGGTGCCAGCCAATCAGCTCCCAACTGTCATCTCATAGGCTGTGTTTGAAAAATGACAGTTGGGAGCTGATTGGCTGGCACCTTATCACTTTCTTATCACTTTTCACTCTGTCTCCTAACACTGCTTAGTAAATAGACCCCTTAAACACATCATATAATACTTTGAAACATTTACACTCAATAGGTGTAGACGGCACATATAATGTCATAAGCTGGTGTGTGATAAAAAGAACAACAATTGTATTTATTAGATAATCTGTTTGCTACAAGTATCCCTTAGAAGCTGGTGGAATCAAGGAAATTATAGAAAATGCATTTTGAGAATAGCTCGTTGTTTGCAAATTGATTGGCCTCATTGTATAAATAATTCCTCAGCTCACAAAAGAGCTGCTCCCTCCGTGTCTTGTAGACACGCTTGCCTGCCTGCACCAGTGACTATATTTTCGTAATTAAAACAGGCCTATTCTATCCATTGCTGAATAAGCACTGTGTATACACATTTGCATGTTGCTTTATCCTCTGTAAAGAAAGGGTACTGTAGTTGCAAAATATATTTACTCATAGAATATTTATAGAATCCCAATAACACTGTTTTACTGACAAGAATATCACACATACTGTAGGGCCTGATTCTGAGTTGCATGCGGTATCCATTCTGCACGCAGTTGGCTGATGTTCTAAGTCTGCGTCCCAGTCGCAAAGCGCATGTTTCCCGATTGTTAGTGCTCAGACGCAGAACAGAATCAGACGCACGGTCTGTGTAATTCAGTGGGGCTTCCCGGGAGGTAACGGGGTGGCTAAGCAGATGCGGGCATATCGCTCTAAGCGGCTGCGTCCAGTGACGCACAACCGCTCACACGAGAGTCCATGGTCAGATGGAAAGACTGCACCTGCCATAGGGCTGGTGCAAGTTTCGATTGTGCCTCTAAAGACTCACCTAGCCAGAAATGCACCAGTGCAAGTGGGCGTTTTAGTATTATGAATGTCATACAGGTATTAGCATAAGAAGCAGCCATGGCATCTGCATGCGACTTAGAATGAGCCCCATAGAGCTCTAAAGCATGGTGCAAGCAGTATATTTGGGTCCGGCATTCTAAAAATTACCTGTTATTTATTTATATGAACATTTCTGCAAAGTATATAATTATCTTATTTTCCAAGTGGATAAAAGGGGGATTACATTGCTGTAATCAGCAATAATTGTGCTATATCCAGTGTTTGCACAAACATTTTACCATTTGCAATCAATATCATGACAAGCGTCATTGACTGGTTATATATATATATATATATGGCATGAGATTTTGTAGGACTTCTCAAACCACAATCATCTATCTCATCTACAGTACATATATAGATGAATTTATACAGAATGTACCATAATCATTTCTGCCATTTTCTGCATGACATTTTAATACACCCATGTCTAGTCAGTTTATGACTTGCATAAACATAAGAGATATATTTGCATGTAAATCCAGTATTATAAACTTTTAAAATCATCCACTAATTTAATATTTTCACACAAGTATTATAAGCACTGTAACAAAATCTGATAGATCTTTATAGATACTGAAAACATAACAAATTTAATAAATAACTACTTTAGATTATATCACAGAGACAACTCATTCTTATGAAATTGTATTAGAATTTATCATACAGCTATACAACTGTTGCCATGACACTTCAATACACCGTTTAGCAGTGTAATAATATATAAATAAGCAACATTTTTATGTACAAAAGCAATTTCACTAACCCTCTTGACATTGGCCTTGCTATATTAATAATTATATTCCCTGAACATTGTAAAAGGGCCTATCCATTACACGACTTTGTGAACAATCCAACCAAAACTAGGAGGTTTTGGTCACATTGTTCACAAAGTCGTGTAATGGATAGCCGGCAAGGACCAGCGATGCGCGTGCACGCTGGGTCCTTGCCGACCCTGACTATCTACTAAACATGCCCGTCAACCTGACGACGCTCCTCATGTTCGGCATGTTCAGAGATAGGAGGTCAGGCTCCTGCACTGAATGACGTTCAGTCTTTCAGGTCGCCTAGTGGATAGGCCCCTTAACATAACACAAAACATCTGTATTGACAGCAAATATGAAAAGAAAGCCCAATATGAGTTTTGCAGTATTTTATAAAGCTGTTTGCACTGGGCACGACTGTAATTAGAGTGTACTGTAGATACGTATAGAAATGTTTAAGTGCTACAGACTCTGCCTGATTCAGCCGCGGACGCAGTGCCGTTCTATACACAGATGGAGAGATTATTTGCCATTGCTCAGGCATATAATTCGCACTGTCCACGTGTCACGATTGCTTTGCAATTACGTATGCACAGATGATTCAGTCACAAAGTAAGTGTCGTGGTCAGCGTTTTGGGGAGGTAACGGGGGGGTTTAGGTAAACACAGGCGTGTATGTCCGTTTGAATGGCGTGTCATGGGCATTCCTAGATTAGCCATTGCGATCGCTGTCGCAGCATGAGAGCTCTCTGCGTGCAAGGAGAGTTGCAGTGTTTGAGGCTGGTCAGACTTCCTTACTTGCTGTGTCACTGCTTGATGTACCTTAATGGTACCGATGTTTAGGCAGGAGTGCGACATTGGGCGGATATGAGAAGGCAGCAGTGGGCGTCCTTATGCCGGTTGTGCTTTGGTAGCTATTAGCATATTTTTGCGGCTGCGATCGCATTAGCGTCCATTGCTGAATCAAACCCTCAGATAGGAAAAGACGATATTTAAAATGACGTGGCGATGTTTCAGCAGTGTATTCATTTCTGAGCTTTGTCATTTTTTTTTTTTTTTTTTTTCACTTCACCAAAGCACATTTTAGGTTAAGTTATAGTGTCACAGATAACGGATATAAAAGCTAAGAAATAAAGTCAAGAATTTTATTTTACTGCTGCACGTAAAGGTTTTTATATAGTAAAATCACATGATAGCCTATTGTGGAGGAATCAAATAGAAACAAAATATGTGAATTGTAAAGTGAAATATTTAACTTTACAATTTACTTTAAAAGTATGGTTATCGTTTTATGATTCTATTTAGTATTTTTATTCAGTTTTTTAGAACATGCAGATTTGTGATATATTGTCTTAATATAAAAATGTTCTTTTTGAGGCTGGAGGTTCTTAAAATAAAACTTAATAAGGCGGAGGAACATGAGACTACACTGAAAACATTCAAAGCTATTTAAAGTTTGTTTAAAGAAATGCATAGGAAGGGTAAGTTATATTAAATATAAAGATGTAACAGGAATATAGCATTCCTTTATGTAAAAACTATTGTTTTGCAACTATTACCAGAAATTCTTCTAAAGCACTCTACTGTATTTGGTGGACATAATGGTGGTCTTATTGTCTGCAGTGTTACTTGTATTGTCTAGTGAAACTATAGGTGAATTCACTTAGCCCTGATAAGTTTTCGGGGGTGAAAAGAGGGAGGCATTCAATAGGCTCCATTTTTCATCCTGATAGCTGTGGTAGAGCTTGTTAAACAAACATGTTAACAGGCGTTAACTCTGGTATTGGGCGTTAATACACAGAATCTGTGTAAAGTACATGGAGTCATGCATTAACTAGCTGTTATCACCTGATAACTGCAGGGTTAACGCAGATTTCTTTTTGGGTCTCAGGAGACCCCCCAAAAAAATCCCCAATAAGCGGGGCTAGTGTAATAGGGGCCAGCGTTCAGTTAACACCCGTTAAATTAACAGGGCTGATTGAATTCCCCCCTATGCTGGAAATGTGTTAAGTCTTTTACCTCAGTGCCAACAGATATTCTGCATCACTGCTTATCACAGCGATAATAGTCCTCAGAGAACAATAATGCTGGGTACACACTGGACGATATATTGCTTGTACAGTGGTCTAACAATATATAGCGTTGCGACCGTCAGCCAGTGTGGTGACACAATATATCTGTGAACCACGTTGTTTACAGATATATCATATCAACTGTGCAGCATGACAAATGTGATATATCTGAAAGATTTATATTGTGTACATCTGTCTGTGGGTACGGGAAACCTACCACTATGCTGGCTGCAGGAACCAATAACGTCACAACTGGTGGCCAGACACATCAGTCGGCATGCTTACCAAATCGGTCAGTCGGCCAAGTGTGTACCCCACATAACTCACCCCTCCTGTGATCTCTGTCCCTCTGCATCACATAGGCGTAGCGCTGATGTCAAATGTAATGACTATTGGGCAGCCCATTGGGCATGTGCTAGATTTAAAAATAAAAGATGGGATGTATAGTTTAGAAGACAATGTATGAGAGCCCCGATAGAATAGTAGCATCCAGAGGTGGTGACAGGACAGTGAGACCAGTGAGTACACTTAATGCCATTCTCCGATGGCGTTAGTTGTTAAGTGATGAAAAGCTCAACCTCGCTTGATAAGTTGCCATCACACTTTATAAGATGCCATAGTTAGCTGTGGCGTTATTAAAAGGAAACTAAGGTGCTGTTGGAGAAAATGCAGCTTGATAAATTGACCCCTATGAACATGTTATGTGATATGTTCAGGGAGCAATTCAGCAAATCTATTTTCTCCTAGATACATTCCTTAGCATACCCTAAAATTTGATGTTTTGGGGGGTTTTCGGCTTGATTTCATGTTACTGGGACCAGTATGCTATACACTTAAATAAAAGTTGTCAAATCGATCAAATATTTTCAAATAAAACTTTGGTGAAGTCAGCTAGATATTACTAATGTTCTAGTTTTATCATCTTAAATATAACCATAAAAATGAAACATAATTTTAGTTATCAAAAATAGAGATTTTTTTTTCCATATCTCAAACCACCGTGAGCTTCTTCTGATGTGTCAAATTTAATAAAGCTGTACATTAAGAACCCATGGGTAATTTTAGTTAATTAATTTCAGAGATTAAAATAATTACTGTGTGTTAATACCACTATTAAGCAGTAATATGTGTTTGGTAAATGTATTGTAAGTTGTTCTCTGAAAGCGCATTTCTCTTTACCATTTTATTCATGAAACTATTATGTAGCTAAGTTTATGTTGAGAGCAAAATGCAAATCAATAGCCTTGAGGTAAACAATGAGCCTTTTTTATTTTATAATATTTGCACATTTTTTCATTGTTATAAGCACTGGTCACGTAGGCAAAAGCACAATTATTTCTATAGGGAATGCTGTTTACAGAGAATTCTGTAACATGGTCCGATCTACTGAGTATTATAGATATTGTAGTTATTACAAACTGTTTATTCAAATATCATTGTACAATGTGTTCTTATTATGTGTACAGCTTTTTTATAATTATTATTTTATCATTTGTACAATTCTAAAACTTTAATAAAACTTCTTTTCTATGTTTTTGCTTGATTGTATGTTTTATTTTATTCTTTTTGCATAAGAACACAGGTGAATTTTATGTTCTGAGTAAACATTTTGTCACATAATTATTTTGTATTTAAAAAAATCACCAAAATTCTACATCATGATATATATTTATTGGCTTGTGATACTAATAAATAACATACATTCACATGAAACAGAAGGTAAAGACAGGCCTGTCCTAATGAGCTAACAGTCTGTGCGGTGTGGGCAACACTTATAACATAAAGTACCGTTCTAGTTGCTGGTGAAGAAAGTGTAAGTGGCTACAGTAAGGCAGAGCTGGAGGAAATTGACTATGGAGAAGTAAGGCTTCTTCAAACGAGCTTTCAGGACCAATAAAAATATTTAGGGCAAGTCTGGTATATAGGGGTTCCAGTCAATAGACCTACACTAAAAAGGGATGGTTTGGGTTAGGCACTTATCCCGACAGATAGGGATAGGCACTGTGTGGGACAGTTAGGGTTAGGCACTTACCGGAGGGTTAGGCACTAGAAGGAAGATTAGGGTTAGGCACTTACTCCGACAGTTAGGGATAGGCATCAGGAGGGAGAGTTAGGGTGAAGATTAGGGCTAGGGAAAAAAAATGTGTTTATAATTTTTGTGTCGACCATTTCAATGTCAACGTTTTGTACCTGGCTATCTTCATCAATGTCGACCTTTTGTGTATCAACCTTTTGTCACTGTCAACGTTTTGTCCCTGTCTACCTATTAACTGTCTAGCATTTGGGGTCTATCTAGACATTGTCTATCTTTTTACTGTAGATATTTTATACCAAATCCGCTATATACAGCTCTGTAAAAATGACATGAAGGAAGACATGCAGCTGTGTATGGAAGAAGGCATGGAGCCGTGTATGAAAGGAGGCATAGAGCCGTGTATGAAAGGAGGCATGGAGCCGTGTATGAAAGGAGGCATGGAGCCGTGTATGGAAGAAGGCATGGAGCCGTGTATGAAAGGAGGCATGGAGCCGTGTATGAAAGGAGGCATGGAGCCGTGTATGAAAGGAGGCATGGAGCCGTGTATGGAAGGAGGCATGGAGCCGTGTATGGAAGGAGGCATGGAGCCGTGTATGAAAGGAGGCATGGAGCCGTGTATGAAAGGAGGCATGGAGCCGTGTATGAAAGGAGGCATGGAGCCGTGTATGAAAGGAGGCATGGAGCCGTGTATGAAAGGAGGCATGGAGCCGTATATGAAAGGAGGCATGCAGCCGTATATATGGAAGAAGGCATGCAGCCGTGTATGGAAGAAGGCATGGAGCCGTGTATGGAAGGAGGCATGCAGCCGTGTATGGAAGAAGACATGCAATCTCCAGTGCATGGATGAAGCCAGTGCGCGTTGGACCTTCCTCCTGCCACTTCAGTGACACCGGCCAGGGTGTTGCCTCACCGGCCTCCAAACCCCAGTTTATACAGCTACTGGGTTGCTGTGGATGGCCTCTCTCTTCAGGTTTTTGGACCTGCTACCTGTTGGCTCAATATTGAGATATATATATATCTCACAAAAAAATCCTAGCCTGCGCTATTAAAATTAGACACAGCAGCTCCCTTCAATAAGTCCTCTGTTAGTAGGACTGATCTTAAGAAAAATACAAATTGGTTACTGATGGGGTGCTTCAATTTGACCCAACTTTACATGTAATTATTGTATAATGAAATGCAGTCTCTCCAGAGGCTTATAGGTCCTGCTTCTTTTCTTTTGAAGAGGCAGTTTCGCCGTTGTTCCTGCTTGTTTTCTATACTGATCAAATTAGTCCATAGAATAAAAATGAGCTTGTTCTTAATCCTCCTCAAGGCTCTAGAAAAGATACCCTCGTACCAAGAAATACCCAAAAAATAGGCCCAAGGCCAACATTAATAGAAATAAAAAATTTAAATATTCTTTATATAAAAAATTTAACAATGTATCATATGGACAATATATCTTACACAATTTATGATAATATGTAACTATCCACTCTTTGAAGAAAATGTCCTACACCTTCCAATCCAGGGGATGCTCAAATACAGTGTCCACCTTTCACTTAAAACCCTATGTGTTTCGTCTCATTCTAAGACCTCTTCAGGGGTAAATCTGAAAAATACTATATATATATATATATATATATATATATATATATATATATAATTATAACAGACCCAGGCAGCACTCCACGGATTTCAAAAGACAAGTCTTGAGAGAGGTTGAATAACTTCTCTCAAGACTTGTCTTTTGAAATCCGCGGAGTGCTGCCTGGGTCTGTTATAATTGTCTATGCGGTCTCTGCTGATGCTTGGGCTGCTCGGATTAGTGCAGCCCGGTTATTGGACATCATAAATGGAGTGCCGATCTACAGGATATGTGTGTGTGTGTGTGTGTGTGTATGTATATATATATATGAGATTTTAGTTGTCTCTGGTAATGAACCAAGCTCAATAAATACATATACAATATTCCAATATTATACATCTTTTTCTTAACAACATACCTCAAAAATTGATGTGTACATACTGTATATACTTAATGTCTGACGTATATTAGACGATTATCTGAATCAGATAGTGTGACACCTATTTTGATATTAAAAATACTTATTGCCCTTGTATGTAGAATATCATTGCTTTACATCTTATAACACAATAATTATATTTTACATTACAACGTATATCTCATTATTTTTAACCATTATACCTCCATAATTGATTTACATTGCATTTATATATAATTTTATCACATGATGTCAATATATCTCCATTTGTAGGAAAAAAATTAACTTCCCATATAAATATCAAGTTAAAAGAGCTTATGTGTAATATCTATTACAAAACCTGCATATTTTACAAACACATTGCAAAAGTAACTGAAAGATTCCTTTGGGAAATCACTTCCCTACTTACTGAATTTTACTTTGTCCAACTGCTACACTAAACTTTCTCATTTGAGCCTACCTTTTAACCTCTCAGATCAGTGGCATCACTTCCTCCCAAATTCTATTGGTGGTTCAGTATAAATGTGTATTATTTCCATAGTTTTTAATGTAAATTATCCTTAATTGTGTCACCTTATTTATGGGTAACTTTACTAGCAAAGCACCTGACTTAAAAAAACTTATTTTGTTTTATTATCCGGAATAAACTAATTGATAAAAACAATCCCAACATCCATCACGATTTTGTAGTTTCTTCTTCATTGGGTTAAAGACGCCCATGTGATATATTCAGATCTTATGTACGGTTAGAGTTACCGTTACCTTGATTACAGATGCCAGCTTTCATTTAGAACCACGCTGGAACCTATAGTGACGTAACTCGTCATGTGTTAACCCGGCTAGATATTGCCGTCCCTATACGCCAGCTTTTTTAGCCGCCAATCCCCGCTATGTCTGCTACCTATCGGAGCGCTCCCGCTCCACATCAAACCCACTGTGCACACAAAAATGCGCGTGATCACACCGTTATCGAGTGCTAACTCAAATCTCTCTTACTCTGTATGTATCCCGTCTCCATGGAAACCAGCGCCATCTTGGATTTTTTTTCTCCTGTGCTTACATGGCTCCGTAATTACTGGTGCTCTCTTTTGTATACCAACTCCATGGAAACAAGCGCCATCTTGAATTTAAACACTAGAATGTTTATTACTGAACGGACTTCACTCCGTGGTGCCGAGCTATCGTAGTATCATATTATCTTGATTACGCTATACCTCTTACTTCGATATAGGTACTGAAAGCATAGTAATGGGAATTTTGAACAATTTAATAATTACAATAACACAAGTTCCGATAGCGTGATGATAGGGATTATATATAATATAACCATGAATGTATTCATATTCATTTTGCCAGGAAAATGTAGCTAACATACTCCATTGTGAGATACTATTATTTTAAATTCAGTGCCCCATTTTATCAATTCTTATATTACATAGTGTATAATTCTAGTGATACATTTAGTGCTTGTTATATTATTTTATTTTAATAATAAATAAGTTAATTTTATTGAAATATAAAGTGACTTATTAACACATTGATATTTTACCTATCACGTAGTGATATATAGTGCTCAATGCTATTTATTATTAAACACATAATTTGATGTAGATCAAACACCGCCATAAACTTGTGTGATCCTCCCATGTGATTAGTGAGTTAAATCACCCATATTCATACCCATATCCCTATATTACCTTATATCTCAATAATATATACACATACAGTATGTATAGTGTGTGTGTATATATGTATATACTGTATATATATTTTTGTGTGTGTAATATATATATTTATATATATGTGTGTGTGTGTATATATATATATATGTATATATATGCTGTATATGTATATATACTAGGGGTGTGCACCGGCCACTTTTCGTGTTTTGTGTTTTGGTTTTGGATCTGGATCTTTCTTTGTGTTTTGGATCTGGATTGGTTTTGCCAAAACCACCCTTCCGTGTTTTGGGTTCTGGGTTTTGTGTTTTGGATCTGTATTTTTTTGAAAAAAAGCATAAAAACAGCTAAAATCACAGAATTTGTAGGTTTTTCTGCTCCTATGCTATTATTAACCTCAATAACCTTAATTTCCACTCATTTCCAGTCTATTCTGAATACCTCACACCTCACAATAGTGTTTTTATGTCCAAAAGGTTGCACCGAGGTAGCTGGATGACTATGCTAAGCGACACGAGTGGGCGGCACAAACACGTGACCCATCTAGGCGTGAAACTGCAGTGGCAGACAGGATGGCATTGAAAAACTAGGCCCCAAACTGTACATAATGCAAAGAAAAAAAAGAGGTGCAAGATGGAATTGTCCTTGGGCCCTCCCACCCACCCTTATGTTGTATAAACAGGACATGCACACTTTAACAAACCAATCATTTCAGCGCCAGGGTCTGCCACACAACTGTGGCTGAAATGATTGGTTCGTTTGGGCCCCCACAAAACAAGCTGGCAATTAATGTGTCCCTGCACAAACTGGCTCTACGGAGGCAAGATGTCATCCTCATCCTCCTCATCCACAGATTCCTCACCCTCTTCAGTGTTATGTACATCCTCATCCTCACAGAGTATTAATTCGTCCCTGCTGGAACCACAGGTCCCTCTGTACGTTCTGGAGGCTGGTCTCCCTGGAAGAGTTGATCATTCATTTTATGAACATCATCTTCTCCACATTTTGTGGAAGCAACCTCCTACGCCTTTCGCTAACAAGGTTCCCGGCTGCACTAAACACTCTTTCGGAGTACACACTGGAGGGGGGGCAACTCAGGTAAAATAGAGCCAGTTTGTACAGGGACCTCCAAATTGCTTCTTTTTCCTGCCAGTACAGGTACGGACTGTCTGACATGCCTACTTGGATGCTGTCACCGATGTAATCCTTTAACAGACAGACGCACGCTTGTCGCTGCTGCTTTGAGGATTCAAGTGCGGCTACAGCCCACACAATTCACAAAAACAGAAAAAAAAAAAGAATATTTTTATTGTTTGTGGAGCACACTTTGAGGGTTACACCACCCTATAACAGACAGACGCACGCTTGTCGCTGCTGCTTTGAGGATGCAAGTGCGGCTACAGCCCACACAATTCACAAAGACAGAAAAAAGAAGAAGAATATTTTTATTCTTTGTGTAGCACACTTTGAGGGTGTCACCACCCTTTAACAGACAGACGCACGCTTGTCGCTGCTGCTTTAAGGATGCAGGTGCGGCTACAGCCCACACATTTCACAAAGACCGAAAAAAAAAGAACAATATTTTAATTGTTTGTGTAGCACACTTTGAGGGTGTCACCACCCTTTAACAGACAGACGCACGCTTGTCGCTGCTGCTTTAAGGATGCAGGTGCGGCTACAGCCCACACAATTCACAAAGACAGAAAAAAGAAGAATATTTTTATTGTTTGTGTAGCACACTTTGAGGGTGTCACCACCCTTTAACAGACAGACGCACGCTTGTCGCTGCTGCTTTGAGGATGCAAGTGCGGCTACATCGCACACAAGTCACAAACACATAAAAAAATAGTTTTTTATTTTTTGGAGCACTTCGTGAGTTACACCACCCTTTAACAGACAGACGCACGCTTGTCGCTGCTGCTTTAAGGATGCAGGTGCGGCTACAGCCCACACAATTCACAAAGACAGAAAAAAGAAGAAGAATATTTTTATTGTTTGTGTAGCACACTTTGAGGGTGTCACCACCCTTTAACAGACAGACGCACGCTTGTCGCTGCTGCTTTGAGGATGCAAGTGTGGCTACATCGCACACAAGTCACAAACACATTAAAAAAAAATTTTTGATTTTTTGGAGCACTTTGAGAGTTACAACACCCTTTAACAGACAGACGCACGCTTGTCGCTGCTGCTTTGAGGATGCAAGTGCGGCTACAGCCCACACAATTCACAAAGACAGAAAAAAAAAGAACAATATTTTAATTGTTTGTGTAGCACACTTTGAGGGTGTCACCACCCTTTAACAGACAGACGCACGCTTGTCGCTGCTGCTTTAAGGATGCAGGTGCGGCTACAGCCCACACATTTCACAAAGACAGAAAAAAAAAGAACAATATTTTAATTGTTTGTGTAGCACACTTTGAGGGTGTCACCACCCTTTAACAGACAGACGCACGCTTGTCGCTGCTGCTTTGAGGATGCAGGTGGAATCTAGACGGGATTTGGAACCGAGGACACACTACCTCCATCAATTGTCTAAATCCCACTGCACTAATGTCGGATACCGGACGCACGTCTAACACCAACATAGCAGTCAAGGCCTCAGTTATACGTTTTGCTTCAGGATGACTGCTGTCGTACTTCATCCTCATCGCTAGGGACTGTTGGAGGGTCAATTGTTTAGTAAAAGTAGTGATGTTCCTACTTCCTCTCTGGGATGATGAACAACTCCCAGCAGCAGCAACAGCACTAGTAGGAAGTGGTTCTTGATCTTTCCCTATTTTATTTTTATCAGAGAAAGTTTGGTCCTCCATTTATGTTATATTGATATATATACGTGCGGCTAAAGCGCACACAAACACAGAAAATATTTTTTTATTTTTGCTGGAGAGTAGTGCACTTTGTGGGTTACACCACCCTTTAAGAAATGAGCCAGCCGGCTCTTTACTTATGGGACACAGGCGCACGCTTGGCGCTGCTCCTTTGTTGATGCACGTGCAGCCACAGTGCACACAAGTCACAAACACAGAAAATATATATTTTTTTGGTTTGGAGTGTACTTTGGGGGTTACAGCACCCTTTAACGGTCAAGCCAGCCGGCCCTTTACTTATGACACAGGCGCACGCTTGGCACTACTTTGTTGATGCACGTGCGGCTACTGCGCACACAATGCACAAACACAGAAAATAATTTTTTTTTTGGTTTGGACTGGAGTGTACTTTCGGGGGTTACAGCACCCTTAACGGTCAAGCCAGCCGGCCCTTTACTTATGACACAGGCGCACGCTTGGCACTACTTTGTTGATGCACGTGCGGCTACGGCGCACACAATTCACAAACACAGAAAATAATTTTTTTTTTGGTTTGGACTGGAGTGTACTTTCGGGGGTTACAGCACCCTTTAACGGTCAAGCCAGCCGGCCCTTTACTTATGACACAGGCGCACGCTTGGCACTACTTTGTTGATGCACGTGCGGCTACTGCGCACACAATTCACAAACACAGAAAATAAATTTTTTTTTGGTTTGGACTGGAGTGTACTTTGGGGGTTACAGCACCCTTTAACGGTCAAGCCAGCCGGCCCTTTACTTATGACACAGGCGCACGCTTGGCACTACTTTGTTGATGCACGTGCGGCTACTGCGCACACAATTCACAAACACAGAAAATAAATTTTTTTTTGGTTTGGACTGGAGTGTACTTTGGGGGTTACAGCACCCTTTAACGGTCAAGCCAGCCGGCCCTTTACTTATGACACAGGCGCACGCTTGGCACTACTTTGTTGATGCACGTGCGGCTACTGCGCACACAATTCACAAACACAGAAAATAATTTTTTTTTTGGTTTGGACTGGAGTGTACTTTCGGGGGTTACAGCACCCTTAACGGTCAAGCCAGCCGGCCCTTTACTTATGACACAGGCGCACGCTTGGCACTACTTTGTTGATGCACGTGCGGCTACTGCGCACACAATTCACAAACACAGAAAATAATTTTTTTTTTGGTTTGGACTGGAGTGTACTTTCGGGGGTTACAGCACCCTTTAACGGTCAAGCCAGCCGGCCCTTTACTTATGACACAGGCGCACGCTTGGCACTACTTTGTTGATGCACGTGCGGCTACTGCGCACACAATTCACAAACACAGAAAATAAATTTTTTTTTGGTTTGGACTGGAGTGTACTTCGGGGGTTACAGCACCCTTTAACGGTCAAGCCAGCCGGCCCTTTACTTATGACACAGGCGCACGCTTGGCACTACTTTGTTGATGCACGTGCGGCTACTGCGCACACAATTCACAAACACAGAAAATAAATTTTTTATTGGTTTGGACTGGAGTGTACTTTGGGGGTTACAGCACCCTTTAACGGTCAAGCCAGCCGGCCCTTTACTTATGACACAGACGCACGCTTAGCACTACTTTGTTGATGCACGTGCGGCTACTGCGCACACAATTCACAAACACAGAAAATAATTTTTTTTTTGGTTTGGACTGGAGTGTACTTTCGGGGGTTACAGCACCCTTAACGGTCAAGCCAGCCGGCCCTTTACTTATGACACAGGCGCACGCTTGGCACTACTTTGTTGATGCACGTGCGGCTACTGCGCACACAATTCACAAACACAGAAAATAATTTTTTTTTTGGTTTGGACTGGAGTGTACTTTCGGGGGTTACAGCACCCTTAACGGTCAAGCCAGCCGGCCCTTTACTTATGACACAGGCGCACGCTTGGCACTACTTTGTTGATGCACGTGCGGCTACTGCGCACACAATTCACAAACACAGAAAATAATTTTTTTTTTGGTTTGGACTGGAGTGTACTTTCGGGGGTTACAGCACCCTTAACGGTCAAGCCAGCCGGCCCTTTACTTATGACACAGGCGCACGCTTGGCACTACTTTGTTGATGCACGTGCGGCTACTGCGCACACAATTCACAAACACAGAAAATAATTTTTTTTTTGGTTTGGACTGGAGTGTACTTTCGGGGGTTACAGCACCCTTAACGGTCAAGCCAGCCGGCCCTTTACTTATGACACAGGCGTACGCTTGGCACTACTTTGTTGATGCACGTGCGGCTACTGCGCACACAATTCACAAACACAGAAAATAATTTTTTTTTTGGTTTGGACTGGAGTGTACTTTCGGGGGTTACAGCACCCTTTAACGGTCAAGCCAGCCGGCCCTTTACTTATGACACAGGCGCACGCTTGGCACTACTTTGTTGATGCACGTGCGGCTACTGCGCACACAATTCACAAACACAGAAAATAATTTTTTTTTTGGTTTGGACTGGAGTGTACTTTCGGGGGTTACAGCACCCTTTAACGGTCAAGCCAGCCGGCCCTTTACTTATGACACAGGCGCACGCTTGGCACTACTTTGTTGATGCACGTGCGGCTACTGCACACACAATTCACAAACACAGAAAATATATTATTTTTTTAGCACTTGGGGGGAGCACCCCTGATGGACAGAGCACCCCCTGGACAACACTACAGCACCTCTTTAGGACTGGGACACTGCACAGGACTTTGGAGTGGACACAGCCCCTATGGAGAACTGACTGCACAACACAGTCCAGCCAGCCCCTATGGACTTTGAAGTAGTGGACACAGCCCCTATTAACAACAGCAGCACAGCACAGCACAACACAGCCAGCCCCTATGGACTTTGAAGTAGTGGACAACAGCAGCACTACACTACACTACACTACACAGCCCTAACTCCCACCCTCCCTCTTCACTGTCCACAGCCGAGTGAGAAAATGGCGCCGACGTGGGTACCTTATATAGGATCCAAAACCCGCGAGACTCGGAAGGCGGGATGATGACGTTTTGCCTCGATTTCAGATCCGAGTCAGGCGGGAAAAGTCGAGCATGACTCGGATCGGACTCGGATCGGGGGGGCTCGGGGGGGTTCGGATTTCAGAAATCCGAACCCGCTCACCCCTAATATATACTGTATATATATATGTGTATGTATATATATATATATATATATATATATGTGTGTGTGTGTGTATATGTGTGAAGGTCTGGTAGCTACACACATGTGAAATTTTGAATCATCATCATCAACATTTCGGGGGCGGAAAAGAGCCAAAAGCACTCCAGGGCTTGCGGCAGCGAGACCCTACCGCGGGGTCTCGTCGCAAGCCCGATGGTCGCGATGGTCTTGACCATCGCGACCATCATTTTGGCCGCTCGCTATAGCTGTGGGTGGTCACCCACAGCTATGCGAGCGGCCAGGAGGCCGCTCCAAATAGTAAGAGGGCTGGCCCTGATTCAGAGCGAGCGGCTCTGAATCAGGGCCTGAGTTCATTATACATGAGATATTATATACGGCTTGGGTTTTCCCGCCTAACTCGTAATCCAAAAAGAGGCAGAATGTCATAATCCCGCTGTCGGATTCTCGCAGGTTTTGGATTCTATAAAGGTCTCGGTGATCGGCGCCATTTTCACTCCAGCTGTGGAGAGTGTATAGAACAGACGTGCTCTAATCTCTGTTGTTCAAGGGTGCAGTGTTTTCGGGCTGGGGCTGCAGTAAATAAAGTGGGGGGCACTGCTGTGCCACTGTTGTCCTGTCAATCAAGGGGCTCTGTTCTTCTCTGTTGTTCAAGGGCGCAGTGTTGTTGGGCAGGGACTGCAGTACATAAAGTGGGGGGTGCTGCTGTGTCACTGTTGTCCTGTGAATCAATGGGCTAGTGCTGCAGTTCATAAAGGGATGCTGTGTCATCCAGGGGTGCTATTACCCAGTGTGTTAGCTACGCTTTTATTGTTCGGTGACACTGCCGACCAGACCAGAGTTTATCATCCACGTATTTGTGTCTCTGCAGGTGGTCCATCCTCACTCCATAAAGGGGTGCTGTGTTGTTCATCAGGGGGCTGCAATGGGCGACATCTCTTCTAAAACTCACTTCTAAAAACTCTCACTTTAGTAAATTTACCCCCATGTGTGTCGGCGGGTGCCATGTGTGAGCCTGACCTTTTCAAAACTGTACTTTCGAAGACGAGCCTCCTTCCACAACTAGTGCTTCCTCTGCAAATGTGAGGATGAGCAGTACAAGTCAACATGCTGCCATAGAAATTGAGGATGCTTCTGTGGAAGTACATCAGGATGAGGAGGATATTTGTGAAGGTGACGCTAATAAATATGTTGATGATGAGGATGTGTCACGCTCTTGCTAAGTTGATTCTACACCACAAGATTAGAAGATGTGGACCCAGGTTGAGGAGGGAACAGGAGATGAGGGGCCTGGATTAGTGTCTTCCTCGTCCACCAGTACCGGATGTTGGCGAGACCTAACCAAAGGCGCGGACCAAAACGCAAGCACAGGAGAAAGATATTGGAGGATTGTACTGATGTGATGTACAGAGAACAAACTTAGGGCCTGATTCAGACCCACTCGCGAGCGGCTGTCCGCTCGCAAGTTGGTCGATGTTATGGACTGAGCATGCGCACGACGGAGGGAGCTCTGTCGTGTGCATGCGCCAGACGCGACGAGCGAAGGAAAGTTGATTGACAGCACGCCCCCTTTGGTGGGCGTGCCGGGGGCGTGCCTCCCTGACGGGGGCGTTCCTAAGGGAACGCCTCCCGTCAGAAGCCGGCCCACTGACATCACTATTGATGTCAGTGGGAGTGATTTTGGCTCTGATAGAGCCAAAATCACTCCGGAGCTTGCGGTTGAAAACCTCAACCGCAGGCTCCGGCTCGCAAATTCGATGGTCGCGATGGTCTCGACCATCGCGACCATCACAATGCACGCTCGTATAGCCTGTGGGTGGTGACCCACAGCTATACGAGTGTCCAGGAGGACGCTCCATGAAAATGGAGCCCAGCCCTCATTCAGAGCGTGCGCTCTGCTCAGAGCGTACGGCTCTGAATGAGGGCCCTAGTGGTTTCAGTAACAATGCTGGCAGGAGATGGTATAATGAGCGGGTACTTGTATAATGTACTAGGTATACACACTGTAGCTTTAGATGCAGCACTGACGCAGGAGAATGGTATCATGAGATGGTACTTGAATGATGTACTAAGTACACACACTACAGCCTCAGATGCAACACAGGAGAATGGTATCACAAGATACTTGAATGATGGTACTTGAATGATGTACACACACTGAGGATACAGCCGTGGAGTACACACACCATGGAAAACACTAGAAACAAGTCACTAGAAGGAACGGAGCTTAGAACCTGGAACGCTGCAAAAGCAAGTTAACACTGGAAGTAACGATGTTGTACAGGCAACTTTCTGTTATATACCCTAAGGTAGCAGTCCATTGGAGGACACTGTCAGCTCACCGCAGCTAACGCTACCATTGGGTAAGGGGTTAGTCAGGTGAAAACAGACTGTCATGGCTGTGTCCATTATGGCAACTGCAGAAACTACATCATGGAGCAAGCACATGGATGTCCTAGCTGACCCCAGGTATAAACCTCAGCATGTGAGGTGATGCAGATGAGTCAACACAATCAAATTTTGACAACTGGTTGGGTCTAAAAGAATTGCCTACAATTCATGAGACCTCTTCCATCTGATATGGTCGCCATTCAAAGAATTGTTGAGGATTATTTTTATGATGGCATCCAAATAGGCATGTCAGACAGTCTGTTTCACTACTGGCAGGAAAAAATGGCAATTTGGAGGCACTTGCACAAACTGGCTTTGCTTTACTTGAGCTGCCCACCCTCCAGTATGTACTCAGAAAGAGTTTTCAGCACAGACAGGACCCTTGTCAGCGATCGGCGTAGGAGGCTACTTCCTCAAAATGTGGAAAAGATTATGGCCCTCATTCAGAGCCGGACGCTCTGAGCAGAGCGCACGCTCTGGATGAGGGCCGTCCTCCATAATTATGGAGCGTCCTCCTGGACGCTCGTATAGCTGTGGGTCACCACTCACAGCCTATATGAGCGTGCAGGTTAATGGCCGCGATGGTCTTGACCATCGCGACCATCGCCACTGCGAGCCGGAGCCTGCGGCTGAGTTTCTCAACCGCAAGGCCTGGAGTGATTTTGGCTCTATCAGAGCCAAAATCACTCCCACTGACATCACTAGTGATGTCAGTGGGCCGGCTTCCCTTGGGAACGCCCCCGTCTGGGAGGCACGCCCCCGGCATGCCCACCAAAGGGGGCGTGCTGTCAATCAACACGTCCCCTTTGATCAGACACAACGAGCGAAGGAAAGTCCTTGCTCGTCGCGTCTCGCGCATGTGCACGACGGAGCTCCCTCCGTCATGCTCAGTGCACACCATCGACCCACTTGCGAGTGGACAGCCGCTTGCGAGTGGGTCTGAATCAGGCCCTATGTTCATTAAAATTAACTACAAATTTCACGAGGAAGACCTTTACTGAGAATTATATCCAAAAATTACAGAGGAACCTGAGGCTGTACTGGTGGATTCCAGTGAGGACAAATTAATATTGTGTGAAGATGATGTACACACTGATGAGGGTGAGGAATCGGATGATGATGGAGACAACATCTTGCCTCTGTAAAGCCAGTTTGTGCATGGAGAGATCATTGTCAGCAATCTCAGCTGTCCATTGGTAGCTTGTTTTGTGGGGCCCCACACAAACCAATCACTTAAGCCACAATTGGCAGTCCCTGTCGCTGAAGTGATTGGTTTGTTAAACTGTGCATGTCCTATATACAACATAAGGGTGGGTGGAAGAGCGCATTGACAATTCCATCTTGCACCTCTTTTCTTTGCATTATGTGCTGTTTGGGGCATTGCTGCCTGGCATTTTTAATTTTATAGTTTATGAAACTGCCATCCTGTATGCCACTGCTGTGTTGCAAAAGTTTAATAGATGTCCTATTTTTTTTTTAAACTGCCGTGATTTTGTGCCGCTGCTCTGACGCTTACTTTTTTTTAATAGTTTCATACTGTATATATTTCAACTAAACTCACAAATGGGTATACTTGCAAAATGCTCATGCCATTTTTCAACCTTGATTTGTAGATACCAACCTGGTGGGCTTGCTTTTCCTTGATCATAACAGCCATGTTTGGTCAGATGCAACTCAAACACCAAATGGAAAGGCTATTTTGTGATGGTATCTGAAGATGTTCTCTCTTCTCCCCTCCAGTTTAGGCCCATAACTCGGTTGAGGCAGTCATTCGGGAGGTACCATCCTTAAAGGACGGTTCAGAAGTTTGTGGGTCGGGACTTTTTATTTTTTTATTTTCAGAAGACTGGGGATGCCTACATGGAGAAGATGACTGGTCCAGGTATTGTAGGTGAGTATGTGTGTGTGTGTATGTGTGTAATGAACTTATACTGTCATGGTATGTGTGTTGTCTTTATTTTAACATTTCTTTACAGGTGAACTATAGGTACCAGCGGGCCCTTAATGCCCCGCATGCTGGTTCTTGTGGTTCTCCAAGTACCATCATCAGGGCCGGCCCGAGCCTAATTTTTCAGGTAAGCGAATATTTTTTTTGCCGCCCCCAGTGGTACTGTTGTGCACGCCGAAGGCTCGCAACTGAAAAAGATAAGGGGGGCGGATGGTAGATGTGAAAAAAACGTACACATACCAAAAGCATGTTCACATATGTAAGTAAATATGTAACTACATATTTACACACAGGGGTGGGTTGGGGACTAAAAGTGGCCCTGGTAAAAGGTTTGAAAAAGTCGCCTCACGTGGGCATCACCAAACCAACTATAGGCGATACCAACACCAAAGTAGGCGGGATTACTACATCACTATACCGGGATTAAGCAAAAAAAAGCTGCTAAAAGCACGCTACTTCCAAGAAAAATGTTTGATAACGCCAGTTCCTCTCAGAATAAATCAGGCTATTACAAGATATGTACCAAAGGGCCTGCCATTTTACCAATTCCACAATGTGGCTGGAGCTGCCACTCTGTCGATCAGAAATGCAGATAGGTGGTCATAGATTTTCACCGATCCAGTCGGAAAATCTGTGAAATTCTTTTTGTTAGAAATCCCTGATGTTCTGATCCTGATCAAATTTTAGTTGGGAATGGTAAATCCAACATAATGGTGTCTGGGGATAGGGAAATTGCCCCTGTCCATCGTAGATGCATGAGGCTTTTATACAAGATATTGAAATAAATGCATGCTACTATGAACTGTTTGAAAAATCTTGACCAGGAAACCACTCACACCACTCCTGGTAAAGTCCTCTAGTTCTCCACAAATCATAATAATTCCAGATTATAAACAGACAAAAACTATTAATGTGATAAGGAAAACAGCATATAATTTTAGGAACAATGCACATGATCAGTGAGATTCTTGCTTGCATTTTACACAACTAAACATAGAACTAAAACAGCTGTCACTGGCCTTGTAATGTCCTGCCCTGTAACTGCTCCAGTTCTTAGATTGTAAACTCAGTTGAGCACGGTCATGTTTTTGGGGATGTAGTTATTAGACCAGCGGACTAAATGCCGCCGGTCTAAATCCCGAAGGCTAAAGCCCGACACAGCATTTAAGTTAGGCGTTGAAATACTGACGCCTATCTTAATCCCAACGCCAAAATACAGAAAAGACGCCGTCCCGAACGAGATAAGTCCGGGGCGTCTTAACTATTAGCTGCAGGGAAGGGGGGGGTTAGGTTTAGCCACCCCCGGGGGGACATAGGGTTAGGCACCACCCTGGGAGTTTTAGGGTTAGGCACAACCGAGGGTTATGATTAGGGGAGGGAGAGGGGAGTGTTAGAATACTTACCTGCCCAAGATGGGATCTCCTCCTGACGGGCTTCTGCAGGCGGGATTTGAACTGGCGGCTATTTCAATCCCATTCCATGTTTTTTTCATCCTGTTTTATGTGATTAAATCTAATTTGTTTGCATCATAATACCATTGTACAGCACTATGTAATATTTAAGCACTTTCTGTAGGTCATCACCCATTCTCATTTTATTACTGTGCCCCAGTATATGTAACGCTATATACATTTTTATAAAAATGTAAATAAAAGGTAATACAATGTTTTTTTCTACTTTTCATTTGCAAACCAACTAAGTGCTGAGCTGAATGGGAAAATGTGGGAAGCTGGAGCAGTGTTGATTACTGTTGAGCACATAAATCACAAAGGGGGGGGTGAATAATGGGTACAACTAAATTCCAGGGAGGTGATGAATGAAAGATGAGGGTCCTACATCTCAGTGGGGGAAGAATAATGGGGTGCACCTACATCACAGATGGGGCGGTGAAAAATGGGGTACACAAATTACAGGGGCGAGGGCAAATAACGTGGTGCACCAAAATCAGAGGGGGACAAATAATGGAGTATACGTAAGTCAAAGAGTCACACTGCTGAACTGGTTTATGTGGGCTCCTGGGGGCCGTGGGTCCCCAGGACTGACTCGGAAGTAGGTCACACTCGGAAGTAGGTCACTCTGGGGTAACACCCTCTACTGGAGGCACCTACATCCCCACTTACAGCAGGGGAAGCATGGAGCTAGCTCAGCCTCATAGCAGAACTAGCACCCACTGGACATCACACAAAGCTACACATTCTGTGGCCTCAATCTACCTGCCCGTCTCAGCTGTAAGGTTTCTTCCCATAATGCCCCCCTCAGCTCCCGACCCTCACCTTGTAAAAATCTTGGCACTGTTCCCAGGATTCTGTCCTCCTTCGTTTTATCTGCCAGCAGCAGCCCCTATGTCAGATTGGTGAGGTATAAGCGCCAGCGGGGTCTGCCGCACCAGACTGACAGCCTCTTCTCGCGATATCATTGACTCCTCTCCTCAGCGCGCCGCTCTGCCTGCTATTACAGGCTGCCAGCGGGCTCCAGTCCCTCTCATACAAGAAGGCTCAGTCCAGCCATTGCCTGCCACCTAGCGCTTCGAGTTGCTAGACAGCGCAGCTCGATGCGGTGCATATTTACCCTCAGGGTGACCATTGGGACCATTGAATAACTCTCGCTGTCAGTGACTGCCTTGGCGCCCTCCTCAGTCTGGCGCTCTACGCGGCCGCGTACCCAGCGTATGGGTCGGGCCGGCCCTGACCATCATGCTGGGGGAGGCTTGCTGGGACCTGCAGTTCTACTGTTAAAGACAATCTTTACACTTATATTTTTACACACATTTTACACAATCAACCCGGCACCCACTACCCTGGAGTGCCAAGGATAGCCTCGAGCTATCAGCCTAGGCCTGGGGTGCCCTGGAGAGGGGGGCCCCTTTATAGGGGGTCCCCAACTCCCCAGGGATCCCCGGCCTGGGCTGACTAGCAGTCAGGGGTAATGCTTTGGACGAGGGACCTGATGATAGGGTTTCCCTGGCTGTGGCATTACTCCCCTCCCTGCTATAAATAGCCAAGTGCTGGTTATGAAATTACAGGGGAACCCTACGCATTTTTTTCCTCTGTATTTCCAGAACCAGGACCGGCTCAGAGCCTGGTGCTGGTTGCACTAAGTACAGGGGAACCCTATTCATTTTTTCCCCTGTATTTCCAGAACCAGGACCGGCTCAGAGCCTGGTGCTGGTTGCACTAAGAACAGGGGAACCCTATTCATTTTTTCCCCTGTATTTACACAACCAGGACTGGCTATGAAAAGTCCAGGGCTGGTTGTGCTTGTAGGGGAGGGCCCCACGTATTTTTTAATTTTTTAAGTAACACTTAAGAATTTTACACTAAGATACATGCATGCATCTGTGTCAATCAGACCTGCTCATGCTAAAATTGAAAGCATGGAGCACTTCTTTTAATTTGGGGATTTGAAGTTCGATTTTGATTTCGTTTTACTTTCGATTTGCAAATCGAATGTTAGTAAATGAAGGGATCCTATATTCTTCTATGGAAAAACATTGATGTTTTGCAGAAATTTGATTTTAAATGAAATTAATTTTTCTATTCAATTTGAGCTTTAGTAAATCTCCTCTAAGTAAATCAAATCAAAATCGAACGGAAAATCGAACCGAATCCAAAATCGAACCTTTGTTACTACCCCCTGATGTGCAATAGTTATTCTACTAGCTCAAACTTCTCATCTTCATTTTTTACTACTCTCAAAGCAATTCCCATGTTGCGATTCTTGTCTCTGTATTAAGTAATATTTAATTATCCAGCTCAATCCTAAAATATATTATCATGTCTACCAAAATAATGACTTTGCATCTTGACTATACCCATTATTTTGGTGTATGCTCCACCAACATATTCCCCCACACTAACTTAATTTCTGAGTTTATGCATAAACTGGCTTATTGGTGGTCCCATACGATAGTATTGGTCATATACTGTACATCGGGCTAGAAAGTGCTGTAAAACAAATGTGTGTGCCTATTGTATGTATGTTTTACTTTTTTTTTCTGTAAGCTTTGGCATGCTACTTTCTTGCAATTTGTTTCAAAGTACAATGTTATATACAAAACATAAATTTTATAAGCTACTATACAGACATTTTCCTGATAGCTAAATGCATTGAATATATATTTGTGTTACTGGATATTACAGTTGTTTTTATTTGACATTATTTCCAATATATTACTCTCTTTTTCTTGGATCTATCAACAAGACTTTGAAGTAAATGAAGATAATGTTGTCAACATACTGTACAATGTGCAATTTTATAAAACAAACAGTATGATCCACCACAGAACAATTGGGATATTACAGTAATAGATATAGTGAACGGAAAAAACAGAAAGCTTCAGGCATTCAACCCTATAGTTTGATTAGCTCTAAATATAGACACAGTCAGAATTATTTCTAGATAGAGGAAGAAAAAAAATATAACAATTGTGTTTGATCATTAGTCATTTCTTACTCTGAACACAGAAAAAAGAAAATTGCCCCCCAGTTCTTACTCTGTAGGAACGTTGCAGTGAGAAGAATCAGTCACTGGATCATATCTAAGAATCTATATCAACTGAAGTGATGGCTTACGCACAAATAATAAGTACTGTACCACAATTTTCAAAACACACACAACACACAACATTTATTTAAAAAAAACAGGTATAATGAACAACATAAAACAGTAAAAGTATTTATAACAATTTAGCAAACACAAACGATATCTGTTGCAGAGTGTAGCTAGTGTGCAGGCAACAGAAGGCCACAAACACATAAACCTACGCTAACACCACTGCTATGTTCATTTAATATATGCTGAGTGGGTCTGTTCATACGATCTGAAAAAAAACTTTACACGTAAATAAATAAAACTAAATTGTAAGAAACATTCCAGACAAAGCATAACTACTGCTAGTTTTAAAAACTGGTACGTAATGATTTGACTGGCTATACTACGACCTCTGCCACAGTGTGTTTCAGCATCTGAGCTGTAAGCACCATCATCTTTTATAAAAAGTGCAAATGTAATTATAAAATCAAATGGTATCTGTCGCAGAGTGTAGCTAGTGTGCAGGTGGGAGGAGGCCACAAACACATGTACTCTAACACCAATGCTATGTTTATATACGCTCAGTGCTGATTCTAATGCAGTATTCAGTATATTGCCAAAGAAGAAGAGAAAATGAGAAACAAAGACCAGGGTGTATATTTACTAAAGATCGATTTTGGATTCTGGGCCTGATTCAGACCCGGTCGCAAGCGCTGTGCGCTCGCAACCGGGTCGCTGGTGGGCCAGTGCGCATGCGCGAGACCCGGATAGCGACGGGCACTCTGTCGCTCCGGGTTTCGCACCAAAGGGGGCGTGCTGTCGATGTTGAGTGACAGCACGCCCCCTTTGGTGGGCGGGCCGGGGGGGTGGCTGCCCAGACGGAGGCGTTCCCATGAGAACGCCTACCGTTTGGGGGCGGCCCCACTGACAGCACAAGTGATGTCAGTGGGAGAGCTTTCGGCTCTGTTTGAGCCGAAAGCTCTCTGGGGCTTGTGGCCATGAGACCCTACCACAAGGGTCTCGTCGTAAGCCCAATGGTCGCGATGGTCAAGACCATCATCATGGCCGCTCGCTATAGCTGTGGGTGACAGCTCCATAAAAAAAAAAGACTCCCTGATTCAGAGCGAGCGCTCTGTCAGAGCGTCCGGCTCTGAATCAGGGCCTCTGTTCAATTTGCTATTCGAGTTTGGTTCTATTTCCATTTGATTTTGATATTGGAGATTTAAAGCCAAAATTGAATATCAAATCGAATAGCAAATGGAATTTCACTAGAAATCAAATATAAGCAAAACATCGATATTTTCCCATAGTCGAATATATTATACCTTCATTTACTAACATTCAATTTGCAAATCAAACGTAAATTGAACTCGAACTTCAAATCCCCAAATGATAATAAATAATGAGAGACAGTCAGTTTGAGCTTCTAAACACAATTCTATTGACTGGAAATTGATTGTGATGGCTTTAAAAGTTCCCAAAAGCGTGAGGGGCAGCCTGGCTGTGGGAATAATGGCTGCTCAAGGCTATGCTGTGCTGTGCACCTACCTGCAGCATCAGGGGCGTAACTAGATCTTTGGGGGCCTCCATAGAAAAGGTGCACACAGGCCCTCCCCCATGGTGGGAAAAAATATATTTAAAAAAATTATATGTATATACACATGTATACAGTATATATCCATATAAATGTAGATATATACATATATATATATATATATATATATGCATATAAACATATAAGCATATATATAGGTACATATAGGCAGATCCAATGCAGTAGCACTCACAGGACTTTGTACTGCATCAAAATCATGGTGTATTGATACTTAACTCAAACAGGTACCTGTTGTGGGTTAGGTGTCAATACTCCTGTTTCCAATTTTTATTGGAGGCACCCCAGGCTGGATGTATTTATTATGCATTGAGTGCCAACATATTTCTTTTTATTTTATATATATATATATATATATATATATATATATAGCGCCTTGCAAAAGTATTCACATCCCTTTTGCATTTTTCAAGTTTTGTTGCCTTACAACCTGGAATTAAAATGGATTGTTTGAAGGTGTGCATTATTTCATTCACAGAACATGCCAACAACTGTGATGTTGTGTTTTTGTTTTAATTTGTGAATCAAACAACATTTAGGACATCATAACTGAAAAATTCAGCGTGCATAACTATTCATCCCCCTAAAGTCATTGCTTTGTCGAGCCACCTTTTGCGGCAATTACAGCTACAAGTCGCTTTGGATAAGTCTCTATGAGCTTGCCACATCTTGCCCCTGGGATTTTTGCCCATTCCTCAAGGCAAAACTGCTCCAGCTCCTTCATGTTGGATGGTTTACGCTTGTGAACAGCAAGCTTCAAGTCTGACCACAGATTCTCAATTGGATTGAGATCTGGACTTTGCCTAGGCCATTCCAACACATTTAAATGTTTCCCCTTAAACCATTCGAGTGTTGCTTTAGCAGTATGCTTTGGGTCATTGTCCTGCTGGAAGGTGAACCTCTGTCCCAGTCTCAAATCACAGACAGACTGAAACAGGCTTTGCTCAAGAATATCCCTGTATATAGCACCAACCATCTTTCCCTCGACTCAAATCAGTTTCCCAGTCCCTGCTGCTGAAAAACATCCCCACAGCATGATGCTGCCACCACCATGTTTCACTGTGGGCATGGTGTTCTTGGGGTGATGGGATGAGTTGGGTTTGCACCAGAAATAGCATTTTCCTTGGTGGCCGGAAAGTTAAATTTTAGTCTCTTCTGACCAGAGCATCTTCTTCCATACATTTGGGGAGTCGGCCACATGCCTTTTGTCCCTGACTTGTTTGGAGAGCTCCTTGGTCTTCATGGTGTTGCAGCCTCTGGGGCCTTTCAGAAAAGGTGTGTTTATACTGACAGATCATGTGACACTTAGATTTCACACAGGTGGACTTCATTTCACTAATTATGTGACTTCTGAAGGTAATTGGTTGCACCAGAACTTTTGAGGGGCTTCATAGCAAAGGGGGTGATTACAAATGCATATGCCAATTTTCAGAATTTTATTTATAAAGAATCTTTTTTATTTATTTTTCTCATTTCACTTCACCAAATTAGACTATTTTATGCAGATCCATCACATAAAATTCAGTTGAAAAAAATAAATAAATTACAGGCTGTAATGTAACAAAAAAGGTAAAAAGCCAAGGGGGGGGGGTGAATACTTTTGCAAGGCACAGTGTATATATATATATATATATATATATATATATGATGAGCATATTATATTAATGAAGAAATGATAAATCCATTTCACTTGCATAAACGTTTCCAATTTTTCCCCCTGTTAATTAGTGTGCATGTGATACATTTGGCCCAATAGGAAGCAATGAGATAGTTGAGTTCGACTTTGCATTCTATTATGCATTTGATTTAAGTGGTGATTTGAGGTTCGATTTTGGAAGGGATTTCATAAAATGAACCCAAAATCCCGCCTTAAAATCGACCAAAATCTAATTCGATTTGAAAATCAAATGCAAAATCGAATATTAGTAAATGAGGGACTTGTTAACGGATTTTGCAGTTCGATTTAAATTCGATTTCAGTAGATTTTATTGATTCATAAAATACCAAATCAAACTTTAGTCAATACACTGCATCCTCTGATGAACCTTCACACTGAAGGGAAATGCATTAGGACTGTGGGTTTATTTAATCATTATCCACTCCAAACCTTCCTGCTAGAGCTGTCGCTTGCTGTGCTATATATGGATGTACTATTTATATTGATTACATGCTACGTCCGCTCTCCGTGACTACATTTGACTGGTATCATTCTGTCTACATAATGAGTGTGTGACTATACAGTGGAATTGTTGGATCTGAGCTATACTTTGCTGATTACATACAAGAGCTGTGTATGCTCACAGCACACACAGGAGCTGCACACGGAACTCAGGGGGTCATTCAGACCCGTTCGCGAGCAAAGGATGCTCTCAAACAGGTCGATGTTGCCCCACTGCGCATGCGCACGACGGAGGGAGCTCCATCGTGCGCATGCGCGAGACCCGGATAGCGACGGGCTCTCCGTCGCTCCGGATCTCGCACCAAAGGGGGCGTGCTGTTGATGTTGATTGACAGCATGCCCCCTTTGGTGGGCGTGCTGGGGGCGTGACTGCCAGATGGAGGCATTCCCATGGGAACGCCTACCGTCTGAGTCCAGCCCCACTGACATCAGTAATGATGTCAGTGGGAGTGATTTTGGCTCTGATAGAGCCAAAATCACTCCTGGGCTTGCGGAAGCGAGACCCTACCGCAGGGTCTCATCGCAAGCCCGATGGTCAACCATCGCGACCATCTTTTTGGCCGCTCGCATAAGCTGTGGGTGGTCACCCACAGCTATGCGAGCGGCCAGGAGGCCGCTCCAAATTTAGCTGGGACGGCCCTGATTCAGAGCGAGCGCTCTGGTCAGAGCATTCAGCTCTGAATCAGACCCTCAGTCCAAATACCACACTACAATTGAGTGCTGGCTCTCTACACCAACAACAGAGCCTACATATTAGGATACCAGTATAGAACTTTAACGGAGGCAATTACAGCTTTATTATTACAGTACTTCCACTTATGGCTATTGTCCCAAGGATTGTGCCCTATTGATGCAAATCCATGCAGCGTTATTACACAGTGGGCCCGATTCAGAACCGTTCGCTAAGCTGCGGACGCACGCTATGGGCGATTGTCACCCGTCTGCGCATGCAACGCAGTGTGCGTGCATGAACCAATCACTGCGTCCAGGAATCATGCGCTCATAGTACACAGACTGGACGCTACTTTGAGTGACAGAATGTGCCGTTTGTGGGTGTTAACAGGGGAAGGTGCTTGTGAACGGGGGAGTGGATGTGCGGACACAGGCATGTCTAGGCATCTTAATGGCGTTTTATAGGTGTGCTTAATTAGCAAAGATGCGTCATTGTGCACGTCACTTGGTTATATTTCAGCCAGCACTGATCGCAGTGCTTGCGGTGGGGTAGGGTCTACCTTAAGTGCTGCGATCGCATCCGATGGTACCCGATGTACCGATGGTTACATACACTTCCTGGAGATGACGTGCGCAAGTGGGCGTCTTAAGACAGACTGGTGGACGTCTACATACACAAAGCAATCGCACGCCAAGACATAATGGGCGTGCTTATGCCTTGCCGTGCGATCACCTGCCATGCCATCACTTTGCCGAATTTGCATACGCTGGGAGGGAGCATACGCATCCAGCGAACTTGCTCTGAATGAGCTCCAGTGTTCATATACAAGACTGCATCGCACTGTGTTATATTAAGCTGAGGTAAACTCTGCCTGTTGATAACTTATACGGAGCATGTATTGCTGCTAATAATACAGGGGGTCATTCAGGCCCGCTCGCGAGTGCAGGACGCTCGCAAGTGGGTCGATGTTCCCCCACTGCGCATGCGCACGACGGAGGGAGCTCCGTCGTGCGCATGCGTGAGACCCGGCGAGCGACAGGCTCTCCATCACTCCGGGTCTCGCACCAAAGGGGGCGTGCTGTCGATGTTGATTGACAGCACGCCCCCTTTGGTGGGCGTGCCGGGGGCGTGCCTGCCAGATGGAGGCATTCCCATGGGAACGCCTACTGTCTGAAGCCAGCCCCACTGACATCACTAGTGATGTCAGTGGGAGTGATTTTGGCTCTGATAGAGCCAAAATCACTCCAGGGCTTGCGGCAGCGAGACCCTACCGCAGGGTCTCCGTCGCAAGCACGATGGTCGCGATGGTCAAGACCATCGCGACCATCATCATGGACGCTCGCATATGCTGTGGGTGGTCACCCACAGCTATGCGAGCGGCCAGGAGGCCGCTCCATTTTCATGGAGGAGGGCACTGATTCAGAGCGAGCGCTCTGGTCAGAGCTTTCGGCTCTGAATCAGGCCCACAGCCTGGAACTTATTGGGACACTTTCTATGTGGATTTAAACTGGATATATTCCTCATATTACAGAGAACAAAAAGGCTTTTGAGGAACCGGTGCCAATTGCAATGTTGCTATATTTCTCAGAATTGTCACTTTCAGACAAGCAGGAGTGGATTTTATGTTTCCAATTGATTCATGCTACACATGTTCTATTTAAATTAGTGTAATTGAAGCTAATATGTCATTATTAGAAGTATTTATTCCTTGTGATTTATTGTTTTTGTTTTGATATTTATATTTATTTATAATGTTTTATTAATTATAATATCATTTAATTTTTTTTGTATCCTTGTATATTTTTATTTGAATAAAAATATTTATGTGCAAACCAGACTTTTAGATTGGAACATTACCAATTGGACTAGCGCAATTATATCGTTTTTTTTATTTTTTAAAAAGAGATAGTGCTTAGGTTGTTTATCTGTGGTCACTCTTGTTTAGTAAACTGCCCATGTTGTGCTGAATGTGTTATTGTGCCATGCAGGGTAAACTGACATTTGTTGAATTTCATAAGATTGTGTTGCACCACACACATAGTTTGTTAGGCCGGTGAGTTAGGGCCTTTGTTACTGTAGGTAGGTGTATTAGTGTGACACACTGTTAGAGCAGGATAGGGCCCTGCACGGCATTATTGTTGTCTCCCTACAGGGACCTGTGGGGGATCGAGCAGGACGAATTTACAAGAGTGCCACTGGTGAGAACCTCTGTGTTTGTCTGTCTTTCTTTCTGTCTTTCTTTCTTTCTGGGCATACAGTGGGCCTTGCGGTGCAAGGTTGAGTCTTCACCTGCTGCACGAGTATCTATAGGTGAAACTCGGGATCTGAGGCCAAAAGTGCCAGTGATGATTTTCACTTAAAACCTGAATCCGTTTTGTATGATCCTAGGTCTGGTAGGGCATGTTGGTCGACGTTGAGGAAGGACGGTTCTCACATCGTCTCCTTCCTCCTAGGTCATTGTGTCCGTGTCCGTGTCCAGTCTGGTGTACCAGGACCGTCTGTTCATCATACGGCCTGAAGGTGAGATGGTGCGACCCAAGCAAGGTAAGAAACGGAAGTACACCTGCATGGCAGCAGGCACCGCACCACACCCCTCTTACACTTATTTGGTAGATTGTAGAAATAATCTAGTAGTCGAAATAGTATTAACTGTATATTGTAGTTATATGGTGGATTATGTGACATGACAGCATACAGTATAATGGTTTATAGTGAAGTGTTTGTCTGTTCACAAGGTTATAATGCTTTGATTGGCTTTAAGAGTTATGATTATTATGTGATGTAGTACCCTATTTGTTTATATCTGGATATAAATTGTTGCCTTATATTGTTGCTTTAACTGTAGATGTATTTGATGAAGAAGATATAGTTAGATGTATAGTGGAATCAAAGATGGACACCTCCATTTGCTCTTGCACCCCTCTTCCTTTGAACCATGTGCTTGGAACAATGGTATACCCTGGAATGCGTAGGATTGTGAATACAGGCTGTATTCTGATAGGATTGTGTAGTATGTGTTGTATTGTTGTAGTTTAGCTGTAATATTGTGGTGTTTAGGATATATTGTTGCTTTAGCTGTAGATATATATTTGATGAAGATGGAATAGTTGTGTAGTGGAATCATCTCAGATGTATTATACAATTACAATGTTATAGTTTATGCATTCTGGAATATTATATAATGGAGTCTTTGCCTAAAATATATCAGCGTGTATGTTTCAGGTTAATATTGGATGGTAAATTGTTTTAGATCTTGCTAAACAATGATGCCCCCTTTACTCCAGCATCTTTGGGGTGAGCCGCATTACCTCGGCTCACAGATAGGTCACGGGCCTGCCTTTAGTGCCTCGAGGATGTCTTTCACCTACTACCATCCAATATCCGATTTGTATATTTATAATAGGACTTGAAAAATTGTCTGAATAAGTTTGTATACTGTAGTTTCATAATTATGATCATAGACTTGAATCAGTGTTGTAGGAACGATTGATCTAATTTGTTTAAATAGGTCAGGCATAAATGATTACAGGTGTGTGGTTTACAGAGACAATAGGATCATTGGAATTTCCCTACATTCAAAATGGCTTTTAGCTTTAGGCCATGTGGCTTGGAAACAAAGAAACATGTAGCATTCCATCTCCCACACTAACTCTATCTCTCTCACTGGCCCCCATTTATCAACAAAGGTGGTATATAGCTACTGGTAATGTAGCTGTAGTGTATTGGTAATGTAGCTGTACTGTACATGTGATACACAGCTACTGGAAATGTAGCTGTACTGTACATGTCAGATACAGCTAGAGGTTATGTAGCTGTACTGTACATGTGGTATATAGCTACTGAAAATATAGCTGTACTGTACATGTGATAGCTACTGGTAATGTAGCTGTATTGTACTGGTAATGTAGCTGTACTGTACATGTGATATACAGCTAGTGGTAATGTAGCTGTACTGTACATGTGATATACAGCTAGTTGTAATGTAACTATACTGTACATGTGGTATATAGCTACAATGCAGTTGTACTGTTCATGTGATAGCTACTGTTAATGTAGCTGTACATGGTTTTTTTTGCCTACAGTGAACACTACATGCTAGTACTCCTTTCTTGCTAAAACTGCACCCAAAAAAAGTATATCTGTGTGGTGAGCAGTCTTTGGAGTTATCCTGATCTCACTGACGTGCAGACTGAGAGCTCTGTGAGGCTGCTGCACTGGAATGACAGGCAGCCAATCTGATTCACTACTAGGCTGCCCGCCACGTCACTGCTTTGGTCCCTGTTGAGTACGGGCAGCCCCCCTCACCTGGTTCAGACTCCAGCAGTGGGCCCCACACAAGAACACCTCTGAATGTGGCCCATGGTGTGGCTCCCACTGCGCCCACTATGGGGAGATGCCCTTGTGCGGCAGCACTGGTGGAACGTGCCTCAAGCTAGCCCTGATTGTTTATAAAGCTGCACTACCAACTGTAAATTTTCATGAGCTTCTCCCTACCCCAACCAGAGCCCAAGGAACTGCTTAAATCATTAATTTTCCTGAGGTTGCTCTAGTTTACTCACAGCTTAGACAAGAACTGGAGGGTGCAATGGGTGACCAATCAGAAGCTGCAATCAAGAGCTTGTAGCTCTAATTGGCTCTTCCTCTTATTACTTAAAGTTGCAAGCCAAAATTAATTTGCAGGGTCTGCGTTACAAAATGGCTGCATGTAGCCCCAACTATAGGCCTGATTCAGAGCCGCTCGCTCTGAATCAGGGCGTTTTTCTTTTTTTTTTGTGCGGCCTCCTGGCCGCTTGCTTAGCTGTGGGTCACCACCCACAGCCATTGTGAGCGGCGAGGTGATGGTCGCGATGGTCGAGACCATCGCGACCATCGGGGCTTGCGACGAGACCCTTGTGGTAGGGTCTCGTTCCCGCAAGCCCCAGTGAGCTTTCAGCTCTATTAGAGCCGGAACGCACACCCACTGACATCACTTGTGATGTCAGTGGGGCCGCCCTCAAACGGCAGGCATTCCTTCGGGAACGCCTCCGTTTGGCCAGCCACCCCCCTGCCCGCCTCCAAAATGGGGCAAGCTGTCAATCAAAATCGACAGCTGCCCCTCTTTGGTGCGAGACCCATAGCTACAGAACGCCCATCGCTAGCGTTCTGTAGCTATGGGTCTCGCACCAAAGAAGACTCCGGCGTGCGCATTTGTAAGTGGCCAAACATCGACCCGCATAGCACTGGCGAGCGGGTCTGCATTAGGCCCTATGTTCGTAAGATTGATTGTGCAGGTAGTGGTACAAGTTCAACAAAATATAGTAAATGAAAAAAAGTGTATATCTATCTATCTATCTATCTATAAATATATATATATATATATATATATATATATACTTCGCCCCAAAGTGAATTGCTTCTACCAACCCTTTTTTTTAATTGGAGGTGTCATAGTTGTATTCCTTTGCATAGGGGCCCTGTTGTAGGAGTGGCCCACATAACCAGCAGCGCTATATAGACTGGCGGCAACAGCGCCTTCCCCCCAACACACACCAATGTCACTGTGTGCCCTGTGCACAGACTGCTATGTAGCCTATCCTATTCACCCACCACTCACACCAATGTCACTGTGTGCCCTGTGCACAGACTGCTATGTACAGTAGCCTATCCTATTCAAGTGAACGCAGGCCCAAAGCCCCTCTCCCCCCACCCCTTACATGGTGTCCACTGAAGCAGCCCCCACCCTCCCTTCTGCACCGACTTGGTGAGTATGCAATAAATTTTCTTTTTGTTCTTCTCAGCTGTAACTTGACGGATGGAGATAAAACAAAGTGCAGGTTTCTTTCATGAAGCTGCAACAGGAACTTTTCTTACTTAGAAGAATGTTGCACTCTTCATCTGTGCTCTACCTAGCCATGTTGTTAATGTTATCCATTTCTGTTGATGGAAATTTCAGCTTAATTAAGATTTCAGCTTAATGAGCACCCTTTCATCTGAGACATGCATTAGACTAGTGCAGTTCGTTTTACTTCCCAACAAAGTCAATAAAGGAAATGAGCTACAATAGTGTGTCAATTCTAGACAAAGGGAGTTATAAGCCTTATGCTTATCTGCAGAGTTCTTGTCATGTCTGTATTTGTTTTTTTCTTTTAAACTGCTTGTGTAGTCTGCTTGTATGTTACGGTCTTTGTTGACAGTTGATGTTTGTTCACTGCTCACTGACTGCACAAAAACAGGCTTTTTCCATCTGTCACTGTTGCCCGTGACTTTTTCATCCTTCCTTTAAAGAAAGAAGAAGGTTTGATTAAATGTAGGGCTCGTTAACACATATGTGCTGGGAAGATGGGTGACACGTAGAACTAAAGTGTGCTTTAGGGATGCTTTGTAATACTTTCCCCATGCCCTTTCATGCGCTGTGCTTTTACCAATACATTTTATTGTACTGATATTGCAGGTTAATGCATGAAAAATAGGTTGTGGAACTTTGAAATTGTGAAAATAAAACGCCATTCAGATGATTTTTTTTTTTTTTGGAGAAAGTAACAGAAAAAATCGAGACAGACGTCACATAGAGACGTTCCAAGGCAGTGAAAAAGAACATTTACCATTGGTGCAGACTAAAAAACAATGAAATGTCGTATAGAAAGCATATTGACGCGGTCCGCATGAAATCGTGGAAGACAGCATCCATCAAATTTCCTGCTGATTTTTGTTCACAAAGGCTCTGGCTCTCTCTATCAGATCTACAACTGCAATGTCCAACTCAATCTCTAAATCCCTTTGAATACTTCCAAATACGAAATTTTTTAGGCTCCCTACTACAGACCCCACTTCTCCGTGACCTCACCCCTTTTGAAAGACTCTGTAAATATTGTCCTATGTCCAAAGAGATGATCTCTCAAATATACAGCATCCTCATTGATGCTGCTCTGCCTACTAATAATCCCCATGAATCCTCGTGGGAGATAGATCTTGGCCCTCCATGTGACGAAGATGCTTGGTACGACATGAGACTGGCAATTGTTAAAACATCTATCTCTACCCGTCTTAAAGAAACTTGTATTACCGTTGGTACTAAACCCCAGTACGGCTCTCCCATATGTTCCCTTCTGCTTCACCCCTCTGCTGGAGAAACTGTGGCCTCCGAGGTACCTAAGCTCATATCTGGTGGACCTGCCCGGCTCTTGAGCCTTTTTTAACCTCGGTCCATGCTCTTCTGAACAGGGTCTTTGGAGACCTGATCCCAAAAGACCCATGGACCTTCCTTTTAAGTTACCCTTTTAAGATCTCAGCAACCACTCTGTTAAGTTGTTGTCCCACATCCTAGTTGCTGCTAGAAGTTTGATTGCCCGAAACTGGAAAAACCCTCTTCCACCGACCCTCTCTGCCTTAAGATCACAAATCCGCCATATAGCGGAAATGGAAAATATTACCTACTATCTTCATGATAGAGACCGTATATTTTCTCAAGTTTGGGCTCCATGGCTATCATATGACAACACTTCACTGCCTCTGCTCCCTGTGCTTACTACCCATATGTGACTCATGCGCGGTGGTTGATCTTGATCCCCCTACTCCGACTTCCCTATGCAAACTTCCCTAACTGACTGAATCTTCTTTCCTGTTCTCCAATTGGCACGTTTTTCTATCTACCTTATAATACTTCTTGCCCAGCATTTGGCTTCTTCTATGGTATTTTGTTTTTCTTGATAGTCCTGTTCCCAATCCCTCCCCAATACCCTCCCACCCCTCTACTGACCCCCTCCCCCCCACATGCTTATTGCTATTTATTTTATTGGACAAATGCCTCATGTACACTGTTCATTATATTTGTGTTTTTCTATGTTACTCTTTTATGGGCTTTCTAAATAAAGAATTAAAAAAAAAAGAAAGCTTAGTGACTTAATAAAACATGTCAACTAGAAAGAAAAACTGAATACAAAATTAGCATAGTACAACAGCAAAATTCAGCTGATTTTTAATTCCTATGGTTGAGACCGTAAAGCAGAGAATAGGCTGCATGTTTAGAAATGCTTTATTTATTTATTAGAAATTGTCTCTACAGAATGCAGAGGCATGACAATGGGTGGAGACACCCAGTTGCGGCACCTACTAACCCCTCGCGTGAACATTGGGGCGTGGGCTCGTGCTAGTGAGGCCACTCCCACTTATTTTTGCAATTTTTGGGGGCTTGGCCACATGTCATGTTGGGGGCTTTCCCAGCCTCTCCTAGAACAGTGTGGAATGATGTGCGCATCATCTATCACTGCAGCAGTGCTGTTCAGTGAAACCATCTGAGGGGTTGACACCAAAATAGCAGAGCAGCTCTACTATTTGGTGTCACCCACTCATATGCTGTCACTCAGAGCACCTTGCACCCCCCCTAGTGACACAACTGACTTAATGAATACTCATTTTATAAAACATACCTCCCCACAGTCTGGATTACTGTGGGATAGTCGGTATTTGAGGGCTCTGTCCCGTTGTAATGATACATTCTCCTGAACTGTCTGGGAGTTGAAAGGTGTGATCCATTCATGCTGCTCAACACAGTAAAATAGAGGTAAATGGGTGCCACACACACCTGTTACATCTGGCATAGAATCAGAGCCGGCCCTAACCAATTAGGTCCTAGGCAAGATTTTGGCTGGTGCCCCCAGCAGATAATCCCAGGCTCTCCCCTCACAGCACTCCTCTCCCCTCACAGCACACTGCTGTATCTAAAGAAAAAAGGGACAGGTGTTAGGGGAAATTTCCTTTTAACACCACCTCAGAAGGCATTCTATAGGGCACATTCTATTGGGCACATTCTCCCCTCACAGCCCTCCTCTTCCCTCACTGCACAGTACCCCTCACAGTTCAGATTGCAGCACCCGTCACAAAGCACAGTACCCCTCACTCAGCACCTTTCTACCAGCACAGCACCCCTCACAGCACAGATTACAGCACAGCACCCCTCACCCAGTATAGTACCACTCTCCCAGCACAGCATCGCTCACATAGCACAGATCACAACACCCATCACCCATCACACAATACCCCTCTCTCAGCACAGCAACCATCTCCCAGTACAACACCCCTCACCCAGCAAAGTACAGATCACAGCAAATCATCCATCATCCCTCACCAAACACCCCTCTCCCAGCGCAGTACCCCTCACAGCACAGCACCCATCACCCCTCAGCCAGAACAGCACCCATCACAGCACAGATTACAGCATAGCACCCATCACTCCTCAGCCAGCACAGCACCCCTCACACAGCACAGTCAGCACCCATCACTCACAGTACAGGCTGACCCCCGCACCACACCCGCTGCATATAATTTTGCAGGGAACCCATGTAGGCTGTTGTAGCACATCAGTAGAATGGTAGCCGATGATTGCAGCTTATTGGTACCCCCTACCTCCTTCTATCTTGGTGACCATCATCATCATTAGTCCACACACTGGGTTCCTTCTTAGCAATGTGGATGATGGGAGTACACCCATGCCCTTGCCCCCTGGTCCCTCACTCGCAATATGTCTCCCCCTCACCCCCCATATCAGTGTCATAAACACCCTGAGCCCCCACTCACCATATGTCTCTGCCTCCTCCCCTCCCCCAATAGCAGTGTCATCAGCCCTGAGTTCCCACACCCCCTTGGCTCTGCCTCTTCTCCCCCCATAAATGTTATCAGCTCCCCGAGCCTCCACTCCCCATATATATCTGCCTCCCCCTCCCCCCCACAGTAGTATCATTAGCTCCCACTCCCCATATATCTTTGTCTCCCTCTCCCACAGCAGTGTCATCAGCCCCCACCCCCATATGTATCTGCCTCCCCTCATTCAGCTCTTACCTTTATTCTGTGTGGCTGGGGCAGGGTCCCGCAGCTCCGCGCGTGTTGTATGGCTTCCTCTGCAGCTGCTCAGTGCTCAGCATCGGCTCAGGCAGAAAGTGAAAGTAAACACAGTTCCTGCCTGTCTGAGACTGAGCTCCAGCTCTGTGTTCAGCTGCTGCAGCCTCCTGACCTCTCCTCCTGGCTGGTCGGATCGCCGAGATAGCAATCAGCACCTGAACCAGCTCAAAGAAAAGAAATTCTACCGCTGTCCCTAGGCTTGGGATGCCCCTAGGCATTCCAGGTGTCCCTAGGAATTTGCCTAAAATGCCTAGGCCTAGGGCAGGCCCTGCATAGAATGGATAGAAGGAGGGTAACTACAGAGGGGAAAGGGGCTGCCTGCTAACCCCGGGATGTGGCCATGCCTCCTCCAACACACAAACATGCCCACTTTATGATGTTGTCATACCCCGATCACTTATGTGACAAAAATATTTTAAATATATTTCTATGACCTGTATAAAAGCACTTCAATTCCTTTCTGACACAAGCAGCCACTTTTATCAAAATCAAATCAAATCTACAGAGCAGGATATTGTTGATCAGCTGCAATAAACTGTTCTTTATACCTTGCAAAAAAATAATTATTTGAATAAAGCACATTTGCGAGTTCAGTGGAGTTCAGACCACAGGCAGTAGACTACAGAGGAGTACAGGTTAGTAGGTGATTGTGAGATGAGTCATTCTTAATGATGCTCTCAACAATCAGATGAGTGTATGTGTGATGCCAAACTAAGGCAGTCTACAGCTCTGTGTGTTTGTGTCCAACAGTGTCACTTGGAAGACTGGCTAGAAAGGTTCTTTATTTCAGTATAGGGTTGCTTCAGGCAGTGTTGGGATGCAGAGTTTTATGGACTCCCCAGCTTTTACCAGGAACCGCCACAAAGTTGTTTTGACTTCATTACCAGGAGCCTGCAGGTCACGGACCACTAATTGACCCCTAATGTGACTACTTGAGAGGGTAGGTGATAACATAGAGCAAAGTATAGATCTAATACTCTGTCACTGATAGTGCATAGAGTGTATTACTTGTAGCAAACAAAGCCATGCACTGGTAACACTCTCAGATTGGAGCCAGAATGGTGAAGCTGGGTGTGACAGGGACCAGAGACCCATTGTCATGTGATGAAACTAGCAAACTAGCAGCTGGGTGACTGGCTGAGTGAGTCAGATGCCTGCCCAGTAATGACAACAGTAATAATATGGGGTGCATTTTCTTGCCATAGTGTGGATGAAGTCATTCCTAGAATACAAGGTCAATACTAATAGCTACTTAATAGTTCTGAGTGATAATATAAACCGCAGTTTGCAAGATTTATTTCTCGACAGGAGGGTTGTCTTCCAGAATGGCAATTTTATGGTCTCATCAGTTACGAAATCTGAATCCAGAAGCATTTCTAGAACTTTCTGGAACAATGTCTGAGCCAGATTTTTACATGATCATCAACCAGGCATGTTTAACTGACTTTCTTGCAACAGAATGGTCCTGCATTGGTAAACCCTGGGTTCACAAGCAGCAGTGCAAGTGTGCTGGTACGGGGCGGTGCGGCATACCATTAAGAAATTCGATTGAGTCTGATTGATATAGAGGAGGTGTCACAGTTGGTGCTAGTGAGTTACCTGTCTCAGGTGATGAACTCGAAACACTGGAGGCCGGCTGGACTGGAACCATGGATAACATGAATAGCTCTTTTAATATAAGAAGTGGGTAGCAGTGAGAACTGGCTTTGGTGATGAGTGACTGGAACTGGAAACTTGAAGCGTTGGAGTGAGACCAGAAGGAACTTGGAGGGACCGGACTGGGACCGGCAGGTAGGCTGACTGAGCTGGTCGGGGTACCAGTAGATGAGCTTGCAGACGGATGGTAGCATGGAAGCTACTTGTTGTAGCTTGGGAAGTCGTGGGTAGACGTTGGTAGCTGGGTGGCTACGTGGAGCGGCTGGATAGCCGTGGGTAGATGCTGGTAGCTGGGTAGCTACGTGGAGCGGCCAGATAGCCGTGGGTAGACGCTGGTAGCTGGGTGGCTACGTGGAGTGGCTGGATAGCCGTGGGTAGACGCTGGTAGCTGGGTGGCTACGTGGAGCGGCTGGATAGCCGTGGGTAGACACTGGTAGCTGGGTGGCTACATGGAGCGGCCGGATAGCCGTGGGTAGATGCTGGTAGCTGGGTGGCTACGTGGAGTGGCCAGATAGCCATGGGTAGACGCTGGTAGCTGGGTGTTTACGTGAAGCGGCTAGATAGCCGTGTGGAGAAGCTCGCAGCTGGAAGCTACTTGGAGCGGCCTGGGAGCCGTAGGTGAGAGATGGTAAGATGGTAGCATGGAAGCTACTTGGTGCGGCCTGGGAGCTGTGTGGAGAAGCTCGCAGCGTGGAAGCTACTTGGAGCGGCCTGGGCGCCGTAGGTGAGAAATGGTAGCGTGGAAGCTACTTGGTGCGGCCTGGGAGCCGTGTGGAGAAGCTGGCAGCATGGAAGCTACTTGGAGTGGCCTGGGAGCCGTAGGTGAGAAATGGTAGCGTGGAAGCTACTTGGTGCGGCCTGGGAGCCGTGTGGAGAAGCTGGCAGCGTGGAAGCTACTTGGAGTGGCCTGGGAGCCGTAGGTGAGAAATGGTAGCGTGGAAGCTACTTGGTGCGGCCTGGGAGCCGTGTGGAGAAGCTGGTAGCGTGGAAGTACTTGGTGCGGCCTGGGAGCCATGTGGAGAAGCTGGTAGCGTGGAAGCTACTTGGTGTGGCCTGGGAGCCGTGTGGAGAAGCTGGTAGCGTGGATAGTTGAACGCAGCAGGCTTACGAATAACACTGGTCTAGGAACCAGCAGGAGCCTGGAACATACTGGTACACAGAGGTACAGCTATATCACAAGTAGTACACCACAGGACGTAACAAGATGTTCAAGCACTGAGTGCTATTAGAGGAGGATCTATATACCTAGAGTCTGGCAGCGATTGGTGGATATAGACAGGTGGTCTGGCAGTGGCATTCAGAGTGGAGCAAGGCACAACATGCAGAGGGAGTAATCATCTCTGCAGCCCTTGAGAATCAGGACCACACCTGTGATTCCAGCTAAGACTAGCAATGCTCACAGATTAAACAGTGTGAGGAGGAGAGCAGTCTGCACACACAGGGTTGTCACAGCCAGCATGATTCAGCCAGAGCAGATCTCCCAGGGGAATTACAACCACAGATCCATGGAGCAGCTGGCAGAGGTAAGTCTCAAAAGGTAAAAACTAGCCAGGATTGAGACAGGAGGAGGCTGATTGACACAGAGGGGGAGGCTGATTGACACAGAGGGGGAGGCTGAGCGACACAGAAGGGGAGGCTGAGAGACACATAGGGGGATGCTGAGAGATACAGGATGAGTGGGAGACTGAGGGACACAGGGGAGGGGGTTGAGGCTGAGAGACACACGGGGCAGGAGGCTGGAAAGACAGGAGGATGGAGTAATGGGAAGGGGGCAGGAAGTTGGAGAGACAGGGGGCAGGAGGCTGTAAAGATAGGAAGCTGGAGAGACACAAAGGCTGGAGGGGTTACAGGGGGCAGGAGGTGACATAGTAGGCACAACACTGGTTGAACCTCTGACGTACAGTATTTGGTTATATTCCTACACAAACAGGCATTTTCTCGACCACGTGATCTCTTACATGAATAGTGAATACAGACTGAAGACACTGTCTGCCCAGGGAGTATCAGTCTCATCAGAGGTTCCCTGTTGCAGAGAAATCACTATATAAGTAAGGTGTATTTGAGATGGAATGGAGAGGAATGCTCCCAGAGTGATGAGAAATGGTGGTGTGTGTTTAGTGAGCATGCCCATTTTTTGGTGAGCAAGCATACAGTACCCCTACTTGCACCACTGGTCACAATGTACTAGCTGTACTGGTCACATATAGAATTTTTTTACTGTGACTGAAAAGGTGACACCTTTGCTTTCTGATGGTTCGATGTGCATAAACCGTTAAATGCAGAAAATGATTAGAAATATTGTGTATACGAGGTGTATATGGAACAAATTAATTTGTGTATGTACACAAACTTTATTTTGATGTACAAAATAATTAAATATATTGTATAAAATTACCTTCAGACTGTGTGTATAAGGTGTATATGAAACATAAATGCATTCTTCCCTAAGATATCTCATTACGGTATACTAATATTCCAAAATACGGAAAAATCAGATGTCCAAAATATATTATATATGTGTGTATATATATATATATATATATATATATATATAAATTGCAGTCAGATTGGCACTCAGCTCTCGAATTCAAGGTGCTCCGGTGCCCTCTGGACCAGCAATATGTACAATCATGTTACAGACAAGCAGCAGCACTCGGAGACTGCTTAATGATTAAAATAGTGTATTTAAAACAAATACATAATCCAACGTAAAGCAGAGAAGACCTCACAGTGTGCAATCACTGCGGAGTTCCGGGGAGATCGTCTCCGACTTCCGCCGCAGCCCCCAGCAGTGACGTCATGGTGTGAATATTATGCAATGGCCAAGTCAATCCCCTGACCTGAATTCGATTGAGCATACATTTCACTTGATGAAGTCAAAACTGAAGGGAAAATGCTCCAAGAACAAGCAGGAACTGAAGACATTTGCAGTAGAAGCCTGGCAGAGCATCACCAGGGATGAAACCCAGCGTCTGGTGATGTCTATGCGTTCCAGATTTCAGGCTGTAATTGCCTGCAAAGGATTTGCAACAAAGTATTAAAAAGTGAAAGTTAGATTTAGGATTGTTTAGTTTGTCCCATTACTTTTGGCCCCTTAAAAAGTGGGAGGCACATATAGAAACCGTTGTAATTCCTAAACCGTTCACCTGATTTGGATGTAATTACCCTCAAATTAAATCTGAAAGTCTGCAGTTAAAGCACATCTTGTTTGTTTCATTTCAAAGCCATTGTGGTGGTGAATAGAGGCCGAAATATGAAAATTCTGTCAATGTCCCAATATTTATGCACCTGACTGTATATGGTAGGAAGAGCAAAATTAAAGTGATCATATGGGGCTAGTGAAAAAAAAAAATTAGGTATCCTAAATGTATATAAATAATGTGTGAGAGAACTAATAAATCAATAAAACAATATATGGGTGTTGCGAACATAATATGGTAAATGCAAAGACAAAGTGGTGTGAAGCTTGTGAAAAATTAAGTGTCATACATGTATGTAAATAATGTGTAAGTGAACCAATGGATCACTGCAAACAAAAAATGAGTGTTGCAAACCTAATGGATAAATAAAGAATGGTGTCAGAGAAAAAGGCAAATAGTGTCTTGGGTGAAGGTGTAGAAGGGACCTGTATGGATAAAATAGAAATGTAAAAACAATCTACACTGGCTACTATCACTTGAACATGCTCCATTGTATCTTTTCATTTAGACCATATGGGCTAATGGTTTTGAGTTCGAAAATCCACCGAGCTTCCACTTGTAGAAGTTTCCCCGCTCTGTCTCCCCCTCTTAGGTTCTTTGGGATGTGGTCGATGATCTGATGTTTGAATTGGCCGAGAGTGTGCCCCTTCTCGGCAAAATGTCTGGCCACCGGTTGTTCCGATGTCCTTACCTGATAAAGCGCTTTAATGGCTGACCCATGTAAGGCCATACGTTCTCTCATCGTTCTAACAGATTTGCCAATGTATGATAAACCGCAAGGACAAGTGATCAAGTATACTATAAAATTAGACATACAGGTCAACATTAGGGGTGTGCACCGGCCACTTTTCGTGTTTTGGTTTTGGATCTGGATCTTTCTTCGTGTTTTGGATCTGGATTGGTTTTGCCAAAACCACCCTTCCGTGTTTTGGGTTCTGGGTTTTGTGTTTTGGATCTGTATTTTTTTTTAAAAAAGCATAAAAACAGCTAAAATCACAGAATTTGTGTGTTTTTCTGCTCCTATGCTATTATTAACCTCAATAACCTTAATTTCCACTCATTTCCAGTCTATTCTGAACACCTCACACCTCACAATAGTGTTTTTATATCCAAAAGGTTGCACCGAGGTAGCTGGATGACTATGCTAAGAGATGCGAGTGGGCGGCACAAACACGTGGTCCATCTAGGAGTGACACTGCAGTGGCAGACAGGATGGCAGTTTGAAAAACTAGGCCCCAAACAGTACATAATTCAAAGAAAAATAAGAGGTGCAAGATGGAATTGTCCTCCCACCCACCCTTATTTTGTATAAACTGGACATGCACACTTTAACAAACCAAACATTTCAGCGCCAGGGTCTGCCACACGACTGTGGCTGAAATGATTCGTTCGTTTGGGCCCCCACAAAACAAGCTGGCAATTAATCTGTCCCTGCACAAACTGGCTCTACGGAGGCAAGATGTCGTCCTCATCCTCCTCATCCACCGATTCCTCACCCTCTTCAGTGTTGTGTACATCCTCATCCTCACAGAGTATTAACTCGTCCCCACTGGAATCCACCACCACAGGTCCCTCTGTACGTTCTGGAGGCTGGTCTCCCTGGAAGAGTTGATAATTCATTTTATGAACATCATCTTCTCCACATTTTGTGGAAGCAACCTCCTACGCCTTTTGCTGACAAGGTTCCCGGCTGCACTAAACACTCTTTCGGAGTACACACTGGAGGGGGGGCAACTCAGGTAAAATAGAGCCAGTTTGTACAGGGACCTCCAAATTGCTTCTTTTTCCTGCCAGTACAGGTACGGACTGTCTGACATGCCTACTTGGATGCTGTCACCGATGTAATCCTTTAACAGACAGACGCACGCTTGTCGCTGCTGCTTTAAGGATGCAAGTGCGGCTACAGCCCACACATTTCACAAAGACAGAAAAAAAAAGAATATTTTTATTGTTTGTGGAGCGCACTTTGAGGGTGTCACCACCCTTTAACAGACAGACGCACGCTTGTCACTGCTGCTTTAAGGATGCAGGTGCGGCTACAGCCCACACATTTCACAAAGACAGAAAAAAAAATAAGACTTTTTTTATTGTTTGTGGAGCGCACTTTGAGGGTTACACCACCCTTTAACAGACAGACGCACGCTTGTCACTGCTGCTTTAAGGATGCAGGTGCGGCTACAGCCCACACATTTCACAAAGACAGAAAAAAAAATAAGAATTTTTTAATTGTTTGTGGAGCGCACTTTGAGGGTTACACCACCCTTTAACAGACAGACGCACGCTTGTCGCTGCTGCTTTGAGGACAGTATCATATGCAGTGACAGTAGACTTGTCAGAAATTGTTGGCACGTCCTTCAGTCCGGACCAGATGTCCAAACCGGCCCTTGACTTATGACACAGGCGCACGCTTGGCGCTGCTACTGTGTTGCTGCACGTGCGGCTACATCACACTCAAGTCACAAAACACATTAAAAAAATATTTTTTATTTTTTGGAGCACTTTGAGGGTTACACCACCCTTTAACAGACAGACGCACGCTTGTCGCTGCTGCTTTGAGGATGCAAGTGCGGCTACAGCCCACACAATTCACAAAGACAGAAAAAAAAGAAGAATATTTTTATTGTTTGTGGAGCACACTTTGAGGGTTACACCACCCTTTAACAGATAGACGCACGCTTGTCGCTGCTGCTTTAAGGATGCAGGTGCGGCTACAGCCCACACATTTCACAAAGACAGAAAAAAAAAGAAGAATATTTTTATTGTTTGTGGAGCACACTTTGAGGGTTACACCACCCTTTAACAGACAGACGCACGCTTGTCGCTGCTGCTTTGAGGATGCAAGTGTGGCTACAGCCCACACAATTCACACAGACAGAAAAAAAAAGAATATTTTTATTGTTTGTGGAGCGCACTTTGAGGGTTACACCACCCTTTAACAGACAGACGCACGCTTGTCGCTGCTGCTTTAAGGATGCAGGTGCGGCTACAGCCCACACATTTCACAAAGACAGAAAAAAAAATAAGACTTTTTTTATTGTTTGTGGAGCGCACTTTGAGGGTTACACCACCCTTTAACAGACAGACGCACGCTTGTCACTGCTGCTTTAAGGATGCAGGTGCGGCTACAGCCCACACATTTCACAAAGACAGAAAAAAAAATAAGAATTTTTTAATTGTTTGTGGAGCGCACTTTGAGGGTTACACCACCCTTTAACAGACAGACGCACGCTTGTCGCTGCTGCTTTGAGGACAGTATCATATGCAGTGACAGTAGACTTGTCAGAAATTGTTGGCACGTCCTTCAGTCCGGACCAGATGTCCAAACCGGCCCTTGACTTATGACACAGGCGCACGCTTGGCGCTGCTACTGTGTTGCTGCACGTGCGGCTACATCACACTCAAGTCACAAAACACATTAAAAAAATATTTTTTATTTTTTGGAGCACTTTGAGGGTTACACCACCCTTTAACAGACAGACGCACGCTTGTCGCTGCTGCTTTGAGGATGCAAGTGCGGCTACAGCCCACACAATTCACAAAGACAGAAAAAAAAGAAGAATATTTTTATTGTTTGTGGAGCACACTTTGAGGGTTACACCACCCTTTAACAGATAGACGCACGCTTGTCGCTGCTGCTTTAAGGATGCAGGTGCGGCTACAGCCCACACATTTCACAAAGACAGAAAAAAAAAGAAGAATATTTTTATTGTTTGTGGAGCACACTTTGAGGGTTACACCACCCTTTAACAGACAGACGCACGCTTGTCGCTGCTGCTTTGAGGATGCAAGTGTGGCTACAGCCCACACAATTCACACAGACAGAAAAAAAAAGAATATTTTTATTGTTTGTGGAGCGCACTTTGAGGGTTACACCACCCTTTAACAGACAGACGCACGCTTGTCGCTGCTGCTTTAAGGATGCAGGTGCGGCTACAGCCCACACATTTCACAAAGACAGAAAAAGAATAAAGGATTTTTTAATTGTTTGTGGAGCGCACTTTGAGGGTTACACCACCCTTTAACAGACAGACGCATGCTTGTCGCTGCTGCTTTGAGGATGCAGGTGGAATCTAGACGGATTTGGAACCGGGGACACACTACCTCCATCAATTGTCTAAATCCCACTGCACTAATGGCGGATACCGGACCCACGTCTAACACCAACATAGCAGTCAAGGCCTCAGTTATACGTTTTGCTTCAGGATGACTGCTGTCATACTTCATCCTCATCGCTAGGGACTGTTGGAGGGTCAATTGTTTAGTAAAAGTGGTGGTGTTCCTACTTCCTCTCTGGGATGATGAACAACTCCCAGCAGCAGCAACAGCACTAGGAGGAAGTGGTTCTTGATCTTTCCCTATTTTATTTTTATCAGAGAAAGTTTGGTCCTCCATTTATGTTATATTGATATATATGTGCGGCTAAATCGCACACAAACACAGAAAATATTTTTTTATTTTTGCTGGAGAGTAGTGCACTTTGTGGGTTACACCACCCTTTAAGAAATGAGCCAGCCGGCTCTTTACTTATGGGACACAGGCGCACGCTTGGCGCTGCTCCTTTGTTGATGCACGTGCAGCCACAGTGCACACAAGTCACAAACACAGAAAATAATTTTTTTTTTGGTTTGGACTGTACTTTGGGGGTTACAGCACCCTTTTACGGTCAAGCCAGCCGGCCCTTTACTTATGACACAGGCGCACGCTTGGCACTACTTTGTTGATGCACGTGCGGCTACTGCGCACACAATTCACAAACACAGAAAATATTTTTTTATTTGGTTTGGAGTGTATTTTGGGGGTTACAGCACCCTTTAACGGTCAAGCCAGCGGGCCCTTTACTTATGACACAGACGCACGCTTGGCACTACTTTGTTGATGCATGTGCGGCTACTGCGCACACAATTCACAAACACAGAAAATATTTTTTTTTTGGTTTGGACTGGAGTGTACTTTGGGGGTTACAGCACCCTTTAACGGTCAAGCCAGCCGGCCCTTTACTTATGACACAGGCGCACGCTTGGCACTACTTTGTTGATGCACGTGCGGCTACTGCGCACACAATTCACAAACACAGAAAATATTTTTTTTTTTGGTTTGGACTGGAGTGTACTTTGGGGGTTACAGCACCCTTTAACGGTCAGGCCAGCTGGCCCTTTACTTATGACACAGGCGCACGCTTGGCACTACTTTGTTGATGCACTTGCGGCTACTGCGCACACAATTCACAAACACAGAAAAAATATTTTGTTATTTGGTTTGGAGTGTACTTTGGGGGTTACAGCACCCTTTAACGGTCAAGCCAGCCGGCCCTTTACTTATGACACAGGCGCACGCTTGGCACTACTTTGTTGATGCACGTGCGGCTACTGCGCACACAATTCACAAACACAGAAAATATTTTTTTTGGGGGTGTGGAGTGGAATGTACTTTGGGGGTTACAGCACCGTTTAACGGTCAAGCCAGCCAGCCCTTTACTTATGACACAGGCGCACGCTTGGCGCTACTTTGTTGATGCACGTGCGGCTACTGCGCACACAATTCACAAACACAGAAAATATTTTTTTGGGGGGTTTGGACTGGAGTGTACTTTGGGGGTTACAGCACCCTTTAACGGTCAGGCCAGCCGGCCCTTTACTTATGACACAGGCGCTCGCTTGGCACTACTTTGTTGATGCACGTGCGGCTACTGCGCACACAATTCACAAACAGAAAAAATATTATTATTTTTAGCACTTGGGGGGAGCACCCCTGATGGACAGAGCACCCCCTGGACAACACTACAGCACCCCTTTAGGACTGGGACACTGCACAGGACTTTGGAGTGGACACAGCCCCTATGGAGAACTGACTGCACAACACAGTCCAGCCAGCCCCTATGGACTTTGAAGTAGTGGACACAGCCCCTATTAACAACAGCAGCACAGCACAACACAGCCAGCCCCTATGGACTTTGAAGTAGTGGACAACAGTAGCACAGCACAGCACAACACTACTCTGCACTACACTACACTACACAGCCCAGCCAGCCCTAACTCCCACCCTCCCTCTTCACTGTCCACAGCCGAGTGAGAAAATGGCGCCGACGCGGGTACCTTATATAGGATCCAAAACCCGCGAGACCCGGAAGGCGGGATGATGACGTTTTGCCTCGATTTCAGATCCGAGTCAGGCGGGAAAAGTCGAGCCTGACTTGGATCGGCCTGGGATCGGGGGGGCTCGGGGGGGTTCGGATTTCAGAAATCCGAACCCGCTCACCCCTAGTCAACACATGTTTGAGCTTATACGACTTGCCTGAAGTAAGGCGCTGGAAGGATGTCCTGGTAACAATGTACATTCTACGCTCTGTCTGTTTACATGTTTGCATCTGTTGCTGTGTCCTGAGAAAGATCCTTGATCAGACCGAAACATTGACACTTTGCACATCATACTCGTCATGAGTGGTAAATATAACTTTTCTACTTTGTGATTACCTGGTGAGTGCCAATTTTTTCATTTTTTTTTTATATTTGGACTTTGAAATGGTCTTTAATTGAGCACCCCAACTTTATGGAGGAGAGTGCGGACTTTTTCGATCTAGCACTCCGCAACAAACACGTTATAATGGCCCTGGTGCCATCTGTAGTATAAAATACTTAATATAAATGCAGCAAAACACAGCGGCACTCACGGGTCTTGTAATAAAGAATAACGCCAACCAAGGCCACGTTCGCTCATCGTTTCAGTCGCTTAGACTTTTATCAAGAACTCAGTGTAAACAGAAAGACACATACCTTTATACAAGAATGGCAGTTAGTTACAGCCCAACTGTTTCCTCCGCAACCCGGTCGGCGCCACCCGGCAGATGACATCATCAGCATGCGTCCCCTGCACTCCAGCTGCCTGCTGTCGTCATTCAACCAAGTCACAGGCACTCAGACCAGTGGGAGGAGTCTGCAGCCATGATAGACACATACATGATACTATCCTGTGAGAAAAATAAATAAACAATAACAGAATGACAAAGTGATGTGTGGGCTGGGAATATTAACAAAACTGGTATAAATTAGGGGTGAGCGGGTTCGGATTTCTGAAATCCGAACCCCCCCGAGCCCCCCTGATCCGAGGCTGACCCGAGTCAGGCTCGACTTTTCCCGCCTGACTCGGATCTGAAATCGAGGCAAAACGTCATCATCCCACCTTCCGGGTCTCGCGGGTTTTGGATTCTATGTAAGGTACCCGCATCGGCGCCATTTTCTCACTCGGCTGTGGACAGTGAAGAGGGAGATTGGTAGTTAGGGCTGGCTGGGCTGTGTAGTGTAGTGTAGTGCAGTGCTGTGTTGTGCTGTGCTGCTGTTCTCCATAGGGGCTGTGTCCACTCCTCCAAAGTCCATAGGGGTTGGCTGTGTTGTGCTGTGCTGCTGTTGTCCATAGGGGCTGTGTCCACTCCAAAGTCCTGTGCAGTGTCCCAGTCCTAAAGGGGTGCTGTAGTATTGTCCAGGGGGTGCTCTGTCCTTCAGGGGTGCTCCCCCCAAGTTAAAAAAAAATATATTTTTTCTGTGTTTGTGAATTGTGTGCACAGTAGCCGCACGTGCATCGACAAAGAAGCAGCGCCAAGCGTGCGCCTGTGTCCCATAAGTAAAGGGCCGGCTGGCTTGACCGTTAAAGGGTGCTGTAACCCCCAAAGTGCACTCCAAAAAAAAGAAAAATATATATTTTTTTGTCTTCGTGAATTGTGTGCGCAGTAGCCGCACGTGCATCAACAAAGTAGCGCCAAGCGTGCGCCTGTGTCATAGGTAAAGGGGCGGCTAGCTTGACCATTAAAGGGTGCTGTAACCCCCAAAGTGCACTCCAAAAAAAAGAAAAAAATATATTTTTTGTGTTTGTGAATTGTGTGCGCGGTAGCAGCACGTGCATCAACAAAGTAGTGCCAAGCGTGCGCCTGTGTCATAAGTAAAGGGCCGGCTGGCTTGACCGTTAAAGGGTGCTGTAACCCCCAAAGTGCACTCCAAACAAAATAAAAATATTTTCTGTGTTTGTGAATTGTGGGCACTGTGGCTGCATGTGCATCAACAAAGGAGCAGCGCCAAGCGTGCGCCTGTGTCCCATAAGTAAAGGGCCGGCTGGCTTGTCCGTTAAAGGGTGCTGAAACCCCCAAAGGACACTCCAAACAAAATAAAAAAATATTTTCTGTGTTTGTGAATTGTGTGCACTGTGGCTGCACGTGCATCAACAAAGGAGCAGCGCCAAGCGTGCGCCTGTATCCCATAAGTAAAGGGCCGGCTGGCTTGTCCGTTAAAGGGTGCTGTAACCCCCAAAGGGCACTCCAAACAAAATAAAAAATATTTTCTGTGTTTGTGAATTGTGTGCACTGTGGCTGCACGTGCATCAACAAAGGAGCAGTGCCAAGCGTGCGCCTGTGTCCCATAAGTAAAGGGCCGGCTGGCTCATTTCTTAAAGGGTGGTGTAACCCACAAAGTGCACTACTCTCCAGCAAAAATAAAAAAATATTTTCTGTGTTTGTGTGCGCCTTAGCCGCACGTATATATATCAATATAACATAAATGGAGGACCAAACTTTCTCCGATAAAAATAAAATAGGGAAAGATCAAGAATCACTTCCTCCTAGTGCTGTTGCTGCAGCTGGGAGTTGTTCATCATCCCAGAGAGGAAGTAGAAACGCCACTACTTTTACTAAACAATTGACCCTCCAACAGTCCCTAGCGAGGAGGATGAAGTACGACAGCAGTCATCCTGAAGAAAAACGTATAACTAAGGCCTTGACTGCTATGTTGGTGTTAGACGTGCGTCCGGTATCCGCCATTAGTGCAGTGGGATTTAGACAATTGATGGAGGTAGTGTGTCCCCGGTTCCAAATCCCTTCTAGATTCCACCTGCATCCTCAAAGCAGCAGCGACAAGCGTGCGTCTGTCTGTTAAAGGGTGGTGTAACCCTCAAAGTGCGCTCCACAAACAATAAAAAAATTCTTCTTTTTTTTTTCTGTCTTTGTGAATTGTGTGGGCTGTAGCTGCGCCTGCATCCTCAAAGCAGCAGCGACAAGCGTGCGTCTGTCTGTTAAAGGGTGGTGTAACCCTCAAAGTGCGCTCCACAAAAAATAAAAAATTCTTCTTTTTCTGTCTTTGTGAATTGTGTGGGCTGTAGCTGCACCTGCATCCTCAAAGCAGCAGCGACAAGCGTGCGTCTGTCTGTTAAAGGATTACATCGGTGACAGTATCCAAGTAGGCATGTCAGACAGTCCGTACATGTACTGGCAGGAAAAAGAGGCAATTTGGAGGCCCCTGTACAAACTGGCTCTATTTTACCTGAGTTGCCTCCCCTCCAGTGTGTACTCCGAAAGAGTGTTTAGTGCAGCCGGGAACGTTGTCAGCAAAAGGCGTAGGAGGTTGCTTCCAGAAAATGTGGAGAAGATGATGTTCATAAAAATGAATTATCAACTCTTCCAGGGAGACCAGCCTCCAGAACGTTCAGAGGGACCTGTGGTGTTGGATTCCAGCGGGGACGAGTTAATAGTCTGTGAGGATGTACACAACACTGAAGAGGGTGAGGAATCGGTGGATGAGGAGGATGAGGATGACATCTTGCCTCCGTAGAGCCAGTTTGTGCAGGGACAGATTAATTGCCAGCTTGATTTGTGGGGGCCCAAACGAACCAATCATTTCAGCCACAGTCGTGTGGCAGACCCTGGCGCTGAAATGATTGGTTTGTTAAAGTGTGCATGTCCTGTTTATACAACATAAGGGTGGGTGGGAGGACCCAAGGACAATTCCATCTTGCACCTCTTTTTTTTCTTTGCATAATGCACTGTTTGGGGCCTAGTTTTTCAAACTGCCATAGTGTCTGCCACTGCAGTGTCACTCTTAGATGGGCCACGTGTTTGTGTCGCCCACTCGTGTCGCTTAGCATAGTCATCCAGCTACCTCGGTGCAAACTTTTGGACGTAAAAACACTATTGTGAGGTGTGATTTTAGCTGTTTTTATACTTTTTAAAAAAAAATACAGATCCAAAACACAAAACCCAGAACCCAAAACACGGAAGGGTGGTTTTGGCAAAACCAATCCAGATCCAAAACACGAAGAAAGATCCAGATCCAAAACCAAAGCACAAAACACGAAAAGTGGCCGGTGCACACCCCTAGTATAAATAATACACCAGATGAGGTGGGGGTGCAAAATACCAGGGAATGGACGGGGAAACAAAGGGAAAAACACAGGGAAACAAAATCAATATATGACACAGCTTCATGGGTATAAAGAAACAGAGCATAAAGAATGATGTTCATATTAAAGATAAGTAACAGTAAAAGTATATGCAGGCATGCAGAACGTCTGCATAAGGGAAAGAGATAACTGTACTTATATGAAGCCAATAGTGTCAAAATATCTCAGAGAATCACTGTGCTAGTGAATGGATATGAACACAATAAGTGTCTGAAGTATCAACTATACAAAAATCAATCTATATGAAATGTACTGGTGGTGAGCCACTAAAACACACGCTCTAACCACCCTTACAAAAAATTATGTAAACACATCATGGCGCAAACAAGTCTGCGAGCAATGTCAAAAAATACAAAAATAAAGACTAAAATGTGGTTTATACTGATGAAAAAAGAACATTGAAAGCAATTGCCTATGGTTGCGGTGGCGACCATTGGAGTAATGGAAACAATTCTGTAGAACACTGTATAGTTGACTTACAGCACCTGGTATTCCACGGAGGTCTCCCATCCTTGTACTAACCAGGCCAGACACTGTATAGCTTCCATGATCGGATGAGATCGGGCACATTCAGTGCTGTATGGTTGTAAGTAACTGAAGTTCAAATATCACAGTACACATGATGATCCAAATGGAGGCCGTCCGATAACCAGATGTGGGTATACTTTCGTGCTCATGCTACACCAAAGAAACAAGGAAAAAATAAGTATATATATGAATATATCTATGTATGATATATATGTATCATAAGCAAAGTCCCAATCCTTGGGCATGGACGAAGGCAGAATAATCAAAGAAAACAAGCAAAATATAAAGTCTCATTTAGACCAAAAGGGGCAACGGTATTCATCTTATGGATCCAGCGAGTTTCAAGCTGCAAAAGTTGCTTATCTCTGTCTCCTCCTCTTTTAGACATCGGTACGTGAACGATCGCTTTATAGGAGATGGTAGCCAACGAATGTCTATGTTCACAAAAATGTCTAGCAACGGACTGGTCTACATCCTTTCCTTCTAGTGCCTGCCGAATCACAGTCTGGCGCTGGGCCATCCTCACCTTTAATGTACAGGTGGTTTTTCCCACATACATGAGTCCACAGGGGCACTTGATCATATAGATGACAAATTTGCTGGAACAAGTCAGTACATGTCTAATGGGGATTATTTTGCCAGAGTGTGGATGCACCACATCAGGACCAGTTTCAAGGTATCGGCACATTGTACATCCCATGCACCTATAGCATCCCGGTTTTTTAGTAAGAAAGTGTGTGCTAGGGTAATTATTACTGAACAACATCTGTTGTTTTTTATTAGTCTTAAGAGTCCTCATTTTCAGTTGTTGCAGTCGTTTGAAGTAATGCTTTTGCCTTTGCTTTTTGTAGATCTTTCAACTTGTATCCTCTGCTGATGAATTTAATCATCATTTTGTTAATGTCCTCTTCTGCTTTAATGGGGTCATTTGTGATCCTTTTGACCCACAGAAATTGTGAAGAAGATAAACTCTTTATAAGTGATGTCGGATGATGGCTGCTGGCATGTAGAAGTGTATTGCAATCAGTTGGTTTGCTGTACAAAAAAGTATCAAATGTGGATCCTGTCCATGTGATGTTCACATCAAGGAAATGCACTGTAGCATGGCTACATTCAAAAGTAAATTTGATATGGTCATGTAACAAATTAATCTCATGCATAGTTGAAATAAAGTCAGATTGAGATCCAGACCATAAAACAAAAATATCGTCTATGTCACGAGTAAAGAACAAAAGATGCTGATTGAAGTTTGGGTTATTGGTGAATAGAAGTTTCTCCACAAAAAACATATACGTGTTGGCAAAAGAAGGTGCCACATGGGACCCCATTGCGCACCCCCTCTTCTGTAAAAAAAAGGAATTGTCAAAAAAAAGTAATTATGTGTGAGCGTTTTCTCCAAAAGATGAATATAAAGCTTTATGTCCGGTCCATGGTAATTATCATTGCTGACGAGAAATTCTTGCATACACTTTAGGCCATCCTCATGTGGTATACTTGTGTACAACGACACCACATCAATTGTACATAAAAGTAGAGTATTAGGTAATTGTTTTAAATCCTGTAGTTTCTGCTACAGTGAATTTATATCCTTTAGGAATGATGATTCTTTCATGATTAGTGGCTGTCTGAAGTAATCCAGATATTGTGAAATTATACTTTATAATGACCCTTTTGCCGATATAATCAGATGGTTGGGTGGAGACTGTAGAAACTTATGTATTTTTGGTAGCGTGTAAATTAAAGGGACAACCGGATAATCAGTGATCAAATTTAGTTCTGTTTTACTGTCCAATAGGCCATCTGATATGGCATCTCTCAATATACTGTCTAGTTCTTGTTTATATAGAGCAGTGGGATCACAGTCTAACTTAGTATAGACTGCTGTATCACCTAATTGCCTATATATTTAATTTTTGTAATCTGCTGCTCGAATAATAATAGACTGATCCTTACTTAAATTCTTTAGGGCTGTGAATTCAGTTTTAGAAAGATTAGAATATGATTTGTATTGGATTTTCTGTTGGGATGTTATTTCATAGTCCAAAAGCCTAGTAAAACTTTTTATTTCAAGACCTGTGAGTGCCGCTGTGTTTTGCTGCATATATATATTAAGATATATATATATATATTATGAATTCCTAATGATCTATACACCCTAAATGTCACTATTTAGCGTTGTAAGTTGCACAAGAAATAATTGCTTTCCAGACTTTGATTGTGGTTCCAAAGCACAAAAAGATATTATTCACCAAAAAGCATATACTTACATGCTGTGATCTAAATACAATTAGCGCAAACAAATTATACAATCACTAGGTACAGACGATACATACGCATGCGCTCTGGATCCAGATTTCCCGGCATCAACTATGAAACCTCCATCAACAGAAAAGAAAGATGACTAACTACCAGATTCAGAGTGCTTGCTTATGTACCCTTACAGAGATAGTCAATACAATAGAACAAGTTGGCATAATCCCATTGGTTCTTCTTCCTGGTTCTTCTGTTCCGATACAGTTCATAGGTCAGTTTGTATTGTAATAGTTCAGCCTCCAACAGCTCTTTGTGTCCGTTTTCCCGCCGAAGAACAAGTCTAAACTGGCAAATAAACATTACATTACAGAGTACATTTCAATGCCTATCTCTCTATGATCCATAATTCGCAGACGCATGTTGCTATTTCCTCGCCGATGGAACTGTAAGTCTGCAAATAAACAGTGGTTCAGAATAGCACCAAACACAGTCTGCTTATCATGTACTAAACCTTAGATCTCAAATACAGTCACTTCATAACATAATTAATAATGAATATAACCTTGAATATTAACCTTAATGCTAGGGAACCTTTCTATGTAAGTGTGCAATGTGTAAGGATATTAACAAAAGACGCTAGTTAGCGTTGTGCATCTACATGTTTGTGGAGTACACCATGGTACGTGCTTTGCAGGATTGTTCATATTATATGTTGTAATAAATGTATGTATTTATATAAAGAGGACTTTTAATAGTGTTCTATTGCGTGGGAATTGCACGACGCTAAATTATAACATCGCCAAATATACTGATATTTTATGAGGTTCGCTGTAATGGCATTGGGCGGCCATTCGCAAAATGGCGTCTTGTTGCCAGTCGCAAAATGGCGTCATGCAGATTTTGATTTTAACAGATTATGTCTCAGCCAATCATCCGGCTTCGACAGTATGTATATATATATATATATATATATATATATAAACGACAGGCTCAATCCACGGCACTCGACCATCTGGGGTGCCCTTGGTATGTGACCACACCATCTACATAAAAAATATCATACAAACTCGGCACTCACATGCTTTTCAAACTGCAACTCCTTTGAACATAGGGAATGTTGGTTCCAAAATATTGCAATAATTTGTTAAGCTGGCCACCGCTTCACGGTCATTCCCATCTAGCCAGTCCCTACACTGATTCTCAGATAAATGAACTTGATCTGCCATCTTGGCCTCAAGCTTGCATACATTTTAAACAGAAAGTGAAGCGGTGGCCAGCTTAACAAATTATTGCAATATTTTGGAACCAACATTCCCTATGTTCAAAGGAGTTGCAGTTTGAAAAGCATGTGAGCGCCGAGTTTGTATGATATTTTTTATATATATATATATATATATTAGGGGTGTGCACCGGCCACTTTTCATGTTTTGGATATGGATCATTCTTCGTGTTTTGGATCTGGATTGGTTTTGTCAAAACCACCCTTCCGTGTTTTAGGTTCTGGGTTTTGTGTTTTGGATCTGTATTTTTTTAAAAAAAAAGCATAAAAACAGCTAAAATCACAGAATTTGTGGGTTTTTCTGCTCCAATGCTATTATTAACCTCAATAACCTTAATTTCCACTCATTTCCAGTCTATTCTGAACACCTCACACCTCACAATAGTGTTTTTATGTCCAAAAGGTTGCACCGAGGTAGCTGGATGACTATGCTAAGCGACACGAGTGGGCGGCACAAACACGTGGCCCATCTAGGAGTGACACTGCAGTGGCAGGCAGGATGGTAGTTTGAAAAACTAGGCCCCAAACAGTACATTATGCAAAGAAAAAAAAGAGGTGCAAGATGGAATTGTCCTTATGCCCTCCCACCCACCCTTATGTTGTATAAACAGGACATGCACACTTTAACAAACCAATCATTTCAGCGCCAGGGTCTGCCACACGACTGTGGCTGAAATGATTGGTTCGTTTGGGCCCCCACAAATCAAGCTGGCAATTAATCTGTCCCTGCACAAACTGGCTCTACGGAGGCAAGATGTCGTCCTCATCCTCCTCATCCACCGATTCCTCACCCTCTTCAGTGTTGTGTACAGCCTCATCCTCACAGACTATTAATTTGTCCCTGCTGGAATCCAATCTACAGGTAACTCTGTACATTCTGGAGGCTGGTCTCCCTGGAAGAGTTGATAATTCATTTTTGTGAGCATCACCTTCTCCACATTTTGTGGAAGCAACCTCCTACGCCTTTCGCTGACAAGGTTCCCGGCTGCACTAAACACTCTTTCGGAGTACACACTGGAGGGGGGGCAACTCAGGTAAAATAGAGCCAGTTTGTACAGGGGCCACCAAATTGCCTCTTTTTCCTGCCAGTACAGGTACGGACTGTCTGACGTGCCTACTTGGATGCTGTCACCGATGTAATCCTTTAACAGACAGACGCACGCTTGTCACTGCTGCTTTGAGGATGCAGGTGGGGCTACACCCTACACAATTCACAAAGACAGAAAAAAAAGAAGAATTTTTTATTTTTTGTGGAGCGCACTTTGAGGGTTACACCACCCTTTAACAGACAGACGCACGCTTGTCGCTGCTGCTTTGAGGATGCAGGTGCGGCTACTGTGCATAAATTTCACACACAAACACAGAAAAAAAAGAAGATTATTTTATTTTGGTTGGAGCGCACTTTGGGGGTTACACCACCCTTTAACAGACAGACACACGCTTGTCGCTGCTGCTTTGATGCAGGTGTGGCTACAGCCCACACAATTCACAAAGACAGAAAAAAAAGGATAATTTTTTTATTTTTTGTGGAGCGTACTTTGAGGGTAACACCACCCTTTAACAGACAGACGCACGCTTGTCGCTGCTGCTTTGAGGATGCAGGTGCGGCTACTGCGCATACATTTCACACACAAACACAGAAAAAAAGAAGATTATTTTATTTTGGTTGGAGCGCACTTTGGGGGTTACACCACCCTTTAACAGACAGACACACGCTTGTCGCTGCTGCTTTGAGGATGCAGGTGCGGCTACAGCCCACACAATTCACAAACACAGAAAAAAAAGGATAATTTTTTTATTTTTTGTGGAGCGCACTTTGAGGGTTACACCACCCTTTAACGGACAAGCCAGCCGGCCCTTTACTTATGACGCAGGCGCACGCTTGGCGCTACTCCTTTGTTGATGCACGTGCAGCCACAGTGCACACAATTCACAAACACAGAAAATAATTCCTCCACCATTCTGTCAGTGGTGACAGTATCATATGCAGTGACAGTAGACATGTCAGAAATTGTTGGCACGTCCTTCAGTCTGGACCAAATGTCTAAACCGGCCCTTGACTTATGACTCAGGCGCATGCTTGGCGCTGCTGCTGTGTTGATGCACGTGCAGCTACTGCGCATACATTTCGCACACAAACAGAAAAAAAAGAATTGTTTATTTTTTGTGGAGTGCACTTTGGGGGTTACACCACCCTTTAACAGACTTATGGGACACAGGCGGACGCTTGGCGCTGCTCCTTTGTTGATGCACGTGCGGCTACTGCGCACACAATTCACAAACACAGAAAATAATTTTTTATTTTGTTTGGAATGCACATTGCGGGTTACAGCACCTTTTAATGGTCAAGCCAGTCGGCCCTTTACTTATGACACAGGCGCACGCTTGGCGCTACTTTTTTGATGCACGTGCGGCTACTGCGCACACAATTCACAAACACAGAAAAAATATTTATTTTTTTTGCACTTGGGGGGAGCACCCCTGATGGACAGAGCACCCCCTGGACAACACTACAGCACCCCTTTAGGACTGGGACACTGCACAGGACTTTGGAGTGGACACAGCCCCTATGGACAACAGCAGCACAGCACAACACAGCCAGCCCCTATAGACTTTGGAGGAGTAGACACAGCCCCTATGGACAACAGCAGCACAGCGCAGCACAGCACTGCACTACACTACACTACACAGCCCAGCCAGCCCTAACTCCCACCCTCCCTCTTCACTGTCCACAGCCGAGTGAGAAAATTGCGCCGACGCGGGTACCTTACATAGAATCCAAGACCCGGAAGGTGGGATGATGACGTTTTGCCTCGATTTCAGATCCGAGTCAGGCGGGAAAAGTCGAACCTGATTCGGATCGGCCTCAGATCGGGGGGGTTCGGATTTCAGAATATATATAAATGTGTGTATGTGTACAAGTCGAGTCTCCCATATCCAAAATGCTCAGGACCAGAAGCATTTCGGATATGGGATTTTTTTCAGTATTTAGAATACGTGGGTGCCCGCCTTGCAGGGGTTCAGCTGCATCCATGGCAGGGTGCGGGGGTCCAGCGGCGTGGTGCGACGGGGTCCGGCAGGTGTGTGGGAGGGTCCAGTGGCATCCGCAGGGGGCACCAGCGCTGTGGAAGAGAAGTAGCTGGGGAGAGAATGGCTGCAAAGCCACTCCCATGCCAGCAGTCATTGGACAGTGACGTCATGACGTCACAGCATAACCGAAATACTCCAGTTTTATATATTTTTAACAATGGGGTTATAGGTCAATTTATTTTTATTATGGCGGTCCTGTACGACCAAGACTCGATACTGGGCCTTCGATTAGGGATGGTGTACTATACAGTATACTATGGCTGGCCACCGACCATCGATGGTTTGCAAACCGATGTTAAGGAAACATCAGTGGCTATGGCTTCAAACAGTTGATTGTTTCTATTGATGGTTGAACCCATAGGTCATCGATGGTACAGCAGTCAATGGCCATCATTACAGTATACCATAAAAATTGCTATTTTTATGATATACGGTGTTTAATAAAATATCTTTTTTATAAAATCATGCAGTGCAATATTGCCCAAATAATGCTTCACAGGGTGTAATAACAATCTGTTTATAATCAAGTAATCAACAGAAGACGGGACACCTGTAGGAATTGTTTGCATCAAATTTCAAGGCTTAATTAGCTTCCATTGCTACAGAACAGCTGTAAGTTCTTAACCCATCACTTATTCCCTGGAAAATCCTTTTTTTTATAACTGTAAAATTTACATTACTTTCCAGTTCATGCTAACCTTTTAGTGTATGTACAGAATATATATATCTATAATATATATATATATATATATATATATATACACACACACACACACACACACATACAGGGGCAGAGTGGGTCGCCGGGAGATCGGTACAGTTCCCGCTGGGCCGACTCAAATGTGCTCCTGCCCCCCTCCCCCAGGGTCGGCCACTAGTGCCCAGTGTGCGGGGCTGGGCTGCATGTAAACAAGCGCAGGCGCAGTGTCTGACTAACACTGGCCGCGCTGAAAGGACCACAGCAGGCTGCATCGCTCTGCAGAGCTTTAGAGGGCTGCTGCTGGCTGGCTGCGTAACTGGACCTGTCTGCACTCTGCAGTGCTGAGTGAGCGGGGGTGGGGCTCCATTCTGTGTAATGAAACAAGGAGACACACAGCCCCGTCCCCTGCTGAGAGCAGCAGCAGTAGGATGTGTGCACTGTGCAGGGAATGGATCAGTGTGACAGGAAGGTGAGGAACCAGGCAGCAACTTCCCCCGGGGTCTCAGAGGAGCCAGGTGCAGCTGCAGCACAGAGAGGGAATGGATCTTCTTATCTTCAATGTCGGCAGCCTGGTGGCATCATGACTGTGGCTGGTGAGTGTCAAGCAGGTGACTGTCACTGTTGTTATATAGGGGATGCAGTGTTATATATAGGGGCTGTGTTGTTATAAAGGGGGATGATATGTAGTGGGGGGCTCTGGTGTTTTATAGGTCAATGTTGTGTTATAGTGGGCTGTGGTGTGATATAGGTGGTGGTGGTGTTGTATAGGGGATGTTGTGTTATATAGGGGCTGTGGTGGTATATATAGAACTGTATTTCAGTGTATAGGGGGTTGTGTCTGTATATAGGAGGCTTTGGTGTTATATAGAGCTATGTGTCTGTATATAGGGACTGTGGTATATAGAGCTGTGTGTCAGTATATAGGCACTGTGGTATATAGAGCTGTGTGTCGGTATATTGGGACTGTGGTATATAGAGCTGTGTATAGGTATATTGGGACTGTGGAATATAGAGCTGTGTGTCGGTATATAGGGACTGTGGTATATGGAGCTTTGTGTCAGTATATAGGCACTGTGGAATATAGAGCTGTGTGTCAGTATATATAGGCACTGTGGAATATAGAGCTGTGTGTCAGTATATAGGGTCTGTGGTTTATAGAGCTGTGTGTCAGTATATACTAGGCACTGTGGAATATAGAGCTGTGTGTCGGTATATAGGGACTGTGGTATATGGAGCTGTGTGTCAGTTTATAGGCACTGTGGAATATAGAGCTGTGTGTCAGTATATAGGTCTGTGGTTTATAGAGCTGTGTGTCAGTATATAGGGACTGTGTTATATAGAGCTGTGTGTCGGTATATAGGGGCTGTGGTATATAGAGCTGTGTGTCAGTATATAGGGGCTGTGGTATATAGATCTGTGTGTCAGTATATAGGGCCTGTGGTATATAGAGCTGTGTGTCGGTATATTGGGGCTGCGGTATTATATAGAGTTATGTGTTGGTGTATACAGGCTGTAGTAAGTGTATATCCCTAAGGGGACCCCCATGCTGTATGTTTGTGCTTTCTCTCATAATTTCGTTTCAAGGGAATTTAATTATTTTATCGCATCCTCACTCCCGTCTAAAGTGACGGGAGATCGGGGTGCTATATTTAATTGTTTTTGGGCGCCCATGCATATTGCACATGTTGCGCGCAAATAGACATGGTGTAGCTGCGTAAAATGGCTAAATCCAGTTTGGCCACACAATGCAGGACTGCTTTGGGCGACTAAACTGCTGACTTATTGCACATTCCTGCTCACCTGCTCGGGTGGCTGTGTGAAGAAATGTGTTCTCCCGCAGATGTACGCGCCAAACAGAGCCAACAACTGAGCTAAACAATTGAATTGCTCTGTCGGGCGCCTGGCACTATCAGCTGTGGATGAAAATAATTGAATTCCCCCCATTATGTTCTTATGTTGTTGTGCTGTAACTTTCTGCTGTGTCTTGAGTTCAGGATTGTTAGATATCTCCAGGGGCAGTATCCTGTGCTCCCTTCAGTGGCTTATCAAAACTATGACGCCCGTCGCGATCGGAGCTTAGCTCCAAACGGCAGTGTTTGGAGCTTCTGTGCATATGCAGAGGCTCCTTGTATGGTGTTAATTAAGTGATTGAGGGGGAGCTGCCGCGCATGCCCAGCAGCAGCTCTTACTATGGTCCTTTGCTGAGCTCTATGATATCCCTTTTACACTGCCATCAGGTAACCCGGGTTATTGCATATGAGCGCGCAGCAACCCGGGTTAGTGCAGTGTGAAAGGGGACAGTTGAAATAACCCGGATCGAGCAACCAGGCATTTCAGCTTTGGTAACGAGCAGGGTTGAACACGAGTGGTGCAGTGCGAACGGATAACCCTGGATCGAGGCGACCCGGGTCCCTTGGACTGCCAGCGTTGGCTCACCAGCGATGGCGGTGACATCATCGACCCGGCATTAGTGCTGGGTCGGCCCCCAGTCTGAAAGGGGTCTCGGCCGGGTTGCACCCAGTATGGATGCGTGCAGAAACCCCGGGTGCGACCCACCATTAGGCATGTCAAAGGGATATGTGTCACTCTTTACAAGACTCCTACAGCAAGGAGGTAAGAGGCGACTTGTCAGCTACACTGTTCTGACTGCGTCAGAGAATTAATAATGGTTTTAATAATAAGAATTCAATGTTTTAGGGAATTGGTTGCATTGCACAGACACCACTCTTAAAAAGAAGAGTGTTTGTTTTTTTTTCATAAAGATACTGTAGGTGTACTGAAAAAATAGACATACAGTACATTCTAAATTCGGCTAAGTTTGCTATATTTTTTTGGTGCAGCTATCCTGGAGCCCAGAAGGGAACAAATGTGATCTATTTTTGTATAAAGTAGCATTGGCTGCATATGTTACAGGCGCTACATAATCAATAGGCTGATAACACAGGAACATCAATGGTTTATAACAGAACAATGAGGGATATCACAGCGAATCTATGGTAATATAGCCAGCTACAAGGGTCCTGACTTAAGGTGTGTATCCACTAGTAGATATGGAAACGACAGCACGATATGACATTGTAATTGTTCAGTTGTTTCCATGTCTGTGATGTGCCTACCATGAATGTTCTCTCGTTCAGTGTAGTGTACTTCAATCATTCCCGAACATCATCAGCATGTTCAGGCGATGATAGATGTCTAAAACAAACAGCAGGCGCGCGTCTCGCTGGTCGTTTTAGACAACTGCCCGATTTCGGGCAATTACTGCACAATTCCGATGACTAGTGAAGATACGTAAGTAGCGTAACCAGCGCCTCCAGCATGGGGACGCAAAGATGAGGAAGTACCATATATATATACATATATATATATATATATATATATATATTGTGACACAGTCGGGATAGGGGTCCCTCTCCTGGGGTAGATTGACTCCCTCTTTACACCCACAGCAGCTGGAGAAACAGGACACAGTTCTGGGGTTCTCGTGCAAGCTGGACGAAGGCAGTCTTTATTGTACCAGACATATAAACAAAATAAAACATAAACAAAATCCTAGCCCGTCTGGGCTCTAACTAGACAGTAGGTTCCCTCGCTATCAGAACACTAACAAGTTTACTTCCACAGTACTTACAGGTTTGTATCAAACAGTGTCTCAGAGCAAGCTAGCCTGTGGGCCTGCTCTCCCAGGTGTGAGACACTAAGCCACAGGCAAACCCAGCTTATAAGACATTTCCAGGTGCAAGCCCTAATGAGCCTGCTACCAGGCTGAAAGGCCCAACACCTGGAGTGGCCTGTGGATGGAGCCCTCCCTCTCCTCACATCCACACCCCCAGGACTCATTCCAGCTTTTCACCAAAGCCGACATTTCTAGTCTGTTTTGTCAAACAGACTTCTCCTGGGGGTTTCAAAACACATAGGACAGGAACCTGGGACACACATAGAAGCCATTCCAAACTTTTCCAGTGCTTCTATGCTTCTATCACAATATATACACATTATTCTCTAATTAAGGTCTGTCCTGTCACCAACATGCATGCTCAGTGGCAGCCAAGCCGTGGGAGCGCCGCCCACCCAATAGCTCTCACTGCTAGGGAGAGAGGACATATATATATATATATATATATATATACATACAAACCATATTGAAGTGCACACCAAGTCTGTATATTACTTGCCCTCTGTGCTCAATAGTGAAGAGATACAGATCCAAACTTGGTGGCACTCTCTGGACTTACCCGTACTTTCTGCACTATAAGGTGCACCGGATTATAAGGCGCAGTCTCAATTATGGGGTCTATTTCTGTACTTGACCCATACATAAGGCGCACCGTATTATAAGACGCATGCTAAAACGGTAAAAAAAGGTAACGGAAGCAAAACATCGAGTTTGGTGGAACTTTATTCTACTAGGTATTTAACAATACACTCAAATTATTTTTTAATCAATCTTCTCCCACAAATCCATCAAACTCCTCATCTTCTGTGTCTGAATTGAACAGCTGGGTAATTTCGCTGTCAAACATGCCGGGTTCCCTCTCATCATTGTCGGAGTCAGTCTCGTTACCAGGTGGCTGTTCAGCAATGATGCCGGCTTTCACGAAAGCTCAGACAACAGTTAAGGCAGATACCTTAGCCCAGGCATCCACGATCCATTCACATATGGTGGCGTAACTCGCCCAGCGCTGCCTCCCAGTGTTAGTAAAGGTATGTTCGCCGTCTGTCATCCATCGCTCCCACGCCGCTCGCAACTTCACTTTGTACACCCTGTTTATACCAATGTCCAGCGGTTGGAGTTCTTTTGTTAATCCTCCCGGAATGATGGCAAGCTCCGAATTCATTTGCCTCACTTGGTTTTTCACAGTATCGGTGAGATGGGGTCGCAGATCAACAGGGACGGTGATGCGTGGAAAAAACCATCCGGTCTCTTTACATATACCTCTCTCAGCCACTCTCTCATTTTGTCCTCGTCCATCCGGCCCTTTTGATTAACCTTAACAATGACTCCGCCTGGAAACTTTTCTTTTGGCAGCGTCTTCCTTTTAAAAATGACCATAGGTGGTAGCTTCTGTCCATTACTGTGGCAACCAAGAACAACAGTGAAAGCCGACTTCTCATGCCCCGTGGTGCGTATCAATACCGTGCTGCTCCCCTTTTTCTCCACAGTATGGTTCACGGGGATATCAAAAGTGAGGGGGACCTCGTCCATGTTGGTGATGTGGTTGGGCTGGATCTTTTTGCCGGTAATCTTGTTACTGCAGTTGGTGCGGAAGATGGCCAGTTTTTCTTTGTAATCTGCTGGCAGTTGCTGCGCCACGGTAGTCCTTGCGCGGATGGAGAGATGACGCCTTTTCATAAAACGAAAGCACCAAGATGGACCTCCTTGAAAGTGTTCGATCCTCATGTCTTGTGCTATCGTTGTTGCCTTCAGTCGAATGGTGACTGTAGAGACGCTTCTCCCGGCTGTTCTCTGTTCAATAATCCATTGTTCAAGTTGGTCTTCTAACTGTGGCCACCTCGCTTTGTTCCCGCGGAAACTCTGTTTTGTCTTCTTAACTTGGCGCAGTTCATTTTCTTGCTTCCTCCACTTCCGAACCATAGATTCATTGATTCTGAATTCTTTCGGAGCTGCTCTGTTCCCATTTGCAACCGCGTAACTGATAGTCTGCAGTTTGAATTGTGCCTCGTAAGCATGTCTCTTCACTGGTGCCATTTTCTGGGGTCATCGCAGTGTACGTAATACGTAGTGTACGTATTACGTCCCGGTGTCAGCAGGAAATGGTCCGACAGTCAATAAAGCGAAGCGCTTACCAAAGTCGCACAACAACATTCTTACAGAGTTTGGAACTCAGTGCATACATAAGGCGCACCGGATAATAAGGCGCATGGCCTATTTTTGCGAAAATTTAAGGCTATTAGGTGCGCCTTATAGTCCAAAAAATACGGTATTCTTACTCAAAGCATTACGCTAGTAACATCAGCTTGGTTTCCAACGTTTCATATTCTTTTAATCTTTTATCAAGGATACAGCACAACACTATACAAAACATCTTTCCTTACAAAATGATACACCACTAGTGCACACGATGCTTCCATCCACGGTAATCCGTCCTACCCCGATGACGTCACTTGTGCAAGCCCGGGCCAGCGTCAGCACATCAGCTCAATCACCTGGGGCTGGGCGGTTGCCTGGGAAACCGGACGCATGTCTGTTAAGTGAATACACAAACCAACGCCAAATATAAAGACTTCTGGACTGTACAGACCAGCAAATTGAGCTAAGTGAATACACAAACCAACGCCAAATATAAAGACTTCTGGACTGTACAGACCAGCAAATTTAACTAAGTGAATACACAAACCAATGTCAAATATAAAGACTTCTGGACTGTACAGACCAGCAAATTGAGCTAAGTGAAAAAGGTATCAAATGGCAGATAAATAAGGAAAAACTAAGGGCCTGATTCAGAAATGGACGCTAATGCAATTTTCATGCAGATCAAGTGATTATTTGCCATTGCGCATGCGTATAAGCCGCACTGCGTAATTGATTGATTGATCTCATTGCATCACAAAGTGATTGACAGGCTGTCAATGTTTGGAAGTGGTAACGGGGAATGGTCAGAAAAACGCTGGCGTGCCTGTCTGTTTAAATGCTGTTACATGGGCGTGCATAAATTAGTCACTGCTAGGGTAAAATGGCTGCTGATGTGCTTCGATGTTACAAATATTTACGCAGTAATGCGTCGTCGCATGCAAGTAAGAAGGCAGCAGTGGGCGTCTTTATGCTCGGGTGATCTTTGCTAACATTAGCATATTTTCGCTGCTGTGTTGCGTATATGTAATCGCAGCTGCGATCGCATTAGCGTACATCTCTGAATCAGGCCCTAAGGTCATATGCACTACAATCAAGATTGCAACAATTTAAATGACAAGTTAAATGACAGCTAGCACCCTGTCTCCACAACCATATACATTGTAATCTGTTGTTGATCTGCATAGGAGAACAACCTTTATCTATAGGAAACTAATGAAAGACAGTTGTTCATTTAATCCAAATGGTATAACTGTGTATAGACAAAATAATCTACGTGCTTCTAATTGCAAAAGGGATCGCTCCTTATCACCACCTCTCATGTTAAGGAGGTATAAAATCAATTTTATTATATTTCAAAGTGGGCAGATTATGCCTGTTCTCTTTGAAGTGGCCTGCCACCAGCTGGTCACATTTCCTGCCTTCAAGGGTTAGGCGAATGGCCAACCAGTGCAACGCCATTCTCTCTTTAAATACTTATCTGATATTAAACTTTTTCCCTGTACGCAGGTGTAAAAGGTATCATCAGTTTCTAAGTATCCACACATAGTGCATCCAAGACTTTTGCAGCAACCTTTTTTCTGAGAAAGAAAATGTCCAATGGCTTCATCCAATTTTGTGGAGATATCCTTGTGAACTACCATATCTGCAATTTTCTTGCCTAGTCTATAACAGGGTAAGATCCTCAAATTCTTCATAGCCACAATTATTTTTGTTTTTGCAGAGAACATCATGGCTTGTGTGCCTGCATTAAAGTAATTCACCCAGACTATAGAATTACATCATTCCTTTGTCTTGTTCTGCTTCAGAATGTTATCTCTTGGGATGCTTAGCACTCTCTGGGCCTGATTCAGACCAGGATGAAAGCGCTGAGCGCTCGCAACCGGGTCGATGGTGGCCCAGAGCGCATGCGCACAATGGAGCCGGCTTCGTCATGCGCATGCGCGAGACCCGGATAGCGACACGCAATCCGTTGCTCTGGGTCTTGCACCAGCAAGACAGCACGCCCCCGTGGGTGGGTCGGGGGTCAGGGGGGTGGCTGCCCAGATCAAGGCATTCCCACGGGAACGCCTACTGTTTGGGGGCGACCCCACTGACATCACAAGTGATGTTAGTGGGAGAGCTTTCGGCTCTGTTTGAGCCGAAAGCTTTCTGGGGCTTGCGGCCACGAGACACTACCGCAAGACCATCACGACCATCATCCTGGTCGCTCGCATTAGCTGTAGGTGGTAACCCACAGCAATGCGAGCGGCCAGGAGGCCGCTCCATGAAAAAAAAAAGACGCCCTGATTCAGAGCGAGCGCTCTGTCAGAGCGTCCGGCTCTGAATCAGGGCCACTGTTTCGTATATATGAACTCTTTAGGGTCATATCCGCGTGCAGTTTATATTGTTGTAGAGACAGGGTTGGTATTTTTGGGGGATATTCTGCAAATTTCTTCAGGTATCCATAATCAAGTTGCTGAAAGACAGCTTGGGATGTTGGGTATACAGAGATGATGAATTCAGTACAGTTGAATTTGTGTGTTATTTGCATACAAATTATATTGGAAACCATATAAAAATATGACATAAACAGAGAATGGTAGTGGACAGAAAATAGATTATTAGGATAGAAGGATACGAGAGAATGAGGGTCCATGGAAGGAATCCCAAAACATACCTCTAAACTGTACTCATTTTGTCAGAACAATTATGATTTCAGTGGACTGAAGCTGTGTCTTGCGATAAGGACATCCATCACGATGTGTGGGGTAGTGTGGATGGTAGTCCCCATCGAGCAGCTGGGATCTTTTTTGTAAAGCTACAGATCGCAGACACATCCAAATGTACTATGATTACACCCGGATGATTTTGAATTCCCAAATTTTGTGAGGCATTTAAAATTATCATTTGTACAAATATAATAAAAACCAGGAGAGGACAATATCATGGTTGAAATGGAATTTGTAGGAGTAGAGAGTGATCAATTGTTTCAAAGCAGAATTCCTGGGTGGTGACTGGGAAGTGGCTATTCAGATGCACAGAGATAATCCATCTTAATGATGTGTTATGGGAGCAGGGGCGTATCTATAATGGGTGCGGTGCACACGGGCCCCAGGGGGTCCACTCCGCACACCTTGCACCCATATAGTTTTATACTTACATGTCCGTAGTCACCAGAGTGATGCTCTGCAGAGCAGGGCTGGCAATGCAGAGCAGCAAAAATCAGCTAGAATCTACTGTACCACCATGGCTCCACAGCAATGAACAAGAGAGGAGGGGGCCCGCACTGAGTCTGCACACGGGCCCCCTCTTAAAGTGCCCCTGTATGGGAGTGTTGAAGCTGAATAATTGGCTGAGACAAGTTCAGTTTAAAATTTAATCGCGGCGACGCCATCTTGCGAATGGCCGCAAGACTCCATTTTGGAAATGGGATCGCAAGACACCATTTTTGTGGTCAGCGTCAATTCAAGTTATAACTCAGGAGCTAAGAACAGATGGCAATGTTTTTGTTAACCTACCAAGGGCAACTGGAAAAACAAGCTTTCTGAGTAAAAGTAAATAAGAAGAGACAATGGGTATTTTTACATACAAATTGGGAATCCCTGGATGCAGATAAAGTATAGTTGTGGCAATTGTAATATAATATCTACACAATTGGATTTGTCTGAATCCTAGACAGAATAGCCTCAAATTCCACAGCTTGAGGTGGTAATACATTTGCATTTCACACAAGAGTCTGTGAGAACAAAAGAGGTTTTGTTTTCCTTTGAACACACAACAGGTGGGGGCCTGCTGACAGAGGGCATGTAGAACTACAACCCTCAGCCATCCACACTGCTGGATGTTCACTTCGTGTATGAGAAATTATGCACTGAAATCTCACCCATTAATAACTAGCGTCCTTATATCAAACCCCGAATACTCACACACTACATATTCGCACACAAGGTTCCATTAGCATCAAATTGTATGATTCAAGTTGGTTAAGTTAGTTTAAATGCTAAGAAATAGAGGTTTTTGATATCTAAGGTATTATACATGATAAGCAAGGTGTGTTTGGTTTCGTTCTGATGCGTACGCTTTTTACAGAATCCCGGTGTTATTGGTAGAGAGATCGCATCATGCAAACTCAAGTTACGGATCGCAGAACTTACAAGCAACAAAATGTTTATTTGATGGAATGTTACAGGAGGCGTTACCAGAAAGACTCCGGCTGTTAGAGGCAGGGAAAGTCTATTTGAAACAACCTGTTAAATGTGTCGTTACATATGCTTCTCCTCTGGGAACCAATGAGATCAGCAGGAAGTTCCCCCTTTGTCCTGTTTCAGTCTGGGGGGGAATAAATACATGTGTCCGAACACTGGTTTGCCAGTTCATGCTGAATTTTGGGTGAACTGAGGATATCTAGTCAGAAGTCTATCTCTGGGTCCAGAGGCGCAGCGTATGTATAACCGTACTTGGGTCTGTATTATTTCGTTTTACGCCTAACTTGTGTATGTATAGATTGTGTGTAACTGACTGTACTTTTACCTGAATAATACTTGTGCGTTGGAACCACAGATTCCACTCCTGTCTTTATTTGCGGTTAAACTGCGTACGCAATTAGCGTTCTGTTTAGAGGTTTTAGGCAGGGTTTTGTCTTAGTGGTTTTAGGCAGGGTTTTGTCTTAGAGGTTCTAGGCAGGTGAATCTTAGAGGTTTATAGGAAGGAATATATTAAAAGGTATTTACAAATTCAACAGTGGGGGCTCATCGGTTTATCACACTATCTGATACACGATAACACTCGGTCAGTTCTCTCTCAGCAAAAGGGTGGAGGCGCCTTTTGAGAGACGCATTAGTCTTTCATTACCACAGTGTTGCTGAGAGCGTACTGCCGGTTATTGTGTAGAGGAAGCGCTGATCAGAATCCAGGGACAAGAGAGGAAAAAAAAAGTTTTTTTTTCTCTGTTGATAGAACCTTACCTTTAGAGGGGTGCCGCAGTATTGAGTATGCGGCTGAGACACATTTTTGCGTACGCAGTTAAAAAGTCATTATACGCTTGTGTGGTAGTCGCATAATTGTGTATGCGGCCGGTCGCACAATAAGCGTATACGCATTTCCGGTTCTGCTGCCACGTGTTTGAACAAAGCCACTGAGGTTTACATTTTCTTCTATCTACCAATATCTGGGTTAAACGTTTATTTTCTGCGCAGAGAAAAAGTGTGTAACAGTGTGTGTATTGTTGGTAGGGGTAATTTATTCCCTAAAGTTAAGGGTACCGTATGATCCTTAAGGGCTAGGTGCAAGGGTTAGCCTAGTCGCTCAGTAAGCAGCTTTACCGTTCTAAACACAGTAGCAGGTGTACATGTTGTCTTTGTTGTATAGAGGTGCGTGAGAGTGGCCGACATACAAACTCTCATAGGTTTGGAAGTTACCTTACTAAAGCTTATCCGGGTCTGGAAGTTGCCTGTTTCAAAACTTATCTAGGTGTGGAAGTGGCCTTACGAAATCTTATCCAGATGTGTGGGCGCCGCCGACTTAAATCGTTCACAGGTAAGTGAAAGTATCTTGATTGTCTTTCACCAGTTTAAATTTTTATTGAAAAGCGTAGGAGTTGTCTCAAAATGGGAGCCACGCAAACGGTAGAAATGTTAAGCAATGATGTGCTGCTAATGGAGGCTTGGATCAGCCCGTCATATTACGCATACTAAGTACGGTACTTAAGCAAAAAGGTATTGTGATATATGGTTTAATATGACGAGAAAGAGTGTTAGACCATTTCCCAGAATTGGTAGTTTTGACAAAAATGTGTTAGATAATGTCCAGGATCACATCAGTATGGTGCGATCCCGAGAGAAAAAGATTAAGTATTTTGAATGTTTAAAAATATGGCAGCATGAAGGGGATGCTTGGCTTAAAATGTGCAAACGACGCAAACTAGCGTTGCGAACGCATTGCCAGAAAATACATCCGCGACGCTGAGTTGCAATACGGACGAGCCGCAAATTGGCGCGCACGGGCTGCAAAGTAGCGTCGTGGAGAGTATTGCCAGCAGTTCACGCTCACCTCCCCCACCTTATGTGGATGGAGGTGCAAGTATGGTTACCAAAAATACCAATAAAAATGTAACAAGTAATTTGTACCCCCTCTTAAGTAACCATAAAGAAAATGTTTATGATGTAGAAGATGAGCCTATTGTAATGTCTGCCATTTCCCATGCTGTACAAATGATAGATGCTGCATCACCACAATCACGGGTGGTGCCGCCATCTCCATCGGTAACAGCAAGGGAAGTGTTAATACACTCGGCACCCATTGAGGAAGTTGTTAATACCATACGTAGCAGCAGCAGATTAAACCCCCAGCCAGGTAACCAGGTCAAAGGTAGCAACGCTGCCGGTCTGCATCCCATTCGGACAATAACTGTTGCAAATGGAAATGCAGATGCAAATGTTGTAGTGCCCACGAGGGAAGTAGTAATGCATTGTCCATGGACAAGAGCAGAACTGAATTCCATTATAAATGATTTCCCCAATCCCAAAAAGGAACTAGCCAAATGTCAAAGATTTTTGAGAAATTTGGGTAGTTCTCATGAGCCCACTAATAAAGATTGGCATGTGGTGTTAAGGGCCTGCCTGCCACACAATACCGACGTGACAAAATTTATCACGGACTGTGTATTGGATGTTGACGTTCCCTTAACAGACCAAGTAAACCAAGGTAACATTTCCCGCATTGTGACTCAATTAGGTGTATATTTTCCAGTAGTAGTTAACTGGAACAAAATCTTCACAATCAAACAAAAAGAGAGTGAAACTGCAGAAGAATATTGCGACCGGGCTCTGCAGACTATCACCCAGTACACTGGGATAGAAGATATTAAAGATAGCACTCACCACAGGGGAATGATAGTCACGGTACTCATGGACGGTCTGAAAGACGATTTAAAGACTCGGGTTCAGACCTCACAGCCTGGCTGGCGGGGACTTACAATAGATAACCTCATAGAGTCTGCCATAGAACATGACAAAAACATCTCAAAAAAGAGGGAGACCCAGAGCGAAAAATTAATGGCTGTAAGTATACAAGCTCTGGAGAGAATGACGTTAACATCACAGCCAACCGACACACCTGCACCCACACACACACCTGCACCTGAACAATTACACGTCCTCACCAATCCCACACCACAGCAAACACATCCTTACCCCACATATCATACACAACCACAGGTCCCATACTCATATCCCCCACAATATCCTTACACTCCCTATCCTTACCCATACCCACCACCTTTCCCTCTTGCTCAAATCCCACAACAATCTTTTCATCCACCCCGTTCAAAATTATGTTTTAACTGTCACCAAGTGGGACACATAAGTAAGTACTGCAAAGTGAAGAACACCACACAGGAACACGAGTTTCCCATGGGTTCATAGGTAACCCCAGTATCTTCTCCCAGGCCTTATATGACTGTTTACAATCTTTTCAACCTATCAATGGATCTGTTCTAATGAAAAATGTGGACGATTTATTGTTGTATTTTGGGTCATGTTTAAATGATATTAAACTGTTTTGCTTTATCTCCCACTCATAGGACACAAGGTTGCTAAGGATAAACGGCAGCCATGCAAGGCACTCGGAATACTATCCAACCCAGTGGCACAGGCATTATTTAGAGCAGTAGCTATTGATAACAAGATTTAATTGCAGGAACCTGTATGCAGATACTATATCCCTAGAATATTTAAAAATGATAGGGGGACTTATTTTATAGGTGACGTTTCCAAGAACATGTGTAAGATGATGGGTAACAACACTGAGATTATCCCAGATTGTCTTTTCCTTTATTTGCCCCCGTTTGAGATACTGTCCAAACAGGCAGCCTCATGTGAAAATATGATAATGAGGTTACTGTGCAGGGTCTCACGAAGATGAATGAGAATAACCGAAATTGAAAGTGTTATTAACTAACATGTCTAATGCAAACTGTCATGATGTCAAAATCTGGAAGAACTTGTTATGATCCAAAATTTTTTTAGCTCAGGTTGTTTAACTGATCGGTGGAAAGGTCCGTATCTGACGATACAGCATCCTCAAAGGGTGGCCGGGGAAGATACGTGGGTCCATTCCACTCACTATAGGGAGGTTAACCAACCGGTGGAGATACAAGGCAGAGACAAGGCCGATAACGTGGACCTGTTGACTGCGAGCTTGTGCCGGAAGGATTAAAAAGGTGACGGTGAGATATCTGAGCTAAAGAAATGTGTAGATCAGTGCTTCCAGCAATGGAGTGGTCTGCTGTGGTCATCCTAGTTCTTTTTCTTTCCAGAGTTTTTGTCATGATGATCTGTTTGGGGATACTCAGTGTCTGTGATGGGGGACCGATAAAGGAGATGTGAGCTGATGGCGGAGCTGATGGAGTGGAGTCAGGAGGAGTGCAATGCCAATCAGGGGAGTTTCTGACCAATTTTAGTATTGTAATTGTTATGTTATTTGGGAAAAATACTTCCAAAAGTTATGACCCTCACACATGTTGAAATGCTGGGTATAAATAAAAACACACCGTCACCATATCTTCACACACAATTTGAACACAGAGGCAAGAGAAATCTGATACCTGGTGATATGCATAAAAGCCGCTCAGTTAATCAGTGAGACAACTGGTTTCCAAGTTTTAGTCGCCCTGGATCCCACCAGAATTGCTAGGGGTACATTAAATTTTAGATATATCCAGGAACTTGCTAAATTAATAGATAATATCACCGAGATGTACGATGACACATTCAGGTACACAGGGAGAGAATTGCAAGCGTACAAGAAAGAACTAGTGCAACACAGGCTAGTGTTGAATTATTTAACTGCTGTTACTGGAGGGTATTGCGTAACGTTAGCCACCCAATTTGGAGTAAAGTGTTGCACTTATGTTACCAATGATACCAGCGACCCTAATGAGGTGATAGACCAGAAGATGGATGAGATTCTGCAGCTAAAGTGGGAATTTCGTAAGAACCATAACGCATCAGTGGCTGAAGCAGGGGAAAAGATAGAAGGATGGGTGTCATGGCTGAACCCAGTGAAATGGTTCTCGGGTCTAGGAGAGTGGGTCCAGGAAGTGGTCGCCAGCGTAGGCAAATTCTTGATCCTTATACTGATTGTCATCACAGTAATTGGCATATGCGTCCGGTGTGTTCCTATTGTGTTGAAGTGTGGAAAATGTGAAAACAGAGTGAAACGAAGGGATGAAACTATGATGGTGGTCAGAAATGATAATATGTATACTGAGGTAGATACAGAACTGCACTACAACCCTGAGCTAGGAAGTACCATCATTTAAATGTATAATATTTAGACATGCATAGAAGATATTATTGAAATGTTATTTATAGAACACCCAGACAATGTAAAGTCTCAAATTCCCCTTCAAAACTACTGTTATAAGACTGGTGCATCCCCAGCAATACTGTATGAGGACACATATGTACCTATAAAATGCCAACCACAGTCCAGTGTTCCTCTGCCTAGCAAAACACACCTCATTATAATTACAGAATCCCGGTGTTATCGGTGGAGAGATCGCATCATGCAAACTCAAGTTACGGATCGCTGAACTTACAAGCAACAAAATGTTTAGTTGATGGAATGTTACAGGAGGCGTTACCAGAAAGACTCCGGCTGTTAGAGGCAGGGAAAGTCTATTTGAAACAACCTGTTAAATGTGTCGTTACATATGCTTCTCCTCTGGGAACCAATGAGATCAGCAGGAAGTTCCCCCTTTGTCCTGTTTCAGTCTGGGGGGGAATAAATACATGTGTCCGAACACTGGTTTGCCAGTTCATGCTGAATTTTGGGTGAACTGAGGATATCTAGTCAGAAGTCTATCTCTGGGTCCAGAGGCGCAGCGTATGTATAACCGTACTTGGGTCTGTATTATTTCCTTTTACGCCTAACTTGTGTATGTATAGATTGCGTGTAACTGACTGTACTTTTACCTGAATAATACTTGTGCGTTGGAACCACAGATTCCACTCCTGTCTTTATTTGCGGTTAAACTGCGTACGCAATTAGCGTTCTGTTTAGAGGTTTTAGGCAGGGTTTTGTCTTAGAGGTTTTAGGCAGAGTTTTGTCTTAGAGGTTCTAGGCAGGTGAATCTTAGAGGTTTATAGGAAGGAATTTATTAAAAGGTATTTACAAATTCAACAGGAGTGTCGCTGAAGTGGTTGCGTACATAGATGGAGAATCTGCACCAAGCATAGGACATAGTGCAATTTTAGATGGTGCGATCGGGGGTGTGGATCATTAAGTCTACAGTAAATAGGTAGACAATGGAAGTTAACCAGGCAATAGGTCGACAGGGTCTGAAGGTCGACACACTTAAGGTCAACTAGTAAAAAGGTTGACAGAGTCGTTAGGTCGACACACAAATGGTCAATGCCAAAATGGTCAACACATGTTTTTTTTCTAGCCCTAATCTTTACCCTAACTCTAACCCTCCCCTTGGTGCCTAACCCTAGCCGTCAATCCTGGTGTCTAACTCTAACCGTCGGAGTAGGTGCCTGACCCTAACCGTCCCTTCTAATGCTTAACCCTACCCTTCCGGTAAGTGCCTAACCCTCCCTTCTGGTGCCTAACCGTCGGGGTAAGTGCCTAACCCTAACCGTTGGAGTAAGTGCCTAACCCTAATCCTCCAGTAAGTGCCTAACCCTAACCAAATTAACAAAGTGTCGACCTAATGACCCTGTCGACCTTCTGTACCTGTCGACTTTCTTACTAGTCGACCATTAGTGTGTCGACCTTCAGACCCTGTCGACCTTCAGACCCTGTCAACCTTCAGACCCTGTCAACCTATTGCCTGTCTAACTTCATTGTCTATCCAAACATTGACTACCTATGGTGCCCAGTGTGCATTTATATAGCCTATAGTAGTGTGCATTTATATATCCTAGTGTGCATTTATATACAGTAGCCATCTACTATCCTTTTCTATTTCATACATTTTCACAAACAGACTGTACCCAGAACCTTAATTGGTTAAATAATTGTAGAACTTACATGCAAGTAACTTTCTAATGAAAGTGCATAGAGCCTTAAGCACCAATCACTCATTATGCAAATCAGCAATCAATCCTGCTAAGCCAGATGTTTCCCTGTCAGTCTTCTCAACTTGTTCATGTGAACATTCATTTTCATGCATGGATGTGAAGAGACAGATACATTACATTACAAGCAATCACACATGCATATGATCAATGAACATTCTCATGTGCAGCTATTCTCTATATCGCAAAATGAAAGCAAATGATTCTACATTCTTCACATTTTCTTCGGCATTGAGTATACCCTATATCCTAAAATAATTTTAGCTGAGATGTGTACTTTATATCATCTTAGTTAGTCACTTGCTATTATTATCCTGAATATCTCAGAGCTTAGGGCAGCACTGTCCTGCTCCAATACATTACAGTTATTGGACCAATCTGTACCCACATTATGCAGACTGTGAGCACAGATACTGTATGTTCTCATACTCCTAGCCTCAATACGCCATGCGGAGCGAGACGCCTAGCGAGAGAATTGCGCAGAGTGTGTGTAGCACCTTTTTAAAGTTTTTCTCTGCTCAAAAATGCTCCTTAGTTGCAGTGCGATGCAACAAAACCGCTTCACGAGACCGCACTGATTAATTTCATATGTGACATTTGTATATCTGTGTGTGACTGAGTCTGAATCTGTACAACGGAACTTGGAGTGAAAAAAAAACAGCGGCCACTGCATCGTGGTACTTCTTATACAGATTTAGGGGTCTATTTACTAAGCCTTGGATAGATATAAAGTGAATGGAGATAAAGTACCAGCCAATCAGCTTCTAACTGCCATGTCACAGGCTGTGTTCGAAAAATGACAGTTAGGAGCTGATTGGCTGGTACCTTGAGCCTGATTCAGACCCGCTCGCGAGCGCATAGCGCTTGCAAGTGAGTCGATGGTGGGGTATTGCGCAAGCGCGCCGTGCGCATGTGCAAGCCCCGGAGCAGGAGAGAAATTCTCTCGCTCCGGGACTCACTACAAAAGGGGCGGCTGTTGATGTTGGTCGACAGCTCGCCCCTTTTTGTAGGCGGGGAGCGGGGGTGGCTACACAAACGGAGGCATTCCCAAAGGAACGCCTACCGTTTGTGGGAGGCACCACTGACATCACCAGTGATGTCAGTGGAGAGCTTCCTGTTCTGTTAGAGCAGGAAGCACTCTGGGGCTTGCGACGGATGAGACCCTACCACAAGGGTCTCGTCGCAAGCCCCGATGGTCACGATGGTCGCGACCATCACCTGGCCGCTTGCAAAAGCTGTGGGTGGTCACCCACAGCTTAGCGAGTGGCCAGGAGGCCGCAACAAAAAAAAAACGCCCTGATTCAGAGCGAGCGCTCTTAAAGAGCGTCCGGCTCTGAATCAGGCCCCTTATCTCCGTTCACTTTATCTCTGTCCAAGGCTTAGTAAATAGACCCCTTAGACTCAGTTGCACACAGATGTACAAGTGTAACATATCAAATCAGTGCAGTCTCGTGAAAAAGTTTTGTTGTGTTGCGACTAAAATGCACATTGATAAAAGTGTGAAAAGGATTGTACACCCAAGCCGAGTCTCACGGGACCTGGCACGCCAAGAGGAGCTGCTTGGCGCGACTGCAGCAATACTGTATGAGGACACATATGTACCTATAAAATGCCAACCACAGTCCAGTGTTCCTCTGCCTAGCAAAACACACCTCATTATAATTACCAGTTATTTATATAGCGCACACATATTCCGCAGCGCTTTACAGAGAATAGTTGGCCATTCACATCAGTTACACAAAACAATATAGGTTGCACCAAAGAAATCAATGTATCATATGTATATTACATAACCCTCTTACACAATAAATCTGATTATTCTCCAAGATAATTATGAGGGGTGCTATCTCTGGACTGTAAATCGGATATACAACAAATAGAGAAAAGTGGTCCATATAATGAAATGCACTAATCGTAAATATAGATATAGATGATCAATGTTAAAACATAACCTTTATTAGATATGCATTTAAATAATAAAATCAGCGATCGTGCATTAACTGTATGAGCGGTTAATAAGCGGCTGTACTGTTAACACATTTTGACACCTTTTAATACATTTCAACAGATTTACACTTCAATGGGTACACTTATGTAATACTACAGCCTAACGCCGACGCGCGTTTCGCTGTAGCTTTTTCAATAGGCTATATATAGACACAGCAATAACATATTGATAGTCCTTTGAGATTTATATAATACTTCTGTAAATGAACCTTTTTATATCTTTGTGAGTCTCTTTTGCAGAACAGTCATTCTATACAAATCATAGACTGGATATAGGGTAATTGAATTTATCCCTTTGCAATAGAGTGATTTGTTATATTGTAGCACATGCTTTGAATCCCCTTTTATGAATTAGATAACTCTATCTGGTGCTTAAATTGTAACACTAACTGAGTAGTCACAATATATACACACAGTTCTTTTGTTGATTGAAGGGATACACAGAATACTACAGCCATGTATTTTAATTTTCAATACTTTTCTCTCATTTTACTTCGCTGATTTTATTATTTAAATGCATATCTAATAAAGGTTATGTTTTAACATTGATCATCTATATCTACGATTAGTGCATTTTATTATATGGACCACTTTTCTCTATTTGTTGTATATCCCATTGACATCAGTCCTGCCCCAGTGGAGCTTACAATCTATATTGCCTATCATATGCACACACACATACACACTAGGGTTAATTTTTGTAGGGAGCCAATTAACCTAGCAGTATATTTTTGGAGTGTGGGAGGAAACAGGAGTACCCAGAGGAAACCCACGCAAGCACAGGGAGAATATTCCCTTAGTGGGAATTGAACCCATGACCATTACATCGTCTGTACTAGTGTGTGCACTCCATACTCCCATCTCCACCATAAACATGCGGTGCTCAGGATATTCCTTACCAACTATATAGCCCAATGTGCCCAGTATATCTTATAAACATTTATATAGGCCATGTGCCCAGTATATCTGCTTTAAATCTTTAAATCCACATATGCTCAGTATATCTGCTTAGCATCTACATAGGGCCTGATTCAGACCCACTTGCGAGCGGCTGTCCGCTCGCAAGTGGGTCGATGGTGTGCACTGCGCATGCGCACGACGTAGGGAGCTCCGTCGTGCGCATGCGCGAGATGCGACGAGCGAAGGACTTTCCTTCGCTCGTTGTGTCTGATCAAAGGGGGCGTGCTGTCGATGTTGATTGACAGCACGCCCCCTTTGGTGGGCGTGCCGGGGGCGTGCCTGCCAGACGGAGGCGTTCCCAATGACAATTTAATGGGTAGGCAAATATATTTTATCTAATTATTAATTTCTCTTTTCCTTGTTTGGGGAGTATATAGATTTTCTTATTTTAATATAGGATCATTGTGATGATATATATTTACTCTGTGAATGTAATGTATTACCATAATAATAGAGGACATTCATTATTTACAAACCTTGTAACCAGCTGACCTGGCCTCTCCTGCAAAAGGAACTCATTTTAAAGCCTGCACACACAGGCTTGGCCTGCCACTGTAGCCTGTATCTTAAGCATGTCATCTGAAGCATGGAGTTAGAACCGGAGCTGGGTTTTAATACCATCTTTCATCTCTTTCCAGGTAATCTACTGCCATCTTCCATATCTGATGCCTTTCACTGAAAGAATAGTCTGTTTTGAAAGTTTGTTTTCCAACTGTGAGGCTGCATCTTCCTCCCACCATTAATTAGCTTGTTGAACAAACTGCTCAAACATTCCCTCCCACTGTACCAGCTGACCTAGCCTCTCCTGCAAAAGGGAACTCATTTTAAAGCCTGCACACACAGGCTTGCCCTACCACTGTAGCCTGCATCTTAAGCATGCCATCTGAAGCATGGAGTTAGAACAGGAGCTCCAACTGGATTTGGACTTTTGACTACTTTCTAACCAAAATTTAAACAATTTCACGAACACACAGAAATGCTGCCACTCCACCTTCATTTACACTCCCCTGAGACTGGGTTCGGCTGCTGTCTCATGCTGCAGCCAAATCGAACTCCACAAACTGCTGGATACGACAAACCCACACACTCGAGCGAAGGAGACGCTGTGGCTTTTTGCAGATCACTCTATCATTTTTTAATTTCTGATTAAGTTTAACATGGTTTTAACTTAAAATGCATCACCATTTATCCTTTTTTATTCTTTTCTCCACCTGGACGTTATACTTCCACTACTTGCACAGATGTAACCTATGCAGTGCTCTCCAGATCGCTGCCTCGGATGGTTCATTCTTGGGCAGGATGAACAAACACGTGGATCTATTAATTCAGTGCATTTAATTTTTCAAATGCTTCAGTCACCCGTAAATCTCATGCCCGAACTGCTGTATTTACTAATCCCTGTTTTGTAAAATGTACTTCCACCCCACTGTATGCTATACTGGTGTGCTATACATCCACTGAAGTGCATCCTCCATGGGCAGGATGTACTTCATGTGGATCTATTCACAAAGGGTATATCATACTACCACACGTGTCAGTTTTTCCATAAATTCCTTGGGTCCTTGTATGGTTTATCATTATCACCCACAGTGCAAACTTCGTAGTGCGCCCACCATGGCTGCCTCACCTGGTACACTCGTGGATGGGATGAAAAATACATGGACTTGACTATTATGTTCTCCTAGCATCACGATGCTACAACCACCCATTTTGTGTAATCTCTTCTAGGTGTAACCTATTCCACCCAGGGTAATCCTACGTAGTGCGCCTAAGATGGCTGCGTCATTTGGTACCTTTGTGGGTGGAATATATAACCCATGGAAGTTATTTCCCAAAATGTCTGCACCAACCCCGCAATATGCTTATTGTGCTCTCTAGGTTTCGGTTGATTTTAATTATCTCGGTGTGGTTTTCTATTTTTTTGCAACACCAAACCTTGTACAATGTACCATGTTTTCTGATGTCTGTAAAGCGACCTTGAGTCGGGAGAAAAGTGCTATATAAATAAAATTATTATTATTATTATTATTATTAAACCATGTGTATCTATAGTGCTTAGGTTTTTTCCAATTGGTCTAATTTTAATTCATCTAGCCAATTATATCCTTCAGGACTGATACAAAGACTAATGTGTAGGAAAAGAATGTGAATAGTCAGGATCAACACATGACCGGCAGTTCGATTTTAGATTGGCTATGTAAATGAATAATAGGCTACCAAACAGGGCAATCTGTTTAGCCTTGAAAAAGCTAATATCAGTGAAAAGCGTGTCGGCGGCATATCCCGCTGTGTGTATTTATGGTTACTAAATGTGACAGGTTGCTAACATATCTTAACTAATGTGTGTTTTCAATAAGGGACCTGTAATAGATGTTATATATGTGTGCAAGCACAAAGATCCTTAATTTACACAGACAATATGAACTTACTCAGTATGCTTACAATGCGGCACAGTGAGACAAAGACGATCTAATACTGATACAAATCCTAGAAAGTCTTCTGTGATAAACCCTCGGTCGGTGATTAGAGAATAGTCCTATGAGAGAGAACACTCGGCACCTAGATACTTAAAGCCAGGGCCGGATTAAGACTTGTGGAGGCCCCGGGGCAACTGAGTTGTGGGGGCCCCATCAATAAAATTGCCAGGGGGATTAGGGGAAGGGAGAGAGAGACAGAGAGGGAGAAAGAGAGGGAGGGACAGGGAGATAGAGAGAGAGAGGGAGGGACGGAGTGAGATATATAGGGGTCTATTCAACGTCACTTAATTTTTACAAAAGCAGAGGAAAATTAAAATTTTCACCTGCAATTGTAGAAATTAAGTTATCGGGCCATTCATCAAGAAGGTAAAACAGGAGATATCACAGATATCTCCTACTTACCTTCCTCTCGCGGAATGGCCTGCTGTCCCCATACACTAGTATCAAAGATATCTCCTACTTACCTTCCTCTCCCGGAATGGCCCGCTGTCCCCATACACTAGTATCACAGATATCTCCTACTTACCTTCCTCTCGCGGAATGGCCCGCTGCCCCCATACACTAGTATCACAGATATCTCCTACTTACCTTCCTCTCCCGGAATGGCCCGCTGTCCCCATACACTAGTATTGGGGAAGAATTCATCAAGCTCCGAAAATACAATATTTTCAGAGCTTGAGTGCGGGAGCATTCGCCATCTTCAGATGGCGATTGCTCCTGCTTGGGGCTCACAACCCGTTCCTTCCCTATGAGAGGAGTCCCGGGTTGTGAAGAGAACCTGTAGGTCACGCATGCGCACTTGTCTCACTGCTCCGAAAGGAGCAGTTAAAAGATTCATTGCTCTGAAAGGAGCAGTGAAGCACTTTGGGGAGACAGCTGAGAGTTGGGCAAGGCCGGATATACCGCTACGAAACCTAGGAGGCCGCCTAGGGCCCAGCGGGTCCCATGGCCAGCCCCCCCCTGAAGTCAGGCCCTAGAGAACCTGCTGCACTGTCTGTGATATGATCTGTTGGTTCTAGCAGCACTAGCCGGGGGGGGGGAGGTTTCGTGGCTCAGGACAAACATACTGGCAGTGTTGCTGTAGCAGCATGTCCGAGGCCCTGCCCCAGGGGGAGGAGGAGGCATAGTTGAAAGACCGTGCCTGCCCTATCATTAGGCAGGATGGGGATGATGCCATTGCTGAATGGTGCGCCGCGGTGAGGAGGGAGCCGCTGCGCCCGCAGTCAGTGACAGTGATTCACTGTCACTTACTTGGTCTCCTGCTGTGCCGCTGTTAAGGAGGCAGGACCGCTGGAGCTACTAGAAGAACCATGCAGGTCCGCAGTGTCCCGGGCAGGTAAGTTTTCCTGAGCTGACAGGGAGGGGGTCTATGCTGAGAGGGATCATTTGTGTGAGGGGAAAAGGTCTATATGCTAAGAGGGGTCTGTGAGTGCACGGAGTCTGTGCTGTGAGAGGGGTTGCCTGTGCTGTGAGGGGAGAAGGTCTATGCTGTAAGGGATCTGTGAGGGGAGGCAGTGGTCTGTGAGCGGAGGGGTGGTCTGTGCTGTGACGGTAGAGGGGGTCTATGCTGTGAGAGGAATGGGGTCTCTATTGCGGGGGGGTCTGTGCTTCGGGTGGAGGGTGGTCTGTGCAGGGGATGGTTAGGTCTAAAATAAAGTGGGCTGCAGGATCTCTGACGACCGCTTGGGTGATGGTCGCGATGGTCAGAGACCATCGCGACCATCGGGGCTTAAGACGAGACCCTAGGGTAGTGTCTCACTTGTCGTAAGCCCCGGAGAGCTTCTGGCTCTGTCAGAGCCGGAAGCTCTCCATTGACATCACTAGTGATGTCAGTGGGGACTCCCCCAAACGGTAGGCGTTCCCATGGGAACGCCTCCGTTTGGGCTGCCACCCCCCCCGGCCTGCCTTCCAAACGGGGCGAGCTGTCAATCAACATCGACAGCTCGACCCCTTTGGAAAGAGACCCGCTACGACCGGCACTGGCGGTCGTAGCGGGTCTCACGCATGCGCACGAGGGAGCCGGCTCCCTCGTGCGCATGCGCACTGGCCAAACATCGAGGTGGCCGTGCGGTCATAGACCGTACAGCCGCCTCTGAATAAGGTCCTGTGTGTGTGTGTATACATAGATAGATATACAGAGGCGGATTGGCCGTTTAATTCATCTGGAAAATTCCTGGTGGGCCGAGTAGACTGTAACCGCCTGTCGTATGTGGCCCCCCACCCCCAGTAGCACATCACCCTTGTATGACTGGCAGCCTGCTGGCGGCTGACAGCGGCCCACTCATGGAGGAACTGAAATCATGAGAGAGGATGCCGCTGTTCTCTGACGAGACCGAGGCACCCCGTCCCCACTCCAAGTACTATGCCCGCAACAGACAGTTACACACAGTTTGGCAGAGGGAAAGCAGTCAGCGTCTGGCTGCCTGGATAAGTAACAACTTGGTGTGGGGCGGCCTGAAGCGGCAAGCTGGGTATGCATTGCAGGACGGTGCTGGGCTGGAGAGGCGACGTCCCCACGCTCCACTGCGCTGTCCTCATGCTACATCCTGCCATTAAGTTATGCCCGGCTCTGGCTGTCCCCGGCTCTGCTCCTCCTCCCGGGCTTTGTGAAGTCTTGCCTGTGCAAAGTGAGCCACAGTCAGGCGCAGATTAGTGGTAGACTTCACTGTGTTTGGGTCGGTGAAATCATTTTTTGGTGTATATTTTTTTATTTTAATTTTCTTCAAATTCGTGCCATGGCCAGCGCTGATCAGGAGCCGGCCTGGCCTCGTCACATATTTACTAGAGACAGAGCAGGACAGAGGCCCGCCTCATTTCCTCACAGCTCAGCCTCTCATTGACAGCTGCCTGCCAGACTGACTCCTGGGCTTGGCACAAAACTAGTCCCTTCTCCCACCTACCCGGGCCGCACTGCCAGGGAAAGGCAGTCATCTCTAACAGACACACAATGAGATCCAGTTTCCCAGATCCCAGCAGCAGCCAGAGTTAGAAGGGCTTCTCAGGAAGCTGCTATGTGAGCATGCAGTGCTGCAGCGAGTGTGCAGAAATTGTATAGTAGCAGGTCAGTGCTCCCATCCCAGTGTCTGCCCTTTCTCCAGCCCAGTGTCCCTCACCATTACTGACCTCCCAACCTAGTGTCTCCCATCCTGCCAGCCCAGTGTCTCCCACATCCCTCCCCAACCAACACACTGCACCTATCTCACTGCCCCCACCTAGAACCACCAGCCAGTCCAGTCACAGTGATCACTCTCATTCATCCTAGTGTTCCCACCTCTATCTCACTGTCTCCTTCCAATCCTGCCCATTGCCACCCATCACAAGATTAGGGCCCTATCCAGCCCAGTGTCCCCCACCATCTCACTGACTCCCCATTGCAGTGTCTCCCCCATTCCCTCACCAATCAGTCCACTGTTCCCATCTAACTGCCCCCAGCAAGAATCCCCAGTCAGCCACTCTAGTCCCAGTGTCCTCCCCTCATTCAGCCCAGTGTACCCCCTTCTCTAGCCTAGTGTTCCTCCCTCCCACCCATTTCTCACTGCACCACTTCCAATCCAGCCCAGGACCGCCCCATTCTCAATGCCTACCATCCAGCCCAGTGTCCCCCACATCTCACTGATCCCCCATCCCAGTGTCTCCCCACATTACTTCCTCAACCAGCCCACTGCCCCATCTAACTGCCCCTCAGCAAAAAAACCCCAGCCAATCAAATTAGTGTCCCCCCCTCATTCTCCCCAGTGTACCTCCTTTTCCAGCCTAGTGTCCTCCCTCTTATCACCATCTCATTGCCCCCTTCCCACCCAGTCAAGTGCACCCCCCTATATATCACCCACTGCCTCTCCCTGTCACCTGCTGCCTGTGCCCTCTCACCGACTGCCTGTCACCCTCTCCCTCGGGTCACCTACTGCCTCTCCCCATCATCCTCTCCCTGTCACTTACTGTCTTTCCTGTCACCCTCTCCCTGGGATCACCTACTGCCTCTCCCCATCACCCTCTCCCTGTCACTTACTGTCTCTCCTGTCACCCTCTCCCTGGGGTCACCTACTGCCTCTTCCCATCACCCTCTCCCTGTCACTTACTGTCTCTCCTGTCACCCTCTCCCTGGGGTCACCTACTGCCTCTCCCCATCACTTACTGTCTCTCCTGTCACCCTCTCCCTGGGGTCACCTACTGCCTCTCTCCATCACCCTCTCCCTGTCACTTACTGTCTCTCCTGTCACCTTCTCCCTGCCACCTTCTGCCTTTCCCTGGCATCAACATCCCCCCATCACCTCTCTCTCCTGTCATCCATTCTCCCTCTCTCATGTCATACTCTGCCTCTCCCAGACATCACCCTCTGTTAGGCCATTTACAGCACAAAGCAACCTTTTATCCTGAACACTCTGCTATAGGAATTGTGTGTGATTAAGTTTTTCATTTAAGTGATTTACACTATGAAGAGTTACTTTTTTTTTTTTGAGGGACTTTGTGAATTAGAGTTGACTACTGACGAACTGAGTTAAATCCATAAACATAGGATCCACAGAACACCATACCAGTGATCTGCTTACAAAAGGATAAAATAGAAAGATAAGCTGGGCAACTATTTTTTAACATCTTTTTAGGACATTTTTTATTGGGTCTTTAGGAGGAATCGATATGAGATGCCGGCGCTCGGGATTCCGGCTGTTAGAATCCCGATGCTGGCATCTCGAAAGGGTTAACATACCGACACTTGTTGGACAGTATGTTAACCCCCTCTCCCTACCCTAACCCCCCCTCTTTGGTGCCTAACCCTAACATCCCCCCTAGTGCCTGACCCTAACCTCCCTGGTGCCTAACCCTAACCCTTCCCTCTTAGTGCCTAACCCTAACCCTCCCCCTAGTGCCTAACCCTCCCCTAGTGCCTAACCCTTCCCCCTTAGTGCCTAACCCTAACCCTTCCCCCTTAGTGCCTAACCCTAACCCTCCCCCTAGTGCCTAACCCTAACCTTTCCCCCTTAGTGCCTAACCCTAACCTTTCCCCGTAGTGCCTGACCCCACACCCTAAACCTAACCCCCCCTTAACACCCCAATACTTAACTTCGGTATCCTGGCGGGAAATAAAAAGGATTTTTAAGGACAGGACGTCCAGGGAGCAAAAATGTCTAGTTAGGGCCCTTTACATAGCAGCTCAACAATGAGAAGACGAAGGGCATAGCCCATACTTACCTACTTTTTAATTCTCTCTCAACGGGTGGAGTTTATGTAAGACGCGTCTGCATCGTGACGACATACCTAACAAAACCAATTAAACACCAAGGGGTCTATTTACTAAACAGTGTTAGGAGACAGAGTGAAAAGTGATAAGGTACCAGCCAATCAGCTCCTAACTGTCATTTTTCAAACACAGCCTGTGAGATGGCAGTTAGGAGCTGATTGGCTGGCACCTTATCACTTTTCACTCTGTCTCCTAACACTGCTTAATAAAAAGACCCCCGAATGTCTGACTATGGCACATGTATGAATCCCCTGTAGGATGAGCCAAGTTGTGTGTATTTTAATAAAGAGAATGATGTACACTTGTACATACCTCTCAACATGACCCTCTCCAGGAGGGACACAATGCTCTGGTCCTGGACTTCCCTGGTAATTTATGATTGGTAGAGGCTCCAGGGGTGGGGCTGCAGGACAGTCCAACATTCAAATAGGGGAGTCACACCAACTGCCAGTGAGTCCCAGCCAATAATGTTTGGCAGTGTGTGAAATGACAGTTGGTGTGGTTCCCCTATTTGACTTTTGAACTGTGCTGCAGCCGCACCTCTTACCAGGGAAGTCCAGGACCAGACCATCGTGTCCCTCCTGGAGAGGGTCATGTTGGGAGGTATGCTTGTATGTTGCTCTAATGTTAATTATATTTGTAATAGCATAGACTAAGAAGTGGGAGGAGTCAGGTTAGTAAGGGGAGGAGTCTATGCCAGGAGCCAAGTGCTGACGTTAGGTGGGCCTATGTGCTTTAAATGCCAGGGCCTATTTTTAGTCCCAGTCCGGCCCTGGTCCCATGTGACCAGTATGTCTGCTTATCATCTACTCGTATATAGAATCATGTGCCCAGTATATCTGCTTAAAATCTATTAAGACCCATGGGCTCAGTATATCTGCTAAACATCTATACAGCCCCATGTACCCAGTATATCTGCTTGACATCTATATTGCCCCATGTGCCCAGTTTATCTACCTAACATATACTCTTTATAGTCCCATATGCCCAGTATATCTGCTTAACATCTATAAAGCCCCATGTGCCCAGTATATCTGCTTAACATCTATAAAGCCCCATGGGCCTAGTATTTCTGCTTAACATCTATAAAACTCCTTGGGCCCAGTATATCTGCTTAACATCTATATAGTCCCATGTGCCCAGTATATCTGCTTAACTTCTATAAAGCCCCAGTGCTTCGTGTCTGTGCCTACTAAAACAACCAATGCCCAACAGATCCATGCTCACAAAATTAAACCACTGGCAATCTTTACATCTCATATACACAGCTTGTACCCAACAACCGGACTCTATGCACAGTCCTTTGCATCAGTATTTGTACCACATTTCTCCAGTTTTCTCACCTTTATCCACATTAGCTGGGATGAGTAAATTCAAGATGAGATGTCTGTTAATTATTGTTTGCATTTTTTGCCTGTTGCTTCTAATTTCTTATTTCCATGTATCACAGTGATAAGAACTGATGTACAGGAAGAACTTAAGGTAGTTCAGACAGGACAGAGGCCCTCATTCAGAGGCGGTCGGAGGATGCAAGCAGTCGCTCAGAAACTGGGCGGCCGTTTGCATCCTGACCGGCCGCCTCTGTTTCGGTCGGTAGGCTGTGGGTTAACACCCACAGCTCTAACGACCGCTAGGGTGATGGTCGCGATGGTCTCACTTGTCGTAAGCCCCGGAGAGCTTCTGGCTCTGTCAGAGCCGGAAGCTCTCCAATGAGATCTCTAGTGATGTCAGTGGGGCCTCCCCCAAACGGCAGGCGTTCCCCTCCGTTTGGGCTGCCACCCCCCCGGCCCGCCTTCCAAACGGGGCGAGCTGTCAATCAACATCGACAGCTCGCCCCCTTTGGAAAGAGACCTGTTACGACCGGCGCTGTCGGTCGTAGCGGGTCTCACGCATGCGCACGAAGGAGCCGGCTCCCTCGTGCGCATGCGCGCGCGCACTAGACAAACATCGAGGCGGCCGTGCGGTCGTAGACCATACGGCCGCCTCTGAATAAAGCCCAGAGTCCCCCAATAAAGGATGTCCCAGTGAGCACATTTATTTGGGGTAAGACAAATGATGGAGGATCTAGGTAGTCTAGAGGAATGGTCAAGAACGTGGCAACTGCAGTTTAATGCTAAAAAATGCTAAATCATGCATTTGGGTCTCAAGAACCCAAAGGCTAAAAATAGTATTGAGGGTACTCTAATGGAAACTACAGAGGAGAAAAGGGATCTAGGAGTCACTATTTTAGGTGACTTAAAGGCAGTTAAGCATTGTAACAAAGCAATAAAAAAGGCAAGTCAAATGCTTGGTTGCATAGGGAGATGAATCAGTTGCAGGAAGAAGTAATTATGCCACTGTGTAGGCCATTGGTAGAGCCTCTTCTAGAATACTGTGTTCAGTGCTGGAGGCCATATCACATTAGAGACAGTACAAAGAAGGGCAACTAAAATGGTGCATGGCCTACAGCACAGAACTTACCAGGAAAGATTAAAACAATCTTAATATGTATAGTTTGCAGCAGAGAAGGGAAAGGGGGAAGATGATAGAACCTTTCAAATATATCATGGGTATTACCAAGGTGCAGGAGGGAGACATTCTGCAAAAGAAGAGAAGTACAGTACTAGAACACAAGGACATGCACTGAAATGGTAGGGAGGTAGGTTCAAAAGGAAATTGAAGGAAAATTACTTCACGGAAAGGATACTGGATAAGTGGAATAGCCTCCCATCAGAGGTGGTAGAAGCTAAGACAGCAGAGCAATTTAAACATGCTTGGGATAGGTATAAGAATATCCTTAGAAAGTACTGAGGATCACATATGGTTGAGGTTACCAAAAGGTAAAAAAAAGGGCAGACTAGATGGGCCAAGTGGTTCTTATCTGCCAACAATTTCTATGTCTGTCTACATGAAGTGAGAGGCGACAGAATTATTTACTTTACTTACCTGCCTCTGTCATCTGAGCATGTAGAGAACAAACTCTGGGCATGAGAACATTTGTGTTCACCAATTCCTCGTCTCTCCTATGGTAATGTGCTCATAGATCCCTGGTGCTAAAGCCATAAAGAAGATGCACTTCAAAGTAAAAACTTTGAAAATTTGCTCTTCCTAGCTTGAAAAATAACTACAATTTACAGTCCCCTTTGAGAATAAATGGACTATGGTACTCTGTCACTGTACTTTGTTGAACCCAGTGTCACGGGCCGCTCTGGAGGTCCGCGGGGGGTCTGTGAATTACCTGTCTGGATGCTCTAGCAGGGTCTTTTTGTCGAGGGTGCAGGCTGCTGGTGGTTAGCGCAGTGTGCGGGCAGGTCTCTGAGAGGCAGCACTGAGTCTCTGGCATGTTGGAGCTGCTTTGGCTGGCAGTCTGTGCAAACGCTGCCGTGTGCTGGGCACCGCCATCTTGGATTTGGTCACATGTCAGGAAGGAGCCAATCCAGTCTGAATGATTCACAATGGGCTCTGACAGCCAATCCAGCTCCAGCCTTGGGTACTTTAGGGGCTTTCTGGGAGTTCTCAGGTTGCTAGTGCAATTTCTTACACAGCTAGTCTGTGTGCTCGTTCTATGTGCTCCTTTGTCTCGTCTTGTCTCCAGTGTTTCAGTTGCAGTATTTAGTTGGATAATTTGTTTGCTGCCTACTCCATTCATAGTGCCACTGCCAGTGCTCTGCCCATCTCAGTTCTGGTAATCTACTGTCACCTACGCTTACAGAGCCTCCTCTACCAGCATTCCCAGTCAGCACCGGTACTAGGTTCCCATACCTCAGTTTCTCTGGAGTTGAGCTCTGAATACCCGATGGGATTCAGCCTTCCTTTCCCTTGAGTCTCTGTCCTCCGCATCATCCTGCAAAGGCAGAGACATTCGTGAACAAGTACCCCCTTCATCCAGACTCTTTCCAATATCAGGAAACTGCTCACAATGACCGGGTCCACTTCCCACTTTGGACATGACACCATGGAGATATCTGGGGTATCTACTGTATTAGCCATCTCTTACATATAAACTATAAACAGCCATTTCCACATGAATTCATGTTTTAAAGGATTGCATAAAAAGGCCCCAATATACAGTCAAAGCTCTATATACAGTATGTCAGACCTATTCATTCCCATCATTCAATGTAAATTTCACTACACATTCTAAATATTTAAAACAAGTCTCTTATATGTGTATGAAGGTAATTTAAATGCTTTTCTGCGCAAGTATTTTTGGATTATGTTTAGGCTGCTTGGAGTTCACACATTTATCATAGAAGCAGCTGACAACTATGGACTAATTGGAACTTGTTGGATGGATGATCCTTTGACGATGAAATTACAGTCTATGCTGTGCACTAAGTTAATTAATTTTTCCATTTATAAGTCAATTTGTCCATTTAGCATTTGGTGAAATTCAATTGTTTACTTGCATACATCGGAGCTCATTTACAGGTGTATTTATTAAGGTGACAAAAAGCCTATCAAGGGCTATAATTACCACCGCAATCCTATTTTTGCTATTGCTATCTCAGGATGACAATAGCAGTGGATTTTTATAGAAAATATTTGTAAAGATGTATTAGGCAAGTTGTGCAATGCTACATCACTTTAGTGATACTATTAAAAATAAATAACAATGAGGATAGCTTGCATTCACAATACAATTAATGCATGATGCGGAAATGTAGTTTGACTATGAAAATTGCAAAATCACAGCATTAGCATAAGACTCAGACACTGCAAAAGACGCCGCCACATCTGCATGCGACTCAGAATCAGCTCCATTGGGTACAACCCCAAAAAAGTTCTGAGACTATTGTAAAATTCAATGCAGGAGATAATGGGCTGAATCAAATTAGCATCCGAGAGATCATCGTGGCAAAAGCTGCACTTTAAGGCAGCCCAAACTCGCACATAAGTGCTTGCAGTCCCATAGGGCTCCGAGCAAAATTGTGTGTACTCGGGTTAGGGGAGAAGTGCGAGTTCAGGTGCCTTATATGTGAGTTGAAACGCGTTGGTGAAAAGGATATCTGGATGACCTATTGCTTTGGGGACAGAGGAAATACCTACCTGGTTGCATGCCGATACAGTCACGCAGATTTCTGTGCCTGGAAAGTGTGAGCTTCAGTCATGCGAGTATAGGTGTATTTTCAATGCACCTACTCCTTTTGGTAAGCCTTGATTACCTTATTTTTATTGGTGGAGTTTTTATTATATTGCATTATATACACATATAAATGTATCATATGTATGAGAATTTTGAATCTATTGTGCAGAATTAAAACTTTATAGTACTGCACTATTTTTGGATCCCTTTTCTTCTATCTTCTATGTCATTATATGGATGCGGAACATTGAGAGATTAAGAAGTGTCCAGTACGTTGAACTGACTATGATTGGAACCTTGGAAAGATATCCTTGTTTCTGAAAATCGGATTGAAGATAGAAGAGTTTATATACCCAGTCGGGTGAACTTTGTTTTATTGCATCTTTGTGTATTGGTTTATGTGATACCTATTTAATATTTTGTTTCTCTTACTTATGTGGTAGTGCTTAGTGATACACCCTTGTTGTTATATCTATGTAGAGGTTCTCTAGGGACTCCATTCTATCACTATATACCAGCAACCGAGTGAAGTGCAGGTCCCTAATAAATTTCTGTGTAGACCTATTTTAACTTAAAGACCGCACATTACACCTCCTCCTCCATGCGGTGCAGGGGCTGTACAGCCTATTACTATAAAGCTACCCTCACCGTCCGTGTCTTCCACTCCTTTGAAATGTTTTGGCGCCCTTTTGCTCCCCCCCACCCCCATTCCAACGCCCATGTATGTAATATTGGGAAGGGTAAGTAATGAAACTGTATATACTTTTCCTAGTATCTTTGTTGAACACTGTGAGCTCTCTCCAATTACAATGGTTGATTCACAAAATAGAATAGAGTTACATTTTCTGTTAGCTACTGCAGCTGAGGACAGATCTGTGCAAGCATAATGAAGGAATATTTTACCTGCTGACTACAAAGAGTTTTAACAATGCTGAACACGTATTAAAATAAGTGGAAACTCTGCATCCAAGTTATAATAGGAATTTAATTGCATAGCTTGCACAGTGAGTTCTCAAATACTATATAGTACTAAGTTTTGGGCTTTTCTGTCCTACTGTATGCTGTCATTATACTTGTTTATTGCTTTTTTTTTTTTTTTTCAAAGTTGATTAAATATATATAATATATTAAAATGATAATTAACTTTGCACCTAAGTAAAACCATGTTGCTCTGGAGTTGGGGTAGATTTAAAATGTGCAGAGAGAGATAAATTTGAGAGGCGCATGTTCAAATTTAAATCAAAATTGCTGTGTAAAAGTAAAGCTGACCAGTATCTGTGAACTACATGCAGAAGCAGCTAGTATGTACCCTGCATGCAAAATTAATACATTTATTTGCACACCTTGCATTGCAGCATGGTTTGTTCCAGATACAAAGTTACTTACTTTTTTTTTTGTATTGCTACTACTGCTCAGAATTACCCTCATTGTGTGGATATCAATACCCCTTTCAGACAGAGAAAACAACCCGGTAGACGCGGGTTTTCTTCTGTCTGAAAGGGTCAACCCAGGTCCAAATTTCCGGGACTATGACCCAGGTATTTACCTGTTTTATTCCTGGGTCCTACATGGGTTGCCGGCTGTCTGAAATGGTCCGACCCAGTTTTTTCTACTTCGGTCAAAGTAAACATCGCTTATTGGCTGAGATGGCGGGGCACTGGCTGATTGGCTGAGCGGGCAGGGCAGTGGCACTGGCATCTGATGTCATAATTGTGCTGCAGAATGAGGCATGGCACACTGGAAAGTGGAGGAGATCCGCGAGCTGCTGACAGTCAGAGGGGAGGTGGAGATCCGCAAACAGATAACTGACACAGTGAAGGATGCAACAGGCTACACAAACATTGTCAAGATTCTCACCTCGAGAGGCATTGTGCGGACCCAGCAGCAGGCAGTGAATAAACTGAAAGCTCTACGAAAGTACTACAACAAATTTCACGACCATAACTGGCGTAAAAGTGGTGCTGCCAGAATGGATTGGGTTTACTATAATCAGTGTAATGAAGTATGTGGCAATTCTGCACTGGTTAATCCCATTGCCATATCATCGTCCAGTTGTGCATCCTCATGAAGCATTACCCCGGAGAACAGCCAGTCAAGCCCACTGACGCCACCAATGCTTTTTGATGACATCACTGAGATCAGTAACACCGATTCGATGGCTGCCATGGGGGTACCAGTCTCCAATAAAATTGAGGGTGTGGTCGAGGCGAGCGGAAGCAGCGCACGGATACCGATTTGGACACCAGCTCGTGCACAGGCTGAGACCCCGATGTTGCGTAGGAACAGTAAGTTATTTTTATTTACTATACACCCACTTAATTGTTTTTATACATAAAATCCAATTATACATTATGGGCCATAGTGCACAATGGTATTGTTGTTTGTACTCGTTATTCATTTTAATGCTGCTGTAAACATACAGTACCTGCCTGTCATGTCTTTGAACAATGTCAGTAGGCCACATTAGAAAAATGGTAGGCCACCATTTATGACTAATAACAATTGCTAATAACAATTGGCCGGATACACACCTGCATGCTAATAGTACCCAGGGCGCCGAGAGGGGGGAGCGGGTATTAATTACCCAGGCCTGGGCTTGCTGGAGGGACCCGGCAGGGGCCCAGATGCGCCGCCCTGCCCTCTCCCTGTCTTACATCACAGCAGCCCAGCACACGCTGCTGTGTGCTGGGCTGTACTGGGAGACTGCTCGTGACTGCTATGCCTGTGGGTGTGCGATCACACTGACCGTGCCCCCCACTGGCTATGCTCCAGGCTGAGGGGCTCACAGTGCCCCCTCCCTAGCGTGCTTCATGGCGCTGCAATAAATCTTGTGTGAAGCCACTGTACAGGAGGGTGAAGGCCTCAAGCACATATATGCTGACATCACTGCTATTTGATTTGTAAATTTTATTTCCTTTTCCTCTATTTCTAGTCTTTGATGTATGTACTTGCACGGAAGAAAAAACTTCAAAGATGGAGCTAGCATCGTGCTCAATGACAAGAATCCTGAGAGATTCCGATGCTGAAATCCAGGCACAGGAGGATGCCCCGTTTGCAGCTCTTCTTTGACAATGAGAGAGAGTTACAAAATTCCTTTGTCACGCAGCTTGTGGGTATGCACAAACAAATTTTGAGGGAAAACAGAGAGGCACAGATGTCCTTCCTTAACGGTCTGGTCTCTAGATTACACAATCCGCACCCTTATCCAATGTATCCTCCTCAGTACTCTGGGTCATGTCAGAAATTACCAACAGCATAGCAAAGGCGTACCATAGATGCAAACAAACCCCTCAAATCCACCTCATACTACTCCAAATGGCACAGTGCATAGTTATCCAGATGGCACAGGGAATAATACTCCACATGTCACTGTGCATAGCAGTCCATATGACAATACCAGTTCAAAGGGCACAGTGCATAGCAGTCAGCATGCCACTGTGCATAATAGTCCAGATGGCACAAGAAATACTAATCAATATGGCACTGTGCATACTTATGCAGATGGAATAGGGAATAATACACCACATGGCACAGTGCATTCTTATTCAGCTGGTACTAATCATAACAGTCCACTTATCACTATTGTCAGCACTGCCTACAGACAGTTGTAGACTTGTTTTCTCTATTTCATGTTTGCAGTACAGTTTATAAATTATTTTTATTTAAGTCCTACTTTTTTTACAAATTTTTACTCATTCGTGTGTATCCTGCACTTAACAGGCCTGTCAAGAGCTTAGGGTCATGTGTGACTTTTACCCGAGCTACGTGTATATATGGGGGTGTACGTAATGTAAAATGTACACACATTACGCCTCCTATTTTCAATATTTGTCTACAGAGCCAAAGAAGTTCTGTCTTGTTTCCTACTTTTTTACTAATTCATGTGTATCCTGCACTTAGCAGGTCTGTCAAGAGCTTAGGGTAGGGGTGAGCAATAAGCGGCCCCTCAGATATTGTAGAACTACACATCCCAGCATGCCCTGCAACAGTTTTGCTATTTAGCCATGCTAAAACTGTTGCAAGGCATGCTGGGATTTGTAGTTCAATAACAACTGGAAGGCCGCTTAGGGCCATTTGTGGCCTCTATATAACCACATCTATATATGTGTTGTTACTATCACTGCCGGTTCAAAAGGTGGGTCTGCAGCACATTTCTATGAGTTGGTGTGCCTCCCCTATTATAATTTACAGACTGCCTGACAGCACAACTTCTTGACCCGCCACTGATACTGTAGCTATACTATTTTGCAAGTTTCTGTATACACATTAGGCTTATGCCTATTTTATGTCTATAATAAAAGAAGCGCTTTAAACTGAAACATGTTATATTTAAGGTGTTACATAGGAGGTAACATATACAAGACATTTTCAGAAAAAATAAAACAACAGAGCCCTTATGTCCTCTACTGTGTCATAGTAGGTAAGTTAGCAGTGAGGTTGTTACAGATGACCTAAGCACTGGCACTAGTTGTCTCACCCTCGTAGGCTGCTGCTTCTACCGGAGTATCAGACAAGTCAGAGTTCACAACATTCCACTCCGGTAAAAACTTTTCTTTCTGTAGCTCACAGACGTTGTGCAGAATGCAGCAAGCAGCAACCACATCCAGCAGCAGGGTGAGGGAAATGCCATTCCGCTTCAGTAGACACCACCAATGCCACCCATTCAGTCTACCAAAGGCGTTTTCCACCACCATCCTGGCCGAGCTGAGAGTGTGGGTAAACAGAACTTGGTCCGGAGACAGTGGGAGATGTTGTGTGAAGCCCTTCATGAGCCATCCTCTTAAAGGTTACACTGCATCTCCAATAAGGTGTACCAGGATCTCCACCCCAGCTACAAACTTTGATTTCTGTAAAGGTAAACATAAAATTAAAATATAGTATAGGTGGCAATCTCTGCATCACACCTGGCCAACCTGTGGCTCTCCTGCTGTTGTGAAACTACACATCTCAGCATGCATTGACACAGTTTTAGCTTTCCCTAATATCAAAGCTGTGGCAGGGCATGATGGGATGTGCAGTTTCACAACAGCTGGAGAGCCACAGGTTGGCCAGGCCTGCGCTATATGGTGCTGGTGAATATGTGTGCTCAAGGGTACTTTCTATAGTGCACACATATTCTTCATCAAAGTAATGAGAATATTTAGGACGTTCACAGCAGTCACAACAGTGGAGCTTACAATCTATTTCCCATATAGCATGGTGGGCCTATGTATATAGGTGTTTTATCTAAAAACTGGCAGCCCTCCAGCTGTTGTGTAACTGCACATCCCAACATGACCTGCTACAGTTGCAGCACTCCCTATTCTAAAATCTGTGGCAGGGTATGCTGGGATATAGGGCAGTCCTGTACATAAATTGCAATAAACTGCATTCAGAGTTTTCTGTAAAAAATACAAGAAAACAAAAGAGATCAATTTACCTCTCTAGGGAACAGCTAGCCATCTTCCTTCTCCTCCGCAATCTGGAACAGGTCTGAATTGGCAAGTAAATACATCTGTGAAACTAAACAGTAGATTTATTAGTGTCAGGATGCGGCCTGGGACCGGTCGCTACTCACCTTTGCATCGGCATCCTTGGGCTTAGGTGCTCAATCACTGGGAGTGGAGGTGAGTGGTGACTTGAGTATTCTCCCCGGAGCATGCTAGGGCTTTTGTGCGTGTGTCCTGGTTTCCAGAGTGCTGGGCATGGGCGCAGCCATGTTGGTCCATATCACCTGACTAGTCTCTCCCAATGTTAGTCCTGTGGTCACTCAGCTGATCCTTTGATCCAATGACCAGCTACCCAGAGGTATTTAAGTCTGACTCCAGGAACAGAAAACTGCTATTCAACTTCGCTGTTCCAGTGACTGTGTTTCTCATCAGTGTGGCGCTGTGCTATTTTCTTCAGAGTGTTGCTTCAGCCTACTCACAGTTCTACAGTATTTCCTGCATTAGCTTCCATGCTAATTTTCCATCTGCGCTCTCTCTCAGTTTTCCAGACTTTTCCTGTGTATTTTGTAGTGTGCTTTTCAGCCTCTATTGTAGCTTCTCTGTGGTACTGACGTGTCAGGTTTCCTGCTAATTACTACTTTGCTTTCAGCTGAACCTCTACCAAAACCCAGTACACGCCTGTGTCCACATTTCTCTGAGTTCCACTGTGCAAATCTACACCAGGATCTCTACATTCTCAAGTTAATTTCCAGTGTTCAAGTATTCCATTCATTTCCAGTGTTCAAGTATTCCATTCATCACCAGTGTTTAAGTATTTAGTTCATCACCAGTGTTCAAGCATTCTTAAGTTAACCTCCAGTGTTCAACTATTCCGTTCATCACCAGTGTTCAAGTATTTAGTTCATCACTAGTGTTCAAGTATTTCATCACTAGTGTTCAAGTATTCCATTCATCACCAGTATTCAAGTTTTTAGTTCATTTCCAGTGTTCAAGTATTCCATTCATCACCAGTGTTCAACTATTCCATTCATCACCAATGTTCAAGTATTCCGTTCTTCACCAGTGTTCAAGTATTTAGTTCATCACCAGTGTTCAAGTATTCCATTCTTCACCAGTGTTCAAGTATTTAGTTCAACTCCTGTTTTTAAGTATTATCTCAACTCCTGTGTTCAAGTATTATATCAACGTCTACTGTATGTTCAAAGTATTATCTAAACTCCCGTGTTCAAGTAGTCACTTCATCTCTCATGCTTATATAGTCCCAGTCTTTCTGCTACTCCCAGGTACCTGTCCAGAGGGCTGCGACATGCCTACTTGGTTCAGCGAAACCCAAATTCTGATTGGAGGGGTCACTGGTGAAGACCATCAAGTGGGTTAGACTCCACACCTCTGGGCAGGTCTAGCCAAACCTGGGCTTGGCCAGAATAGGGAGACCTAGTCATTGGCACTCGCTTAGTTGTTCCCTAGCCATCCTAAGCCCCTGGCTTTTACCCTCACCTTAGGATTTCCCATACAGATTGTGACAATTAGCTGTGTTTAACAATACACATTAGCATATCACATTAAAACACAACATACTACTTACCAATACTTATGGTCCACTATAGCCTGCAGGTTGATGGAGGGCCAGGCTCTACAGTTGTGGTAATCTGCTGGTTTCTCTGTGGGGAAATAATGGGTATGTGGGTCCCATCTATGGCCCCACCGCACTGGGCATATCTACGTTGGAGGAAATCTTTTATGGTGTCATCTAGCCAGTCACCTTACAGTAAGGAAATGAAGCGGTGGTAAAGGGTCTCCAACAATGCCTGTCACTTTCCACACTAGCACATACACCGTTGAAATGCCAACACTGAACAAACAGGAAATGGCACGGTATTCTCCCGGGGTTACATACCACCACAATGCAATCCCCAGTTTCTTGCATGGCTCGATGGTCTTGCAATAGTTGGTGCTTCCCCTGGTGAGTGCTGGGGTGAGAAGTTCCAGCAGGTAGTTGAAGGTACCACACGACATACAAAAGTGTGCCATCCACTGCTTTGGCGCAAAAGCTTCCACGGTCGCCCAGAAAGTTTCTACATACCTATGGTCTCTGGTCCATGACGATCGATTTGTCGTGCTGGTAAACCTCAGTATGGATGTAATGCTGCCCAAAATCAGGGTTCTCCTCCTGTGCAAATACCTGCGTCAAATAGCAGCCCTCTCCACCAGAAATTGTTCCCTTCTCCTCCTGGCATAAGACTGGGCCATTTAGCAGTGTAAGCACCTGCAACAGGCTCTCATTTGCTGTGTAAAACAGCAAAAAAACAGCAATAGCTCAGGAACTCCCGGCTACTCAGTAGTATCTTGTCAGCCATGGTTAATGCAATGCAGTGAGCAGTCACCACCTACTATTTATGACCTCATCTCTGTGTGCCATAAAAGCAGTCCATTTATTATTATTATGACACTATTATGATAGTATATTGCAGGGCTGAACTAGGTTCAGTGTGAAAGGGGTTGACCTGGGAATTACCTGGGTTTAATGTGCTGTGTGAAAGGGGGTTAGGAGCAAATACCCGGGTTCTTCCCAGGTTGAAAAATATGGGAAAAATCTGGGTTTTAGAGATTTCTCTGTCTGACAGTGGTATAAGTAGGACTGATTTGTTGATATGTAGTTAAATGGCTAATCAGTATGTGCTGTCTCTTAACTGTGTGTTATTGTGCTTGACTCGTCTGCCTCAATAACATCACATGTCTGAGTCACCAGGCTTAAAGGCCAGACTGATTAGACTGCAGGTGCAAGACTTGTTTACATTGCTCTATAAAGAATCTGTATGTGCACAAGACTGTCACTGTATTGGAGCCTCATAGTGCTGTATGGCTGTACAGTATTTTGACCAAAAACGATTTATACATTATCATACTGACTACTGACTGCTGTTTGTCTTCTATCAAGTTTTTCCCGTTATATTCAATAAAACCTACTCTGGTTTGGAATCAACATGTGGACTAACCTCCTTGCTCACATGCACTACGATCCTACCACCTTGTAGGCATCTGCCAAAATGATTAGAATGGCTTTGCAAAAAGAGAATGAGTTCAATGAAAAGGAGGTAACGAAACTTGAATATAGCATGTATCCAATAAGTTTTGTGCTACAAAAAGCACAAGAGGCAGGCGTGAAAGGGACAAATAGAACCCTTTTTAGGTAGCAAAAAATTTTTGCATGTGTATGTGATAAAGATTCAGGGCCTAATTCAGACCCGCGCGCGAGCGCTGAGCGCTCGCAAGCGGGTCGATGTTAGCCCAGTGTGCATGCGCACGACGGAGGGCAAGCCGCCACTATGGGTCTCGCTACAAAGCGGGCATGCTGTCGATGGTGAGTGACAGCACGCCCCCTTTGGTGGGCGTGCCGGGGGCGTGGCTTGCCAGATGGAGGCGTTCCCATGGGAACGCCAACCGTCTGGGGCCGGCCCCACTGACATCACAAGTGATGTCAATGGGAGAGCTTTCGGCTCTGATAGAGCCAAAAGCACTCCAGGGCTTGCGGCAACGAGACCCTACCACAAAGGTCTCGTCGTAAACCTGATGGTCGCGACCATCTTTTTGGCCGCTCGCTATAGCTAAGGGTGGTCACCCACAGCTATGCGAGTGGCCAGGAGGCCGCTCTAAAATACAGAGGGACGGCCCTGATTCAGAGCGAGCGCTCTGTCAGAGCATCCGGCTCTGAATCAGGGTCTCAGTTCACAGTTTAACTTTGAGTGTCATAAATGGTTTTAATACTACAGTAAATGATCTCATAAGTGTTCTCTAAATGTCCTGTGTTATATCTTTCTGTTTCTTTATTCTTGGGAATATTTCTTTGTATGTGCAGTACAAGTTGAAGTTTAATGATATGTAATAACCATGTATATCTAAGAATCAGGTTTTAATAGATCAGAGAGGCTAGCTGGGTGGTGATGCTTTCTTCTATTTATCAGGCACAATGACAGACACGTTTACAAGGTACAACACAATTTTATTGAAAAGGGAAGAATTGTTTAGGCTTATGCTACCAGTCCAAAGGGTTCAATGGTCAAATGAACATATCCAAATGAGCAGAATAAACTACACCAGTGGTTACTAATAATAGATTTCATGAGCTTAAGCAAGCAAAATAAATGGTCCAACAAAAATACTGTACATATCAATTAGAAATCCTACAGTCACTTGCAAAACACAGTGAAAAACAATAAGATAATTCATGCACAATAATCATTGATACAACGGGAAAAATTTACTAAGTGGCGGTTTGACGGCGGTTTCTCTTCTATTCTAAACCCCGGCGGTTTGGTGGCGGGTTCTATTCTGTTCTAAACCCCAGGGGTTTGGTGGTGGTTTTGCAGCAGTTTCTAAATGACAGCCCTGTTTTATTCTATTCTAAAATGTGTTTTGACTGTGGTTTGGCGGCGGTTTTTCTATCTGCAGATTTACTAAGGCCAAAACCGCGCAAAACTGCCATCAAAACACATTTTAGAATAGAATAGAACAGGGCTGTCATTTAGAAACTGCTGCAAAACTGCCACCAAACCCCCGGGCTTTAGAACAGAATAGAACCTGCCACCAAACTGCCGGGGTTTAGAATAGAATAGAACCCGCCATCAAACCGCCGCTTAGTAAATTTTGCCCTTCCACTTTAAATGCAGAAACAGCTGGTTTGAAGTAGAGATGTGCAGGCTCAGATTAATTTGGATTTTCCCACCAAATTCGGTTTTTGCCAGCCAAAAATCTGTTCTCAGAAAGAAGCAAAACGTCATTTTTCATGGACAAGCATCATCTTTCATGGACTTTTGTCTAGGAAAGATGATGTTTGTCCTTCAAAGATGAGGTTTTGGCTCTTTCTGAGGCCCAATATTTGGCAGGAAAAAAATCTGAATTTGGTGGAAAAATCCGATCTAAGGGCCTGATTAAGAGCCGAACGCTCTGACCAGAGCGCTCGGTCTGAATCAAGGCCCTCCTCCCTGAACTTGGAGCGGCCTCATGGACGCTCGCATAGCTGTGGGTTACCACCCACAGCTATAGCGAGCGTCCATGATGATGGTCGCGATGGTCAAGACCATCGCGACCATCGGGCTTGCGATGGAGACCCTGCGGTAGGGTCTCGCTGCCGCAAGCCCTGGAGTGATTTTGGCTCTATCAGAGCCAAAATCACTCCCACTGACATCACTAGTGATGTCAGTGGGGCTGGCAGCCACGCCCCCGGCACACCCACCAAAGGGGGCGTGCTGTCAATCAACATCGACAGCACGCCCCCTTTGGTGCAAGACCCGGAGCGATGGAGAGCCCGTCGCTATCGGGGTCTCGTGCATGCGCACGACGGAGCTCCCTCCGTCGTGCGCATGCGCAGTGGGGCAACATCGACCCTCTTGCGAGCGTCCTGCGCTTGCGAGCGGGTCTGAATGACCCCCTAAGTCTGCACATCTCTAGTCTGACGAAGCAGGTTCAAATAATCACAGTTAGTGTAATAAGCAATGTAGAACAAGTGCACAGTTCCTGTAAGGAGCAATGTGTGGCAGGTGCACAATGGAAATGCACAGCAATGTGTAACAAGTTTACACGGCAGCTTGTGCAGCTGAGAGATCTACTGTATTCAGCTGTCTCTACTTACCTCTGGTGGCTGTGGGCTGTCACTGGTACCCTCCTATGCTCTCCTGCATGGTTGCCGAGGAGCTAGTGCTGCAGACGGCGGAGGTAAGGAGAACAAACACCGGCAAAGGGGGGAGCTGGTTACAGGCAGGGGGAGGAGCAGTCGCGGTGGCCACTGGATTAAATGCGGTGGCAGGGGTCAGACACCGGCTTTCACATGGCGGGGGTCATCTCAGGATAGTTACACAGTGGGGGAGAAGAGTAAGAGTTACCCACAGCGGCAGCCACAGGGGTTACAGGCGGCGGCGTGGACAGGTGTAGTGCCTGGGATAGACTCCAACTATAGATCCAAAAGGCAGGGGGCCGGCGCAGGTAGTTATAGAGATGGGAGGGGTAAGACAGAAGCAGTGAGGAAATCCTAATGAATACTTTAGTTGCATTGTGAAAAGTATCACTTTTACGAAAAGCTGACTCCACAAAAAGAGTCTTGCCCTTATATTAAGGCTGGATCTAAAAAAACAGATTTCTCCATAGAGAATTCCGGAGGAGGGCTTGGTGTTCAAGGGGCTACACCTCAAAAGATATTAGAGGTACGGATCTGAAATTTGGCATAGCCAGGTAGAACTGTCACTGGGTGCTGCATGCCAAATTTCAGGGCAAAAACATAAAAACTGAGGATATGAGAGCAATCTAAAGATCCAACTGGCACTTTTTTCTGACATTCTCAATTAGGAACCCTTTTCTGCTATAGTCTATGGGGGATTTTTGGGAAGGCATAACTCAGGGTAGGGGTGGAATTTAGACTTGGGGTTTGTTTTATCAGGTAGCTATTGTACCAGGGTACATGCTTTTGGGGTTCAGGTAAATTAGAAAGTTACAGTTTTTAAACTATTACCTCAAGAATGCGCCATTGTAGAGATATGACTTTTCAACTTGTTGTGCAGCCTCAGTAGGAGCCTCCAGCAGGTGTAGTCATAGTGGCTTCACTTGGGTGCAGCAAGATGGCCGTCGTTTGCGGGTGGGGGCCGGGACCGGGGGGCAGGAAGCCGGCGTTTGCTGCAGCCGGGATGCGGGGGAGAGGGGGGTAGGGGCTAGCGGGCATTAGCTGCTGCCGGGGATGGTGGCGGTGTGGTGTGGTCAGTGAGACCCGTCTGTGCTTCTGTGTTTAAAAATAAACACACCCACAGCATATGCGAGCGGCCAAAAAGATGGTCGCGATGGTCTTTGACCATCGCGACCATCGGGCTTGCGACGAGACCCTGCGGTAGGGTCTCACTGCCGCAAGCCCTGGAGTGATTTTGGCTCTATCAGAGCCAAAATCACTCACACTGACATCACTAGTGATGTCAGTGGGGCCGGCTTCAGACGGTAGGCGTTCCCATGGGAACGCCTCCATCTGGCAGCCACGCCCCCGGCACGCCCACCAAAGGGGGCGTGCTGTTAATTAACATCGACAGCACGCCCCCTTTGGTGCGAGACCCTGAGCGACGGAGAGCCCGTCGCTATCCGGGTCTCGCGCATGCGCACGACGGAGCTCCCTCCATCGTGCGCATGCGCAGTGGGGCAACATCGACCTGCTTGCGAGCGTCCTTTGCTCGCGAGCGGGTCTGAATGACCCCCAAAGTATGGATGTGAGTGACAGTGCAGGAGATTTGCAGAAAATCACGTGAGAATACAGTGGATAAAAGGTGTCTGCACAATAGCAAAAGTTTATTATTGAGGGGAGTAAAAGAGGAGATTTAATAGGTGGAGAAAATGAATGTGAAAGTAGACTGTTAGAAGCTAGATTACATGTGGAAGGGCATAGGACTTAGGTAACAAGACATTATTTCGAAGAAGAAAATGGAAATTGGTGCAGAACACAGTGGGCTTTGAGGTATGTGTAATCACAGAGCTAGGACAAAGTTTACCAAGTATAATATTAAGTTCTTACAATTATCAAGCAGAATCCAGTGAATAATGTCCTGGCAATGCTGACATCCGGTGTTTGTATTGAATAAGTAGTATTTTGAACTCTCATTTCATGATGTTACTTTGTTCAAATCTTGTTCAGATTTCTGGTGAAGTTTCCATGTTATCCTTCTGTTTGACTTCAGTTTAACGGCGGTATAACGGCACAATTATGTTTAAATTGCACTTTTAATTTCGCACTTCTATATTGAGCTCTACAGCCAGGCTTCTACAGCCATGTAAAGGCTCTTAAGTAATGAGACCTAGCATGTGTATGCAATCACTAAAACAACCCCCAATCCCCACCCACTGGATGGGTAGCAATCACTCCTGACCGCTAGTTAGCCCATGCCGGGGATCCCTGGGGAGTTGGTGACCCCACCAATAAAGGGGTCCCCCTCTCCAGGGCACCCCAGGCCCAGGATGATAGCCGGGGCTATCCCCAGCACCCCTGGGCGGTGGGTGCCAGGTTGATTATGTGTGTTGCAATTAAATTTAAAATATTTTCTTTTGCTGTGGAACTACAGTTCCCAGCAAGCCTCCCCGCATGCTGGTCCTTGGAGAACCACAAGTATCAGCATGTGGGGCTTTATGGGCGTGCTGGTAGCTGTAGTTCCACAAGAAAAGCAATATTAAAAAAACACAACACAGACCATAGAAAAAGTATAATTTTATTAAAACATACATGCACACACACATGTACTCACACATGCATACACACTATTCCACATACTCACCTATGTATCCCTGAAGCCAATCTGTCCTCTTCTACAGTAGGTAATCCAATGGAGTACCTGTAATAAAAAAAATTCATACTCACCTCCTCCTATGAGTAGATCTGTCCTCTTCGTTCCAAAGTAGGCAAAGCCTAGGTCTTGGCAAAGAAAAAACATGAATGACCCAAGCCCATGGACATTAGTAGTGTCCTCTAAGGACACTACTACCCGAACGACAGCTCCGCTGCGGGATTTTAGTCCAGAAATCCCGGTGTGGAACGCTCATTGGCTGAGAGAGGCGAGCCTTCCGCCTCTCAGCCAATGAGCGGTTCTCACCATTGAATTCAATGGTGAGAACCGAGCGTGCCGTTTTCAAAAATGGCGCCTCAGAGCCATTTTTGAAATTCAAAGATGGCCACTGTGAACCAATCACGGCTCGCGACGTCATCACCCTGCCCCCTTGGCTGGATTAAATACTGCCAGGGCGAGTTGCCTTGCACTCAGTCGGTGGCGGGAAAGAGCTGCTGAAGACAGAAGATGCCGCGGAAGCCCTGGACGGCCAGGAAAAAGAGCTTAAAGGCCATTGCCCTCCAGGTGAAGATGCCATAGAAGTCCTGGGGGAGCAGCAGCCATGTAATAGAGCTTAAGGCTGCCACCCCCCAGGTGAAGGTCCCGCTAAACAAAAAATTTTGTGCCACGCCTGCTGGTACTTGTGGTTTTCCAAGTGCCAGTATGCGGGGGATGCCTGCTGGGACCTGTAGTACTACTGCAAAAGACAACATTTATGTATTCATATGCACCACACAACACAAATCAACCCAGCACCCACCGCCCAGGGGTGCTGAGGATAGCCCCGGGCTATAAGCCTGGGCCTGGGGTGTCCTGAGGAGGGGGAACCGTTTGTTGGGGGGGTCCCCAACTCCCCAGGGATCCCCGGCCTGGGCTGACTAGCTGTCATGGGTGATGATGTGGCTGGTGGCCCCGGTGAAAGGGCTCCCCTGGCTGTCGCATCACCCCCCTGCTAGGAGTCCGATGCTGGTTCTGGTAAATACAAGGGGACCCTACGCATTTTTCCCCCTGTATTTCCAGAACCAGGACCGGCTCAGCCCTACATCATTTGTCCCCTGTATTTTGGCAACCAGAACAGGTTCTGAAAAGCCTGGTGCTGGTTGTGCTTCATACGGGGGACCCCTACGTAGTTTGTCCCCTGTATTTAGTACAACCAGTACTTGGGCTCCATAGCCCGGTGCTGGTTGTTTTCTGGGGGGGGGGGGGGCTACACCTTTTTTTTTTAACACATTACATTTTTAACAGATGCGTAGATGGATCTCACTGCTGCATTCGTACATCTATAATTTATTGATTGTACTTTCTCAGGTGCATGCGCACTACCAGTGAGCTCTCTGTCGCCCACTGATGCCCCCTTTGCACTGCACCGCTGCCACTGCTCTGCACGACCGCTGCTGCCGCTACCCCACACGCCTACAGCCGTCTCGCACTCTGCACCTCCCAAATCAACCTCCTGTGTGCTGTCCCCTCTTCCACCTGCGTTAGTGTACCATTTTGTTGCCCTTCTCCCCTGCAGGTGGCCCGGTTTGCTTATCCAAACCCTGATAGTTAATATATTTAAAAAAAGCTATGAAATTACATAGACAAAAAACCTTACGGATTCACATGTTCACATGTCCCATTAAGGCTGCTTAGACATGATCTGAAAATTCATGGCGGCATCCCCTGGATGCCGCAGTGCTCTGATGTCACAGGAGCCGCGACGTTTGGAGCATCAGCGTCACTGGAGGCAGATGGGCGGCAGCAGTGATCTAGGTGAGTGAACTAAGGGTGGTCAATTGTTTTAGGTGATGGGGTATAAATATTGTGCACATTGTTTCTTGTATTATCCCTGATGACAAGCATGCAAAATAAAGAATATCACTTGTTACCCAAACGCTGAGTGCCGCCTTGGAATTCTTTGACTACGTAGGGGGTTCACACCCCATGGGTGGTATCGGTGCAAGTTATTATTCAGTAGGATGTGAGGAGTGCCGGGGATTTTGGGTATCCATATATATATATATATATATATATATATACATATATATACAGTATATACGTCTCGCAATGTGTCCGCACAACTCATTAAAACATTAGTGTGCTGGGCTGCTAACCAATTTATGGTGAGGAAAAATCCTTAGCCATCATATATATCCAAGGGTTAGGGGTGCACTCACCAGTCTCCAAAGTGTGATTGAAAATTTTTTTATTCCATAACAGCAGCAGAGAACAACACCGACGTTTCGGAAAGGACCGAAACGTCAGTGTTATTCTCTACTGCTCTTATGGAATAAAAATTTTTTCAATCAAACTTTGGAGACTGGTGAGTGAACCCCTAACTCTTGGATATATATATATATATATATATATATATATATATATATATACAGTGTATATATAAATATATATATATATATATATATATTCCATAGACAAAATACCTTACGGTTTCACATGTCCCATTAAGGCTTCTTACATATGATCTGAATTTTCACAAAACCTACTGAATTTCTGCCACTTAAACTTAAAAAAACAATGAAATTCCAAACATTAAGGTGTACACCTTAATGGACGTGTTCCTTGTGTAATACAGATATGGTATGCCATCACACCCTGTGGTTAACTGCAGATTCAGTACTCTCACAGAGTGAGATTGCTGTCACTCACAAAATGGTGGAGCTGCTAATTCACAGAATTGTGTACTCATTGGAATACACACATGCAGTCTATGCAACTGAGCAAGTCTTTAGCATAACCAGCACTGGGCTCAGCCGAGCCGGTCCTGGTTTTGGAAATAAAGGCCATGACTGACTATATCCAAGAAAATTTGAACAAAGGGTTCATCCGCCCTTCCACCTAACCTGCTGTTGTGGACTTCTATTTCATAAAAAGAAAGGCTGGAGGCCTGCATCGCCTACAGGGGACTGAATAACATCACCATTAAAAACCGTTATCCTCTCCCTCTGATCACAGAGCTTTTTGAGTCAGTGGAGCCACCATCTATACCAAATTGGACTTTGTAAGAGCATATAATCTCATATGAATTCGGGAAGGAAACAAGTGGAAGACCGCATTTAAAAATTCCTCTAGAAATCATTGTTGACTGGGGAGTGCAGTTTGTCACCAAGTTTTGGCGTTTCTTGTGTTCTTTACTTCAAGTTCAGCTTATTTTTGCCATTGCCTACCACCCCCAGTCTAATGACCAGACGGAAAGAGTCAACCAAGATCTGGAATCATTTCTTTGTTTATATGTATCCACCACTCAGAACAACTGGGCTGAACTGCTTCCTTGGGTGGAATTTTGTCACAACAATCAGTACCATTTTTCGTCTTGCTCCACGCCCTTTTATGCCACTTATGGCCTTCACCCTTGAGTTCCTGAGTTTCAGCCTCTTCCTACCTCACAGGTTCCAGCTGCTGACCTCACCTTACAGCACTTTTCCAAGATTTGGAAAAAGATCCGTTCCTTCTTGGTCAAGACTTCTGAATGTAATAAGAGGTTTGTGACAGGAAAAGGAGAGCAGTGTGCAATCTCAAGCAAAAATATCGACTTTGGCTCTCTACATGAAACCTGCGGTTAAAAGTTCCATCCATGAATTTGCACCTTGCTACATTGAGCCATTCGCCGTTGAGCGTGTTATCAATCCGGTTTCATTGAAACTCAAGCTACCTCCAATCCTGAGGATACCAAATTCCCTCCATATTTCTTTATTGAAACCATTCATACTCAACCGGTTTTATTCTGCACTTCCAAAGGCACCCAAAGTCCAGACACATCATAGAGTCAAATACGAAGTGTACATCGCTCCTGGCTGGTGCTGAGGTCTGTCTGTGCTGCTCCTGCCCTCTCTGCTCAGTGTCCGGTCACTGAGCATGGAGATAGCTCTCCGCAGCCCCTTGCTCACAGTATGCCTTCCCAGCATGACCGCACACAAGCTGCATGCCAGAGTTCCCCCCTAAATCACAGTATGGGTGCAGCCATGTTGGACTCAGAGTGCTGCTCCCAGACCAGCTGATCACAGCATCCAATCCCTGGGGATCCTCCCCTATAAATTCCATTCCTGACTGGCCTCTGTTGCCAGTGCAACGTGGCTTCTACAGAAGTTACAGTTCTGTGCTAAACTTCAGGTATTCTGTTTCTGAACGGTTCCGGTCTGTTATATTCCAGTTCCAAGTCTGGTTATCAAGTCTACTATTCCATCTATAATTCCAGTCTGGTTTTACAATAGAGACTTGTTGACATTGACCTATATATCAGTTCCAGACGATACTCCAACTATCGCTAACATCCGATATTTCCATCATTGGTTCCAAATCGACCCAGTACTGCATTTCTTTATCATCGATCTCAATAAGAACCAGTACTGCAATTCATCACCTTCGGTCCCAAACCGACCCAGTACTGCAATTCATCATCATCAGTCCCAACCCAATCCAGTACTGCAATTCATCAACATCGGTCTCAACTGATCAAGTTCTTCAATTCATCAACATCGGTCTTAACCCGATCAAGTTCTTCAATTCATCAACATTGGCCTCAAACCGATCAAGTTCTTCAATTCATCAACATTGGTCTCAGGGCCTGTTTCAGACTCGCTCGCTAGGCTGCGTTCTCACGTAGCCTGCAGTTGTTTGCAATCTGCACATGCGTATAAGACGCAGTGCACAAACTAGGCCATGCGATCGGGAAGCATTCGCACCGTGTACATAGACGCCTCGCTAGAATGAGTGACAGAACAAGCCACTTGTGGGTGGTGACAGGGGTTGGTCGATGGTAATGGGGGTGTGGTGGTGCGAACGTAGGCATGTCTGTGCGTCTGAACGCAGTTTCAGGGTCGTGCATAATTAATATGCAGCGTCCGCATACACATCACATGGCTGATTTAAACACAGCAGTGCTTGCGGTAGGGTATGATCAGCCACAAGTGCTGCGTATGGGTCCGATGTTACTCACTGTTACTGATTGTTTAATACACTTCCTGGAGATAACGTGTATTACTAAGAGAAAGTGGGCGTCTTATGACAGGCTGGTGGGCGTCTAAATACACACCGCGATCGCATGGGAAGACATAGTGGGCGTGCTAATGTCTTGCCGTGCGATCACGGGATTTGCATACTTGGCAGCTTGCAGCTGCATGCGAACGCATCTAGCGAGCGGGTCTGAATTGGAACCTCAAACCAATCTAGTTCTTCAATTCATCAACATCGGTCTCTAACCGATCTAGTTCTTCAATTCATCAACATCAGTCTCAAACCGATCAAGTTTTTCAATTCATCAATATCGGACCCAATCTGATTCTGCCCATCTCAGTATTCAGTATTATAATATCCAGTTCCCATTCCAACCTGCTGCTCAAAACAGCCATTACCTTACTGTCCTTGCCTTCGGGCCCATCATCCTCTACAGTTCATATTACTCCTCTTCAGCCTCCCACACCTGTTCCGACCAACTCCAAAAAGTACAGGGGCTGCAGGGCTCTTAAATCAAGTGTCCCACAGTATAGGATCTGAAAGCTGGGGACTTGATGTGACTTTTCTAATAGTTGGAGTGACCAAATAACTATGGGGATACCACGGATATATTGAATTTGAAACAATATGAGTAAGCTTATCAAATGACTTAATCAATTGTTACACAGAGCTCAACCACACTAGAAACAAGTGAACATTTCCTACATTTGTCAGGAACTCTAGGGTTCTTTGATTACATTTTACATTTATATGTGATTAAAGTTAAATTAGTAGATGATTGAAGTGACTCCACAAGGAGGTAAATTATCTACATATATACAATACGGTCATTAGTGTAGCTTTTACGGTAAGCAGTCAGGAAGTTGACAATGACTATAAAGAAAGTTATAATGTCAATATCAGAATATTGAATTTTACCATGTCGACATTCTACAGGTCAACAACTGCACCATGTCAACACACTTAAAATGTTCATATGTGATTTAGTATCAATAATATAGTTAATGTACTGAGTAATAATAATGTAGACAATACAAGTTATATTTTATAATACAAATTAAATGCATTAGGGTTAGCATTTGGGTTAATGTTGAAAATAGGTGTTGACATTGTCAAAGTTGATATACTGCAAGTCGACATTGTACATGTTGACATAATGAACATGTAAACAAGTAGAGACAAATGAAAACATGAACAAAATATATTTTTTTTATTTGTATTGAATTTATCAAATCTGTTTAACAGTATTCCTTGCCTAGCACTCTTCTTGAGTAGTGACTACTCGTTAGTCAGATGAATATTGGTTACTACAATTTAATTATAAAGCCGACTCTTCCAATTCTCTATTTTTGTATGCATCTTGAGGGTAATAGAATTAACCCCGTTTAGGAGCAGATGGCGGGAATTTTGATATTAAGTGAAATCATACTGAACCTCTTTTTACTGACATTTTGCTTATATAATTCTAAAATGTATGAAAAAAGTGAAAACAGTGCTATCTACAACAACAAAAAAGTTTTAAAAATAAGGGTCATATCCTCATATTTTAATTCAAACATGCAGAATGCTTTGTGAAAATTAGTGCTGCATGTTAGTAAATTTACTGGCAATTGCCAACTATGCTTTAGGGGTGGAAATTAATTAAATTTATAACTCCTTCTGACAGTTTTTGCTGCTTGTTCTGCTGATTAAACAATGGGATATGCATCTCTGTGAGAAAATTAAGTTAAGGTCAGAATTGCCTAGTTGTTGACACTCAAAGTTCTCCTGCAGTTTAGTGCACTTACATGTTTCACAGTAATATTATGTACCTTTATTATGCACATTGGCTTGCATTTAAATGCTCTATGTAACACTGTGGTGAGTTGAATATGTTCTAATTGGCCTCTGAAAGAAGACACATCTGGTCTGTAGGCTACATATTCTACAGCAGACAACATATATAAATATTTACAAAACTAATAGATGGTTACTAACAATGTTACTGACTTCCTTGTCCTTCTTTATTGAAGCGAGTTTGCTCATGTTAGGTTGATCATTTGCAGTCTGGAGACAAAGACATACTTCAGAGTTTTAAATTTGTATTTGACTGTGAGCAGGCCTGTAGGTGGCAGGGTTCACTAACCAGAGTCCCAGGCTTTGCTGAGTATGCATGCCACACTTGGGATCCCCAGTTTGGAGAGGATATAAGGCATAGAAAAGTCCTCCTCTTTGATGGAAGAGGTGGTGCAGGAAGGTCTTTTAATAGGAGAGGGACTGACTACGCGAGTGCCACTCAAAGGATCCTTGAGTGCCACCTTGTAGCTCTAGTGCCAAGGGTTGTCTACACCTATTCTACAACAAACCTTCTTACCCTAATTATAGGGTTATAAATGTTTGTTTCTGGGTTTCAAACCCAGTGACGGGGGTGGGGGGGGGGCTAGGGGCACAGCTGTACCAGGCCCCAAGGTTCTAGGGGGCCCCACAGACAAACCTAGCCATAACTGCTTCCTGTGGTGCTCCTGCAGTGTTCAGCAGGGTGCCTGTACATGCCTGTGCTCTGCTGATCACTGCAGTAGCAACATTGGCAGCAGTTTGGGGTCTGCCCGGGAAGCCAATGTAGCTTTATTGCATCGGTGATGGCCGGTTCAATAAAGTTTTTCTAGTGACATCATGATGTGTGCCAAATTGCTAAAAGACCGAGCAGAGGAGCTGTGAACACATAGAAGAAAGTAAGTGTGAGAGCTGGAGAGACACTGGGGGGCTGGAGGGACACTGTGGGGACTGAAGAGAAACTGTGGGGGCTAAAGGGACACTATGGAGGCTGGAGGGACCCTGTGGGGCCTGGAGATACATAATGGGTTTCGGAATGAAGAGACAGAATTGAGCTGGAGAGATACGGGAAATGAGTTTAGAGAGACACAGGGGGGCTGGAGAGACGCAAGGGAGGATGAAATTATAGAGAACTGGGGGCAGATGGAAAAGGATGGAGATTATCCAGAACTGGCAGGATTAGAAGGAAAAGGTCGGGGACAGTAATCATTCTAAAGAGACATTACTGATACAAATGGTACCAAATTAGCAAATACAGTTTAAATATATAATATTGTTTGATCACATTTTGCCCTGCACCAAAACTTTTTCTACTATTTTTTGTATTATCTGGTCAAACCTTTGCTATATGACAATGACTCTAGTTATATTCCTACGCAAACAGGCGTCTTCCGGACCACGTGATCTCGTACATGAATAGTGAATCCTGACTAAAGTCACCATCTGCCCAGGGAAGAACAATTTCTTCAGAGGTTCCCCATTGCAGAGAAACCACATATAGGTAAGGCAGACTCTCAAGCGACTGTCCTGTACCTGCCAGGTACCCACGTAACGGGGGCCCCTAGAAAATGGGTGTATCAGCCCTCATGATTTCTGTTGCCAGCCTTGTTCAAACAATATATAAATAAAAACAAATTATGAATTAAAAAAAAAATCTCTTATGAATTGAGTATAGCGTTGTAGAATGGTGACTTCTCTCTCATAGGGGTAAATTTACTAAGATGGGAGTTCTATTAAGAAGTGATGTTGCCCATAGAAACTAATAAGATTCCAGGTATTATCTTCTAGAAGGTGCTAAATAAATGAGAAGTAGAATCTGATTGGTTGCTATGGGCAACATCACTTCTTAAATAGAACTCCCATCTTAGTAAATTTACCCCCTGGTATCATAGGCATTTTCTTAACACAATAAACATAGTTAAAGGAAAAATTATACTTTCAATCATTGTCACAATGGCTAATGGTTTTAAATGTAGCCTACTGATCAGGTTCTAAGGCTAAATAGAGGAAAATGCATTCTAAGCTATTTCTACTCTTCTTTTAAAATTCCTCTTCTACTTTTTGTATGAATAAATTCACCAGTTAAGCAAATAAAGTTCAAGGACTGTTTTGTAGATTATTTGATGTTCCAGTTATTGGAAACGCAGGAAAGTCATTTTGCAGAGAAAAATACTCAGGCAATATATTTATGTCTAGTAAAAAAAAAGTAAAATTAAATGTTTCACTATAAAGAGAAGAAAAGTTGCATTTCAGGTGAATTTATTCAAATGGTGTATTAAACACATAAGATAAAGGAGTCATTGAGGCTTAAAAATGGTAATTAAAATACATCATGTGTGTCTAATACATTTATTGAATCTTTGCTGCCAGAAAACGTGTTACTGTTTTTTACCGTTTTCTAGAGGATGTTATTATTGAGAATGAATCCTAGAATTCGCAATGACTGCTACAGCTAAAGTTATAGCCTTAATTGTGTTGCATGTCATTGGCTAAGTAATACAGTATTTATAGTTATGTTAAGTTATTCCAGTTAAACGATAACAGTTCTGTTTTTGCTCATCAGTCATGACTAAACAGATTTGAAAGTGATTTAACTATGATCAATTTCACTTACAGAATGAAGAGATTTCTACTAAGAATACATTATTGTCTTTTAATCATTAAGCCAGGTACACGCTATGCAAAAATCAGGCCGAAGAGCCGATTTCCGACCGTTTGGTCTGTAATTGTGGAGTATGGGCCTGATTCAGCAAAGATCGCAGTTGCAAAGACACACGCAATCAGTCAATTCCTGAGTGAGGTCTGACCTGCCTTAACTGTGCATATGGGTCCGATGTTACTCGATGTTACCAATTATTTTGCTAAGTTGCCCAAGTATACGGATGTGTGTAAGGGGAAATGGGCGTCCTTATGGTAAGCTGTGATCACAATGCGATTGCAAACATTTGCATTTCACCGCTAATATTAGCAACTGCGGTGCATGCATTCTAGCAGAATAGCGATCCTTGCTGAATCAGGCCATATGTACAAAGCACCAGGGGTGTGGTTCTGCTCCCGATATCTGGAATTCTGCATGCCATTTCTTGGCCCCAATTGAAAATTATGGGGCTGAAATGTAGTGTGAACAGATTTCTCCAATTGCTGCCGATAGTTCATGTTAAAACGTCACCTTTGTGGGCGTTCGTATTTAAATCAGCAATGGGGTACCTTCTCTCGGCTCGTCTGAAAACAAACAAACGTTATGTCAGTAAAAACAAGACATAAGTCTTCTATTTATTGCTTATCAATGAGTAGGATCAAATTTTATTTCACCTAAGTTTATAAATATCTTCCGTTTATACCTTCAGTGTAACATACCATACAGTGACATTGTTTCACCTGTGTGTTGTGTGACACTCTTCACCAGCCACCTGTTATGGAACTACACACCCCAGCATATCTTTATAATGTGTAGTTCCACAGCAGCTTGGACAACAACTCCCTCTCCAGTAGTTGCTATTACTCTTTCTGTTCTTCAGATATCACAGGTTGGTCAGTGTAGCAGCTACATAGACAACAACAACTTGAATTTCAAGACCCATTCTTGAGGTATAAATAGTATCAATAATATAGTGCAGCAGGAGAGAAAATACTGAGGTCCTACACAATACGAAGAGCAGTACTATAATGGCAAATATTGTGGTTCCTCTTCCTTTATGCTCATTCAGTTCAGCCCATTATTATAATGAAATTGCATTTTCCACTATGGAAGTACAATTATCTGCAGCTGTATGTGGAGACATGATATTGGTGTGGTAATAATAGGGTTAAAACAGTTATATACAAGTGTAGGCCTGCAAATGGCATTCTTCACATGATGCACCTACTGTTGCACTAATGTAACTATTTTCAAGCAGGAGTATGGGGGTGGAGGCCATGGTGTCACTGGTGGAGTCTAACAGCTTCACTTGGAAGCTAAGTTGGGCTGTTAGACTAAAGTGATCTTTCCAGGACCACTTTCATCTACAAATCTCAGCTCTGCTACTGTGGGAGGGCTGGAGGAAGCCTTCCCAGGAGAGATCGCCATACACTGGATAAACTGTAATCTTTAGGGTTTTTATTTTTGATAACTAAAGCTGGGTACACTCTAGACGATGTGTGTACCCAGCGGCAGCAGATGTGAAGGCATGTTAATGAAAAAAAAAAATTTATTGTGCCAGGTGATCCCGGTCCTCTCATTATTCCAGTGGTACAGGCATGGAGCCCGGTCACAATCAATGGACTGAATATCAGCAAAAAATTAGTCAGGGGAGCTCAGGCCGGAGGGCTCCCTCAGAGAGGGGGGCCCAGAGGTACTCACCCCCTGTGCAGCCCCCCCCCCTCCCCTTTAATCCGACCCTGGCTTACCCTCTGGAGCCTACCCCCTCCACGGCATGCTTCCGACCCATCACGAGTTTCCCACTTTTTGTCTCAGACCACCTTAGTGCCCCCTCAAATCCAGCGCTCTGGGCTTGTCCCCCCCCTAGACCTCCCCTCCTTACTTAGTCGAAGCCCTGCTTTAGTAGACAGAATTTAGACACATAAATGGGCTGGTCCTAAAGCGGTGATAGGTCGGACTTTTTAGGTATTACGTTTACTCCTATCACCATGTGCATTTCCTGCCAACACTACAATAGGTTGTTTAAGGCATGGTTACAGGAGCAGTTCTAGAAGGTAAGGGGCTGATGCAGAATTGTATGCAGGTGCATTCTTTGGCTGGATTTGGCTATTTTTAGCAGTGTGCATGGTCCATAGCTGAGTACACATATCTTCAGGCTGTTCCGCATCTACGGTTGCAAGTCCAGTTGCGGCTGAACTGGCTAACTGGGCAGCAGTGGAGCATTCGCACGTATGTTATGTTTTGATTGTGTCAATGGCATGTAGATGGAAGTGCGGGCTATGCTGAGTTGTGCATACAGAGAGATCCATCTTATTTCAGACCCATCTATTGCACCAGGTATACAGACTGAATAAGTGTGCACTGTTAATGATAACGGCTAGTTTAACAAGCATATGGATAGGTGCAGTGTGGTCGCATAGATGCATACAACACAGCATATGGGTGTGTACCTGCATTCACTTATGGCTGAATAGCGGGTAACTCTGAATCCGCCCCTAATTGTGCAGTTGGTTGTACTCTTTGGAAGCCACTAGGAAGGCATTTAGGAGAACTCATACATAGACATATAGAAATATATTGCATGCACCCATATTTTGATGTTTGGGAATTTCTATTTAAATATTGATTTTATATCTTTAATTTAGATGTAGAAAATACATATATTAACTCTACTCTATAATAATTATTTTTAATAATAATAAAAATAATAATAATTTTATTTATATAAGGATTTTGGGCCTCATTCAGCAGTGCATGCAGAAGCACTGCTAAATGCAGATTCTCGATAATCGGGAATTTGTGCAGGCGCCAAACCTATGCTGTGCAGTACGGGTCCTGCGTGATTGTATGCAGAGCGGCAGCAGACTGTCAGTGATTGACAGTATGTTGCCTTTTGGGGGAGGGGAGCGGCGACCGCCTTTGTTTCAATCTCCCTTTAGTCACTGTGCACATGGAATCATTAGCTCTGTAATGCTGAGTACACACTGACTGATATATTGGCCAATGAATTGATCGGCTAATATATCTGGTGCCCGTCAGCAAGTGTGTACCAGCGATATGCCTGTGAACGATGTCGTTCACAGACATATTGCATCGGCTGTGCTGCACAGCCGATGGACAGAGTTATCTGCAGACATATCTGTCCATCAGCAAGTGTGTTCGGGCGATCAGCCGATCACCCATACACATGCAGTGGCAGCCGCGGGGAGGGGAATGGACCCGCCCCCCGGCCAGCGGGACTCGGGGCTGCCTGGAAGATGATGGTCGTTCAGTGTATATGCACGACTGTCATCTACAGATATAGCTGCTAGGTGTGTACCCACCTTAAGTTAAGCATTGCAGTTACCTTATCACTGATCTAATCTGTCTCTCTAGAAGGTAATCCAGGCCTGCAATTGCTGGCAAGGCTCCTCTGGTAAAGGTATTATATGATTTTAAAAACAAGATCATATCAGAGAATAAAAAGTTCAACCATATGGAAGCCATAAATTCTACCATGCTCTTACCTGTGTTTCACAAGGGACACTATTTTGGTCTACTGAAAGATGAAGAATTACTGCTGCTTATAGAACTCAGATCATGATTTTACGCACACCATTCTGCAAGCACTGAATGACTGGGCTGTCATTTAATCAACCACTTTGCTTTTATCCAGTTTTTTGATAAAGCCAATTAGAGTTTGGGCCATGGTCGGTATAAGAGAAACTGGGCTTGATTTACACAGTTGAGTCACATTATTATGACCACCAGCTAATAGCCAGAGTAACTGCCGTGTGCAGCACGGACAGCACCTAGAAGGGCTGGGAGTGACTCAATAAGGTGATGGTAGACTGGCATAGGTATCTGGAGGGTATGCATTCGGCATCCCAGCGATCGGGATGCTGACGCTTACATTACCGGCACCAGAGTACAGACACCGGTCAGAATCCCAGTACAGCTAGGATGCCGAAGGTAAATAGTGGGGTGTAGGGTTAGGTTTAGGGGTTAAAGTTAGGCACTAGCTGGAGGGTTAGGGTTAGATACTAAGGGGGGAGGGTTAGGTTTAGGGTGCGAGGAGGGGAGGTTAGGTTCAGGCACTAGGGGGAGAGGTTAGGGTTAGGGACCAAAGAGGGAGGGTTAGGGTAGGGAGAGGGGGAGGGTTAGCATACTGACCAACAAGTGTTGGTATGTTAACCCTGTCGGGATCCCAGCATCGGGATTCTGACCGCCAGGATCCCGACTGTCGATATTTCAATCTGGAGCCATGCTGACTGCAGTGCATCCCACAGCTGCTGGAGGGTGCGTGGTGGAGTATCAACAGAGCGAACACAACGATCGAGATGGTCCCACAGATGCTCAATTGGGTTCAAGTCTGGCAAATTAGGGGGCCATGGAAGTGCTTGGAAGTCTTGGTCGTGCTCCTCCAACCACTGTCGGACATTTCTAGCCATATGACATGTCGCATTGTCTTGCTGAAAGATCCAATCCGCCTCAGGGAAGACAATCAGCATATATAGGTGTACCTGCTCTGCAAGGATGGATTCATAACCAAATCGGTTGAGGGTGCCTTCCACATGGATGAGTGGGCCCAGAGAATGCCATGAAAACTTTCCCAAGACCATAACACTGCCACAACCAGTTTGTGTTCTTCCAGCAATGGTTGCAGGGTGTTTGTTCTTCGATGTTTCTCGGCTAACATGCCAATGTCCATCAGTTCGATGAACCAGAAAACGTGACTCATCGGAGAAGGCAACCCTTCGCCAATCAGCGGAGGTCCAAATCCAATACAGGTGTGAAAATGTAAGCCTGTTCTGCCGATGCACCTTCGTTAGCATAGGTGCTGTGACCATTCTTTTGCTTCGGAGCCCCATACGCAACAGGGTTCGCTGAACTGTTGTTTAAGACTCACGTCTGGTGGCCCCCGTGTTCATTTTGACGGTGAGCTGCTCCACTGTAGTGTGTCGGTCGGCCCTCAGCACTTTCGTAGCCGACGTTTACCTCTCACATCAATGGCACGTGGTGCTCTGCGCTTTCCACGTTGGTTTTTTGCAATGGTGCCATTTGCCAAGTTACGATACACCTTCACCACAGCAGCACGCGAACAGTTCACAAACTGCGTTGTTTCAGAAATACTGCCACCCTTGGCCCAAAAGCCAATAATCATCCCTTTTTGCAACGAATGATACTGTATGCGTGCAGACGGCCTATCGCACACCACCCACCAAGCCAGCGCATGGTGCGTCACATACTTCATGGGCTACACACTGCCCGCATCAAATGTAGGAGGTGGTCATAATAATGTGACTTGACTGTAGATCCGCATACAAATGCCATTGCAGCTGCAATCTCATGGATCACAATTGTGAAAATAATGCTAATGACCCACTCGCCATCCAGGGCTAAGAGACGCCCACTAAAAGCATTTCACATCCGCCACTCACACTCAAAACCGGAAAAATCGAACGCAGATCTGCTGGCAATCAGCATTCTGAGAAAGTCTAATTGTGCGGAAGTCACAGCAGGTCTCCAGACACGCAGAGTGCTCTCCTGCTGTGAGCAAGGACACACTGACCAATTTATGGATGCCCAGAAAACAGTGTGTAAATAGGGGCATCTGAAATGCCTAGGGGCATTTCAAGCCTAGGGCCGGTGGAGGTTTCGGGCACCTGGATGGTGGCTCTGGCTACCATGCAGCGGACAGCAACTAAAATAGTCCGGTGGAGCTAGCGGCGGTATAGCCGGTACATGGCACCAGCGCACACCACTATGAAGGAGCTCGCAGCCGGCCGCTACCAGACAGGTACTAATAATGAGTCAGACTAACTCATTATAGTACGCTGACTGACGCGGGCTGTAAGGAATAGGGAGAAGGAGACGGTTCGGCCGCTCCACTCAACTCTGTTCATCTCTCCTTTGGTGCCGCCTCTCTGTGGATCCTCTCCTCCTGCAGTTGCCGCCGGGGATTTGTTTTTTTTTAACCGTCCCCGGCGTGACAAAAGAAAACCTAACAGGGAAGAGAAACCCTGCCAGCCCAGCACAGCCAAACCAGCCCTGAGACCTGTCAGCCTGCCTGTCCTGCATTGCCTGCTCCTCTGTAAATATCTCTCGTCCCAACAGTACCATAACTGCAATGCCCTGTGGGCAGAGTTATGGGGGGTGCACTCTGTCAGTGGATAATGTGTTTGAATATTTTCCTCTGTGGGGCTGTGATTTTATTTCTGTGTGGGGGCAATGTATATGATTTTCTCCTGTGGGGGCAATGTTTATGATTTTTACCTGTGGGGCAGTGTATATGATTTTTTCCTGTGGGAGCAATGTATATGATTTATTCCTGTGGGGACAATGTATATGATGTTTTCCTGTGGGGCAATGTATAGGATTATTTCCTGGGGGGAGTGTATATGATTTTTTTATATGGGGGAAGTGTATATGATTTTTTCCTGTGGGGGCAATGTATTTGCCAGCCACCAAGCACAGGAAGGAGCCTGGAAACAACTGCAGGGGTGGACGCACGGCAGCTGCATTCTCATATGTGCTTCAGTAATCAGCTTCACAGGTAGCCTGGCAGCTCTTAAGAGCAAGTTTTTGACTTATGCTGGGTACACACTAGACGATATGTCATCCGTACCGGCGGATCGGATGACAAAACTGGCACAATGGCCAGTGTGTACCCCACTATGTCACTGACGATGTGCGCTACCGCTCGTTGTCAGCAACTCGCCCGTCTGACCTGCATGCATGTCCGACAGGTGATATCGCCAGCAGGGGCCATGCTGCCGACTGCAGCATGGCTCCCCCTGTCGCTGCTAGCATTGGCAAGTCAAGTGTGTATCCACTTGCTGATGCTGACACCCCGCCGGGTTCCGCCGCATGGGACATCAGTGCTGGGTTCACATCGCTAAGTGTGTACCCAGCGCAAGTCAGCTCAGCATCAGTGAGGGGTGTTGAGCTGACTGCTGTGAGAGGTGCTGTGTGCTGGCCGGTGTGAGGGGTGATGGGTGCTGCTGCTGTGATCTGTGCTGCTGGGTGAGGGGCGCTGTGCTGGCTGAGGATTGCTGTGGGCAAATGTGTTGCTGGCTGCTGCTGTGATCTGCACTGCTGGGAGAGGGGTGCTGGGTCAGAGATGGACCTAGTGGCTGTGCTAGGGCATCAAGTTGGTTAGTGCCGGCTCTGCGCATTGCAACATTCATGTATGCACAATGGCTAACAATCGCACAATCTGCGTAAACATTGGCATTTGCTTGCAGATCTGAATCAGACCCACTGTACAAATTACCATTCTTTAAACAGAGTGGTGCTGAAATATGATGCAAAAGTGCTGCAGAAAGGACACATAACCAAAAGAGATAAAGCAAATACTGGTAAAAAAAGACACAATAAAGTCAAGCGCTGTATCTATTTGAAAATCAATTGCAAACTGTGTTCAAATAATAGAAACCATACTGAAAACAGCTCCCAATTCAAAATAAGAGAAAAGAGCTCTTTAACAAATAAAGCAGCAACATTCTCAGGTTGAATGGAGCTTTATAATCTAAGCGAGTACAGTGTAACAAAATAAACAAATCAATAGCAATTCATGATGTGCTTTGAAAAAGTCAAACCCATTAGATAAAACACATAAGTCCATTATTATATGGAGAGGGTTGAAGCCATTTGCAGTGGAAAGTGCTTTCATTAAAGAGAAAAGATTTTGCCATCATATTCTCAGTTGAGACAAGCCTTCTTACATTTGTTCATTACATCTTGGACTTGGGTGGACACAAATACCGAAATTGCATCTAAGTCACGATGCAATGCGACTAGGACACACCAGGAGACTGTGCTAATTAATCTGATATCACAGCGAAAGTTAGCACTGACGAATCTGTCATTAGGCAGTGCTAGTGCGCTTGCGTGAACTTGGCTTCACGCAGGTGCCCAAAGCCCCAGCGTCCGGCCGAAGGAGCCAGACAAAGGCGGAGGTATCCAAAAATGATCCCTCTACACAACCCCCAGACTCCTTCCCATAGGCTTGAAGAATTTAGGGACGATATGCCCCCATTTCTGGGAACATAGACCTTCCCCGTCTAAACGCCTGTCATTTAGGCGGGGACATTCCAGCATGCAATCACGCAGGAGCCATTGTGCACATGCGCAAAACGGGTCCTGCGCACACGCTGGTTCCAGCTAATCGTGAATCTGCGATCAGCAGTGTACGCAATCAGGCCCACAATCTCATCTTTTACCACAAACCCCATTAGGATGCTGTCCTAATACTTTACTTTTAACAGAGCCGAAATGTGCAAACTCAACATTGTATGTAACGTCACGGTTCATATCTGAAAATGTCATAAACTGGGTTATTGGTGCTTTAATTAAACAACTTTCTCAATATGAGATGTATGATTCAATGGGTCCTCTTGCATCTTTGCCCCCGCGAGTGGATACACGCACTGCGTTCGCACCCCCGAGTCCTTAGGATTGCATGGTGCAATCACAGTGCATGCCATAGCGTACTGTAGCATATGCTGCTACGGGTAATCTCATGACGCGATGCATGCACACGTTTGTAGCGCAATCGGCAAGGATGTAAGAGTACAAATCTGTAGGAGGATGTTACAGTAATCTAATCTGGAGATGACCAGTGAGTGGATGAGAGTTTTAGTTGCATCCAAGGCAGGGGCGTTTTAAGAGAGGAGGGGGCCCGTGTGCAGCCTCCATTTAGGCCTCCTCCATTCTGACAGCGGCTCGCCTCAGTGCACTAGTGCTGTAGATTCTGGCTTCATGGCAGAATCTACTGCACATGCGCGGGTCTCTGGGAAAATGGCGCCAGCGCCTACTCTCCCGGGGACAGCTTTTCAGCGCATGCACAGATCACTGGGAAAATAGCCACCACCATTTTCCCAGTGAGTGTTTGCTACTCTGCAGTGCAGGTCCGGTGCTGCGGAGCAGGACTTTGGGATCGTCGGTGAAGTAAGTATAATTACCTATGGGTGTAGGGTGTGCGGTGTGAGCCACCCTGGACCCAGAGGCCCATGTGCACCGCACACCTTGCACCCATTATAAAGACGCCTATGATCCAAGGTGAGAAAGGGTCTAATCCTAGAAATATTTTTGAAAGTGGAAACGGCAGGACTGCGAGAGATGCTGAATGTGTGGTTTGAAGTAGAGGGAGGAGTCCATGATAACTAAAAGGCAGTGCACTTTGGGGCTAGAGAAGATAGTTGTGCCATCAATTGTTAATGAAATTGGGGGAAGTGAGGTTATGCGGGAGGGTGGGAAGATGATCAGTCTTAGACATGTTTAATTTAAGAAAGAGCTGGGTCATCCAGGAAGAGATAGCAGAGAGACAGTTGGAGATACATGTGAGGAGAGAGGGGGAGAGGTCAGGGGAGTATTTGCAGGAGGAGAAAGTGGTCCACAGTGTCAAAAGCAGCAGAAAGGTCGAAGAGAACTAGCCGAGAGTAGTGGCACTTGCATTTGGCAGCAAGGAGGTCATTGCTGACTTTCATGAGAGCAGTCTCAGTGTAGTGGAGAGAAAGGTGGTAAGGCAGTTGTAAACAATACGCTCAAGGAGTTTGGAAGCAAAAGGGAGGAGAGAGATGGGTCAGTAGTTGGAGATTGTGTTAGGATCAAGAGAATGTTTTTAAGAATGGGGGAGACAAGGGCATGCTGGAATGCAGAAAGGACAGTGCCAGATGAGAGGGAGAGATTGAGGAGGAGGGAAAAATGGGAACAGGCAGAAAGAGGTAGCGGAGGAGGCGGGAAGGGATGAGGTCAAGGGGGGAGGCGGAAGGGGGGGGAGGACCGGAATTTTACACTATAACCTGTAGGGTTCTGAATAACTGTCATCTCTTCCCATATAATGGCACACTAAAAATAATCAATTAATATATGCATAAAACTAACTTCATTGTTAAATAAAGCATTTTACTGCAACAAATGTTTACATACTTTTACAAGTATTATTTGTAGCATAAGGATGTTTTGTACATAAACCTCCCAGAGGATTGCCCTGCGTATGCATCAGTGATAATAAGCAAACACATCTTAACTAAAATAACGACACAGAGACATGAATTTGGCAGAAACTGTTATTTAAATAAGCTGCAGATTAAAATTACGAGCAGAAAATAAAATAAGTAAATATAAAATATTATGGTAAAAAAAGAACGGCTAAAACCTCATCCCCAACAGACTAGGCATCAAAACATAAATCCAAATGACCTACAACCACAAAAGGTATCCACTCAACCCTTCTACCTGGACTACCCACCCAGAAGGTTGATGACGCTGCCCCCTGGTAAGGTGGTTTAGCAGATATAAACAGTCAATGGAGGCGACTACACCTAAAAATAATAGACCCAATCCAACCAAAACAGGTAACCTGTCATTCTATACCGCCTGCAAATAGCCAATGAATGAAAAAACAAAACTGATACTTAGTCAGAGGCAAACCATGGTAATGCAGGAGCCAAGAGCTCTCAGAGGAGAGTCTAACATCACATAATGATTGGCCAATGCCACCGGACAAACACGGCCATCCAACGAGGGTACCAATGAGACCCACCGGCCCCTAGCTAACTGATCCATCTTGGATTGACACAGTCTACACAGCAAAGACCTCCCCCCAACAAGAACATCGGAATGCAGCATGCTCGAATCCCTCCACTTGGAGGGAGCAACCAATTCCTAAACCCGGTAGGCCCAATGAAATTCCATGGAAAAAGCCAATTCAAATAAGAGCGCTTCAAAAACTGAAACCACCACACCTGCAACTTCCCCCAGGATGGAGGGAAGAAGGGAAGCATCAATAGGACGCCTCCTATCAGGCGGCACATGTGCCAAACGTGCCCATCCTTTCATGGCCTTCACAAGCAGAAAACTTAGTAAAATCCGGAGCGCCTTTCAACTTCGCAAAAAAATTAAATACTGGTGAGATACCACAATACAACCACTCTAGACCTACCGGTTACATAGAGCTGCCAAATAAAAGAAAGCATCACCAAATGCCCACTCTTACCTTTAGGCCCTTATCCACGGGAAAAATATTCCCACTCATTCCAAGCCTGACGGTATGCCTTGGGAGTGCCTGGGGCAATAATTTGCTCTGCTAACCCCTCCAAGCCAGCTCGATAACCTGCCTCCAGTGCCAAGGACCGACACCTATCCCACTGACACCTTGATAAAGCTTCGGGAATTTAGTTATCGCTCCCCGGAACGTTATGAGCTTGAAACTAAACATTATGCCTCATGCAAGCCTGCGCAAGCTGCACCAGCACACGTAACACTATCAGCGACTTGGCCCTCTGATTGTTCATGGCATCCACCACGCCCAGATCGTCACATCTGAACAAGATGCTGAGATTACCAAGCTGCGCACCCCAGACTTCCAAGGCATCCATTATGGGAAGCAATTCCAGAAGCAAAAGGTCTCTCGTTAGACCCAATCTTCTGGCCAGGCTGCAGCACACCAGGATCCCCTGAGGCAACAACCAAACCCCAAAGACCCTGCTGAATCCGTAAAAAGCTGCAACCCATTGTTGTCGACAAGAGGGGTCAACCAGATACAAACACCATTAAAATACTCAAGAAAGGAAACCAAAATGGCCAGGTCTCTCTTAATTTCCGAAGATAAATGGATCAAATGATGGGACCTGGAAACCCCCCTGTGGTATGCTCTGACTTCCGGCAAAAATCTCTGCCCATAGATATGACCCTACAGGCAAAGTTCAGGAGGCCCAAAAGAGATTGAGCCTGCCGAAGGTTATCTTACACACACCGACACACTGCGGAAGCACCTCGCGCAACTTTGCCACTCTGTCCCATGGAAGATGACAGGAGCCCGTCACGGTATCAATCTCAATGCCTAAAAAAAGGACAAACAAGAGAGGGGGTGCTCCGTCTTGTCCTCAGCTATTGGCACACAAATTAAAGAGTGCTCGCAGACTAAATAAAATCTCATTGCAATGCCTCGATTCAGCAAGTCCAACACACAGGAAGGCATCAAGATAGTGCGCTATCCCTTGACCTCCCGAAGAAAACTCCACGCACCAATGAAGAAAGGTGCTAAATTTCTCAAAATATGCACAGGAAACCGAACGCCCCATAGGCAAACACTTCAAAAGATTATTGTGCCACAAGGTGGCGCTGGATATACATATAGAAAATATGACTTAAGTGATATAAAAAAGTAAGAAAAATACTTAATCCTTTTCAAATAAATAAATTCTTTCTGACCATCATTCCTTTTAGGGTTTCAGAAATTCCTGACGGTCTCCATATGGTGCATATGAAAAAACACATAACATAAAAAGATTCCTTAATTACAGTATATACAATGTTTTTATCATGTATCAATCTGATGTTGTAAAGTTGTAGTGTTTCAATCTAGACGTTTTTGATGTTAGCGTACCCAAACTCACATGGCATTGTGTATATTCGCATCTAGGTATCTTTGTCCAATGGGTTCCCAGAATTAATGGATGGGGGATTTCAAAGGAAGGTATTGCGTACCCTACTCACATTCAGTGTACGCTGCAGTGACTCATAAAGGTTTCTTTATGTGTGATTCAATACTCCATCAACTCGTCACCATATATAATTCATCCTCATAATAAAAAGGAGGCAAACACTTGTCTATGAAGTAGTATTCCTCTCCTATGCGAAACCCTATGAACCTGAAAGATTCAGCATTCAGGGGAAGCAAACGGAAAGCTGACTCAACATCAATCTTAGCCATGAGCACCCTGGGATTGTATGCCCGAACAATATGAAGAGCCTCATCGAAAGATTGATACACCACTGAGCAGTGCTTAGGCGGTATAGCATAGTTAATGGACGATGGGAAAGACAGATGCTGAATGAGCCGAAATCTACCTGAAGTCTTCTTTGGTGCAACACCCAATGGGGAAAGAACTAAATTCTCCAATGAGGGCAGCGCAAATGGACCCATCCTCCCCAGCTTAATCTCTTTCTCAACCTTGGCCCGAAGAACCGACAGGAAAGCACGAGCATATTGAAGATTCCTTGGCGAACCCACTCGCACCTCCCCCTGAACCAGAAAACAAAAACCAAAAGTAAAACCTTTAAACAAAAACTCAGCATCTTCTCTATTAGGTTACTACCCCAACTATTTGGACAGAGCATCCAAATGCACCGGGATGGGAGCCCTACTTAGCACCAGTGGTATTCGCGAGCCTGCTGGTTGCAGAGTTCTCTGCCTTGGATCCTTGACCGCCCATTTGAAAACAGTTGGACGTGAAGTGAAAGCCACTACATCACAAACAAAGGTGTCGAAAACAACACCGTTGCCCCTGGGGGCATGTGGAATTATTAAAAGCGAAGCATTTTTCTATAGCAGGCACTTGCAAAGATAAGCACCCCGACCCCCCTAGCCTTCGGCTCAGAGGAGCATCTGAAGCAGCCCGCGGTGCACTTGAAACCGCCTGATGAGAATCCTCCAAAGAGCAAGCTCTGAAGATGCAAAAAACAGCCAACCAGTTGTCATATGCATCCACGTCTATATCGCCTTGGCCGAGCGACTAGCAGAAGATGCCTGCAAAAACTGCTGTAATGTGGTTCCCACTGCAGCAGGATTAGATGCTGTGCCCTGCAACCTGAATGATGGACCCGCCACCTCAGGGGCCATAGCTGTCACTATGGGAGCAAGTGTTGCCATAATTAACATTGCTGAGACCAATGTTGAGGTGTGAAAATAAGTTACAGGGGTCTCTGCGCTTCTGACTCCCTGGCACAGCCTGACAACGGCCTACATCTCCTATGCTGTCCCTAAAATAGCTGCCGTCTCCCTCAGCCCATCCTCCCTCAAAGTTACAGCGTGAGCCTTGGAGCTCCCTCTGCGGGACTGCCGGGAGCTCCCAGACTGCTGTGCAACACTCCTCCGTTCCGTGCGCGTCCCCCCATGATGAAGCAAATGGGCATCAGAAGGCCACGTCCCAGACACCCTTTCACCATGCCGACCAAACATCAAATTCTCATGCCGCACCCGCCTGGAGACTGCCTCTAGCATGAGCGCTGACAGCGGCGGAGACAGAGGGACTTCAGCCCACCCTGCCGCATGCACCTGCGACCGCCGGTCACACCGGGTGCACCGGCAGCAGGACGGGCCTGCCTCCTGGGAGCTGCATCTGTAAAAGTAGAGAAACCCCCCAGCGCCGTCTTCAGAGCGGTAGCAAGTGGGGTTCGAAGTGAGCAACATTTGAAGATCTCCACTCGGGACATCCATTCCCGAAAGGGGCGTGGTCTAGTGGAACGCCCCGTTTACGTCAGTAAGGGGCGTGCTCAGCATCTCCGAGATGCTGGGCTGCCCCCGGGCTTCCCCCCCGTACTGTGAATAGATGCACAGCATCTATTCTCGCTCTGCATACCCGCTGCCCTTCTATGCAGAGCAGCTGTGCATGCTTCCCCCAACTTGCCCCCCACTGCGTCTCGCGGGTGGGACAGTCCCAAAAAACGGGACTGTCCCGCTGAATGCGGGACAGTTGGGAGGTATGGGGTCAGGGCATGGCGGTCATTGTTGGGATGCGTGGGAGGGGAAAGGGAGGGGGCAGACACAGATGATCAAACAAGGCAAAAAAAAATAAAAACAAGAAGGCAAAGCAAACTAACTAGGAGCAAGCACTGAAGGCAAATAAGGCTCAATGACACTAATCAAGTAAGGAACCAGGCCATAAACCAAGCACTACACACTAAGTGCCTGATTCATTATGGATTGCTATTGGTAAAACATACGCAGATAGCTGATATTTGCATAATGCGCATGGGTATGCATCGCTGTGCTCGTGCACAAAGGCACCACTGCAATTGCACTGTGATCACAGAGAGCCATCGCAGAGTGATTGACAGGCAGTGAGCATTTGAGGGTGGCGACAGGGGGGGTGGTCAGAGAAACGCAGGCGTGTCTGTCCATTTGAACGCCATTGCATGGGCGTGCATAAATTAGCCAGTGCGTTTGTTGTATACGCAGCTTGTGTACTTACTGCGTGCTACGAGGTTAGCAATTAAGGAGGGCTGCTGTAATTTGCATGAGGGGCCGATGGCACTCGATGTTCCAAATGTTTATGGAGGTTTGCAAGGTATTACGGATGTGAGATAGCGGTAGTGGGAGGCAGTGGGCGTCTCTATGCTCACAGTGCGACAGCATTGCGATAGCATTTATTAGCATATTTTCGCAACAGACCTACGTGTGATTACGGAGCTGCGATTGCAATAGTGATCCATAATGAATCAGGCCCTAAGTCAGAGTACAAAGCTGAAACACTTACTCCTTCCAAGACAAAATCAAAGGAGGCTGAGCCAACCCTCACACCGGTCACAATAACAGCACAGATACCACTATCACCATTGCTATAGGGCAGGCAATCCCTATCATCTGATTCTCCACAGGCCCCTGAAGTTTAACTCTCTCCATTCCTCTCCATTTTAGTTAAGCACATATTTCTCCAATACTAGGTGATGCCCATTTTTTTATAGATTAATTTCATTGATATTAAACCTGAGAAATTGGTGATTTCAATAATTTAGCTTTTTTTTGGAAGCTTGGGAAACTGGTGAATTATAGGTAATTTCCCTGTAATAGATTTATTGATTAGGAAGTCGGACTGCAAATCACTAAAGCTGGGTACAAACCTTATGACGGTGCGACGCAGCGATGCGATGTAATCATACATCGCGTCGCCGTACACACAACATGATCTGGCATACAACGGTGCAATATATTGTTGCATACTGCATGTAACAGCACCATGTTGGTTGTGAAATCGTCACTCCCATCTGATATGCAGCACATCAGATGGGATGATTCAATGAAAGACAGCAATGTACAACGGATTGGGCATACACACTATACGATGTGTACGATATATCGTTCCAAACCACGTCAGGATGATATATTGGGCTATGGATCATATAGTGTGTACCCAGCTTAAAATATAGCAAATGTTATTACTATTTTTATTCTTATTGCTATAGATTGACATTTAATAAACAAGGCCCTTGATGTTTTGTTTCCCACCATTTGCACCCCCTTTGTTACTTACAATAAGCATTACATTACTACTGTATAATGTTTCATAAGCCTTTGTAGCAGATGACGATGGGTGGTGGGGGTTGTGCACAGGGATGCCACAGTCACTAGTGTGCTAATGTGATCGCAGCTGTGTTTTCATACACAATGCAGCTGCGAAAATATGCTAATAGTCAACAAGCTTACCCAAGCATAAGGACGCCCACTGCTGCCTTCTTACCTGCACGCGACAACGCATACCTGTGTAAATATCGGTAACATTGACGCACATCGCCAGCCACTTACCCTTGTAGTAGGTCTGACCTGCCACAGCCTTGATAGCTCTTCTGACACGCAGAGCTGCACATGCACTCGCAGTGACTAATTTATGCATGCCTATGTAACGGCATTTAAAGGGACAAACACACCTGCATTTCTCAGACCACCCTCCGTCACAACCCCCAATGTTGCTTATATATATAAGCAACATTACTGTAAGAAGGCAAGCTGCTGCCTGAGTTTTAACAACTGACCTCAAAGTTATTCAAATAAGTTCAAACAAATGCTGCAAGGGGGGTATTTGGGATCAGAGGGGGGAGAAATAGGGAGAAGAGTGAGCTGAGAAGAAAGAGGAGAGGAACATATGAAGTGGGAGGTGAGCAGTAGGAAGGGCTAAACGGGGGATTGATCTGATGCTACAGCATGTGAGAAGGGTGCAGGGATGGAGGGTCAAAACTAGGTGCATGGGAAGAGGAGGGCCTCAGAGGTAGGCAGAGAAGTGCTGCAGGGAGGGAGATGGTGGGTGGAGGATAGTTATGGGGAATGTGGTGGAACAACCGGAAAGGGGATGATCTCCATCCTCAATGCCGTAGAGAGCCGACCTGGGCCCCATTGCTATTGAAGGGGTGTAGCCTAATCACGGGAGGCGTGACCACTCCAACTTAGAAAAAAATATTGGAAAAAACCTACACGCTGTGAGGCTCTCAGCCCAGTGCAAATCCAGGACGGGGCACAATCAATGTAATCGCTCCCCCACACAGGCAGAGGAAAGGAGACTGCTTCTGCTCAGTGGCAACAGTGAACAGTCTCCCTGCTCTCCTACTGCAGCCCAGCACACAGCTGGGCTGTTGACTGGTAATTGCAGACCCGGGCCCCCGCCAGGCCCCTGCAGCAAGCCCAGGCCTGGGTAATAAGTACCCGCTCCTCTCAGTGCCCCTGTCCATTCTCACATTGCCCGTGTGAACCTAGGCGGCGGCCACACTGCACCCCCTATTTGGTGGAGTGTTTGTGTAGCTGCTCTGCTTGAATGGCCCTTGAGCCAGCCCTGTTGTGGCCTTTTCTTCCCCCTCTTGCTGGTGATGGAATGTTGCAACCTCTTCCAACTGACTTTCCATTTCAATTGGCATATGGCTTAAGCTTGTAGTAGGAATTTATTTTGTTTTCACCATGATGGGTGAGCTCTCTTAATCCGTAAACAATGATGGCTGCTGGATAAAAAAATTATAGAATTAATTATGTATGAAAAGTACAATGAACTTTATTACAATATTTGTTACATTGTCAATGCACTGTATGAACTCCTTTATGTGGACATTGGTAAAATTGAGAGAGTGTCAGATGGTGGTGCACTGGAACAACTGTATTACAATAAAGACCAAAGTCCAACATACTCCACGGAACAAGAAATACGTGATATGAATTTTGTTTTAATAGCTGATGAGGCTTTGGTGCTTCATAAAAATGTTCTGAAGACTTTCACACAAAGAACACTCTTTCCTGATTGGAAGAATTACAACTATAGGTTGTCCAGGGCCCGGAGAGTAATGGAAAATGCTTTTGGAACATTAAGCAACAGATTTTGTATTTTCCATATTGCTATCAACCTTCACCTTGACAGAATTGATAAAGTGGTCATGGCCTGTGTGTGCTACCTAACTTCCTACGTGGAAGAGGCCACACTATGCACAGCACTGCTTCCCTAATGGAGGAAACCATGCATAATCCTGATGATCTGGTGGCTCTTATGTCACTTGAGCACGGTGGTTTTAAAAATGCCAGTGCTCAAGCAAAGGCATGCAAAGAGTATGTCAATTACCTTAATGGTGTCAGAGCCTTGCAATGGCAGAATGACATGATACAATTGAATGCTTTGTAATGCATTGTCTAATACATTGTTTAAAATTAAATGGGTTTTTTTTGCCTGCTTGTCAATGTGTGTGCAATTGTGTGCAAACTTACTATTCCACTGGTGGGGATGTCCTCCATTTCTCTACTATTTGATGCAGATGACCAAGCACTCACTCTACCATTCAGGTTCCCCACTAAATGCATTTGTAATTTCTGGTAGTTACAAATGACAACAGGTCAAAATATCACAAGTGGTACAAGAAGGGGACACCCAGCGCATATTACACCTTGGTTAGTCAGATTATAAATGGGATAATCACATGAAATATTGTCCAAGCACTTGGTGGATATTATATAACTACAGGTTGAGTCTCCCATATCCAAATATTCCCGAAATACGGAATATTCGGAATTACGGAATAATTTTGGCATGACTGAGATAATAAAACCTTTGATTTTTGATGGTTCAATGTACACAAACTTTGTCTAAGGCACAAATTATTAAAAATATGGTATAAAATTACCTTCAGGCTGTGTGTATAGGGTGTAAATGAAACATAAAATTATTTCATGTATGTACACAAACTTTGCTTGAGCCACAAAATTATTGAAAATATTGTATAAAATGAGCTGCAGGCTATGTGTATAAGGTGCATATAACACATATATGCGTTCTGTGTGTATATTGGGGTCCCATTCCCAAGATATTTCATTATGATATGCAATTATTCCAAAATACGGAATATTCCGTTATCCAAAATACCCCTGGTCCCAAGCATTTTGGATATGGGAGACTCAACCTGTATATGGTCCATAAATTAGTTTATTCTAGATAAGCAGATAATAAATAGGCAGATCACATCAAATCTACATCCAATCAATCTGCAATTATTATATAGCAATGTGATTGATATTCAGCAGGATACGATTAACAAATTGCATTAATAAATAAGGATATAGATATAAATGACACACTGAGAATGATATATTCTATATGAAATCATATGTTTATTGAATACCATTCTGGTAAATCATGAAAAATAGCCACAAGATGGGCTCAAAGACATCATTTGTGCCTGCGTCAGACTTCTTTGAAACCACCAATTTATTAATCTGCTTCCGGAAGACGGTGCACCTCTGACCCACTCAGATGTTGCCTGTGGATAATGGGGCTGACAGACATTCACAGCCCACTGCCTCTTTTGGCGACTTGAATAGTCCTTGCTTTTGGTTTTCCATAAGCAAGGGTGTGCCTTGTAGGCCTCTATAATGTCCTTAGTGAGTTCCACATGTATATCCAATGCACTTTTCATATTCTTTAAAACAGGGCTCGACAAATTTCGGGGGCCAGGTCGCCATGGCTACCAGATTTTGCTGCCTGGCTACTAGATTTTGCAGTGAGGGAGGAAGCAGATCCTCATCAGCTCCGGCGGAGATTCGTGCCTATAGTATTGCGGTGTTCATATCATGCACAGGAGTGCATGTGCTGAGTGGCGCCTGCGGTGACTGCTGTGCCTCTGTCTGTCCCGGCCTGCACTGACGACTCCTCTCCATCCTGGCCTGCTCTGATCCCTGTTGTTTGTCCCAGTCTACGCTGATCTTCCTGTATGTCCCGGCTGTCTACTGTCTCCTATCTCCGGCAGCATAGAGCTCTCCGGTAATAGGGTCTATGCATGGCCAGAAATTGTGGAGCGTCTTCAGAGGGATAGTGGTCTGGCACCATTATTTTATGTGAAATGTGGTCCGTTATTGCTGTATGGTGGGGGGTGGAGCAGGGGAGCTGTGCAGAGCAGTGAAGGGGCCTCAATTTTACTGTATCCATTCAACTGTGACCATTTTGTGGACTAGTATAGTGTGTATAACAGTTGCATAACACAGAGAGCTGTGCTCCTCAATCACTCCTGTAATTTTTTTGAGGGAACGGTGGTCTGGCTCCTATACTTTCATCCTGGCTCCTAGATTTTAGAAAAATTTGTCAAGCCCTGCTTTAAAACAAAAAAGGAACATGTCAATTTAAAAATGTGTAATAAAATAATGTAGATTTTTTTGCTATATTCATACATTGTCCAAGAACAGAAGATTACAAAAATGTCTCCAATTTTATCTGGAAAGACGTGATTTGTGAGGTGTTAAACGGTTATAGTTTAAACAAAAAAATGATGTTTTGGATTGTTTCGGAAAGTAGATTGGGTGGATTAGGGTGCGGCCTATTTTTGGACTAATTGGCATTTGTAAATGTTTGGAAGTATGTTCTAGTGACAGCTGTACAAAGCAGAGTACAGTATATTCTGTGGATGGTGAACTTTAAGTGGGGCTTAAATTAAGAAAGTGGCCTCCTGTAGGCCTGTTGAAATCAACTGTAGGCAATGACAAAACTAAAGTGGGCAGGGTTTGCACATATGTGGCAGATGAGACAAATTTAACATGCAATAGAAGGTAGGCTCACAGCAATATCAGGCAGAGCTACCATACAACTTGGCTGGGTTTTTTCCGGTTTTAGGGGTCTATTTATCAACCTGTAAATCGCTGCAATTTGAAATGTTTTTTTTTTTAATTAAATAAATTTGGAGGCTCATATAAAACATTAATAGGCGTAGATGACAGACATGTGGCTAGCCAGACGTGGCCATGCTTGCCTCTAATGACACAGAACCGCTCGCTGAGGACGCCATGTACAGATGTAAAAACCGTACCTAGCGTTATTGCAAGTTTCAGGAGGAACTATCGGTGACCCTCCCTGGAGGGGAAAAACCCAGGACGGGGGGGAGGGGGAGAGATGATAAAAGGAGTTGGTTTCAGACAGCTTGTGGTGGAGGAGGAAATTATTGGGTAGGGGTACTACTCAGTGTATGAACATGGGTATATTTGGAGGAGGGGGGTTCTCCATCACCCGCACAAATACATATACGCAATGACTGGCTATAGGGGAGGGATGATTAAACAAAGCCAGTTTCACATAGTGACTGGGTAAAGGGCAGATGGGGGGAGGGAACTATACAGAGCCTGCTACATACAGTGGTAAGTAAACCTATGTTTAGTCACACTGTGACTGTCACAGTGTGTAACTGAGTGCCCTAGCCTGCCAGCCACCTCACAGGCTCTCCTTGTCACCCTCTGTCACTCCACTATGCATTCTCTCAACAGAATTGAAAGATTTCTACTAATAAAATGTTGTTGTTATTATTATCATTATTATTATTATTATTATTATTATTATTATTATTATTATCCTTTATATGGCACCACAAAGGCTCTGCAGCTCTTTACAAAGTACATGAACAAGTGAGCGAACAAGAAATCAGTGACAGTACGAAACACTGCAGGACAAGGACATGGTTTATAAACATTGCTGCGTTAGCGATCATAACACTCAACAAGCAGCAGGGTGTAAGCAACCAAGTGTTAGGTGCCTTGTGCTGAGTTAGGAGTAGATGATAGTATGAGTAAGGGAAGGAGAAGCACATGAGGAAGAGGGTCCTGCTCATGAGCTTACAATCTAAAAGGGAGGAGCAGACAGACACTGGGGTTGACAGTGAGGAAGGAGCATGAATCAGTGGGTGAGGATGAGAGCTGGAAGGCAATGATGAAGTAGTGGGTCTTGATAGCCTGTTTGAAGATTTGTAGAAAGGTAGAGAGTTTGATAGGGTGTGGGAGAGAGTACCAGAGATAGGGAGCAGCACGGGTAAAATCTTGGAGGCCGGCGTGGGAGGAAGTAAAATCAGATGGCAGGAGAGGCAGCAAGCATTTGTTGAGCGAAGTGAGCGGGCAGGAGTGTGAAGGGAGATGAGGTCTGAGATGTAAAAGGGAGAGGATTAGGTGAGGGCTTTGTAAGCGAGTGTATTAACCTTGAATTAGGTGCTGAAGGGGAAAGGGAGCCATTATAGGTCTTGTAGGAGAGGGGAGGCAGATGTAGGACATTTAGAGAGGAAGATGAGCCAAGCGGCAGCACTGATGAGAGATTGGAGTGGCGAGTGATGGGAATCAGGGAGGCCAGATAGTAGGAGGTCACAGTAGTCCAATCTGGAGATGACCAGAGCATGAATGAGGGTCTTAGTAGCATCCAGGGTGAGAAAGGGTCTGATCCTGGAAATATTTTTGAGATGGAAATGGCAGGACTGTGAGAGTTGCTGAATGTGTGCTTTGAAGGAAAGTGTGGAGTCAAGGATAACTCCAAGACAGATCACTTGGAGGCTAGAGGAGATGGTTGTGCCATCAATAGATAATGAAATTGTGCAAAGTGAGGTTATGTGGGAGGGTGGGAAGATGATCAGCTCAGACTTAGACATGTTAAGTTTAAGAAAGCGCTGGGACATCCAGGAAAATATATCAAAGAGACAGCTCTGGATATGAGTGAGGAGAGGGGAAGAGGTCAGGGGAGGAGAGGTAGATCTGAGTATCATCAGCATAGGGATGATATTGTGAGAATAGGAGAGATCCAAGAACAGAGCCTTGGTGAACACCTACCTTGGAGCCATGAAAGGAGACATAAAAGGAATGGTCAGAGAGGTAGGAGGACAGCCAGGAGAGGTCAGTATCATGTAGACCAAGGGAGTGAAGGATTTTCAGGAAAAGAGGTGGGTTCACAGGGCCAAAGGAAACAGAGAGGTCAAGTAGAATGAGCAGAGAGTAGTGGCCGTTGGATTTGGCAGCAAAGAGATTTTTGTGAGAGCAGTTTTAGTGGAGTGGAGAGAATGGAGGCCAGACTGATATGGGTCAAACAGGGAGTGTCTTTTAAGCATTAAGGGGCCTATTTACTAAGCTGTGTTAGGAGATAAAGTGAACGGTGATAAGGTACCAGCCAATCAGCTCCTAACTGCTGTCTCACAGGCTGTGTTTGAAAAATGGCACTTAGGAGCTGATGGACTGACACCTTATCACCGTTCACTTTATCTCCTAGCACAGTTTAGTAAATAGACCACTAAGCTAGGTACATGCTATGCAATAATCAGGCCGAAGTGCCAATTTCTGACTGTTTGGGCTGAGAATTGTTAAGTATTGACGGAGCACCTGGAGCTGACAGTCGTTCTGCTCCCGATATCAGGAAATCAGCACAACTTTTGTGGGCCCCAATGAAAAAATTTCAGGCTGAAAAAGGAAAGTAGTGTGTATGAATTTCTGACCACCTGTTTCTGATTGCTACAAATAGTTAATGTTAAAATGTCACCTTTATAGACGTTCATATCTAAAACAGCAGTAATGTGCCTTCTGTCACTTGTCTGAAACCAATGAATGTTATGTTAATGATTAGAAAACTGGGTGTCATGTGACTAGATCATACGGTATTTCTTCTACTTATTGCTTATCAATGAGCAGGGTCAGACTTTATTCTACCTACATTTATTAACCCCTAATATCGTCGGTGTATGCCATCAGTGGAACATATTATACTTTTACAAAGCTTCACCTGTGAGTTTTATGACAGTCTTCACCAGCCACCTGTAGCATCCCACATGACTTCTGTGTAGTCATGGGGTAGGCAATGTGCGGCACTTCAGCTGCTGTGGAGCTACACATACCAGCATGCCCTGCCACAGTTTTGCTTTGAGGGCATGTTGAAATAGTTTCCTGGCATTCTGGGATGTGTAGTTCCACAGAGTGTGGTATCATATTAAGCCAGTCATAATGTCGAGATGAGAATGTTGACATGGTGATAATGTCAACACTGACAATCATGCAGACAGTGATAAAATGGAGACATGTTAGAATGCCACATATCATCCCTGGTGGCCCAGCAGTGACTTTACTGCTCCTTACAGTTCCAGCAGCTCCAGCGCGGCTCCTGGGTCCTAACGGTCATGTGACCGTGACTTCTGGGTCAGGCCTGTGATCCTCCAGCATATTGGTAAGTATTACTCTTCTATCCCTAATTCCCAACCCTCCCTCTAGTGCCTAACCGTACCGCTCGCAGCCTATCCCTAATATTAACTTTCTGACAATGTCAACATGTCACATGTAGACATTTTGAGAATGTCCACACTTTGCCTGCTGACATTTTAAAAATGTCGACATCATAACTGTCAATATTGTGTTGACGTTATGAATGTCCACAGATATACAGTTTGATTGTAAGCTTGTGAGCAGGGCCTTCCTACCTATATATCTGTCTGTTATTACCCAGTTTTGTTCTATTTATGTTTCCAATTGTAAAGCGTAACGGAATATGCTGCGCTATATAAGAAACTGTTCATAAATAAAATAAAAATAAATTGTGACTGGATCATATTGTGACATTTTGATCATTATTGTGCAATAAGTGCTGAAAATAACAGAGCAGCAGTCAGGGTCACATGGATCCAGGTGGGCCCAGGTGCTGGGGGTGTATGTGTGGCCACTTGTAAGACGCAGCACTGCAGGGCATGATCACCACATCACGAGGACCGTGGTTACATCTCCCATGCTCTCCTGGACCCCTGTGGAGGCTCGGGTCAGCGTAATCTGTACCCACTACTCCCCCCATGGCGTCAGTGGCCGGCACTAGGGACAAATGTATGAACATACATTCTACTGACATCAATTATGTCATGTACCAATGCCAGGTGTCTAAGTGCAAATTGTAACATATTAATTATTGTAAGGATTTTCTTTCTATAAATGTACAGTAGTATTCAATTTTGTTTAATTGTCATTTTGTAAATTTCTGTTGCCTGAAATGTTCATTTCATTGATTTATTTTCCTCATGAAATGGAAGAGGAAGTATTTTTCTCTATAGTGTTTGGAGAAAAAAAAAGTTGGTAACTCCTCATCAGATAGTGGAATAAACTGACAAATATGACAGGTACCTATCCAGCATTTACACCCCAATGCACACACACATTCCTGTCAGCCTCAGTCCTAATTAAATCTATTTATGCTCTTCCCCTGCTATACACTGTATGCATTGTAAGATGTCTAACTATGGTGGCATCACACCAGAATGACAGTGATACAGATCATCCACAGAAGGAAGAAAGAGATGCATGACAGATATTGTGCAAGTTCAAAGGGAATACAGGCCCTAATTAAATGCTCTCAAACTTTTGCTAGTGAAGTATAACTGTATACTACAGTAACCAAGAAGGAAGAAATACAATATTTATAGAGATCCTTTTTTTTATTATTATTATTATCAAAAACCTGCACTCTTGCCTTTGCAAAAATTCAGTTCATTACTCGTACTGTTATACCTGTATAATTGTTCATTTCAGAGGAGAACATTTTGTTAATAATGATTAATGCAAATTAAACTATTCTGTGCAACTTATGCATGCTTGCCTGCTCTCCCTCATTGTCAGGGAGACTCCCTGAAATAGAAGCAATCTCCCTGACTCCCTGAAGAGTCTAGCAATCTCCCTGATTGCACCTTATCCCCATTATGTACAGTAGCTGTCATATTAAAAAAAAATAGATATATACATTCAAATGGGATCATTTTGTGTTTCCTGCAGCTGAGCCATAATGTTATTGGATGGCTGTCAGGCCACAGTTGTTCATTCAATGTTTCTCACCATGCATACATAGGATCTTAAGAACGTCATCACACAGAAGACAGGAAGTTGTGTGGCTGTGGCATGGAGTTTGGGTTGCTGCTAGATCCTAGTTGGAGAAGGGACCTCTCTGACGTCGCAACCACATGACCGCTGCAGAAGGACCATCCACGTGGGCATAGATGGAGAATATATTTTTGTGGCGAGCATAGCGTGGCGAGCGAAGCAAACCCGCGAGGGGCCACTTTTGGCCCCCTGTTCTGATCCTTGCCCCTCCGCCTTTGGTCGCGGGTCACATGGGTGTGACGTCAGAGGTCCCTTGCAGCACCCAAGTCTAGACCTAACCATGGAGTTTGCACATGGGGTGAGATTGAATATAAGGTACTGTATGACCTTTTCATTATATATTTTATTGTTGAAGAAAGATGTAGTAGTCTGAAACGTTGGAATAAAGTTTTTGATGCTGTTTGGCCTGTTGTGAAAAATCCCCTTGGAAGTGCTCCCATGTGTGTATGTGTATGTGTGTGTGTATATATATATATATATATATATATATATATATATATATATATATATTGTAAAATGGATACTTGAAATAAGGACTCGATAGGTAGATTACCGGTGTCTACACAGTGTCTTTTTACTGGCAGCAGACACTGAAGAACAGCATACTCAGCCTCAGGGCCGGATTACAGGGGGGACAACAGGGGTGGTCGACCCTGGGTCCCCACACATAAAGGGCCCCCATACAGTCATCCCCAAGAGTACATTAATGGAGGGCAGAACAGCATTTCGCTGTCTGCGCTCCAGTTCTCTATGGTTCAGCAGTTTGTTGAACCTGTCCCCGCCCCCGTCCTCAGCAGCAGCTGCAGCGTCCAGTTAGCGGATTGGCAGAGAGGCCACAGCAGCACACACCCCATCCAGACTCCGCGTTCCGGGATGGTCGCTGCTCTTGCTGCTCGGGATGATGATAGAAGTTCCCCAATGCTGTCCTAGGCTCTGAAGTGCTTCCCCCACCGCTGCCGCTATACTTCAATGTCAGGTGCCCGGTGGAGGAAATGGATTCGCTGGACAGATGAAGAGGAGATGGAGATCCCCTAGCTGTGCTCCACACACTGGGCCTGATTCAGAGCCGCTCGTAAGCGGCCGCTCGTTCGCTCCGAGCGATGTTTGCACAACTGCACATGCGTACGGGTTGTAATACGCATGCGCGAACCAGTCATTGCGGTCCGAAATTTTGTGCTCGCAAAATAGCGAATGCCTGCTAATTTGAGTGACAGGTTGAGGCGTTTGTGGGTGGTAACAGGGAAAGGTGCTTGAAAACGGGGAGTGGAGATCCGAACGCAGGCGTGCCAAACGGCGTTTTAAGGGTGTGCATAATTAACAAAGCAGCCTCATCGACCACGTCACTTGGTTGTTTCTTAGCCTGAACTGTTCGCATGATTACGGTAGGAAAATCCAACCACAAGCACTGTGAGCAGTTCATTCGCCTTTCGATGTACTCGATTAATCAAATAAATAGCGGAGATGACGTAGGATGCGAGTGGCCAGGGGGCATTTTTTTAAAAATAGCGAGCGCATGTTTCGTTTGCTCGTTCAGACATAGAGGCGTCAACAGACCGCAAAGAGCGAGCGCTCTATTTAAATATCCGGCCCCTTTTTCTGATCGAGCGAGCGCAAATAGCGTCCGGCTCTGAATCAGGCCCTCTAACAAGTAAGTATACTGGCATGTCGGGGCTGTGCCTGCCGCAGTGCATCTCTCCTGCACACAGACCCCCAGCCATCGTGACTCACCACACTGGGGGCCCACACAAGTTTTTTATTGCCCTGGGCCCCCACAAACCATAATCCGGCCCTGCTCAGGCTTAGGCCTGGAAACACAGGTACATACAGAAAAATAAGTAAATAAGCATAAAAGGTCCCAACACTCCTCGTGCTTAGCAGTCAGTCCACTGCAGTGGCCTGCAGTCAGAGTCGGCCATGCTCTCCCGACATAGCCCTTGGTCCCTCTGGCAGTATAGTAACTCGGGCCTACTCGCTGGCCACTATTCAGCATAAGTGCCCATAGCACTGGGTGTATGAGAGTTTTAAACTCTTCCCGTTCACCAGTGATGATTCCAGATGGGTTTCTACAAGCCTGAAAACCCGGAGTTCCACACCTCCACTGCTACTGCTGAATGCACAGACTTCACTCTAGCCTTGGAGGGAGCTGATCCCACAGGAATGTGGTCAATTCAGTGGAGAGACAATCCCTCTCACCACTATATATATATATATATACCCATATACCCCTCTCACCACTATATATATATATATATATATATATATATATATATATACAGTCAGGTGCATAAATTATTGGGACATTGACAGAATTTTCATATTTTGGCCTCTATTCACCACCACAATGTCTTTGAAATTAATCAAACAAGATGTGCTTTAACTGCAGACTTTCAGATTTAATTTGAGGGTAATTACATCCAAATCAGGTGAACGGTCTAGGAATTACAACGGTTTCTATATGTGCCTCCCACTTTTTAAGGGGTCAAAAGTAATGGGACTATCAACTCAAAAGCTATTTCATGGACAGGTGTGGGCTATTCCCTCGTTATTTCATTATCAATTAAGCAGGTAAAAGGTCTGGAGTTGATTCTAGGTGTGACATTTGCATTTGGAATCAGTTGCTGTCGACTCTCAATATGAGATCCAAAGAGCTGTCACTATCAGTGAAGCAAACCATCGTTAGGCTGAAAAATCAAAACAAACCCATCAGAGATAACAAAAACATCAAATCAACTGTTTGGAACATTCTTAATAAGAAAGAACGCACCGGAGAGCTCAGCAACACCAAAAGACCCGGAAGACCACGGAAAACAACTGTGGTGGATGACAGAAGAATTATTTCCCTGGTGAAGAAAAACCCCTTCACAACAGTTGACCAAATCAAGAACACTGTCCAGGAGGTAGTTGTATATGTGTCAAAGTCAACAATCAAGAGAAGACTTCACAAGAGTGAATATAGAGGGTTCACCACAAGATGTAAACCATTGGTGAGTCACATAAACAGGAAGACCAGTTTAGAGTTTGCCAAACAACATCTAAAAAATCCATTACAGTTCTGGAACAATATCCTATGGACAGATGAGACAAAGATCAACTTGTACCAGAGTGATGGGAAGAGAAGAGTATGGAGAAGTAAAGGAACTACTCATGATCCAAAACATACCACCTTATCAGTGAAGCATGGTGGTGGTAGTGTCATGGCGTGGGCATGTATGGCTGCCAATGGAACTGGTTCCCTTGTATTTATTGATGATGTGACTGCTGACAAAAGCAGCAGAATGAATTCTGAAGTGTTTCGGGCAATATTATATGCTCATATTCAGTCAAATGCTTCAGAACTCATTGGACGGCGCTTCACAGTGCAGATGGACAATAACCCGAAGCATACTGCAAAAGCGACCAAAGAGTTTTTTAAGGCTAAAAAGTGAAATGTTATGCAATGGTCAAGTCAATCCCCTGACCTGAATCCGATTGAGCATGCATTTCACTTGATGAAGACAAAACGGAAGGGAAAATGCCCCAAGAACAAGCAGGAACTGAAGACATTTGCAGTAGAGGCCTGGCAGAGCATCACCAGGGATGAAACCCAGCGTCTGGTGATGTCTATGCGTTCCAGACTTCAGGCTGTAATTGCCTGCAAAGGATTTGCAATAAAGTATTAAAAAGTGAAAGTTAGATTTATTATTGTTTAGTTTGTCCCATTACTTTTGGCCCCTTAAAAAGTGGGAGGCACATATAGAAACCGTTGTAATTGCTACACCGTTCACCTGATTTGGATGTAATTACCCTCAAATTAAATCTGAAAGTCTGCAGTTAAAGCACATCTTGTTTGTTTCGTTTCAAAGCCATTGTGGTGGTGAATAGAGGCCTACATATGAAAACTCTGTCAATGTTCCAATATTTATGCACCTGACTGTATATATATATATGTGTGTGTGTGTAAGTGTGTGTGTGTACAGCAAGTCATGAAACTACTGTATGCATAATAATCACTGTGACTAAAGCCTCTAGAAATACCCATGCCACTTGCCTGGGTGTAAACCACAAGACACGCCAGAGATCTCATCTCAGTCCCCTCCTACCAGTGTGACCATAGAGCACTTGCTAAGTAGCAAGCAATATGCTAGGTGGCTCATACTGTAGGGCAGACCCCGTTATGGGAGTCAGTATGACTCTGTGCACAAGAAACTAAATCAGAGGTCAGCTACACGCTAGCGCTTACCCGGTGGGCTGTGACTGGAAATGTGTTGCCGCGACCAGAAGCGCACAGTGCAGCATTTCCTGTTTACATTCCACAGTGGTAAGCAAATATAGGAAGTGCCGTGTCTAGTCCCCCACTGCCATAGGACTGCAATACAGCCACCAATAAACAATGATGGTGGGCCCAAGACACCAAACTATGATACATGAAGGTATACCAATAAGGCAGGATACCAGATTACCGCCTAGAGGAAAACTATAATGCGGGTACACACTAGACAATACAGTATCTTGTCCGATCCAGGTAGAATGGACGAGATATCGGGCACTTCGTCTAGTGTGTACCCTCAATGTCACTGAGGATGCGGGCGAATGCCGCATGGCCCCCACCATCGCACTGTCGCTGCCGGCACCAGCGAGTATGCCATTGCTTACGAGGTTGGTACACACTAGACATCATCTAGTGTGCAGGGGTATAGCGTGTAGCCATGGCGCCTGGAGCATGTGTGTGCTACTGTGCCCCCAACTCCCAAGTGTGCCAGGTAGGGGGCGTGTCCAGCATGTAGGGACAAATTAAAGGGAAATAAAAATAAACATTAGGGGTAGTATCAAAATGGTACATGGAGGGCTAGATATATTCCAACCCACTAAAGTAATTCCACCAATTAAAAATAAACCACATAGTGTCCACAATTCACGTTATACCACACAGTAGTGTCTTATATTCATGCTATGCAGTACCCCTTATTCACATTATATTACAAAATAATGGCCACAATGCACATTATGCCACACATTAGTACCCATTAATTCACGTTATGCCACAGTTTTGGCAATTTTTTTCACATTATGCTACACAGTAGTCCCCACAATTCATATTTTGAACAAACTGCCGCAAAACCGGCATAAAACCGCTGCATCTTTCTGGCCAATCAGGAGAGGAATACCAATACGTTTATAATGAAGGCAATTATTATGTATTGAATATATGAATACCCTTAAATTGCTAGAGAGAAATAATCGCTGCCAGACAATTATTGTGGTTCCAACGCACAAAAGTTCTTATTGCAATAAAGAAAATTACACGCTTTCATCTAGCACAATTAGTGCAAAGACAATAAAATACAGAATATGATACAGCCCAATACATACGCGTGTGCACCGGACCCAGCATACAGTCATCAGTCCAGAAGCCTGTGGTCATCCAAGAAGAATAGCTGTGTGTTGGGATCAGCAAGCAGGCTATATACTTTACAGATCACAGATACCAACAATGTACAGACAAACATAATTCCATTGGTTCTTGCTCTTGGTCTTTGTAGTACGCTGTAGTTCATAGGACAGTTCATATGTTGACAACAGGGATATGGTCCATCCCACCAGATGAGATAACACTACATACAAAGTAGGGGTGTGCACCGGCCACTTTTCGTGTTTTGTGTTTTGGTTTTGGATCTGGATCTTTCTTCGTGTTTTGGATCTGGATTGGTTTTGCCAAAACCACCCTTCCGTGTTTTGGGTTCTGGGTTTTGTGTTTTGGATCTGTATTTTTTTGAAAAAAAGCATAAAAACAGCTAAAATCACAGAATTTGTAGGTTTTTCTGCTCCTATGCTATTATTAACCTCAATAACCTTAATTTCCACTCATTTCCAGTCTATTCTGAATACCTCACACCTCACAATAGTGTTTTTATGTCCAAAAGGTTGCACCGAGGTAGCTGGATGACTATGCTAAGCGACACGAGTGGGCGGCACAAACACGTGACCCATCTAGGCGTGAAACTGCAGTGGCAGACAGGATGGCATTGAAAAACTAGGCCCCAAACTGTACATAATGCAAAGAAAAAAAAGAGGTGCAAGATGGAATTGTCCTTGGGCCCTCCCACCCACCCTTATGTTGTATAAACAGGACATGCACACTTTAACAAACCAATCATTTCAGCGCCAGGGTCTGCCACACAACTGTGGCTGAAATGATTGGTTCGTTTGGGCCCCCACAAAACAAGCTGGCAATTTATCTGTCCCTGCACAAACTGGCTCTACGGAGGCAAGATGTCATCCTCATCCTCCTCATCCACCGATTCCTCACCCTCTTCAGTGTGTACATCCTCATCCTCACAGAGTATTAATTCGTCCCTGCTGGAACCACAGGTCCCTCTGTACGTTCTGGAGGCTGGTCTCCCTGGAAGAGTTGATAATTCATTTTATGAACATCATCTTCTCCACATTTTGTGGAAGCAACCTCCTACGCCTTTCGCTGACAAGGTTCCCGGCTGCACTAAACACTCTTTCGGAGTACACACTGGAGGGGGGGCAACTCAGGTAAAATAGAGCCAGTTTGTACAGGGACCTCCAAATTGCTTCTTTTTCCTGCCAGTACAGGTACGGACTGTCTGACATGCCTACTTGGATGCTGTCACCGATGTAATCCTTTAACAGACAGACGCACGCTTGTCGCTGCTGCTTTGAGGATTCAAGTGCGGCTACAGCCCACACAATTCACAAAGACAGAAAAAAAAAAAGAATATTTTTATTGTTTGTGGAGCACACTTTGAGGGTTACACCACCCTTTAACAGACAGACGCACGCTTGTCGCTGCTGCTTTAAGGATGCAGGTGCGGCTACAGCCCACACATTTCACAAAGACCAAAAAAAAAGAACAATATTTTAATTGTTAGTGTAGCACACTTTGAGGGTGTCACCACCCTTTAACAGACAGACGCACGCTTGTCGCTGCTGCTTTAAGGATGCAGGTGCGGCTACAGCCCACACAATTCACAAAGACAGAAAAAAAAGAACAATATTTTAATTGTTTGTGTAGCACACTTTGAGGGTGTCACCATATTTTAACAGACAGACGCACGCTTGTCGCTGCTGCTTTGAGGATGCAAGTGCGGCTACATCGCACACAAGTCACAAACACATTAAAAAAATAGTTTTTTATTTTTTGGAGCACTTTGAGAGTTACACCACCCTTTAACAGACAGACGCACGCTTGTCGCTGCTGCTTTAAGGATGCAGGTGCGGCTACTGCCCACACAATTCACAAAGACAGAAAAAAAAAGAACAATATTTTAATTGTTTGTGTAGCACACTTTGAGGGTGTCACCACCCTTTAACAGACAGACGCACGCTTGTCGCTGCTGCTTTGAGGATGCAGGTGGAATCTAGACGGGATTTGGAACCGAGGACACACTACCTCCATCAATTGTCTAAATCCCACTGCACTAATGTCGGATACCGGACGCACGTCTAACACCAACATAGCAGTCAAGGCCTCAGTTATACGTTTTGCTTCAGGATGACTGCTGTCGTACTTCATCCTCATCGCTAGGGACTGTTGGAGGGTCAATTGTTTAGTAAAAGTAGTGATGTTCCTACTTCCTCTCTGGGATGATGAACAACTCCCAGCAGCAGCAACAGCACTAGGAGGAAGTGGTTCTTGATCTTTCCCTATTCTATTTTTATCGGAGAAAGTTTGGTCCTCCATTTATGTTATATTGATATATATACGTGCGGCTAAAGCGCACACAAACACAGAAAATATTTTTTTATTTTTGCTGGAGAGTAGTGCACTTTGTTGGTTACACCACCCTTTAAGAAATGAGCCAGCCAGCTCTTTACTTATGGGACACAGGCGCACGCTTGGCGCTGCTCCTTTGTTGATGCACGTGCAGCCACAGTGCACACAAGTCACAAACACAGAAAATATATATTTTTTTGGTTTGGAGTGTACTTTGGGGGTTACAGAACCCTTTAACGGTCAAGCCAGCCGGCCCTTTACTTATGACACAGGCGCACGCTTGGCACTACTTTGTTGATGCACGTGCGGCTACTGCGCACACAATTCACAAACACAGAAAATAATTTTTTTTTTGGTTTGGACTGGAGTGTACTTTCGGGGGTTACAGCACCCTTTAACGGTCTAGCCAGCCGGCCCTTTACTTATGACACAGGCGCACGCTTGGCACTACTTTGTTGATGCACGTGCGGCTACTGCGCACACAATTCACAAACACAGAAAATAATTTTTTTTTTGGTTTGGACTGGAGTGTACTTTGGGGGTTACAGCACCCTTTAACGGTCAAGCCAGCCGGCCCTTTACTTATGACACAGGCGCACGCTTGGCACTACTTTGTTGATGCACGTGCGGCTACTGCGCACACAATTCACAAACACAGAAAATAATTTTTTTTTTGGTTTGGACTGGACTGTACTTTCGGGGGTTACAGCACCCTTTAACGGTCAAGCCAGCTGGCCCTTTACTTATGACACAGGCGCACGCTTGGCACTACTTTGTTGATGCACGTGCGGCTACTGCGCACACAATTCACAAACACAGAAAATAATTTTTTTTTTGGTTTGGACTGGAGTGTACTTTGGGGGTTACAGCACCCTTTAATGGTCAAGCCAGCCGGCCCTTTACTTATGACACAGGCGCACGCTTGGCACTACTTTGTTGATGCACGTGCGGCTACTGCGCACACAATTCACAAACACAGAAAATAATTTTTTTTTGGTTTGGACTGGAGTGTACTTTGGGGGTTACAGCACCCTTTAACGGTCAAGCCAGCCGGCCCTTTACTTATGACACAGGCAAATGCTTGGCACTACTTTGTTGATGCACGTGCGGCTACTGCGCACACAATTCACAAACACAGAAAATAATTTTTTTTTTGGTTTGGACTGGAATGTACTTTCGGGGGTTACAGCACCCTTAACGGTCAAGCCAGCCGGCCCTTTACTTATGACACAGGCGCACGCTTGGCACTACTTTGTTGATGCACGTGCGGCTACTGCGCACACAATTCACAAACACAGAAAATAATTTTTTTTTTGGTTTGGACTGGAGTGTACTTTCGGGGGTTACAGCACCCTTAACGGTCAAGCCAGCCAGCCCTTTACTTATGACACAGGCGCACGCTTGGCACTACTTTGTTGATGCACGTGCGGCTACTGCGCACACAATTCACAAACACAGAAAATATATTATTTTTTTAGCACTTGGGGGGAGCACCCCTGATGGACAGAGCACCCCCTGGACAACACTACAGCACCCCTTTAGGACTGGGACACTGCACAGGACTTTGGAGTGGACACAGCCCCTATGGAGAACTGACTGCACGACACAGTCCAGCCAGCCCCTATGGACTTTGAAGTAGTGGACACAGCCCCTATTAACAACAGCAGCACAGCACAACACAGCCAGCCCCTATGGACTTTGAAGTAGTGGACAACAGCAGCACTACACTACACTACACAGCCCTAACTCCCACCCTCCCTCTTCACTGTCCACAGCCGAGTGAGAAAATGGCGCCGACGCGGGTACCTTATATAGAATCCAAAACCCGCGAGACTCGGAAGGCGGGATGATGACGTTTTGCCTCGATTTCAGATCCGAGTCAGGCGGAAATAGTCGAGCCTGATTCGGATCGGACTCGGATCGGGGGGGCTCGGGGGGGTTTCGGATTTCAGAAATCCGAACCCGCTCACCCCTAATACAAAGTACATATTCTAACCAATAATTGCCTATAATCCATAACCACCGAACGCAAGATGCGACTCCTTCGCCGATAGATTCAGATATCTGGAATTACACAGGGTGTCAGTATGATACCAAACATGACATGTCTACTAAGTTCTATACCTTACATATCATATATGCACACTTTATACCATAATGATTATCTAACAAAACCTTTTCTTAATGCTAGAGAACCTTTTCTATATGCGCTTGCATAAGTAATAGTAAGGGCCTGATTCCAACCCGGTCGCAAGCGCTGTGCGCTCGCAACCGGGTCGATGGTGGACCAGTGCGCATGCGCACGACGGAGCCGGCTCTGTTGTGCGCATGCACGAGACCCCGGGATAGCGACGGGCACTCCGTCGCTCCGGGTCTCGCAAAAAAGGGGGCGTGCTGTCGATGTTGAGTGACAACACACCCCCTTTGGTGGGCGGGCCGGGGGAGTGGCTGCCAAAACGGAGGCGTTCCCATGTGAACGCCTCCGTCTGGGGCCGGCCCCACTGACATCACGAGTGATGTCAGTGGGAGAGATTTCGGCTCTGTTAGAGCCAAAATCTCTCTTGGGCAATGAGACCTTACCACAAGGGTCTTGTCACGAGCCCGATGGTCGCAATGGTCTTGACCATCACGACCATCTTCCTGGCCGCTCGCTATAGCTGTGGGTGGTCACCCACAGCTATGCGAGCAGCCAGGAGGCCGTTCAAAAAAAAAAATAGCCAGGCCCTGATTCAGAGCAAGCGGCTCTGAATCAGGGCCTAAGTTCAAAAATGACCGACAATGGAGTTGTTCTGATCAGAGATGGCCAGCAGATACTTGATGGAATCACAATGTAATCAACGGCCTCTCTCCAGCCTATTTGGAAGGTAAATGCTAGTTCCTTTAGGCATACAATGATAGTCAGACTTAAAGACAATGGTTCATTCAAAACACTCGTCTGCACCTCACAATATGTGTGTGTTTTTCAATTACTAGTCACAGACATGTCCACAGGGCTTGTCTCCCAGTACTGGCCGAACCTTGCATTTTTAAATATATATATAAAGTCTTTTAAATACATATGTGTATCCGTGCGCATTTATTATGTAAAGACTTTAACAGTGTGCAGTAACACAGCAGATGTACACAACGCTAAATAGCGCTGTATATAATGATATTATACTGACTACGCCAGATGGCGTCGTGCAGACAATGCAAACATGGCGTCTTCAGATATTTTCAAAGATCTGATCTCATCCGGCTTCATAAGTGGGCAGATACTGTACTGTCTGTAATATTAATACATTTCTTATATGGGAAATTGTATTTTCTTAATATATTAGTGGGAAAACTATTGTTTAATGTAATTAAGAGTAATAGTATTTATTAATTATACTGAAGGGACAACATTGTTAATTGTTTTTAAAAATGTTTTTATTGATGGGCAAAGCATTTATTAATGTTTTATGTGGGTACCATTTATGTAACCATAAAATAAATAATATGCATCCTTTCATTCAAACAAAATTTTTAAATACCAATTTATAATAATTTTTTTCCCTTTAATATAATTAATATATAATATTGCACTCTTAATAAAATTATTTAATAATTTTCAGTCAATAATCGGCTATCTGAGTTACCTTATGGTCACGCAGAATGGCCGCAGAAACTGAGATGCCAGAGCCATATTGTCTGCGTATGGGATCTCAATCATAATTAAAAAATGGATCTGCGTCCAATGCTGCATCTTTGTATGATACTACTTGGATTTGCACAGCCGCCGATGGGCATCTCTATACAAATTCTGGTAGCTGCGACATTTGCAAATTTTCGCACAGCCGCTACGTACAAATTTGCAGCATCAGTGACATTAGCAATCAGGCCCTTACATGCAAACATGGGTAAAAAAGAGGACCCATACAAGCGATCCAACCATGCATTGTTATGCTTAATCTGTGACTTTATTGCTATTTAGCTAGATCACTGCATAGCTCTGGGGAAAATACCCGGATCAGTGAGTTTATGGTCAATAGAGTTTTATTCCCCTATTGAGTGACTTTACAGTGCTGGTTTATTAATGGATGCAACTTACATTCCAGGATAATTGAATGTTTATTTCAATATAAGCTTGAGTATAATTGGAACTTATCCAGTACTATATATGTTCACTCAGTACTTGACATGACAGAACACGGACAAGTTTTCTCATTGTTTCTATTATGTCATCTCATTTGGAAGAATAATGATCATTATGAAACATTGATACTGTTTCTTATACAGTTGTGTGGAAAATCATTCACCCCCCTAAAACAGGGATGGGGAACCTCAGGCCCGGGGGCCATATAAGGCTCCCGGAATCATTTGGTCTGGCCCTCAGAGCTTTTTTCTGCTAGCCTCATTTGGCTAGCAGGGTGCCTAGAACAGCACCCTGCAGCCAAAATCTATGCAGCAGTGCCGCTTCAGACGGTCACACCACTGCCCTTACAGCTCCCAAAGCATCCTCAGGATGCTCTGGGCATTGCTGTAATCACCGGCGATCGTGGCCCCGCCCCTGTGTGACATCACATCACACGGAGGGGGCGTGGCCTGCACCAGGCCCGAGAATAATGTTATATATAGCAAAATGGCTGTCGGCAGAAAGAAAGGTTCCCCACCCCTGCCCTAAAAGAACAGATTTGTCTGTAGCACAAATGACACTTACACAGATTGTTCCAGACAGTATTTTTATTTCAAAGTAGTAGACTCTTAGGGGTATATTTACTAAGGTGAAGGTTTTTAGAAGTGGAGATGTTGCCTATAGCAATCAAATTCTATTTAACATCTATCTAGCACCTTCTAGAAGATAATAGCTAGAATCTGATTGGTTGCTAAGGGCAACATCTCCACTTCTAAAAACCCGCACTTTAGTAAATATACCCCTTAAGGTAACAAGATCTTCCACAGCACAGGAGTTGAATACTTACGCAAAATAAAAATCTGCAGACTAAAAATAAATTATACCTTTGGAAATTTACTTTTAGTACCTACTTGTTCAAAATCTAAAAAAAAAAAACCTCTCAATTGTAATGCAGACAAATTTGTTGACTTTTTAGGGGGTTGAATACTTTTGTATACTGTACCAAAGAATTTGGAATATCATGTTTTTTTATCAAGTGGAGGTACATGTGAGGACAGTGGGCCTGATTCAGCAAGGAACACAATTACTAAAACGCATGTAATTGGTCGATTTTTGCGTACTGTGCATGCGTATGGATTGCAGTGCACGCACGTGCAAACCGGCGACTGCAATCGCAGTGACTTCGCAGAATCATCGCAGACTGATTGACAGGTAGTGCCGTTTGTGGGTGGTGACGCAGGCATGCCAGTGCGTTTGAACGCCTTTGCAGGGGCGTGCATAAATTAGCCATTGTGATGCCCTACGCAGCCTAAGGTCTGATAGCATGCGTGGAAGTTAGCTATTTCTAAGTAAGGTCAGGGCTTGTGCAAGTGTGCATGAGGCTGCGATGGTACACGATTGTTCTGATGGTTTTGCAGTGTGTGTGTAAGTTAAGGGCGACTTTATGTACTGCAGCGGTGTCATATCGATTGCAATGATTTAGCATACTATCGCAGTTGAACTGCATGCATAATCGCTATTACATTCACAGTTGTGTTCCTTAGTGAATCAGGCCCAGTGTGACTATTTGCGTTGATTTTGTTTACTTCTGCACATTGGTGCATATAATTTATTATCCTTATTTATATAATCTTTATAGTTGATGTTATTTGTGTTTATCATTGTCTCTAGTGTGTTCATTAAAACTATGCATAAATGATTATATGGTTTTCACTTCTTAATATCCATTTACATTTTTATACTAATATTGTTTTTCTAAATATTTTACATTCATATCAGCAACGTATAATTGCATCTATTTTTCATTTTTTCTGTGGGTGAAACAACACCTAATACAGCAGTGATATTGATTATTCTTGACACATTCAGGCCGTAAAATTATTTTCGGTTTCCATGTGTCCCAACTTGCTAACACTTTTTTTTTTTTTACAGTATTTAGTGTCAAAACTAAAGTATGGCGCAACTTTATAAACTGACCAAGTGTTAGGTCACACTGGTGGCTTGGTCAGGGATGCTTTAAAACATGCAGCACAGTGACATAGACAGAGCTGGCTTAAGACTTTGGGTTTCAGGACCCCCTATGGTCTAATATTAAGAGCATAGGGCTCGATTCAGACCCACTCGCTAGATGCGAACGCTCGCTCCCAGCGTATGCAAATTCAGCTAAGTGACGGCAAGGCAGGCAATCGCACGGCAAGGCATAAGCACGCCCTCTATGTCTTGACGTGCGATCGCGTTGTATATTCAGACACTCACCAGCCTGTCTTAAGATGCCCACTTGCGCACGCCATCTCCAGGAGGTTTATGCAACCATCTGTAAAATTGAGTACCATTGGATGCATTTGCAGCGCTTGAGGTTGACTATACCCTACCGCAAGCACTGCGAGCACTTCAGTGTAAACTTCAACCAGGTGACGTGTACTATGACGCTGCTTGTTAAACGGCGTTAAGACGCTCAGGCACGCATGTGTTCGCACCTCCACTCCCCCGTTTGTAGTGGCCTGCCCCTGTTACCACCCACAAATGCCTTGTCCTGTCACTCATTCAGCTGGGCTGTCTATGCTCGGCGAGTGTATGCTTTCTGATCGCTCGGACTAGTTCGCGCACACGCATTGCAATGCATACACATGCGCACATTGCAAACCATCGCCAGCTACGAGCGAACGCTTCTTAGCGAGCGGGTCTGAATCAGGTCCATAGTTTCATCATGGATGAAAAAGCTTGAAAAGTAGGTGGTAAATCAATCTAATACCAGGGGGTAAATTTACTAAGATAGGAGTTCTATAAAGAAATGATGTTGCACATAGCAACCAATCAGATTCCAGGTATTATCTTCTAGAAGGTGCTAGATAAATGAGAAGTAGAATCTGATTGGTTGCTATGGGCAACATCATTTCTTAATAGAACTCCCATCTTAGTAAATTTACCCCCAGCACTCTCACATAGGACCAGCATTCTCAGATAAGAGTCCACAAGTGCTTTAACCTCAGTGTTCTCCCTTTTGTTTGGTGGGGGCATACTAGGTACTGAGCTATGTGTTGCGACCCCATTGCCGATATTATTGGTCATCCTGGGGGTCAACCATAGATTTGTGGACTTTAGGCAGAGTATATAGAATGGGACAGATAGGGTGGTCTACTTTGAGGAACTTATCCATCATTTCATCTAGCCAGTGGTTGGTAAGTGCCAAAGCAATGAGCTCAGCAATCTCCCTCTTAATACAGGGAATGGGGTTAAATTCCAACAGTTGATATGTACTAGAATCTACCAATTGCCTACTGATCTCCTTGTCATAGCTTTCAAAATCCTGAAGGACCACAGCACCACCCCTTGACTCCTATTTTGTTTTTACCACCAGGATACCTGCAATTGTATTAAGGCTGATACACCCTAGCAGGGGTGTAGCGAGGGTGGCTCCAGTGGAGCACCTGTTCCAGGCGCCTGCTACGGCCAGGGCGCTGGAGATCAGCCATCTGACGAAGGGCAGAGCACCTACTGAGCTGAGTGTGAAACACATATGAGATCAGTGCCTCCAGACAGGGGGTATGGTGTGGACGGAGCAGCACTTGTGGCTCTGCCCACCCCACGTCCCCAGTATGGATGTACTGATCTCTTTATGTGCTTCAGGCTCAGCTCATCAGCAGGTGATTCCCCCCTCCCCTAGTTGAATGGCTGATCTCCAGCACCCTGAAACAGTAAGGAGGGGGGGAGAAGATTTGACTAAGGGGAATATGTGTGTGTGTGAAGGGAGGGGAGCTTCAATAAGTGGAATAGCTGCATGTGTATGAGTGTGCGCGTGGGTTGGTCTGTGTGAGGAGGGGAGATCTCTGTGAGGGGAACAACTGTGTATGTGTGTGAAGGGGGGGATCTGAGTGAGCCGAAAATCTGAGTGAGGTGGGAGCGCTGTGTGTGTGAGAGGAGGCTGAGTGAGGGGGAGCGCTGTGTGTGTTAGGGGAGGCTGAGTAAGGGGGAAGCACTGTGTGTGTGTGTGAGAGGAGGCTGTGTGAGAGGGATGTTCAGTGTGTGTGAGAGGAGGCTGAGTGAGGGGGAGTGCTGTGTGTGTTAGGGGAGGCTGAGTAAGGGGGAAGCACTGTGTGTGTGAGAGAAGGCTGAGTGAGAGGGATGTTCAGTGTGTGTGAGAGGAGGCTGAATAAGGAGGAAGTGCTGTGTGTGTGAGAGGAGGCTGAGTGAGGGAGAAGCGCTGTGTGTGTGAGGAGAGGCTGAGTGAGAGGGATGTTCAGTGTGTGTGAGAGGAGGCTGAGTGAGGTGGGAGCACTGTGTGTGTGAGAGGAGGCTGAGTAAGGGGAAGCACTGTGTGTGTGAGAGAAGACTGAGTGAGAGGGATGTTCAGTGTGTGTGAGGAGAGGCTGAGTGAGGAGGGAGCGCTGTGTGTGTGAGAGGAGGCTGAGTGAGGGGGGAGTGCTGTGTGCAGTGGCGGTTCTAGGGGTTGGCTAACAGGGCCATCGCCCAGGGCGCCGGCCTGTAGAGGGCGCCACTGAGTCCCCAGAAGGTAAAAAAAATTAATCCCATAATAAAAAAAAAAACAGCGCCGGACCTCCCCCGCGTTGCTGGGCACCCACTGATATTTGTTATAAGCGGGCACCCAGCTCCCTCCCTGCAGCTGCAGCCGAAGCTCACTCCAGAGCTCCGGCTCCCGCATAGAGCACTTTGGGAGGGATGTCATGACGTCTCTCCCATAGATCCGTGGTGGAGCCGTGGTCAGACCGGACGGCAGCGGACGCAGGAGCGGGGCCTAAGGTAAGTATTGTGTTTGTATTTTTTATTTTTCAGAAGGGAGGCATGGGGGCATTACTACTGGGGGCATGTCTATAAGGGGGCATTACTACTGGGGGCATGTCTATAAGGGGGCATTACTACTGAGGGCATGTCTATAAGGGGCATTACTACTGGGGACATGTCTATAGGGGGGCTTTACTACTGGGAGCATGACTATAAGGGGCATGTCTGTAAGGGACATTACTACAGGAGGAATTACTATAGGGGGCATTACTACTGGGGGCATGTCTATAAGGGGGCACTACTACTGGGGGCATGTCTATAAGGGGACATTACTACTGGGGGACACTACTATAGGGGGCACTAATAGGGGCATTACAACTTTGGGCACTACTAAAGGGGGCATTCGAACTGTGGGCACTAAAATAGGGGGCATTATTACTGGGGCACTACTAATGTGGGCACTGCTATAGGGGGCACTACTACTGTGGGCATTGTATTAGAGGCACTACTACTCAGTACTGTGGGCCTTGCGTAAAAGGGGCACTAATTTGGGCATTGTGTAAAAGGGGCACCACTGTGTGTCATAACATGAATAAGGGACTAATGTGTGATGTAATTTGAATTGGGGATACTGTATTATAAAGGGAATTACTGTGTGTGGCACAATGTAATATACAGGGCATCACTGCATATGGCATAATGTGTTATACAGGGCATTACTGCATGTGGCATAATGTGTTATACAGGGTATTACTGCATGTGGCATAATGTGTTATACAGGGCATTACTGCATGCGACATAATGTGTTATAAAGGCCATTACTGCATGTGGCATAATGTGTTATAAAAGCCATTACTGAATGTGGCATAGTGTGTTATAAAAACCATTACTGCATGTGGCATAATGTGTTATACAGGGCATTACTGCATGTGGCATAATGTGTTATAAAGGCCATTACTGCATGTGGCATAATGTGTTATAAAGGCCATTACTGCATGTGGCATAATGTGTTATACAGGGCATTACTGCATGTGGCATAATGTGTTATACAGGGCATTACTGCATGTGGCGTAATGTGTTATACAGGGCATTACTGCATGTGGCATAATGTGTTATACAGGGCATTACTGCATATGGCATAATGTGTTATAAAGGCCATTACTGCATGTGGCATAATGTGTTATACAGGGCATTACTGCATGTGGCATAATGTGTTATACAGGGCATTACTGCATGTGACATAATGTGTTATAAAGGCCATTACTGCATGTGGCATAATGTGTTATACAGGGCATTACTGCATGTGGCATAATGTGTTATACAGGGCATTACTGCATGTGGCATAATGTGTTATAAAAGCCATTACTGCATGTGGCATAATGTGTTATAAAAACCATTACTGCATGTGGCATAATGTGTTATACAGGGCATTACTGAATGTGGCATAATCTGTTATAAAAACCATTGCTGCATGTGGCATAATGTGTAATACAGGGCATTACTGCATGTGGCATAATGTGTTATAAAGGCAATTACTGCATGTGGCATGATGTGTTATACAGGGCATTACTGCATGTGGCATAATGTGTTATAAAAGCCATTACTGCATGTGGCATAATGTGTTATAAAAACCATTACTGCATGTGGCATAATGTGTTATACAGGGCATTACTGCATGTGGCATGATGTGTTATACAGGGCATTACTGCATGTGGCATAATGTGTTATAAAGGCAATTACTGCATGTGGCATAATGTGTTATACAGGGCATTACTGCATATGGCATAATGTGTTATAAAAGCCATTACTGCATGTGGCATAATGTGTTATACAGGGCATTACTGCATGTGGCATAATGTGTTATACAGGGCATTACTGCATGTGGCATAATGTCTTATAAAAGCCATTACTGCATGTGGCATAATGTGTTATAAAGGCCATTACTGCATGTGGCATAATGTGTTATACAGGGCATTACTGCATGTGGCATAATGTGTTATACAGGGCATTACTGCATGTGGCATGATGTGTTATACAGGGCATTACTGCATGTGGCATAATGTGTTATAAAGGGCATTACTGCATGTGGCGTAATGTGTTATAAAGGGAATTACTGCATGTGGCATAATGTGTTATACAGGGCATTACTGCATGTGGCATAATGTGTTATAAAGGCCATTATTGCATGTGGCATAATGTGTTATAAAGGGCATTACTACATGTGGCATAATGTGTTATAAATAAGGGTGTGCACCGGCCACTTTTCGTGCTTTGTGTTTTGGTTTTGGATCTGGATCTTTCTTCGTGCTTTGGATCTGGATTGGTTTTGCCAAAACCACCCTTCCGTGTTTTGGGTTCTGGGTTTTGTGTTTTGGATCTGTATTTTTTTTTAAAAAAGCATAAAAACAGCTTAAATCACAGAATTTGTGTTTTTTTCTGCTCCTATGCAATTATTAACCTCAATAACCTTCATTTCCTCTCATTTCCAGTCTATTCTGAACACCTCACACCTCACAATATTGTTTTTATGGCCAAAAGATTGCACCGAGGTAGCTGGATGACTATGCTAAGCGACACGAGTGGGCGGCACAAACACGTGGCCCACCTAGGAGTGACACTGCAGTGGCAGACAGGATGGCAGTTTGAAAAACTAGGCCCCAAACAGTACATACTGCAAAGAAAAAAAAGAGGTGCAAGATGGAATTGTCCTTGGGCCCTCCCACCCACCCTTATGTTGCATAAATAGGACATGCACACTTTAACAAACCAATCATTTCAGCGCCAGGGTCTGCCACATGACTGTGGCTGAAATGATTGGTTCGTTTGGGCCCCCACAAAACAAGCTGTCAATTAATGTGTCCCTGCACAAACTGGCTCTACGGAGGCAAGATGTCGTCCTCATCCTCCTCATCCACCGATTCCTTGGATAAAACAGGAAAAAGGGATTTAGTTGTCCCTGGACTGCTTACGGTCTTAGCCAAAGTTTCTGAACTTGACAGTAACTTTTTATGAACGCGCTGCAGGTGCCGTATAAGGGAGGATGTTCCTAGGTGGTTAACGTCCCTACCCCTACTTATTTCACCTTTACATATGGTACATATGGCAAGACAGTTGTCTGGATTTTGATAGAAATATTGCCAGACCAAAGAGGTGGAATGTTTGGTCTTCTGCCCAGGCATGACCGTGATGGGCTTTTTCATCCCACGGACAACAACTGTCTCCCCCGGAGCCTGATTTAAATAAACCACATCACCATCAGAATCCTCCTCGCCAACTTCCTCCTCAGTGCCAGCTACACCAGTATCCTCATCCTGTTGTACTTCAACAGTGACATCTTCAATTTGCATATCAGCAAGTGGACTGTGGGTGCTCCTTTCAGCACTTGCAGGGGGCGTGCAAATGATGGAAAGAGCCACCTCTTCCCGTCCAGTGCTGGGAAGGTCAGGCATCGCAACCACCACCACACGGACTCTCCTTGGGGATTTGTGATATCTTCTTAGAACGCACAGTTCTTCGCTGTGCTTTTGCCAGCTTAACTCGTTTGATTTTTTTAGCGGGAGGAGGGCTTCCATCGTCATGTGAAGCTGAACCACTAGTCATGAACATAGGGAAAGACCTTAGCCGTTCCTTGCCACTCCGTGTCGTAAATGGCATATTGGCAAGTTTACGTTTCTCTTCAGATGATTTAAATGTTTTTTTCAAGGTCATTTTCCTGAACTTTGTCATTTGGGATTGTATGTGCCCTCTACTATGACATTGGGCATCGGCCTTGGCAGACGACATTGATGGCATGTTATCGTCTATGTCGATAGACAATAACATGCCATCAGACAGCTTCAGCACTAGGAGGAAGTGGTTCTTGATCTTTCCCTATTTTATTTTTATCGGAGAAAGTTTGGTCCTCCATTTATGTTATATTGATATATACGTGCGGCTAAGGCGCACACAAACACAGAAAATAATTTTTTATTTTTGTTGGAGACTAGTGCACTTTGTGGGTTACACCACCCTTTAAGAAATGAGCCAGCCAGCCCTTTACTTATGGGACACAGGCGCATGCTTGGCGCTGCTCCTTTGTTGATGCACGTGCAGCCACAGTGCACACAATTCACAAACACAGAATTTTTTTTTTGTTTTTGTTTGGAGTGCCCTTTGGGGGTTACAGCACCCTTTAGCGGTCAATCCAGCCGTCCCTTTATTTATGGGACACAGGCGCACGCTTGGCACTACTTTGTTGATGCACGTGCGGCTACTGCGCACACAATTCACAAACACAAAAAAATATATTTTTTTATTTTGTTTGGAGTGCCCTTTGGGGGTTACAGCACCCTTTAACGGACAAGCCAGCTGGCCTTTTACTTATGGGACACAGGCGCACGCTTGGCACTACTTTGTTGATGCACGTGCGGCTACTGCGCACACAATTCACAAACACAAAAAAATATATTTTTTTATTTTGTTTGGAGTGCCCTTTGGGGGTTACAACACCCTTTAGCGGTCAATCCAGCCGGCCCTTTATTTATGGGACACAGGCGCATGCTTGGCACTACTTTGTTGATGCACGTGCGGCTACTGCGCACACAATTCACAAACACAGAAAATATTTTTTCATTTTGTTTGGAGTGTACTTTGGGGGTTACAGCACCCTTTAATGGTCAAGCCTGCCGGCCCTTTACTTATGACACAGGCGCACGCTTGGCACTACTTTGTTGATGAACGTTTGGCTACTGCGCACACAATTCACAAACACAAAAAAATATATTTTTTTACTTTGTTTGGAGTGCCCTTTGGGGGTTACAGCACCCTATAATGGACAAGCCAGCCGGCCTTTTACTTATGGGACACAGGCGCACGCTTGGCGCAGCTCCTTCGTTGATGCACGTGCAGCCACAGTGCACACAATTCACAAACACAGAAAACATTTTTTTATTTTGTTTGGAGTGCCCTTTGGGGGTTACAGCACCCTTTAGCGGTCAATCCAGCCGGCCCTTTATTTATGGGACACAGGCGCATGCTTGGCACTACTTTGTTGATGCACGTGCGGCTACTGCGCACACAATTCACAAACACAAAAAAATATTTTTTTTATTTTGTTTGGAGTGCCCTTTGGGGGTTACAGCACCCTATAATGGACAAGCCAGCCGGCCTTTTACTTATGGGACACAGGCGCACGCTTGGCGCAGCTCCTTCGTTGATGCACGTGCAGCCACAGTGCACACAATTCACAAACACAGAAAACATTTTTTTATTTTGTTTGGAGTGCCCTTTGGGGGTTACAGCACCCTTTAGCGGTCAATCCAGCCGGCCCTTTATTTATGGGACACAGGCGCATGCTTGGCACTACTTTGTTGATGCACGTGCGGCTACTGCGCACACAATTCACAAACACAAAAAAATATTTTTTTTATTTTGTTTGGAGTGCCCTTTGGGGGTTACAGAACCCTTTAGCGGTCAATCCAGCCGGCCCTTTATTTATGGGACACAGGCGCACGCTTGGCACTACTTTGTTGATGCACGTGCGGCTACTGTGCACACAATTCGCAAACACAAAAAATATATATTTTTATTTTGTTTGGAGTGCCCTTTGGGGGTTACAGCACCCTTTAATGGACAAGCCAGCCAGCCTTTTACTTATGGGACACAGGTGCACGCTTGGCGCTGCTCCTTTGTTGATGCACGTGCAGCCACAGTGCACACAATTCACAAACACAGAAAACATTTTTTTATTTTGTTTGGAGTGCCCTTTGGGGGTTACAGCACCCTTTAGCGGTCAATCCAGCTGGCCCTTTATTTATGGGACACAGGCGCATGCTTGGCACTACTTTGTTGATGCACGTGCGGCTACTGCGCACACAATTCACAAACACAAAAAAATATTTTTTTTATTTTGTTTGGAGTGCCCTTTGGGGGTTACAGCACCCTTTAGCGGTCAATCCAGCCGGCCCTTTATTTATGGGACACAGGCGCACGCTTGGCACTACTTTGTTGATGCACGTGCGGCTACTGCGCACACAATTCACAAACACAAAAAAAATTTTTTTTTTATTTTGTTTGGAGTGCCCTTTGGGGGTTACAGCACCCTTTAGCGGTCAATCCAGCCGGCCCTTTATTTATGGGACACAGGCGCACGCTTGGCACTACTTTGTTGATGCACGTGCGGCTACTGTGCACACAATTCGCAAACACAAAAAATATATATTTTTATTTTGTTTGGAGTGCCCTTTGGGGGTTACAGCACCCTTTAATGGACAAGCCAGCCGGCCTTTTACTTATGGGACACAGGTGCACGCTTGGCGCTGCTCCTTTGTTGATGCACGTGCAGCCACAGTGCACACAATTCACAAACACAGAAAAAATATTTTTTTTTAGCACTTGGGGGGAGCACCCCTGACGGACAGAGCACCCCCTGGACAACACTACAGCACCCCTTTAGGACTAGGACACTGCACAGGACTTTGGAGTGGACACAGCCCCTATGGACAACTGACTGCACAACACAGTCCAGCCAGCCCCTATCGACTTTGAAGTAGTGGACACAGCCCCTATGGACAATAGCAGCACAGCGCAGCACAGCACAACACTACACTGCACTACACTACACTACACTACAGCACTACACTACACTACACAGCCCAGCCAGCCCTAACTCCCACCCTCCCTCTTCACTGTCCACAGCCGAGTGAGAAAATGGCGCCGACGCGGGTACCTTATATAGGATCCAAAACCCTCGAGACCCGGAAGGCGGGATGATGACGTTTTGCCTCGATTTTAGATCCGAGTCAGGCTGGAAAAGTCGAGCCTGACTCGGATTGGCCTCGGATCGGGGGGGTTCGGGTGGGTTCGGATTTCAGAAATCCGAACCCGCTCACCCCTAGTTATAAAGGGTATTACTGTGTAAGACATACTGTGTAAGGCGCATTACTGCACATGGCAATTATTCACCAAGAGGGGAGAGCTTGGGGGAAGCCCAGCACCTTCATAAGTGCTGGGTACGCCCCACAGTGATGAATTGTGGGTGTTCCGCAAGGACATGCCCCCTTTCCGGAACGTGTGTGCTTTCAGCGCGCGCAGAGGAACGTCATCTACAAAAAGTTGTTGGTTTGTTGTTGTTGTTTTTTTTGGGGGGGGGGCGCAACTGTGAACTTTCTCCCTGAGCTCCACAATGTCTAGAACTGGCCCTGGCTGTGTGTGAGAGGAGGCTGAGAGAGGGGGGAGCGCTGTGTGTGTGAGAGGAGGCTGAGTAGGGGGGAGCGCTGTGTGTGTGAGAGGAGGCTGAGCGAGGTGGGAGTGCTGTGTATGAGGGGAGGCTGAGTGAGGGGGGAGCGCTGTGTGTGTGAGAGGAGGCTGAGCGAGGGGGCAGACCTGTGTGTATGTGAGGGGAGGCTGAGTGAGGGGGGAATGCTGTGTGTGTGAGGGGAGGCTGAGTGATGGGGGAGTGTTGTTAGACATAATATGAATAAGGGGCACTACTATGGCATAATGTGAACTATGGACATTACTGTGGCATAATACCATTATAAAGATGGTGACCTCTGCAAAAACCGTCGCAAAACAGATGAACATCAGTTGTGGTGTAGAACGTGACATCAAAACTGCTGAACAGGAGTTTAGTGCTTCAATTTGTCCTATGGGGTAAATGTAATAACTTGCACATTGCAGACATCAGCGAGTTTCCAGGAGCCCAAAGTTTTAAAGGGGCAATCATCTAGAAGACAAAACCAGGTTGGTATTGCTTTAAACTTGCCAACTCTACCGCAATGGGCGGGAGGCTCCCAAAATTCGGGTGGCGCGCCCATTAGCCCACAAGAGAGGGCAAGTCTCCTGAACTGGCAACTTGCCCACTCATGCTGGCTACACCATTTCTTCAGACACACATCAGTAATGGTGAGTGGGGCACCGTAGCATGCTCTTGCTTTGGGCACTAACACGCCATGCAATGCCTCTGCCCCTATGCCTTTTGGGGGGTTTGTGCAGTTTTTGTATGATGCAAAAAAATGAATAAATAACATTATTATAAATGTTGCTTTACAAAAGAATTGCTGTATAAAACATATAAAGTGAGAAAAAGAACATCTGTAAAAACAAGAAGTACTAAAGAGGATACTATTACTGTGTAACTGCTCCACTCCTTAGCACTGTAATCAGCCATCTGTTAGGGGGAGACAATGTTTCCTCATTACAAGTGCAGCAGTGACAGCTGTAGAATTTGAGAGATGTATTCCAAGGAACTAATGCACAATAACATTTTGGCCTCATCCCATCTACAGTATGTAAATGATACTTTACCAGTATCAAAGTAAGTAATTTAGACTTTTAAATACTATGCAATTTGCATTTAGCTCTGTCTGATGCCAACACTGGCAATCTATTTTATTAGCTGTGCTGGATGAAATTAACTCATTAGACAACAGGAATATGTTATGATTTTAATGTTAAAGAACAAATAATGCAAGCTACAAATATAATATCAGATATTGCAGGTACAGCACTAAATGTCTGGTTTCATTACCCTGCCTTCATTTCCCCATATTTACAAAGCATTCATTTAAATAAAGACACACAGAGGCACTAGAAGGGACTATCAGACCCTTTTTCTCCTCTGAGTATTGTACAAAGGTAAAGTGCATAGTGAATATGATCAAGAAGTACTATAGCCAGTTTACAATCCAATTGGGCCAAAGAGGGAACTGCAGTCTGTGGCTATCCTTATTATTAATATATGTATTATGCTTTAAGTACTGGCGAAATAACATATTGTAGACAAGCTAGTCATTGTAGTAGTATAAGTAGGGCTGTAACTACAGTAGCTATGGGCAACCGATGCCGCTGCACAGAGCGCAGCACTCTGTGGGCAGCACCAGGGACATGCAGTCAGGGTAGGCAGGGGGGCAGTACCATGTCATACTTCTGAGATTTTATATAAAAATTATTAGAATAATACAAAGAAGATATATATACCTTATAAACATCTTCTTTGTTTATTGTAATCATTTTTATTGTTAACACTCACCAGTTTTGTGGAGCAGCCTGGGACTGCAGTGAGACGAGAGATGAGGCAGCAACAACTCAGCCTCGCTTCTGTATAGTCAGACACTGCTTGCAGAGCTGGGGGCGGGGCTACACCATGGGCCGTAAGCAGCACAGAAAGAAAGCTAATAGAGGTATGCCTCTGAGAATGGGGGGGCATGCCTTGAGCACCCGTGGACACCTTGGATGTGTTATGCGATTAGGAAGTGCACTGCAGTGTTTAGAGATCGGAGCTCAGTCAGCAGCAGCAAGAGAAGACACAGTGATGCAGGTAGCAGAATCAATGGACACTGAAGCTTAGTGTAGTGAGGGGAGAGTTACAAAAAACAAAAGGTGGAATAAAAAGACTAAAGACAGAAAGAGGGAGTCTTGTTGAGGGAGACAATGTAATAGCTGATCATCTTAATAATTATTTTTGTTCAGTATTCACTACTGAAAGAGAGTGCAAGGGGCCACAGTTAAGTTGCAGGTGTAATCAGAAAAATGAGGTAGGAACAAGTACATTTACAGAGGAGAAGATCCTAACTCAAAACTGAAAGTGGATAAATCAATGGGGCCAGATGGGATACATCCAAGGATACTAAAAGAGCTTAAAGGGGTGCTGGTAACACCATTAACAGAATTATTCAACCAGTCACTAGCTACTGGAGTAATTGCAGAGGACTGGAAAAGAGCAAACATTGGCCCTGATTCAGAGCCGTTCGTTAACAGCAGTATGCTCGTTGCGTTCCGATGTTGACTAACCGCGCATGCGTCGGTGTAACACTGCGCATGTGCGTACGGCAGATTGCGAGTTTTTTTTGTCTTGTTCGTCAAATAGCGTACAGGAAGTGACATGTCAAATGTGATTGACAGAACAGGGCGTTTTTGGGTGTTGACGGGGGTGGAGATTGAAAAACGCAGGTGTGTCGAGGCGTTTTTGGGGCGTACATACATTATCAAATGCGAACGTCAAATGTGTTCGTACCAACTCATACGTCACTGGATGATCCTCTTTCCCTTCAAAATGCTCGCACAGCTTAGGGTCTGGATTATTCGACCACATTGGCGATGGCCTTCTCCTCCGTCCCGGCACTCCACGATATAGCATCGATTAATCACGGCTTGTCAGAAAATCAATTAGTGTTGGATTGCAAACCGGTTTGGTATGTGTTTGGAAATCATTTTTTTGGGTTAGCACAAAACCGTCCGCAGGTGGAAATCATAGCTGCTAATGTCAGGATTACACAATCAATTTGCGTACATTTGTGGGGGTTTATTTTGGCCTCAATTTTTTGTTTTTGGACTATTGTAACAATAATGTCATCATGTTTGTGTTTTTTAGGCCATTTTGTTTTTGCCAGGTGAGTTTGCATCCTAATGTAAATTTTTAAACGTTCCTTAAAGAGCCCTTTTTTTTTCTCATGTAAAATGTTGTTGAACGTTGTTGCCTTGTGGGCCCGGATTAAATGTAACCCATTTTGACAATAATGTCAGAATACAAAGTCGTACATTTTATGTAAATTTATTGCTATCAAAAAACAATTTCATGCACATATTTTACACAAACATTTTTTGCAGTGTTCATTCAAAAATATTTAATAATTGTGCAAACATAAAAGTTTTGGGAAACGTAAAGCAAAAAATTAAAAACAATTCACAAGAAACTAGAGGGAAGTTTTGGCCAGAAAGGAATATGAGGCAAGCACAGAAGGAGTGTGGGAAAAGTAGCCAATGCTGGCAGCGTTTTTTCCCCCGTTTGGCTGGGGGAGGGAGGGCGCCAGACCGGGTCCGGGATGTCATCGGGCTGGCCTGTCCAGAGGCAGATGTTGTGGCCTCTGGACTAGGCACAGGGCTAGGCACATTTGGAGGATTGGCTGATGTTGTGCCAGAGGTGGAGGATCCTGATGTTCCGGCAGGAAGGGAGGTCGGCTCCACCATGTGCTGGCGAACGAGCTGCTCCAGGGCATTGGCGATGCGGATGTTGGCCCTGGTATTTTCCGCCAGGGCCTGACCAATGGTCACGTTGGCCACAGCATTTTGCTCCAGGGCCTCAGCAACCCGTATCAGACTGGCGTCCATCCTCTGCAGAATCTCCGTATGGAAATCCGATTTAAAATTGAGTTCTGTGAGGAGGGACACTGCCTGCGAGGGGGATTGCCCTGGACTGGCTTCTGCAGGGTCCTCAGCCGGATGTACTGGTTCCTCCCCTGCAGAGCCAGCAGAAATTCTGCGGCCAAGGCTCCCCTCTGGAGCAGACTCATCCGCCTGTGTCTCTGTTGGAAAAATGAGAAAAGACTCACATTAGAATCTACATATTGGCACAATAACATTTCAGAGTTGGTGACATCACAATATTTACCTTGGACAACATGAGGAGCCGCAAAGTCTGGCATGTCCGTATCCATGTTGGACACGTCAAACACCTCCACAGCCTGCACACACCCCTGTGCCAGCTCTTCTAAATCATTCAACTCCAATGACACAGGGGTGGGACCCCCACCTGTCCCCCTTGCATGCCTAGCCCTGTCCGCCAGTTTTTGCTTCAGGCGATATTTGAAGTCGGCCCATCTGTGGGTGAAATTGGAACCATTATCCTTTTGTTTTAAATGGCTTTTGGTTTTAGGGGTGGTCAAGTGTTTACTTACCGCCGTTTGACATCCCGGGCTAGATGGACATAATCACCCACCCTATTGACAGCAACGGCTACCTCCTCCCACATTCTCCACTTCTGGCTTGCACTCATATTCCTGTCTGCCTGTGGCAGGATGTCCACACACTTCTGAACCAAAACCTCCATCTCCTTTCTTGTGAATTGTGGCTGCCTTTTCTTTTTGCCAGCTTTGGCCGGAATACTGGGCCCAGCAGCCTCTTCCATGTCATCCTCCTCACCTATTTGTTTAAATGTTGAGAATTGTAAACTTCACAACTTGCACTATATTATGTTGCAAATTAATCATTGTTTCCAAATGCCTGAAATACTTACCGCAAGACTGTTGCCCATTGTTTCCCTGGTCTGTAGCCATGTCTGAGCTCAAAACTCGAAATACACCAGAATGTTTGGTTTGGCTCGTGACGTATTTATACATGCGTCCTTATTTTTCGGCCGCATCATTGATTGTGCGTTCCTATGATCCCTCCTTAATTTGTGCGGGAAACTAAACACTATTTATGGCTTGGGGCGTCTCGAGTCGAGGTGGCTATTTGGATTGTTGGAGGTTACGTTGGTCGGAGTTGATTGTTGGCGGGTTTTGGAGTTGGCGTTGGTGGGAGTAGTTTTTCTTTGCTATATTTGCTTTTTTTTTCCGTTCGCATTTTTTCTGTTGGATTTCTTTTTGGCGTTTCTTGATTTGGTAAGTTTTTGGCAGTCTAACTTTGGTTCAATTTGTGTCTCCTTCTTTTTCGGAATTTTCTAACGTTTTTTTTTTGCGTTATTTCATCTCTGTTAGGTTTTTTTTGGGCTCTGCCCCAAAGACCTTTTGATCCGGAATCTTATATATTATCTCTTGGTAAGTTCATTTTTTCACTTGTTTTGTAAATGTTCATGCTTGTCTTTACGCAACTTTGTGTGACCTTACACTTGTAACCTTTGTTTTGTTTAGTCAGAAATGTTTATAAAATGTTGTTTTTTTCTAGCTGCGTATTTTTTAACTTGTATTTGCGAACTAATTAGCGCATTTTTATCAGTTTCTATTGTGACTTGTATTTGCGAACTAATTAGTGCATTTTTATCAGTTTCTATTGTGACTTGTATTTGAGAACTAATTAGCGCATTTTTAAATGCTTATTCATCCCGTTAAATTGTTTGTGTTTTCCCTTTAGCATTTGTTGCTTTCATTTGGCCCCAATTTGATGTAGTGTGCGCAATGTCGTTTTGCTCTTTGGGCAAATGTGTGTTTCTCCCCTTTTATGTTTTTTCTTGCACAAAATTTTGAAACAGAAATGCCCAGCATAAAATGATGTATTTTTATATTGTGATTCTTTACAGTTTGCACGTATCATGACAATACCCCGGCATGTAAGCATCAATGGATGGTATCATCAAGCTAAGTTTTTTTTTTTTTTTGGGGGGGGTAAAAAGCCTTACCTTCAAATCTTGCCATTTCAGGTTGATCTGGGTGGGATTGTTCTGGCCATGCTCCCGGAAGCCGACCAACCTCAATCTCGTCCCAGGCATAGGCATCGTAGGCGTGCAAGGCCCCAGATATTTCGAACACGTGTCACCCTTTTTGGAATGCCCGATGATGAGGTTTTAAGACGCTACCGTCTTCCTCCCAAAATCATCATAGACACTCTCTCATTAATAGAGAGTGATCTTGAGCGGCAAATTGACAGTCCTACAGCAATACCACCACTTACGCAATTTATGGCGGTGTTACATTTCTGTGCCTCAGGATCGTTTCAAACAACGGTGGGAATAGTGGTGGGCATCGGACAATCCTCCTTTTCCCGGATCCTGAGGGCAGTGATGGAGGCACTTTTCAAGCACCTCCATCATTTTATTCAAATGCCTTTGGATATGGGTGCCCTTAGTGTGGCCAAGGCCAATTTTTACCAAATAGCTGGCTTCCCACACATCATAGGGGTTGTGGATGGTACTCACATACCACTTCAGCCTCCAGCACGGCTGGAGGCCATATTTCGCAACCGGAAACACTATCACTCCATGAATGTAATGGTGGTATGTGATGCCTCCCTCCAGATCCTGTCCCTGAATGCAAAATTACCAGGAAGTGAACATGACTCCTTCGTCATCCGGCAATCAGGGATATGGCACAAATTAACCAACCTACAAGCTGGTGATGCGTGGCTTCTGGGTAAGTGGAGACCTTTAGTATATAACAATGTTAAGCTTCATACACAGTGATCCTGATGTTGTCTATTCTTTTTCACAGGAGACAGTGGCTACCCTTGCACGCCCTGGCTGCTCACTCCTTATTTGGCTCCCACACCAGGGCCACAAAGTGAGTTTAATGCCGCACTTACAGCCACCAGGCAAGTGGTGGAGCGCTGTATCGGCCTTTTAAAAGGCCGATTCAGATGCCTCCACCGCTCTGGTGGCGAGCTCATGTATTTGCCGGATATGGTTTCGAAAATTGTGGTCCTGTGTGGGATATTTCACAACATCGCCATAAGGAGTGGTGTCCCAATGCAGCCAGAGGATGCCTTACCTGAGGATGGCCCCCCCGAGGTTGGTCGGAGGTCAGTATGTGGGGGGGCCATACGCGATGATGTGGTGGCCAGATATTTAGGTAATTAGTGTCAAAACAACAGTGTTTATACCCAATGTGGTACGGTTTGTTTGAGAACATCTAATTAATTGTTTTTATTTTCTCCATCTTCTTTTTTTTGGCATAATCTTTGGCACTCCAACGATGACTACTTCCTGCTACCCTTAAAAAACCTTTATGTGGAAACTTTGGGAATATATTATGGAACCCATATTGCAACGCCATATTTGTGGAATCATGTTGGCATGGTCCTTCGTCAACCAGTTCTTGATTTGTTGTGTGTTTTTTTATAGTTTTTGGTATGTGTTGTATTTATGATTATCACTGTGTGTTTTGTTTGTGAGTGACCACTTTGTTTTTTGAGTTATGTTGTGAATAAATGTCAAGAGAGTGTAATTTTGTCCCTTTTTTTGCACGTTACAAGCAAGTGTAACCAGGTTCACACACGTTACATTTGCCTAAGGGGTAATCCAGTAATGACGCAAGTTGAGCTAAAATGTAACACCAAAAAAGGGAAATGAGATTGTTACTGTTAGGTGTTTCTTGTGCCTGTTTTCCTTAAAAATACAACACACAATCTTAGTGACAAAAATTGCAAATCCTTGCTGGAAGAGTCTACTTATGTCAGTGTAAACAATCTCTGATTTTGCAACAACGAATGAGACAGAACGTTAAGTTGAAAATATTAATGTATTTACATTTTGGAAAAAAAACCAAAAAAAACTAGTTCCTAAGGAGGACCGACATATGGTCAAGGACCACCAGCAGACCGATGATGTGTTCCCGCATACGGCCCACACAGCCGGCTAATTCAGCCCTACGCCTCTGTTCCTCTGTGGGTTAGAAAAGTGTGGGGATTAATACATCAATAATGAAACCACATTAAAAAAAAAGCCAAAACAAGCAAACCAAAATAGAAAATATTTGTCAACAAAGCATAATTACACCGTTAAAACCCAGCCCCCCAAAATGGTCTAGGCCAAAAATACAAGTCCAAAAAACAGATTCCGACAGGTGTGATATGTGTATGGTGAAATCAGCAGTAACAGGTAAAGGCAACCCGAAAATTCCACAAAAGTCTACCAAAAAACACAAAAAAAGGAAACGACACATGATTACATACAAACAGTTTGTGGTGCAAAAAAACCAAAATCAAAAACATACCGTTCGAAAAAACGGCAGCTCCAGAAGGCACTCCCTTGTCCTCCTCGGAGGTGCCTCCATTCCCCAAAGATCGTGGCGGGGTGATTTCTGATTCCAGGGAGGGGGTAGTTCGAAGAGGGGTGGTTGGAGGAGAGGGGGAATTGGGATGGAGGGGAAGGAGCCCCGAAATATCCGCCACAGGGTCTTGGCAGGCTGGGGAGGAGGGGGAAATAGGGGAATTTTGGGTTGTGGAGGGTTGGCTGGGGGTTGGGGAGAGTGGGCGTGAGCGCCGTCTTGGATGACGATGACGCCGTAGTCTTCGCTGTGCCCCTAAAAGATGTGAAACAAATTGTGGTTAGTTTCAACCAAAATCCGAGAAAAACACTATTTTATGACCAAAAAAAACAGAAAACATGGCCATGCAGATATGAGTACAATGAATAAATAGGACATACATGAAAACATGGCCATGCAGATATGAGTACAATGAATAAATAGGACATACATGAAAACATGGCCATGCAGATATGAGTACAATGAATAAATAGGACATACATGAAAACATGCACACGCAGATATGAGTACAATGAATAAATAGGACATACATGAAAACATGGCCATGCAGATATGAGTACAATGAATAAATAGGACATACATGAAAACATGGCCATGCAGATATGAGTCTAATGAATAAATAGGACATACATGAAAACATGCACACGCAGATATGAGTACAATGAATAAATAGGACATACATGAAAACATGGCCATGCAGATATGAGTACAATGAATAAATAGGACATACATGAAAACATGGCCATGCAGATATGAGTACAATGAATAAATAGGACATACATGAAAATATTCACACGCAGATATGAGTACAATGAATAAATAGGACATACATGAAAACATGCACACGCAGTTAGGGCCACAAAGATAAACATGAAAACCACAGTCCCTAAAACTTACTTTCAGCGATCTGCATGCGAAAGCATGCCAGCAAGCGGGGCGTCCGCCGTTGCAGGTCCGACCACCTGCGCTCCAGCTGGCCGATCTGGCGGCGTGAGCCGAAGGTGCGCAGGCGGCCACGTACCTCCGCATATGCGGAACGCTTTTCGCGATTGGTGATGGGTGGAGGCTGGCTGGTGATCCGCCTATCCATCACCTCCGTTAGCACCAGCAGCTCGCGCCTGGTGAATGCCGAGGCTCTCATGATGGTAATGGTGTGTTTGTTAAAAATCATTTTTAATAAAGACCCGAAAATAATTTTGATTGGCTAATGTATTTGGGTAATTAACAGGACCAATTCTATTGGTTAGTGTATGAGTCATGTGTTCGACAGGGCCACAAATCTCTTGAGAGTTATGATAGGCTTGATGCAGTGACATGCGTAAGCAAATTTAAATAAAGAAATGAACCCCGGGAAATATGCGGGGATAAAAACAAATAGAACAATTGTTTAATTGGGGCTAACATGTATTTTGACAAATAAAAGCGAATGTTTAAGCCGTACGTATTCTGCGGGTAAACACAAACACGGACAAGAGTAAAGTTTATTGCATTGTGTTAAAAAATAAAAAAAAAACAATTAAGGTAATTGATATATTGATTGGCATGATACGATTGAGGGAGGTAGGCAGAATAAACGAGCAGTTAATCGAAATCTGACAGTCCCACTTCCGGTTTGTACTTGTGCGTGCGTTCCCTTCAAGCCATTTCGGGGATGTACGCTCGCTATTTGGCTTGCTCGTTAGTTAGAGGAGGGGTCGTTTGAGTTTGGGGAGGATGTTTGTCTGCGTTCGAAAATACGAGCGAGTGCTTGAATTTACATATTTTTTTACGTACGCCGAACGTACGAACGGCCACTTGCGTCCGGGTCTGAATGAGGGCCCTTGTCCCATTGCACAAAAGTGGAAGCAAGGAAGAGGCAAGCAACTACTGACCAGTGAGCCTTACATCAGTAGTAGGGAAATTGATGGAAACACTCTGAAAAGAAAGAGTTGTAGATTATCTCAAATCCAGCAAGTTGCAGGATCCCAAACAGCATGGATTTACTGATTTACATCACGTCAAACAAATCTTATTGACTTTTTTGACTGGGTGACTAATGCTGGGTACACACTGACAGATGTATTGGCCAATCAATTGATCGGCCAATATATCTGCTGCCCATCGACAAGTGTGTACACGCGATATGTCGGTGATAGTAGTCGTACACCAACATTTCGCATTGGCTGTGCTGCACAGCCGATGGACAGATATGTCTGCAGACCACCCGTACACACACAGCGGCAGCTGCGGGGAGGGGGGCGGGACACGTCCCCCACCTGCCGGGACACGCCCCCTGGTCGCCGGGAACCACGCCCAGATACAGATGATGGCCGTTCAGTGTGTATGAACAACCATCATCTGCAGATATATCTGCAGATCACAAAATTAGTTGAATGGATAAGATCATGGCTGCAGGATAGGAAACAGAGAGTTGTAGTAAACGGAGTGCAGCCTCTTTATTTGTGACATTGCAAATGGTATTGAAGGGAAACTATGCCTTTTTTCAGATGACACAAAGGTATGCAACAGGGTAGACACACCAGGAGGGGTAAAACAAATGACTGATGATCTAGGTAGACTAGGGGAATGGTCAAGAACGTGGCAACTACAGTTTAATGCCAAAAAATGCAAGATCATGCACTTGGGTCTCAAAAATCCAAAGGCTAAATATAGTATTAATGGCACTATACTGGAAACTACTGAAGAGGAAAGGGATCTGGGAGTAACTAATTCAGGTGACTTAAAGGCAAGCAAACATTGTAACAAAGCAATGAGGAAGGCAAGTCAGATGCTTGGTTGCATAGGGAGAGGAACCAGTAGCAGAAAGAAAGAAGTGATAATACCACTGTATAGGTCATTGGTACGTCCTCATCTCCAATACTGTGTTCAGTTCTGGAGGCCATATCTCCAGAAGGATATTAATACTTTAGAGATTGTACAAAGAAGGGCAACTAAAATGGTGCAAGGTCTACACCATAAAATGTACCAGGAAAGACTAAAAGATCTTAATATGTATAGTGTTTAGCAGAGAAGGGAAATCAGGGACATGATTGAAACATTCAAATATATAAAGGGTTTTAACAAGGTAAAGGAAGGAGACATTCTTCAAAGAAAGAGAAGTATTAGAACAAGAGGATATATTCTGAAACTGGAGAGTGGTAGGTTCAGGGGAAATTTGAGGAAAAATTACTTCACAGAAAGGGTAGTGGACAAGTGGAATAGCCTCCCATCAGAGGTGGTAGAGGCTAAGACAGTAGAGCAATTTAAACATGCATGGGACAGACATAAGGATATCCTTCAGAAGAAGTAAGGATCAATAAGGGTTGAGGTAACGATATGTTTAAAAATGGGGCAGACTAGATGGGCCAAGTGGTTCTTATCTGCCTTCAAATTCTATAAGGTGATGTTTATTATGATTAGGGCAGTGGTTCCCAAAGTGTGGCGCTGTAACTCTGGAGCCGCGGCTGAAGGGGTAAGCAGGTGTCAGTCCCCCCCCCCCCCCCCAGTGCATCGTGTATGGAGCCGGAGCAGAGGTGGGGAGGGAGGCTGCGTTTAGGCTATCTTTTTTTATTTAGTGCCTTGCGATTGGAGCCGAAAGCAGAAGTGGAGATGGGGTGGTACGGGGATCGGTGGTTAGATTTGATCACACGTTAGCCTGCAGTGAGCTGGGCTGCCTGTGTTGATGCTGCGGCTGGAGAATTTGAGGTGCTGAAGGACTGCCCGTGGCACTGGGTCTCTGTAGGCCATCTACTTTAAAAAAGGGACCGGTCTGTAATTATTTTGGCTTGGGCTGCCTTGAAAAAATCATGGAGACGCTAAGGGTGCCTTGAACTGAAAAAGTTTGGGAACCACAGGATTAGGGTGTAGGAGATCACATGTGGGCCTGATTCACAGGTGGAAGCAGTCCAAGCGCAGCTGCGATTTCTAACTGATTCGCAAGTGTGAAAATATGCAAATGTCAGCTTGAGTATGCCTTTTGTGTACTTACGTGTGTTGAGCGTTAGAGGGGAAAAAAATTGTACTTACCTGCCAAGCTCAGGTTTCTCCACGTCGCATCTGTTCATAGGCCAACACGACTCCATCGCTGCTCCTGATTGGCTGCTACTCTGCGAGCTGTGATTGGCTCACGGCCGGCACCAAAAATGCTGCAGCCGCCATAGCTCAGCTGTCTCTTAATGTTCATGACTGTCACTGCTGGGTGACAGGCAGATTCCGTAACGCCATTCCTGATAACATCATTTTTGAAAAGAACTTATGGAATGGCGTTCTGGTCCGTTCTGCCTGATAAATAGCCCTGCCCATATGTATGATGGTGGGACCGCAGCAGATATCTCTGATATATGCTGCAGGCCCTCTTTTTCCGATAGCATGAGAACTGCAAAGCTGTCGGCTTTATCAAGCCCTGGAATGTGAAGCTATAGCCTATGGGTTCCACCAGAACCCCTCCTGGCAATTGCCGGCTCACATGTGTGGTCAACCTGGGTTCCCAATATAGGCCCGTATTCAATTTGAGGCAAAAATTCCGGATCCGCGATACTTTTTCGTGGATTATGTCATTTTCGCCTGTTTTGCTTTTACCCTGTATTCAATTTGAAAGACTTTTCGCCTAGGTGGAAAGTTAATGCAATGTACTAGGCGAAAAAGTTTCGCCTATGAATAGCAGGCAGAAAAAAGTGCAGAATTGGGGTTTTAGGATGCAACGTTTCGGGAACCCACCTGCAGTCATCAGACAGTCCCCCAAAGGTAAACTGTGTCAAAACAAAAAAAAACCACTTAAGGACACCCCAAACAATGACTGAAAAAGGGGGCAAAAAAAAAAAAAGTTGGGGTACAAAGTTAAAAACTAACGAACTTGACTCTGGATGGAGTCCCAAAGTATGCCATAAGTGTTTTTTGGATTGCAGGTCTCTGCGGCAGGTAGATTTTTCACAATTATTTCAACTTCACTTTAGCAACTTTTAAATATGCTGACCCCCATTTTCAAAAACCCCAAATTTGCTGGGATAAGTTATTTTCTGGAAAAAATACTCCAGAATACTATTCTGCACCACGTATACAACAACGCTATTTAGCAGCTATTGAGCCCGTTTGAAAACACCAAATACCTTCAGCAAGCCAAATTGTGGGGTACCATAGTGAACCTCCATGTCAGAGCACCTTTTGGGGGGTGTCAGGCTGATTTCCCCATTTCTGACAGCACTTTTCGCCTGTTTAGGTTTCGCCGGGTTCCGTTTTAGCGTACTTTCAAATTGAATACGGTATAAGCGGGCACGCGTGTGATACTTTTCCGCCTGCAAAACAGGCGAAGTAGGCAAAAAGTCCGGGCCGCAAAAAAGTATCACAGCTCGGCTCAAATTGAATACGGCTCATAGTAGTTAAGTGACAACTAATGTGGTCATTTTACTATTGACTCATTATAGGGACAGGTTCCTTTCCGGGCCCCCCTGCATCTGTTTTTGAAACATTCGGGCGGTAAAAAAATTCTATAGGTGATGAGAGATTACAATTATCAGGTCTAAAACCTGATAAGTGATAAATATTAGAGATGTGCGGGTCAATTTCTCTGAGAACCGGACCCACCCAAACATAGGGGATCCGAGTAGGATCCGAGTCGGAAGCCAAAATGAGGCAAAATGTAATTCTCCTGCTGTCAGATTCTTGCAGGTTTCGGATTGTATATAAGTCCCTCCTCGCAGCGATCGGTGCCATTTCCTTGCTGATTCCCAGGCTGGCTGTACTGTGCTCTGCCCAAGAGGGGCTGTGTGGCAAAGGGGCTGTTGCAAGGGGGCTGTTGTTCAATCAGGGGTTGTTGTCCAATCCAGGGGGGTGCTCTGGCAGCACTGTTGTCCAAAACAGGGGTGTGCTGTCACTGTGCTCTATCCATGGGCTGTTTAACAGGGGTGTGCTGTGCTCTGCCCAGGGGGGCCTGTTGTTCAATTAGGGGCTGTGTGTCCAATCCAGGGGTGTGCTGTCACTGTACTCTGGCAGCGCTGTAGTCCAAAACGGGTGTGCTGTCACTGTGCTCTGTCCAGGGGGTTATTTAAACAAGGGTATGCTGTGCTCTGCCCAGGGGGGTCTGTTGTTCAATCAGGGGCTGTTTCCAATCCAGGCGGTGTGCTGTCACTATGCTCTGGCAGCGCTGTTGTCCATCACAGCGATGTGCTGTTACTGTGCTCTGTCCAGGGGACTGTTTAGGGGTGTGCTGTGCTCTGCCCAGGGAGGGGCTGTTCAATTAGGGGCTGAGTGTCCAATCCAGGGATGTGCTGTCACTGTGCTTTGGCAGCACTGTTGTTCAACACAGGGGTGTGCTGTCACTTTGCTCTGTCCAGGGGACTGTTTAGGGGTGTGCTGTGCTCTGCCCAGGGAGGGGCTGTTCAAACAGGGGCTGTGTGTCCAATCCAGGGGTGTGCTGTCCATCCACAGGCTGTAAAAAAAATAAAGTAACTAGAAGTTGAAAAAAATAATAAGTAAAAATAAAAGTTAAAAAGATTTTTTTTCGTGATGTACCCGAGTGTAAACATATAAGCACTGTGAGGCTGCCTCTCTGTATTGCAGTGTAATATTCATACAAATATTGTGACGCTGCCATCTGTACCGCAGTGTACTATGGCCCTGATTCAGAGCCGGACGCTCTGGCAGAGCGCTCGCTCTGAATCAGGGCTGTCCTTCGCTATAGCGAGCGGCCAGGAAGATGGTCGCGATGGTCAAGACCATCGTGACCATCGGGCTTGCGACGAGACCCTTGTGGTAGGGTCTCGTTACCGCAAGCCCTAGAGTGCTTTCGGCTCTATAAGAGCCGAAGGTACTCCCACTGACATCACTTGTGATGTCAGTGGAGCCGGCCCCAGACGGTAGGTGTTCCCATGGGAATGCCTCCGTCTGGGCAGCCACGCCCCCCAGCACGCCCACCAAAGGGGGCGTGCTGTCACTCACCATCGACAGCACGCCCCCTTAGGTACGAGACCCATAGCAGCGTCTTGCCCGTCGCTATCAGGGGTCTCGCGCATGCGCACGACGGAGCCGAGTCCATAGTGTGCATGTGCACTGGGCCAACATCGACCCGCTTGCGAGCGGGTCTGAATCAGGCCCTATATTCATAAAAATATTTTGACGCTGTAGGTCATTCATACTGCAGTGTAATATATTCAGAAAAATATTGCCACGCTGTAGATAATTCATACTGCAGTGTAATATATTCATAAAAATATTGTGACGCTGTAGGCCATTCATACTGCAGTGTAATATATTCATAAAAATATTGTGACACTGTAGGTCATTCATACTGCAGTGTAATATATTCATAAAAATATTGTGACGCTGTAGGTCATTCATACTGCAGTGTAATAATCATACAACTATTGTCACATCATGCCATGCATACCGCAGTGTAATAATATTCATAAAAGTATTGTGACACTGCCATCTGTATCACAGTGTAATATTCATAAAAATATTGTGACGCTGCCATCTGTACCACTGTGTAATATTCATTAAATAATTGTGACGCTGCCATCCGTACCAGTGTAATATATTCAGAAAAATATTGTGACACTATAGGTCATTCATGCTGTAGTGTAATATATTCATAAAAATATTGTGACGCTGTAGATCATTCATACTGCAGTGTAATATTCATACAAGTATTGTGACGTCACGCTATCCGTAGTGCAGTGTAATAATATTCATAAAAGTATTGTGACGCTGCCATCCATACCGCAGTGTAATCATAAAAGTGTTGTGCCGCTTCCATCTGTACTGCAGTGTAATATTCATAGAAATATTGTGACGCTGCCATCCATACCACAGTGTAATATTCATAAAAATATTGTGATGCTGTAGGTCATTCATACCGCAGTGTAATATTCATACAAGTATTTGACGCTGTAGTTCTACCCCAGTGCATTCACATAATTGGTTTGACTCAGCTGTGTCGTTTGTGAACAAAGTTTAATATTAAGTTAAAAATTACAAAATTTGGTACAAATTGACGTGTGTGCTGTATGACACTTTGTACTTGTTTGTTGATATGGAGAATGATCAGTTGAGAGGAGAGTAGGAACCACATACTAATGCTGGAGCTACTGCCACTAGTGACGATACTACTCCGTCAATGTCATCTACTAAAGCCAATGCCCAAGGGCATGGAGGGCTTAAGTCAGGGCATCTAAAATCAAAGAACCAATCTTTTACAGTGGTAAAGAAAAAAAAATCAAAGCTAGTTAGCTGCAGAAAGACATAAAATTGGCAATATGCCTTTCACCACACAAAGTGGCAAGGAAAGGCTACGGCCTTGGCCTTTATATGACTGGTGGTTCTGTCTCTTATGATAATGGAAGCCCTTCTCCCTGTAGGTTTCAAAAAAATTTAAAACCATTAAGGCATTGGAACCAACTGTGCACTCAGAAATTTCACAAATCCATGAGGAGATTCTAAGTGTGTCAGCGGGTAGCATGTGTGAGCCTGACCTTTCCAAAACTGTACTCAAAGAGGAGCCTCCTTACACCACTTTTGCATCCTCTGCAAATGTGGGGATGAGAAGCACAAGTCAACATGCTGACATAGAAATTGAGGATGCTTCTGTGGAAGTGTACCAGGATGAGGAGGATATTTGTGTAGCTGATGCTAATAAGGATGTTGATGATGAGGATGCTGATGATGAGGATGTTGTTGATGTAGATGCTGTTTGTGTAAATCAGGCCCAACGGAAACAGTTGTCCATGATAAGGAAAAGACCATTGTCATGCCTGGGCATAAAACAAAAAAATCTGGACAACAATTGTCAAGCCATCTGTACACATTGTCATGCCAGAGTAAGTAGAGGTTGGGACCTCAACCATCTAGGAACCTCTTCCCTGTTACATCATCTACAGCGCATCCATCCAACGTGTGTGCAAAATTCAGAAACTTTGGCTAAAAATAGTAACAACAAGCAGTCCAGCTTCAGTTAGCTCCCTTCTTTCTGCTAGATCCAAGCACATGGCATCTTCACCACTTTCATCAACAATATCCTCAATCATGATTGGAACCAGTCTTGCATCCAATTTGATAAGGCTAACTCAGTCCTTCCCTATCCTGGATTCCTTGAGTGCTATGCTTGCTGCTACTGGGAGTGGATCTTCATCCCAGAAGGGGACCAGGAAGACTACTAGTAGTAGTTCAAAAAAACAATTGACTGTTAAACAATCCATTGCAAGGGGGAGCAAGTATGAGAGCAGTCACCCAGTTGCACAGCATATAACTAATACTATTATTATTGTTATTATTATTATTATCCTTTATTTATATGGTGCCACAAGGGTTCCGCAGTGCCTCACAAAGTACATTAACAAATGAGTAAACTCGTAAACAGCGCCTTACAGTACAGGACAATACAGAATAAGAACATGGTTTATAAACATTGCTGCAGCGATCATAACACTCAAAAAAGCAGTAGGGCGTCAGCTACCAAGTGTTAAGTGCCCTTGTGGAGAGTTTTGAGTAGATGATTGTATGAGTGAGGGAAGGAAAAGCACATGAGGGAAGAGGGCCCTGCTCGTGAGAGCTTACATTCTATAGGGGGGGAGACAGGGGTGAAACAGATAGGGTAGACAGTGAGGAAGAAGCATGTAAGCAGCAGATTAAGATGAGAGCTGGAAGGCTTTGAAGTAGTGAGTCTTGAGAGCCCGTTTGAAAATTTGTAGAGCGGTGGAGAGTCTGATAGGGAGAAGGAGAGAGTTCCAAAGGTAGGGAGCAGCACAGGCGAGATCATGGAGGCAGGAGTGGAAGGAAGTGATCAATAGGCAAGAGAGATTGGATGCATTTGTAGGAAAGGGAGGGAGATTAGTGTGATGTAGATGAAGGTGTGGTGAAGTTCTTTGGGAGAGGAGGGTGGGTGCTCAGCTTAGTGGTTGGATAGTAGGACCATTGTGGGGGAGAAAAGAATGAGAGGAGTAACGGGAGAGAAGAAGGAGGGAAACAGAGGGGAGGCATACAGACAGAGGAGGGGGGAGAAGGGGAGGAGACTAGTGAGGAAGGATAGAGGTGGGAACAGGGGGCAGAATAAAGGATTAGGTAGGCACTGAGTAAAGTGGGAATTTGAAGAAAACATGGTCACGGTGTGGATGAGGTAAGAATAGTGTATGTGTGAGAATGACAGTGTTTAAGGTTTTCCAAAAATGCTGGTGAAAGAACACTGTTGGTGAATGCGTGTGCTTGATGAACAAAGTTGTGGGGGTTTTTTTGTTTGTTTGTTTTATTGAGGGGAATATATGTGATTTAAAGTGTTTTGAAAATGAGTAATAAAAAAAAAAGTTCAAAGTTGTGAGGCTAGGCAAAAGCAATGGTAAATCAAACCGTATATGCCAGGTTTAGAGGTTACTTTGCATTGGTACAAATAAGAATAATGCGATAATGTCTTAACAATAATCAAACAGTTCAGTGTTGCATGTCCAGGCTATGCAGGCAGCAGGTGTTTGTTGTGAAGAGGTAGTGAACTCACACATGATGCTCCATAAGGTGTCCATATGCAGTATTGATAGCAGTTTAGTTGTGTTTGGTGAAATGTTCTCCTTCTGTTTTCCTTCGGTTTAACGCCGGTCTAACGCTGAAATTTTCCCTAAAATCTATTTTGCACTTGTGATTCTGCACTTAGGAGTCTGCTATAACTCCAGCCAAGGCTAACCAGCCTAGTGAATGATATTTAAGTACAGATGTAGCCAAGTGTGCATCCTAATTAATGACAACCCCCCCCCCACTAGCCAACCAATACAGGCCCAGCAATAAAATGGCTTAAACAAACATGTAGCACATAACATCTATGCCGGTATTAGATGTGCGTCCGATATCCGCCATTAGTGCAGTGGGTTTTAGACAGTTTATTGAGGTCATGTGTCCCCGCTATCAAATTCTATCTTGGTTACACTTCACTAGAAAAGCAATTCCCAGACTGTACAGCTCAAGCGGCATGTGATGCAGTGATGGCTCTTCCTTCAGTTTGTCCAGCAAGTGCGGCTGCCAGGAAAAAACTAAACTTTCCCCCAAAAAAGACCCACTGGTGATGCAGATGAGTCAAAGCAACCAAGTTTTGACATCTGGTCGGGTCTAAAAGAATTGCATACAATTAATGAGACCTCTACCGTGACTCCATCTGATATGGTCACCATTCAAAGAATAGTTGAGGACTATTTTAATGATAGCATCTAAATAGGCATGGAAGACAGTCAGTTTCACGACTAGCAGGAAAAAAAGGCAGTTTGGAGGCCCTTGCACAAACTGGCTTTGTTTTACTTCAGCTGCCCACCCTCCAGTGTGTACTCCAAAAGAGTTTTAAGCACAGCCGGGAACCTTGTCAGCGATCGGCATAGGAGGCTACTTCCTCAATTATGTGTAAAAGATGATGTTCATTAAAATGAACTACAAGGAAGACCTTTACCACCAATTACATCCAAAATTAACAGAGACACCTAAGGCTGTAATGGTGGATTCCAGCAGGGACGATTAATATTGTGTGAAGATTATGTACACACTGTTGAGAGTGAGGAATCGGAAGATGATGGTACTGGCAAAATCTTGTCTTTGTAAAGCCAGTTTGTGCATGGAGAGATCATTGCCAGCAATGTCAGCTGCCCATTGGTAGCTTGTTTTGTGGGGGCCCAAACAAACCAATCACTTCAGCCAAAATTGGCAGCCTCTGTCACTGAAGTGATTGGTTTGCTAAACTGTGTATGTCCTGTTTACTACATACAACATAAGGGTGGATGGAAGGGCCCAAGGAAAATTCCATCTTGCACATCATTTTTTCTTTGCATTATGTGCTGGTTGGGGCATTGCTGCCTGACATTTTTTATTTTATAGTTTATTAAACTTACATCCTGTCTGCCACTGCAGTGCCACTCTGTGCCATGTTGGAAGATGAACTGCCACATGTTAGTGCCGCCCACTGCTGTCGCTTAGCTTATTCAGCCAGTTAGCTCAATGCAAACTTTTGTCCTAAACTGGATGAAGTCAATATTGTGAGCTGTGAGGTGGTCAAAATTGACTGGAAATAAATGTTATTGAGATTAATAATACTGTAGGAACAAAAACAGGCCCAAATTATGTGCTTTCAGCTGTTTTTATGATTTTTTAGCAAAAAATACAGATCCAAAACCAAAACACGTAAGGGTGGTTTTGTAAAACCAAATCCAAATCCAAAACCTTGCAGAAGATACAGATCCAAAACCAAAACACGGGGGTCGGCGAACATCCCTAGTTACAATGCTTGCACAGTACAGGAACAAGCAGCTTGGAGGTCCCTTATCACAGGCCAGTTTTTGCTTTTAGAAGTAATAAATGGGAGTTATGGGAAGAAAAGTACTGTAAGTGGGGATTCCTGTTACAGTGAGTGTTTTATGCCGAGTAGGGATAATAACTGCTGATGTTGGGCTCCGAAAGCTAAAGAGCCCTTGTCCTGCAGCTCCAAATCACGGGCTGTGGTAGGACTCTAACTGCTGAACTACAAAACCAAGTAAGCCCCATCCACACAACAGCTGCAGTACCCAGGGTTTCCCATAACTGGCTGGAAGGCATGCAGCTATCAGTTAGACAAAGCATCATGCATGATTGTGGTAATGTGCACCTACCTCTAACAAGTTGGCTCCGCTGCCGTGCAGTGGCTGCAGTTTCCCTATACCTCCCACTGAGGTGGGGTCCTCCTCCTCTTCGACCTGCCCTGTATCCATTTCTGGATCAGGGCTGAAGAACCTCGATTAGTTACGTGGGACAGGAAAGCAGTTTACATGAAAGCTCCACTGACCCATTATCCCGCACAACACCCATCGCATTCACCTTGTGAGTACCCAAGATGCACAACATACTGCACAAGTCACCAAACATCGGTCTGACAAAACTGCAACGCCACTGGGATGGGCTCTTACTACACAGTGTCACACATCACATAATACAGTCAGTTTGAAGGAAGCGCACAGATCACTACACACAGTGATTCAGCCCAATATGGAAATAAAACTTCTGATATATATGATAATGGGTGAATAATATTATATATTACTTAAATACATTATTGTGCTGAGCTGGGTGGACCTTAATATACCACATAAATCACACTTTCCCACTTTAATTCTGATGTAGTGTTTTGTCATGTGATGCAGCAATATGAGATAGAGAATTTGTTCTGTCTATAAATAACAAGTTACATACCTTCTAATTAAGAGTACAACCATTGTACCTTCTACTAAAAAATACACTTGTTCCTTCAAAGCTTCTCTACACAAGAGTGTCACCTCTGCCACAGGTTGCCAGCTCATAGCATGTCCTGTGATGTTACAGTGCAGACACAGCTTCATCACTACATCATGTGCTATGTGACTGTGGCTGCCATGGTAGCCCATGACAATGTACAACTTAATAAATCATTAATAACAGACCAAAGAAAAAAAATCACACACGCACACACACACATATATATACTGTATATATACACATAGATAAAAAGCTTTAATCTACTATTTGCAGGAGCAGCCAGGGCTGGGCTGTGATGTGATGTGCTGGCTGTGATGTGCAGGGCTGGGCTGGCCGGCAGGGGCAATGGAGACTCTTCTCCATTGGCTACCATGGTCTTCGTGCAAGGGACTTCAGACTCTTGACTGCGCAATGGAAACAGCAGGAAGTGCGGAATCTCACCAACTTAGAGAAGAGGCGCCATTGGTTTGATGAGGGAAGGGACCTCCTCTCCTCCACCCGGACTGCCTCCTATCTTTTCCTGTGGCAGCCACCAGCATACTATTATGAGTCAGTCTGACTCATTTTTGTACCTGGCTTGCCTGCTGTTATTGACACTGGCTTAGGGCCCCTTTATTGTGGCGGGCTCCAGTGCAATGTATTGACTGCACCACCACTATTTCTGCACGACCCTGGAATCTGCCCTGCTGCGCCCCCTCAAATGTGCCGCCCGGGGCACCCGCCCCTTCCCCGCCCTTCCCTGATTTCTGATACCTGTGCATCTTGATCTCATTTCGCAACAACACCTTTGTGCGTAAATTCTGTGTAACACATGCTCTGCAGGAGATTTTAGGAATTGCTAAAAGATGTGATCATCGCCTTTGTGAATCTGGCCCATATTCTCTCTACATTGATGCGTAAATTGTTGTCACTATATACATAAATGATAATAATGTTATTTATTCTACATGTTGATGCTAACTCTATTCATACATTATATCTATTTTGGTGACACAAAAAAATAAAGCAAATATTTTAAAATTGAACCCACATCCCTAGTGATCATAATGTGAATTATAAAATCTAATTTACAAAGTGCTCACGGTGTTGAATATTAAAGCTTTTAGCGTTTTACTGTGATGTATATTATTCAAACTATTTTCAGTCTCAACAAACTGATTTCTGCTACTGTGATTTATTATTGTTGACACTCTAAATTACTAAATGAATTTCAAGTGTGCATGTAGTGAGTTTCTTCTCATGGTAGGTTTAACATAATTCAATTCTTATTTTTCAAGTTACAAGCTACAAATTGTATACTATAAATAACATATTTCCCATTTACTGCTTGTAAGACATTGACAACAGACCAGAAACGATTCTCTCCTGAAATCTTCAAGCAATGTGTTATATTAATATTATATGATATCAATGTTCTCCTCACATTTCTGAAGATCCTCATGAAGATGCTTCTTTCTTGACACCTCAATTTCACAAATTAGTCTGTGTTATTAGTTTCACTTGACTAATTAGATACCGTTCATTAGGTTTAAAGATCTCTTTTTACTGGTCACGAGCCCTTAATATATTTTGAAGTGATCAGTACACTTGAATATGCTAAGCCCTTTAAAACCATTTGTAGCACGATTGAAAAACATACTCTTAGCATATTTCAAAATCAGTGTTACTTTTTACCACACAATGATTTGAATTTTTTTCAAGAAAAAAAATAGTTGTGTACAGTATATAAAACTGAATATAGCATTAGAGATGTGTGCTGACCCCAGTGTTTTGGGTTTAAAGCTGGATTTATCTTTGTGTTTTGGTTTTGCAAAATCACCCTCAAGTGTTTTGCTTTTGGATCTGGGTTTTTGTTTTTTGTAAATTGATGAAAAGTTTTTGAAACAACTAAAATCATGTAATTTTTGCAATCTACACTATAACCCAAAATTCGTATTTAAAATCCGAATTGCGAACAATGGGGAGATCAGAAACATGACGGATCTTTCTGGATTCACAAAATTCGGGTGGATTCAGATTTCTGGAGAACCGAACCACATATCTCTATATAGAAAGTAGAGTTTTCTCCCACAATTCATACATATGATTATGAATATAAAAAGGCTATTAAAAAATAAATTATGGTACCAATAATGAGTAGAATGACGTTTCATTTACAGAGTGCATCTTGCATAAGCATCTGCAGCTATGGGTTATGCAGACTCATATGCAATTCAGTGGGGGGAGCGGGTGCAGATTACCCAGGTCCGGGTTTCCACAGGGACCCTGGGGGTTCAGGAAAGGCACAATTATGCCAACTACAATGCCATGATCTCTCCAATGGCCACACCTGGCCAGCACCCGGGCTGTAGCTGGGTTGTAATGGGATGTTCTCTTCTCAGTAGACAAAGTTTCCTGAGGTTGTCAAAATGCTCAGCTCTGCTGCACCATAAGAAAGATGCTGATTTAGAGATGGAAGGTAATCACACAGCCACTGCGTCTGTGTGATTACCAATTCTCCATGAGGCATCTTGTGTGAACAGACGCCCACTGCCGGATTCTCTGAAGCAAAGACGCAGCCATCGGTTTAACTGCATGACCATCAGGAATTCCGGTGAAATCACACTGCCAGAGCCTGTGAAGCTGCGTCCAAGGACACAGCCACTGGCTTCAGAATGCCCAATACCCCCCATTTTCTGGATCGCTGCTGTCGCCACCCCTAGTCGCCGGCTGCATGTCACTCACGCTGCAGCTTTTCAGACACTGTGAGCGACATATCAGAGCCAGATCTGCACATGCATAGTGCGGCTCCTGGTTACAGGGGAGTAGCGAGGGTGGTTCCAGTGGAGCATGAGCTCCAGGCGCCAAAATGGACAGAGGGCGCCATTCAAGTTTCCGGAATTCATGGAGCGCTGCACAGTATGACGGCCGTCTGTTAGTTTTATCTCGGTTTGTTTGCTCTATATCCTAAATAAGTAATGGATCTGACATCCGTTTCTACATTTCATGCTGCCTCAAGCTGTCCAGATTGCCTCCCCTCCGACTCTCGCTCCTCTGCGATCATCTCCTGTCACCTCCCCTTTCCTGTCAGATTGACTACATTCACTTCTCACCTCTTTAATTCCTTCCCCTATCTACCATGGGATCGTCTCTTTGCCCCTGTCCACTCCTTTCTTTTTGGCTTCTGTCACCACCCCTCTCTGATCAACTCTTTGTCCCTCCCCTCTCCTTTCTTATTGGCTTCTGTCACTACCCCTCTCCTCTCCTTTTCTTATTGACTTCTGTCACCACCCCTCTCCTTTTCTTATTGGCAGGTATGAGTTTTTTAAAAAAAAGTCACTGCTTTGCTTTTTAAATTGTTTATTAGAATTAGAGGTAAACAACAGTACAATCCGGTGTCACAATAGATATATTATTCAAAAACAATATATATATATATATAGTCATATAGAAAGAATACACCGGTGACATCATAATAGAAAAAATACTTCAGTTAATTTGAAATTGAGAAAAATATTATCTTAAGTATTCATAACAACTTTGATAAGATGTGGTAAAAATGTAAAGTTTAATCAGAGGATATTTGGGATGAAGGGAAAGTATAGAAGGTAAAACAGGAGGAGGGGGGAAGTATGTAAGCGAGTCGGTACAATATGGCGTAAAATAATAAATGAAAACATCGGAAGTAGATATAGGGGGTGTGGTTCATGAAAGACCTGGAAGAGGAATTGCTTGGGAGGAGTACCAGGGAGACCAAATTTAATAAAATTTTATGCACTGAGTTATTCAAGAGGCTGGTAGTATACTTCATTTTAGAAACACACCAGATTCTATTTAAAAGTTCTGGTTCAGATGGGGTATTATTTTTTTTCCAGTTGCGTGCCAGTTGGTATTTGGCTGCACAGGAGATGTGGAGAATGAATTTGTTAACGTCTTTGGAAACCTGGTCAACCGGGACACAGAGTAAAATGTTAGCGGGGGAAAGGGAGAAAGGCAGGGTAACAACAGATGATATGAGGGAGCAGACCATATTCCAGAATGGGACTATTTTTGGGCACGACCACCAAATATGGAAAAATGTGCCGACATGACCACATTGCCTCTAGCACAGGTTAGAGGTGTTGGGGTACATATGATGGAGGCGTTCCGGGACTAAATACCATCTGGGGAGTACTTTATATGAATTTTCTTTGATTGCCACACTAATTGAGCATTTAGAAATAGTAAGATATATTGTCTCCCGGATGTCATCGCCCAATGGGTGTCCCAAATCTGCCTCCCATGCTAGTTCGTGTGTCGAGGATAGGGGGGATTCCGAGGCCAATATAGAATGGTAAAGAAAAGATATAGTACCCTTGTCAGTATATCGGTGAATGCAGTATCTTTCTATAGGAGAGGGATTTCGAGGTGAGGTAGTAGAAGATAAAGAGGTGATAAAGTGGCGAATTTGCAAATATTAGTAGTGTAGCGAGTTGGGAATACCATATTGTTCCTGAATATCAGTAAACAAATGAGGGGCGAATTGCCCTATAATGTGACGAAGGCGGGAAATACCATCCCTGGACCAGATAGATGCCATGGTAGGTGAGAGGCCTGGTGGGAAGGAAGGGTTGTTCCATATGGGGGTTTGAGAAGAAGAGTAAGTGGAGAGAGAGAGTTTTTTATTAAGATTATCCCATATGAAGTGTCAGGGCTACCGTTGGTATGGAGAGGGCAGTACACGGTCTGTATTTGCAAAGTAACCAAGGCAAATATGAGATTGAATCAAAACCCACTAAATCAGTCTCGAGGTCAACCCAGCGCTTGGTAAACTTAGGAGCATGCCAACCTACCATCTGACTAAGTTGAGATGCTTTATAGTAGCGTATTAGATCTTTTGGCTAAAATATCTTGACGTATACGGGGTCTTCTATAGTTCCATATAAATTTACAATTTAAAGATTGGAGTTGGCTGAGGACTTGGGATGGTATTGCCACAGGTAGAATCTGAAACATATAAAGCAATTTTGGTAGAACATTCATCTTTATTGCATTAATACGCCCAATCCATGAAATAAACTAAGTTTTCCATTGTAGAATATCCTGCTCAATTGATTTAAACAAAGGAGCATAATTCGCTTTATATAGGTGATCATATGTTTTAGTTATATTAACCCCGAGACATCGTAAAGAGTCTATCCTCCAATGGAAATTAAAATTCAACTGCTTTGCTCTTTAAAGTAATGAGGTGTTCCTAGGCATGACCACAAAGTGTTGTTTTAAAAAATACTTTATTAGAAGACCTGAAATAATGGTGGTAGACAGAACATGATTAGTAGTACTCACATTAATATAGGTGCACTGTATATTTGCTAAGTAGGAGCATAGCTGAGAATGGAGCTTCCCATAGGTGTTCCCACTCCAGTGAAAGTTCTTGGGGCAGTAATCACAGTCATAAGCTGTGCACCCTGTGGAATCTCACTTTAGCATATGTACTCTGTCAATTTAAGTTAAATAATCAGAATATATAATACAATCTGCTCTATTGACTAATGACAATGATTCAAATGAGATAAAAGTCAGATCCTAGGAGCTATACCTAAATAAAACAGTGCCAAAGGAACTACCCCTTAATGTCAGATGAATGCTTCGGTGATGCACTATATTCCCTCTACGACATGCACTTTCTCCAGGCGCCATGGTTTCACGCTACTCCTCTGCCTGGGTATGTACAGATCTTAAAACATCAGAGATGTGCATTAGCATCGAATTTATGTACATCTCTGAATCAGCCCTAGAAATATTTGACTTCCACGATAGTATTAAGTTTTTGGTGGCATAATCCAAGATATCAAAACAGCTGAAAAGCCAAAATTAGGGGGGACAAAAACATTTTCTACAAAAATAATACAAAAATAAGAAATGTTGCTGGCTGTCCCTGGTGTCATTTTCCAATATTCCACTTTACAAATACAAAAAGTAATTTCCGAAACTATTACAAAATGCAGCCAAAGTGCTCTTTTTGTTTACACTGGAGATTGCTCACTCCTCACTGGTTAAAGAGTGGATATTTTTTTTACATGTCAATGCATTATTTATTTAGTCAAGCTGCAATTGACAAATACAAATAGTTCACTTTCACATGTGTAAGGTGGCTGGAATTCCAGTATTCAGACGTGTAGAGCACTTATTTCCTTGGAGAGCAGGCATGGTGCTCTTGCTCTTCCTCTTCCAGCTACTTATGCTTTTCCGTACCGTGCATGCACAAACAAAGACTGACACTTGCTCCCGTACTCTGATTAGGTTGCATCTTATGCTTTTGGCTCCCTACACTTAGAGGAGCAGAATAAAACAGGGCCAGCATAGTCTAAATACTAGAAATGTGCGGTTCTGTTCTCCAGAAATGTGAATCCGGACAGAACCGAGTCACAAGGCCATCTGGAAAGATCTGAGTCATGGTTCTGATATTCCCGTATTTCTGAATTTTGATTTTAAATCTGAATTTCGGGTTTTAGATTGCAAAAATTACATGATTTTAGATGTTTTTAAAAACTTTTAATCAATTTAAAAAAAAAACAGATCCAAAACCAAAATTCTTGAGGGTAGTTTTACAAAAACAAAACCCAGAGATGAATCCAGATCCAAAACCAAAACACTGGGGTCAGCGGTGAGTACACATCTCTACTGAATACACTAAGTAAATGCAACCTCCAAAGTAAAAAAAGATTTCCATTTGACTTCTAAAAGGAAAATGCAACGGATGTTTGTATTTAATTGAATTTAGCTGTACTTTTATTTTGGATTTGTTCCTTTATTTACAGAGAAGTGCAGATTAATTCGGACTAAGGGCCTGATTCAGAGCCACTCGCTGCTGGCGACCATCGGGCTTGCGACAAGACCCTGTGGGAGGGTCTCGGCTCCCGCAAGCTTGAGTGGACTTCCTGCTCTAATAGAGCAGAAAGTCTACTACTGACATCACTAGTGATGTCAGTAGGGCCGCCCACAAACGACAGGCGTTCCTAACGGAACGCCCTCATTTGTGCAGCCACCCCCCCTCCCCGCCTACAAAACGGGGCGAGCTCACCATCGACAGCCGCCCAGTCTTCGAGCGAGACCCGTAGCGACTGAGCTGCAGTCGCTGGACGGGTCTTGTGCATGCTCACGCTGGAGGTGGCGCATGCGCAGTGGGGTAAAATCGAGCTGCTTGCGAGCACTGTGCGCTTGCGAGCGGCTCTGAATCAGCCCCTAAGCTTCTTCTTTTTTTTGCTGTCTCTTTTTAATAAAAAAAGCCATAGAATTACTTATATATATTGTAATTAATATTACCACCCAGGGCCGGCTCTAGGCACGTTCGACCAGTACGGTCGAACAGGGGCGCCACCCCATAGAGGGCGCACCACCCCCAACCATTCCGATTTCAGCTGGACAGTTCTGTTATTTAAGCACAGCCCTGATGTTCTGACCGTGGGCCCGCGGGCGGTCAGAAGGTTGCTGGAAGCTGAATGGATGCAGGGAGAGGGCTGGGGGCAGCCCAGCTACTGAAGGAGTGCTGGGCTTGCCCCCAGCCTGACGTTAAACTGGAGTTGTGCCATACAGTCACGCCCCCAAATACATCACCAAGGGGGTGCAGCCTATGGTAATTAGGCCACATCCCCTTCATACACGCACGGCGACCCGCAGCCCAGACCTTGCACAGGGCGTGTCAGCACCTGGAGCTGGTCCTGTTACCACCTTTATCCACTCAATGGAGCATGATAATACCAGATTATAAGAACCCCCTTACTAGGCAACACAAGCTACCATAAGATATCAGATATCTATTGTTTGAAAATGTGTATTGTTTGTAGGGGTGAGCGGGTTCGGATTTCTGAAATCCGAACCCCCCTGAGCCCCCCCGATCCGAGTCCGATCCGAATCAGGCTCGACTTTTCCCGCCTGACTCGGATCTGAAATCGAGGCAAAACGTCATCATCCCGCCTTCCGAGTCTCGCGGGTTTTGGATCCTATATAAGGTACCTGCGTCGGCGCCATTTTCTCACTCGGCTGTGGACAGTGAAGAGGGAGGGTGGGAGTTAGGGCTGTGTAGTGTAGTGTAGTGTAGTGTAGTGCTGCTGTTGTCCACTACTTCAAAGTCCATAGGGGCTGGCTGTGTTGTGCTGTGCTGCTGTTGTTAATAGGGGCTGTGTCCACTACTTCAAAGTCCATAGGGGCTGGCTGGACTGTGTTGTGCAGTCAGTTCTCCATAGGGGCTGTGTCCACTCCAAAGTCCTGTGCAGTGTCCCAGTCCTAAAGGAGTGCTGTAGTGTTGTCCAGGGGGTGCTCTGTCCATCAGGGGTGCTCCCCCCAAGTGCTAAAAAAATAATATATTTTCTGTGTTTGTGAATTGTGTGCGCAGTAGCCGCACGTGCATCAACAAAGTAGTGCCAAGCGTGCGCCTGTGTCATAAGTAAAGGGCCGGCTGGCTTGACCGTTAAAGGGTGCTGTAACCCCCGAAAGTACACTCCAATCCAAACCAAAAAAAAATTATTTTCTGTGTTTGTGAATTGTGTGCGCAGTAGCCGCACGTGCATCAACAAAGTAGTGCCAAGCGTGCGCCTGTGTCATAAGTAAAGGGCCGGCTGGCTTGACCGTTAAGGGTGCTGTAACCCCCGAAAGTACACTCCAGTCCAAACCAAAAAAAAAATTATTTTCTGTGTTTGTGAATTGTGTGCGCAGTAGCCGCACGTGCATCAACAAAGTAGTGCCAAGCGTGCGCCTGTGTCATAAGTAAAGGGCCGGCTGGCTTGACCGTTAAGGGTGCTGTAACCCCCGAAAGTACACTCCAGTCCAAACCAAAAAAAAAATTATTTTCTGTGTTTGTGAATTGTGTGCGCAGTAGCCGCACGTGCATCAACAAAGTAGTGCCAAGCGTGCGCCTGTGTCATAAGTAAAGGGCCGGCTGGCTTGACCGTTAAGGGTGCTGTAACCCCCGAAAGTACACTCCAGTCCAAACCTAAAAAAAAATTATTTTCTGTGTTTGTGAATTGTGTGCGCAGTAGCCGCACGTGCATCAACAAAGTAGTGCCAAGCGTGCGCCTGTGTCATAAGTAAAGGGCCGGCTGGCTTGACCGTTAAGGGTGCTGTAACCCCCGAAAGTACACTCCAGTCCAAACCAAAAAAAAAATTATTTTCTGTGTTTGTGAATTGTGTGCGCAGTAGCCGCACGTGCATCAACAAAGTAGTGCCAAGCGTGCGCCTGTGTCATAAGTAAAGGGCCGGCTGGCTTGACCGTTAAGGGTGCTGTAACCCCCGAAAGTACACTCCAGTCCAAACCAAAAAAAAAATTATTTTCTGTGTTTGTGAATTGTGTGCGCAGTAGCCGCACGTGCATCAACAAAGTAGTGCCAAGCGTGCGCCTGTGTCATAAGTAAAGGGCCGGCTGGCTTGACCGTTAAGGGTGCTGTAACCCCCGAAAGTACACTCCAGTCCAAACCTAAAAAAAAATTATTTTCTGTGTTTGTGAATTGTGTGCGCAGTAGCCGCACGTGCATCAACAAAGTAGTGCCAAGCGTGCGCCTGTGTCATAAGTAAAGGGCCGGCTGGCTTGACCGTTAAGGGTGCTGTAACCCCCGAAAGTACACTCCAGTCCAAACCAAAAAAAAAATTATTTTCTGTGTTTGTGAATTGTGTGCACTGTGGCTGCACGTGCATCAACAAAGGAGCAGCGCCAAGCGTGCGCCTGTGTCCCATAAGTAAAGAGCCGGCTGGCTCATTTCTTAAAGGGTGGTGTAACCCACAAAGTGCACTACTCTCCAGCAAAAATAAAATAATATTTTCTGTGTTTGTGTGCGCTTTAGCCGCACGTATATATATCAATATAACATAAATGGAGGACCAAACTTTCTCCGATAAAAATAAAATAGGGAAAGATCAAGAACCTCTTCCTCCTAGTGCTGTTGCTGCTGCTGGGAGTTGTTCATCATCCCAGAGAGGAAGTAGGAACATCACTACTTTTACTAAACAATTGACCCTCCAACAGTCCCTAGCGATGAGGATGAAGTACGACAGCAGTCATCCTGAAGCAAAACGTATAACTGAGGCCTTGACTGCTATGTTGGTGTTAGACGTGCGTCCGGTATCCGACATTAGTGCAGTGGGATTTAGACAATTGATGGAGGTAGTGTGTCCTCGGTTCCAAATCCCGTCTAGATTCCACCTGCATCCTCAAAGCAGCAGCGACAAGCGTGCGTCTGTCTGTTAAAGAGTGGTGACACCCTCAAAGTGTTCTACACAAACAATTAAAATATTGTTCTTTTTTTTTCGGTCTTTGTGAAATGTGTGGGCTGTAGCCTCACCTGCATCCTTAAAGCAGCAGCGACAAGCATGCGTCTGTCTGTTAAAGGGTGGTGTAACTCTCAAAGTGTTCCAAAAAATAAAAAACTATTTTTTTAATGTGTTTGTGACTTGTGTGCGATGTAGCCACACTTGCATCCTCAAAGCAGCAGCGACAAGCGTGCGTCTGTCTGTTAAAGGGTGGTGACACCCTCAAAGTGTGCTACACAAACAATTAAAATATTGTTCTTTTTTTTTGGTCTTTGTGAATTGTGTGGGCTGTAGCCACACCTGCATCCTTAAAGCAGCAGCGACAAGCGTGCGTCTGTCTGTTAAAGGGTGGTGACACCCTCAAAGTGTGCTACACAAACAATTAAAATATTGTTCTTTTTTCTGTCTTTGTGAATTGTGTGGGCTGTAGCCGCACCTGCATCCTTAAAGCAGCAGCGACAAGCGTGCGTCTGTCTGTTAAAGGGTGGTGACACCCTCAAAGTGTGCTACACAAACAATTAAAATATTGTTCTTTTTTCTGTCTTTGTGAATTGTGTGGGCTGTAGCCGCACCTGCATCCTCAAAGCAGCAGCGACAAGCGTGCGTCTGTCTGTTAAAGGGTGGTGACACCCTCAAAGTGTGCTACAGAAACAATTAAAATATTGTTCTTTTTTTTTTGGTCTTTGTGAAATGTGTGGGCTGTAGCCGCACCTGCATCCTTAAAGCAGCAGCGACAAGCGTGCGTCTGTCTGTTAAAGGGTGATGACACCTCAAAGTGTTCTACACAAACAATTAAAATATTGTTCTTTTTTTTTCGGTCTTTGTGAAATGTGTGGGCTGTAGCCGCACCTGCATCCTTAAAGCAGCAGCGACAAGCGTGCGTCTGTCTGTTAAAGGGTGGTGACACCTCAAAGTGTTCTACACAAACAATTAAAATATTCTTCTTCTTTTTTCTGTCTTTGTGAATTGTGTGGGCTGTAGCCGCACTTGCATCCTCAAAGCAGCAGCGACAAGCGTGCGTCTGTCTGTTAAAGGGTGGTGTAACCCTCAAAGTGTGCTCCACAAACAATAAAAATATTCTTTTTTTTTTTCTGTCTTTGTGAATTGTGTGGGCTGTAGCCGCACTTGAATCCTCAAAGCAGCAGCGACAAGCGTGCGTCTGTCTGTTAAAGGATTACATCGGTGACAGCATCCAAGTAGGCATGTCAGACAGTCCGTACCTGTACTGGCAGGAAAAAGAAGCAATTTGGAGGTCCCTGTACAAACTGGCTCTATTTTACCTGAGTTGCCCCCCCTCCAGTGTGTACTCCGAAAGAGTGTTTAGTGCAGCCGGGAACCTTGTCAGCGAAAGGCGTAGGAGGTTGCTTCCACAAAATGTGGAGAAGATGATGTTCATAAAATGAATTATCAACTCTTCCAGGGAGACCAGCCTCCAGAACGTACAGAGGGACCTGTGGTTCCAGCAGGGACGAATTAATACTCTGTGAGGATGAGGATGTACACACTGAAGAGGGTGAGGAATCGGTGGATGAGGAGGATGAGGATGACATCTTGCCTCCGTAGAGCCAGTTTGTGCAGGGACACATTAATTGCCAGCTTGTTTTGTGGGGGCCCAAACGAACCAATCATTTCAGCCACAGTTGTGTGGCAGACCCTGGCGCTGAAATGATTGATTTGTTAAAGTGTGCATGTCCTGTTTATACAACATAAGGGTGGGTGGGAGGGCCCAAGGACAATTCCATCTTGCACTTCTTTTTTTTCTTTGCATTATGTACAGTTTGGGGCCTAGTTTTTCTAACTGCCATCCTGTCTGCCACTGCAGTGTCACTCCTAGATGGGTCACGTGTTTGTGCCGCCCACTCGTGTCGCTTAGCATAGTCATCCAGCTACCTCGGTGCAACCTTTTGGACATGAAAACACTATTGTGAGGTGTGAGGTGTTCAGAATAGACTGGAAATGACTGGAAATTAAGGTTATTGAGGTTAATAATAGCATAGGAGCAGAGAAACCAACCAATTCTGTGATTTTAGCTGTTTTTATGCTTTTTTTAAAAAAAATACAGATCCAAAACACAAAACCCAGAACCCAAAACACGGAAGGGTGGTTTTGGCAAAACCAATCCAGATCCAAAACACGAAGAAAGATCCAGATCCAAAACCAAAACACAAAACACGAAAAGTGGCCGGTGCACACCCCTAATTGTTTGACCTCTGTATTGGAAAGATAGGAAATGCTGATGATTGCATTTGGGAAATAAGAAAATGAAATTTCAGTAAACAAGCTTCAAACAAGTAAGAAAACATAATAGCGTTTCAGCAGCTTACCCAGTACGTTTTTATACCTGTCAGACAGCAGCTAATAGATTCCATTAAACCATCTTCTCAAGCTTTCTAAGCTGTGTACGGCCAATGCATCTGTATAGTAACTTATCTATAGCATTATCTGTTGTCAAATACATACTGTTGTTGTAAAGGTTAAAATAAAAACAAACTACCTTGAATGCTGCCTTAAGAGGTTGTTGTATTATGGATTCACAATGATATTGATTTTTACAGATGCCCTGATGGCAGGGGCATAACTATAGTGGGTGCAGAGGGTGCCATTGCCATGTGGCCCGTACCACCTTTGGAGATGAACTACCCTTCACCCAGTTCATGACTCATATTCATAGTTGGCAAAGATCCCAAAACTGAGAATGGTGGTTGCACCCATCTAAATGACAGACTGTGTATGCAGAAGTCTTGACATGGCAGAAGGACATGCGTGATGACATGCTGGAATTGCATATATGCCAGCCACTGCAGAGCTTCACAGACCCACAGTGGACTCGCCCTAGACCACATGCCTGCTCTCCCTGAATCCCCTTGTGGCTCTCCTGGACTCTCTCTGCCTGTCGACTTCCTGATTGATTAGGTAAGTGATGCTGTGCATAGTTAATATTGGTGCTATGGACACCTCTATGGCAGGAGGGTGTCTCATGCAAGATTGTGCAAAATATGTTTGCCCCAATGTTTGGTAAATAAGCACTATCGGTGGTTCTTGTGTTATCCCACACAGTCCTAGCAAGTGAGTGTGTTTTTATATAGATAATAGTAATGGTATGTCCAGTGGACAATGAGTTTGGAGTTCCTCCCAACATTTTTAAACAATGGCTTTCTGATTAAGCCTGCTGCCAGTCTATATAAATTAGGGATGTGCAGGCTCGGATAGGTTCGAGTTTGCACGTTGAGTTCGGATTTTTCCCTCCAAAAAAACGGAACTCAGAAAGAGGCTAAACGTCATCTTACATGGACGAACATCATCATTCCTGGACAAAAGTCCAGGAATGATGATGTTCGTCCATGTAAGATGACGTTTAGCCTCTTTCTGAGTTCCGTTTTTTTGGAGGGAAAAATCCGAACTCAACGTGCAAACTCGAACCTATCCGAGCCTGCACATCCCTAATATAAATACATAGTAAATGCATAGGATTGCTGCCTTTATACAGCAATATTTTTTAATCATGTTGATTTAGGATTAAAAAGATTGCCTTGTTTCTCAAAGAGCACCAGTGAAATGTTATTTTCATGCCATGATTTCATGACCCCAAGGGATATGATCCTATCTTTTCTGTAGAGTATTGACAAATGAAAATAGCTCACTTTCAGTTAGGTCAGACCCTTAGGTTAAGGGGTCTATTTACTAAGCAGTGTTAGAAGACAGAGTGAAAAGTGATAAGGTGCCAGCCAATCAGCTCCCAACTGTCATTTTTCAAACAAAGCCTGTGAGATGGCAGTTAGGAGCTGATTGTCTGGCGCCTTATCACTTTTCACTCTGTCTCCTAACACTGCTTAGTAAATAGACCCCTTAATCTTAAGGGACAGAAATACAACATGAAAATTAGACAGAACTGTCTGCCACTAAATATGATTTTAGCTACAATAGATTGAGTATGCTAATCTTCATATATGCTTGATAGGATCCATCCACAGTAATTATTTTACATTTGACTAATTCATTTATTGCAAATCTATTGCACAGTCTTTTGTAGTAGAAAAATTGCACCTATAATTTCTGACACAATGTCCGTGCATACAGCATGATCTGCAACATAAGCTACTCATGTTTAGAGAGGGTTAGTGTAGATACTTGATATATCATAGATACAAGGCTGGCTAGGTAGTTTCTGTGGAAATCTCTACGATTACTGTTTTTTCTGTGAAAGATTGATTTGATCTTGGTTTTTGGTTTCCTAGTGGGGTTTTTCCATAGTGCTCAGGTGCCTCGGGTTCTTTCAAATACTGTATAACATTTTCAGCATGCAATGTTTCACTATTTGTTTCATGCTAGCACGTGACGGCTTCCTGTTACTATGAAATAAAGAACACAATATTATAGTAAACAGTGTAAACAATATTTATATCATGCATTGCTATTACATGTAATCTCCTTCTCTTCCACAATGTAGCATAATGTGGACTGGGGGCACTACAATGAGGCATAATGTGAATTGGAGGCACAACAATGTGGCATAGTGAGGATGGGGGCACTACAATGAGGCATAATGTGAATTGGGGGCACAACAATGTGGCATAATGTGGACTTGGGGCACTACAATGAGGCATAATGTGAATTGGGGGCACAACAATGTGGCATAATGTGGACTGGGGGCACTACAATGAGGCATAATGTGAATTGGGGGCACAACAATGTGGCATAATGTGGAGTGGGACACTACAATGAGGCATAATGTGAATTGTGGCATAATGTGAACAACCGCTGCAGAGAGAAGTGTATTTCTAAAGCTTTGACTTGGGGCCCCGTAAAAAATTTTACTATGGAGTTCACAAGTGTCTATGGGCCTGATTCAGAGACGGACGTTCTGAAAGAGCGCTCGCTCTGAATCGGGGCATTTTTTTTTCTTGGAGCGGTCTCCTGGCCGATCGCATAGCTGTGGGTGACCACCCACAGTTATAGCGAGTGGCCAGGTTGATGGTCACGATGGTCAAGACCATCGCGACCATTGGGCTTGCGACGAGACCCTTGTGGTAGGGTCTCGTGGCCGCAAGCCCCAGAGAGCTTCTGGCTCTAATAGAGCCGGAAGCTCTCCCACTGACATCACTGGTGATGTCAGTGGGGCCGCCCACAAATGGCAGGCGTTCTCTTGGGAACGCCTCCATTTGTGAAGCCGCCCCCCGGCCACGCCTACTAAATGGGGCGAAATGTCAATCACCATCGACAGCTCGCCCCCTTTGGTGCGAATCCCGGAGCGACGGAGCACCCGTCGCTAGCCGGGTCTCGCGCATGCGCACGACGGAGCCGGCTCCGTCGTTCGCATGCCCAGTGGGCAAACATCGACCGGGTCTGAATCAGGCCCTATGTACGCCCATGGGTGAAAGTATGGCTTGTTTTGATTTGTGATGAAAATTAGGTATTTACAACATATCTTTCAAATGGCAGTCTCTCTGTTTTCTAATGTTTTAACATGCGATTTCATGGCAAAATCTTAATCACGTGTTAGGGTTATTCTACCTAGCTGTAGTAATCATTATAGTGATTTTAAAAAGGTAAGGATATTATTGAGTAGTGTTCCCCTTTAAGTATAGCATGCCTCAATTACAGGGCCCTCTCGAGTCCCATTCCAGCTGAGCAGCCGCACAGGGGCTGCTGCATAGTGGGCGTAGTGCAGCTGCTGCAGCCTGGACTCTGGTCCACTGTACTGTGTCCTTGTAGCCTGGCCTGGGCAGCACTGGGCTCTTCAAGGTAGCTCAGATGTGGCCCATTCAGGGCATGCCTTTACAGATGGCAACAGAGACGTGACACCATCTCCGCACGTCGCACAAAAACGACCAAAATTGCACGCAGATCCATGCAATTTTGGTGGGCAATTCAGGGAGGTCACACGGGGTGGGAAGCCAGACACGGGTAAGTCGCTGTCAGCGACTGCATCCAAAGATACAGTTGCACTGACCCCAGCAGCCATGTTCAAATGGAGAAATTACAACTGCCATAGGGTGCCATCCACCCGCTATACAACCTGATAGACTCCTGCTGTACAAAAATATGGCCTATTTTAAATCTTAAAGGGAAATAGCCACATTAACAATTAAAGGGGCAACACCCGGAAATAAGGCATCCTAACAGTCCAGGTTTTAAGAATATCCATGCTTAACCACAGGTGACTTAATTAGTACCTCAGTCCATTTGATTTAACCACCTGTGCTGAACCATGGATATCTCTAAAACCTGAACTGCTGGGGAGCCTTGAGGACCATGTTTGGGAACCTCTGTCCTAGGTTTAAAAAATGGCTATCAATAAATTATTACCAAAAGCAACCACTTCATGTCCCGATAAAAAACAATAAAAACATTCGTTAGATAGAATCAGAATATAAAAAGTATTTTCCAGTTAAAACACCACAGTGCAAAACCTTTAAGGTGGTATTGGAGGTATAAATCATCTCCAGACTCGAAGGCGTTAATGAGGTACATAAACGTAAAGAAGATAATGTAATAGGAAAATGTGCTGTTACTGTAATATTAGCATGTACTTAGAGCACTGCAATCTGAAATATATTCAATGATAATCTAAATTTTCCAAAGCTCTTAATACTCCTGTAGCAGTACATTATTCTGAAATATTTTCTTTCTTGGCAGCAGACATTTCATTGTCAGTGCTTCTTCATATGCCATTTAAGTATTAAATATATAATTATTACAGGTCATAAATATACCACAGGCAAACAATATTTATTCAAATATATGTAGAAATATACAGTATGTGTGATCTTTTGCTTTTTAATGTGTTCATACATTTTAGGTTTAATAAAGAGCAAGGGAATGTTATTTTAAAAATTACCATTATAGAACATTGTATTAATATACTATGGACTATGAATAAAATGTAGTAAGATATAAAATGGACTTAGTGTGGGTCTATTTACTAAGCCTTGGAGGGAGATAAAGTACCAACCAATCAGCTCCTAGCTGCCATGTCACAGGCTGCGTTTGGAAAATGACAAGTAGAGAAGAAAGAGTATATCTGCACACTCCTAATACAATATCTTAAATGATTCCAATTATATCGTATACTCCATTATACTAATCAGACTACTAGTGTTCAGATGTGGGGGTGCAGCTCTTGTTCAACCAAAATAAACTGTAGTTTAGGAAAAAGAACTAGGGGTTGTTTGTTATGGGGGCACAATTAAACAATAATATTTTAAAACTTGACTTTTATTCTTATTAATATAAAATCTCCCAAACCTTGAGAGTATGCAGCGAAAGATAAGGACAATACAGATGAGTACATTGATGAGCCTGCAATACAGATGAGTACATTGATTAGCCTGCAATACAGATGAGTACATTGATGAGCCTGCAATACAGAGGAGTACATTAAATAGATCAAGTGACGGGAACCCACTGAGATCAGATTGTTTAATAGGAGAGTCCTCAATTAATGGAGGGATATCCTTAAATTGGGTTTGCAGTGCGTGCCTAAGCTGGAGGTATCTGTAAAAATGGGTTGTGGGTATGCCGAATTCCAATTGTAGTTGGTGAAATTATTTAAGTATCCCTGATATGTAGAGTTGTCTGAGAGGTACTGTACCACTCCCCATTATCCCCACACTTCTCTGACCTCTAATGATTACAACTAAGAGAGTCCCTGAGTTCGCCACAAGGATGGTATCCGGGTCCCAAACATTACTTGAAAAATGTTGGCAGTTACTGTAAGCTCCAAATGCCAACAGCTTCCTGCACTATTGGTATCTTTTTCCCACCTTTGGTACCATTTAGCAGTACTTGTATGGGACACCTGTGCAACCATAAGGGTATTATTATTATTATTATTATTATCGTTTACTTATATGGCGCCACAAGTGTTCCACAGCGCCTTACAAGGTACATATCCAAAAAGTGATACAATACAATGAAGGACAAGGACATGGATAATATACATTGATACATAGGTGGCCATAACACCCACATAAGCAGCAAAGCATAGGCACCAAGTGTTAGGTGTCCTAGTGGTGAGTAAGAGGTAGATGAACATATAGTAAGGAGAAGCACAAGAGGGTAGAGGGCCCTGCTCGCAAGAGCTTACATTCTCAAGGGAAGGGGAAGACAGATGGGTGTGATACAGATGGGGAAGACAGGGAGGAGGGAGCATGTAGTAGCAAGTTAGGATGAAAGCTGGAAAGCGTTGATGAAGTAGTGGGTCTTGAGAGCCCGTTTGAAGGATTGTAGAGAGGTGGAGAGTATGTAAAGCATTACCTTCCATCCCTCTGAGCCAAGTCCACGAGTGTTCCATTTGCGAGGCAAACATTCGGGATCTGGTAAGTGTTCCAAGCTGAATACGGCCCGCCGATTCATTCAGATCAAAGAGGAGATGAAGCCGTCTATCTGTTGGAATATCTTTTGTGGGATGAAAATTGGAAAATGTTGAAGTACATATAAAAATTTAGGTAGTAGAAACATTTTGAGTAGATTAACTAGGCCGGTCATTGGGAGTTTACGCCATGCTCTAACACAGGACCAAAGATTATATCTGTGGCTTTACTTTTAAAGTAGCATAACTATGTGGGGTATTAGTCACCCTGATGCCTATATATTTAAAGGATTCTACCCTTTTTAAAGGGAGGGATATAGGGGGATTGCCAGGGTACCTGCCTTTAAGGGGAAGAATACAAGATTTATCCCAATTTATTAACAGACCTGGGCATGGAGGTAGCGTAGTCTGATATAAAAGCAGCATGTCATGTGCGTAAAGTGCCACTCTATCCACTCTAAATCCCAGTCCAAATCCCTGAATGTCAGGGCATGTTCTGGGTTTTATGGCTATAGCAAACAAGACAGGTGAGAGAGGACACTCCTGCCTCGTACCTCATTATCTGGGAAATGGGGAGGAGTTAAAATCATTTACTGATGCCCGGGCAAATGGAGCAGAATACAATAGTTGAACCCATTTAATAAAGCTGCAGCTCATAGAAATGACCATTCCACTGAGTAAAACGTCTTACTTGCATATAGCGAAACAACAATGGAAGTGAGCCCTACAACTGTGTGGAAAGATGTCTCAGGTTGATCGAGGTTGACTTACCTGGCATGAAAACAGTCTGATCTGGATGGTTTAACTGAGTAATTACTTGCCCGAGCCAAGTGGCCAGAACTTTTGTGAGTATCTTAACATCTGTGGGGAGCAGGGAAATGGGATGATAGTAGTCAGCAAACTTTAAATTACTGGCTTTGGTAGGACAATTATTAGAACTTCAGATATAGAATGTGGAAGAGAACCACCTTCATTTTGGTGAAGATGTACTAAGCTCTGGAAAGTGACAATTTGGAGAGTGATAAACTACCAGCCAGTCAGCTCCAAACTGTCATGTTGCAGGCTGTGTTTAAAAAATGAAAGTTAGGAGCTGTGTGGCTGGTAGTTTATCACTGTCCAATTTATCACTTTCCAGAGCTTAGTACATCTGCCTCATAGTCTGCTAAATAAATCAAGTAAGTGAGACACAAAAAACAGTATGTAGTCAGGAAGCCGGCGGTCGAAATGCTAACCACCGGCTTCCCGACTGTCAAATCCCAGCATGGGACTAATGATAGGTGTCGAAATCCCGATGCCTAGCATTATCCACCTGCTGAATTCCCAATACCGAACAAAGGTAAGCCGGGCGTCTGGACCACTTATCCGTCCTACTGGGGGTTAGGTTTAGAGACTCCCAGGGGGACTTAGGGTTAGGCACCCTCCAAGGAGGGTTCAGGTTAGGCTAGGGGAAGGGGGGGTTAGGGCTTGGCACCCCCCCGGGAGGGTTAGGTTTATGGTGCGGGGAGGGGGGGTTAGGTTTACGCACCCTTGGGGGGAGGTTAGGGTTAGGCACTAGGGGGAGGTTAAGGTTAGGCACCCCTAAGGGAGGGTTTGGGTTAGTGGGGAAAGGGGTAGGGATAGCCTACTTACCTCCGCTGTCGGGAACTTCACCCATCGGGCTGCTGGCGAAAGGATTTCATACATACCGATTCCACAAAAAAATGGTTTTGCTTTTTGTATAACTCCAAGGGGATCCCATCTATCCCAGGTACAAGGACATTAGGTCCAAAATACAAAATAGTAACATTTGCACATTTTATATTAAAATAACATTCCTTTTTTTCAAACAAAAACTTTAGGGGAAGTGACTATTAACATTACTGTACACACATGTAAAGCGTACAGAGATAAAACAGGTAACAATCAGCCCCTTTTTAATTCAAGGGTTTATTTATCAAGTAGTGCAAAGGGCCGAGAAGTGGCTCAGTGGAGAAATTGCCCATAGCAACCAAACACCTTCTACCTATCATTTACTGATTGTACTTGCAAATGATAGTGTAACAATTAATCCATTTGTATCTATGTGCTACTACTCCACCGGGTCACTTCTCTGCAATGCTTAATACATAAACCCCAGCAGCTGATTGGTGACTGCTTTATGTCTCTCCAGTTTATAAATACAGGTTGAGTCTCCCATATCCAAAATGGTTGGGACCAGGGGTATTTTGGATAACGGAATATTCCGTATTTTGGAATAATTGCATATCATAATGAAATATCTTGGGAATGGGATCCCAAAATACACACAGAATGCATATATGTGTTATATACACCTTATACACACAGCCTGCAGCTCATTTTATACAATATTTTCAATAATTTTGTGGCTCAAGCAAAGTTTGTGTACATACATGAAATAATTTTGTTTCATTTACACCCTATACACACAGCCTGAAGGTAATTTTATACCATATTTTTAATAATTTGTGCCTTAGACAAAGTTTGTGTACATTGAACCATCAAAAATCAAAGGTTTCATTATCTTAGTCATGCCAAAATTATTCCGTAATTCGGAATATTCCGTATTTCGGAATATTTGGATATGGGAGACTCAACCTGTACCTCCCTATTGGAAATGATGATATTGGGGGTCACTGGGGTTCCCTTTCTGAGAGCCATTGTGCAACATACCATTGTACATTGTACTGTGTATGAGTGTAGAGGGTATTTGTTGTAAGGTGGACTCCACCGTGTAGGGGTGGTGCGACTGCACCATTTGATGGGATGGAGGTGGTGTAGGCTGAGGCTGTAGTGGGATACATGTTTGAGCCATAGCCCTTCTAGTGATGTTCTGGTCCCAAATTACCCATTAATCCCCACATTAGGGATGCTCTGCCTGCATGTGCTGATCATAGGCCTAGCGGCACAATTTAAAAGCAAAACCACTCACAAGGGAATCCCACTCACCCAGGGACTTCTTCAGGATAATCTGCATGGTAGTAAGGACTTTGTGCTGCAGCACTGAATTGTCCACTTGTGCCTCGGTTTGTGGCTAAGTTGGTCTCTTTACCCAGTGGGGTGAGATGGTCTCAGACGCTCCGACTGTCTCGCTTTGTATGGGCAGGCTACTACAGCAACTGTCCAGACACAGATCTGGAGGATTCTCTGGTGATGTTGACAAAGCAGATGGCTGAAATGTCAAAAGAGAAATATGACATGAATATATAAAAAAATACATTATATGTTGATGTGATGTATAATGAAAACACTGACATATTTTATTTATATTTTCTAGTTGCCTACAACTGCGGAGGAGTGGAAGAGTATTACAAAAGTAAAAGTAAAATTTGTGTATACAATATATAAAAACATTTTTTATTCAAAGACAAAAGTAATATCCTCATACATTTAGGATAGTATGCATGAAATCCACGAATAAATATACATGTAAAAAATACTGTTTGAAAAAGTGCCCTCCAAGGTATGGACGAAACGCCTTGATGAAGGCTCCTATTCTCTACCCTTTCATGAACTTGCCACTTTTTATGATCAGATAAGATAATTTTATTTGATGTTCTCTGGGCACTTTTTCAAACATTATTTTTTATGTGTATATTTATTAATGGATTTCATGCATACTATCCTACATGTATGAGGATATTACTTTTTTCTTTGAATAAAAATGTTTTTATATATTTTATACACACATTTTATGAGTATTTTTGCACATATTTATAATCCTGATAATTAATGCACTGTTGTACACATAAATAAAATTTTTTATATTAAAGTTCTCATACATGTTGTGAATTACACTTTTATCACCTTGTAAATATTATGAGTATTAAGTATGCCTCCACATACCTCCACACATGCCACTCAGATCTCCCCGTGTTCTTCCACATATCAATCCACTCTAACCTCCCCATGTGCCACAAAATACTAGCCCACATGCCACATGCCACTCTAACCACAATCAATAATATTTCTCCCAAAACCCTTTGAATGTAATATTTTTTTTATTCATTTGTCACAGGCCTCAGCCACTCACCTCCCAAGGGCTCTCCCCTGTCCTCAGACTGTGTATGCGTTGGGCTCCTGCTGGCTGGCTCAAATTGTTACTCAGGGCCTGTTTCTGAGTTTGTATGCGCTCACAATGCTGATGTCCATGTAGTTTTTTGCTACTGCGTATGTGCAAAAAGTTCTGAAACCCCCCACGACACACGCGGTAAACAGAGTGTACGTGCAGTACAAAGGTACTGTTGCGACCGGGATAGATGGTATCAGAAAGGTGGTGGAAAAGTTCTGAGCGTTCCTGGCTGGTGACTGGGTGGTGGGTAGTAATGCACGCAAAAATGGTTTGTTCCATGGACATGTTATGGGGGTGTCACTGGCTTGTCAGTGCAATAGGCTGCATTCACAGATGCACAGCTGCAAGCATAGGAAGCCGTGGTGAAATGGAGACACTGCATCTGCCATAGTGCCAGTGCAATTTTTGATGGTGCGACAGGTGGTCCAATCTGTATTACATTGTGCACATGTGCTAAAAGTGGGCGTCCCAGCCCTTGCACAGATGTGCACAAGGGAAGGAGTTAGTAGGCCATTTGTATATACTTACAAATGGACCAGTACACTCTGCTGCGTTCTCACTTGCATGTAACTCAGAATCTGGCCCTCCATGTACTCTACATGGCTATTGTCATCACACTGAGCCTGCAGAAGGGAACATTTTTATGTTCAGTTGATGTCACATTGCTGAACACCCAATTTCTGCCACCATGGCCACCCTTTATACTTGTACCTACGCAGCATACTGTAGGTCAGCCAGTCCAGAAATGCCATTTCATATCACACCATAGTTAATGAGCACTTCCAGAACTGCATTATTGCTAAAAAAAATAGAAATAAATGTAATTTTAAGGTATTCTCAATTATTCTAAAGTCGGCTTTTAGGTCAGCTATCTGTCAGTTTTGCCTTTTGTAAAAGGTTGGTTTGCAAACCCAATGGAAAATCACCCAAAAAGCCAAAACCAACCTTTAGTAAATTGACCCCTAGAAGTCTATGCTTTGGCAATACACGTTCTTGTGAAATTTACTCTTTTAACTTCAAAAAGATTAGTTACTATTAGAAATGTCAAAAGTTTTCAGTTATGATTTTTATAAACGTAAAAGCACTTTTACAAAGGTGAAATGGGGATTCTGTGGCTTCTATATATCAAATGTTGCTTTGTAGTAATATTTTTAGAATCACTTATATTTTATAGTATATCAAGTAACTGTTAAGTGTTCTTGTTGCTAGACATATACTTATTTTCCATTTCTCCAGATAAAAACGCAAAAAACCCATGTGAAACTAATGCTAGCTGTAACAAAAAAGAAAGGAAAAAATAGGTGTACAATTTTTGACTTTTCCTAAAATAGCATTCTTAGTTTAATGGATGGCCAATCCATATAAGATTAGTATACAGAAGAAAGGAACAGCATGCATTTATTATTAAAAGAGGCGTAAATCTCTAGTAAGCTACATAAACAAAAGTGAAAAAAGGAACACAACCAATAAATTGTAATAAATGCTGTTTATATGTGGCTAGAGTGTGACCCAGAGAGGCTTCACTGGGCTCAAGTGAAAGATTGCCAGAGAGGGGAGATTATGATGGCTGACTGCAGGGAGCATATATCTGGTGCTGTGGGCAGGGCAGGATTAAGGCCTGAGGGGGCCCCAGGGCAACTAAGTTGTGGGGGCCCCCTCCAGGCCACACGGAGCCTACCTTCAACCCTGATATCCCCACACAGAACCTGCCCCCTACAAGCCACATGAAGAATACTCCCTCTCTCCCCTAGAAAGCTCCACATGGAGCTTACCCCCCCTCCCCCAAGCCACATGGAGCCTACTGTCCCGGCAGAGCTGCTCCTGAGTCCCCTCCTCAGCGTCACAGACATATATCACATGGCACTAATGAGGGGAATCGGGAGCCACTCTGCGCTGCTGAGCCCCCTCCCGGGAACAGGTGCCGCTGGATACCTATTCTCGTATTCTCGGCAGGGACACATCGACCCTGTGTGTGGGTCCCAGGCAGCCCGCACCCCTCCCCCACCCTTAATCCGGCCCTGGCTGTGAGTGAGGAAAGAGGAAAGACTGTGAAGCAGTATATCTGCTCCTATGCCCATAATATTGCACAATGACATCATGGGCCTGATACCTAGTCAAACGCAGAGCTTTAGCATACATTGCAGGAGCAGAAGCCAATTTACACATTTTAGCATTTCTCTTTCTGTCATATCTTGGATGGATCTGCAGATGCAGCTCCCCATGCTGGGTGTGAGAGATCCATCTTATGGCTTCCCTTCGCTGTACGTGCAACTCACAATATACCAAAACTCTGGTAGTAGGCCCATGACACTACAACAAGACAGATCTCTTGCATGCCTGTGTGTGTGTGCCAATGTATTGCGTGCATCCACATGTAGTGATGTCATCACACACTGTATACTCTGATTCCTGGTAATACTATCTCCAACACTCTTCTCTTCACTCTGATTCCTGGTAGTCCTGTTCCTAGAACTCTTCTCCACACTCTGGACATCATTCAGAGGCGGTCGCACGGAGCGATTGGACGTAGCGAGCAATTTTTTTTCAACTGTGCATGCGTGTACCGGCAGTGCGCGTGCGCAAGCCTGTCTTCCCGACCACAATCCTCTTGCTCGCTAGTCACTATGAGGTCGTAGCTGTGATTGACATTTTGTGCCGTTTGTGGGTGGTAACGGGAAGGTACTTGTGAACGGGGGTGTGGTGGTGCGCACGCAGGCGTGGTTGACCTTAAAAAGGGCGTTTTAAGGGCGTGCATATATTACTGAGCGAGTCATCACACATGTCATCTCGTTGCAATAACGACGCTACTGCTCGCAGAGCTACGGGTAGCCCAGGGTCTACCTTAAGCATTGCGAGTGCTAGCGATGGTTACTGCCTCCACCGATGTTTGTAGGCAATTAACACTGTAACAGGTGTTAATCATGCTGACGTAGGTTGCCACCTGCGACCGACTCTGAATTAGGCCGTAGAGATAGGAGGTGTGCTTTCATTGTTGTGGCTCTTTCCGCGTTTACGATGTGCTTTGCGACTGAGCGCTCATTTTGCATATTCTTGGTCACTTTGGGTGCGACCGATCGCTCCCGAGTGATCGCCTCTTAATGAGGTCCTCTGACTCCAGGTAATCCTATCCCCAGCACTCTTCCCTGTACACTCTGATTCCAGGTAGTCCTATCCCCAGCACTCTTCTCCATACTTCAATTGCAGGTAGCACTGTCCTCAGCACACTTCTCCACACTCTGATTCCATATAATCCTATCCCTAGCACACTTCCCTGTACTGTACACTCTTGGGGTCATTCAGACCCGCTCGCAAGCGGGTCGATGTTGCCCCACTGCACATGCGCACGACGGAGGGAGCTCCATCATGCGCATGCGCGAGACCCGGATAGCGACGGGCTCTCCGTCGCTCCGGGTCTCGCACCAAAGGGGGCGTGCTGTCGTTGTTGATTGACAGCACGCCCCCTTTGGTGGGCGTGGCTGCCAGACGGAGGTGTTCCCATGGGAACGCCTACCGTCTGAAGCCGGCCCCAGTGGGAGTGATTTTGGCTCTGATAGAGCCAAAATCACTCCAGGGCTTGCGGCAGCGAGACCCTACCGCAGGGTCTCCGTCGCAAGCCCGATGGTCGCGATGGTCTTGACCATCGCGACCATCATCCAGGAGGACGCTCCATTTTCATGGAAGAGGGCCCTGATTCAGAGCGAGGGCTCTGGTCAGAGCGTTCGGCTCTGAATCAGGCCCTCTGATTCCAGGTAATCCTTTCCCCAGTGCTCTTCTATTCACAATAAAAAACAGGAGTGGAGCACCATTGAGAATTCAGCAGATTTAGGGGCCTATGTAACAAAGCTGTGATAGAGATAAAATTGTGAGAGATAAAGTACTAACCAATCAGCTTCCAATTTACATTTTGCAGACTGTGTTTAAAAAATGATAGATAGGAGCTGATTGGTTAGCACCAGGGCCGAAACTAGGATTTTTGTCACCAGGGGCAAGACAGTAATTTGGCGCCTCCCCTGGTAATTCCCCCTGCAGCAGTGCCCCTATAGTAATGTCCCCTGAGGTAATGCCCCTGTAGTAGTGCCCATATAGTAATGCCCCTGTTGTAGTGCCCATATGATAATGCCCCCATAGTAATGCCCCATAGCAATGCCCCTGTAATAGTGCCCATATTGTAATGCCCCCATAGTAATGCCCATATGTTAATACCACATAGTAATGCCCCTGTAGAGCCCATGCTCCCATATTAATGCCCTTGTGGTAATGCCCATACCCCCATTATAATGCCCCTGTGGTAATGCCCATGCCCCCATAATAATGCCCCTGTGGTCTTGCCTCTGTAGTGCCCATGCCCCAATAGTAATGCCCCTGTAGTGCTCATGCCAAAATAGTAACGTTCCTGTAGTGCTCATGCCCCTGTAGTGCCCATGTCCCCATAGTAATGCCCCTGTGGTAATGCCCATGCCCCCATAGTAATGCCCCTGTGGTAATTCCCATGCCCTCATAATAATGCCCCTGTAGTGCTCATGCCCCATTAGTAATGCCCCTTATTGCCCATGCCCTCATAATAATGCCCCTGTGGTAATGCCCATGCCCCCATAGTAATGCCCCTGTGGTAATGCCCATGTCCCTATAATAATGCCCCTGTGGTAATAGTAATGCCCCGTGGTAATGCCCATGCCCTCATAGTAATGCCCCTGTGGTAATGCCCATGCCCCCATAGTAATGCCGCTGTGGTAATGCCCATGTCCCCATAGTAATGCCCCTGTGGTAATGCCTATGCCCTCATAGTAATGCCCCTGTGATAATGCCCATGCCCCTGTAGTGCAGCTTATTTGAAAAAAAATACTTACCTTGAACCCTGCTCCTGCATCCAGCGTCGCGTCCGGTCCGCCAGCTGCTCCTCGGAACTATGGGGGAGACGTCATGACGTCTCCCCCATAGTGCCTGTGGGGGTAGCCGGAAGCTGGAGTTCGGGAGAGAACTCCAGCCTCCAGCTACACCACGTAGCTGCAGAGAAGGAGCCGGGCGCCCACTGGTAATAAATATTACCAGCGGACGTCCGGCTTGGAGCCTCTCTGCAGCGCCAGGCTGGAGGTCACTGGCACCGGGTACAGTGGCTCACCCGGTGCACGTGCACCTCCAGCCCCCCCCCCCCTAGTTGCGGCCCTGGTTAGCACTTTATCTCTCATAATTTTATCACTCTCACAGCTTTGAAACATAGGGCCTGATTCAGAGCCGGTCGCTATTTGCGCTCGCTCGTCCAGAAAATAGGGGTGGCTATTCAAATGAACCATTCGCTGTTTGCGGTCTGTTCACGCCTCTAGGTCTGAACGAGCGAACAAAACTTGCGGTCGTTTTTTGGGAAACTACGCCCCCTGTCCGCTCGCATCCTACGTCATGTCCGCTATTTATTAGATTAATCGAGTACATCGAACAGGGTATGAGCTGCTCACTATTCTTGTGGTTGGTTTTTGCTACCACAATTTTGCGAGCAGTTCTGGCTATAAAATAACCCAGTGACATGGTCAATGACGCTGCTGTTTTAAATATGCACACCCATAAAACGCCCGTTTTGACCTTTAAGCACGCCTGCGATCGGATCTCCACTCCCCGTTTTCAAGCACCTTCCCCTGTTACCACCCACATACGCCTCATCCTGTCACTCAAATTAGCAGGCATTCGCTATTTTGCGAGCACATGAATTTCGGCCGCACTGACTGGTTCGCGCATGCGTATAACGATCCGTACGCATGCGCAGTTGGGCAAACATCGCTCGGGGCGAACGAGCTGCCACTTACGAGTGGCTCTGAATCAGGCCCATAGGCTCCTAAATATACAATAAAATAAACCACAACATTTGTTCCTAGGTAATCATAAGAAAATTGCATCCAATTACACACAATAAAATGGGTATTGTATGCTAACAAGCATCATTTAATCTAATAGAAAAACATTGCATCAGTAATAATAATGCTAGCAATATAGCAAAAAATATATAGTATTCTTTCATTAAAAATGAGCATCTGCACAGATATTTTCCTATATAATATCATATTTGAAGAGAATATTGTTATTATTTCCAAAATAATTGCCACCATTAAATCATGCAGTGTTGTGTTGGAAACAATGTTGCAAATAACCAAACTCTTTTAAATATATTTTAAATACAGTGATAACAATAACTTTCCTATTAGATGAGGAATATTCTACATAGAGACACTAATGAAAGTGCATAGATATATCCTTATACAAAATATAGTATATGTCAATCCTAAAGAGAGTCCGAGACGCAAAATAGAGCTAATTTAAAAATCTAATTCTACACTATCATTAAACCCATCCGGAAACAGGGTGTGAAGAGAGTGGGATGTAGCCTGGAACCCGACGGTCTAAATGCCGACCGCCGGCTTCCAGACTGCTGTATCCCGACTAGGGATGAATGACAGCCGTCTAAATGTAGACGCCTGTAATTTGCCCGACATCGGGAAACCGGCGCCCGGCATCCCGACCAAGCGGATGCCGGGCGTAGCAGCGGACAGCCGCGGGGGGAGGAGGGTTAGGTTTAGGGTTCCCGGGGGGGACTTAGGTTTAGGCACCCCCCCGGGAGGTTAGGGTTAGGCTAGGGGGAGGGAGGATTAGGGTTAGGCACCCCGGGGGGGAGGTTAGGGTTAGGCACCCCCCGGGGTACTTAGGTTTAGGCAGCGGGGAAGGGGGGCTTAGGGTTAGTCACAGGGGGGGAGGTTAGGGTTAGGCACCTCTAAGGAGGATTAGGGTTAGAGGGGTTAGGTTAGTAAATACTTACCTTTAGGACGATCGGGATTTCCTCCTTGGTAGGGCAGCCACTGTCGGGAATTGAACCATGCGGCCGGCGGTAATACATATCACACCCAAGAGAGTATATCCAATAGGCATCCCTAGCACACAATCTATGGTCACGGTCACCCCCTCTTTGTGTCATTGGTATTTGTTTAATCACAGTAGCCTGAAGTAATGCAGGATTAGAAGAATGTAAATGAGATAAATAGTAAGATACACTGTGTTTCATCATACGATTCAGGATATTCCTATGATGTTCCAGGAATTGTGTCTTGAATTTCCTGGTAGTTCTACCTACATACTGCTTATTACACGGGCAGGAAAGAACATAAATAACTAAATCTGTTTCACAGTTGAGAAAGGTCTTGATAGTAAACTGTTATCCAGAATAGCTTGAAGAGAAATCTTGTTGTCTGTGAGAGATGTGTTTACATGTAATGCACCTATTATGGTTACATTTAAAACACCCTGATGGTTTAGGTAACAATGAAGACGCACATAGGGGTCCATCTCTACTCTGCTTTGATCCAAAATGACTAGAAACTAATTTCTTTTTATCTCTTCATACTCTGGTTTTCCAGCAATCCTATCCTATTCACAACACACTTTCCTTTACCCTCTCAATACTTTTCCATTATCCTTAACATTATTTTTCCTATTATTCTCCCTGAGCTCTCACTGTTCTCACAGTGCTAATTTTCCATCGTATAACTCATTGCAACCCACTCCTACTAAACACATTCTTATTACTGCACATGCTATGGTGCATCTACATTACACTCTCTCACTGTCTTCACACATAGTTTGCCCTTGCTTATAATACATTATGTATGTATTACATTAATGTAATGAAAGATAATTGTTCATAAAGCTATTGATAAAAAATGCTGGGCTACTTATTGGATGTTCTAACATGTAACCTACTGTAGGTGGATGAGAGGTGTTTTTTTTTTTTTTTCAAAATTCCTTTTTATTTTTATATGAAATATATATAAAGAAGAAAATATATATATACAAACAAACATATAAAGGGAGGGGGTAAAGGATAATATACAGAAAAGATAAAGGGAAAATTAAATGGGGGAGGGGATCAGGACAATGGAACACACACCAAATTTACAATTCACACATAGGCCCTGATTCAGAGCCGGTCGCTCTGACAGAGCGCTCGCTCTGAATCAGGGCCGGTCTTTTTTTTTTAGAACGGCCCCTGGCCGCTCGCATAGCTGTGGGTGACCACCCACAGCTATAGCGAGCGGCCAGGAAGATGGTCGCGATGGTCAAGACCATCGCGAACATCAGGCTTGCGACGAGACCCTTGTGGTAGGGTCTCGTTGCCGCAAGCCCCAGAGAGCTTTCGGCTCAAAAAGAGCCGAAAGCTCTCCCACTGACATCACTTGTGATGTCAGTGTGGCTGCCCTCAGACGGTAGGCGTTCTCACGGGAACGCCTCCGTCTGGACAGCCACCCCCCCCCCGGTCCTCCCACCAAAGGGGGCTTGCTGTCACTCAACATCGACAGCACGCCCCCTTTGGTACGAGACCCGTAGCGACGGATTGCCCGTCGTTATCCGGGTCTCACGAATGTGCACGACGGAGCCGGCTCCGTCGTGCGCATGCACACTGGGCCACCATCGACCCAGTTGCGAGCGCTCAGCGCATGCGACCGGGTCTGAATCAGGCCCATAGTACCATTGCATACCTTACAGATATTTCAATATCAAGTGAGACTGTGTCATAATCATTACAATTATAGAATGGTAAAACCCTGTATTATATAGGTTCATCATCATCCACTTTATAATTGTTATTATTAACAAGTTTTTGACAACCAATATTCATTCCAGAAAAACCATCGCATATGAATATTGGAGGCCTTAGTCGAGTAATGAACTCCTGCCACTTCCATCTCATAATGGGATTGTACACTTCTTTCTACCTCAGCAAGATCGTTGATGTGCGGCAATAGTGGGCTAGGAGGAGCTTAGTGGAAATTATGTTATGGACTGATATATAAGTGTCACTGATTATAGTATCTCCTTCTGAAACATGAAACATTGCTAACATTGGGCTTGGAGCAATATGGGTATTGGAGACCTTCGAGATAAGGGCAAATATCGACTTCCACAAGTGAGAGATTTTAGGACAGGTCCAGAAAACATATAACAAGGTGCCTACATGCCCACACTCTCGCCAACAAAGGTTAGATGTAGAAGGTTGAATAATATGCATAAGGGCAGGGGTCAAATACAGTCTGTGGAGGAGTTTGAATAAAGATCACTATGGGAGATACATTTAGAGATGCAAAAACAGTTTTTAAATATTTTATGCCATTGGATAATAGAGGTAGAACAGGATCAATCATTTTCCCATTTTATCAATGAGGGAAATATTAATGGAGTCTGAGGCTGTATTAATAGTGAATACCACCAAGAAATACCACCTTTAGTCCCGGTTTTAAACAGCTTCTCCCGTATATATTTAGGGAGTGGCAGAGCTTTTTGGGAACTCCGCATGTTGCATGTAATCCAATGCCGCATTTGGAGGTCTTTATAAAAGTCTCTGGACCTCATTCAGAGTCGGTCGCAAGCGCTGAGCGTTCGCAACCGGCTCGATGTTTTGGTCCTGCGCACGCGCAGCGGCCGCACTGCGTGTGCGCAAGCCCCGGAGCGAGAGATAAACTCTCTCGCTCCGGAGCTCACTACAAAAGGGCCGGCTGTCGATGTTGATCGACAGTTCGGCCCGTTTTGTAGGCGGGGCGGGGGGGTGGCTACACAAACGGAGGCGTTCCTGACAGAAGGCTTGCCGTTTTGTGGGCGGCCGCACTGACATCAGCAGTGATGTCAGTGGGGAGTTTCCTGCTCGATCAGAGCAGGAAGCTCCCTGGGGCTTGCGGTTGCCGAGACCCAACCTTAGGGTCTCATCGCAAGCCCCGATGGTCGCGATGGTCTTGACCATCGCGACCATCACCCTGGTCGGTCGCTAAGCTGTGGGTGGTAACCCACAGCTTAGCTAGCGACCAGGCGGCCTCACTAAAAATATAAAGCGGCCGCCCTCATTCAGAGAGAGCGATCGCTTCTAGTGACCGCCTCTGAATGAGGGCCTCTGTGTGGAAAAGAATATTGTGATTGCAGTTGGGTATAAGAGGCTAATGTGCCCTCTGTCATGATATCGTTTAACGAGAATATTCCCTGATCTGTCCATGAACGTAGGGACAGGTCTGGAATCTGCTGTGCTATGCTTGTTAGAGACAGCTCCGTTGTGGAGAGGTACACATCTTCTGCAAGAGATACAAATTCCAACCAGGCTCTATGGGACGCCCGCACCGCTATTGAGAAACGATTCGAGAAAAACTTGAAAGTCGACGGGAACATTAATATGTCTAATAATGAGAGAGGGGTTGCTTGACCACGTTCAAGCAATAGCCACGCTTTAGGGTCAGTCATTACGGACCACTCACCCAACTGTGACAAAAGGCTCACTAATTGGTAGTAATGTAGATCTGGGAAAGATAGTCCACCCTCGGACTTAGGGAGCGACATTGTACGTCTAGCTAGTCTATGTTTCTTACCTTTCCAAACATATTTATAAAAAATGGTGTAGAATTTATTCAAAATATATTTAGGGACTAATATGGGGATAGTTCGAAATAAGTATAACATTTTGGGTAGAATTACCATTTTTAGGGCCGCTATTCGCCCTATCCATGAGACCTCTAGCATCATCCAGTCCGACAACATTAGTGACATTTTACTTAATAGAGGTAGGTAATTGGAGGGAATTAATGATTGCAGTCCTTGGAGTAATCTGTATACCAAGATATTTAATGCCTCTATCCTGCCATGAATAGGGATATATATCGCTATGGGAACGAAGAAGTCCCGGATTAAAATTAATGGGGAGGGCCTCAGTTTTAGAACAATTTAACTTATAGTATGACACTTTGGAATAGTCATCCAATATTTTATGTAGATGAGGAAGGGAGGAAGCAGGGTTGTTAATAAATAGAAGGACATCGTCCACGAATTAGAATAATTTTAGAATTTTCCCAAATAACTCAGGGCCTTGGATAGCGAGATTGGATCGAACAGATTCCACCAGTGGCTCAATTGCCAGAGAAGATACCAGTGGAGACAGGGGGCAGCCCTGGCGTGTACCATTGGTTATGCGAAATGTAGGAGAGAGGAGTCCATTAATAAAAACTCTGGCCATAGGGTTGGAGTACAATGCGGAAATAGAAGCCAGAGCTCTGCCCGTTATTCCGAACTTATACAGGGTGGCTTGTAAAGACTTCCAGTGCAGTCTATTGAACGCCTTTTCAGCGTCCAAAGACAACAAAAGAAGGGAATCCTCTCTGGTGGAGAAGGCATCGATAATATTAATGACTCTCCTTGTATTGTCTGGGGCTTGTCTCCCCTGCACAAAGCCTACTTGTTCCTGGTTTATTAGAAAGGGGAGTAGAGGATTTAGCCTGTTAGCAATAATTTTAGCATATAGTTTGACATCGGTATTGAGTAAGGCTATTGGCAGTAGTTAGCCAACATAGTTGGATTCTTACCAGGTTTAGGGAAGATCAAACTCTTGGCCTCCAGCATTTCCTTGAGGAAGACACCAGATTCTGAAGCTTCATTAAAGACTAGGGTTAGAAGCGGGGCTAAGGAATCCTGAAAGCATTTATAAAATTGGTTTATGTAGCCATCTGGGCCCGGGGCTTTGTATGAAGGGAGAGCGTTAATAATGACCACTATCTCCTCTACTGACCAGGGGCGGCTAAGAGACTACAGGGCTTCCGTGTCTAGAGAGGGCAAATGTATATTACCTAGGAACCTGTCAATATCATCTGCTGATGGTTGCGGAGTTGCAGAATCATTAGCCAAGTAGTGAGAATAGTACTTAACAAATGCTTCAGCTATTTCCATTGGATCTGTAACTTTAGTTCCTTTGAATTAGTAATAGTTCTAACCCGTTCTTTAGCCACCTTTCCCCTAAGCTTCCTTGCCAACATTCTGCCAGCCCTATCTCCTTGTACATAAAATTTCTGTTTCAGTTGAAATATTGATTTATGTACTGCCTTTAGAGCTAACACGTTCCATTCCTCTCTGGCTTTAAGAAGAGATCTATAGATTTATTTTATTAGATGGGGATGCTTTATGTCTGGAGTCCAGGTCTGCGATCTGGGTTTCTAACTCTGTTTGTCTTAGTAAAGCACTCCTACGGAGTCTGGCTGCAGTCTGGATAGCAGTCCCTCGAACCACTGCTTTTAGAGCACACCATACCATGAATACAGATGTATCTCCTAGTGGGTTAGTCTTGAGGTATAGTGATAGAGATTGGGAGATTGAATGTTTAGCATCTTGGTCATTAAGAAGGTATTCATCTAATCTCCAAGGTCTGGGAATAGTCCTAATAGGCGAGATATTCCATTGTAGACTAAGGGCTGAGTGGTCAGACCACATCAATGGCAGGATAGAGGCCTTTTTAATCTGTTGGAGGGTCTATTTGTCAGAAAATGCTAAATCGATCCTAGAGTATGAGAGATAAACTTGGGAAAAGAAGGTGTAATCTCTCATTAAAGGGTTTTTGGCTCTCCAAATATCATACAGATCGTGTTCTAGCAGGATGCGTCGGAATGCCTGAGAGTGGTCCTGGGGGGGGCGAGGTCATGATTTAGGTTTAGGTGTGGACTTGTCCATGAGCGGGTCTAGTACCATATTAAAGTGTCCTAAGATGAGGGGCAAGCCTTTACAATGAGAGCGAAAGACATTACAGAAACGTCTGGTGAAACTAACCTGTTTCGTATTTGGAGCATATACCGTAGATAGAGTCACCTGGGTATCTTCTAGTGTACCAATAAGGATGAGGTAGCGACATTCTTGGTCTGTTATTTGTTTATCTAGAGTAAATTTGCATGATGCAGCCAGAACTATAGCAACTCCTGCTTTCTTATTAGGGCCATTTGATGCATAGCAATGTGGAAATTTATGGTCACAAAAATTTTTGTGGTGCAGAGCTAGAAAAATGTGCCTCCTGTACAGTTACGATATGAGCTTTAGTGTTGGAAAAATAGCGAAGTGCCAACTTCCTTTTGTTAGGGGAGTTTAGTCCTTCCGCATTATCGAAATTATTTTAACCATTATAGTTTAATAGGAGAGAGGATGGTAGTTGATGGTATAAAATTGTCATTTTTATAAGAATCGGTCTAGTGTGTGTATGAAGGAAAGGCACTGAAACATAGTACAAAGGGCATTTATATAAACAAGAGGGGTAGGGTAGAACAAAAAAAGGAAAAATAACAGCAAATCTACTGTCCTGAAAGGGGAAAAATACAAAAAAAAGAAAGTAAACATAGACCCATAATGGGGCTATATGGGGCCACCTCCAAAGGTAGCACAATGGGGTACGTGGAAACATTTAAAGAAGAGCATGCTCCCTCGAACACTCCACTCAACAAAAAAATTAAAGCACATAATAACCATGGTCAACAATATATATATATATATATATATATATATATATATATATCATTGATACTTAGCCACCACCCTAAACTCCAGATAAATCTAAACATTATCTTATCATTGTAGAGGATAGGAGAGTCACAAACATCGAGTGAAATGGCTGTGCCCTGGAATGGCATGGCCAGTGACCATATCAATATGGAAACATATACTTAATTAATAAAAAACAATTGTAAACACCTGCAGACATCATGAGTAATCAAATCACACAAATTATATACTATAACATACACATTATACATTAAGTTGTTATTAACTTGGATTAAGTAAGGAGAATCTTATAAACATATTGGGCACAGATTACCGGTTGAAAGATATAAAACTATTGCCCAAAAGCAATATTATACTCAAAAGAACAATTATTCGAATTTGTAAAGGTGAACTTGGTGGGTATCATAGTAAGGGCTTATTAAAGACTTACAAACAATCAGTCAACTTTAAGCCTTACTAGTTTCTTAATGAAGAGGAGCTGCCCGCAGTGATCCCCTCCCTATCCACGCGGGGGATATCAGGTAGTTTTGAAGAAATGTCCTCCCGGTTCCATGACACCAGGAGTTGAACTCCATCTGCTGGATTAAAGACCACTGAAGTGGAGCCATTTCTTCTAATTAGTAATTTAGTTGGGTATCCCCACCGATACGGGATATTAGCTTTCTGTAAAGCTCTCATGACCGGTAAAAAGGATCTACGTAGGGCCAGGGTAGATGCAGAGGTCCCCAAATATCTAAAGATCTCCCAATATTTTGGAAGTGGCATCTGAGGGACTGGCCGCACGGAGAATAGCATCCTTAACATGGAAGTAGTGGAGGCGCATCAAGATATCATGCGGGGCGCTTGCTGGAGCATTCCTTGTTTTTGGTAAGCGATGGATACGGTCCAAAAGAAAGTCAGATGACTGATTGGTTGGCAGAAATTTCATAAATATTTCTGTGACATATTGTGTGAGACCCGGTGGAGAGACTGATTCTGGAATACCATGGATCTTAATATTATTTAGTCTCAACCGATTTTCCAAGTCTCCTTCCGCCTGCATTTCTTCATGAAGATTACTGAGATTGTTATGAGATTTTACTACCTCTTCGAGTTTATTTTCGGGGTGGTCGGTACGATGTCCTAAGTCATCCACAGATTGTTGACACGACTGGAGAGCAAATTTGAATTCAGCAGAAATGTCAGTTTTGAATGACACCAGAAGGCATTTCATAGAGCCCACTGTCAGAGGGGCCTCATCACTGGGATCATCATTTGGGGAAAAAGTAGGAATTATGGGACTCTGGGTGGGAGTGATGGAGTCCATCCTCTTATTTCCTGAGTTCATCCCAGAATGGCGTTTAGCAGGCTCCATAGGTGGGTATGTTTAGAAACTGATTGTGGGCACTGCAGCCGGAGTTTTCTGATGTTTAGGTGTACAATTCAAAACACTGCATTGATAGACTGCTGTATTAAATGTAACAGAGCCGACACGCTGATAGGATATATATATATATATATATATATATATATATTCCCACAGTAGCACTGGACAGCACTCTGAGTCCATGTATGAAAAATAAATCTCCAGGAGACTGAGATAAGATCATCTAGCTCAGTGTCCTGGAGATTTATTTTTCATACATGGACTCAGAGTGCCGTCCAGTGCTACTGTGGGAATATTGATTGAAGGACGGGTACCGAGCATGGTGATTTGGATGGACTTGAGTGCCGGGCATTTTGTGTTTATTATATATAATATATATATATATATATATATATTATATATATATATATATATATATAGAGGTAGTACTGATGGTGTCTTCGCTACTGGATTGTCTGTTCCGTTCATATGTAGAGCAGAGTGAATGAAGGGAGTTAGAAGGCAAGTCTAGACCATAGCAATCATTTCAGGATTTCTCTCACAATGAGTGCAGGGTAGCTTGTGAGAAGAAAATGGCCGCCACAGAGCTCAGGAGACAGATGCTTGCTAGTGGGCTCCAAAGTGCGGTTTCTGTGGGGTTCAGGGGTGTGCTACTGCCAATGAGTCCCGTCAGGTCTGACCTACAAGCCGTATACCTGCTTTATGGGCAGTGAAGAGCGGGAGTTCCGGGGTCTGTGACCACTTATTGTGGGAGTCAGACCGCGCTCCGGGCAGCTCCCTTATAGATAGCGCTGCTGGGGAGTAAGAGATACGGTAATAGGGGAGGCAGAGATCCGTTGATGATGCCACCGAACAGATAAGTTCAGCGGCTGCTGCCACAGCAGCTGTGTCACGCGACTCGTCACCGGGGCTTCCTACCTGAGGCCGCGGCTTCTGGAGAGCATGTAGGCTGCAAAGCACCTGATCTTACCAGAGCTCCCGCGAGATCAGGGAACAGGGCCGGAGCACGGCGGGCACCTTAGGGTGGATACAGGTGTAAGTCCGGTGGGGTATGGAGGTTATTAGGGGCAAATTCCAGCAGACTTGCAGGAGCTCAGAGGATCACGTCTGCCCAGGAAGGTAGTCAGGCCACGCCCCCCCGAGAGGTGTTTTTTTTTAACAAAAAAGAAAGCTGCATCAGTAGCTATTGTGAAGGGATATGTTCACATGGAATGTGACACATGGAATGTCAGTGCTTAGAATTCCAGAGCCGGAATTCCAACACCTGTCAGAAACCCGGTGCCAGCATCCCGATGGTTAGTAGTGGGGTTGGGGGGAGGGTTAGGGTTAGCTCTAGGGAAAGGGTTAGGGTTAGGCACTATGGGGGGAGGGTTAGGTTTAGGGTGCTGGGAGGGGAAGGTTAGGGTTAGGATACTGAACTACAGGTGTCAGTATCCTAACCCTGTTGGGATGGAGGCATTGGGATTTTGACCGCCGGGATCCTGAGCACCGGCATCCTGTATCCACCCCATTGTGAGGTTCTCATTGGAATGTTATTTTGTGTATCAGCTGGTACTTCCTGTGTATAAGTAAACTTGGTACAATATGATGTCAAGGTTGCATAAAAAGATGTATTTTAAAATGTCTGTATTGTATAGTCACAGATTCATGCATGTAATGCAACTTGAAGGTTAAAAGGGCATAAAATGTGTAACCCAGTAATTAATTAAGAACATACCAGTTATAATTTGGTATTATCAATTACCGTATATACTCGAGTATAAGTCGACCCGAATATAAGCTGAGGTACCTAATTTTACCCCAAAAAACTGGGAAAACTTATTGACTCGAGTATAAGCCTAGGGTGGGAAATGCAGCAGCTGGTAGTGCCCCCAGTAGTAATCCCCCTGGTAGTGCCCCCAGAAGTAATTCTCCCTGGTAGTGCCCCCAGTAGTAATCCCCCCTGGTAGTGCCCCCAGTAGTAATCCCCCCCTGGTAGTGCCCCCAGTAGTAATCCCCCCCTGGTAGTGCACCCAGTAGTAATCCCCCCTGGTAGTGCCCCCAGTAGTAATCCCCCCCTGGTAGTGCCCCCAGAAATAATCCCCCCCTGGTAGTGCCCCCAGAAATAATCCCCCCTGGTAATGCCCCCAGTAGTCCTAATAAAAATAAAAAACAACACTTACCTGAAACCCAGCTCCTGGTCCCGCCGCTGCTATCAGCTCCTCCGGCCGCTTTGCATTATGGGAGAGACGTCGTCATGATGTCTCTCCCATTACCCACTGCGGGAGCCAGAAGATGGCTCCCGCAGTGGGAGCAGCAGCAGCCGATGAGAGTCTGACAGACTCTCATCGGCTGCTGATTACAACAAACACACAGCTGCCAGCGGCGGCTGTGTGTTTGGCAGTGTGTAGTGCTGACCGAACTCCGTCCAATCAGCGCTACACACGCGGTGCAGCTGTGTCACAGAGACACAGTGTGCACCGTGGCCCGCATGGTACGCTACTCAGCTGCGTACCATACGGGCATGACTCGAGTATAAGCCGAGGGGGTGCTTTTTCAGCACAAAAAATGTGCTGAAAAACTCCGCTTATACTCGAGTATATACGGTAGCTCTATTATTCTTATCCTTATTTTTGATGAACAGAAAGGGGAGTAAATAGGAGGTGGTAAAAAGACATAGGGGCATATTTATTCATATATGCATTCTGGATATATTCATCCGCGATCACTTTGCTTTCTGTTTTGAACAGCTGCTGCGCTACTGCGCATAGACTGATGTCTGGTGGAACATGTGTGAGCGGGCTGCAGCGGGGAGGGGTCCTCGGATCCCTCTCCTGGTAAATTCTGTCAATGTGGCCTATAGGTCACAATGGGCTATTGCCATCTGATTGGTTGCTATGGGCAACATCTCCACATCTAAAAAACCTGCACTTTAGTAAATATACCCCTAGGTCAGAGGAGTATGTTTATGGACTGAAGACAGGGAAAGGACAGAAGGATTCATTAGTTTGTAAATTTATTTATTTTAGGCCGGGATGCACTAACATTGTGCGGTACATCCCGCCAGACATCGCATCCCTACTGATCGCAAATATACTGTCCGCAAAGGACAGCTCTTCCGATAAGATCTGTCCTTTGCAATCAGCGCTGCACCCTGGACTTCCGGGTTTATCACCCGGGAGTCCATCTGTGCATGCACAGAGTGACGCGGCGGCTGCCGGGCATGCTGGGAGGGACACGATCATACCACCGTGATGCGGTAGAAGCCGCATCGGAGTCCCGGTGGCCACCCAATAGTACATATGGAAAATGCGGTAAAACCCCCAAAATTTTGTTTTTATCGCATTTTCCATTTAGTACATCCCGGTGTCAAACTTTTGATTCTGAAGAAAATTTATGAGGGAGGATCAATGTAGGATCAAGTACTTCAGTTCCTGAAAGACATCTTTGATCTGGAGGAGGTCTTTTATACATCTAATAGAAATGCGGTGGCCTTGGTTGTGGAGGTGCTGCTAAATAGTACACACTGTACAGACGTTTACTTTGTGCTCAGTGAGTTTGCTATGGATAATGGGATCAAGACTTGCTGTTTATATCAGAGGAAAGCAGCCTTTAGCTCTGCGGCTGAACTACAACTCCCATCATTTGTGCTGTTTGCCAGGCCTGCTGGAAGTCAACGGGTGGTGTGTCTCAGGTTACCTTAGCCTTCTTTATGCACGGTATGTACCATGTTAATATGTATGTTTGTGACCAATATACACAACTAATTTTTGTATTAAACGTATTTGCACTTTATTACACACATCCTGGCAGGAAGATGCTCTGTGCTGCTGCTCATATTTCTGGTCTCTCGCATGACACCCACCATCTACATTATCCAGTTATTACGCTTAGAGTCACCTACTGTAGATACAAAGGAGGCAGGCATTTATTGAGCTGAACCGTTATTTATAACAGCCTTTCAATTCACCAGGTTCCTGGGGTTGGCTAGGGAACAATAAAAAAAACTGGGTACATTTGAAAATCTACCATGTTTTGCCCACCCAATCAACTTGGTGGTTCAGAATAAAAAAAAAATGAAAGGGGCATACAGGAGCTGCTGTCTGTGGCCATAAACATTTCTGGACATTTTTGGCATTCAGCAACCACAGGTCGAAGACTTCCAGGGCTGTGGTAGTTCAATTACCAACATGGCACATCTAGAAAAGAGAATGGCACTGCAGTGGCAGACAGGATGCCAGTTTAATAAACTTTAACAATAATGTTTGTCATCTACACAAAAATACAGTCAGCAATGCCCCAAACAGCGCATAATGCAAAGAAAAGCGGTGCAAGATGGAATTGTCCTTGGGCCATCCCATCGACGGGTTGCACCTGCCCATTTCGATTCTTGAATGGGTGGATGAACTAATAATGTGGCAGCACACAAAATGGAAGCTCTGAACAGGAAGGGGGCAGAGGGATTTAATGTCTGGTACTAAACATCTCTTATCATTATGCTTCTGGGATTATGTACAGGTATGGAAAGGCTGGGATGACAGGAGTGAGAACATCTCCAGATACCATCACAAAGTAGCCTCTCCATTTGGTGCTTGAGTTGTATCTGACCAAAAATGGCTGTTATGATCAAGGAAAGCCAAGCCCACCAGGTTGGTATCTGCAAATCAAGGTTGAAATTGGCATACGAGTATTTTGGTAGTATACCTACTTGTGATTTTAGTTGAATTTAGTTGACTTCAGTTGAAATAAATACAGTATGAACAAAGCACAAAACATAGTAAGCATCAGAACAGCGACACAAACACAAAGCACAAACGCACAGTGCTTATATGGACACACCAGGGTACGGCCTGCTGCGTCACAGTGCTTATATGGATACACTGGGGTGTGGAAACATACACTGGGGTACGGCCTGCTGCATCACAGTGCTTATATGGATACACTGGGGTGTGGAAACATACACTAGGATACGGCCTGCAGCGGCAAAAATGCATGACACAAATGCTCAGTGCTTTTATGGATACACTGGGGTACGGCCTGCAGCGTCACAGTATTTGTATGGATACACTGGGGTACGGTCTGCAGCATCACAGTACTTGTATGGATACACTGGGGTACAGCCTGCAGTGTCACAGTATTTGTATTGATACACTGGGGTATTCAGCATCACAGTACTCATATGGAATCTAGATACACATGGGGTACGGCCTGCAGCGTCACAGTACTTATATGGAATCTGGATATGCTGGGGTATGACCAACAGCGTCACAGTACTTATATGGAATCTGGATATGCTGGGGTATGACCAACAGCGTCACAGTACTTATATGGATACACTGGGGTATAGCCTGCAGTGTCACAGTACTTATATAGAATCTGGATACACTGGGGTACAGCCTGCTGCATCACAGTGCTTATTTGAATACACTGGGGTACAGCACAAAAAAAATCTACTTTTTAACGTTTTTTTATTATTATAATTTTTTTTTACTTTTCTTGACTTTTTTTTTACAGCCCCTGGACGTACAGCACACCCCTGGATGGACAGCACACCCCTGGATGGACAGCACAGCAGACCCCTGGATGGACAGCACAGCACACCTCTGGATGGACAGCACAGCACTCCCCTGGATGGACAGCACACCCCTGGATGGACAGCACAGCACTCCCCTGGATGGACAGCACACCCCTGGATGGACAGCACAGCACTCCCCTGGATGGACAGCACTCCCTGGATGGACAGCACACTGCTGGTTGGATAGGATAGCACAGCACACCCCAGGATGAACAGTACACCCCTGGTTGGACAGCACAACACAACCCTGCACAGACAGCACAGCACAGCCCCCCTGGACAAGACTCAGCAAAGAAATGGCGCCGATCACCTTGGGGAGGGACTTATATACAATCAAAAACCCACGAGAATCCGACGTGGTGTTGATGACGTATCACCTCGTTTTCGGATTCGAGTCAGGCGGGAAAACCCGAGCAATATTGGAATCCGACTCAGAATTGCCAGGTTCGAACAAGTATGGTTCTCTGAGACCGGATCCGCTCATCTCTACAGATAACAGTTTTGATTTTGTCCCATTTTCTAGGCGTGCTGAAGCCAGTGGCTGCATCCTTGTATGCAGCTTCACTGACTTCAGCTGCAAGAAAACACCAGCCATCCTGAGTAACCCGAAGGAAGGAGCAGAGGATCACTAAGCTGGCAGGAGGCATCTATTTACACAAGACACCTCCTGCGACATTAGCATATTTTAGGCTTTTAGCACAGCAGCCGCACCCAAAGATGCAACTGCTGTACTAATAGCGTTCGACTCTGAATTAGGCCCTGTGTACTGTGTATATTAGCAGTCTTTGGGATAGTTTTGGTCGTTCTGAAACGTTTTAGTTTTAGCATTGTTGGGAAAAATCTTATAGTGTGTATCCAGGTTTGCTATACTCAACCTATGTTGCAACACTCCTTGGAGCAACCCTTCAATCTCATGTGGATGCAAGTATGAGATGTGGGCAGATTATCATACATACATGCATATACATGCAACCTGTTTTCTATACACACGCAGAACCAATCTGCAATTATTATGCTATGCACATTGAGGTAAGTCCAACTCAGCATCAGTTCCCTAATGAACAATCTGCTGAACGATCGAAGTATGTTATACAAAGTGTAACCTTTTTTACAGTGAGGACAACTGATCCAAAAATCAGCTGTCACCTCGAAGCGCTTCACTGCTCCTTTCAGAGCAGTTACACTAGTGTGCACGTGTGAATTACAGATCACACATGCGCACAAAAGCCCTGGCGTCCGGAGGAAGGTGCAAGACAGGGGCGGAGGGATCCGAAAGGATCCTCTTCGCAACCAGAGAAGAAGTGGGTTGCAGGGGCAAACGCCATCTGAAGATGGCAAATGCTCCCGCAGCAAACTCCAAAAATATTGTATTTTCAGAGCTTGATGAATTCTTTCCCCATACTAGTATATAGGGACAGAGGCCATTCCAGCATAGAAAGGTAAGCAGGAGATATCTGTGATATCTCCTGCATTACCTTTTTGAGTAATGGCCCTACAATTGCAGGAGAAAACTGTAATTTTCTTCTGCTTTTGAGATATTAAGTGAGGATGAATAGACCCTATAGTCTGGTGAAAAAAAATTGCAAACTCCTTCCATGGACATGTACACTTAGGGCCTGATTCTGAGTCACTTACAGGTTCGCAATCCAGAGGCATTTAAATTGTGGCTGGATGGGAGGGGGAGGCTGTGTGTCTACATGTCCCCATCAGGCTATGGCAGGCCAGGTACAGTGGATGTGCAGTTCTGGGGTGCTGGTCAGACATCAGGCAGAATGTAGGAGCAGTCCTGAGGTCCTGGTGGGGCAGCACAGTGAGTGCAGGGGCAGCTCTGGCGTCCTCTCTCCACTCCACTCTGTCTGTGGTTATGCTGGGGACTGAATTGTGGCCCAGCGGCTCACTGCAGGAATCTATTCACAGCTCTCTCTGCTGGCTGGCTGGCGCTCTACACAACAGCATACTTGGCATAGCAGGTGGATCAGCCCCAATAACACAACTTTACGACAAGGCATTCCACTGCCCACTAGTTTCCCGTCCACCACAACAACCATCATCACTAGTATGGGCACTTACACCTACTCCATTCTGGGTGCAATAGATACATCGCCTCACCACACAAATGACTCAGAGAATAGGACATTGGGGTCTATTTACTAAGCCTTGAATGGAGAACGTGAATGAAGATAACATACCAGCCAATCAGCTCATAACTGCTTTGTCACAGGCTTTGTTTGAAAAATCACAGTTAAGGCCTGATTCAGACCCACTCGCAAGCGGCTGTCCGCTCGCAAGTGGGTCGATGTTGTGCTCTGCGCATGCGCACGACGGCGGGAGCTCCGTCGTGCGCATGCGCCAGACGCAACGAGCGAAGGACTTTCCTTCGCTCGTTGTGTCTGATCAAAGGGGGCGTGCTGTCGATGTTGATTGACAGCACGCCCCCTTTGGTGGGCGTGCCGGGGGCGTGCCTCCCTGACTGGGACGTTCCCACGGGAACGCCTCCCGTCAGAAGCCGGCCCACTGATAGAGCCAAAATCACTCCGGGGCTTGCGGTTGAAAACCTCAACCGCAGGCTCCGGCTCGCAGTTTCGATGGTCGCGATGGTCACGACCATCGCGGCCATCAAACTGCACACTCGTATAGCCTGTGGGTGGTGACCCACAGCTATACGAGCGTCCAGGAGGACACTCCATTTTTATGGAGGGCGGCCCTCATTCAGAGCGTGCGCTCTGCTCAGAGCGTAAAGCTCTGAATGAGGGCCTTTGTCTCCATCCACTTTATCTCCATCCAAGGCTTAGCAAAAAGACCCCATAGTCTGGCTACTCACTATGAAACTGCCATGACACTCGACGAAGTGGCTCTCTTGCATGTATCAGTAGCGTTTCTGCCCAGTTACCACCCAGTAACGCCCATTTCACAGACAGAGAGACACATCCAAGATCTGTCCCACCCAGAAAATCCATAAATTTGCTACCTTGCATGCGCAGTTTGCTAAAAGTCGCTGTTTGTGTCTGTATACAGACTCAGAATCACACCCATAATGTACATGTATAGCACAGGGAAATTACACTTCAAATTTCCTTTGAGATTTATACAAACATTAGTTTATTGTATAGCTGTAAAGTAGTCATCATAGCTACTAAAGTCATATAAGATTCATTTCAGGAAGTGATTTTAGATTTCCATGTGATAACATTTTTTATTAACTGTTCATCCAATAGGCGACGCTTATTAGGTGATATTTGTAGATGTGCAATAAAGTTGCCTATACAGCTCACTTTTGGAGTTGTGTGTCCAGTGCTGTGAGATGTGTGTATGATATTTGCTGACATTTCCCAGCCTTTTGTTCCCTTTATTCATTGCAAAAGCTTATATTTAGAAGTGTTTATATCCTCTACACTATATTCATCTTTTCTCCTTCTATAACATCTGTAACTCTCTCCCTCAGCTGTCAGCTATGACTGCAGGGTATGTTTATTTTGTAACTTTAAGAGATATGCTAAGAAAGCAACATCAATGTTGTAAAGTCACTGAATAAAATGAAAGCTCAGAAATTCTCTATCAAGCCACGTGTGTCAGGATCTGTCCATCAAATTTGTGTGCAGCTTAGACTAGATTTATAATGCAGATATGGGATTTCTTCTCCGAAGAGAGAAAGTAAATGATCGCTATGGTTCAGTAGTTGCTGCTTGATAACAATGTAAAACACATGATCACATAGCATTTTTTTATAGATATAAGGCTTGATTCATCACAGACAGAATATGCAACAGCGTACGCAGATCAGCCGCTTGTGCGTTCTGTGCATGCGTATGCACCGCGGTGCGGGTACACAGGCCAGTATTGTGATCGCACTGCGATTATGTATGCAGATACAAAACCATCGCAGAGTGAGTGATGGGACGTCAGTGTTTGGGGGTAGTTTCCTGGGCGTGCATACTGTAAATTAGATGCCATACGCAGCTTGTGTACTCACTGCGTGCACGAGAGTTGCAATTTCTGGGACAGGTCAGACCTGCTGTAATTCGCCGTGAGGGGTCAACGTTACTCGATGTTACCGATGTGTCTTACGGATCTGAGAAAGCGGTAGTGGGCGTCTCTATGCTGGCTGAGCGGTTGCAAACATTAGCATAACATTTTTTCGCAGCAGAACTGCGTGCGTAATCGCAGCTGCGATGGCAATAGCGATCCGTAATGAATCAGGCCCACAGTCACTGAGTGGTGACTGCTGAATGTACTTTTTGTTGACCTATTTTGTTTTTAAGAATTCTATTGTTAAATCAGTTAGAAGAATAATTTATTTATCTTAGGGTGAAATATTTGGGAATTTTGGAGGAAGGTCATTGGTTGTAAATGAGTCACAGTAGTCCAAGGAGGTATTTCAGCTCTGACTGGAGAATGTTACACGGGAGATTGTTAACCTGTGTACAATATGAGACATATTTATAAATAGGTCCACTTGCCACAACTATATATAATGGGAGAAATGAATAAATCCTACTAAATATCCACAATAATTTACCTGTGTTTGTTATAACTCTTTCTTTCCCACTGTTTCACAATAATCAGAAGATGTTATAAATGTGGTGAACTATCACTTCTAGTGTAAGACACATTTATTAATTTTCACTGCTCAAGTACATTTCTTAAATCCATGCTTTGGTTAGCTCTTCTTTCAAAATATCTTGATACAAATTGAGAATGTGATTGATTTAATCACCCATATACTAATTTTTGGACATACAAACTTCAGCATGGCATTCCGCAAATTTGAATGCACAATTACTATTTATTTTGTGAATTACTTAAAGTTGCAAACCCATGAAAAACCAGATGTGTGTTTTTTTTTTTACCATAAATTACTGTGGCAGGCTAAAGAAAACTGATGGTATGTATTATGTTCACTTGCTTTCATTTCCTCAGGCTCCTAATAATACCATGGTAACCACAGTCAAATGATATAGTGATCACTCTATCTCCGGCGGCAAGCAGGGCGCCGGAGCTGGAGAGGGCACTTCCGCGCGCACCAAGAGGGGGCATGGCCATTGAAAATGGGGCATGCCTATAAGACGCTTCACCTTTTCGGCACTCTTGGGGGTGTGCCCAGCACTTACGGACACGCCGGGCAGCCCCAAGTGCTGCTGACAGGTAGAATAGATGCCGGGCACATGCGCCCAGCATCTATTCACCGCCGGTGACCGGGTCACCACACATTTCCCCGCCCGTGGGACACTGCGACCAGTGGATGAAGACGGCACCCATAGGCTGTCTTAGCGGTGCGCTGCGCAATGAGGGCAGGGAGCTTTTTGCCCTTCAGAGGGAGGGCAGGGGGCTTTCTGCCCTCAAAAAGGAGGGCAGGGCGCAGCGGCCCGCTAAAACAGCCTAGCGGGAACGCAATGATATAGCAAGCATCGCAACGTTGACCTGTAACCAGGAGAGTATTTATAATGGGTGCAGGGTGTGTGGTGCACACAGCCCCTGGGTCCAGGGGGGGCCCACACCGCACACCCCGCACCCATATTATCTAATACTTACCTCTCTGAGGTCACGGGGCACCCATATTATCTAATATTTACCTCTCAAAGGTTTCCGGCATTTTACGCATGTGCAGTGAGGAAATTGCCGGGAAAATGGTGTCCGCGCCATTTCCCCAGTGACCTGCACAGTAGACTCTGGGCACATAGTGCGTGATAATCTGCTGCCAGCAGCCAGGGAGAGAGGAGGGGGCCCCGGATAAAGAAAGAACATGGGCCCCCTCCTCTTTTAATATGCCCCTGCCTGTAACATGCTTTTTTTCCCCCCTCTGTCATCACATGACATGTTAAGAGTCGTGAGCCTGTACAGATTGACTAAATGTCTGTCTGGCAGCCATTTTGGTTTGCCCATGAAAATTTTGAGTGGAGATAATACTTTGTAGAAGAACAGATGAGAAAAAATGCTTTAAAGGTATTTATCTTGCTATTACAAAAAAACAAATCTACATGGGATTGCAACTTTAAAGTAAAAGTCATTATAAAACCTTAATATTTCATTCCTTTAAGTTCTTTATGGCTGCTTTTGGAATTATTTGGATTGTTGTTTTGCTGAAATATCCAATCTCTTCTCAGCTTCTGTTCGGTGCAAGCAGCTTTTAGGATCTACTAAAATATAGGTGAATTTTACTGGCTACCACACTACACCAAAGCACAATCCCTGTAGTCAATCATTGAAATTATTGTTATATACAGTCAGGTGCATAAATATTGGGACATTGACAGAATTTTCATATTTTGGCCTCTATTCACCACCACAATGGCTTTGAAATGAAACAAACAAGATGTGCTTTAACTGCAGACTTTCAGATTTAATTTGAGGGTAATTACATCCAAATGAGGTGAACGGTGTATGAATTACAACGGTTTCTATATGTGCCTCCCACTTTTTATTATTGATGTTCCGTTTGAAAGAATAGCTATGGATTTGGTTGGGCCATTAATGAAATCTGCCCGGGGCCATCAATATATTCTGGTGATAATGGATTACGCTACCATGTACCCGGAAGCGATACCATTATGCAATACGTCAACCAAGACCATTGCTAGAGAATTAGTCCATGTCTTTAGCAGGTTGGGAATACCTAAGGAGATCCTGACTGACCAAGGTACCCCATTTATGTCAAAAATCATGAAGGACTTATGCTGCCTGTATAAAATTGACCAATTAAGAACCTCTGTGAACCATCCCCAGACCGATGGGTTAGTGGAGAGGTGTAATAAAACTTTAAAACACATGCTAAGGAAAGTAGTGGACAAAGATGGTAGAGATTGGGATTACTTGTTACCTTATTTGCTGTTGGCCATAAGAGAGGTTCCCCAATCCTCAACAGGGTTTTCCCCATTTGATTTGTTGTATGGGAGACAACCAAGGGGGTTACTTGACATTGCCAAAGAGACATGGGAGGGGCAGTCCAGTCCGTAATAAAACAGTTATTGAGCATGTTTCTCAAATGCAAGAAATAATTGCTGCTGTGGTGCCGATAGTAAGAGAGCACTTGGAACAGGCCCAACAGGCACAGCAGAGGGTATACAACCGTAATGCTCGCTTACACAACTTTGCTCCTGGGGACAGAGTGTTGGTTCCCACAGTAGAAAGTAAACTTCTGGCTAAATGGCAAGGACCCTTTGAAATCTTAGAATGTCAATTATAAAGTTTACCAGCCGGGGAAAAGAAAGCCAGAACAGATATACCATGTAAATCTTATAAAACCCTGGAAGGATAGAGCAGCACTGTCAGCTGTCCGAGCACCTCCAGTAAACCCAGGGCCCATGGTACCCGAAGTGACAGTGGCAAAAACCCTGTCAGCCAGTCAACAGCAGGAAGTTAAGGAATTTCTGATCAAAAATAGGGTGCTGTTTTCTGACCTACCAGGGAAAACCACAGTCATCAAATATGACATAATCAATGACCCAGGGGTTAAGGTTAACCTAAAACCCTATAGGTTACCAGAAGCCCAAAGAGAATCAGTGTCGAAGGAAATGAAAAAAATTTTTAGAGTTGGGTGTAATTGAAGAATCGCATAGTGAATGGTGAAGTTCCATTGTGCTGACAGGAGTGTGTGATTCTGCAGTGACTTCCGGAAATTGAACAGTGTATCAAAGTTTGATGCCTACCCTATGCCTAGGGTGGACAAACTAATTGATAGGCTGGGGACAGCCAGATATTTAACTACTCTTGACTTAACCAAAGGGTATTGGCAAGTGCTGCTAACTTTTTCTGCACCAGAGGGGTTGTTTCAATACAAAATGTTGCCATTTGGGTTACATGGGGCACCTGCTACCTTTCAAAGAATGATGGATAGGATTCTAAGGCCCCATAGACAGTATGCTGCTGCTTATCTGGATGATGTGGTCATTCATAGTCCTGATTGGCAGTCTCACTTGCCCAGAGTACAAGCAGTGTTGGATTCCATCTATAAGGCAGGTTTGACAGCCAACGGAAAAAAAAAGTGTCTGGGTTGGAAGAAGTAAAATATCTTGGGTAAACCATTGGCAGAGGTTTGATAAAGCCACAGCTCAATAACATTGAGGCAATCCAAAACTGGCCACGACCCCTGAAAAAAAGCAGGTGAGAGCCTTCTTAGGGATCATTGGGTATTACAGGAAGTTTATACCCAATTTTGCCACCATTGCAGTCCCACTGACTGACTTTACCAAAGGTAAACAGAAAGTCATGGTGGAATGGGGTCCTGAAGCAGAGAAGGCTGTCCAGGAGTTAAAAATAGCATTATGTATCCAACCAGTTCTGATGACCCCTGATTTTGACAGAGAGTTTGTTGTACAAACCGATGTATCAGATGTAGGCATCGGAGCGGTCCTGTCCCAAAGCAAAGAGGGTGAAGAACACCCGATTTTCTTCTTAAGCTGGAAATTAAATGTACATGAAAGAAACTATGCTACAGTCGAGGAAGAAGAATTGGCCATAAAGTGGGTGTTAAGAGACTCTCAGGTGCTACTTGGTGGGAAGAAAGTTCAGATTGATCACTGACCATGCCCCTCTGAAGTGGATGTCAGAAAACAAGGAAAGTAATGCGAGAATAACGAGATGGTTCTTGGCATTACAAACCTTTACATTTATGTTAGAACACAGGCCAGGAAGCCAGTTGGCCAATGCAGATGCTTTGTCACGTGTCCATTGTTTGGGGACTGCAGTTGTTCCACCTCACAGGTCGAAACAAAGGGGGGGATATGTGATAGAAGCACCGGAGAAGTGTGGAATGGCTTCTATGTATGTCCTAGGTTCTTGTCATATGTGTTCTGAAACCCCCAGGAGAAGTCTGTTTGGGAAAAATAGACTAGAAATGTCGGCTTTAGAGAACAGCCAGTTTGGGTCCTGAGGGTGTGGATGTGAGGAGAGGGAGGGCTCCATCCACAGGCCACTCCAGGTTTAGTGCCTTTCAGCCTGGTAACAGGCTCATTAGGGCTTGCAGCTGGAAATGGCTAATATAAGCTGGGTTTGTTTGTGGCTGAGTGTCTCAAACCTGGGAGAGCAGGCAGACCAGCCTGTTCAGAGACACTTGGTTACTTTCCTTGTAAGTACTGTGCACGTGTTTTGTTGCTGGTGAGGGCAATAGGCCCTACCATTATTATAGAGAGGGAATCTGCTGTGTAGCTAGTGCCCAGCTGGGCTAAGACTTATGTTTATGTTTTGTTTATGTTTATATTCATTTGGCACAATAAAGACTGGTGCCGATCAGTTTGTACGAGAACCCCAGACTTGTATCCTGTTTCTACGGCTGCTGTGTGTGTAAAGAGGGAGTCCATCTACCCCTGGAGAGAGGGACCCCTACCCAGACTGTGTCACAATATATATATATATATATATATATAGACACACACACACATGTAACTGTAGGGCAGCTGTAATACAGATGTTTTGGACTAATGCCAGTCCTCGCTGTGCTTCTGCGAGGTACTGTATCTAGAACTGATCTTGCAAAATGTAAACAACTAGGAAAATGGGCTTAGCATTTGTGAAAAAAAAGTATCACTTCATATGTTATCAATGTTGATGACATATTGGGGGGAATTCAGTTGTTTTATCACAGTGTTTTTTCCCGTGATAAACATGTGTTTAGGTGTGATAAAATTTAGTCGCTATTCAATTGTACATTTTTTGGTCGTGATAATTGTGATTTCCAGCCTATCTGTAACATGGCCAGGGCTATTCAATTGTTGTAAATTAGGCGTGATAAAAAATATTGTCCGACCTATTTTTCACTTTATCACCTGTAATTTCTCACCAGCTCTTGGGGTGTGAGTTTTTAATAAAAGGTATTTTAATATTAGAATTTTATTAATAATTAACTGGTATGCTATTTTTAAGGGTGAATATCATTGATTTAATCAAATATTTAAATAAAATTACTTTGTTTGGGCTCCTTTATCCCCCTCTTTTTGTGAGCTTCTGATTTTGTTGTGGACCCGGGGTGGTGATAGGAGCAGACGACACAGAAGCAGTTTTAAATAAAAAAGTAGAGTTTTTAATAAGTGGCTTAGAAGACATGGGAATGGCAAACTAAAAAGTCCAGGTATAGCGCTAAAGTGCACTTGATAACTGTAGTGGGGGTAAATGAGAGAATGTCCAGATAGTGACAGGCAGTACCAATCCAATATACAGGTATGATGAGCTGTAACATAATGCAGGCAGAGGTAATGAAGTCCAGCTGTGTGTGAGTGGAGGCAAGGTGCAGGGAAATAGCAGGTTCAGGTACTCAGGCAGGTGAGAAGGTAAATGGAGGGTGCAGGGTAAGTCCAGCAGGTTGGAGCAGGCAAGGTTCAGGCTAGTAGCGCTTCCAAGGAGGCAGGTAAGGCACAGGTACTCTCTCTCTCTCAACCGCAGCTGAGAAACACGTTGCACTGGCAAAGGAAGGAAGGCTCTGGACCTTCCTAAATACTCAGTGCCGCGCTGTGAAAGAACACATGACCCACCAGGATTGGACAGCTTGAATCACATGGCCGCAGGCAAGATGGCGGCGCCCATGCCAACGGAACGGAAGCACCACCAGACCTCACCAGGCCTAGCGACAATGTGCCCACACAGAACCACGCACAGCCAATGCCCCTCGCCAAACACCAGCACCGCTGCCAGAGACCCCCCGCCACAACGACCTCACAGGTAATACCCGGTGACCACCATGCCAAGAAACCCTGGCCGTGACACTTTTGAGTTGGTTCAAGAAACTCCTCCTTAATCTTGTTACAAGAAACTGCAGCTGTGAGGAGGGAGCATGAGCCGCGTAAAGGCCTAAGTCCTACTAAGCACCCAAACCCACGTTTTGACGCCCAAAGTGCTAACGTATCGCGCATTTCTACTACAATTATGCTCCCGCATCTGTATGCACCCATACAAAGTGACAATTGAGATGCTCTGTCTGGCGCCTGACTCCTGCAGCAGCGGATATAAACAACTAAATTGACCCCACGTAGGTAATAAACCGGAGGAAGTAGTAAAATAAATATTTATTATGAATGCTTTCAGTCACTCATAAATATATACAGTGCCCTCAGTAGTGTCCCTTATGCAGTGCCCCCAATAGTGTTAACCCCTATGCAGTGCCCCCAGTAGTGCTCCTTATATAGTACCCCTAGTAGTGTCACCCCTATGCAGTGCCCCCAGTAGTGCTTCTTATACAGTGCCCCTTATGCAATGCGACCTTATACAGTGCCCCCAGTAATGGTCCTACCTAGGTAGACCCCTTATAGAGTGCCCCCAGAAGTGTTCACCCTATGCAGTGCCCCCTTATACATTTCCCCAGGTAGTGGTCCATCCAATGCAGTGCCCCTTATGCCCCCAGTAGTGGTCCCCCCCATGCAATGCCCCTTATAGAGTGCCCATATTAGAGGTCCTCCCTATGCAGTGCCCCCATTAGTGCCCCTTATAAAGTGCTCCCAGTAGTGTTTCCCCCTTTTCTATACCCGATAGAGTGCCCCCAGTTTAGGTCCTCCCTATAAGTGCGCATATTAGAGGTCCTCCCTATGCAGTGCCCTCATTACTACCCCTTATAAAGTGCTCCCAATAGTGTTCCCCCCTATTCTATACCCCTTATAGAGTGCCCCCAGTTTAGGTCCTCCCTATAAGTGCTCCCAGTAGTGTCCAGAGTGCCCCCCTTATGTATTTCCCCTTAGAGTGCCTACAGTAGTGTCCAGAGTGCCCCCTGTAGTGTCCCCCCCTTATGTATTGCCCCTTAGAGTGCCCCCAGTAGTGTCCAGAGTGCCCCCTTATGTATTGCCCCGTAGAGTGTTCCCAGTAGTGTCCCCCATTATGTATTGCCCCTTAGAGTCCCCCAGAAGTGGTCCCCCATGCCACTTACAAATACACAGACAAAAGCAAATACTTACCGTAGTCCTCGCTCATGCTCCCGCCGCTGCCGTCGCAGCTCTGTCCTCCCACGCCGGAAGGCTGAGCTCGGGAGTGAGCTCCAGCCCGGCTCCGGCCATGGGTGCTTGGTTGCTAAAACAACAAACTGTTTTAGCAACCAAGCACCCGCGGCCAGAGTCGGGCTGGAGCCCACTCCCGAGCTCAGGCTTCCGGCTCCCGCCGTGGGTGAAGAGACGTGGGAGGACAGAGATGCGGACGGCAGCGGCGGGAGCAGGAGGGAGGATTAAGGTAACTATGTATATGTGTTTGTCTGTGTATTTGTAAGGGGTATGGGGGACCACTTCTGGAGGCACTCTAAGGGGTAATACATATGGGGGCACACTACTGGGGGCACTTTGGGTACTACTGGGGTCACTATAGAGGTCTGCAGTACACGGGTAGGCAGACCGGCCGGCCCGCCTGCCGGCTGCCCACTCCCACCCCCCGCAGCCCTATTACTTCCCTAAGGAGCCCTAATTACCCCCGCGCCCCCCCCAAAGTAAGATATTACCTGGGTTCAATAGAGCAGCCCAGTCTGCAGCTATAGGCTGCCGGAGGGATGCTGGGTCTGGGCGTGCAGAAAAGCTCAATGCGGCCCAGCTGTTTTACACGCCCACATGAAAGCGAAAGGGTAATAATTGAATTGTAACCTAACCAGTAGGCTGGCTAGCTGCGATGTCGGTGAAGAAACGGCAGTGAAATAGCACGCCCCAAAAAAAAACAATTGAATTCCCCCCATGGTGTCTAACCGCAGCTATGTGCGTCCATACGGAGCAGCAATTGAATTGCTCTGTCTGGCGCCCAATAGTTTAGGTGCCCTATTAAATAATTGAATCGCCCCCATCAAGTTGACTTTCCTGCATGTAAGGAGATGTCACACTGTTGTCGCAAATGCATCAAATACAGGGTGTACTGAGCCTCCAGGTAAACAGAGATTTGGGACTAAACGACTGTACTATAACTACTTTACAATGTGATTCCATCAGACACCTTGCAATAGCTGTAAATTATTCTACAGTTTAGGATTGGAGTGAAAATAAAGCAATTTTTTAGTAAATAAAATGTTTTGTACAAGTTTTTGTGCTAATAAATTCAAAATGCTCCAGAAAATACTTTGATAAATTCTGATTTCACAGGTTTAATGCACATGAACATATTTGCAATTCCAGTTTGCTGTTTTGTTTCGAAATGTATTACCTCACATTCGCCCCTTGCAGTTCACATTTGCAGTTTAAAGTTTTTATACACCAATCTTGTTCAAGGTTCTCCTTCTGCATACGAGGTTCACAGCAGTTAAAATTAGTGTTTTTGTTAAATATATTTATTTTTTAACTTATTTAAATAATACTTTGCAATGATAAAAAATAATTTTCAAAGTCAAAACACTGCTGTCGATTTAAAGTTCGCTGATGGCAATTAAAAGCAATTCATATCTTCCAAATGTAGCTCTTATGTGTTGGAACCGGTCACACATGTGTAAAACAGTTCGCTGTGAAGCAGCTCAAGGTCAAACACAAGTTTGAACCTTAAGCGTGTGTTCCCTACAAATGCCTACAAAATATGTTGCTGCGTTATAAATAAAGGATATCAGTATTTGGCAGTGTACCTGTAATTGCAAATCAATGTCCTTTTATAGAACATAAAAAATGAATATAAATAATTTAATGTAGGGATAGTACTGTCAATTTACTAAGCCTTGGCTGGAGATAAAGTGAATGGAGATAAAGTGCCAGCCAATTAGCTCCTAACCAGGGCCAGACTGGCCATCGGGCACTTCTGGCATATGCCGGTATGGCCGATGGCCTAAGGACCGGCTCGTGGAAGGGGAAATGAAGAGTCCCCCGCCCTCCACCCAACAGCTCTGGAATCATTATGATATCACGGAGACGGAGGGATGGAGGGGTGTATGGGCCAGCGGCGGCTGTGCTGGGCTGAGAAGAGACAGGGGGGCGCCACAAGGCCAGCCCCCGTGACTCGCGGGAAGCCCCCTTGAATTAACCACGCCCCCTTCACACGCGAGTGCAGGGCAGACTGCCAGGGCTGATATACAGCCCCAGTCCGTCCCTGCTCCTAATTGTCATGTCACAGGCTGTGTTTGAAAAATGACAGTTAGGAGCTGGTTGGTTGGCACTTTATCTCCTTCCACTTTATCTCCATCCAAGGCTTCGTAGACCCCTTTAATCTTGATAACATAAGATACATTATGGGGGAGATTTATCAAAGCTTGGAGAGAGATAAAGTGGATGGAGATAAGTGTAACCCCCCTTTTCTCTCTATTAAGGGGATACTAAGTTACCAACCCTTCCAACGTTTACTTAATACATGTAATTTCTCTTTTAGTCAGTGCCTCCACCCAAGTATTTATAACATGTATGGGCCTACCTGGGAAAACCCAAATGCTACTGGAGTGTATTGAAACAATAGATGTCTTTGTTATCTTTTCGCAATGTAATCAACTTACGTTCTTTCCGATTTCTTTTCTTTCAGGACCCGTTTTGGATACAGCTAGGCTTCAGAAATAACAGATAAGTAATAACTTACAAATCATAAAAAATTTTTCCTCTTTTCTTTTTTATACTCTTAATGGTAGTTATTTACATGTACTATATAATAACATATGAAGACAGAGATATCACAAGGAATACAGTTTTAACATCAATAATCCTCTTACTCATGTATACTGTGGTACTATACAACCTAATATTCTGTACTTAAATATATCTAATTGGTAATGTACTCTTTTTTCATCTGAATATAATGTTTATTATCACAGTATAATAGTGTCTGAGCAGTCCTCCCCTATTGACAGTCTTTGCAGGTGAACTGACCGTGGTATGCAAATATCTTACTGACCAATGTTATTTTAGAAGTCAAAATCCTTTAAGCTGAACTGGATCCCTGAGTTGGGGACTGTGCTAAAAGTTTGTACTTTCCCTTGGTAGCTACAACTGGTAATCTTAAACTGATTTCACTCGCTGGGTTATGGTTTTCTGGATGTTTTAGGATTCCTGTTCCTGATGCGCCAATGCTCCTGAGCGGTATGACAGTTAGTTGTAGTCAATAGACTACCAGATAGGTATTCTCCTCAGTTATAAGAACCACCTCCAGTGCTTTTAAATAAACTGTTTTTTCTTAAAGATCACTTAAATGAAGGCAATCCTCCCATATGTTGACTGCTCTGTGTTTTCTTCACTTAAACTATAGTACTTGTTTCCCTTTGTAAATTACATCTGACCCGGAAGTCTGAGGGACACAGTGGCAAACGCAGGATTTTGAAAGGGGGGTTTCCAATACTTGGTTACAAAACCAATGGCAAAAAATATAACCACATACAGGCAGCACTTCTCAGGTACTCAATAATCAATACTCAATAATCCAAGCATGTTAATCCATTACTGTGCAACGTTTCAGATGAATGTATTACATATTTCATCAATGCCTTGACGAAATATGTAATAATTGCATCTTAAACGTTGCACAGTAATGGATTAACATACTTGGATTACTGAGTACCTGAGGAGCGCTGCCTGCATGTGATTGTATGTTCAAGACTGAGCCGTCTGCTTAGTTCTTAGGATCTGCACCCCGGGTGTTGAACTTTTTTATTTGGAGTCTACTTGACTATATTTATATGGTGCTTTTCAGCTCCTTGAAGAAATAAAAAGGCGGCACCGCAAACATACACAGTGACATATACACGCACACAGACGCACAAACTGACACAGACTGCACTGACACAGACACACTAACACACACACTGCACTGACAAAGCCTATACACACACTGCACTGACATAGACACACTAACACACACACTGCACTGACAAAGCATATACACACACACACTGACACACATATACACTGACAGACACTGCACCGACAAAGCCTATACACACACACAGAGACTGACACACACACACACACACTGACAGACACTGCACTGGCATAGCCTATGCACACACACAGAGACTGACAGACACTGCACTGACAAAGCCTATACACACACACACTGACACACATATACACTAGGGGTGTGCATCAGCCACTTTTCGTGTTTTGTGTTTTGGTTTTGGATCTGGATCTTTCTTCGTGTTTTGGATCTGGATTGGTTTTGCCAAAACCACCCTTCCGTGTTTTGGGTTCTGGGTTTTGTGTTTTGGATCTGTATTTTTTTGAAAAAAAGCATAAAAACAGCTAAAATCACAGAATTTGTAGGTTTTTCTGCTCCTATGCTATTATTAACCTCAATAACCTTAATTTCCATTCATTTCCAGTCTATTCTGAACACCTCACACCTCACAATAGTGTTTTTATGTCCAAAAGGTTGCACCGAGGTAGCTGGATGACTATGCTAAGCGACACGAGTGGGCGGCACAAACACGTGACCCATCTAGGCTTGATACTGCAGTGGCAGACAGGATGGCAGTTTGAAAAACTAGGCCCCAAACTGTACATAATGCAAAGAAAAAAAAGAGGTGCAAGTTGGAATTGTCCTTGGGCCCTCCCACCCACCCTTATGTTGTATAAACAGGACATGCACACTTTAACAAACCAATCATTTCAGCGCCAGGGTCTGCCACACAACTGTGGCTGAAATGATTGGTTCGTTTGGGCCCCCACAAAACAAGCTGGCAATTAATGTGTCCCTGCACAAACTGGCTCTACGGAGGCAAGATGTCATCCTCATCCTCCTCATCCACCGATTCCTCACCCTCTTCAGTGTGTACATCCTCATCCTCACAAAGTATTAACTCGTCCCCACTTGAATCCACCACCACAGGTCCCTCTGTACGTTCTGGAGGCTGGTCTCCCTGGAAGAGCTGATAATTCATTTTGATGAGCATCATCTTCTCCACATTCTGTGGAAGCAACCTCCTACGCCTTTCGCTGACAAGGTTCCCGGCTGCACTAAACAATCTTTCGGAGTACACACTGGAGGGGGGGCAACTCAGGTAAAATAGAGCCAGTTTGAACAGGGGCCTCCAAATTGCCTCTTTTTCCTGCCAGTACAGGTATGGACTGTCTGACATGCCTACTTGGATGCTGTCACCGATGTAATCCTCCACCATTCTGTCAATGGAGACAGTATCATATGCAGTGACAGTAGACATGTCAGAAATTGTTGCCAGGTCCTTCAGTCCGGACCAGATGTCCAAACTTGGTCCTGCCTGCCCTGCATCACTGCCAGCGGGTTGCTTAGGATACCTAAGTTTTTTCCTGGCAGAACCAAGTGGCGGGAGAAAATGAAGAAGGAGCTGTTGACGTGTCATGTTCCGCTTCAGCTGACAGTGTATTCACCAGCAGGTCTTTGCACCTCTGCAGGCTTGTGTCGGCCGGAAAGAGAGACACCACATAGGCTTTAAACCTAGGATCGAGCACGGTGGCCAAAATGTAGTGGTCTGATTTCAACAGATTGACCACCCTGGAATCCTGGCAAAGCAAATGAAGGGCTTCATCCACAAGTCCCACATGCCGAGCGGAATCGCTCCGTCTTAGCTCCTCCTTCACTTTCTCCAGCTGCTTCTGCAAAAGCCTGATGAGGGGAATGACCTGACTCAAGCTGGCAGTGTCTGAACTGACTTCACGTGTGGCAAGTTCGAAGGGCTGGAGAACCTTGCACAACACGGAAATCATTCTCCACTGCGCTTGAGTCAGGTGCATACCCCCTCCTTTGCCTATGTCATAGGTGGATGTATAGGCTTGAATGGCCTTTTGCTGCTCCTCCATCCTCTGAAGCATATAGAGGGTTGAGTTCCACCGCGTCACAACCTCTTGCTTCAGGTGATGGCGGGGCAGGTTCAAGAGTGTTTGCTGGCGCTCCAGTCTTCGGCACGCAGTCGCTGAATGGCGAAAGTGGCCAGAAATTTTTCGGGCCACCCAAAGCGTCTCCTGCACGCCCCTGTCGCTTTTCAGAAAATTCTGCACCACCAAGTTTATTGTGTGAGCAAAACATGGGACGTGCTGGAATTTGCCCAGATGTAATGCCCGCACAATATTGGTGGCGTTGTCAGATATCACAAATCCCCAGGAGAGTCTAAGTGGGGTAAGCCACTGGGCGATGATTTCCCTCAGTTTCTCTAAGAGGTTGTCGGCGGTGTGCCTCTTACTGAAACCGGTGATACACAGCGTAGCCTGCCTTTTAACGAGCTGGCGTTTCTGAGATGCTGCTACTGGTGACGCTGCTGCTGTTGCTGCGTAAGGTGATACATCTACCCAGTGGGCTGTCACAGTCATATAGTCCTTAGTCTGCCCTGTTCCACTTGTCCACATGTCCGTGGTTAAGTGGACATTGTGTACAACGGCATTTTTCAGGACACTGAGGACACTTTTTCTGATGTTTCTGTACAGTCTCGGTATCGCCTGCCTAGTGAAGTGGAATCTAGACGGGATTTGGAACCGGGGACACACTACCTCCATCAATTGTCTAAATCCCACTGCACTAATGGCGGATACCGGACGCACGTCTAACACCAACATAGCAGTCAAGGCCTCAGTTATACGTTTTGCTTCAGGATGACTGCTGTCGTACTTCATCCTCCTCGCTAAGGACTGTTGGAGGGTCAATTGTTTAGTAAAAGTAGTGGTGTTCCTACTTCCTCTCTGGGATGATGAACGACTCCCAGCAGCAGCAACAGCAGCAGCGGCAGCAGTAGGCGTAGCAATGCAGGATCCTCCAGAGGAATCCCGGATAGGAGAGTCAGTCATGCCAGTGACATGGCCTGCAGGACTACTTCCGATCCTGACTAAGGAGGAAATTGACGAGGAGGGAGTTGACGGTGTGGTTTGCAGGCGCTTGGATACAACAGGACAACGGGATTTAGGTGTCCCTGGACTGCTTACGGTCTTAGCCAAAGTTTCTGAACTTGACAGTAACTTTTTATGAACGCGCTGCAGGTGCCGTATAAGGGAGGATGTTCCTAGGTGGTTGACGTCCCTACCCCTACTTATTTCACCTTTACATATGGTACATATGGCAAGACAGTTGTTGTCCGGATTTGGATAGAAATATTGCCAGACCAAAGAGGTGGAATGTTTGGTCTTCTGCCCAGGCATGACCGTGATGGGCTTTTTCATCCCACGGACAACAACTGTCTCCCCCGGAGCCTGATTTAAACAAACCACATCACCATCAGAATCCTCCTCGCCAACTTCCTACTCAGCGCCAGCTACACCAGTATCCTCATCCTGTTGTACTTCAACAGTGACATCTTCAATTTGCATATCAGCAAGTGGACTGTGGGTGCTCCTTTCAGCACTTGCAGGGGGCGTGCAAATGGTGGAAAGAGCCACCTCTTCCCGTCCAGTGCTGGGAAGGTCAGGCATCGCAACCACCACCACACTTGGACTCTCCTTGGGGATTTGTGATATCTTCTTAGAAAGCACAGTTCTTCGCTGTGCTTTTGCCAGCTTAACTCTTTTGATTTTTTTAGTGGGAGGAGGGCTTCCATCGTCATGTGAAGCTGAACCACTAGTCATGAACATACTAGGGATCGACCTTAGCCGTTCCTTGCCACTCCGTGTCGTAAATGGCATATTGGCAAGTTTACGTTTCTCTTCAGCTGATTTAAATGTCTTTTTCAAGGTCATTTTCCTGAACTTTGCCATTTGGGATTGTATGTGCCCTCTACTATGACATTGGGCATCGGCCTTGGCAGACGACGTTGATGGCATGTTATCGTCTATGTCATGACTAGTGGCAGCAGCTTCAGCACTAGGAGGAAGTGGTTCTTGATCTTTCTCTATTTTATTTTTATCGGAGAATGTTTGGTCCTCCATTTATGTTATATCGATTTGATATATACGTGCGGCTAAACACAGAAAATAATTTTTTTTTTGGTTTGGACTGGAGTGTACTTTCGGGGGTTACAGCACCCTTAACGGTCAAGCCAGCCGGCCCTTTACTTATGACACAGGCGCATGCTTGGCACTACTTTGTTGATGCACGTGCGGCTACTGCGCACACAATTCACAAACACAGAAAATATATTATTTTTTTAGCACTTGGGGGGAGCACCCCTGATGGACAGAGCACCCCCTGGACAACACTACAGCACCCCTTTAGGACTGGGACACTGCACAGGACTTTGGAGTGGACACAGCCCCTATGGAGAACTGACTGCACAACACAGTCCAGCCAGCCCCTATGGACTTTGAAGTAGTGGACACAGCCCCTATTAACAACAGCAGCACAGCACAACACAGCCAGCCCCTATGGACTTTGAAGTAGTGGACAACAGCAGCACTACACTACACTACACTACACAGCCCTAACTCCCACCCTCCCTCTTCACTGTCCACAGCCGAGTGAGAAAATGGCGCCGACGCGGGTACCTTATATAGGATCCAAAACCCGCGAGACTCGGAAGGCGGGATGATGATGTTTTGCCTCGATTTCAGATCCGAGTCAGGCGGGAAAAGTCGAGCCTGACTCGGATCGGACTCGGATCGGGGGGGCTCGGGGGGGTTCGGATTTCAGAAATCCGAACCCGCTCACCCCTAATATACACTGACAGACACTGGACTGACAAAGCCTAGACACACACTGACAAAGATCACCCTCCCCCCACATGTCAAACATTACACCCACCTGTGGTGCAGCAGGCTCCGATGACTCAGCCTCCAACAATGCTGGTGTGCTGTGCCCTATGGGAACTGCCCGGGAGGAGCTGTGCGCAAGCGCTGCAGCTCCCCCTACAGGCAGCTCAGCCAGGGACAGTTGCTGGGCTCACATGTTTTAAACAAAAAATATATATATTGTTAAGCTGGGCTGCGATGGAGTGGCGGGCAGGGGGGGTTTCTAGGTACTCGGAAACCGCCCCTGCGTGCGCGGGTGGGACATATAGCATTTATACATGAAGATACTGCATATGGGTGTGTACTGACTCAATTTCCAAATATGGGGATTATCCTGGATGTCAGTTGCTTGATATTTCAGTTTAGCCTAATACAAGTTACTTTATTGCTTTACCGCAGCATGTACTATGGTAGACCAGACTTTGGGTCTCTTATGGTGCTCCCCTGCTTAAAAGTACTTGCAGTATTAGTACAGTCTTAGCTATGCAGAATCAGCAGTCTCTTCTTCAAGTAGCTGAAGTGTTATGTAGTTAGGGCCATAAGATAGGTGGTCTGTATGATTGCACTAACAGCTTTGATAGGGACACAGTGCTTCAAGCCAGCTCACCTCCTCCTGCAGCTAGTGCCACTCCTCCGATTGCTGTGGAACGAATCCTGTCACACAGCCTGCCTCCTTCCCCAGCTGATCCTCTCAGTCTCTGGGGTGTGTCACAGCAGCCTGTCCCTCTCAGCGACTGAGGGCTTCCACTACTTATCAGGCACAGCCACGCTCCCCGACTGCCGTCCGGACCATTGCCGGGACCACACGCAGCTGCTTTACTCCTCCGCAGGTACCCTCCTCACCAGGGGTTTCCTGCCTTCCTTAGCCCTCACTGGCTCCTCTAATCCAGCCTCACAGCCGCTACTGCTGCCCTCCTTAGGTTACCTCAGCACAGCACTGCAGCATTAGATCAGAGGGCTCACGAGGGGGACTCCAGTCTGCCAACTGACACTAGCTCTCCCCTATTTATAGCCTTCCCCTCAGCCTGCCACAAGCCCCTCCCCTCTGTACCTAGCGCATGCCATTTCTAGAACCTTCCAGGATCCTTACTAACTGTGGCACCATAATTACCTATATGGCCGTGTGATGTCATGAGTAACCATATAGGAGAATTGCCTTCACTCGTCACAGATACAACAGCTCCATGTACATTCCCTTTATATTAATAACAATAAATAGCCCTCCATAACTGTACATTTCAATTCAGCATACCTGAGTTTTTTATTACCCACCCTTTACACTAGATATACTGTATATACATTGTGTGTGTCCTGTATTTGCAAGGAAAAGGTTAATTATTTAACACAGGGTGTTACATAAGTACCAACATATCAGCTCCTGTCACTTTACAGGCTGTGGTTGAAAAATGACAGGAACTGATTGGTTGGTACTTTATCTCCATCCACTTTATCTCTCTCCAAGGGGTATATTTACTCAAAGGCAGGTTTTTAGAAGTGGAGATGTTTCCCATAGCAACCATTCAGATTTTATGCGGCATATTCAATTGTGTGCGAGAATAGCAAAAAACCCGCACCTGCAAGGTTTTTCCTGCAGGTGCAGGTTTTTTGCTATTCTATTAGGTGCGTGGTTTTTTAAAAAATTGCAACAGGAGATTTTTTTTCACGCACCTCCTGAGCAAGCGTGATTTTTCCTAAAATCATCACCCAGCAGCCCTTGCTTCTCCCATCAGCCCCCTGGACTCCCAGCAGCCCCTCTCCAGTAAGAAGAGAGAGGGGAAGGCACTGGGAGCCGCGGAGACCCCCTGCCAGGTAGGTGTATTTTTAATTTATTTTCACTTTACGCGGGACGGGGTTTTCAGAGCTGAAAACCCTGCGACCACTATTTTTTAAATTGAATACTGCGGGTAGCGGGAGCGCGCATACCCGTGATATTCTGGAATTGGGCGCGAGGTGCGCAAGGTTTTTAACTCGCTAAACCTCGGTCCCAATTGTATATGCCCCTATATTTATCTATGTCTAGAAGATAATAACTAGAATCTGATTGGTTGTTATGGGCAACATCTCCACTTCTAAAAACCTGTACTTTAGTAAATATACCCCCAAGGCTTTGTACATAATGTCGACCCCATAGTACCAACCAATCAACTTCTAGCTGTTATTTTACAGACTGTGTTTGAAAAATGACAGCTAGGAGCTAATTGGTTGGTACTTTATATCTCTCCAGTTTATCTCTCTCCAATATTTGATCAATCTCCCCCAATTATTCAGTAATAATTGGGTTATATAGGGGATTAATCCCTGTTGAAGACAAGTATAGAACAGTTATTCAGACTCTTTTAATAACTCAGAAGGGTTATTCAGAAGGCCGACTGGGCTAGTCATTGGAACTTTTTAGGCTATCATTTAAAATGTGCATGTCATTACATGACTGAGCTTATATTACTATGCCTGCCTATTGGGCTGATTTATCTAATTCACACCCACATAGGGAATTCAGCAGCATACAGGCCAGCGAAATAGATTAGATTATATAGAATGGAGAGTGCAATGTAGACTGTATGGGAAAATTAAATGTTGGGGAGGAGATATAATGAATATAATGTTCAATCAGAGAGAAAATGCACTAGAATGTTGGTCTGTGACCTCCGAATTACTACAGTGTAGAGTTAATAGTTTGATTGTTTTCCTTTCCTAATCATAAATAATTAAATAATCATTAACATATTTGAAGCAAAACTTTAAATCAATAAAATATCATGTGTACATTGACATTTTGATTGCATTATTCCGTTTTTTACTTAGTTTCCATTATGAAGATATAAATAAAACGTAAAAGAATCGATGAAAGAAAAACAAAAATCACTTTTTCCTGTACTTTTATGTTGCTCTGTGGAAAACTGCTATCTGATACTCGAAAAGGTAACAAAGACCATTATCATTATTACTTGACATTTATTGCTGTAAGGCCGTGGGTTTATGCAACATAAAAACAGTAATTGTCATAAATGTCAGGTTGTTCCAATAACCTTCCTGTGTGCGATTTTCATGAGCAAACAGAGGTAAATCGGCTTTAGCAACATATAAAACAATTTACTTTATTTTAGTGCCAGGAAACAGAAGCATTTTGAATGCATGAAGCAGGCTGAAACACTTTTCATTAGAATGCTAATGTGAGCGTACCTTATGCACATTTTAAATCCTATTAAAGTGTTGAGGAAGGTAATCTATTACAGCTGAAATGCATAGAAGTGTGGAATGTATATATCGAAAGCACTAGAGCACTGTAGATTTTATTCTTTTAAAATGGCACTGCCTAATTAAATCGGTGGGTCCAGCACCAGATTCCAATAGCATGGGATACCCTATGCCATCCCAATAGGTTCAACACATGTGGACTGTAGGATACAGTGAAGAATTTCACAACCAAACTACTTAATCTAGTTCCCGTCAGTCAAAATGGTGCTTCACTTCACATGCATTGTCCCCTGTGCATGCTCAGAAGAGCACAGTTGGAGCAGATGTAGATGCATCGCTGTCACATCCCCTGCAATGGCTATAGTTCTGCCCCTGATAAAGCAGCAGTGCACTGTTTTTGGAGCAGATTGATACCCTATAAAGTATTGAGTTATCAAGCAGCTATGCTCAAAGCTGGATATAACTTTTGCCACTGGAGGATTGGTAGAGAGAAAGGCGGAGACCTGCACCAGCTCCTCCTCCTGCTACACCTCCAACCAGTGTTGTATTTCCCACTAGGCATGGTACATGCCTAGGGGCACCACTGGCTGGGGACAGCACAACAGTCCCCCTGCATCAGAGCTTTCCAGTGCCACAATTTAGCTGTGGCTATTTGAATACAGAACAAAGACTATATCCCCCAGGGTGCAGGAGAATATGATGCTGGCCAAGGCAAACCAGAAGCAGTGGTATGACCCCACTGCCTGTGAGAGAGTTTATGAGTTGAGTCATAAAGTGTGGGTGCTAGTCCCTATTACTTAAAATAAACTCCAGGCTGCCTGGGAGGGCCCATATGTCATTCACAAACATCTGAATGACGTGAATTATGTGGTCTCCATAGACCATGATAGGAAGTAACAGAAAGTCTTTCATGACAGGGAGTCCAGGGCCCTGCCAATATGCAGCCTGCCAGAAAAGGGTGAAATTTACCCTCTAGTGGACATACAGTAATTGGTACATCAAAGGAGGGAGGATCAATAGAAGATGCTGAATTTGGAGCCCAGCTCTCTAAGCAACAGCAGACACAGCTGAGCAAATGCTTTTGCCCCTTTTTAGTCTCTTTCACAGGGATCCCAGGGAAAAGTTCCCTTGACTTTCACCATTTAAACACCATTTAAACACCCATTATGCAGACTGCTTATAGAGTTTCCCTAGAAGTCAAGGCAAATATAAAGAGAGTTAGAAGAAATGTTAGCACTGGGAGTGACCCAGGAATCTCAGAGTGCGTGGGCTTCACCTGTAGTCCTCATTCCCAAGAAGGACCGGACTACCTATCTCTGTGTGGACCACAGGAAATTGAATGCTGTCACAGAGTTTGATGGATATCCGATGCCCCACATAGATGAGCTGCTGGATTAGCTCACCAGTACCCACTACATAATATTTATGGATCTGAGTAGGGGATACTGGCAATTCCCTATGTCCAAAGAAGCACAAGAAAGGACTGCTTTTACCACACTTTTTGGACTATATTGTTCCAAGGTAATGCCCTTTGCAGCATTTAATGGGAACACTTATCAAAGGAATGGGAGACTTTGCTGTAGCGTATCTGGATGACATTGCGGTGTTTAGCCAGAACTGGGAGGAAGACTTAGATCACCTGACTCAGGTAATAAAGGGGATCCAAACAGATGGGCTGACCATTAAGTCAGGAAAGTGTCAGATAGGCATGGTTAAGGTACAATACTTGGAACAGAGCTAAACCTGAGTCGGGGAAGACAGAGTCGGGGAAGACAAAGGCCATTTCCACCTGGCCCACCCCAAAAACGAAGAAACAGGAATATGAATATGAATTTACTATCCAGCATAAAGGGCAATGAACATGGAAATGCTGATGGGTTATCTTGCCAGGGAGTTACTGGAAAGACGATGATGTAAGGACCTAGTGAGTTATGTCCCCCTCGTATTCTCTTATTGGGGGAGGTGTAAGAAATATTGATATTAGGGTCTTATGAGTTAGGTTTCTTGTTGATGTATGAGTTTTTAAATCTTTTAAATCTTGTCAGTAGAGTGATAAGTTCTATGCCTCATAGGATGCTAGTTTTGTTCATTAACAGTCAGAGAATCATAGTATAGGAAGGCTTTTTGTTAAGTCTTGTCAGACTATCAAACAAAATTGATTTAAAGTAGGGGTGAGCGGGTTCGGATTTCTGAAATCTGAACCCCCCCGAGCCCCCCCGATCCGAGTCCGATCCGAGTCAGGCTCGACTTTTCCCGCCTGACTCGGATCTGAAATCGAGGCAAAACGTCATCATCCCGCCTTCCGAGTCTCGCGGGTTTTGGATCCTATATAAGGTACCCGCGTCTGCGCCATTTTCTCACTCGGCTGTGGACAGTGAAGAGGGAGGGTGGGAGTTAGGGCTGTGTAGTGTAGTGTAGTGTAGTGCTGCTGTTGTCCACTACTTCAAAGTCCATAGGGGCTGGCTGTGTTGTGCTGTGCTGCTGTTGTTAATAGGGGCTGTGTCCACTACTTCAAAGTCCATAGGGGCTGGCTGGACTGTGTTGTGCAGTCAGTTCTCCATAGGGGCTGTGTCCACTCCAAAGTCCTGTGCAGTGTCCCAGTCCTAAAGGGGTGCTGTAGTGTTGTCCAGGGGGTGCTCTGTCCATCAGGGGTGCTCCCCCCAAGTGCTAAAAAAATTATATATTTTCTGTTTGTGAATTGTGTGCGCAGTAGCCGCACGTGCATCAACAAAGTAGTGCCAAGCGTGCGCCTGTGTCATAAGTAAAGGGCCGGCTGGCTTGACCGTTAAAGGGTGCTGTAACCCCCAAAGTACACTCCAGTCCAAACTAAAAAAAAAAATATTTTCTGTGTTTGTGAATTGTGTGCGCAGTAGCCGCACGTGCATCAACAAAGTAGTGCCAAGCGTGCGCCTGTGTCATAAGTAAAGGGCCGGCTGGCTTGACCGTTAAGTGTGCTGTAACCCCCGAAAGTACACTCCAGTCCAAACCAAAAAAAAAATTATTTTCTATGTTTGTAAATTGTGTGCGCAGTAGCCGCACGTGCATCAACAAAGTAGTGCCAAGCGTGCGCCTGTGTCATAAGTAAAGGGCCGGCTGGCTTGACCATTAAAGGGTGCTGTAACCCCCGAAAGTGCACTCCAGTCCAAACCAAGAAAAAAATATTTTCTGTGTTTGTGAATTGTGTGCGCAGTAGCCGCACGTGCATCAACAAAGTAGTGCCAAGCGTGCGCCTGTGTCATAAGTAAAGGGCCGGCTGGCTTGACCGTTAAAGGGTGCTGTAACCCCCAAAGTACACTCCAGTCCAAACTAAAAAAAAAATTATTTTCTGTGTTTGTGAATTGTGTGCGCAGTAGCCGCACGTGCATCAACAAAGTAGTGCCAAGCGTGTGCCTGTGTCATAAGTAAAGGGCCGGCTGGCTTGACCGTTAAGGGTGCTGTAACCCCCGAAAGTACACTCCAGTCCAAACCAAAAAAAAAATTATTTTCTGTGTTTGTGAATTGTGTGCGCAGTAGCCGCACGTGCATCAACAAAGTAGTGCCAAGCGTGCGCCTGTGTCATAAGTAAAGGGCCGGCTGGCTTGACCGTTAAAGGGTGCTGTAACCCCCAAAGTACACTCCAGTCCAAACCAAAAAAATAATAATTTTCTGTGTTTGTGAATTGTGTGCGCAGTAGCCGCACGTGCATCAACAAAGTAGTGCCAAGCGTGCGCCTGTGTCATAAGTAAAGGGCCGGCTGGCTTGACCGTTAAAGGGTGCTGTAACCCCCAAAGTACACTCCAGTCCAAACCAAAAAAATATATATTTTCTGTGTTTGTGACTTGTGTGCACTGTGGCTGCACGTGCATCAACAAAGGAGCAGCGCGAAGCGTGCGCCTGTGTCGCATAAGTAAAGAGCCGGCTGGCTCATTTCTTAAAGGGTGGTGTAACCCACAAAGTGCACTACTCTCCAGCAAAAATAAAAAAATATTTTCTGTGTTTGTGTGCGCTTTAGCCGCACGTATATATCAATATAACATAAATGGAGGACCAAACTTTCTCCGATAAAAATAAAATAGGGAAAGATCAAGAACCACTTCCTCCTAGTGCTGTTGCTGCTGCTGGGAGTTGTTCATCATCCCAGAGAGGAAGTAGGAACATCACTACTTTTACTAAACAATTGACCCTCCAACAGTCCCTAGCGATGAGGATGAAGTACGACAGCAGTCATCCTGAAGCAAAACGTATAACTGAGGCCTTGACTGCTATGTTGGTGTTAGACGTGCGTCCGGTATCCGCCATTAGTGCAGTGGGATTTAGACAATTGATGGAGGTAGTGTGTCCCCGGTTCCAAATCCCGTCTAGATTCCACCTGCATCCTCAAAGCAGCAGCGACAAGCGTGCGTCTGTCTGTTAAAGGGTGGTGACACCCTCAAAGTGTGCTACACAAACAATAAAAATATTGTTCTTTTTTTTTCTGTCTTTGTGACATGTGTGGGCTGTAGCCGCACCTGCATCCTTAAAGCAGCAGCGACAAGCGTGCGTCTGTCTGTTAAAGGGTGGTGACACCCTCAAAGTGTAGTACACAAATAATAAAAATATTGTTCTTTTTTTTTCTGTCTTTGTGAAATGTGTGGGCTGTAGCCGCACCTGCATCCTTAAAGCAGCAGCGACAAGCGTGCGTCTGTCTGTTAAAGGGTGGTGACACCCTCAAAGTGTGCTACACAAACAATAAAAATATTCTTCTTTTTTCTGTCTTTGTGAATTGTGTGGGCTATAGCCGCACTTGCATCCTCAAAGCAGCAGCGACAAGCATGCGTCTGTCTGTTAAAGGGTGGTGTAACCCTCAAAGTGCTCCAAAAAATAAAAAACTATTTTTTTTATGTGTTTGTGACTTGTGTGCGATGTAGCCGCACGTGCATCAACATAGTAGCAGCGCCAAGCGTGCGCCTGTGTCATAAGTCAAGGGCTGGTTTGGACATCTGGTCCGGACTGAAGGACGTGCCAACAATTTCTGACAAGTCTACTGTCACTGCATATGATACTGTCCTCAAAGCAGCAGCGACAAGCGTGCGTCTGTCTGTTAAAGGGTGGTGACACCCTCAAAGTGTGCTACACAAACAATAAAAATATTCTTCTTCTTTTTCTGTCTTTGTGAATTGTGTGGGCTGTAGCCGCACCTGCATCCTTAAAGCAGCAGCGACAAGCGTGCGTCTGTGTGTTAAAGGGTGGTGACACCCTCAAAGTGTGCTACACAAACAATTAAAATATTGTTCTTTTTTTTTCTGTCTTTGTGAATTGTGTGGGCTGTAGCCGCACTTGCATCCTCAAAGCAGCAGCGACAAGCGTGCGTCTGTCTGTTAAAGGGTGGTGTAACTCTCAAAGTGCTCCAAAAAATAAAAAACTATTTTTTTAATGTGTTTGTGACTTGTGTGCGATGTAGCCGCACTTGCATCCTCAAAGCAGCAGCGACAAGCGTGCGTCTGTCTGTTAAAGGGTGGTGACACCCTCAAAGTGTGCTACACAAACAATAAAATATTCTTCTTCTTTTTTCTGTCTTTGTGAATTGTGTGGGCTGTAGCCGCACCTGCATCCTTAAAGCAGCAGCGACAAGCGTGCGTCTGTCTGTTAAAGGGTGGTGACACCCTCAAAGTGTGCTACACAAACAATAAAAATATTCTTCTTCTTTTTTCTGTCTTTGTGAATTGTGTGGGCTGTAGCCGCACTTGCATCCTCAAAGCAGCAGCGACAAGCATGCATCTGTCTGTTAAAGGGTGGTGTAACCCTCAAAGTGCGGTCCACAAACAATAAAAATATTCTTTTTTTTTTTTCTGTCTTTGTGAATTGTGTGGGCTGTAGCCGCACTTGCATCCTCAAAGCAGCAGCGACAAGCGTGCGTCTGTCTGTTAAAGGATTACATCGGTGACAGCATCCAAGTAGGCATGTCAGACAGTCCGTACCTGTACTGGCAGGAAAAAGAAGCAATTTGGAGGTCCCTGTACAAACTGGCTCTATTTTACCTGAGTTGCCCCCCCCTCCAGTGTGTACTCCGAAAGAGTGTTTAGTGCAGCCGGGAACCTTGTCAGCGAAAGGCGTAGGAGGTTGCTTCCACAAAATGTGGAGAAGATGATGTTCATAAAATGAATTATCAACTCTTCCAGGGAGACCAGCCTCCAGAACGTACAGAGGGACCTGTGGTTCCAGCGGGGACGAATTAATACTCTGTGAGGATGAGGATGTACACACTGAAGAGGGTGAGGAATCGGTGGATGAGGATGACATCTTGCCTCCGTAGAGCCAGTTTGTGCAGGGACAGATTAATTGCCAGCTTGTTTTGTGGGGGCCCAAACGAACCAATCATTTCAGCCACAGTCGTGTGGCAGACCCTGGCGCTGAAATGATTGGTTTGTTAAAGTGTGCATGTCCTGTTTATACAACATAAGGGTGGGTGGGAGGGCCCAAGGACAATTCCATCTTGCACCTCTTTTTTTTCTTTGCATTATGTACAGTTTGGGGCCTAGTTTTTCAAACTGCCATCCTGTCTGCCACTGCAGTTTCACGCCTAGATGGGTCACGTGTTTGTGCCGCCCACTCGTGTCGCTTAGCATAGTCATCCAGCTATCTCGGTGCAACCTTTTGGATATAAAAACACTATTGTGAGGTGTGAGATGTTCAGAATAGACTGGAAATGAGTGGAAATTAAGGTTATTGAGGTTAATAATAGCATAGGAGCAGAAAAACCTACAAATTCTGTGATTTTAGCTGTTTTTATGCTTTTTTTCAAAAAAATACAGATCCAAAACACAAAACCCAGAACCCAAAACACGGAAGGGTGGTTTTGGCAAAACCAATCCAGATCCAAAACACGAAGAAAGATCCAGATCCAAAACCAAAACACAAAACACGAAAAGTGGCCGGTGCACACCCCTAATTTAAAGTAAATTTTTTAACTAGTATATCAACTGCTTGGGAAAACTGTGGTCTAGGGGTAGTGCCAATCTGTACATTCAACTATGCTAACCCTGTCAGCAGGAAAATGCCATTAACCTGACAGAATATGAGTTAAAAGTGACTTGGACAGTTCTGGGAGGGTCCTAGATCTAATTATCTGGTCAACTAGTTAGCAAAGACTTGGTTATGACATCACAAGGGGGGGGTGCACAGGGGATACAAGATTCAAACTCAGTCTCTGGGGTTCAATCTGATTGAGGGACTGTTCCATGACTTCTGATGTGCTCCCAGCATACATTTAGCTGCATGTTAGTCAGTAAGTTTATACCTTTTTTATTTGAAATTGCAACATATGCATGTACCATATAAATGTTTCTTTTGTGACTTTTTTAAACATGTATGCATTGTACTCATTTTGTAAATAAAGTATTCTTAATTAGTTTAATTCATATATGCCCCAAACTCCGGTCTACGAGGAGACTATTAGACTGGTAGGGCTATGCTAGAAACTGTTAATTAGTGCTAGAAGCAAGTAGCGACCAATTAACTGTGTGAGAATTGTGTCACTGAAGCTGCACAATTGTTATAGAATAGTAAGGGGACCTGTGGCCCAGTTAAGTGCCACAGGTGGTGGCAGTAACAGGAAGTGTACATCTAGGTATTCAAATTACGGTGACCTGAGGTCATCCATGTGCAAAGCCATCAGGGATGTAGTGAAGAGACATAAGAAGGAGCCAGGATCCGAGAACAAGCGCCATACAAGTGCCATCTGTGGATGGCGCTTGTTCTCGCAAACAAACTCCGAAAACTATAAATTTTTGGAGATTGCGGATTATCAAGTGGTCCCATTTGGACCCATGATGATGAATGGCCCAGTAACCTAAAAATGTGGAAACTAGCATTTCCACATGGTTACTGGGTCATTTATCATTTGAATAGGCCCCTCAGAGTTTTGTGCAAATCGAAAAGTAAGGAAAAAAGGTGGCGCTTCACTAACGTAAAAAAGCTGCCTCTTAACCAGCACCTGAGGATCTATCTCAAAATATTATCTATGAAGCAATGGTGGTCGGTGAGAGGGATAGGGAATGATGATCGGTGAGAAAGATGGCGCTAAGAGTTTTAATAGCATCCTTGAAAAAAAGAGTATTCTGGCAATATTTCTAAGGTGGAAGCAGCAGGTCTGGGAGAAGAACTAGATGTGGGGAATAAAACACAGGACAGAGTGTTACATTGAAGCAGCAGAATAAGGAGAAATTGTAGTGTATTTGCTAATGAGGTAGATTTGAGAGAAGGTGGTGATTCTGGGAAAAAGGGAAGATGATATGCTCTGGTTTGGTCACATTGAGTTTATGTAGCGTTGGTAAATATATGTGAAGACGGCAGAGACAGAGTTGGACACACAATATAGCATTAAAAGAAAAGGTAGATTTGGGTGTCATCAACACATAGGTGGTACTGGTGACCATATGAGTGAATTTGATCCCCAAGAGAAGCTGTATACAGAGAGGGGGCTGAGAATAGAGCCTTGTGTGCAAGGCTGTACCGGGGTTAAACTGATACTGCCATCCAGGACGTAAGGCTGAGTGGGCCTGCCCGTTACTTGCCCCAGTGCACTGATCCCTGAAGAGGCTTCCCACTCTTGGCTCCATACAGTAAGCACAACCATGGGATGGGCGGGAAAGAACAGGGAAAGAGTTTTAGAATGAAGAGCCAGAGATAAAGGGGGCAGGTTTTTGTTTTAAAGAAATGTAAATGTGAACTTGCTATGAGAAGCAAGATGGGCAGCATGGAAGAGCTGTCTGACCACTGATGCAGGGAGCTAAAGGGGCCCATATGCAGTACGGGTCTGGCACATTCGCAGATATCCGACCATCGGCCATCTACATGATTTCTTCTCCTACATCCTCTACTGAATCAGGCCTAGTGTGTGGGACCCCAACAGACAGCGGGAATGGATGGGAAGATGATCAAGAGATATATGTACACCAAAGGAGTGTTGAATACGTAAGAAGTATACTAGTGAGCTGTGGGCCTGATTTAGAGATGTACACTAATGCCAATGCTGTTGCGAATTTGTACACAGCAGCTGTACGAAAATATGCAAATGTCGCAGCTGCCTGGATTTGTATTGAGACGAATACCAATGGTTTTGCAAATCCAAGTGGCTGCATACAAAGACAGAGCATTATTAGCAGATCAGACGATTATCGTATTTCTGAGTAACTCGGTGGTTGCGCAGAATGGGCGCTGGAGCTGAGAGACCAGAGACATTTTTATTGCTTACGGGATTGCAGTTGCAGGCTGAGACATGCCCCGAAAAAAGTCGCAATACGCCTGCAATTTCTTCTCCACCTCATTCATTGCCATCCACAAATGGTGCCTGACAAAAAATGATCTTGACACAGGCCAGTTGCGTAACTAGAACAGGGCCGCCAGGGCTAGTGCCCTGGGCGCCATGGGACTGGGGGGCACCGCCGGCCATGATACAGGCCCACGCTAGTCAGCCAGTGTAGTGCAAACCACAGTGAGTGCGGTCCGTACTACACTGCTACACACACATAGCCGCTTGCGCTGGGTAGTACACTCGTACTACCCGGCATCGACGTGTGTGTTTCAGCAGCCAATGAGAGTCAGACAGACTCTCATTGGCTGCTGCGCCCACTACCGGAGCCGGACTGGAGCTCATTCATGAGCTCCGCCTTCCGTCTCCTGCAGTGGGTAATGGGAGAGACGTCATGACGTCTCTCCCATAGTACCGAGCAGGAGGACGGAGGAGCAGTCAATGGCAAGTGCGGGGGATTCAGGTAAGTTAAGTCAGTATTATGTGTGTGTGTCTGTCTGTTTGTTTTCTGCACTATGGAAGGCACTGTTTAAGGGGCAATTCATAGGGGGGATCACTACTGGGGGCCTTCATAAAGGGGACCACTATTGGGGGCACTGCATAGGGGGGACTGTATAATGGGCACTGCATAGGGGACACTGTATAAGGGTGCACTACTGGAGGCAATGTATAAAGGGCACTACTGGGGGCACTGTATAAGGGTACACTACTGGGGCACTATTACTTGAGGTGTTAAGGTGAATATGGAATGGTAAGGAATGTTCCCAGGGTGATGAGAAAGGGGTGTGTATAATGTTGACTTGCCCCAATTTTCATTGGCCACGCCCCTTGTGGCATGTGACCACACCCATTTTTCATCACATGCGACCTCGGCATGCGCACATAGGGTGAGGGGGGGGCTCTCCATTTTTCAATTTGCCCTGGTCTCCAAATACCCTAGTTACGCCACTGACACAGGCGCAGATTACTGATAATCTCTCAACTGCGTAATCATCGGCATTGCGCCCTTCTCTGAATTAGGCCCTGCGTCACAAAAAACAATGTAGTGAAGGATGGGCAGGTATAGGGGAAAATGATTATGAGTATAGAGATGTGATCCTTAGACTTTGCTGTATGTAGATCATAGATGACTTTTTCGAGTGCAGCCTCTGTGCAATGTCTTCCTTCAGGCATCTATACACAGTATTCTTTAGACATGTATTAATGTTATCAGGCACTTGCTGGGTTGCATGTACAAATCAACACATGTAAGTAATCTGAAAGCAGAAACACATTTTATTTTGTATAATTAATATTCTGAAAAAAACATTGTTAATAGTAAACTTATTTGCTGCGTGTTTAATATTTATGCTATAGGAAATGTCTACACCAACATGTGTGCTGCTGTTCCATGTCCTTTATTCTTAATTGCTAACTGTGGAGATTTATACTGCAGAGCAAAATTAAGGGAAATAGACATAGGGCCTGATTCAGAGCCGAACGCTCTGACCAGAGGGCTCGCTCTGAATCAGGGCCCTCCTCCATTAAAGCAAAAAGAGCGTGCAAAAAGATGGTCACGATGGTCTTGACCATCGCGACCATCGGACTTGCGAGGGAAACACTGCGGTCGGGTTTCCCAACCACAAGCCCTGGAGTGATTTTGGCTCTATCAGAGCCAAAATCACTCCCACTGACATCACTAGTGATGTCAGTGGGGCCAGCTTCAGATGGTAGGCGTTCCCATGGGAACGCCTCCGTCTGGCAGACACGCCCACCAAAGGGGGCGTGCTGTCAATCAACATCGACAGCACGCCCCCTTTGGTGCTAGACCCCGAGCGATGGAAAGCCCGTAGCTTGCCGGGTCTCGCGCATGCGCACGACGGAGCTCCCTCCGTCGTGCGCATGCGCAGTGGGGAACATCGACCCACTTGCGAGCGTACTGCCGCTCGCGAGTGGGTCTGAATGACCCCCATAGAACATAGGGCCTGATTCAGAGCCGGACGCTATTTGCGCTCGCTCGTCAAGAAAATAGGGGTGGCTATTCAAATGAACCGTTCGCTGTTTGCGGTCTGTTCATGCCTCTAGGTCTGAACGAGCGTACAAAACTTGCGGTCGTTTTTTGGGAAACTATGCCCCCTGGCCGCTCGCATCCTACGTCATGTCCGCTATTTATTAGATTAATCGAGTACATCGACCAGGGTATGAACTGCTCGCTATTCTTGGGGTTGGTTTTTGCTACCACAATTTTGCAAGCAGTTCTGGCTATAAAATAACCCAGTGACGTGGTCAATGACGCTGCTGTATTAATTATGCACACCCATAAAACGCCCGTTTTGACCTTTAAGCACGCCTGCGTTCGGATCTCCACTCCCCATTTTCAAGCACCTTCCCCTGTTACCACCCACAAACGCCTCATTCTGTCAATCAAAATAGCAGGCATTCGCAATTTAGCGAACAAACGATTTTCGGCCGCACTGACTGGTTCGCGCATGCGTATTATGAATGATCCGTACGCATGCGCAGTTGGGCAAACATCGCTCGGAGCGAACGAGCAGCCACTTGCGTCCGGCTCTGAATCAGGCCCATAGTAAGTAATGCTGAAAAATGACACAGGCCCAGCAAGTTCAACGTTTCATAAACCAGGATCAAGCACTTGCAAACCGCAACAGAATATCACCAACTGTATGGTGCTAGCATCTAGTACACTGCCTGCATCCATGAATATGTAACTTCACCGACAGCTTCAAGTTTTATTCCAGTATTATGTGTCCAAAATAATTACACCTATAGCATGCATGGAAGTAAATGCATATATTTATTCGGCCGTATGCAGAGTCCAGTTAGTATGCCCCTTCAGCCACATTATGAGATGCAACCATCACTGCATTGGCCATAGCAGCGTGGTGCAGGACGAAAACTCGCAAGCTGCATCTGCATAACAGAATTGTAAGATCGTTTGGACAAGGCCATCTTTACCTTCAAGTCGTGTATCATTTCTCTAATGATTCCCTTAAAGTACTCTTGGGTCTGATAATAGTCATCATGGAGACAGAAAGGGTTAAGTACTGTAATGAGCCTCCACCAGGCTGTAGGTTAGGATGAAAAAAAATAAAAAATATATATATATAGTAATGCTCTGCAGGGATATATTTTCCCGGTTCTTAGATTAGACCTACTGTCACTAAAATACTAATAACATGATATAAACAGCGCTGTTTGGTTTTGTTTTATGTTGGTGCTTGTTTGAGTGAAACATATTATATTAGTTCTGCAGAGTTCTTCAGGTGATGGATATTTACCACCACTCCCTCACTATAAATTCATAGCTTCTATCAGCTCAGCTTTACTTCAAGGAATGTTGTAAACCAATTAAAATATAACCTCCTAGCTTTTTTGTGTGTTGTTCCTGTCAATTTTACTGGATCTGTCAGACTTGAATAATATAGAAATAACTTAAAGAAGAGACAAACAAGTGAAATAACAATATCTGTAGTTTATAATCCAAATAAATTTCCTAGTGCCATAGTGGCTTCAATGATAGGTGCCAGCTCTGTGACTGCTGTGCATGCTAGAGTGCCCCTATTTTTATTTTTACTGTTGCTAAATATGATTTTTTTCGTACTGTGCTAGGTCAGGTGATAAGTAAAGCAACCAATTAGGGCAGGGGTGTTAACAATCTGGGACCCAAGTCATTAAGGCTCCTAGAATTGAGACGCAGGCAACCAAAATCTTATACATGTGACACACAGTGGCGTATCAATAATGGGTGCAGTGTGTGTGGGGCACACGTGTCCAGGGGGGCACCGCACCGCACACACTGCACCCATATTTTTTTTTAACTTACCTGTCCGAGGTCCCGCGACGGGTGTCACTGCTGCTCAGAACACCAGTAAAATGGCCGCCGCTGCCATTTTCCAGTGTTCTGCGCATGCACAGTAGACTCCGGACACACACTAGTGACCGGAGTCTACTAATGCTCCAGTGGCTGGCCAGCCGCGTCAGTCGGCTGCCAGCCACCAGGGAGAGAGGAGGGGGCCCTGTACAAGGAGTGCACACGGGCCCCATCCTCTCTTAAAATGCCTCTGGTGACACAGATGTTAGAATCTGCAGTTAGAAGATTATCTTGGTTGCAGTTCCAAGTCTTAGCTGCTACTAGAATTTTACATTTAATCCTGTCTGTCTATGTGCTGATCACATGTGTTCAGTAATTAATTTTCTTGTCAGTGTGCATAGGCCTGCTGCACACTGGTCTGTCATTAGGGAGGCTTGCAGGGCTTTCTCTGATTGGACCTTGTATCTGTTAAATTACAGTCAGTCCTTCACTCCATACCGGTGATAGAGTTTTCGTGTTTCCGGTTCTGGCTTTGTAACCTGTCTTCCAGTTGAGCTCCAGTATTCCTGCTTCCTATAGCATACTATCTACCTGCCGTTTGTGTCATCCAGGTGGCACAGTCTTGCATACTATCTACCTGCCGTTTGTGTCATCCAGACGGCACATGCCGCACTGCAGTATCAGCTGCTTGTGTCAATCCGGCGGCACAGGCTGCACTACTGCATCAGTTGCTTGTGTCAACCCGGAGGCACTGGCCGCACTCCAGCAACATCAGTGCGCAGTCCCGCGCTCCTTCACCAGTGACTTTGCTTTTGTTATTTCCGGCTTCTGTTGCATCTAGCCAAAGTTGCTCCGGCCCTCAAAGCCGCCACACAGCCCAGTGGCTGCTTCATATTCTCCATTCCACTGGCTGCATCTGGCCAAGTTATACCAGCCCCCAAGGCTGCGGCACGGCCCACTGGCCACAACTAGCCAAGTGATACCAACCCTCAAGGCTGTAGCACAACCCAAAAAGTCACGTCATCATCTACTGCCTTTAGGCCCAACAAGCCAAGTCTTCCTCCAGCTCACAAAGCTGTTATATGGCCACATCCAGCCAAAAATTCCAGCCCTCAAGGCTGTAGCTGGACTATACTCCAAAGAGTCACGCACGTGCCCTAACAACAGAGATATTTAATTGGACAGGCGGAGATAAAAAAAAAAACACTTTGACACTCCCACGGCCCCCCATGCAGAACTAGAGCAGCAGCAGAACTACAAAGCAATTGGTGGAAGAAGAAGCAAGTGGATTTGCTGACAGTCGGGACCAGTGGTAGATTTTACCTAAGGGCTGTGGGACTGCAGCCCCCCCAGTAAAATCCACCACCCACAGGGACTGCCTAGGCTAGCAGCAGTGGTAGTGACTTCTCATTGGAAACACTCCCTGCTGATCACAGCCAGACAGGCAGTCCCAGTGGGAGGTGTCTTCTCCCCCTGGGACTACCAGTCCAGACTGCAATAGCAGAGAGAGCGCTTCCCATGGGAAGCCACGCCCCTGCTATTACTGCAGCCATATTTGGCTCATAGGGACTGCAGCTGATGTAGCCAGTCTGTCTGTTTGCCGCTCTGGGCCTAAGCCATGCCCCTTATTTAGGCTACATCATGACATGCAGACTTCCTGGCCTGATAGCTAAGGAGTTGTCACTGCTTGGAACTAACAATAACAGCCTGCGAATTGCAGAAAGTGCTGAGAATTTAACCATTTCGAGAATTCTGTGTTGCAAATGTTTTTAAAACAAAACCAGATTTGTTTTGGCACTTTAAGTCTCATATGTTTGCAATCTACAATGGTGGTTCAATAAATAATGTTACAAGAGCTATCATTTCATAAATGTATATAACTTGCACATACAGTATATGTATAATCAGTAGGATGGCCTTGGTACAGATTCTTTTTCCACATACTGTACAATACTTGCCTAAGCATTTGTTCAAAAGGTACACAAAGGCATCTTTCCTGGCATTGAAGAATTCAATGTAAATGTTAAGCAACCGGAAGCCACGTCATGATGGCTTGCTGAACTTCACCGTCGGTTGCGAATCTCTTTCAATTGTCCAAAGACATGGAAATCACACTTTGCAAGGTCAGCACTGTAGGAAGGATAGTCCAGTATCTCCCAATGGTAGTGCCTCTACAACTCACACACGAGTGTGGCCTGGCGTTATCGTGCAACATTATGACGCCTGTTCGCAGCAACCCAGGTCGTTTTTGATTAATTGCCCTCCACTACTGGCTCAATGTGTCACAATAGCAGGCAACATTCCCAGTTACTCCCTAAGTGAGGAAATCAACACGAAGCACTCTCTTGTGGTCCCAAAATACGGCCGCCATGACATTCTTTTTTTGTTTTCATGTCATGGATGCTTGTTTCATCTCCAGTGTGACATGATACGCCGATGATTCATTTCCTGTAATATTACACCGAAGGAAATGCGCTCCCTCCAGGATACAGTCAATATCCCAGCGGCCGCGATGCCCGCACTGATATTACCAGTGCCGGAATCCCGATGCCTCTCACAATCCTGGCACCGGCATCCCGACCACCAATATACCGAAGTTAAGTAGAGAAGTGGGGGTAGGGTTAACTTTAGGGTGCGGGGAGGGGGAGGTTAAGTTCAGGTAATAGGAGGAGAGGTTAGGTTCCAAAGAGGGAGGGTTAGGGTAGGGAGAGGGTTAGCATACGGAACAACAAGTGTCGGTATGCTAACCCTGTCGGGATGGCGGTGTCGGGATTCTGACAGCTGGGATCCCCACTGCCAGCATCCCATACCCAACCTCGCCCTCCTCAAGGTACTGCGTCAAGTGCACAAGAGACAATCCTATTCTTTTGGTTTTATGAACTTCTATGAGTTGCTTCGGCAACCAGCGTGAACACTTTTTCCTGCACCCCAGTTGCTCATAAACGATGCTGTGCACAGGACCCACGGAAATGTTCAGTTCGCAAGCAATATCGCTAACTGAAATGATTTTGTCCTCCAGAATCAGACCTTCAATGCAGCACAAATTGTCATCTGCGGTGAACATGCTTGGCCGGCCGGATCGCTAATCAAAAAGGGGGTGTGGTCATGAAAAGGGGGCGTGTCTATAAGACGTGTCCCCTTTTCGTCATACTTGGAGGCGTGCCCGGCGCTTACGGACATGCCGGACAGCCCCCAAGCGCTGCAGAAAGGGAGAATAGATGCCGGGTGCATGCGCCCGGCGTCTATTCTCCGGCGGTGACCGGGACACCGCATGTTTCTCCACCCGCGGGACACTGCGTTCCGCGGGTGAGAACGGCACCCGCAGGCTGTGAAGGCAGGGCGCTTTTTGCCCTCCAGAAGGAGGGCAGGGGGCTTTTTGCCCTCCAGAAGGAGGGCAGGGCGCGCGCCCCGCTAAAACAGCCTAGCTGGAACGCTATATGTAGAAAGCAATTACTATATAACTTCCAACATTCAAAATGAATGCCATAATTTGATTATTCAACAGATTGGGACTGATGCAGAGTTGAACGACGCCTTTGTGGAGCATTCGGTGTGTGTTTTGGCACTGTGTATGCTATCGAAGCAAATATAGGCATGTACAGTATAAGCAATGCAATGTTGTTTGCATATCGGTGGCATCTCCACTTGTGACTGGAGTGGTGTGATTAGGTTATAACATGGAGTTGTCACATAGGCAAAGCTCAGTGAGCGCATGGTGATGGAATGGCCGGTTGTGCAGAGTTGGATGGAAGCATAAATGCAACTGTATCAGACAGATCTTTTGTACCAAGTATAGGATGGTGCAAGCATGTCCTAGCGATGACTAATAAACTAGGAGTACAGATAAGAGGCGGCAGCACCACAGACATGCGTACAGCTCTGAATATGGGCTAATATATATATTTATTTCTGTGCACGTAATGTGGGAGCAATTATGGCCACCCTGCTGCAACTCAATATTTTAACGTTTTATAGAATATAAAGAATAACAATTGCAACATACTGTAACACTGTACCCAGACTGCAGAACAAGAGAAGTTGTACTTTACTACGGTATCGGGCAGGGATGGGGAACATCCGGCCCACAGGCCATATATACGGCCCACAAGATCATTTCATCATGCCTGGCCGGCTGTGGCTACTCTCCCCCTCAGCGGCAGCAGAGACAGTGCAGCAGGCGTGCAGGGCTCGGCAGCAGACAGCGCAGCAGGCGTGCAGGGCTTTCTCCCCCTCAGCAGCAGCAGGCAATCCAGCGGGGCTGTCATCGGGCTGGTTACATCAGTACTCGACTGAGAGGACCACAGGGCTGCCTTATCAACGTGCCTGTCACACGTCCATAGGGACTGCCCTCTAGACTCTGCCTGGTGATATACAGTATAGACTGCCTCCCCCTCCTCTTGGCTCATGGAGCCCACAAATAAGTAAGTGTGAAGGTGGCCCATCTGCCTGTGCATTCAGTGTATTGTGTGATTCCAGTTCCAATCATTGCAGTAGGGGTGAGTTAATAACATTTGTGACCAAATATAGCAGGCTAATTTTTAAGCTGGTAATTTTGTATGGCCCGCGAATGATTTTATAAATATCCAAATGGCCCTTGGCAGAAAAAAGAGTCCCCACTCCTGGTATAGGGTATAGACTCTATGAGACCAGGGCTGTGGAGACATTGGGTGGGTCCAGGTACAGGGGTGTGTGATCAAAGGAAGGGGCACAGATGCTCCCCAGAATAGTATACTTTTCTATGATGTGTGCACTGTAGGGCATGATTGTGGCATTGTAGGGGGTGTTGTTAAGCCACCTTGCACAATCATTCGCGGGCCATACAAAATTACAGTGAATAATTAGACATCTTATACAAATACATAAACGCCAACCAAGCTTTCGTTCATTCCTACATCCTGGGTCAGATTTAAAACAAAATATATCAAATGATAAATGTGCCACAGACCAGAGTTTGCATCAGCTGGGAAGACATATTCTACCCATCAGACGGTGAATTAAACTGTCACTTTAACATATTATAATAATATTTGAACAGCAGAGCAATTGTTGTCATTTTTACATTAACCATATAATGCATTGAATAATTCCATACAAAGTGATGGTCAGTTATTAAAAAAGTTGACACTGAGTGCCTGTGATGGATTTTCATTATCCTGTAGAAACACTGACATGCCAATCAGAAAGTAATGCTATAATTCAGGCATAAGAATTGGCTGTCCAACAAGCAGGACTTCACTCAAGGCTCAGCTGTTAGAATATGATCAATATAACTCAGTATAATCTTTGCTGTAGATGGTATTTGTAACATTGGAATCACTAACTGTATTTTTTTTTAAATGCATTTTTCTCAATTACAGAAGAGTCAGACTCCGCTATACTAATGTATTGGGCTCAGACCAGGCTGTCAATCATATTAAACTTTCCTCAACCCTTGATGGAAATATTTACCTCATGTACAATGATGACTGATTTTAACTTTGTCTTAACATTTGAGATGGCCAGGTAATCCTATGTATATTCATGCTATGTGTGAATTGCTCAGTGTAAGTGAATGGCTATTCTCCTGTCTAGTGAGCTATAATAATCAGTGTTGTTCCTGAGTATAATGATTTTGGAAGCAGTGTGCCGAGCCTGCTCTAGTCATCTGACATGTAAAATCTTCCGGCTGCCTCTCAGCGTGACTTACCGATGAATATCAATTTGCCAATAACATCTCCGGGGCTCTGGAAAGAGGAAGGAATGAGAAAGAAGTGAGTGACATTTAAGTTGTATTGGGTGGTAAAGCAACTTTATTAAATATGTTTATGAAAACAAAATGGATATTAGGACGGAAGGTCACAGAAAGAACAATATCCAAGGCCACTTGTCAGAGTTGTCATCATTCCAACATTTTTACACAAATTATCTTTGAAAACAAAGTAAATGAACAATCTAAAGAGTACAGTAAGTGGGCTTGGGAAGGGATCTCAGATACCTATTCACAACCATTGATGTGGTGCAGTTAGTTTAGTAATGTTGGTGATTACTAGATATTTTACTGAACAAAATCACCCAATTGAAATAACTACTGTACTTTCCTACAACCAACTGCAAAACAACACTTACGTACTTGTCACTATCACACGCAGTGGCGTAACTTCATCCCAGGTGCCCTGAGGCAAGATAAATGTTGGTCCCCCCAAATGTACCACCACCCCAGCACCTATGCCAGCCCCAGTTGCCGCCTCCCTATGCAGTTCCCCCAGTAGTGGTCCCCCTGTGCAGTGCCCTCTGTAGAGGTATCCCTATGCAGTGCCGCCTATGTAGTGCCCCCCAGTAATGGTCCCCCTGTAGTAAGCCTCCTGTAGAAAGCCCCCAGTAATGCCCCCTGTAGTATGCCCCCTGTAATGCCCCCTGTAGAAAGCCCCCAGTAATGCCCCCTGTAGTAAGCCTCTGTAATGCCCCCTGTAGTAAGCCCCCGTAATGCCCCCTGTAGTAAGCCCCCTGTAGTGCTCCCAGTAATGCCCCCTGTAGTAAGTCCCCTGTAGTGAGCCCCCAGTAATGCCCCTTGTAGTGAGCCCCCAGTAATGCCCCCTGTAGTGAGCCCCCAATAATGCCCCCTGTAGTGAGCCACCAATAATGCCCCTTGTAGTGAGCCCCCCCCGCGAGCGCACACGAATACAAAAAAAAAACAATACTTACCTGAAACCCCGCTCCAGTGCTGCTGCCTTCCGTCCCCGGCGCCCGCTCCTCAGAACTATGGGAGTGACGTCATGACGTCACTCCCGTAGTGCATGGCAGGACCTGGAAACGGAGCTCATGAGTGAGCTCCGTTCCACCGGCGGGAAAGATGGAGCCGGGCGCCCGCTGGTAACACACTCAGCAGGCGCCCAGCAAATAGGGGGTGCGACCACACCCCCCATATTGACGCCGCTGGAAGTGGAGCGCCGATCAGCGGCGCTCCATCTCCATAGCAGTACCCGGAACGGCCCGGGGGACAATGGAGCCAGGTGCCTCCTTAAGGGCTGGAGCCCGGCGACAAATGACTCCAATGTCTCCGGGAGTTCCACCACTGATCACATGGTATATAATGTAAGCACTTTCCCATTCAAGGCAGTTCATCTGGGGCACATCAAGAGACCAAACTGCATGCTCACTTTAAGGAGCCTGCTGACAAATGATTCATGTAGTCCTGATTCATAGATGTGATAGTATAAGAAGGATTGGCACACATTTCTTTGTCCTGGAATCTTGGATCTTCCTGTATCTGTCCTATCTTCATTGGGTTGGGTCTCACAGTGGTGGTGGAAGTACATAGATATTTATCATATAATCCAGTCCAGCAGGAAATAAGAGTGAATCAGCTGTGTTCTGATTCCTTGTCACACTTTCACATACTGTAATGTGGAGCCCTTAGTTCACAAGTGAGACATAATCAAAGTCTCATCTCATTAGACTAAGTTTTGCATAGAGATGTGCAGGTCCGGGTCTCAGAGAACCGACAACAGCCGAATTTAGGAGTTCCAAGTCAAACAGAGTCTGAGTCCGGAAATACTTTGGGGTACAGAGTCGAACCGAGTCCCAGTTCAGATCTTACCGCAGTTCAGAACTCGGATTTAAAAAACAAACTCTGGCTTTGGATTGCATGCTAACAGGTCACAATGACGTCATTTTAGTTACTTTTTCTTTTTCTTTTAAAAAACACAGATCCAAAACCAAAACAAGTGAGGGTGGTTTTGCAAAACCAAAACATGAAGATGAATAAGGATCCAAAACCAAATCACAGGGGTTGGCGCCCATCTCTTTCGCACCAGACATGGTGGTCCCCCGGCTCGCTGAGCTAGCCTTTTGTTCGTGCTACTTCTTATAACTTGTGCCTGGGGACCACCTCACACATACCACTAATAAGTAGAATAATAAGTAGAATGTGTGTTAGGGAGGTATGTTACAGGCCATAGATCATTAAAATGTAACAGTCTTTATTAAACACAGAAAAACTGATTAATAGGGAAGTCCTTGGATGGAGAGGCATATCAGAAAAAAAAAAAGTACTGTAGGAGCAGGTATGTGGTAGGAAAGTCTCTAAGGGGCCGCTGATAATTAAGTATCCTACTCACCCTGAGCTGCGGCAGTGGATACTTAAGTACTGGACCAAATCAGCATTGCGCCAGTTGCAGGACAGCTGCTCTGAAAAGCAACTGTCCCTCAATTCTTATCACCTACACTTTCACTGCTAATTACAAGCATTGAAAGTTTACACTGCTGGTCAATGTAAATGCACATGCATGAAAAGAGTTCATGCCTGCATGCAGAGAGGGCAGCTGGAGGCGGAGGGATCTGAATGGATGCCTCTTCAGACTCCGGAACTCCTTCCAATAGAAAGGAGCAGACTTCCGGGAACTAAGGCCTTCTGGAGATACCGTCATTTCCCACATAGTCTTACCAAATGATCTGGCACTGACTGCTATGAGAGCTAGAGCACTTGTTCAGCTCATTACTTACTGGAGAATGACATTATCTATTTAATTGTTGCACTGGTATGAATCCAACAAACAGCAGCATCTGTTATGGGAGTATGGAACTGCACCAAAAAATATTCATTAATTCCATAGTCATTAATATTAGTAATAGTCCATCTATTCCAGGCAACTTCTAGGCTCCACTATGCACACTACTGAGAATCCAGAAATAATAGTAAAAAATAAGGAAATTGGGTCAGGACAGTAGTTTCATCCTCAGGCCCAGAGGACAAGGCAGCAGGTTTGTTCTCATGTCCAAAGGCCAGGAAACAGATTTGTCCTAAGTCAAGCATCTTGGAGACTATGGGTAATATATGCATCTTGGAGCCCACAGGGCAGGCAGGAATCTCAGAGACCATAGTCGGAAAGCTTGGGTAGGCAGTTGCATCAGAAACCACAGGCACAGCAGTTATATCAGACCCTCAGGCAGGGAATTTGTATCAGAAACCTCAACTTCAGGAAGAGAAGTCCTACAATGTTTTGTACTGTAGGTCACTTTTTCTTGTTTTGTTCATACTGTTTCTGTTTATGTACTTTGTAAGGTGCCATGGACTCTTTTGGTACCGTATAAAGGATAATAATAATAATACGAAGAAAAATTTATACTACTGATACTACTTTAATACTCAAATTAATATTTATTCCTTAATTATATATTGATTCACTTACATAGTGCTAGATTATTCCATTGTGATTTACATATAAATATATACTACAAATACTTGGGGTACATGCATTAGTTCCAGGGGTGTTTTAATAGAGGAGGGGGCCCGTGTGCAACCTCTGTTTGGGCCCCCTCCTCTCTGTCAGCACACTGAGCGCTGTAGATTCTGGCTACATGACAGAATCTACTGTGCATGTGTGGGTCTCTGGGAAAATGGTGCCCTTGCCTACTTTTCCGGGGACATCTTTTCTACACATGCGCAGATCACTGGGAAAATGCATGTGTGGGTCTCTGGGAAAATGGTGCCCTTGCCTACTTTTCCTGGGACATCTTTTCTACACATGCGCAGATCACTGGGAAAATGGCCTCCGCCATTTTCCCAGTGTTTGCCGCTCTGCAACGCCAGTCCTAAGCTGCGGAGCAGCATTTAGGAATCTGCAGAGAGGTAAGTATAATTTTAACTATGGGTGCAGGGTGTGCAGTGTGGGCCCCCCTGGATCCAGGGGCCCATGTGCACCGCACACCTTGCACCCATTATAAAGACACCTATGATTAGTTCCCAAAATTACAGACATCAATGTAACCTAATCACATTTAGCCATGGAGAATTAATAGATATTTCATACAGTAGGTATAGATATGAGGATATGTAATATTCTGCTTCAATCATGCTACACTAGTATACATTTAATTAAGGCATCTATTTATCCATTCAAATTTAGTTTACTAATAATTTTATGCATTATTTTCATAACTACATCATAAATTATTTCTGTGGTCCAGTTTTCATGTCTATCTGCACTAACATCAGCTGTATGATATCATTAATAATTTGCTTCTGCCAAGGTTTCTACAATTGTTAAAGTAGTCAGGATCAGGTTGGACCAGATCCCTATTGTGCATATGATGTGTCAAAATGGTGGTGATCTTTAGTGTTAAAATGTAGCATCTTTGTGTGGGACAAGCTTGATTTATCTGGGTGTAAATGCAGACAGCATGCATGAACGCACCAACAATTGCACCCAATGCAAAAATTGGATTTCAAACCGTATAATAAGATATTAATATATATATATATATATATATATATATATATATATATATATATATATGTGCATTTGCAGGGATATTTTTCAAGAGGTCAAAAAAATACTGTGGAATAGCTTTTGTTTTTACCATCCAAGTGCATTTGATATGGGCATGTCCATTTACATGGACCAAAATATCCAGGTAATAAAAATATTTATGCAAAAAAGTGATACATGTAATAAAGGCAATCCCAATGTATGCTCATTCTGGGGTTGATTCAGAGTTGTTCGCAAACCCGATGGCTTGCGTACAACTCCGATGTTTGAAGATCTCCTCATGCACTGCAGATGTGTAGATTTCCTTCTGTGAGCCATTTTGTGGCAGAGAGTGGGAGGTGTCAGGCAGAGTTCCAGCAAACGGGCTTGTTGGCCCCGTTTTCTGGGCATGATGAAGCCAGTGTATGCAGCTTCACTGGCTTCAGCTATGTGAAAACACCGGCCATCCTGAGTAACCTGAAGGTTACTCAGATGTCCAATGGCCACACAGAGTGATCCATGCTGCATCCTTGGACTCAGCAGTGGATCACAGATGCTGGCAATAGGAATCTATTTACCTGGTTTCAGGTGCTGGTGTAGGAGACTGTGAGTTGTTCCAGGTGGCAGTGTAGAATACAACTCTGAATCAGTCTCTCTTAGAGTTAATGTAAGGCATGCCCTCCATTAGAGAGGCTCATTGAATGTCATCATTGGCTTCCACAGGAAACTTCTAGATGTGGAGATCTGTAGAATAGTGTCTATTGTAGAAATAGGAGAAAATTTGTAAAACTGTAATGCATTTTAAATCTGCCCCACCTGCAGTGCAGCAAGGTTTCACCAAGATGATCAGTTGAGAGAGATATCTCTCTATATTCCCAACTCTGAATTAGGCCCACAATGCAAGCATAAAACATAACTACATACTGAAAATGACAGCAGATCTACGGTAGCAAATGTGAATCAGAATTCCTCTTAAATTGATGCTGTGCTGAGGGGAGGAATATATGCATTTGTCTGCTGATTTCATGTGAGATCTAAGATGGAGATCTCTACTATTTCCTACCCAGGGTGCATTGGGAAACTAGGCTTAAGTTTTTCTGTGAAGCTTGCACTAAGCTGACCACTAGATGTTGCTTACACAGATATAAATGCATATAAAAACAATCATGCTGAAGGTATGACAAGCATGATGTTGTTTAACTGCTTTTACAGGGCTCAATTTCTATACTTTCATAAATGACCTTTTATATGTAACAATTGTATTTTGCATACAGCTTGCTTTTATAAATGCAAATACTATATGTTTGTGCCTGTGTAGATGTATGTCTTTATGAATACAATAATGTACGGTGCTAGAAAGTGCAGATGCATCTCAATATGGGGTCTCTAAGCTGCAACCCTATTCACAAACCTGGTTGCTAATGTTGTTGGAGTTGCTGGCAGAGAAAGGCCCCAGGGTAGTGCAATGGATCACCACTTAGGGAAAATAATTCATTCCTTAAGGTTGAGGACAGGAGCATAACTAGAACTTTGTGGGTCTAACATTTGGAAGGGCCCCTCAATGCTTATAGAGAGACACCTCTCTCCACTGCGTTTTTCCATTTTATGCTCCATGGTTGTTTTCTAGTTCACTTTATGCCCTATAGTAGTTCTTTAGTTTAGATCATGCCACAATGCCACATAGTAGTGTTCATTATTATGCCACATTGTAGTGCCCCCAGTTCACATTTTGCCACATTGTAGTGCCCACAGTTCACATTATAGCACATTGTAGAGTCACCATTGTATATTATGTCACATTATAGTGTAGAAATGAATTTTTTGTGCACAGTTGTTAATGAATTATGTCTGTCATATAAATGTAATATTACTATATAGTGGTCAAGTACTGGTGTCCCACCGATAGCTTGGCATGAGAATAATAGATTAAAACACTAATTTGCAAGCCTGCTCTGCTAATATGGTAGCTATATTGATTGATCAATAGTAAACTGACTGGTGGCAAGAGTACATTGAATACATATTTGAATTGCACATTTGTCCCCATTGACGTAGATGGAAAATCAAATGTGAGGAAATAGAGAAATAGTGCAGGTTTTGAAACAAAACACAGCAAACACATACAGTGCATGATAAGCTTTAACAATAATGTATCCACAGATTTTAAATGGCTATATTACTTCATTGCACATTTCCAAAGAAATCATCCATTTTTGTGGAGCATTATATACTGTATTGTGTCTTTAAACGCTTTTAATAAAAGATGTGTAACTGTCTCTTTTGAGACACCATCATCTAATTACATGCAAAATAACACTTGCTTCTTTTGTACGGTATTTGACACACAGAAAAACCCATTATATATTCATCAGCTTCACAATTCCAGAGAGACTTGCAATGCCAAGGTAGATCTGACACAGCAACTCTGAGTGAGGATTATATCTGTAGACGTAAATACACATTTTAAGATGAAACAAACATCAGATGAAGAAAAAACATTTATTCCTGCAGTAAATTGATAATCCAGACACAAGTTGCCAAATACAAGAGGCGAGAAAAGAGTATCTTGAAAAAGCAGTAAATGGTATCTCTGGGTCATTAAGCAGCACAGCTAGCCATACTTAATCACATTTACTGAATAATTGAAGTCCAGTCCCTCTTTATATTTCTAATATCCCTTTTACACTACATTGATCCAGTTACAAATTGCTGAGTGGAAACTGGAGCCTGAACAGAAGAGAGATAAAAGGCAAAAAGTAATGAAGATTGCATGCTCAATGGTGTTGTAGATAGTAGCACCTCAAATATTTTATATCAAAGTTACAGGGAAACACAGAGTAACATTCTGAAATATATTTTAGCATGGTAGCGAAGGGTTTTGGTGTTATTTTGTTTCAGAATAAAAGATTTATTGTTTCATTTTGTTTTCTCATTTGCAATATTGCCTAATTTGCAATTAAATGTCTCAGAAACGTTGTTTTTTTTGTCAGAAGGGAAATAAAGTTTTCTCGTGAGCGTGTACAGACGCTGCGTATATAAAGATGAAACATTTTGGTTTGTATGTATATTGTGTGTAAAAAGAATTTATAATTTTTTCTCTAAAATGCAACTATTCAGACTACTATTTAATTTGGGTCTTATCTATTTCTGAAACCCATGCTTGACCTCACTGTAGGCTGAAGCTGTTAATATTATCATGGCCTGAAGAGGCCATTAGAAATTTGGAACTATTTAGACATTAACAACAAAACTTTTTTTAATCTTTGAAGCATGTGCTCTGTGTGTGCAACCAGAAGCTCCAAGAGGTGAGGGGGTGTGGGTACAAAGTACATTTGGAGGCCAAAGTCTGCCATGGAGGTACAGTCATGACCCCAAGATAATCTACCAGTGGTACCAGCGGTTTTGCACCGATGCACCACAATGGTCAGCTGAGCACAAATGAAGGTGCACTTCTACTCCATGCACTCAAGGGGTGCCTCCACAAGGTAGAGAACAAAGGGGTCTATTTACTAAGGGGAGAAAAGGGGGGAAAACGCTAAAGGCAGAGAAATTCCCTGTACATACCGCTTCTCAGTATGTACTAAAGGATTTCTCTGCCAGCGCTAAGTGCAGGCTACAATATCACACTGCACCTGGGGCACTTAGCGCTGCCATAAACACCAATGGCAGCGCTAAGTGTCCCAGGTATTACTAAGAGGAGATGTCACTTACCGTCTGCTGACTTCTCCAGCGCTGATATCGCCTCCTGTAGCTGCCGGTATCTGCTTCTCCTCACTGGAAAAGCAGGACTTCAGGTTGGCCATTTTTAAATAAAGTTTGTTGAAAAAAAAAGTCGCTGCTGCTGCCGCACGGAGCCGGGAGATGGTGAGTCACACAGGGTTGTCAGGGGAAGGGAGTATTAGCTGTTACCACTGAGGGGGTGACTTAACGTTCACCCTCCTCGGCTGGTCTATATTTAGTAACTGCTGCGTTAGCCAGCTCCTGCTTCGCAGCGGTAGCAGGCGAAGCAGGAGTGGCATCAACGCAGCGTCTTAGTAAATAGACCCCTGAATAATCTATTGTTGCTTTATGGACTGCATATGTAATCTAATGGGTACAAAACCATGGATATAGCACTCAGTAAGCTAAATGTTATGTTTTAATTCCTTGATGAAGAAACTGTACATTCAGGGAAAGTGATGTGTAATTACAGCAAAGAAAGAAGCATGGGTACTGTGCACTATGCACATACTATATGTTAATTTTATACTATATATATATATATATTACTTAATGCTATATATGCTAGTGCACTTAGGGGGTCTATTTACTAAGCCTTGGATGGAAATAAAGTGAACAGAGATAAAGTACCAGCCAATTAGGTCCTAACTGCAATGTCACTGGCTGTGCTTGAAAAATGACATTTAGGAGCTGGTTGGCTGGCACCTTATCTCCGTACACTTTATCTCCATCCAAGGCTTAGTAAATAGACCTCTTATTCTCTGTAACCAACATGGTGAATCCTTGCTGATGTGACTGTTCTCCAAGTGTATCTACAATTGTTATATAGACAGTCTTATTCCATAGAAGTCTCTGAAGCTTGGGCTCTGAGGACGTCACCTCAGCCACTCCCATATCCTCCATTTTTTCTTCATACAGTCGGCTCAATGCATGATGTTTCCAGAAATTGTTAAGATGGTCGAATATAGTTTAAAAGCAAATAATATATCAGTAATGATCTAAAGACTAAACAATGCAAGATATATCTTTCCGTCATTTGGAGGATTGCATAGTGTGTACACACAATGGGCCTGATTCATTACAGATCACTATTGTGATCCCAGCTGCGATTATGCACGCAAGTCCACGGTGAAAATATACTAATGTTTGCAATCGCAATGCCGTCGGAGCCTAACATAAAGAAGACCACATCCCCTTACTCACATCTATACTTAGCAAAATAGCGAAACTATCGGTAACATGGAGTACCATTGCAGCCTCACGCACAGTTGCACAAGGTCTGATCTTACTCAGAAATTGCTAACCTCAACGCATGCAGTGAGAGCTCAGGCTGCGTATGGCATCGCTGTGGATAATTTATGCACGCCACTGCAACGGCGTTAAAATGCACTGGCAGGCCTGCGTTTCGCCGACCGTCCCCCCATCACCACCCCCAAATGGTCACTTCCTGTCAGTCACTCTGCGATTGGTCTGCGTAGTCACTGCAGTGAGACCTTCTCACACGCACACTGCAATGCATACGCATGCACAGAAAGCAACAATCGTCCGTCTGCATGTGGAATCGCAATAGCGATCCTTGCTGAATCAGGCCCTATATCAATTGTTCTGGGGATGAAGGGAAAACAAAATGGGTGTCGCATCATTTGCACATCATTTAGTGTGTACCCAGCTTCCATTTTGATGTCTTCCACAATTATGTGATGTCAGAAGTGTGGGCACCTGGTAAAGGAAGGATCAGTAGAAGGGGACTGTTCCAGGGTGTAGTTGTGACTAGCCACAAAAAAATAGGGGATTACAGTACATTTAGACCTGTAAGTTACATTGATGTAATAATTTATGGTACCTAATGCTTTACTCCCTGGTGTCAGGATTTGTGATTGTTTTCATTATGGACTTTCCAAGGTGTAAATATAGCTGGGGAGTGTATGGAAAACACTAGGAGGCAGAGGTGTAAGTTCATACCAGGAGCACAGAGGTGAGATTGTTGTTGGTGCCCCCCACCTCTACTTGCATTCACATCAACATCATAATCCCAGCAGCACTCAAATACACTCTCCCTAAACCACATTCACTAACAACACTCCAGCAGCACTCAGTCACACACTCTCCTCCCCCTCCATTCCCTTCCAACACCCCAACAGTACACACACACACTCTTCAACCCCTGCATTCATTTCCAACACCCCAGCAGCACCCAGACACACACTCGACTCACCCTGCATTCACTGCCAACACCCCAGCAGCACCCAGACACACACTCTCACCCCCACACACAGTCACTACCAACACTCCAGCAGCACCCAGTCATACACTCTCCTCCCCCTCCATTCCCTTCCAGCACCCCAGTAGCACACTCTCCACCTCGTGCATTCACTTTCAACACCCCAGCAGCACCCGGACACACAGTCTTCTCCCCCTGTATTCATTTCCAACACCCCAGTAGCACCCAGACACGCACTCCCCTCCCCTTGCATTCATATTCTCTTCCCCCTGCATTCACTTCCAACACGCCAGCAGCACCTTGTCACACACTCTCCTCCGACTGTAATGACTTGTAATACCCCAATAGCACCCATACACACACTCTACTCCCCCTGCATTCACTGCACACACCCCGTCAGCACCCAGACACACACTCTCCTCCCCCTGCATTCACTTCCAACACCGTAGCAGCACCTAGACACACACTCTCCTCCCCCTGTATTCACTACCAACACAACAGCAGCACCCAAAAACACATTCTCTTCCCCCTGCATTCACTTCCAACACCCCTTGTCACACACTCTTCTCCAACTGTGTACACTTGTAATACCTCAGTAGAACCCAGTCACACACTCTCATCCCTCCCACACACACTTTCACTTCCAGCACCCCAGCAGAACCAAGACACACACTCTCCTCCCCCTGCATTCACTACCAACAACGCAACAGCACCCAAATGCGCAATCTCCTACCCCTGCATTCACTTCCAACACCCCAGCAGTACCCAGATACACTCTCCTCCCCCTGTATTCACTTCCAACAGCCCCAGAAGAACACAAACACATACTCTCCTTCCCCTGCATTCACTTCCAACAAACAACCCAGCAGCAGCCAGACATGCACTCTCCTCCCCCTGCATTCACTTCCAACACCACACCAGCACTCAGAAAAACACTCTCACTCCCTCCCCATTCACTTTCAACACCCCAGCATCACCCAGACACACAATCTCCACCCCCTGCATTGGTATGTAGTTTGGAAGCCGATGGTCTAAATCCCGACCAGACATTCTAATCCCGGCGTGGTACTAATGACAGGCGTCTAAATCTAGATGTCTGTCATTAACCAGATGCTGGAAGACCGACGCCCGGCGCAGACAGCCTGGGGGGGGTTAGGTTTAGGGCTCCTGGGGGGGATTTAGGGTTAGGCACCCCCCCGGGAGGTTAGGGTTAGGCTAGGGGAAGGGGGAGGTTAGGGTTAGGCACCCCCGGGGGGAGGTTAGGGTTAGGCACCCCCTGGGGGACTTAGGTTTAGACTATGGGAAGGGGGTTTAGGTTTAGGCACTTAGAGGGGGGATTAGGGTTAGGCACTTGGGGGGGTGGTTAGGGTTAGGCACCCCTAAGGGAGGGTTAGGGGGGGGAATTAGGTTAGCGATACTTACCTTAGGGACGATCAGGATTTTCACCCTTGCCGGGCTGCCGCTGTTGGGATTTGAACCGCCGGACATACCTACTACAGCCCCTGCATTCACTTCCAACACCCCAGCAGCACCCAGACACACACTTTCCTCCCCTTGTATTCACTTCCAACACCCCAGCAGAACTTAGTCACACACTCTCTCCCCTGCTTTCACTGTCAACACCCCAGAACCAACTCTCTCTCCCTCCCTGCAGCAGCACCATGATGCATTCTCCGACCTCAGTTAACTAAAAACACCCCAGCACACAAATACTACCTGTTGCTGATCAGGGTCTTCTGTTTTTACTATTTGTTGCTCCCACAGCAACAGCAGAGGAAGCAGGTCCTGCATGTTTGAGGGAGATAAAACAAAGAAGGAGCGAAGCGCCATGTACTCAAGGCTCTGCCCTGTCCCTTTTATGTACATTAGTTTGGTTTCCTTTCTGTAGATATGTCCTTAGAGACAGTACTCCAGGGTGGGGTCCCTGGGAGAGGGAGAGCCATGGGAGAGGGAGAGCCATAGTATATGTCCCTGGGGTTCCTGAAACAATGGAATTAGGTTAGTGTGTCACCTTCAGGGCTGGTGCCAAGAGGTGACGGCCTTCCATTGCCTGTTGTATTTATGCCCCTGCTAGTAGGTCTGAACAAGTTACTCTTCAAAGAAAATAATATTAATTACAGGATAAATGGTATAGCACAATCAGTACAACAGAAGTCCAGAATACATACAATACTGCAGGCAGATGATTCACAGGAATAGAAGACATGTTTATGACAATAGGAGTCTTTGTAGCACTTTACACTGAAGCAGCAGGACATGCTGCAGCTAAAGTAATTACTAGCTGAAGAGGCTGAGGCTGATCAGTAACTTGCAGGACTTTAGACAGGAAACACATTACATGCTATGACTGGAGAAATACTTGAACACTGAGGGGAATATTCAATTGGGGGTAAGGTTTAGCGAGGTAAAAAGTAAAATAAAGTGTTCGCAGGGTTTTCAGAGCTTAAAACCCAGTGGCGCATGAAAAAAATTATACTTACCTGTAGCTTTACCAGTGCCGGCTGCAGGGGGGGTATACACTTATACGGTGGAGGTCACACACACCGGGGGTCCCTCACACACACAAACAAACACATACTCATACACACTTACAAACACTTACACACAACGACTTACCCTGCTGCAGATGATCCGGCTCCCGACGTTGGATGCAGAAGACATAGTTTCGAAAGGTGAGTAATTAAGGACTAAATAGAAAATGGGCCTCAGACTGCACACCCTGAACATTATATATATATATATATATATATATATATATATATATATATATGAAAAAGGAGTTTAAAGAGACATGCGCCTGATAGTGTAGTTAATTAAATAAAGTGATAATTGGTGCTCAAAATGAATGTGCGTACCAAAAAAAAAGAACTTTAAAGCTTATCTGGTTTCCAATGGTATAACTCATATAAGGAGGAGTATATGGGATGTCATCTACTGGAACACCTTAAAAGAGGCTCATTGAAGCCCGGGGAAAAAAACTTAATATAGTGTAGTTTGTTTTTACAGAAATAGCAAGACAGGACTACAATTAGCTGCGTACCATGTATCGTTGTATATCAAGCATGTAGTATATAAAACCAAGACATCTCCCAGTATTCCTTTCTCCCCGGTATTCCTTGGAGGAGTATGCAATGTGCATAAGCTTTGGAATAGATACAAGATTGATTCCCCGTCAGTACGTTTTATCAAGTATTTTATTTGGATACATTAACATGGGGGAACAATTTGAAGGGAAACATATAAAAAGAAAAAAATAATGCTTATCTTCAAAATGGTACCCAATCCTCTTAGGTATAAGTGTCCAATGTCTAGAGAGCCTGGGTCAGGTTGCCTCAACGCGTTTCGTCCGGTATGGACTTCTTCTGAAGTGACTTTTAAAAACATATTGACTTTATCACATTTATAACACAAGTTCTATATTTATTTGAGGGAATTACTATATTTGTGCACTGTCCCTACACACACTTCCTCTCTCTCTCTCTCTCTCTCTCTCTCTCTATATATATATACATATATATATATAAAATTGGAGGTGCTACCTGTGGAGACCATTGATATATACACAAAAACAAGAAATACAAGTGCACAACTCCAAATTAATTGATCATATATAAATAAATAAATTTTGCAGTAAATAGAGGTTTTTGGCATAATCTTGGTCAAGGTCGAGGGCCTACCCACCACATCCGGGTAACCTCTGTAGGGTAGGTCCCTAACATACTAGGGTTCAAATCCAGAGCACAGGACACCCCCAAACTGCACCGCTCTAATAAGAAAAGTGAAGTGTAAAGGAAATAGTTAAGAGCAGCCACAGCTGCTTAAAAAGTTAATTTGGAGTTGTGCACTTGTATTTCTTCTTTTTTGTGTATATATCAATGGTCTCCAATTATATATATATATATATATATATATATATATATATATATATATATATATGTTCAGGGTGTGCAGTCTGAGGCCCATTTTCTATGTAATTCAATCAGTGCATTGCTTTACACACCTGAAAACTTGGGGACACTTTCCACTCAGACTAGCACCCCTACCACATTGCTTTAGACTTTAGAGCAGGGGTGGGGAGCCTTTTTTCTGCTGAGGGCCATTTTGATATATATAACATTATTCTCGGGCCTGGTGCATGCCACACCCCCTCCATGTGACATCACATGGGGACACAATCACCGGTGATTACAGCAATGCCCAGAGCATCCTGAGGATCAGGGCCGGATTTCCCGCTAGGCATCCTAGGTGCTCGTCTAGGGCCCGGTGGGACCCAAGGGGCCCGTGGACGGGCCCCTTTGCCCTTAGAAATTACATGACCACAGCACTCCCAGAGGAGCACTGCGCGAGTACCGTGTGACGTCACGCGGTCCTGCTCCTTCTCATGCGCGTCTCTCCACTTTCCATATTCACTAAATTAGTTTGTAGCCATGGATACAGAGGGCGCTTCCGTTCCTGCGCAGGGCATGCCGGGAATTGTGTAGTTATGTATTAGCTTCCTCTGCGGGAAGGTGTTAGGAACTACAGCTCCCACCATCCCCCGCGCCAAACTCCTGGCCGGTCAATGAGCCGGGACTGAGGCCGGAGAGAGGATGTTATCCGGGGCCACTGACACCCACATGCCGGGCCTGTACTGCTGGAGGAGGGCAAGCAAGGGGCCGGCCAGCAAGGTGAGTCTATGCTAGCCACCTTCCCCAGCCTAGAGGCAGCCGCAGCAGCACTGAGTTCTACTCACTGACTGGCTGCCAGCATCATCAAGGACAGGGAGTTCTGAGATACTGTAAGTGGATTTTTACTTTATATATACACACTCAATGTGTGTGTATATATATATATATATATCTCCCCCTTTCATGTTTTTTGTAGAGTGTTCAGCACTTACTATCAAGATGATGTGCAATGATATGCAGTTATGTTTATCCATGACTGTGGAATAGCGCTTTTTAGTGATTTAAATTGAGAACTATACCATTGTGATTACACTGTTGACTTTGTCTCCATAGCAACTATATGCCTGGTGATGGGTTTCACATGCGTCACACGCTATGCGCGATGACGTCATTAGCCGGCGTCTGCTGATCGGGTGCTGGGTCCCGTCTTTGGCTGCACGGCGTTCACTTGGGTGATGTTTATAAAGGTAAGATGTCTGTATTTGATTTTTATGTTCTGAAGACGGTGATAAACCGAAACGTTACATCCTGATGACCTGATGTGTATGAATTATTTATAACAAGAGTGCCGCACCTTGGACTGTGTATTTGATTTTTACGTGATGGCACCTTGTGGAGTATAACTATCTTTGAATGGAGTGCCGGACCTCCCATATATATGTACAATCTGCTTAACGGTGGTGGTTGAGCATTTTTTGTCAAGGCACCCACTGGATTCATTATTTATCATCAACCCTTGGAACCGTCTATTTGTCTGTTTTGCAGCAATTGTGATCTGGATTATTGTGTGTATACACAAAAAAAAATTTTGTTTTTATATTGGCATATTAGGGAGCTGTGATTGTGATAGAGTGGAGTACCACTGTATACTGGACTATTTGCGGCTTTGTCTAAATATTCAATCTACACCTATATATATTTCATCATGGCAGAATTACCAGCTGATGATTTTTTATTTAATCCATCATTATTCCCAATAGGGGACATTTTTGGATATTCTGATATAGAAGCTGAAGTCATTCTACGCAAAGATTGTTTAAATGATGCCCCGGAACTTGCTTCTTCTGATATTCTATACCGGGACCTCCTAAGATTAAAGAAAAAGGAGGTAGATTTTCAATATCATGCAATCTCCTTAAGCGATTATTATCGCTCCAAAAAAATCCCGCGGGGGTTCAGGGTGAAGAACTGCCCGACTATTGGCAGAAATGACCCGAGCTTTTGCAAGAAATGGATTGGCATTTTAAACAAATGCTCATATGACTTAATTCTGCTAGTGATCGAACAATCCAACAAAGAATTGGTGTCTATCAAAGATAAAATTATATCCTTTGAAACAGTACATTTACCGAATCTGGTAGCTGATGTAGAAATTGATTGGATTGCTAAGCTTAATAATCAGATTGCTGTTTACAGACGTGACCTTGTTAAATTTAAGAAAGAAAAATTACATAAAGTCGAACTCGATTACGAGTACCACAAGGTCTATCAATGGTTGTCTGGAAATAGAACTAATGAGAGGAGAGTACCATTTTTCAGGAGGAGTCGGTATCCTAAATCCATTGTCGACACAGAATCATCACAAGAAATGGTCAGCACTGCCAGTGATTCAGAAGTGATACCCACCAGTACACAACTAATTACTCGTGCCCCTTTAGGGGTTACCACCAGAAAACAAGGCCCCGCCACAGGGGGACAACTAGAAGAGGTGGGCAGAATAAAAGGGAAGGGACGTGGAAGAAAGCCACCACTACCACGAAGGAGGTAATTTTCAATCTCTCATCCTATGAATTAACTGCGGCTGAACAGAGTCTTTTGGAAAAAGGTTTATCCTTTGTTCCAACCACTTCGTTTGATGATTTTACCTGGCAGATTGAAAAACACAATCTCCAGAGAAAATTAAAACTTAAAGAGTTTTTTTATAAGCAGGAGAAAACCAAAGAAAAACTACCAGATACGGGCACTAAAGAAATCCCTACACAACTAAGAAAGTTACAGAAGAAATCATCATTCGAACCTGTATCTTCCAATGCGGCCATTAAGACTTATATGAGATTGGTTGATAAGGAGATTTCTGAACTAGCTTCTAAAACTTCCTCTGTACATCCGAATCTAACCTCATTAGAACGGAATGCATTGAGATCTTTATCTTCTAATGACAACCTTATCATTCGTCCTGCTGATAAAGGGGGAGGTGTGGTACTTCAGGATGTATCAATGTACAAAGAAGAAATCTATCGCCAATTAGGTGATATTGGGGTATATAAGGAACTACAAGGTGACCCCACTATAATATTTAGAAAGGAATTGTCTGAATGCCTTATTATGGCTCATGATATGGGACTAATTGATGATAAACTCAAAGCGATCTTGCTTCCAGACTTTCCCGTTACCGCTTTAATCTATACATTGCCGAAGATGCATAAAGGAATTATTCCACCTCCTGGCCGACCGATTATTTCGGCCCGTGGATCGTTATCACAGCCTATCGCAATATTCCTGGACACGGTCCTCCAACCGTTAGTACAGGGTCATAAAAATTTTTTATTGGACACTACAATGTTGTTGAATAAATTGGCTAAAGTAGAGACATTACCATCCGATATTTGGCTCATATGTGCCGATATAACTAGCCTATATACGGTGATTCCTCACATGTCTGGGATGGCAGCAGTGAGAAAACTTCTATCAGCTGATGGTCTACTTGATACAGCATTCATTAATTTTTTAATGCAACTTCTGGAATTTATTTTGACAAAGAATTATTTTTTGTTCGATGGGAGGTATTATCTTCAACTGATGGGATGTGCTATGGGATCCTCAGTGGCCCCTGCTTATGCGAATACATTCATGTTTGGTATTGAACAGGAATTATTTTTTGATTGTCCTGTCATTAGTTCTATGATACTATTTTATACTCGTTTCATAGACGATATATTTTTAATTTGGAATGGTCCTAAAGAGACATTTCAAAAACTTATCGAACAACATAATTTATCATCTAATCCAATTAAGATCACTTATAACATGCACCAGAAATGCATTAATTTTCTTGATGTATGTATCACTCACAATGATGGCGGTATTAGTACATCAGTTTTTTCGAAGGAGACTGACCGTAATACGTTATTACATATGAATAGCTGCCACCCATATAGCCTGAAAGCTGGTTTACCTTACTCCCAATTGATTCGGGTAAGGCGGATTAATGACAATATAGTAACAGCAGGTTTGCAGATGGATACTCTTATCAAAGAATTTGTTGCTAGGGGATATCCTTTAAAAAAGTTACTAGAAACTAAAGAAAAAATTCTGTCTATGGACAGAAATCAATTATTGATCCCTAAGAACAAGAGTCAGGATAATAAGAAATTCCCGTGGGTTAATAATTTTAACCCTTTATCAAACCAAATTAACAACATCTCTAAAAAATTATGGCCCATCATTCAAACGGATGAGTTATTGGGTTTAACAGAAACATCTATCATGCCGTGTTATACCAGGGGCAAAAATTTGAGGGATTCCCTAGTTAAAGCTGATGTTACTGGTATGGGGGTGTCTGTACCCAAACATTTCCTGTCCATTAAGCGTTGGGGTTGTTTTAGATGTTCATGTGTTACTTGCCGTCATTTGATCATTGGTGACACCTTCTCTCATCCCCATTCTGGCAAGGAATTCCGTATTAGACACCATCTGACATGCAACAGCTCCTTTGTGGTTTACCAAATTATATGTCCCTGTGGACTGTCATACATTGGTAAGACACAGAGGAAATTCAAGGAACGGATGGGGGTGCATCGTTCGGCCATTCGGGCTGCTATTGCTAATGGCATGAGTGAACAACCGGTTGCCCGACACTATGCCAATGCAGGACATAATTTAGCCAGTCTTAAGTATCGTATGATCGATCACATCCCTCTTTCTAATAGAGGTGGTGATCGGAATCTGGCTTTACTAAGATGCGAATCCCGATGGATCCATAGGTTGGATGTTGTTAGTCCACGGGGACTTAATGAAAATCTCCCCCTTTCATGTTTTTTGTAGAGTGTTCAGCACTTACTATCAAGATGATGTGCAATGATATGCAGTTATGTTTATCCATGACTGTGGAATAGCGCTTTTTAGTGATTTAAATTGAGAACTATACCATTGTGATTACACTGTTGACTTTGTCTCCATAGCAACTATATGCCTGGTGATGGGTTTCACATGCGTCACACGCTATGCGCGATGACGTCATTAGCCGGCGTCTGCTGATCGGGTGCTGGGTCCCGTCTTTGGCTGCACGGCGTTCACTTGGGTGATGTTTATAAAGGTAAGATGTCTGTATTTGATTTTTATGTTCTGAAGACGGTGATAAACCGAAACGTTACATCCTGATGACCTGATGTGTATGAATTATTTATAACAAGAGTGCCGCACCTTGGACTGTGTATATATATATATATATATATATATATATATATATATATTAGGGGTGTGCACCGGCCACTTTTCGTGTTGTGGTTTTGGATCTGGATCTTTCTTCGTGTTTTGGATCTGGATTGGTTTTGCCAAAACCACCCTTCCATGTTTTGGGTTCTGGGTTTTGTGTTTTGGATCTGTATTTTTTTTTTAAAAAGCATAAAAACAGCTAAAATCACAGAATGTGTTGGTTTTTCTGCTCCTATGCTATTATTAACCTCAATAAACTTAATTTCCACTAATTTCCAGTCTATTCTGAACACCTCACAATAGTGTTTTTATGTCCAAAAGGTTGCACCGAGGTAGCTGGATGACTATGCTAAGCGACACGAGTGGGCGGCACAAACACGTGACCCATCTAGGAATGATACTGCAGTGGCAGACAGGATGGCAGTTTGAAAAACTAGGCCCCAAACTGTACATAATGCAAAGAGAAAAAAGAGGTGCAAGATGGAATTGTCCTTGGGCCCTCCCACCCACCCTTATGTTGTATAAACAGGACATGCACACTTAAACAAAGCAATCATTTCAGCGCCAGGGTCTGCCACACAACTGTGGCTGAAATGATTGGTTCGTTTGGGCCCCCACAAAACAAGCTGGCAATTAATGTGTCCCTGCACAAACTGGCTCTACGGAGGCAAGATGTCGTCCTCATCCTCCTCATCCACCGATTCCTCACCCTCTTCAGTGTTGTGTACATCCTCATCCTCACAGAGTATTAACTCGTCCCCACTGGAATCCACCACCACGGGTCCCTCTGTACGTTCTGGAGGCTGGTCTCCCTGGAAGAGTTGATCATTCATTTTTATGAACATCATCTTCTCCACATTTTGTGGAAGCAACCTCCTACGCCTTTCGCTGACAAGGTTCCCGGCTGCACTAAACACTCTTACGGAGTACACACTGGAGGGGGGGCAACTCAGGTAAAATAGAGCCAGTTTGTACAGGGGCCTCCAAATTGCCTCTTTTTCCTGCCAGTACAGGTATGGACTGTCTGACATGCCTACTTGGATGCTGTCACCGATGTAATCCTCCACCATTCTGTCAATGGTGACAGTATCATATGTAGTGACAGTAGACATGTCAGAAATTGTTGCCAGGTCCTTCAGTCCAGACCAGATGTCCAAACTTGGTCCTGCCTGCCCTGCATCACCGCCAGCGGGTTGCTTAGGATAGCTAAAAAATTTTCCTGGCAGCCCCAGTTGCGGGAGAAAATGAAGAAGGAGCTGTTGACGTGTCACGTTCCGCTTCAGCTGACACTGTGTTCACCAGCAGGTCTTTGCACCTCTGCAGGCTTGTGTCAGCCGGAAAGAGAGACACCACATAGGCTTTAAACCTAGGATCGAGCACGGTGGCCAAAATGTAGTGGTCTGATTTCAACAGATTGACCACCCTGGAATCCTGGCAAAGCGAATGAAGGGCTTCATCCACAAGTCCCACATGCCAAGCGGAATCGCTCCATCTTAGCTCCTCCTTCACTTTCTCCAGCTGCTTCTGCAGAAGCCTGATGAGGGGAATGACCTGACTCAAGCTGGCAGTGTCTGAACTGACTTTACGTGTGGCAAGTTCGAACAGCTGGAGAACCTTGCACAACACGGAAATCATTCTCCACTGTGCTTGAGTCAGGTGCATACCCCCTCCTTTGCCTATGTCATAGGTGGATGTATAGGCTTGAATGGCCTTTTGCTGCTCCTCCATCCTCTGAAGCATATAGAGGGTTGAGTTCCACCGCGTCACAACCTCTTGCTTCAGGTGATGGCGGGGCAGGTTCAAGAGTGTTTGCTGGTGCTCCAGTCTTCGGCACGTAGTCGCTGAATGGCGAAAGTGGGCAGAAATTTTTCGGGCCACCCAAAGTGTCTCCTGCACGCCCCTGTTGCTTTTCAGAAAATTCTGCACCACCAAGTTTATTGTGTGAGCAAAACATGGGACGTGCTGGAATTTGCCCAGATGTAATGCCCGCACAATATTGGTGGCGTTGTCAGATATCACAAATCCCCAGGAGAGTCTAAGTGGGGTAAGCCACTGGGCGATGATTTCCCTCAGTTTCTCTAAGAGGTTGTCGGCGGTGTGCCTCTTACTGAAACTGGTGATACACAGCTTAGCCTGCCTTGGAACGAGCTGGCATTTCTGAGATGCTGCTACTGGTGACGCTGCTGCTGTTGCTTCGTAAGGTGATACATCTACCCAGTGGGCTGTCACAGTCATATAGTCCTTAGTCTGCCCTGTTCCACTTGTCCACATGTCCGTGGTTAAGTGGACATTGGGTACAACGGCATTTTTCAGGACACTGAGGACACTTTTTCTGACGTTTCTGTACAGTCTCGGTATTGCCTGCCTAGTGAAGTGGAATCTAGACGGGATTTGGAACCGGGGACACACTACCTCCATCAATTGTCTAAATCCCACTGCACTAATGGCCTCAGTACACTCCAAACCAAATAAAAAAATATTTTCTGTGTTTGTGAATTGTGTGCGCAGTAGCCGCACGTGCATCAACAAAGTAGTGCCAAGCGTGCGCCTGTGTCATAAGTAAAGGGCCAGCTGGCTTGACCGTTAAAGGGTGCTGTAACCCCCAAAGTACACTCCAAACCAAATAAAAAAATATTTTCTGTGTTTGTGAATTGTGTGCACAGTGGCTGCACGTGCATCAACAAAGGAGCAGCGCCAAGCGTGCGCCTGTGTCCCATAAGTAAAAAGCCGGCTGGCTCATTTCTTAAAGGGTGGTGTAACCCACAAAGTGCACTACTCTCCAGCAAAAATAAAAAAATATTTTCTGTGTTTGTGTGCGCCTTAGCCGCACGTATATATCAATATAACATAAATGGAGGACCAAACTTTCTCCGATAAAAATAAAATAGGGAAAGATCAAGAACCACTTCCTCCTAGTGCTGTTGCTGCTGCTGGGAGTTGTTCATCATCCCAGAGAGGAAGTAGGAACACCACTACTTTTACTAAACAATTGACCCTCCAACAGTCCCTAGCGATGAGGATGAAGTACGACAGCAGTCATCCTGAAGCAAAACGTATAACTGAGGCCTTGACTGCTTTGTTGGTGTTAGACGTGCGTCCGGTATCCGCCATTAGTGCAGTGGGATTTAGACAATTGATGGAGGTAGTGTGTCCCCGGTTCCAAATCCCGTCTAGATTCCACCTGCATCCTCAAAGCAGCAGCGACAAGCGTGTGTCTGTCTGTTAAAGGGTGGTGTAACCCTCAAAGTGCGCTCCACAAACAATAAAAATATTCTTCTTTTATTTTCTCTTTGTGAAATGTGTGGGCTGTAGCCGCACCTGCGTCCTTAAAGCAGCAGCGACAAGCGTGCGTCTGTCTGTTAAAGGGTGGTGACACCCTCAAAGTGTGCTACACAAACAATAAAAATATTCTTCTTTTTTTTTCTGTCTTTGTGAATTATGTGGGCTGTAGCCGCACTTGCATCCTCAAAGCAGCAGCGACAAGCGTGCATTTGTCTGTTAAAGGGTGGTGTAACCCTCAAAGTGCGCTCCACAAACAATAAAAATCTTCTTTTTTTTTCTGTCTTTGTGAAATGTGTGGGCTGTAGCCGCACCTGCATCCTTAAAGCAGCAGCGACAAGCGTGCGTCTGTCTGTTAAAGGGTGGTGACACCATAAAAGTGTGCTCCACAAACAATAAAAATATTCTTCTTTTTTTTTTCTGTCTTTGTGAATTGTGTGGGCTGTAGCTGCACTTGCATCCTCAAAGAAGCAGCGACAAGCGTGCGTTTGTCTGTTAAAGGGTGGTGTAACCCTCAAAGTGCGCTCCACAAACAATAAAAATATTCTTCTTTTTGTTTCTGTCTTTGTGAATTGTGTGGGCTGTAGCCGCACTTGCATCCTCAAAGCAGCAGCGACAAGCGTGCGTCTGTCTGTTAAAGGGTGGTGTAACCCTCAAAGTGCTCCAAAAAATAAAAAACTATTTTTTTTATGTGTTTGTGACTTGTGTGCGATGTAGCCGCACGTGCATCAACACAGTAGCAGCGCCAAGCGTGCGCCTGTGTCATAAGTCAAGGGCCGGTTTGGACATCTAGTCCGTACTGAAGGACGTGCCAACAATTTCTGACAAGTCTACTGTCACTGCATATGATACTGTCCTCAAAACAGCAGCGACAAGCGTGCGTCTGTCTGTTAAAGGGTGGTGTAACCCTCAAAGTGCACTCCACAAACAATAAAAATATTCTTCTTTTTTTTTCTGTCTTTGTGAAATGTGTGGGCTGTAGCCGCACCTGCATCCTTAAAGCAGCAGTGACAAGCGTGCGTCTGTCTGTTAAAGGGAGGTGACACCCTCAAAGTGTGCTCCACAAACAATAAAAATATTCTTCTTTTTTTTTCTGTCTTTGTGAAATGTGTGGGCTGTAGCCGCACATGCATCCTTAAAGCAGCAGCGACAAGCGTGCGTCTGTCTGTTAAAGGATTACATCAGTGACAGCATCCAAGTAGGCATGTCAGACAGTCCGTACCTGTACTGGCAGGAAAAAGAAGCAATTTGGAGGTCCCTGTACAAACTGGCTCTATTTTACCTGAGTTGCCCCCCCCTCCAGTGTGTACTCCGAAAGAGTGTTTAGTGCAGACGGGAACCTTGTCAGCGAAAGGTGTAGGAGGTTGCTTCCACAAAATGTGGAGAAGATGATGTTCATAAAATGAATTATCAACTCTTCCAGGGAGACCAGCCTCCAGAACGTACAGAGGGACCTGTGGTTGTGGATTCCAGCGGGGACGAATTAATACTCTGTGAGGATGAGGATGTACACAACACTGAAGAGGGTGAGGAATCGGTGGATGAGGAGGATGAGGACGACATCTTGCCTCCGTAGAGCCAGTTTGTGCAGGGACACATTAATTGCCAGCTTGTTTTGTGGGGGCCCAAACGAACCATTCATTTCAGCCACAGTCGTGTGGCAGACCCTGGCGCTGAAATGTTTGCTTTGTTTAAGTGTGCATGTCCTGTTTATACAACATAAGGGTGGGTGGGTGGGAGGGCCAAGGACAATTCCATCTTGCACCTCTTTTTTTTCTTTGAATTATGTACTGTTTGGGGCCTAGTTTTTCAAACTGCCATCCTGTCTGCCACTGCAGTGTCACTCCTAGATGGACCACGTGTTTGTGCCGCCCACTCGTATCTCTTAGCATAGTCATCCAGCTACCTCGGTGCAACCTTTTGGATATAAAAACACTATTGTGAGGTGTGAGGTGTTCAGAATAGACTGGAAATGAGTGGAAATTAAGGTTATTGAGGTTAATAATAGCATAGGAGCAGAAAAACCCACAAATTCTGTGATTTTAGCTGTGTTTATGTTTTTTTTTTTTAAAATACAGATCCAAAACACAAAACCCAGAACCCAAAACACGGAAGGGTGGTTTTGGCAAAACCAATTCAGATCCAAAACACGAAGAAAGATCCAGATCCAAAACCAAAACACAAAACACGAAAAGTGGCCGTAGGGGGTCCCTCTCCTGGGTAGAGGACTCCTTCCTTACACACACACACAGCAGCAGGGAAGCAGCACACCAGTCTGGATGCAAGTACAAGCTGGTCGGCGCCAGTCTTTATTGTACAATGTCAGAAATAACAAAAAGAAAACATAAACGTAAATCCTAGCCCTGTCGGGGCACTAACTTCACAGGTAGTTCCCTCACTACCAGAACCTGGCAGGGCCTAATGCCCTCGCCAGCAACAAAACACAGCACAGTACTCACAGATAGGTTTTCCAAGTGTCTCTGAGCAAACTCCCTGTCTGCTCTCCCAGGTGAGACAATCAGCCCTCAACACACTAGGCTTATATTGGCCACTCTCAGGTGGGAACCCAATCAAGCCTGTTACCAGGCTAATAGAATCAAAACCTGGAGTGGCCGTGGGTGGAGCCCTCCCTCTCCTCTCACCCACAACCCCCAGGTCCCAAACCGGCTTTTCAAAAAAAAAACGAAACTCAAGCCTGCTATACTGCAGACTTTCTTCTGGGGGTTTAAAACACAAAAGACAGGAATCTGGGACATATGTACCTGCCACAGACCACTTTACCAGTGATTCTATCACATATCCCCCCCCTTTGTTTCGACCTGTGGGGCGGAACAACTGAAGCCCCCAAACAATGAACGCGTGACAACGCGTCAGCATTGGCCAGCTGGCTTCCTGGCCTGTGTTCCACTGAAAATTTAAAAGTTTGTAACGCCAAGAACCATCTTGTAATTCTCGCAGTACTGTCCTTATTTTCAGACATCCACTTCAGAGGGGCATGGTCAGTGATCAATTTGAACTTTCTTCCGACCAAGTAGTACCTGAGAGCCTCTAACGCCCACTTTATGGCCAACGCCTCCTTCTCCACTGTGGCATAGTTTCTCTCATGTACATTCAACTTTCTGCTAAGATAGAAAATAGGGTGTTCCTCACCCTCCTTGTTCTGGGACAGGACCGCTCCTATACCTTCTTCTGATGCATCGGTTTGTACTATAAATTCCCTTTCAAAATTAGGAGTCATCAGGACTGGTTGGGAACACAACGCTACTTTCAACTCCTGAAAAGCTTTCTCTGCCTCAGGACTCCATTCTACCATGACTTTTTGTTTGCCTTTGGTCAGGTCAGTCAGTGGGACTGCCATGGTGGCAAAGTTGGGTATAAATCTCCTGTAATACCCCGTAATTCCCAAGAAGGCTCTCACCTGCTTCTTATTCAGAGGCCGTGGCCAGTTTTGTATGGCATCAACTTTATTGAGCTGAGGCTTTATCAGGCCTCTGCCAATGGTGTATCCCAGATATTTTACTTCCTCCATGCCTAGACAACACTTTTTTGGGTTGACTGTCAAACCTGCCTTATAGATGGAGTCCAACACTGCTTGTACCCTGGGTAAGTGAGACTGCCAATCAGGACTATGAACGACCACGTCATCCAGATAAGCAGCCGCATACCATCTATGGGGCCTTAGAATCCTGTCCATCATTCTTTGGAAGGTAGCAGGTGCCCCATGTAGCCCAAAGGGCAACATCTTGTACTGAAACAAGCCCTCTGGCGCTGAAAAAGCTGTCTTTTGTTTGGCGCTCTCGGTTAACGGTACTTGCCAATACCCTTTGGTTAGGTCAAGAGTGGTTAAATACCTTGCCATCCCTAGTCTCTCAATTAGTTCATTCACTCTTGGCATCGGGTAGGCATCGAATTTTGAAACACTGTTCAACTTTCGGAAGTCATTGCAGAAACGCACACTCCCGTCGGGCTTTGGAATCAACACAATGGGACTTGACCATTCACTATGTGATTCTTCAATAACCCCTAACTCTAGCATATTTTTAATTTCTTTTGACACCGATTCTCTTTGTGCTTCTGGTAACCTATAGGGCTTTAGATTAACTTTAACCCCTGGGTCAGTGATGATGTCATGTTTAATGACCGAGGTTTTCCCAGGTACGTCAGAGAACAGCACCCTATTTCTAATCAGAAACTCCTTGACCTCTTGTTGTTGAATTGCCGACAGGATTTTTGCCACTGTCACTTCGGGAACTAAGGGCCCTGGACTTACTGGAGGGTCTCGGACGGCCGACAGTACCGTTCTATCTTTCCAGGGCTTTAACAGATTTATATGGTATATCTGTTCCGGCTTTCTTTTCCCCGGCTGGTAAACTTTGTAATTGACCTGCCCCACTCTTTCTAAGATTTCAAAGGGCCCTTGCCATTTAGCCAAAAGTTTATTTTCCACAGTGGGAACCAATACTAACACTCTGTCCCCAGGAGCAAAGCTGCGTAACCGAGCATTGCGGTTGTATACCCTCTGCTGTGCCTGTTGAGCCTGTTCCAGGTGCTCTCTCACTATCGGCACTACCGCAGCAATTCTCTCCTGCATTTGAGAAACATACTCAATCACCATTTTGTAAGGACTAGACTGCCCCTCCCATGTCTCTTTGGCAATGTCTAGTAACCCCCTTGGGTGTCTCCCATACAACAAGTTGAAGGGTGAAAACCCGGTGGAGGACTGGGGAACTTCTCTTATGGCCAACAATAAATACGGCAATAAGTAGTCCCAATCCCTACCATCCTTGTCGACCACTTTCCTAAGCATGTGTTTTAATGTCTTGTTAAACCTCTTGACCAGCCCATCGGTTTGGGGGTGATAAACCGAAGTTCTTAACTGTTCGATTTTGAACAGGCGGCATAACTCTTTCATGACTTTGGACATAAACGGTGTACCCTGGTCAGTTAGTATCTCCTTAGGTATACCCAGCCTGCTAAAGACATGAACTAGCTCTCTGGCAATGGTCTTGGTTGACGTATTACGCAATGGGATCGCTTCCGGGTACCTGGTAGCGTAATCCATTATGACCAACCAAATCCATCGCTGTTCTTTCAAACGGCACCTCTATGATAGGCAATTCAACTAGTGGACCCTTAAAATGTGGCCTGGGAGCATGATACTGGCACACCAGTCTGGATGCAAGTACAAGCTGGTCGGCGCCAGTCTTTATTGTACAATGTCAGAAATAACAAAAAGAAAACATAAACGTAAATCCTAGCCCTGTCAGGGCACTAACTTCACAGGTAGTTCCCTCACTACCAGAACCTGGCAGGGCCTAATGCCCTCGCCAGCAACAAAGCACAGCACAGTACTCACAGATAGGTTTTCCAAGTGTCTCTGAGCAAGCTCCCTGTCTGCTCTCCCAGGTGAGACAATCAGCCCTCAACACACTAGGCTTATATTGGCCACTCTCAGGTGGGAACCCAATCAAGCCTGTTACCAGGCTAATAGAACCAAAACCTGGAGAGGCCGTGGGTGGAGCCCTCCCTTTCCTCTCACCCACAACCCCCAGGTCCCAAACCGGCTTTTCAAAAAAAAACGAAACTCAAGCCTGCTATACTGCAGACTTTCTCCTGGGGATTTAAAACACAAAAGACAGGAATCTGGGACAAATGTACCTGCCACAGACCACTTTACCAGTGATCCTATCACAATATATATATATATATATATATATATGCGTGTGTGTAATAGTTGATCAATTTGTGAGATGTGGGTGCAGACTTTTCTATAGGGCCTAGACCAGTTATCTATTAGGCAGAGCAGGCTGCTTCCTAATATTCAGTGACACAAATTCAGTGGAAAGTCCTGTCATTTTTGGGGAAATCAGCCTGACGCCCCCCAAAAGATGCTCTGACATGGGGGATCACTATGGGTACCCCGAATAGGCCTGCTAAAGGTATTTGGGGTCTTTAAATGGTTTCAATAGCTGCTTCTTTGCTCTTTGAGAAAGTGGTGAAGAATAGCATTTAGCAACTTTTTTATGGAAAAATAACTAGTCCCATCAAAATTTGGGGTACATGAAAATGGGTGCTAGCATATTTTAAAGTTGCTAATGTGAAAAATCCACCTGCCGCAAGCACCTGCAATCCAAAAACACCTGGGGCATACTTGGGGAACCCTCCTGAGTCTATTTTGCTAGTTTTAAAGTTTGCCCCCCAGCTTTTTTTTTTCGCCACCAAAACAAAAGTACTGTTTTTGGGGTGTCCTGTGGAATTTTATTTTTTTTTGACACAGATTACCTTTGGAGGACTGTCCAAGGGGTGCAGGGTGGTTTTTGGAAGTTTGTACCCCAAAACCCCAATTGTGCATTTCGCCACCTATTCATAAGTGATACTTGTTCTCTGAGTCTGAAGCATTGATTTTTCACACCGGCGGAAAGTCGTAAAAATTGAATATGGGGATAAGTGAAAACTGTGAAAATGACGTCATCGGCTTTTCGCAGCCTAATTGAATATGGCCCTTTAAGTCCCTCCGGGACTTTACCACGTGGGGTAATTCCATAACTGTGGGCACTATGGGTTCACACTCATTATTAATGGGATAACCATGCATGAAAATTAGCAAGTGATTGAATAACGCCTGTCATATGTGGGGGTTCAAAGATATTAGGTCGAGGGGGCTGGCAGGGGGAGTTTCAAGCGGGGGCCCCCAGAGACATCAGTGTGTCAGGCCCCAAGATTTCTTTTGCCGGCCCTGGTCCCACCCACACACTCATTGCAAACACAGCCAGTGCAGCCACTGACTAGTAATCACTGAGGTTGCTGCTGCTGCATACCAGTGCTACAACAGGTTAAAAGCAAGTGAGGGACCAGATCACTGGTCCTATGGGACTGCAGCTCTGTGAGGTGAGGTCACGTAGTAGGTATATTTTTTTCCTGTGGCGGACGTAGTGTGTATATTTGTTTCCTGTGGCGGACGTAGTGTGTATATTTGTTTCCTGTGGCGGACGTAGTGTGTATATTTTGTTTCCTGTGGCGGATGTAGTGTGTATATTTTTTTCCTGTGTCGGACGTAGTGTGTATATTTTTTTCCTGTGACGGACGTAGTGCGTAAATTTTTTTTCTGTGGCGGACATAGTCTGTATTTTTTTCTGTAGCAGATATTGTGCATATTTTTTTCTGTAGCGGACATTGTGTATATATTTTTTTTCCTGTGGAGGACAATGTGTGTATTTTTTTTTTTCTGAGGTGGACAATATATATTGACTACTTGGTATTTCTCTACTTGTCTTCTGTGGAATAACTTGTTATATTAAAAAAATGGATTGTTTGGGAGAGGGGGCTCCAAATTGGTATCTTGCCTTTGGCCCCATTAGGTCTAAATCCGGCTCTGCTGAGGATGCTCCGGGGAGCTGTAAGAGCAGCGGTGTGACTGTCTGAAGCATCCTACGGAAGCTCCAAGCGGCATTGCTGCATTGAATCTGGCTGCAGTGTGCCATTATAAGCACCCTGCTAGCCAGACGAGGCCAGGAGAAATATGCTCAGAAGGGCAGACCAAATGATTCCGGGGACCTTATATGGTCCCCGGGCCTGAGGTTCCCCATCCTTGCTTTAGAGCATGGAGTCTGGCATTGTAATATGCACACCAGTCAGAGGTACAATATAGGTAAGTCCTGCAAATATAGGTAAGTAGTTCATTTTGGGGGCATGGGTCTCCCTGGATTGCTTTGGTTGATCTGCTTCAGGGCACCGCATTATTTATAACACATTTTAATGCTTCACTCTCTGTTTTTTATATGTGTAGTTCACTTTTTTATTTTTATTCATTATATGCAGCTGCGGTTGCTCTCAACTATTTCCTTTACACTTCACTTTTCTTATTAGAGCGATGCCTTGGGGTGGCTTAGCTGGGCTAGTTTGGGGGTGTCCTGCACTCTGGATTTGAACTCTAGTATGTTAGGGACCTACGCTACAGAGGTTACATGGATGTGGTGGGTAGGCCCATGACTTTGACCAAGATTATGCCCAAAACCTCTATTTACTGCAAAATGTATTTATTTATATATAACAGTTAATTTGGAGTTGTGCACTTGTATTTCTTCTTTTTGTGTGTAATTAAGGACTAATTAAGCTAATTAAAAACTTCCAATTGCTTAATTAGTCCTCAAGGGGGTGCCGCCAGGGTCCCAGAGCAAGACCCGTTGAAAATGAATGATTTTAGTAAAAATTGGACTTGCTCTGGAGGTGAGAGAGAAAAGATGCAGTGATTTCAATCACCACATCCTATTTTCAGGGACCCTGAGGTTCCTCAGATTGCCTCTCACAGCTCCATAGCCGAGGCCAAGAAGTCTGCATCGGAAAATGCAAACCCTGGCCTCGGAACCCCTAGAAAATGGGGGCAAAACCCTAATTTACTGTAAGAGAGGCCAGCCCCCTATTCACTTCCCCCAAACGGGGCACAGCCTTTCAATCAAGGATCAAGGAACTGCAAACGTTCTCACAGAGGGAGACCTGTATATGCGCAGTATAGATATAAACATCTATTCAAGTGATTATAGGGTGAATGAACCCAAAGAGGGTTCTGATTGTATCTGACAACATCAACCAGTAAGAGATAGTGTTGATGTGCAATTGGGAATGATGAATTTGCATATCTCCCAGAAACACTCTCACTCATAAGAGAAGATATACACGACTATCTTCAATGGGATAGTGAAATTGTCAGTAATATCTATAACTCTTAGGTCATTTTTGTCACAAATATGAAATATATAGGATATAGAAATTATCCCACTAGTGATAGAGTATTATTCACTATAATAATACAAGTGATTAACGAGAACTACTTTTTGACAATTAATACTATTCAGGTGCACTAAAAATAGAGTTAATTTAAGTAAGTATAAGCTAAACTCAGAGCATTAGATCCAGAATACACAAATTGTTAGGTCTTTTATATAAGTGACATCTACTGTATTTTACAAATATAAAATGAGAACTTCTGACAATAATTCACTGCCAAGGGTAAATTTACTAAGATTCAAGATGGTCTCGATTTACAATGAGATTAATCTCGCTGGAACTTGCCAAAACTCGGGTGATTTAATCACTTTTTATCTCTCAAATTTACTAACAGGTGATTTGAGGCAAATCGAGTTGGCCGATGGTGAAGCAGAATGAGATATCTCTCCCAAGCATCTCGTTTTGCAGGAGATTACTCACCCGAGATAGCAGTGTTTTCTCTCTGCAAATCTCTCCCGAGCTAGCAGCCTGCACATATCAGTGACATATGTGCAGGCTGCTTGTGTGCTAGACCTGTAAAAAATGGGTTAACTTCTTTTAAAAAATGTACGTCCCCCCCCCCAAAAAAAAGCATTACAGGCCCTGCACTTGTCAGCCTCTCCAGGTACCTAAAATTATGGAGAACAAAACGAGTAGGGTTCCACCGTAATTTAGTGTACCAGCACCAGGCTGCAGGGCCAGTCCTGGTTTTAAATATAGAGGGTTAAAAATTGCGTAGGGGTCCCCCTATATTTAAAACCAGCACCAGACCCAAAACAACCAGGGTGTAATGCCACAGCCAGGAGACCCTATTACAAGGTCTCCAGGGCCAAAGCATTATCACCCAAAGGAACTCAAGCCATGCTGGGGATCTCTGGGGAGGTGGGTACCCCCTAAAAAAGGCCCTCCCCCCCTCTCCCGAAACCCCAGGCTTGGTCTGAAGCCAGTGGCTCTTCCCCGCACCCCTGGGCTGTGGGTACAGGAGTAATAAAGTGTAATTTCAAAGTAAACTATTGTATTTTACAGTGGAACTACAGGTGCTAGCATGCCAGCCCGTTGGCACTTGTGGAACTACAAGTGCCAGCAGGTGGCCGGCACTCATACCTCCACTGTAAAATAAATAATGTTTTTATTAGCAAGGAGTCCTTGCTCTCCAAGACTGCACATCTAATGAGGCACACTGAGATTAAGACCTACTGTATATATATGCTGTGTGTCAGTTTTGGGACTGGTATTGGGGTGTGGGGCTCTCTGGGCTGGTGTGACTGGACTGTTTCATGGCATCATAATGTACACTTTTTCACTTCTTTAGTTTGTTTTTTTATATATGTAGCACTTTATACACTTTTAATTATAACCTCCTACTTAACACATAGGCATTTCTTTATTATTATTCTTTAACCCTCACTTTAAATCTCACACTTGTGTGATGCCATGAGGTGGTTCTGCTGGGTTGGGCTGGGGGGTCCCATGCCCTGTATTTGTTCCATAGGAGTGTGAGGGGGCCTGCCTGATAGTGGTCACCCGGATACGGTGGGCAGGCCCATAATTATGGCCATCATTATGCTAAGAACCTCTTTGATGCAATTTAGCAATATTATTATTAGGTTCAGCATGGTTAGAGTGTGCACTTGCATTTGTTTCTGGTTTCTGCTTGCAGCACTACAAGTCTCAGCAGGTAGCACTTCACATTGTACTTAGGGTGTGCAAACTAGGGCCCCTCCCCCTATGTCAAACATGTAGCCTGCAGGCCGCATGCAGCCCAAATAAACATTTTATGCGGCCTGACTGTGTGGGCCCAAATACTATCACGCGGCCCAAACTCCTGGCGCTATCAGAGCTCAGCTCCAATCGGACAGTGTTTACTGTATTTAAAACTTGGAACGCTGGTCTCTGAAGCTATCAGAGACTAAAGAAGCCTCTGATCGCATCAGAGGCCAGCGTTCCCAGTGATGCAGTGCGTGGGTGATGCCATGGCGTCACCCGCGATGAGAGGAGCCTGCGCCTGCTGGATCTAGTTAGATCCAGTGAGCAGCAGTGTCTAGGTGGGTGCAGTGCCCCGAGAGAGGTAAGTACTGCAGTAATGCCTGTTCTACACTGGAAGGAGGCACAGCATAAGGGGCACTACTGTGATACTCCTAGAGTGTTACTGTCCAGTTGTTATACAAGATATATAATACACAGTATATATAGTAAAAATAAATGATAGTTCATATATGTACACCGAACTGCAAATGTACATAATGCCTTGTAATTTGATGTTATGATAGTTGATGTATTTACACAGTAGAGTATATAAGTATGTATATAGGGAAGCTGTTCATTTCACATACATGTTAACCCCCCTCTTGCAGAGGAAATGGAGCCAGCTGCTCACTCCGGGCATAGGGAGCTGGTGGGCACGTGACACAAGACACCAGAATGTGCTCCCTGAGCAGGGGTGAAATGTCCCTATAGAGGACCAACTTTAAACAATGTGTTGGGAGATGCTGAAGCGGCGCGTTCGGTCAGCGGGAAGGAGCCCCACACACGACTGCGGAGGTTATAAGGAGGACTAGCGGGGCCGTTGGTGTTCAGCCTCAGCCAGTGAAGCGGAGCTTCTGTGTTAAGTGTCCCGTACCTCCGGGACAGCGGTAAAAGACTGAACTTTCTGGGGCACACTGAGGGTGCTGTGGGGAGCCGCCGCTACTGTGAGTAGTGAGCCGGAGGTTGTTCCAGTGAAGGAGTCCCTGAGGTACTGTGGAGGAGGACGGGGGCCGTGTCAGTGCACACACCTATTATAAATTAATTATTATGCTATTGATGACCACTTCCTGTGAGTTTCTGATAGGTGCATTCTCACATAAATATCAAGCTCCCCACACTAGCTGGATGTCTTGAAAAAGGTCCCAATGACCGAAACGTGTTGACAATTACCAGAAGGTGTGAGTAGCTCAATACTTGAATTTTTAAATTTTTTAATTGATTGGATTTTTCTCATTTTTATATTTTTTCCATTTTGGATGACTATTTTGATGCTGCTTTATGTAGTTCTACTGTACTGTTTATGCATCAATCTTTGATGCTATTGCCTATCTTCTATTTTTTGACTTGTCCTTTTTGTCAATAAAAAAACATCCTTTTGATTTTACTGCTTACTGAATCATATTATGGAGTTACACTACTGAGAATCCTGCAGGAAAAGTTACACTACTGCAAATTCTGAAAAGATACCTTGATAGGAGTTTCATCACTTTGCTCCATGTGAGTTGGGGTATGAACCCACTTTTTCCAGATAAAAGATACCTTTATGTGTTTTAACATCTGCAACATACAGTAGTGTGAGTTGGGGTACGCTAATTGCTAATTGATATTTCAACTAATAACCCACACAGATCCAATTGAAGTATAATAATCAGAAGGACAAAAGATACCTTTTTTTATTTTCATTTATGAGACAAAGAAGTGAGTTGGGTACGCCAACCTTATAAAGATGTCTTTTATTGCATATATCTGCCACATATGATCTGTTGCAAAAAGAAGGAGAGAATTTCCAGTTGATTTTGTCTGCTGGGAAGGAAATTTTTTGAAGTTAAAAGGGACGTACTATTATATATTTCCTATTTAGCGCCGCATTTTTTGTCTATTCCATTCCTTTATTTTATACACTTACTGGGCTGACTGCGGAGAACTGCTGGAGAAGCAGTGACCGAGGGCTGTCACAGCAGATGGAGCATCGAATACAGGTTTCCAGAGCTTGCTGAGGAGAGGCGGGCTTGCCAAGTAAGGAGGCGGGCTAGAGGCAGTGGCCAAGTCGGAGAGGCAGCCTAGGGACGGACGGAGCTCACTGAAGGAGGCAAGTCAAGGGCGGTGGCTAAGTAAGGAGGCTGAGACCTAAACGGAGGACCTGGCTGGAAGGGGCAGTGAGAGAGACTGTCATCACTACTGCAGGATAGGTCTGTAAATAAAACCAGCAGCACCCAGCATTACCACTTCAGTCATACGCTGTCAGTTCTATAGAACAAATAGCTTTCCCTTAAGGGCCAATCCTCACTGCAATATAACTGCTAGAGCCAGGGGTCCTGCATCTTCTGTTGAGGAGACTGAACTATAGGAGCAGCTACTATAAGAGATCAGGATAGCTTATGCCCTATCACAGACTGTTTCAGTGCATTATCCAGCTACTGTATTAACTGACAGACTCAGCAGTTCAATTCTAATAGTGACAGCCAACAGTCAGCCTTATTATCCACACTTATTGTTTGCATAGAGAGCACCTGATACCTGGATTTTACAAGCCCTCACAAAAGCAATATTATTAATGTAGCAACTGAGAATATCACTTTAACTACTACTCAAAGCAAGTGAGGTTACAGCGAATCTTTACCCTTACATAAAGCATTAGCATTGCAGTCCGTGCAGAGTAAATTCTTGGAGATTAGCAACTTTGGGCCTGATTCAGACCCACTCGCGAGCGGCTGTCCGCTCGCAAGTGGGTCGATGTTATGGACTGAGCATGCGCACGACGGAGGGAGCGCCGTCGTGCGCATGCGCCAGACGCGACGAGCGAAGGAAAGTCCTTCGCTCGTTGTGTCCGATCAAAGGGGGCGTGCTGTCAATGTTGATTGACAGCACGCCCCCTTTGGTGGGCGTGCCGGGGGCGTGCCTCCCTGACGGGGGCGTTCCCACGGGAACGCCTCCCGTCAGAAGCCGGCCCACTGACATCACTAGTGATGTCAGTGGGAGTGATTTTGGCTCTGATAGAGCCAAAATCACTCCGGAGCTTGCGGTTGAAAACCTCAACCGCAGGCTCCGGCTCGCAATTTCGATGGTCGCGATTGTCTTGACCATCGCGGCCATCACAAAGCACGCTCGTATAGCCTGTGGGTGGTGACCCACAGCTATACGAGCGTCCAGGAGGACGCTCCATGAAAATGGAGCCCGGCCCTCATTCAGAGCGTGCGCTCTGCTCAGAGCGTACGGCTCTGAATGAGGGCCTTTGTTATTAGCACAGAACAGGATTACACTGTACATAATTGAACAGTGCAGATTCCAGGAGAGAGACAGGAAACAGTATCGGAATATGTTCTGGCTTACTAAGTTAAACTATAAACAATTTCTCAGGAGAGTATAGGATCCCGCAGTCGACCACCGTGCACCATCTATATTTAGCTGGCCAGCAATTCATTAACTGTAGAGACTTGGCAATTTATAGTTATATAGTAGATGCAAGATACATTGTGACAGTTCCAGAATCTGTCATTGAAGTGTAGCAGTTATTGTTTATTATTCTGTCCTAAACCGTTTCATCCACAGACGAACAGTCTGGAGTCGGAGTGGTTCCTGTCAAATAAAATCTCACTGGGTCATGTGTAATTTCTCTATGTGAAAGTTGTTTTCTTGCATGCATCTTTGGATTGTAATGTACTGAGTGAAATATCACTGTTATTACTCTGGTTTATTCTCTTTGAGACTATTACCATTAATAAAATACCACAGTTCCTGGTACCAATTGGCCTGATCTATATTGTTTGGCGATCAGAGTGATTTCTATTCTGTTACAAGATAATCAGCTGGAGGAGTGTCCTTAAAGGGATCTCACGTTGTATGGTAAGGCACCTGCCTGATGACTGCATAGAAGTTAGGATGTTAGACTACTAGGGGCATTACTCGGGGCACAACATAAGGGGCACTACTGGGGGCACTGCATAATTGGCACTACATAAGGGGCACTGCATAATGGGCACTACTAGGGGCACTCCATAATGGACACTACATAAGGGGCACTACTAGGGGCATTATGGGGAACACTGCACAAGGGGGCACTTCTGGGGGCACTGCATAATGGGCACTACTATGGGCACTGCATATGGGGCACTACTAGGGGCACTCCATAATGAGCACTACATAAGGGGCACTACTAGGGGCATTATGGGGGAGACTGCATAAGGGGGCACTACTGGGGGCACTGCATAATGTGCACTACTGTGGGCACTGCATATCGGGCACTACTGGGGGCACAACATAAGGGCCATTACTGGGGGCACAACATAAGGGGCACTACTAGGGGTATTACTGGGGGCACTGCATAATGGGCACTACTGGAGACACTGCATAATGGGCACTCTTGGGGGCACTGCATAATGGGCTTAACTGGGGCACTGCATAATAGGCACTACTGGGGGCACTGCATAAGGGGCTCTAATACATGGGGCATTGCGTAAGAGGCTTTTATACAGGGGGCATTGCATAATGGGCACAACTACAGTAGCATTGCTTAAGGGGCTCTAATACAGGGGGCATTGCATAATGGTCTCTAATACATGGGGAATTGTATAAGAGGCACTACTACAGGGGGTACTGTATTCATTTTTATTAATAATAAACCTTTCAAAATTGCATATAAGACTTTTTTTTTTCTTGCGGCCCACACACTCTTCGACCTTGAATATTCGGCCCGGTTGGTAGTTTGAGTTTGACATGCCTGGTGTAGTAGTTTCCCAGGAAAACCTGTAAATAAAAAAGAGATCACAGATTACAGATAAATTACAAAACTATACCTGCAATTAGCCACTTCCATTTCTGTTTTAGTTCATAAACAACTGAACTTGCCAAGAGGAAATTAGTCAATGTATTATCTCTTTAGGGACTGATATACTGTCAGCATGGATCGCTATTCTGCCTATACGCTCGCATCTGCGGAGCTAGTATCAGCGGTGATATTTAAAAGTTTGCATTTGCTTTGCGAATGCAGCCTGACACAAGGACGCCCACTTCCCCTTACTCACATCCATACACTTGACCAACTTAGCAAAACAATCGGTAACATCGAGTAACATCGGACCCATACGCACAGTTAAGGCAGGTCAGACCTCACTCAGGAATTGCTAACTTCTGCGCAGTCTGTGTAGCCTATGCGTACATAGTTTTACTGCAGTACCTGGCTTGTGCACGCGCAGTGCGAATTAATCGACCGATTGTGTGCATAGTAGCAACTGCGTTCCTTGCTGAATGAGGCCCTCTGTGTGTAGGAGAACACAATTTAGTGCAAAGCCTAAGCACTACCAGGGATACTATTTTATTTGTAGAGCAAAAGGTTACCTTATGTCCCTCCCTCTACAAATGACAAATTACAGTAGACAGCACACACACATAATTTTCCATATACTGTTCTAAGCTAAAGTAGTTTTTGTAGGTTTTTTAAACATTTTACGAATTACTTTAGTCCAAACTATAAATAGCTTATAGCTAAAATGTATAAAATGGAGGTCAGAATAATTTCCTTACCAATTCTCAAGCTGTCATCATTTGCATATCATTCGCATTCCTCATTATTCCTTCCTATGTATTTTTAGTCTACATTCTATCTTATTTTACATCATAATTAAGGATAAGTGTGAAATAATGTACAACTACTGTTTACAGTATGTAAACGGGGCTTGTGTTAAGTGTGATACTTAATATTATTGGTGAAATAGTGGTGGTTTAATCAGTGAAATTGGTAACATCATGAATTTAGTATACAGTGTTAGTAACTATGGGGTCTAGTTACTAAGCCTTGGATGGAGATAAAGTGAACGGAGATAAGGTACCAGCCAACCAGCTCCTGTCATTTTTCAAACACAGCCTGTGACATGGCAGTTAGGAGCTGATTGTCTGGTACTTTATCTCCGTTGACCTTATCTCCATCCAAAGCTTAGTAAATAGAAATTTATGAAAGTGTGGAAGTGTGCACATGTGGAAACACCTACGACTGTTTTGCCAGGTCTCGCACCCAGTGGCACCCAGTTCATGCTACATCCAATGGGTGCAGGGAGATTGGGTTTATTCCTCCCTGTGCACATATCACCTAGTCTTGCAAAAACATCATTTCTTTTTGCGGGATGAGATTATTATAAGGAGAAGGCACATTTAGAGTGGTATTGCTTGCTTAGAAAGACTTAAGGCCAGTGACGTTACTAGGAGGAATGCGGACAGCATCAGGAGTCACCCTCCGAGGGGGTGAGACAAAAATGCTGGCCCCTCCTCATTTACCTGAAGCTGTGATGTTGATGTACCATGAACTGTGATGTTGTTGTGCAGTGTCCGGCTCCTTGTCAATGGGGAGGAGCTGACAGTGCGGCAGAGTCTTTGGGGGCAGCCAGACATCTCCAGGAGTGCTGAGCATGCTCCCAGAGTGATAAAACTAGGGGAGGGGGTGTCATGAGGCCACATCCTTTCCACACGAGACCACACCCCTTTTTGGCCACTCAGCTTTAGCATGCACAGTCGGAATAACTGGCACACTTGGTGTCACCAAACCCAATGATGCCACTGCTTAAGGTTTCCACTACTTCTGAGGTGGCTGAGATTGGGTTTCATCCTAGATTTTTAATGGGACACATTCTGCACCTTCCAATTGCACTTTTGCGGAAAAGTGCATTTTTCACTGACTTTCTTTCCTCTCACTCCCTGCTCGACCCATTTCAGTCTATCTTTTGTCCTCTCCACTCCACTGGTCATTCTCCTTGACCTCTCAGCTGTTTTTGACACTGTGGACCATCCTCTCCTCCTGCAGATCCTCTACTCCCTTGGTCTGCATGATACTGCCCTCTCAAGGCTTTTCTCCTACCTCTCAGACTGTTTTTTCTTTGTCTCCTCCCATAACTCCACTTCCCCCCACATCCCTGCCAGTAGGTGTGCCCCAAAGCTCTGTTCTTCGACCTCTCCTATTCTCCCTCTAACCACCCTCTTTAGGTGAACTCATCAGCTCTTTTGGCCTCCAATATCATCTCTATGCTGAAGACACTCAGATCTACCTCTCCTCCCCTGACCTTTCACCTTCTCTCCTCACTCAAATCTCCAACTGTCTCTCTGCTATTTCCTCTTGGATGTCCCAACACTTTCTTAAACTTAACATTTCTACGACATAGATGATAATCTTCCCACCCTCCCTAATACCCGCACCTCCCAAACTTTCTTTATCTATTGACATCACCACCATCTCCTCTAGCCCGCAAGTTTGCTGTCTTGGAGTCATCCTTGACTCCTCCTTCTCCTTCAAACCACACATCCAGCACCTCTTACAGTCCTGCCATTTCCAACTGAAAAATATTGCTAGGATTAGGCCATTTCTCACCCTGGAGGCAACCATGACTGTCATCCACTCACTGATCATCTCCAGACTGGACTACTGCAACCCCCTCTTATCTGGCCTATGTGACTCCCACTTGTCTCCTCTACAATCTGTACTTAATACTGCTGCCTGGCTCATCTTCCTCTCTAAACACACCACATCTGCCTCCCCTCTCCTACAATCTCTTCACTGGCTCGCCTACCCCTTCAGAACTCATTTCAAACTTCTCACACTAACTTACAAAGCCCTAACCCAATCCTTTCCTATTCACATTGCTGACCTCGTCTCCCTTCACACTCCCGTCCGCCCACTTTGCTCCACTTATGAAAGCCGTTTCTCCTCCTAGCTGATTTCTTTCTCCCACTCTCGCCTCCAAGATTTTGCCCACGCTGCTCCTCATGTCTGGAACTCTCTCCCTCTTCCTATCAGACTCTCCACCTCTCTACAAAATTGTAAGCAGGCTCTCAAGACCCTTTTCTGCAACAAAGCCTTCCAGCTCTCATCCTAACTCACTACCCCATGCTCCTTGCTCACTGTCTCTCCACTATGTGTCACCCCTGTCTGTCTGCCACCTCCTTTAGACTGTAAACTCTGATGAGCAGGGTCATCTTCCCTCATATGCTTTTCCTTTCCTTGCTTCTACCACCACATCCTCCCCACTGCCTACTGCAGCACCCAACCTTTGGGTTCTGCCATCATGCTGCCTATTTGAGTTTTATGAATGCTGGTGCAGCAAAGTTTATAAACAATGGGCCTGATTCAGAGCTGAACGCTCTGACCAGAGCGCTCGCTCTGAATCAGGGCCCTCCTACCTTTTTTTGGAGTGTCCTCATGGATGCTCGCATAGCTGGTAGGGTCTCGCTGCCGCAAGCCCTTGAGTGATTTTGGCCCTATCAGAGCCAAAATCACTCCCACTGACATCACTAGTGATGTCAGTGGGGCCGGCTTAAATGGTAGGCGTTCCCATGGGAATGCCTCCGTCTGGCAGGCACGCCCCCGGCACGCCCACCAAAGGGGGCGTGCTGTCAATCAACATCGACAGCACGCCCCCTTTGGTGCGAGACCCGGAGCGATGGTGAGCCCGTCGCTCGCCGGGTCTCGCGCATGCGCACGACGGAGCTCCCTCCGTCGTGCGCATGCGCAGTGGGGAACAGCGACCCGCTTGCGAGCGTCCTGCCGCTCGCGAGCGGGTCTGAATGACCCCCAATGTCCAAGTTCTGCAATGTTCTGTATTGTATGTCACTTTCATTCCTGTGTTATATTTTCATACTGTTTGTGTTTTTGTATGTTGTAAGGCGCTGCGGACCCCTTGTGGCACCATATAAATAAAGGATAATAATAATAATAATAATTTCTTGAAGCCCTTTAACCAATGTAATAATCTATTCAAACACACATTGTTCCCTCAATGAAAAGTTTAAATGCATAAAGGGGATGGCTGTAAATTTAGTAAATGTTAGTTTAAAGTGAGTTCACACTCTGTACTATTTTCAGGTGTATCTGCAAACCCAGAATATTAAACATAGACTGATTTTCTGGGGGCAGATATAAAGGTCATGTAGTGAACATACATCTTGAAACGCACAAAGCTGACAAGTAGGAAAACGGGGCAAATAAAGAAACACAGTGGGACTGCATTTTTGTTTCCATAAATAAGCCCATTTTGTAAGTGGTGGCTTTCCAAAGCTTCTTATTGTTGGAGGCTTTGCCCTCTGGATTCACACCTGCAGTAGTATTATATGCAACTCCACACGTGTTTAGTGTTTAAAATTATTTCCATTTAATGAAATACAATTATTGTCGGGTTTGAAAATCCTCCACTTAGTAAATAAATATATACCCCTTAGGGGCCTATTCATCATCACTTATTTTACACAAAAGCATGTGAAATTTAACATTTTCACATACTTTTGTAAAAAATAAGTGTCAGGGCTATTCATCAAGTTCCAAAAAATAATTTTTTTCAGAACTTGATGGTGTTACTGAACGCCATTCTGAGATGGCGTTCAGCCGATGATAACCTTAACAGGCTGAATATAACATTTTTAAAGTGTGTCCATCACACATTTCTGACAACATTATGGGGTATATTTACTAAAGTGAGAGTTTTTAGAAGTGGAGATGTTGCCCATAGCAACCAATCATAGTCTACTTAACATTTATCTAGCACCTTCTAGAATATAATAGCTAGAATCTGGTTGCTATGGGCAACATCTCCACTTCTAAAAACTCTGGGCCTGATTCAGACCCACTCGCGAGCGGCTGTCCGCTCGCAAGTGGGTCGATGGTCTGCACTGAGCATGCGCACGACGGAGGGAGCTCCGTCGTGCGCATGCGCCAGACACGACGAGCGAAGGACTTTCCTTCGCTCGTTGTGTCCGATCAAAGGGGGCGTGCTGTCAATGTTGATTGACAGCACGCCCCCTTTGGTGGGCGTGCCGGGGGCGTGCCTCCCTGACGGGGGCGTTCCCACGGGAACGCCTCCCGTCAGAAGCCGGCCCACTGACATCACTAGTGATGTCAGTGGGAGTGATTTTAGAGTGATTTTAGAGCCAAAATCACTCCGGAGCTTGCGGTTGAAAACCTCAACCGCAGGCTCCGGCTCGCAATTTCGATGGTCGCGATGGTCACGACCATCGCGGCCATCAAAATGCACGCTCGTATAGCCTGTGGGTGGTGACCCACAGCTATACGAGCGTCCAGGAGGACGCTCCATGAAAATGGAGCCCGGCCCTCATGCAGAGCGTGCGCTCTGCTCAGAGCGTACGGCTCTGAATGAGGGCCTCTGACTTTAGTAAAGATACCCCTATGAATCACAAAGAAAGAGACTGAAAGTACCATTTGCATTTTTACAAATACACTTTAATTTACTATAGCATCACACATTGGGGACTGATGCAGGGTTAATGACAAAGAAAAGTGAACAGATAGATTTATATGCAGAGCCAAACACATGTTGGGTACGTGGCGCCTCTGCATGGGCAGAATATACAAATGGTTTAAGTCATCATCATCAGTGTGTACTTCTGAAGCGAAAGACATGTCCCATGTGGTATATATGCTTTATGCTGGTCTTGTAAAGGCTCCTGTCACTCGTATTCTACCTCTCTGGCCACAGAGCTTAATATATGCAAAACACGTGCAGGTATGTACAGCCAAAATGGCGTGCTCTCGCTTTCTTGATATGTGCAATGCAAATACACACAATGGGCCTGATTCAGACCCACTCGCGAGCGGCTGTCCGCTCGCAAGTGGGTCGATGTTATGGACTGAGCATGCGCACGACGGAGGGAGCTCCGTCGTGCGCATGCGCCAGACGCGACGAGCGAAGGAAAGTCCTTCGCTCGTTGTGTCTGATCAAAGGGGGCGTGCTGTCGATGTTGATTGACAGCACGCCCCCTTTGGTAGGCGTGCCGGGGGCGTGCCTCCCTGACGGGGGCGTTCCCACGGGAATGCCTCCCGTCAGAAGCCGGCCCACTGACATCACTAGTGATGTCAGTGGGAGTGATTTTGGCTCTGATAGAGCCAAAATCACTCCGGAGCTTGCGGTTGAAAACCTCAACCGCAGGCTCCGGCTCGCAATTTCGATGGTCGCGATGGTCTCGACCATCGCGGCCATCAAAATGCACGCTCATATAGCCTGTGGGTGGTGACCCACAGCTATACGAGCGTCCAGAAGGACGCTCCATTTTCATGGAGGCCGGCCCTCATTCAGAGCGTGCGCTCTGCTCAGAGCGTACGGCTCTGAATGAGGGCCAATATATGCTATCTGAACTGGTATAAAGTACTCTGCATCAGCCACAGTGTGTACTAGATGTTTTCATTCTCTTTTCATATGGTCACACACTGAGAAAGTCCATCTGGCAACAGAAAGAACGCTAATTTGGCTAAAGGTCCTCTATCCACATAACAATGTGGAATCATTATTACTTATAACCAGGGGCATAGCAGGTGGAACTTATACTCCGATAACCACGTCCTGTTTGGGATGCCTCTAAGGTGCATAATTTTGCCCTTCCTAGGTGTTAATAGCCCCCAGGGGAAGGGAACTAGCATAGTAGTTCCCAATCAGAAGACTTCCTGCTGATATGCTGGCTGCAGTTACAACTTCTGACAGCACTCCAGGAAAATCAGATAATTAAAAAGTTAATAGTGGGGACTAATCTGGTGTGCAATGGGGACATGTTGGTGTGTAAGGTGGGCACTTTGGTGTGCAGGAGAGGGGTATGTGTGGTGTGTATAGTTGGGGGATATGTGGTGTGCAGGAAGGAGGCATGAGTGATGTCCAGGGTTGGGGAATGTGTGGTGAGCAGGAAGGAGGCATGTGTAGTGTGCAGGGAGAGTCATGTTGGTGTGCAGGGTCACATTGTGCAGGGGGGACATGGTGTTGTGCAGAGGACGGTCATGTTGTTGTACGGAAGGGGCCAGACTCATGTTTTTGTGCAGGGGGTAATCATTTTGTTGTGTAGGGGGGTCATGTTGTTGTGCAGGGGGTGGTGAGACTCATGTTGTAGTATAGGAGGTGGTCATGTTGTTGTGTAGGGGGCATCTTGTTGAGAGGAGAGAATATATGAAGGGGCATGTTGGTGAGCATGTGGGTGCATGTTGTGCAGGGCATGTCATGTTGTTGTGCAGGGGGTGGTGAGTCTCATGTTGTTGTATAGGAGGTGGTCCTGTTGTTGTGCAGGGGGGACATGTTGTTGTGCTGGGAGGGCATGTTGTTGAGAGGAGAGAATATATGAAGGGGCATGTTGGTGAGCATGGGGGTGCATGTTGGTATGCAGGAGGGCATACTGAAAAATGATTGAGAAAAGCTGGTACCACTAAGGGTCACTACTATCGCCCGCCCTTACATGGAAAGAAGGGGACGCCATAGCATACATCTGCTCCAGGTGCAATGGCTTCAAGCTACACCTCTTGTAACTGCCAGCTTTATATAGATGATCCATGGGTTCTATCTAATGCAGAATTCTACCACATCCAGCTTGCATTGCAAGGAACCCGACTGCAGTACAAACAATGAGGACGCCAGTGAACTTTGACACCCCAGGACCATCTGCTGAAAAAGGCAAAATCGCTATTAGGGCTCCAATGTGTAACAGAACAAATTAACTTCTGGATTCTGCAAGCCCAATTTATTTATGCAAAATGCCTGTTACCAACCACACTGGTTTGCCCATTTGATTTGTACACAGCTTTGACTTGGTTCAATGTGTAAAGTGCGCTGCCAGCCAACTTCCGAGAAACAATCGCCAAGAAATGACTACAGAAGCAGGCAAACAAATTGAATGTTCTGTGGGGATCTCCAGAGTCAGTAGATGGTCATATTGGGACTGTTCTGTTTTATTTACATTTTCTGTCATCTTACATGTAAGTGATTGGAGTGAATTCCATCTTGGCTGCCAGCATGAAAGTGGCATGGCATTACATTGTGGAAGTGTTAATGTATATAATGATTATATTTAATACATTATTTTGTATACTGATTCAAGAAATATTTATTCACAATATTTTCTGAATAATTTTATAATGACGTGCTCGTGGTCTGGATCCTACTAAAGTGTGGATGGTATATAATGTAGCAGATGTAATTAGGCGTAACTGCTGTAGGTTGCGTCTGCGAGTACAGTAAGTGTGGCTATATGTCGCACTTATGGTACCGCTGGACTCACAGACATTTATTCACAACCCATGTGACGAGATCAGGCCATGAGGGGCTTCTACACCAATGAAACAGCAACTAACGCCCCTTGCTCTTAATTGAATTGACCTCTATGGATTTTATACTTGAAGATTAAGGACCACACTGAAACTGGTTGCAACATCAGTGTGTTTATGCTTTGTTTATAATGTGTATTTTACATATTTCTTAATTTCTATAACACCAATGCAAAATAAAACAATCTGTGGAGTATTGTACAACCCTTGCCACCTATTTCTTCAATTCAAGCTAAAAATTATATACTCCCTGAAACTCATATGAAATGGAGGTCACAGTAATTCTTCTAAACCTATTTAATCCATCATCTTTTGTATCTCACATTCATTCTCTTTTGTCTGTGTAGTAATAATTGTAGCAGTTCTCTCTTTTTCTGGATTTCTGGTTTAATACTAAAATCTCATACACATTAAAAGCCTCACAAACAAAGATATGCATTTTAAATGAGGGTTTCTAATTGGACTGACAGCTAATATTACATACTTTACTACTCAAACTAATTTTCCAAAGCTGTTTACAAGCATACGTAAAATAAAGTAAATATGCTGGCCCAGAACAACATATAGCTAAGGGCAGAGATGGTTCCTGGCTTCTCTGGGCCCCATAGCCCTTGCTCAAAAGAGCAGTGCAAACAGGGGTTTGCAATGTGAAATGGGGAAATGGTTGCATAATGTGAACTGGGGACATTATTATGCGGCATAATGTTAACTGGGGCCACAACAATATAGCATAATGTGAACTGGGGTAACTACAGTATAGTGAGTTTGGAAAGTCCCTCTGCAGTGAATGTGTGCTAAGTATGTGACAGACAGTGGCAGCTTTAGAGATGGGGCTGCAGTGTAGTCCAAAATTCAAATAGGGGAGCCACACCAACTGCCACGCCAAACGCTGCCAGACATCACCGGCCAGGAATCACTGGCAGTTGGTGTGGCTCCCCTATTTGAAGTTTGGACTGTCACACACTTAGCACACACTCACTACAGAAAGACTTTCCAAAATCCCTGTATTATGTGGCATTATGTGAACTGGGGCACTAAAATGTAGTATAATATGAACTTGGGACACTACAATGTAGAATAATTTGAACTGGGGCACTATTATGTGGCACAATGTGAACTGGGGGCACTACAATGTAGCATAATGTGAACTGGGGGCACTATTATGTGGCATAAAGTGAACTGGGACATTATTGTGTGGCATAAAGTGAACTGGGGGCACTACAATGTAGCATAATGTGAACTGGAAACACTACATTGTAGCATATTGTGAACTTGGGTCACTCCAATGTTGCATAATGTGAACTGGGGGCACTGTGTATCATAAAAAAGGGAGCACTACTTAGGGGCATACAATTATCTAGATCACTACTATGGGGCACACAATAAATTAGGGCACTACTATGGGGAATAAAGTAAACTAGCGCAGTGCTATGGAGCATAAAACGATCAACCATTGTGGAGAGAGGTGTCTATCTAGAAGTATTCAGACTGTTGCTATGGGGCCACCCCTGGGTTTATGCCAACATTTTGCGAATCTGTATGTGTAAATGTGTACTTTTTCGTGTTCTATGAGCAAGACATTTAATAAAGCAATACATTGTATAACTATATAAAAAATTGTATTTTAAATATCACACTTGTTTTGCAAATAGTAAACATGGACAGTCTGGCATTATATAAATGTTTAATGTTTATGATATTTTCTTTTAGACAAGAAAAATAATTGGGATAGATCCCACAGCAATCAATACTCATCAGGTTGTACAAGTGAATAAACATAGACAAATAGTAGTTTAGGAGACTGAAGAACCCCCATAAAGAATGTAGGGCTCACCACTGTGTTAGGAGTGAACAGGAAGCCTGGCTGATATTAGCAAATTTAGGGTCCCATTTAGCACAGAATGATAAGGATTTTATTACTCAACACATATAGGAGTGTTTTACTAATGAGAGGCAGCAGCATTAGACAGTTTTCTTCTGCTCATACAAAATGTATACGTTCAGTATTTAACAGTGAGGATTTTCTTTTTTCCTTACGGCTCATTCTCTAAGGTCTTGCTGCTTTTATCTAACGCTGCTGAGCACTAAGGTCCGGGCGGGGAGGAGGCGTGGGCACGGACATCCAAATCCTCACCCAGAATACTTTGCAGCACCTCCATCTCCTGGCAACAGTCTGAAGTCCAGAAGTTTTATTTATTTGATTTTTTTCAGTCTAAGGGGCAGATGTACTAAGCCTTGAGGAATGATAAAATACCAACCAATAAGCTCCCAACTGTCATTTTTCAAATATAGCCTGTAACATGACAGTTAGGAGCTGATTAGTTGGTAGTTTATCTCTCTCCACTTTATCACTCTTCAAGGCTTAATATATCTCCCACTAAGGGTCAGATTCAATTAGACGTGAAAAGCCGGAATCTGCGAAAAAGTTCTGCCTATTGCCGCCTTTTGGCTTTTTGCGTCTTATCTCCAAATTCAATTCCAGGATGTTTTTCGCGTACGTGTAAACTCAATGCACTATAACAGTGAACGGCAGGTGGAAAAAAGTGCAAAATCTCTATTTTGGGATGCAAATGTGGGGAATTGATTCAGAACCATTTGGACACCATCCCCCCCCAAAGGACAAAACAGCCAAAAAAAATTACCTCAGAACACCCCAAAAAAGACATGTTATTTTTGTGGCAAAATGAAAAAAGTGGGGGGACAAGGATAAAAAACTAGTGAAATAGGTTTCTTGGGAGGCTGTTTGGATGAGCCATGTATTTTTAGGATTGCAGGTGCATGCAGCAGGTGGATTTTTCACTTTTTTTTAAAAGTGCACTTTAGAGACACAAAAATATGCAAGCACCAATTTGCAAGTACCCCAAATTTGACTGAACTATTTATTTTAACCAAAAAATATTGTTTTATATCCTTCTTCCCCACTATTACAAAAAAGCTTCTAGAAAGCTTTTAACACAACTTAAGGACACAAAGTACATTTATTAGGGCTAATAGTACACATCTGTAATGATTTCCAGTGTCATCTTATTTTGGGGTACAGACTGATTCCCCCATTCTATTCAGTACTTTCCGCCTGCTATGCAATCGCCTATTTGCGTTATCGCCTGTTCTGCAATTGAATAGGGCGAAACATGGGGACGCGCTAGCCGAAAATTTGCGTCCCAAACAGGCGAAGGCGGCGGAAAGTACAACAGGCAAAAAGTCCGGGACTTTTCGCGGCTAATTGAATACGGCCTAAGACAGGATTTGAGGCATGCGCCGGAATCCAGGACCTCCCACAAGCCCTCTTCATTAGTCAGTGGCAGGAAAACACTGCTGACTGCTTCATTAACACTACCTGCCAGCATGTTAGTGTTAAATACAAACAGAAAAGATTAAAATATAGTGGCAGTGCTATATTGCACCTATTATATAACTCAGTCATGAATGGGGCCCATAATCGGTGAGGCCAACTTTGTACAGGAGGAGTTCAGATCTTTTTCAGTGAGTCATTTTAAACTCATACAAACTGATTAAAATAAACAGACAAAGCAGATCCATGACAAACAAAAAGATTAAAACTGGTCTCTGGCATGTGAGAGGAGAAACAGTCTGAGCGATTGTGGTGTTTAGGAATATATCGTCCTCTTCTCCAGCACACACTCATCCAGTGGCCCAGCAGCACTGTTATCTCCTGGTAAACCTCCTATAATTTTCAAATAACATTGAGCTGTCTACTTGCAGTATATCCACCCACCACAACCTTCCTGTTTGTAACGGGGCAGCAGAACCCTGTGCTTTTCTTTCTTTGTAGCTTCTCCAGTTCACTAATATGCTGATATGGCTTCCACTACCACCATAATGCAGATAACACCAAATCCTGCCTATATTTCTGCTTACCTTTAACCCCTTGTTTCCAACTGTCTCTCTGCCCTCTACAGTTGGATGTCCCAATGCTGCCTAACTCTCAACATGTGCAAAACTGTTATTAACATCTTCCCTTCACCCAGTGTTACTACCACCCCTCCAGCCTCTCACCATTTACAGCATGATACTCTCCCCAGTCCCCCATGCCGCTGCCTCCTCACTCAGCTTTACACTACACATCCAGTCCCTTGTGCTGTCATGTTGCTTCCTCCTTTAAGATATTGCCACTGCCAGAATACAGTCCTTTATAATTCTAGACACTGTCAAAGCCTTATCCATTTTCCCATTCTCTCTTATCTAGATTGCTTAAGTTACCATCTGACCTTCCACTCATCCATTTGTCCCACAACAGGCCATTTTACATGCTGCACCCATACTGATCTCACTTCCTTCATTTTCCACAGCCAGTAAACCACTCTGCAAATACCTACATTGCCACCCAGAATCCAGCTATATCCTGGCATATTCAGTTAGGTGCGAGTTTACCAAAAATTGTTTTGCGGTATTCAGTAGGGTGATAGATATGTTTTTTGGGTACTCCTTTTTTTTTTTTCTCGCAGTTTCATAGCAAGTCTAAATTTACCTAAATCATCATCTGGACGAGCATCCCTGACATGCTGAAGTGGCTCAGTCTTTATACGTCTTCCACAGCGCACCAGTGTGTGAGATCACTGTATGAGTGTGTCATTGCAGGGTGCTGGGGAGTTGTGGAGCAATGTAGTGCCTACAATACACTACTGCAACATTATTGTACAGGAAATCATGTGGTCTTATTTAAAACTGAGGTTGCGTTGAGTCCATGAACCCCAGCACCTGTGGATGCATCTGGAACTCCTACTCCACCATGGTACTTTATTAAAAAAAAAAAATCTAAAGTAATCATGATTACAAAATAATACTTGGCTATGGTGGGATTTGAACCCTGGACCATGGCAATGTAAAACCACCACTCTACTACTAGACCAAGAAGGATTTCACATTTGTCTACTGAACCCTTATGCAATCCACCCACCCGCTGCCTTTAGGGAGAGCGCAGTGAGGGAAGCATAATAATAATAATAAAAATGTGTCTTCCTTTCAAAATATTATACTAGTACATGTAAACACAGTATCTCACCATCAGTGAATAATAATTCATCTAATCTCATTGATAGCTGTGCGTGCCTCTCGTTAATGAATTGGTTATACCGTCATAACAGCACGGCAATTACACTATTGTACAGTACTGTATTTGTGCTGATTTGCATCTCGTTCAATGAGCTTCTGCAATATTATTAAAAAGATTGGTTGTGCGAACATGATTGGCCCGCTTGTCAGGGATATCCATCCACATCTACAATATGGATCGACGGGTGCAAATGGCCGGGTTTGGTCAAACGGTCGACACTAAAATGGTCGCCGATTTTATTAAAAAAATATATATTTTTATTTGGTTAGGAAGTAGGTGAAAATGTAAACACAAAAAAATGGTAGACACAAAAATGGTTGACCCATAATACAATGTTTAAAATGTATTCGGTTAAGGATTGGCCAAAATTCCGACACAAAAATGGTACACACATTATTATTTTTAGGGTTAGGGTTTGGACAAAAGGTCGACACATAAATGGTCGAAACAAAAATGAGCGATACATGTATTTTTATTATTCTTCTTATTTTTAGAGTTAGGGTTTGGACAAAAGGTCAACACATAAATGGTTATTATTTTTTTATTAGCATTTTTTACAGTTAGTGTTTGGTCAAATATGGTCGACATGTTATTATTTTTTGGATTGATATAAATTTTTTATGGTCAAGGTTTGGTCAAAAGGTCGATACAAAAAATAGTCGACATAAAAATGGTCGACACATGGTGATTTTTTTTTCTTTGGGGTTTGGTTTAGGTTTAGGGATAATTCATCTAATTGAAAGCTGTGCGTGCCTCTGACCCCTGTCTGAGCCTCTGAATCCCAATACGCTGTAGGTGTGTCTGAGAGCCCCTGAAACCTGACACTCTAGCCGCTGCACCCCATAACTGTATGGGTGTGTCATTGCAGGGTGCGGGGGAGTTGTTCAGCCACTGTATGTACAGTAGTGCTGTCAATGCTGTACTGCAACATTATTGAACAAGAAATCATGTGGTCTTATTGAAAACTGAGATTGTGTTTGAGTCCCTGAACTCCAACACCTGTACAGGACTCACACACATACTGTACTGTAATGATTTAAAACTTTATTAAATATTCTTCTTCTGATTCTATGAAGAAAACGCTGTAAAATAGTGTACTGAATCACAGGTTCTGTCAGCCAATCATCGGGCGGTGATACAGAAAATGCATAGGCTATTGGAAGCATGCACAGTGTAGTTTAGGAAAAGTGACACCTGGTGGACAAAAAGTTGTATTACACACTATGACTTTTTCTAGCGCCACAGTACGTTCCTTTGCGATTAATACTGAAAGGCTTGACTCAAGGCATACCGTGTGGTGCAAGATGCAGTGAGCACTACAAGGCGTATGTGTGATGTTCTGGGTTGTTTGTGGACCCGGGGTGGTAGCAGGAGCGATCACAGAAGCAGATTTGAAAATAAATCTAGGATTTTTAATAAGTGCTTGAGTAAACATATAATGGCAGTAAATAAAAGTCCAGGAATATATAAATGTGCACAAGAGTTCTGTGGTGGGAGTAAAAGGGTTAATGTCCAAGTAGAAACAATTAGAGCTGTCCAGGTGTGCAGGTAGTGAAACTGAAAATAAACAAGCCAGGTATACAGGTAGTGAACTGAAGCGCAGGATGTCAGCAGGCTCAGGCACTCAGGTATGGGCAAGGGTGATGGAGGAAGCAGGGTAGTCCAGTGGGAGCTAGGAGCTGACAGGCAGACTGGCAGACAGTGAATTCACAGGAACAGGAAAGCACAGAGAACTCCCTTTCAGCTAGGCTGAGATACACGTTGCACTGGCAAAGAAGGAAGGCACTGACCCTTCCTAAATACCCCATGCCGTGCTGTTACTGGCCGGAGGGAACATGTGACTCACCAGGATTGGCCAGCCGCATCACATGGCCAGAAGGCAAGATGGCGGCGCCCATGCCAAACGGAATGGAGACACCGCCAGGCCTCACTAGCGCAGAGTGACAACAGGCCTGCACAACAACGCGCGCAGCCAAAGCCCCCCGCCAGACACCAGCTCCGCCACCAGACAGCCCGCGCCACAATGACTTCACAGGTAACACTCACCTAGCGCCATGCTGAAATACCCTGGCCATGACAGTACCCCCCCCCTTTTGGGTTGGCCTCAGGACACTCAATAGGCTTCTCCGGATGGGCAGAATGGAATCACCTGATGAGCGTGGGAGTGTGGACATCACGAGCATCGGTCCAGCAACGTTCCTCTGGACCGTAACCTTTCCAGTCCAGCAAATACTGTAGATGACCTCTGCGTAGACGAGAGTCCAAGATCTGGGCGACCTCAAACTCAACTCCTCTCTCCGTCTGGACTCGAGGAGAAGCAGGTAGAGCACAATGGAATTTATTCAGGACCAGGGGCTTCAATAAGGAAATATGGAAGGAATTAGGGATTTTTAGGTATGGGGTAACTGTAGACGATAGGCCACTGGATTAATGACTTCTGTTATGGAGAAGGGACCGATGAAGCGTGGTGCAAATTTCATAGAAGGAACCCTCAGATAAAGATTCCGGGTGGGATAACCAGACCTGGCTTCCAACTTGCATGCGTGGAACTATTCTTATCGGCCTGGGTCTTATAGCGAGAGGATGCCTTCAACAAATCAGACCGTACTTGAGTCCAGATGGCTGCAAAATTCTGCACCGTGTCCTCCACGGCCGGAACATCGAATACAGGCAGGCTTCGGAATTCGGGAACACGAGGATGAAGGCCATATACAACCTGAAATGGCGTTTGGTTAGTTGACGAGCATTATGTGCAAACTCAGCCCACGGCAGCAAGGCAGCCCAATTGTCCTGGGAAGATGACATAAAAATTCTTAAGAAAGTCTCTAGATCTTGATTAACTCTCTCGGTGGAGCCGTTGCTTTGCGGATGGTAGGCCGTGGAAAAGTTTAACTTCACTTGAAGAACAGAACACAAAGCCCTCCAGAATTTTGCAGTAAACTGCACACCACGGTCAGAGACAATTTCAGCAGGAAGGCCATGTAGACGAAATATGTGTTGGACAAACAACTGTGCCAGGTCAGGGGCAGAAGGTAACTTCTTCAACGGTATATAGTGGACCATCTTAGAAACCCAGATAGTGTTGAAACCTTGAGAGACTGGCAGGTCTGTGACGAAATCCATGGAGAGATGCGTCCATGGATGTGATGGAGTAGGTAATGGAAGCAATTCCCCAGCTGGAGCTTGTCGTGATGATTTATGCTGGGCACAGGAGGAGCAGGAAGAGATAAACTCCATTATATCTGCCTTCATAGAAGGCCACCAATAGTGTCTTTTCAGGAGCTCCAAGGTCTTCCGAGTGCCTGAGTGCCCTGCAAAGCGAGAGGAATGTGCCCAAGTGAGAAGCTGCTTCCTTAATTCCGGGGCCACAAATGATTTTCCCGTAGGAGGCTGAAGTTGTAATGCGGCGAAAACTGATCATCACAGGGGAGAGACCTCGATAGGGCATCAGCCTTCTGATTAAGTGCTCCAGACCGGAAGGTCAGGGTGAACTGAAACCTGGCAAAGAATATTGCCCAGCGGGCCAAACGAGGACTCACACATTGGAGGTTTTTGAGAAATAGGAGATTTCTATGGTCCGTAAATACAGTAAATGGAAACTTGGCGCCTTCTAGCAAATATCTCCATTCCTTCAAAGCCAACTTTACAGCTAGTAGTTCTTGCTCACCTATGGCGTAGTTCCTTTCGGCAGGTGAGAATTTTTTAGAAAACAACCCACACGGATGGACTCGGTTGTCCTCATAACATTGAGACAAGACTGCTCCCACAGCTTCAGATGATGCGTCTACTTCCAACAAAAAAGGCCTGTCCAGATCTGGTTGTCGAAGAACTGGTGCTGAGATAAAGGCCTGTTTTAGAAGATGAAAGGCAGACTCTGTCTCAGGTGACCATTGGGCAGGATTAGCACCTTTGTGGGTCAAGGCTGTAATGGGAGCCAGCAGTGTAGAAAATCCCTTAATGAAGCGTCTATAATAATTGGCGAATCCCAACAATCTCTGGATGGCCTTCAGTGTCTGAGGTCGGGTCCAATCCAGAATTGCTTGTACCTTCTTGGAGTCCATTTCTAAACTGGAGCCAGATATTACATAGCCGAGAAAAGGTACACTGGGCACTCCAAAGACGCATTTCTCCAGTTTGCAGTAAAGGTGGTTTTCTCTCAAATGGGTCAGAACTTCTTTAACATGTTCTTGATGTTTAGCCACAGAGGGTGAAAAAATCAGTATGTCATCCAGATAGACAACAACCGAAACATATAACAGATCCCGGAAAATCTCATTAACGAAACTTTGAAAGACAGCAGGGACGTTACACAATCCAAAAGGCATTACTAAATACTCGAATTGTCCATCTCTGGTATTAAAAGCGGTCTTCCATTCATCGCCAGCTCGGATACGAATGAGGTTGTAAGCCCCTCTTAGATCTAATTTAGAAAAAATGACAGAGCCCTTGACCCTATCAAACAACTCAGTAATCAGGGGAAGAGGGTATCGATTCTTTACAGTAATGCCATTAAGGCCTCGATAATCGATACATGGTCTTAGACCACCGTCCTTCTTGCCAACGAAGAAAAACCCAGCTCCGGCAGGTGAAGTAGAGGGGTGAATGAACCCCTTTGCCAGGTTGTCCCGGATGTACTCGGTCATGGCTTGAGTCTCAGGCAAGGACAGCGGATAGGTACGACCACGAGGTGGTATCTTATCAGGTATCAATTCAATTGGATAGTCCCATTCCCTATGAGGGGGTAAGATATTTGCTTGTTGTTCAGAGAAAACATCGGCGAACATCTGATATTCCTTGGGAACGGCAGAAGAAACTAATGGAACTGTCTTTCTCACAGGTCGAATTTTTGGAAGACAGGATTTCTGACAGTCCATGCCCCATGACAGAATCTGCATAGAACTCCAATCAATCCTGGGATTATGTTGACGTAACCAGGGTAGACCAAGAACAATTTCTTGAGAGGCCTCTGATATCACCAGGAATTTTAAGGACTCAGAATGAAGTGCCCCAATTCGGACCAATACTGGTTGAGTCTCTTTGGTGACTATCCCGTTAGTTAGAGGGCGTCCGTCTATAGAGGTCAGAGAGATGGCATGGTTGAGAGACAAACAAGGAATCTGAAATTTATCTATGAAACTAGATGTTATAAAATTTCCGGCTGCTCCCGAGTCGAGTAGAGCAGTAGCAAAGACAGGTTTGGGTTTAAGGAAACAAAATGATCCTGCGCACTGAGCTCTTTAAAGGAGGTAAGCTGCTAACAACTTATAGGTATCCCCACCTATATATATTAAACATGAATAAAAAGTATGTTGTAGCGCTCAACCTTCTAGTTCCGTCCAGTAATATATGAATGGCTAATTGTCAAATGAATGACTAATTATCATTAAATTGAAACAAATAGATTCTGATGGTGCAAATTGAGTACCATGTACCAAGTTATAGTCAATGAAAAAGATAAGATGATGATATCTCATTAGTATGAAAATCCCATTAGGTAGGAATGTACAATGTAACAGAATGGTAACCAGTACGCGTGTGTATCAAAGTATCACAAAAATATTTATTCACTAAACCAAGGATAGTTAAAACTGGTGCACAAATATAAGATGGTCTCTGTATCTTTCAATCATGTAGGATGAGTGGTAAATCGGAAATCTAATGGTTAAATAGTTCCTGTCCAATGTCACTGCATAATCAAAACAACAATCTGCGGCGTCCCGCTAATAAAGAAAAAATGGTGATGGTTGATGAACTACGGTGCCCGAGATGATGTTCCTGGGGTCAGGGAGTATGGTGTGGCCTTGATGGGGAGAGGCTAGTTCTCTACAGTGCGTGTAGCTACTTGGCATCAATGTCGGAGGGTGCCCGATATGTCACGCCACCTCCGACATACAACGCCACAGCGTGCGCTGAGGTCGGGGGCCGGGACACCACGGTCACACCGCTCGTGAGAGTAATGTGCCGTGTAAGCCACTTTAGTTCTTGCAGTTAGAAAGTTGTCAGGCTGCAGGGTAAAATGTATGTCACACTGATTTAGGAATCCTCGGCAGAGTTTAGGATTGCCGTCAAATTTATTTGGTAAAGGAAGATGTAAGCGGGGAGATGATCTGCCTCCTGTATTCCCAGACGCTGATGCGGATGTAGCTGCTGGTACTTCAGGGGTAGAAAAGGAAGTTTGCAAACTATCCTGTCGCTTGGACATCTCTTGCAGAAATTGAGCCATCTGATGCTGCATGTTTTCCAGATTTTCTAAACGACCAGAAATGCACCGGAACAAATCCACTCCTGACTCCTGATCCGTGGCCGGCTCCATGGGGCCAGTGCAAACTGTGATGTTCTGGGTTGTTTGTAGACCCGGGGTGGTAGCAGGAGCGATCACAGAAGCAGATTTGAAAATAAAACTAGGATTTTTAATAAGTGCTTGAGTAAACATATAATGGCAGTAAATAAAAGTCCAGGAATATATAAATGTGCACAAGAGTTCTGTGGTGGGAGTAAAAGGGTTAATGTCCAAGTAGAAACAATTAGAGCTGTCCAGGTGTGCAGGTAGTGAAACTGAAAATAAACAAGCCAGGTATACAGGTAGTGAACTGAAGTGCAGGATGTCAGCAGGCTCAGGCACTCAGGTATGGGCAAGGGTGATGGAGGAAGCAGGGTAGTCCAGTGGGAGCTAGGAGCTGACAGGCAGACTGGCAGACAGCGAATTCACAGGAACAGGAAAGCACAGAGAAATCCCTCTCAGCTAGGCTGAGATACACGTTGCACTGGCAAAGAAGGAAGGCACTGACCCTTCCTAAATACCCCATGCCGTGCTGTTACTGGCCGGAGGGAAAATGTGACTCACCAGGATTGGCCAGCCGCATCACATGGCCAGAAGGCAAGTTGGTGGCGCCCATGCCAAACGGAATGGAGACGCCGCCAGGCCTTACCAGCGCAGAGTGACAACAGGCCCGCACAACAACGCGCGCAGCCAAAGCCCCCCGCAAGACACCAGCTCCGCCACCAGACAGCCCGCGCCACAATGACCTCACAGGTAACACTCGCCTAGCGCCATGCTGAAATACCCTGGCCGTGACAGTATGGAGCAACAAACTATCTGGGCCCATCTGTAAAATGATGATGAGCACAGGGCCCCAAGATAGTTAGAGGACCCCAATACTATAGGGGTCATGGGCAAACTTGCTCGGAAAGCTGTCTACTGTTAGCATAGTGCAGCATGATCCACAAGTGTGGCGCTGATCTTCCTCCAGAGTCCATGGTTGCCTCAACTTGCCAAGGCCCCCAAGACAAGCCCTGGTAATTAGCAGCACCTGCCACCCTACCCACTCGATGCCCCTGGATGAACATATATTGTGGGAAGGACATTCACTGAGAGAGTTTATAGTTACATTTGACATGTGATTATTGCATGACACTTTCCAAAAGATGGTGCTGAGGTTAATCCACCTTTATGTCTCACTCGCTGACTGCTGATGCAGACAAGGATGGTTGCAGCTGCTGATAAGAGTCTCTAGTTGCATTGCAAATATAGGACAGCAGAATATTGTTTTTGGAAGAATGGGAATATCCAGTGGCCATATAAATACAGTACTATCTAGATCTCATGCTGCCCTAGTTATTGTGACAGCTACTGTATATTACTAATTTGCACCTGACTTGCTCAATCTCTGCTTGCATAAAACCATGTAATGCATTAAGGCATTTGGCTTTCTTAGCAATGAGACAGATACAGCCTGGTATCATAGTTCAATCTGTACCCAGATTTAGGGGTCTATTTACTATGCCTTGGATGGAGATAAAATGAAAGGAAATAAAGTCTCCACCAATCAGCTCCTGTCATTTTTTCAAACACAGCCTGTGACATGGCAGTTAGGAGATGATTGGGTAGTAGTTAATCTCCATCCAAGGCTTAGTAAATAGACACCTTACTCTTGTTCTATCTTTATATAATCTTTCTCCAGTAGCGTCTAAATGATCTTGGGGAATATAACTGAGACAATATTCGATACAGTAAATAGGATGTAAAAGGGCCCATTGATCAACACATTTGGGCATATTTTTTTTCAAAGAAATAAAGGTAATCAGAAGAACATTACTAGTAATGATGCACTCGCTGGGTAGATTCTCAGGAACCATAAACAAACATTACTGTATACTTACAGCAATAATAAAAGTCTGATCAATAAACACTTCCTCTTTCAATAATACAAATGTGATCTTGAGACCATCATGGGAAATGATCAGTGCCCAAAGACAAAATGCTAATAACGCAAACAACATTAAGCAGTTCATACAGTGTAGGATCTGTGGGTGCAAATAAATATAATCCCCAACTACTTTTATTAGAGCAGCACATTGGATATCGGCAGCAGAGAGGCATAATACAGCACATTACTGCAGTGTTATCAACGTGCTGCTACCTTCTCTGCTATACCCAGGACACTGACAGCGGAGGGACTCCCAGTTGTACACTGCACACTGCTGCTTACAACATTTGTAGCAGGCCAGCTCTCCGGCACACGGAGAGCACAGAGGCTGGAGACCCCCATTCACCACACATACAGCAGATGCCGATGGAGCACAGATCCGCGGAGTTACCCGTCGGTATCAGGACTGCACATACATTCGGGTGAGCAGTAAAGTATATTGCCGTTTTGGATTACCGAGCCACATAATTATTGTGGCTAAAAATGACTGTTGGGGGTGGTCTGCAGACCGGTAAACTCTTATAACAGGTGCCAATTAATGCCCGGGATTAACATCAATCTATATGACTCTGACTAAAAGTGGGCAATTTTATCCCCTTAATGATAATAATAATCCCCTTTATCTGCTGCTGTTGCATTAATTTTTCAGTCAGAATAATGACTATAACCGTATAATCACTTTTTTGGATTCATCACTTAATATAATATTGACTGGACATTGAATTAACACATTAAGATTAATCTATTTGTCTATTTATGTCCTTTTTTTAGAACAATTAGTTCAGAGTTGTGAAATATTTAATCTGTGTGAAAACTGTGAATAATGTGATACATTTCTGCTTACATTGTTATTAGATATGTGTGCAGAGTAACATTGGGGTCTATCCATGAAGCAGAGAAGAGCCCTGTTTAGCTGAAATCAGGTCTCTTCTCTGCTTCGTGCAATTCATGGAGCAAGTTTAGCTTGGAGAAGTGTATTACTTCTCCAGCAGTATTCCTGCTCCATGCCTGTATCGCATCACCATACTTTTGTACAGTGAGTGCGATTCATGAAAGGAAGGAAAGCTCAGCTTTCCGTCCCTTCCTGCGATACAGCTTCGCTATCTGAGGATGGCGTTATCTGTTACCGCAAGCCGGATAGAGCAGGGAAGTAGCATTCTTCCCTGCTGTCCACCCAGCACCCTGCGCTGGCTCCATCCCCTTTTCCCAGCATCCATAGCAACAAGTCTGACATGACCTACTGCTCTCAGATGCCGGGGCATGCGTAGTTAGGAGCAGGTCTGTCTTCTCACTGTGCTACAGGGATCGCAGAGGGGCCGGACAGCGCCCGAAGATGTCGGCCAAGGTAAGTGTACATGAATGGCTACTAAACTTCACTATATAGCGCATCAATGTGATGCAATATATAGCGATATGTTTTAGTAGCCACTTCATGTTCTATACAAATAGACCCCATTATGTCTAATCATATACCATTCTCACTTGGTAATCATACACTAGAGAGGTTAAGCTTCAATTTATATGGTGTGTGTGTCATGGTCCTGCGGGTCGACCCTCAAGATACGCCAATCTGAGAATCGCCGCCCATGACTTTTACAGGTGTGGTTAACTAAACCTGGTAACTGCCACCAGCAAAGGAGAACTTTATTGTTAAAACACTCAGTAAGCCTTACTTGCCATACAATTATGCACACTTAGTAAAAATAAGTAACATGAGCCATATGAGGCCTTGGGTCATAAAAACACAGATCCAGAACTAGAATTAATGTTTAATTCAAGAATATATTCAAAGCTTATGTACAAAAAGTTACAAAGAATATAATAAAGTTAAAAAGAATCACACCGTTACTGACAATTTCCTGAAAAATAAAATAAAATAACAAACTGGAGAAACAAACCACTCAGATCATGTTGGATTAAATGGTTCTGGGATGAGGCCTTCCCAGTGACGAATTAGAGATCATCTGTACCCTTCGATAGCCTCATGCAGAATGAACAATGGACCTGGGTAGAGTCACATTCTTATGCCTGCTTTTCCAGGCACCCCCCCACCCCCTTCATGGGGTGACTTTAACCCTTTTCAGTTCAGAGTGGATTGTCCAGCTGGCTGAAGCTATGGGTTTCTTGACCACATGAGCAGGGGTTCTTTAAATACACATTCAGCTCTCTTTGAAGTTTGCGAAGCAGGCTGAGGTCCATAAATGTGACTAGGTGAAGAAATTCACACCTGCTGAGACCGAGTGTCTCCATATGTAAACAACTGTTTTTTGATCACTGTTCCCAAACTGAATACATGGCTCTTAATGACTGTTTTATCAAGGGTCTGGCCAGCTGTCCTATAATTTCTACAGGCATATTTCTTTTATGCCCTATACAGCAAGACAGGTTTATGGCTGACTCAGGAAGACAGACCTTCCTATAACCTCTCTTGCCCAGCTTCAAAAGGCTTGTTATCTTTCCACACACAAGGATGCTACATAAATGTACAAGGGAAAATTACATGTTTTTACAAACACAATATCTTGTGCAGTTATGCCCATGCTGATGTGAAATTAGCTTTTCCGCTACCGTGTGACTTTTTAGTGAATATTGTGTAAAAAATTTTTAGTTGTTATTAATTTTAAGAAATGTAATATTATTTGAAACTCTTTGCTCACTCTGTCTATAATTAAGACAGGACAGCGCAACCCCCAATCTTTCTTTTCCAGCAATAATAAAAGTCTGATCAATAAACACTTCCTCTTTCAATAATACAAGCATGATCTTGAGACCATCATGGGAAATGATCAGCGCCCAAAGACAAAATGCTAACAAAGCAAACAACATTAAGCAGTTAATACAGTGTAGTATAAAAAGTATTATATATTCCGTAATACAATATTCATATAATTCATGATATTTTTCATTTTCTCAAATTCAACAAAGTTATAGATCTTTGTTCAATCCATTGGGAGTCATATTTCTTAATTCTTAAATACATTTCAGGTATAATTGTAATAGCCTGCTGATCAAATCACCCCTGTGTACCCCTGTGGAATTTTTTTTTAAATTCTTGTAATGTCTTTAACAAAGGACAGCAGGCTGAGAGCAAATGCTGGCAAGGTCTCATCAAGATATTTTCAGGCTCAGTGAAATTCATGAAATTATATCCACTCAAGAGATCAGAAAGAAAAGCTTCATTAATTAGCTTCTGTGACTGTAATTGAAATTTTCTGTAAAATCTTAATGCACTCATACTCTACATAACAATTAGAGTTATCATAATGGGGACGGGATGTACTAAGGGGAAAGTGCAACCAAAACTTTTTTGGCTGTATTCCCCATATGTACCAAGCTCCGAAATGTCTTACTTTCAGTAGCTTGGACCCAGTGGGCATTGCCATCTACAGATGACGTTGCCCAATAGAAGCCTATGGGTTTCTTACCGCAGTGTGCACCGAGAGGTGTCCAATCATATGCCTCACAGCAGGGGCGCCGAGAGGGGGGCGGGTACTGTTTACCCGGGCCCGGGCTCTCTCCCACGCAGCAGCTCAGCACACAGCGTGGGAGAGAGACTCCTCGTTTCTGCTGAGCAGCAGCCACAGCAGTCTCCTATGTCCGTGGGCGGAAGCGATCACACTGATTGCGCCACCCCCTGGCTCACAGAGCTGGAAAAGTGTTTATTGTATCTTTTTTTTAAAGGAGCATAGCCACGCATCTCGCGATTAAGCCATGCCCCCCTGTGTACCTGGGCCCGGCAGAGCTCTCTACGGCCCTGCCTCCCAGCATCACCCGCGTGCGTCATACGATGCATACGCAAAGGGACTACTGAGTCATAAACTTGGTAGTTCCCTCTATTCAGAAGAGCTGTCCTTTGCGATTGTAATCACAATTCTAGGTACATACCAGAGTTATTAACACTGATATACACCCCGTAAGTGGCGGGATGTACCACACTTGCAATGTGATGTGAAAAACACCCCGACCTAGAGGTGACGTTCCAGGCACTATTTACAAATAAGCCCAATGTATTAAAAAAAAAAAAAAAAAACATACACACATTTTATATATGTACAGTATATAGATATTTAAATTCCAGATGGTTCGGCTTCAGGAGGCCCATATGGCAATGGAGGTTGGGAGAGGCTAGAATGGAGGAATGAACGGCAGCTGTCTGACCTCTGGTGGTCTCCTAATATTTATTCCCTGATCATTTTGCTGTTCTGAACATAAGCAGTAGGAGAAGTAGGTGATTAAAATCATACTCACCCCTTTCTCTCCTCTGCTCATATTGGTCAGCGATGGATGAGAGAAGAAGCAAATATGATTTCTATTATCCTCCAGCCACCGTGATTACCTTCTGCATTGTTGGAGATGAATGATCCCTATTATGTTCCTTCAGTCCTCAGATCTGTTTCCCTCATATATTTATACATACAGTACATATACGGTATATGTAGGAAGCCACTTAAGTACAGTACATATTTTCCTGTTGTACGTATTGTCTGTTTCAAGTTGTTTCCCATACACAAGTGATTTATCTCCTCTACTGCTATTATAACAAAAGAAGGAAGTGGATGGAAGAGATATTTAAAAGGATGGGCTGGGAGGCTGAGACAATTCTGCCACACACTTTGGTCTATATGTTTATGTAGTGTACATAGTTACATAATATATGGAGGAAATTAATAACATGGAAAACAAATGTGGAGGCCAAGAGGGAAACATAGGTCCTAGGTAAGAATATTTAAGATGCCTTATTAATAATAACTCTTAAAAACCAAACATCCTAACATTTGGATATTATATAAAATAGCTGTCTATACTCAACTAATTTTATTTGTTGCCATAATATTAAACACTATATGTTCTCACCACTGGTTGAAGCATTAACCTTTTAATTTCTGCATTGTTATTATTAGATATGTGGGGATTAAATATTATAGGTGTCTATTTACTAAGCTTTGGATGGAGATAAGGTGGACGGAGATAAAGTACCAACCAACCAGCTCCTAACTGTCATTTTTTAAACACAGCCTGTGACATAGCAGTTAGGAGCTGATTGCCTGGTACTTTATCTCTATTCCCTTTATCTCCATGCATGCAAGACTTCGTAAATAGACCCCTAAAGGAGGAAAACGGAATGACCTGGCAATTATTAAACACGATGGAGGATTTGGTACTGTATGGTGATGATTTAGGGTCAGAGATGGAATAATATGGTACAGCATGAGCGATAGGTGGACAGTGTGGAAGGGAGACATGGGTGAGGGGGAATAACAAACTGTAATCAAACAAAATTGGAAGTAGACTGATCTGAGATGATGATGGATACAGTATGTGGGCGGTGCACAAGGGACTAAGGACCTCATTCAGAGTAGGTCGTTGCGGCCGCTCGATCGTACGCCACCGATGTTCGCTAAACTGCGCATGCGTAAAATTTGCAATGCGCGTGCGCAAACTAGCTATTACGATCAGAAATTGCTCTCTCCTTCAATTTGGCCAGGTCATTAGTTTGAGTGACAGGATGAGGCGTTTGTGGGTGGTAACAGGGGAAGGTGCTTGTGAACGGGGGAGTGGAGATCCGAACTCAGGGGTGCCTGACTATGCAAACGGCGTTTTATTTCGAGTGCATAATTAACTAAGTAGTGTCATGGTACATGTGACATGGGAGGTTTTTACACTGACTTGATCGTAGTGCTTAAGAGAGGGTATGGTCAACCTTAAGCTCTACGACCAGCTCCGATGGTCTCGATTAATCCTCATATGCCCGGAGATGACGTGTATTGCGAACGAGAAGGGGGCGTATTTTTAGTCTTACGGCCGCATCCTCCCCTCGCTCGTCCAGCTAACGATCCCAACTTAACGATGCAACTTGCGAGCGCTTCATTTGCATATCCGGACCCTTTTATCTTACGATCGAGCGGCCGCAACGACCGACTCTGAATGAGGTCCTAAGGGACAAATATGACCCGTCTTGGCAGATCATTGAGCAATCAACACTGTTCCCAAATCAGGACCTGTTGCATTTGGCCCTTAGGGGCCTATTCATCATGACTTATTTTTCACAAAAGTATGTGAACATTAAAATGTTCACATACTTTTGTAAAAAATTAGTGTCAGGGCCATTCATCCTGTTCCAGGGAGGGGGGAAGGGGGCACTGAAACACTGGAGGATGCAGTCGGGGCAGTGAGGGGGAGACATGTGGAGGTGGTCCGGGCACTGCGGAGACATGAAAAGGAGGTCGGGACAGTGAGGGGAAGACACGAAGCGAAGAGGCAGCCAGTGAGAGGGGAGATGCGAAGAGCAAGTGCCGGCCGGTGCAGGGACAGCGGGGAAACCGGTGAAAGGCTACGGGCAGGGAAGCTCAGACAGAGGAGACAGCAGGGGAGAGGAGGTAGGCAGAGGCTGAGGGCTGGAGAGAGGAGACACCAGAGGAGAGGAGGGAGGCAGAGGCTGCGGGCTGGAGAGAGGAGACAACGGGAGAGAGGAGGGAGACAGAGGCTGCGGGCTGGAGAAAGGAGACACCAGGGGAGAGGAGGGAGGCAGAGGCTGCGGGCTGGAGAGTGGAGACAACGGGAGAGAGGAGGGAGGCAGAGGCTGCGGGCTGGAGAGGGGAGACACTGGGGGAGAGGAGGGAGACAGAGGCTGTGGGCTGGAGAAAGGAGACACCAGGGGAGAGGAGGGAGGCAGAAGCTGCGGGCTGGAGAGAGGAGACAACGGGAGAGAGGAGGGAGGCAGAGGCTGCGGGCTGGAGAGGGGAGACACCGGGGGAGAGGAGGGAGACAGAGGCTGTGGGCTGGAGAGAGGAGACACCGGGGGAGAGGAGGGAGGCAGAGACTGTGGGCTGGAGAGAGGAGACACCGGTGGAGAGGAGGGAGGCAGAGGCTGCGGGCTTGAGAGGGGAGACACCGGGGGAGAGGAGGGAGGCAGAGGCTGTGGGCTGGAGAGGGGAGACACCGTGGGAGAGGAGGGAGGCAGAGGCTGCGGGCTGGAGAGGGGAGACACTGGGGGAGAGGAGGGAGGCAGAGGCTGCGGGCTGGAGAGAGGAGACACCGGGGGAGAGGAGGGAGGCAGAGGCTGTGGGCTGGAGAGGGGAGACACCATGGGAGAGGAGGGAGGCAGAGCTGCGGGCTGGAGAGAGGAGACACCGGGGGAGAGGAGGGAGGCAGAGACTGCGGGCTGGAGAGAGGAGACACCGGGGGAGAGAAGGGAGGCAGAGGCTGCGGCCTGGAGAGGGGAGACACCGGGGGAGAGGAGGGAGGCAGAGGCTGTGGGCTGGAGAGAGGAGACACCGGTGGAGAGGAGGGAGGCAGAGGCTGCGGGCTGGAGAGGGGAGACACCGGGGGAGAGGAGGGAGGCAGAGGCTGCGGGCTGGAGAGTGGAGACACCATGGGAGAGGAGGGAGGCAGAGGCTGTGGGCTGGAGAGGGGAGACACTGGGGGAGAGGAGGGTGGCAGAGGCTGCAGGCTGGAGAGAGGAAACACCGGGGTAGAGGAGGGAGGCAGAGGCTGTGGGCTGGAGAGGGGAGACACCATGGGAGAGGAGGGAGGCAGAGGCTGTGGGCTGGAGAGGGGAGACACTGGGGGAGAGGAGGGAGGCAGAGGCTACGGGCTGGAGAGAGGAGACATCGGGGGAGAGGAGGGAGGCAGAGGCTGCAGGCTGGAGAGGGGAGACACCGTGGGAGAGGAGGGAGGCAGAGGCTGCGGGCTGGAGAGAGGAGACACCGGGGGAGAGGAGGGAGGCAGAGGCTGCGGGCTGGAGAGGGGAGACACCGGGGGAGAGGAAGGAGGCAGAGGCTGCGGGCTGGAGAGAGAAGACACCGGGGGAAAGGAGGGAGGCAGAGGCTGCGGGCTGGAGAGGGGAGACACCGGGGGAGAGGAGGGAGGCAGAGGCTGCGGGCTGGAGAGGGGAGACACCGGGGGAGAGGAGGGAGGCAGAGGCTGTGGGCTGGAAAGGGGAGACACCGGGGGAGAGGAGGGAGGCAGAGGCTGTGGGCTGGAGAGTGGAGACACCGGGGGAGAGGAGGGAGGCAGAGGCTGCGGGCTGGAGAGGGGAGACAGCACAAATAAATGTGAAAAGTATCACTTGTCTAAACAGCTGACTACACAAAAAGAGCAGCTTTTCGGAAATTATATTTTTGTTAGTGAGGCTTGATGAATGCCTCCAAAATATTTTTTAAAACATAATGATCACTAGTGATAATTATGTAATGATGAATAGGCCCCTTAGAGTGAATGAGTTCAGTGCTGTTTGTTTGCAGTGAAGTATGTGTTTTTTTTTATTCTGGCCTAGATTACATGAAGAGCAATATCTAACAATGGGGCTCGTCTTCTGCTCTAAAGAGTGCTACATTTTTAACATGTTTGCTTCCACCAAAATGCAAAAGCCTAGTTATGTATGCTTTACAACAGAATTTCGGCAGGCTCGGTAGCAGCAAAAGATGCACATTTTGTTGTATGTTTGCAGGGAACTGTTTGCAGGGAACTGTTTGTTTTACATTCTTTGCATCACAATGTCTAAGTTTGTTTTATGCAGAGCATATATATGCAGTGCAAGCTTTACACATTTTCTAGGTACATTCAAAAATGTTATTAATATTGAGACCCCCCGGAGTCTACATGCAAATAGCCAGAACTAAGCAAAGCGGCTTGCTCATGCTCTAACCCAGTGGTTCTGAAAAAATGGTCCGCAGGACCCCAAAGAGGTCACGTTTTCTAGGTCACCCAGCAGGTTCAGGTGTATTAGTTATTTACTGACATGTTTTAAAAGATCCACAGGTGGAACTAATTATTTCACTTGCGATTCTGTGAGGAGACCTGGAAAACATGTACGGTTTGGGGTCCTGAGGACTGAGTTTGAGAACCTGTACTCAAATGAATCTCAGTGAAACCACTTTGGATTGGTTATTTCAGGACAGCCTCTCTACCTGTCATCATCTTTACGGCTCTGCACGGAGCAAGTACCTAGCTATTAACTTCTAGAACAGGGGTGGGCAATAAGCGGCCCTCCAGTTATTGAACTACAAATCCCAGCATGTTTTAACATGGCCAAATAGCAAAACTGTAGCAGAGCATGTTGGGATGTGTAGTTCTACAACGCTTATTGCCGACCCCTATTCTAGAAGCTGCTAGATAAATGATAAGTAGAATCTGATTGGTTGCTATGGGCAACAGCTCCGCTTCAATAAACCCGCACTTTAGTAAATATACCCCTAATTGTCTACTACTGGGTGTTTTGGGGCCAAGCAAATCTCTGGATCTCTCAGTACTACAGGGCCCAGTACAGGTGTCCCTTAGCCCCCCTGTCGGTGTGCCATGACCATACCCAAGCAGAGTATGGTTGTCAGAGGGTGCTTACTTCTCTATGGGGGTAGGAGCACACAATTGTATTTATTTATTTGCAATTATTCATTAAAAGGGCAACAGCCAGGCTGATGATGGTGACTGGTATCTCTAGTAGGAGAATGCATCATGATACACTTCAGGCGTATTTTAATAGATTGTAAATTTATCGTCATGCGGATTTAGGTCTGATTCTGAATCACATGCAAAGTGGCTGTACTGTACTGTGGCTGTACTGTCACATGCAAAGTGGCTGTACTGTACTGTGGCTGTACTGTCACATGCAAAGTGGCTGTACTGTACTGTACTGTCACATGCAAAGTGGCTGTACTGTCACATGCAAAGTGTCTGTACTGTACTCTGGCTGTACTGTTGCATGCAAAGTGGCTGTACTGTACTGTGGCTGTACTGTCACATGCAAAGTGTCTGTACTGTACTGTGGCTGTACTGTACTGTGGCTGTACTGTCACATGCAAAGTGTCTGTACTGTACTGTGGTTGTACTGTCACATGCAAAGTGGCTGTACTGTACTGTTGCTGTACTATAACATGCAAAGTGTCTGTACTGTACTGTGGCTGTACTGTACTGTGGCTGTACTGTTGCATGCAAAGTGGCTTTCTGTAGCTATGGGCAGCCGTAGAAGCTAGATTTACTACCCCATGCTAAGTGCAAGGGATCTGTCAGAGACAGGCTTTCCTTTCCTGTATGCACTACTCTGACTCGCACAGAGTATTAGATACACTCCCGCGACACTCATATGATTTTCCCACAAGTTGGGTGGCTCAGTGTAATCGCATTGTCACCACTCAGTTCCAGTCCTGAAACGTCCATATTCACAGAAAGACAGATCCAGCTAATTTCCACCACACTCATTATAGGATGCACATATCTACTAATGCATCAATTCCCATCTGCGCATGCACTGTATGCATAAACTCGCCGTATTCGCGCCCATGCACAGAGATCCATCTGACTCAGAATCAGGCCCTATTTTTGCAGCATGCATTTATATGTACATTTAGGGCACTCATGCTACCAACTCTTAGTGTCTCCCCAATAGTGTTTGATAACTATGTCTCTGTGAAATGTACTTTGTTTGCTAGCTGGAATAGGTTTTTCAGATTTCCTCAAATCTATCTGAAAATTGTCTGTATTTGGTCCGCAATTCAGAGGGCATTTTCCTCTGCAGCATGGCTCAGACATCGTGTGTGATGCATATTTATTAGCTGCCTCTTTCCATTCCCCAACATACTGTACTCTATGTCATATTGGAGCAATAGTTTTTTCTACTGGACCTTTTCTCCACTCCACCACAACCGCTAGTCTGCTTTTCATATAAAAGTTAGGTGACAATAAGTTACCAGCTGTGTCCACTTATTAGATAATTATGTTTGCTTTAGCTAGACTGTGCTCATTACTGTAATTGTTACAAAAGCACCGACAATGATCGAAGGTGCTGGATAATCACTACAATACCGCAGTAATTTATTGACTTCAGTCATTAGTGTTAGTAATAAACAAAAAAAAAAAACTTGAATAATCCTTACCTTATAGAAAACTAGCTGGGATACCGATGTTGCCTGGGTTGAAGAATGGACCTTGATATACATCTGCAGCCCAATATTTTTATACATTGAAGACCAACTTTAGAGACCATGGCATATGAAATTGTGCTTGGAGGAAATGAGTAACTGTCAGTGCAGGTGCAGTGTGACAGTTGATCCTCCGACTCACTTCTCTTCCGTTGGAGTCGCTCCTGCCCCCAAATTTGGAGGAGCTAGGTACAAAATGCTGGCCATGCATAAAGGATAGATAAACACACATTCAAAATGATGGGACATTGTCGCGTCCGCAAAGAGTCTGGTTTGAGCGCTTAAACACGTCACTTTTTGGTAATTTCTGCTTGCCAGCTCGGGGTGCTGCAGTCAGAAATGTCAGTGCCGGTGACTGAGCTGCGAGTAGAAATGTCAATATACCTTCCAACATTTCACAGTAAAAAAACAGTTCAGGAAGCGTGGCCACATATAAATTGGGCATGGTGGCAGGTAAAGGGGGCGTAGCCAAAGGGACTACACTGGGGGCCAGCCAGAGCTGGATGGTTACTGTAATGTTACATAGCAACAGTAATCAGCCAGCGCCGTCTGGTACCATGCCCGCAGTGATATATAGTGCACACTAACAGTAAATAGCCAGCGCCAGCTGCCTCATTACACACAGAGGGCCTAATTCAGACCCGCGCGCAAGCGCTGAGCGCTCGCAAACGGGTCGATGTTGGCCAAGTGCGCATGCGCACGACGGAGGTGGCTCCGTAGTGCGCATGCGCGAGACCCGAATAACGATGGCAAAGCCGTCATTATGGGTCTCGTACCAAAGGGGGCGTGCTGTCAATGGTGAGTGACAGCACGCCCCCTTTGGTGGGCGTGCCGGGGGCGTGGCTGCCCAGATGGAGTCGTTCCCACTGACATCACAAGTGATGTCAGTCGGAGTGCTTTTGGCTCCACATTCTCCATAATTATACCTTCCAAAAGATTTCCAAACTTTGCCAAACTTTGATCGCGGGTAACTATAGTCGTCAGTGAGTTGGTGGTGTGCTGGATGTTCGATATCGTTTGGAGGTGGGAACATCATGGTATGGGGCTGTTTTTCAGCATATGGTACTGGCATACTTCATATAATTAAAGGAAGGATGAATAGAAAAATGTGCAGAGACATTCCTAATAAAAATCTACTGCCATCTACCAGGATGCTGAAGATGAAATGAGGGTGGACAGTTCAGCAAGATAATGATCCCAAACACATAGCCAAGAACACTCTCAATTGGTTTCAGAGAAAGAAAATAAAGCTGCTAGCATGGCCCAGCCAATCACCTGACTTGAATTCAGGTTGCAAAAAATTGGATTTTTAAAAGAAAAAATCTAAAACGGATTCATTTGATTTAAATCATATTTTTAGGATCTAAATAGGATTTTTTATAAAAAAAAATTTTAAGTAAACGTTTTACATTTTCAAACATTTATTTAAAAAAAATGTAATAAAAAATCCTATTCAAATCAAATAAATCCGTTTTTGATTTTTTAAAAAAAACAAAACAAACAATTTTATGCAACCCTGCTTGAATCCAATTGAAAATCTATGGAAAGAACTAAAGATCAGAGGGCCTGATTCAGACCTGGTTGCAAGCACTGAGCGCTTGCAACCGGGTCGATGGTGGCCCACAGCGCATGTGCACGACGGTGCCGGCTCCGTTGTGCGCATGCGCGAGACCCGGCTAGCGACGGGCAATCCATCGCTCCGGGTCTCGCACCAAAGGGGGCGAGCTGTCAATGTTGAATGACAGCTCGTCCCATTTGGTGGGCGGGCCGTGAGGGGGGGGCTGCCCAAACGGAGGTGTTCCAGAGGGAATGCTTGCCGTTTGGAGGAGGCCCCACTGACATCACGAGTGATGTCAGTGGAGAGCTTCTGGCTCTGTTAGAGCCGAAAGCTCTCTGGGGCTTGCGATGAACGAGACCCTACCACAAGGGTCTCGTCGCAAGCCCGATGGTCGCGATGGTCTTGACCATTGCGACCATCATCATGGCCACTCGCTATAGCTGTGGGTGGCCCTGATTCAGAGCGAGCACTGATTTTCTGAATCAGGCCCAGAGTTCATAGAAGAGGCTCACTGAACCTTCAAGATTTGAAGACTGTTTGTGTGGAAGAATGGGCCAAAATCACACCTGAGCAATACATGTGACTAGTTTCTCAATACAGGAGGCGTCTTGAAGCTGTTATTACTAACAAAAGCTTTTGTACGAAGTTGATGTGTTCAATACTTATTTTACATGCTGTATATATATATATATATATATATATATATTTATATACACACAGTATATGATTTAAACATGCCTGAAGGCAGGGGCGGTTCTACAGAGGGGGCCTGTGTGCAATCTCTGTCCGGGCCCCCTCCTCTCTCTGCGGCGGCGGACGCGCTCAGCGCCGCAGCACTTGTAAACTCTGGCCACTAGAGTGTGCACGGAGTCTAGACCGCTTACGCAGGTTGCACTAGGGTTATTTTCCTAGTGCGCATGCACAGAACACTGGAAAAATGTCAGCTGCGCCCATTTTTCAGGTGTTTTCTCCGGCAAGACAGCCCGGTGCGGGACTTCGGAGGGGTGAGTAATTAAAACATATGGATGCAGAGTGTGAGGTGTACCGCACACCCTGCACCCATTATAAATACACCCCATGCCTGAAGCCTCTCTGATATGCTGCTTATTTGTATAATTACAATGTATAAAATGTCAGATGACTTTATTGAAAAATGTTATGGGAGTGCTAAATCTAATTTTCACCTCGTTTAATTCAGAAAACCTCCCTTGTGTGTCTGTTCTCCTGATGTCACTACAGAAGTTCTCAGCCTGTAATACTTCAATTCATTCCTGGATTTCTATCCAGAGTTCCAAGAAGAGTTAAAACAGAATTCAACACGTATATTTATTTTATACTTTGTAATAAAATCAGGTAGTCAAAGGTCCTGCAAAATACTTAAAAAGAAACAAGAATTATTGTCCACTGGATTTTCTCTCCTGGGTGTGGGCTCTCAGAAGTCAGCTATGATCTGTTCTACGTTGTTATTGGTGTGATTTATTGAGTTATACCTTTGCACATTACACTCACATCTACCACAAACTATATAGAACTGTGTAATTTATATACCGAAAATTCAGGAAGAAAATAAAAATGCACCTAGTTATCCTGAGAAGATTTAATTCACAGATTGAGATGACTAAAATGAGACAAAGGGCTTTATTTACAAAGCGGCGGACCAGCGTACGCAGTCAGTGTAAGGTACCCCGGGCTTCGTGTGCCTTTTTACATTTTCACCTCCAACCTGCTGGGAAGTGGAATCTTTCTTTGTAAATGAGGCCCTAAGAGGGGGGAGATGGTGCATTTTTAGGGGCTGATGTATGGTTATTTTCACACCACAAAAAGTTTTGATTTTTGCGCCAGTTCTGAGTAGTTCTCATCCTTTATTTTTAGTTGGATGCATTTTGCCTTTTCCAGTTATAGTTTGGCAGAGAACTAATTTCTAGTTACAATTCGCTTGTGTAAAAAAAAAAGACTCAAACGTGCCACATGGAAAACAAGGTCCTGATGTGTCTCCTGAATCTCCCTGATGTCCGCCAAGTGCGCACATCAATCATTTGTCTGCTCTCCGTTCTCAGGAACCACCTACAAAAAAATCTATAAGTTCAATTCCACATGCAGATAGGTGGGAAAATGTTATAGACACAATCCCACGTCCCAGCTACTTATTATTACTGCCGTATCCAATCATGTAAGCTTTTCGGTTTTCTCTTTAAACACTACTCAGTATCTCCTCATTCATATCTCACATCAATCACAGGAGAACTATACAGTATGTCATACAAGTGCAAATATCACATCTTAAACTTAAAATTACACTGCCCAGAGAGCATCAGGCAATGGTGTTCTCTGGAAAATGGGTCCCAGCCCCATTTAAAGTATAGGATGAGACTAACCCCACTGAAATCTCAGCCTCTGCGTAAAATGGAGCCCATTGTTTAGCCTGCTGTGTCCTTTGCTGTAAATGCCTTCATTCTGCTCATCTTCTCCGCTGTACCAGTGCAAGCTGCTGGTTATCCCCAAACACAGCAGCTTGCTCTGCAAACCTTTTCGCCCTAGTGATAAATCTTGGAGCAATGGTGCAAATCAATGGATGCAGCAGCTTTTGCAATAGGTGTGGGCCATTTTGTTGTTGATTAATGACCTTCAATATATTTGTCTGTGTTATTCTTTTTCTATGTGCCAATATGTAGGAAACGTCTAACTACTGAAAGGACAACACTGCCATCTAGTGGCTACTTTCTTTAACTAAACATATCTTGTCTTGAAGTTTCTCTGTATGGGGGTCTATTCATTATAACTTAATTTCTAAATAAAAAAAAAAAACTAATTTTTTACTAATGAGTTTAAGGTGTTTTAAACTTGTTGCGAGTGCAAAATAGCAATGCTGGTATTTATTAAAGTATTACTATATAGTTTTCATGTATTGTTGCTGTTACAATTTAGTGTGCTGGAGGATTTTTAGGGGATACTCCCATTTTTATTTTTCTGTTTAGTATGACCCCTCTTTTTCCTGCACCTGAAGAGTATTGCCAAGTTGATTTGAGCAGCTTCCATTTTGTGTTTGCTGTTTTAAAAGGCATGAATGAGCCTGCATTTGGAGGGCATGCTGGCTCTTATAGTGCTAATTGGAGTTCCCAGGGGTGACTCCCAGGTAAGATGGCTCTCAATTTGGATGTATTTCTGTATGTACCTTTATCATGAAGCCTTACAATAGGTAATTACATGGCCCAGAGTGGGCACTATTATCATGTAGTGTAGGAACTGCCGGTATCAGAGAAGTGGCCTGGCAGCTTACCATGTACTTATAAATACATGCAACATATATCTCTGAATTTCTATTACCATATAATTTTCATGTATTGTTGCAGGTACAATTCTGTGTGCTGGAGGATTTTTAGGGGATACTCCCCTTTCTGTTTAGTATGACCCCTCATTTCATGCACCTGAAGAGTATTGTCAAGTTGATTTGAGCAGCTTCCATTTTATGTTTGCTATTTATTACAGTGTGTTAGCACCTCTGTAATGCAGAGTTGTTGTTTTTTCATTTGTACATTGATATCAGCAGGCTGCCTTTATTTATCAGCGAGTGGTATTTGCTAATTACAGCTCATTGTGTTATTTGAAACTCTCCAGCCATATCCTTCAGTTAATCTGCACTCACGTGCTGGGTCCCATTGGCCAGCATCTACTTATATCCCCTCCCCTCTCACAGCGTTGGCCAGCATCTACTTATATCCCCTCCCCTCTCACAGCATTGGCCAGCATCTACTTATATCCCCTCCCCTCTCACAGCGTTGGCCAGCATCTACTTATATCCCCTCCCCTCTCACAGCGTTGGTCAGCATCTACTTATATCCCCTCCCCTCTCACAGCATTGGCCAGCATCTACTTATATCCCCTCCCCTCTCACAGCATTGGTCAGCATCTACTTATATCCCCTCCCCTCTCACAGTATTCAGCAACCGGCGCTCTCTTCTTTCCTCTCTCCCTCCCGCAGTAGCCGACGGATAATACGCCCTTCCTCCCTCCTGAATCCCATGTAAAACAGGCGGCCCCCCTCCCTCCCTCCCGAGTCCCATGGTATCAGCATGCGACCCCCCTCCCTCCCAAAGTCCCATAGTAGAACAGGCGGCCTCCCTCCCTCACAAGTCCTTTAGTAGAACAGACGGCCTCCCTCCCGCAGTAGCCCGGCACACGGCTGGCTACCTCTTCTTCCATGCAAGGCAGCGGCAATAGACTCCTTCCCAGCCCAGCAAACAACATGATGGGCTGGGAGGGAGGTTGCCACTGCTGGCGGGCAGGGATCCTACAGGGAGCCAGACTGCATGTGCCGTGAATGAGAACACACGGCGCATGAGCAAATTACAGAATAAAACGTCCATTCCAGTGGCAAACGCAGGATTTCTAGAGGGGGGTTTGCAAATGCTCGATTTTAGAGTGAGTGTGGCCAGTCCATGAAGAGGGCATAATGAGCAGTTAAACAGCTTTAATATGCGTCATACAAAGTGTATTGTGTGTCATAATTCCAGCATATACAGAACCAGCGATCACAGTAAGCCATTAGGTGCGGCACTAGGTCCATCCTGCCTGAGCTGAATGTTTTTATTTTAGATGTGGGCACCATTCCAAGAACATGCAGCACTAGTAAAATTCTATTATATTACGATTTGTATTGTGGTAATGGTGTGGGCTGGGGAGGGGGGTTTCCAGGCAGATGGAAACCCCCCCTGCGTTTGCCTATGCATTCGTCGGCGCTGTTTGCAGAAAAAAACAGCGCTGACAGGTTATTTAGCATTACCGCTCGCCGGGAGCAAACAAGTGATAAATTCAAGTAGAGAAAACCTAAAAGCTGCAGCGAGCGGTAATGCTAAATGACATACCTACATAAACTCATTAGTAAATGGAGCCCTAAGTGCCTGACCATTCATCAAAAAGGTAAAGCTGGAGATATCACAGATATCTCCTGCTTACAAACACTAGTATGGGGACAGAAATTCATGAAGCTTCGAAAATACTACATTTTTGGAGCTTGACAGTGTAAGAATTAACCATCTTCAGATGGTGTTTGTTCCCGCTCATAGCGCACACCCCAATTCTTCCCTATGGGAAGGAGTCCCAGGTTATGGAGAGGGATCATTTTGGATCCCTCCGCCCCGTCCGGCTCCTCATGCCAGACGCTGGGGCTTTTCTGTGCCTGGTGAACTCTAGGTCATGTAGGCGCACTAGCACTGCCTAGTCAGACTCGGCAGTGCTAATGTTCACTGCTCCGAAAGAAAGAAAGAAAGAAAGAAAGAAAGAAAGAAAGAAAGAAAGAAAGAAAGAAAGAAAGAAAGAAAGAAAGAAAGAAAGAAAGAAAGAAAGAAAGAAAGAAAGGAACAGTGAAGCTATTCAGGGATATAATTTGCTTCAGACTTCGTGTTGTTAGTATGTAATTATCGGGGTCCGTTCGGCCCAATAATTAACATAATAAAAAGACCCCTTTAAGTGAATGAATTAGGTTTGTGTGTAGAAAACTAATAGGAAAAAAAAAACAGTGACAATATTTAATGCCACATGATGTTGTGCAGACTGATGTGACTACACATTTCTAGGCCTTAAGCTAGGCATCCGCTATACAATTTTCTGTCAGATATCTGTCCAATCTGGCTGGTTGGAATGAAAACCTGGTAATGTATGGGAGCAAATGACAGTCGATCATATGGTTTTAAACACTGAAAAAAGGACACAAAAATTGTTCTAATCGGTTACATTTGTGTGTTTTTTAACCAATTTGTCTGAACAACCATTTTTGGCTATTTTCCAGTGTTTGTGAGCAAATGGACGAATGTCATTTGCTCCCATACATTACCAGATTTTCATTCCAACCAGCCAGATTGGACAGATATCTGACAGAAAATTGTATAGTGTATGCCCAGCTTTAGTCTAAAATGTGCTACTTGGACCTGTCAAATTAAACTAATGTTTAATTGTCTCACTAATTGATAAGCTGTAGCTAATACCTCGTGTCATATCATTAATAGTTAATGTCAGTGAGTAATACAGCACAATATTAATAAATATTACATCTTAATTATAATAAGAAAAGTTTTGTATCATAAGTTGTTAACACATGGCTGATTAATTACACATTAAGCAGCCCGTGCTAAGTTAAACACAAGTTGTCCGTAAAAAACATAATTGGGAGATTTATCAAACCTTATAAAGAGGACAAGATGCCCATAGCTTTCTGCAAGCTAGTGATATATTCATCTTTTTTTTGACAAAGGTTGATTATAATCTTTTATTATTCTTAGATATGCTAATTCTGGTTTTAAAGTGCATATGTTTGTATTTTTTAGCAATATAAATAGATTTTTTATGGCAATCCTATTTTGTAATACTTCTGCCATATCAGATATATAGGAATATAACAAAGTTCCTTTGCAGAAAAGAAAATGTAATAACAATGAGAAAAACATTAAAAGTATTTTCTTCTAAATATTTCAACATTTTGAAGCTGGATTCTGTTTTATGTAGTAATGATAGATAGGATGTAATCGTTAGGAATGCTAGAAACCTATTCTGGCCTAAAGTACGTACAAATATACATTATACACTTCAGAAATACTGTATACTGTATATACACATTTTTTGGTTCATATATATGTTGGCATTGTAATGTTTGTAAATTTGTTGGTAGCACATTCAAAGGTTTTAGAACTTGACAGTGTGTTTTATATATATATATATATATATATATATATATATTATAAAGGTACAGTTGTGCCCTTTTAGTAAGGCTGAATCTAAAAAAACGGAATTCTCCCATAGAGAACTCCGAGGGGAGGCATGGTGTTTAAGGGGCTACACCTCAAAAGCTATTGGAACTGGGTGCCCCACCCCAGTAACAACCAGCCCCAGGCTTTGGAAACACAGTACTGGATGTGCTAAATACGTTGGACAAATGATGTAGGGGTCCCCCGTATTAAGCACAACTAGCACCAGGCTTTTCAGAACCAGTCCTGGTTGCCAAAATACGGGGGACAAATGACGCAGGGGTCCCCCGTATTCAGTGCAACCAGCACTGGGCTCTGAGCCGGTCCTGGTTCTGGAAATACAGGCAGAAAAAATGTGTAGGGTCCCCCTGTGTTTACCAGAACCAGCTTTAGACCCTTTCTAGCGGAGGGTAATGCCACAGCCAGGGGAGCCCTTTCACTGGGCCCCCAGCCGAAGCATCACCCCTGACGGCTATAGTCAGCCCAGGTCAGGGTCCCTGGGGAGCTGGGGACTCCTCCAATAAAGGTTTCCCCCTCTCCAGGGCACCCGATACCCAGGCTGATAGCCCAGGCTATGCCCGGCAACCCTGGCCGGTGGATGCCGGGTTGATTATATAAAGTGTGGTGCAAGTAAAGAGTTAAAATATTGTTTTTTGCTGTTGAACTACAGTACCCAGCAAGCCTCCTCTGCATGCTGGTACTTGGTGAACCACAAGTACCAGCATGCATGGCATTACGGGCCCGCTGGTACCTGTAGTTCTACAGCAAAAGCAAAATTTTTAAAAACACACCGTAGAAAGTAAAATTTTATTAAAACATACATGTACACACACATGAACACACTATCTCACATGTATCACCTATGTATCCCTATAGCCCATCGGTCCTCTTCTCCATGTAGTTAATCCAATGGTGTACCTGTAATAAGAAAATCCATACACACCTCCTCCTATGCGTGGATCAGGTCCTCTTCATTCCAAAGTAGGCATCCAGGGTCTTGGCAAAAAAAAAAAAATTAAATATGCGGACCAGCAAACTGTAGTACTGTCCTCTAAGGACAGTACTACCCGAATGACAGCTCCACCGCAGGATTTCAGTACAGAAATCCCGGTGCGGAGCGCTCATTGGCTGAGAGAGGCGAGCCTTCCACCATCAGCCAATGAGCGGTTCTCACCATTGACTTCAATGGTGAGAACAGCGCGTGCCCATTCAAAAAATGGCGCCTTAGCGCCATTTTTGAAATTCAAAGATGGCCGCCGCGAGCCAATCACGGCTTGCGACGTCATCGCCCTGCCCCCTCCCCTGGCTTATATAAGCCAGTGCGAGGACACAAAGTCTGCCAAATGGGTGGCAGGAGAGAAGACCTGCTGAAGAAAGAAGACGCCGGGGAAGTCCTGGCTGGGCGGCGGCCATGAAAAAGAGCTTAAAGGTCGCTGCCAGCCAGGTAAAGACGCCATGGAGGTTCTGGGTGAAGCGGTAGCCATGAAAAAGTGCTTAAAGGCTGCCACTCCCAGGAGAAAGTGCAGGAAAATAAAATGTTAAAACAATCGGTGTCCTTGTTTTATTTTAATATTTCTTTTACAGGGGTACTATAGGTACCAGCGGGCCCTAAATCACCCACTTGCTGATACTTGTGGTTCTCCAAGTACCAGCATACGGGGGTGGCCTGTTGGGACCTGTAGTCCTACTGCAAAAGACAATATTTATACTTATGCACTACACTATCAACCCGGCACCCACCGGCCAGGGGTGGCGAGGATAGCCCCAGGCTATCAGCTCGGGCCTGGGGTGCCCTGGAGAGGGGAACCCCTTTATTAGAGGGGTCCCCAGCTCCCCAGGGATCCTGGCCTGGGCTGACTAGTGGTCAGGGGTGATGCTTTGGCTGGGGGGCCTGGTGAAAGGGCTCCCGTTGCTGTGGTACTACCCCCCATCGCGCTATAAAGGGTCCAGTGTTGGGTTCTGGTAAATACAGGGGGACCCTATGCATTTTTTTACCTGTATTTGCAGAGCCAGGGCTGGCTGGTTGTGCTGAATATGGGGAACCCCTACGTCATTTGTCCCCCCGTATTTTGGCAACCAGGACTGGTTCTGAAAAGCCCGGTGCTGGTTGTGCCTCATATGGGGGACCCCTACATCTTTTGTCCCCTGTATATAGCACAACCAGTACTGGGTCTACAGAGCCCAGGGCTGGTTGTTACTGCGCTGGGGGAGGGCACACAGTTCTATTTTTTTTATATCTACTTTTATTCATTTTTTTTAACACAGATACATGGACGGATCTCACTGATCCATCCATACATCTGTGTATTATTTTTGATGTTTTTTCAGATGCAAGCCACACGGATCACACTGATCTGTGCGTGCATCTCTGAATCATTTATTTTATACAGATGCCTGCATCACGGATCTCATTGATCTGTGTATACAGTCAGCTATTTTTAGATTTTGCACGATAGTCAAAATGTGCTGGGGAGTGTTCAAGAGAAATCGTTCACGATATCGCATCATGAGCACATCGTTCCATGTTTAGGGGTCTTAAGAAGCAGTTCAGGACTGGGACTACCATGTTTCCCCGTTAATAAAACAGTGTCTTATTTTTTGGGGGGGCCAAAAAAACACCATAGGGCTTATTTTCGGGGTAGGGCTTATTTTATTTAACATTGACAGCCTCTGCCTCTCCCTTGCCCCCCCCCCCGTTGCTGAATGCAGCCTCTGCCTCTCTCCCCCCGTTGTTGAATATAGCCTGTGCCTCTCCAGCCCCGCCCACCCCCCCACCACCACCACCCCGGTGTTGAATGCAGCCTGTCCCTCTCCCTGTTGAATGCAGCCATTTCCCCACTTACCTTTACAATAAGAAGAATCCGGAGGCGGCTCCTTCCTCCACGATCCGCAGCTCCTCCGTTGACCACCTTCAGAGTCGCGTCTTCCTCCACGATCCGCTGGCTCCTCCGAAGTCCACCTTCGGAGGCGCGCCGTGACGTCATGACGTCACGCGCATTGACTCCAAAACAAGCTTTATTGAAAACTTGTTTTGCAGTCTGACTACGCTGCTGTAAGCTGGTGGAGGAGCGGCCCAAGCAGGCCGGGCAGCCTCCTCAAGCTCTTTCATTTGGTACCGTATTTCATGCGGGGGGCGGAGCTGGGGCCATATTAGTATAGTGCAGGGACTGGGAAAATTTTTTGATTTTATTAGGTCTTACTTTCGGGGTAGGGCTTATTTTGGGCCATTCATCAAAAGTAAGGATAGGTCTTATTTTCGGGGTAGGTCTAATTATAGGGGAAACACGGTATCAGCGCCAGTGAACCTTTCTGTCCCCTGCTGCTGCACCTGAGCACTGCCCCACTGCCCCCTCCACCACCAGCACTAGTGTACCATTTTGTTGCCCTTCTCCCCAGCAGGTGGCCCAGTTTGCTGCTCCCGTCCCTGATGGTTAATAAATGATAAAAAAGCAATGTGATTCCATAAGACAAAAAACCTTGCGGTTTCACATGTCCCATAAAGGCTACTTACACATGATCTGAATTTTCACAAAACCTACTGAATTTCTGCTACTCAAACTTAAAAAAGCAATGAAATTCCGATCATTAAGGCTGAAGCCTTAATGGAGGTGTTCCTTGCGTAATACAGGTATAGTCTGCCATCACACCCTGTGGTTAACTACAGATTCAGCACTCACAGAGTGAGATTGCTGTCACTCACAAAATGGTAGAGCTGTTAATTCACAGAATTGTGTGCTCATTGGAATACACACATGCAGTCTATGAAACTAGAGTACGTATTATTGACAAACAGGATTACGCTATACTATTTCCATTTTATGTTCCCTTTCTTTTTATATGTCCATATTTGAATATTGGCATGTTGTGAGACAACTTGTGACATAAGGGAAGTATTTATAATTTTTTTATATTTTTCACACATTATTTATGATATTTTTATCCACTGGGAGATATAGCCCTGGGTCATTCAGGATAGGCTGAGCACAGTCAGGTGGTGCGGGAAGGCTCAGACTGTCACCCGATTGGCTGTTGCAGTCAACGACAGTATTTGGTTGCTCGTCTTCTCGAAACAGAACGTTATCCATTTTTCAATTTGCAGATCACTGTGTGGCTTATATATGCACATGCACAAAACAAAGCGCACCAAACAGTACAAATAATACAATTATTTATTTTTTGATGGTGCAGCAGTATTCCTTTCCTGCGTGGACTGGAGCCACAGGGTTTATATATGCAAATGAGCAAAACAAAGCGCACCAAACAGTACAAACAATACAATTATTTAATTAAATTTTTTTTATGTCACAGGCACAGCTCTATTCAAACTATGTGGAGTCAAAGGGCTTATACAAGCACCTTGCAAAAGTATTCACCCCCCCTTGGCTTTTTACCTTTTTTGTTACATTACAACCTGTATTTTTTTATTTTTTTTTATCTGAATTTTATGTGATGGATCTGCACAAAATAGTCTAATTTGGTGAAGTAAAATGAGAAAAATATCTATATAAAAAGTAATCTTTATGAATACAATTCTGAAAATTGGCATGTGCATATGTAATCACCCCCTTTGCTATGAAGCCCCTCAAAAGTTCTGGTGCAACCAATTACCTTCAGAAGTCACATAATTAGTGAAATTAAGTCCACCTGTGTGCAATCTAAGTGTCACATGATCTGTCATTATAAACACACCTTTTCTGAAAGGCTCCAGAGGCTGCAACACCACTAAGCAAGAGGCATCACACCATGCATCATGCTGTGGGGATGTTTTCAGCAGCAGGGACTGGGAAACTGATTTGAGTTGAGGAAAAGAAGGATGGTGCTAAATACAGGGATATTCTTGAGCAAAACCTGTTTCAGTCTGCCTGTGAATTGAGACTGGGATGGAGGTTCACCTTCCAGCAGGACAATGACCCGATGCATACTGCTAAAGCAACGCTCCAGTGGTTTAAGGGGAAACATTTAAATGTGTTGGAATGGTCTAGTCAAAGCCCAGTTCTCAATCCAATTGAGAATCTGTGGTCAGACTTGAAGATTGCTGGTCACAAGCGGAAACCATCCAACATGAAGGAGCTGGAGCAGTTTTGCCTTGAGGAATGGGCACAAATCCCAGGGGTAAGATGTGGCAAGCTCATAGACACTTATCCAAAGCGACTTGCAGCTGTAATTGCCACAAAAGGTGGCTCGACAAAGTACTGACTTTAGGGGGGTGAATAGTTAAGCACGCTGAAGTTTTCTGTTATGTTGTCCTAAATGTTGTTTGATTCACAATATAAAAAAAACAACTTAACAGTTGTAGGCATGTTCTGTGAATTAAATGATGCACACCTTCAAACAATCCATTATAATTCCAAGTTGTGAGGCAACAAAACATGAAAAATGCAAGTGGGGTGAATACTTTTGCAAGGCACTGTATATGCATGTGAATGTCTGATGGAGTCTGGACACAGCACAGCATACAGCAGCGTGCACCCCTATACACACTGACTAAGCATCACAGCCACTTGTGACTTGTGAGTGTGGACACAGCCTATACAGCAGAGTACAGCACAGCATACAGCAGCGTGCACCCCCTATACACACTGACTAAGCAGCACAGCCACTTGTGAGTGTGGACACTAGACACAGCTTATACAGCAGTGTGCACCCCCTATACACTACACATTGACTAAGAAGCACAGCCACTTGTGACTTATGAGTCTGGAGTCTAGACACATACAGCAGAGTACAGCACAGCAGCGTGCACCCCCCTAAATACACATTAACTAAGCAGCACAGCCTACACAGCAAAATACAGCACAGCAGAGTGCACTCCCTATATATAGTTTTACACACTAACTAAACAGCACAGCCTATACTTCAGAGTTAAGCGCAGAATACAGCAGCGTGCTAGACAAGGAAATGGCACCAAGTCCCGTCCGTGGCACCTTATATAGAATCCAAAACTCGCGAGAATCCGGCTCCGCGAGGATGACGGTTTGCCTCTAAATGGAATCCCAGTTAGGCGGAAAGATCCGGTGGATTCCTGATCTTCATGCGGGTTTGATTCCTTGGAGAGTTTACCAATCTTTCTGAGGACGGACCAGGTGTGGGCAATACAGTAATGACATTATTACTCTCTGACCACCAAGAAAATAGAGGTGCGCTATAAGAAATGACTGCTGCTCTCCAGCATGGCTACTTAAATGGCTCTGTGCTCAAGGATGTGTGATGAACTACAGCTGATTTGTGCCAAAGGAAGTGTACTGATTTACTGGAGAAGTATTTTCTATTACAGGGTGTGTGTGGCTGTGCATTGCATTAAAGGGTGTGGGTGGTTCATTACTGGGGGTGTATGCAGCATTACAGGAGATCTGTGCCCAAGGATGGATGGTGATTTGCAGGGTATGTGTAACAAATTGACTGAACCTTGTAGAAGGGAGAGAGTTAGAGAGGATCATTTAATATGCTAAATAATAGTACAGTGCAGCTTTTTTTTTAATGCATGTCTAGGGTAAAACATTGAATGGGCTACAAAGCACAATTATTGGGGATGTAGTTTGGAAGCCGACGTTCTAAATCCCGACCGCCGGCTTCCAGACGTTCTAATCTCGGCATGGTACTAATGGCAGGCGTCTAAATCTAGACGCCTGTCATTAACCAGGTGCCGGAAGACCGACGCCTGGCGTCCCGATCAAAGTGATGCCGGGCGCGGACAGCCGCGGGGGGGGAGGGTTAGGTTTAGGGCTTCCGGGGGGACTTAGGATTAGGCACCCTCCCCGGAGGTTAGGGTTAGGCTAAGGGAAGTAAGGGTTAGGGTTAGGCACCCCGGGGGGAGGATTTGTTTAGGCACCTCCCCGTGGGACTTAGGTTTAGGCTCGGGGAAGGAGGTTAGGGTTAGGCACCCCTAAGGGAGGGTTAGAGGGGGGATTAGGGTTAGGCACTTGGGGGGGAGGTTAGGGTTAGGCACCCCTAAGGGAGGGTTAGGAGGGGATATAGGTTAGCGAAACTTACCTTAGAGACGATTGGGATTTTCACCCTAGCAGAGCTGCCGCTGTTGGGATTTGAACCACCGGACATGCTTCCGGCAGTAATACCTACTACACCCAATTATTGTCCATCTATGCAGACTCTTTCTCTGTGATTTTCCTTTACTGTGACAACTACTCATGGCTTGTAAAACATCAGTGCTTGCATTGTGTGTGCGTGCGTGCGTGCGTGCGTGCGTGCAGAGGCGTTACCAGGTGTGGTGACACCCAGTGTGGCACTCATATATCCCTAGCGCGCGAGCGAATGAGGGTGTATCCTTGTGTCTGCATGGTCACGCCCCCTGATGTGCCATTGTGGGGGCGTGACCTCGAGCCACGCCCACATCGTTGCGCTGGGTGACTTGCCCATCGCTCCAGGAGCTGCTGGGAAGCCACCAGCCTACCCCAGCAGTGTGGATGATGCGTGCTCTACTCAGTGACACCAACCAAGATGGTGACATCTATGGCACACTTTTCAGATATGAGCCCTTTTCAGTGCTGCATGCATATGTTTCGCTGTTGCTTTCACAACTTCCCTGAAATTCTTTTTAAAAAGTTCAGCAAGTATGCAAGAACTAACCTGAAAAGGTTAATATACCCATAAAATAAATCCCATAAAAAGAAAGAAGAGTTTTTTTATCCACATTGATTCACTTAGCCCCATTTGGTTTCTATAAGGAAGAAGCACATTATATCTCTATATGATTTGCTTTATTAACAAAATCATTTATATACATCAATATGTCCATAATGGTCTGTTGTTCTTGGCGTGAAATATTCTATTAAAGTGCATCTGAGGATATGATCTTGCTGTTGTCTTGTGTACAGTCAGATTTACTCGGTGGAGGTTTATAAATAAAAAATGCAACAAAAAGGAATATAATTGTGATGAGTTTGCTGGCTGCACCTGAATGAGAGAAAATAAAGTCATTTTTCAGTTTTGCAATTTAAAAACAAAGTAAAATACATTTAGAGGTACATTTACTAACCATCAGTTTTGGAATAAATTCCAAAACCAACGGTTACCGAACCACAAGTGCCAGCAATAAAGTCCCGCTTAAATCAGCGTTTCCCCATTCATTTCTATGGACAGAGGCCCTGATTCAGAGCCGGACGCTCTGACAGAGCGCTCGCTCTGAATCAGGGCCGTCCCTCTGAATTTAAGAGCGGCCTCCTGGCCGCTCGCAAAGCTGTGGGTTACCACCCACAGCTATAGCGAGCGGCCAAAATGATGGTCGCGATGGTCAAGACCATCGCGACCATCGGGCTTGCGACGAGACCCTTGTGGTAGGGTCTCATTGCAGCAAGCCCTGGAGTGCTTTTGGTTCTATCAGAGCCAAGAGCACTCCCACTGACATCACTTGTGATGTCAGTGGGGCCGGCCCCAGACGGAATGCGTTCCCATGGGAATGCCTCCGTCTGGTCAGCCACGCCCCCGGCACACCCACCAAAGGGGGCGTGCTGTCCCTTAGGTGCGAGACCCATAACGACGGCTTGGCCGCCATTATTCGGGTCCCGCGCATGCGTACGACGGAGCCGCCTCCATCATGCGCATGCGCACTTGGCCAACATCGACCCGCTTGCGAGCGCTCAGTGCTCACGAGCGGGTCTGAATCAGGCCCAGTAACCGCAAGTAACTCTATTAGTTTTGTCACAGCCCCCCAAAGGGACAGTTCTGCATTTTTTGTTTTGCCAATACCCGTGTGGATGCCTACATGGCACGAAGCGAACCGGGTCATAGTAATAAATTAGAAAAAGAAGAATGTGTGGGAGAGTGTTTATTTCTGAATTGTATACAACACTCGGTGCGTGTGTCATGTTTTATAATATATTTATTAAAGTCGGACTACAGGTTCCAATGGGCCCTTAATGTCTGGGCATGCTGGCATTTGTGGCTCAACAAGTGCCGTCATGCCATGTTAGGCTTGCTTGCTGGGACTTGTAGGCCACCTGTAAAAATAATTAGTTAATTCTTTAATTACCATTACCCCAGCACCCACCTTCACCAGGGGCGTGGGGAAGGGCCCTGGGCTTTTAGGGGCTGGTTAACAATATGGCAGGGAACCCCACACTGTGCTATAGCATTATCCCCACAGCTGGTTCCCCTATTTTCCAATACCAACCTATGCTTAGAGGCCGAGGCCGGTTATGGATTTGGGGGGAGAGACCCCATGTTTTTTAAATTAAAAATGTTTAAACATTTGTTTAATGTTTAACCTAATGACGAGAACTTTACAGTGCTTCATCTAAACTCACCTGCCGCAGGCAGGTCTATTTTTTGGGCAGGTTTTCTTTTCTTTAACGGTGAGATTTTGGTCAGTTTTAAAACCGACCATTAGTAAATCTGCAGCTCCCACTTGTCTATGTAAAACAAACGGTAGTCAGTTCGATGGTCTATTGCCGCCTAAAGTTAGACCTCCATAGTGTGTCTTTATAATTGTCACCAAATACACATTGAGTTGACTTCTAATAATATTCATATGATGTTTTCCAAAGGAAAATGATTTTTTTTTTGGATACCTTTACATTTTTGGAAGGCTCTACAAAATAAGTAAATACGTTAGCTAATTAATTATATTAATATTAATAATTATAATAATAAAAAAAAGGCTTTATAACATGGAGAGGCCACCAAGCAATGCTACACAGCAATAAGTGCTCAAAAAGGTATATTCTGTGTCATATGGTGCTGTAAGTAGCTAAATTTGTAGATATCACAATTTAGGTGCATTTAACGGGGGTCAGTCATTGTTAATTTGTTAATTACTCAAACTGAGTAAAAATGGATGTGCATGAGATGAAGTAGGCAGTACCATAACAAACTGCTCTATGGTCCATAACTTGACAAAAGCTGAAATGTATCAGTTAGCAGAGGTAGTTATTCTAACCAGGCAAATATAGCTAAAATACAATTTAATCCAATGTGATACTGTATGACAATTACAAATAATTATCTACATTTCTCCATATAGACAGACATAACAGGGCCGGTTCAATTACATGCAGGGTACCATTCAGGCTTTGCGACATATGCCCAGTGCATATAACATCAATTACAGTAAGGAAATCTTTGCTCATTCCTGCTCGCACCTCCATTCCTGCTCGCATCTCTATTCCTGTTTGCACCTCCATTCCTGCTCACAACTCTGTTCCTGCTCACAACTCTGTTCCTGCTCGTATCTCTATTCCTGCTCACACCTCCATTCCTGCTCGCACCTCCATTCCTGTTTGCACTTATATTCCTGCTCGCATCTCTTACTGGCCAAATCTCTATTCCTATTCGCACTTCTATTCCTGTATGCACCTCCATTCCTGCTCACATCTCTATTCCTGTTCGCACCGCTATTCCTGTTCGCACAGCTATTCCTGCTCACACCTCTATTCCTGCTCGCATATCTATTCCTGTTCACACCTCTATTCCTGTTCGCACCTCTATTCCTGTTCGCACCTCTATTCCTGCTCGCATCTCTTCCTGCCCAAATCTCTATTCCTGTTCGCACTTCTATTCCTGTATGCACCTCTATTCCTGCTCACACCTCTATTCCTGCTCGCATCTCTTCCTGCTCACATCTCTATTCCTGCTTGCACCTCTATTCTTGCTCACATCTCTTCCTTCCCAAATCTCTATTCCTGTTCGCACTTCTATTCATGTATGCTCCTCTATTCCTGATCACACCTCTATTCCTGATCACACCTCCATTCCTGCTCGCACCTCTATTCCTGCTCGCATCTCTATTCCTGCTCGCACCTCTATTCCTGGTCGCATCTCTACCTACTCAAACCTCACGTGTAATTTATTGAATTTGCCCCTACATGTTTAACATTAAATTGTACTCTAGATATGTTACTCTGAATGGTTCCTTCCATTTAGGATCTTCAAAGAAATCTTATACACAGGAAATATAGTACAGTAAAATTATGTGCCCCATAATCCTCATCTCATATTCTTTCAGTTGGTGATTTGTTTTTGCTTGCAAAATCTGCATCAATAAAACTTAAAAAAAAAAACCTTCTCTCACACAGCAGAAACAACTCTCCGTCTTGTGTAAGACAAAAACATGCTCATGAGCCCAACCTCTCCATTCCCAAGCAGGCGTAAGTGCCAAATACACGCAAGTCTGTATAGACACAAATTTGTGTGTTCATTTTCTAGACTAAGAGGGGTATTCAATATGAAAGGTTAACTTCCCTGGCGAAGTTAACGTTTCATATCGGAGTTTTTTTTCTGCGTAAAGGTATGGTGCGCGCTCCCGCTTATCCCCGTATTCAATATCAAATTAACGAAAACGGGAAACTCCGAAGTTGGATTTGCGTAAAGTTACGAATTTTTCCTTAAAATAATTGTAAGACCCCCCTAAAGTTGTAACAACATGGGGGAACACTATGGATACCCCCGTTTTAGCCTTTAATTGAAAGTCGGGGCTTTAAATAGCCGCAGCAGGTGTTTTTTTCCCAACATTGAAGAAGTGATGCAGAAGAGCACTTAGGTTATTTTTTTTGTTTTTTTAAGTGGTCCCATCAAATTTGGGGTACATGAAAATGGGTACTAGCATATTTTGATGTCCCTAAAGTAAGTTTTTAAAAATTCTGCATTTGTGCACCTGCTGCTATAATTCTATTCTAGAAAACACCTACCGCATACTTGCAGAATAGCCCTGAACCTATTTGCCTATTGTTTAACAATTTTTTCCCATTTTTTTTTTTTTTGCACCCCAATTTTTTAATTAATTTTTTGGGGTGTCCCTATTTTTTTTTTAAACTTTTTTTGACACAGTTCTTTTTTAAATGTCAATCTCAGGGGTGCAGGCTATTTTTTTTAAGCCTGCACCCCTAAACCCCAATTCTGCACTTTTTTTCGACACCTATTCAATGGTGAAAAGTTATCACCGTTTTTTATCAAAGACTTTTCAAAACTGCGATAAGTCTTTGAAATTGAATACGGTGTAAAACTAAAACAAGTGATATTAACGCAAAAACGTTAAAAAGTGCGATATTAACGCAAAAAACGATGTTATCGCACCCATATTGAATACCCCTATAAGAGTAATTTCACGCTAGATACTGTATGATACTGTATGCTAACTGGCTTTTAGGGGTCTATTTACTAAGCAGTGTTAGGAGACAGAGTGAAAAGTGATAAGGTGCCAGCCAATCATCTCCCAACTGTCATTTTTCAAACACAGCCTGTGAGATGGCAGTTAGGAGATGATTGGCTGGCTCCTTATCACTTTTCACTCTGTCTCCTAACACTGCTTAGCAAATAGACCCCTTAGTGCTTATTCTGCATCAGCCCTGCTGTACATACAGATTCATTCACCATCCTTTTTGTACCATATGGCATGAGAAGTAGGACATGAGAAGTATGGCGCGAAAACCATGGCATAAGTAGTATGGCATGACTTAGGCGCTCCACCATGGTAAAATCTGTGTGGCGCCAAACGGTACTATTTGCCATGATTTGAGGATAGGTGTATGTGGACACAGCTGGAAAACGTTTAACAACTTTTTTTATCTTTTAAGCTGCATACACACACAACGATTTTTTTGAACGATTATCGTTAAACGATATCATTTAACGATAATCGTTTGAAAAAATCGTTCACTTTCTGAGTCAAATGATGAACAATTATCGTTCATGCGCGTTCACATTTGTAGTTTGTAGTTCAGTCAGACTTGTCAACTGAACGATTTTCATTAAGGCAATATGCAAAAATCGCTTGTAGTTCAAAAAAATCGTTCATTACACTTTAAAAAATCTGATAGATAATCTGACAGATAATCGTTCAGAAAATCGTTGGTAACAAAATCGTTGTGTGTGTATGCAGCTTAAAGGTTCGTACACACACACCGATTTTTTTAACGATTTAACTATAACGACGTCGTTATCATTCAAAAAATCGTTCAGTGTAAAACGATAAACGATTATCGTTTATGCGCGTTCATGTTTGTCAATTGTAGTTTGTAGTTCAGTCAGACTGGCCAACTGAACGATTTTCAATAGAAGTTGCAATATTTTTCCTTCAACACACAGAAAATCGTTTATTAAGTAAAGTAAAACCAATTACTTTGTAAAACGATTTTCATTCACTTTTTCAAGGGAAAAACGGAACGAAAATCGTTCTACGAAAATCGTTCATTACTTACATCATTGTGTGTGTACGCACCTTAAGCCTTGAGGGCCCATATAATGTTTGTGTGTTATACTACTTACTGTAGAACTACTGTTTAACACAATTATGTTACTTGAAAACACAGATATTACTTACTGATGCCGATCAGTTTGTAAGATATACTTGTATTGTTGTAGGTCCAGCATGCTCCCTTACTCCCACATTCATTCAAGTTCCATAAAATACAACTACTGTCTATGACAACTCCAAATACTATTGGTCCTGGAATAGAACCTAAAGACAAAAACTTACATTTAGAATAAAGGCAAGAGTAACGTACTGACAATGCATCATTGTGTTATACAAACAACATTTTAAAAGCAGGTTGTTTTCAATGTTTGTTATTGCTGATGTCTCCAACTATAATCAGAAATATAAAGATTTATGTAAAATCATTAACTTTATATATGTAATTATTATGTTATATCACAATTCCTTTTCTATATGTAATTATTAAGTTATATTACATTATATGCTAATGCCAGATGGGAATGTGTTGAGATGCCCACCAGCAGCTTCGCAGATCCAAGCATGTACGTACACATACGCAGCCACCGACGCAGATCATTCAATAATCGGCCGTCTGAGCAGTCCTATGGTCGCACATAATGGGCGTCTGAACTGAGATGCCGGAACCACTTTATCTGTATACGGGATCGCAGGCGCAGTGTGTGACCGCCCTGAACACGTCTGGGACACGGCTGCATTTTTTGCCACCACTCCCCTTTATCCAAACGGTCCCTGACTGTCAATCACTTTGCGAGGTCATTCTCACTTCGAGCAGCATGGTAAAGGTGCCTTGTTGTGTTTGCAGCGTGACTATGACACATGCAAAGTCACCCGATAATTGCTCAACTGTGTAAATATGGGAATAGCGTACATACCTGAATCAGGCCCAAAATTCACTTTATTTCTAAAGTATATGGAAAATTTCCCCAACCATTGGCTGAGTTAGGAACAAATTTGTCAGGTGCGCAAAGTGCTGCATTGTGAAGGGCAGAAATGCAGACAGTTTTAGCATACAAGACAAAGCCTGCGAGCAGGGCCCTCTGTGTCTGTCTGTTATTACCTAGTTTTGTTTTTTTTACTGTTTTGATTGCAATTGTAAAGTGTAATGGAATACGCTGGCTCTATGTAAGTAAATGACATTAATAATAAATATATTGCTATATATATTTGATAGATTGATATAGATGATTGATAATAAAACTATTATTATTAATAATAATTCTAATAATAATAAACATTGCATGCACACACTAACCACACACACTGACAGACACTAGATGGGGGTAGCGGGGGGTTAGATAAACTATTGAGGGTTTGTGCATCTAAATAAGAAAAAATAAAAAGCTGCTGTCATGTCCAAGTTAGTTTATACTTACCAGCAGGACAACTCATCCGCTCCTGTGATCACCTCTGGTGATGCTTTTACACTTTTATCTACACTCTCTATTCATATATTCCTATTTCATCTTGTGTATCCATATACATCTTTGTTTTACTATACAATATGTGTGTCTCAATGTGCCTGTTATGCCTGTCTGTTATGTAGCAGCTAGTGATCAAAAACAATCTCTGTATTACAGGGGCTGGCTGGCCACTTTTAGCCTGGGGGGCAAATGCATGCAGGCGGCCCTGGCAGAGGAGTAGCGTGTAGCCAGGGTGCCCGAAGAACGTGCATGCTACGGCGCCCCCCCCCCCCCCAAGTGTTCCAGGGAGAAGGCGGGTCCATATGGGATTAATGTAAAGTAAAAATAAAGATTAGGGGCAGCCCCCTGTCGTAGTGCCCATATGCAGGGCCCCCCTGTGCCCCAGGAGAGGACCCCCTTATGCAGGCCTCCAGTAGTGCCTCCAATAGTGATCCCCCCTATGCAGTGCCCCCAGTAGTGATCCCCTTATATAGTGCCCCCAGTAGTGGTCCTCTCTGTGCAGTGCCCCTTGTGCCCCCAGTAGTAAGCCCCTTATATAGTGCCCCCAATAGTGGTACCCCCTATGCAGTGCCCCTTATATAGTGCCCCCAGTAGCAGTCCACCCCCGATGCAGTACCCCCAATAGTGGTAACCCTTATGCAGTGCCCCTTAAATAGTGGCCCCAGTTGTATTCTCCCCCTATGCAGTACCCCCAGTATTGCCCTTTATATAGAGCCCCCAGCAGTGGTCCCTCGATGTAGTGCCCCCAGTGGTAGTCCCCACCCCCTATGTAGTGCCCCTAGTAGTAGTCCCCTCCCCCCTATGCAGTGCCCCTAGTAGTAGTCCCCTCCACTTGTAGTGCCCCTAGTAGTAGTCCCCCCTTGTAGTGCCCCCAGTAGTAGTAGTCCCCCCCTTGTAGTGCCCCCAGTAGTAGTCCTCCCCTTGTAGTAGTCCCCAGTAGTAGTAGTCCCCCCCTTGTAGTACCCCCAGTAGTAGTCCCCCCCTTGTAGTGCCCCCAGTAGTAGTAGACCCCCCCTTGTAGTGCCCCCAGTAGTAGTAGTCCCCCCCTTTGTAGTGCCCCCAGTAGTGGTCTCCCCTTTGTAGTGCCAGCCCCCCCCCCCAGTAGACACACGTAATGAAAGAAATGTAAAAAAAACACTTACCTGAATCCCCGCTGCCACCGCCGCCATCCGCTCCTTCGTCTGTCCTCCCGCCGGGCCGCTCTGCATTATGGGAGAGACGTCATGACGCCTCTCCCATTACCCACTGCGGGAGCCGGAAGATGGAGCAGCTCCTGCAGTGGGCGCAGCAGCAGCTAATCAGAGTCTGTTAGACTCTCATTGGCTGCTGATCAAAACAAACACACAGCTGTTGGAGCCGGCGGCTGTGTGTTAGTGTAGCGCTGACCTAACTCCGTCCGGTCAGCGCTACACGCGCGGTGCAGCCAGTGTCACAGTTTTGTCTTCATCAAGTGAAATGCATGCTCAATCGGATTCAGATCAGGGGATTGACTTGGCCATTGCATAACATTCCACTTTTTAGCCTTAAAAAACTCTTTGGTTGCTTTTGCAGTATGCTTCGGGTCATTGTCCATCTGCACTGTGAAGCGCTGTCCAATGAGTTCTGAAGCATTTGACTGAATATGAGCATACAAAACACTTCATGAGCCCGAATACACTTCAGAATTCATTCTGCTGCTTTTGTCAGTAGTCACATCATCAATAAATACAAGGGAACCAGTTCCATTGGCAGCCATACATGCCCACGCCATGACACTACCACCACCATGCTTCACTGATGAGGTGGTATGTTTTGGATCATGAGCAGTTCCTTTTCCTTCTCTTCTCTTCCCATCACTCTGGTACAAGTTGATCTTTGTCTCATCTGTCAATAGGATGTTGTTCCAGAACTGTAATGGCTTTTTTAGATGTTGTTTGGCAAACTCTAATCTGGTCTTCCTGTTTTTGTGGCTCACCAATGGTTTGCATCTTGTGGTGAACCCTCTATATTCACTCTTGTGAAGTCTTCTCTTGATTGTTGACTTTGACACATATACATCTATCTCCTGGAGAGTGTTCTTGATTTGGCCAACTGTTGTGAAGGGGTTTTTCTTCACCAGGGAAATATTTATTTTGTCATCCACCACAGTTGTTTTCCGTGGTCTTCCGGGTCTTTTGGTGTTGCTGAGCTCTCCGGTGCATTCTTTCTTTTTAAGAATGTTCCAAACAGTTGATTTGGCCACACCTAATATTTTTGCTATCTCTCTGATGGGTTTGTTTTGATTTTTCAGCCTAATGGTGGCTTGCTTCACTGATAGTGACAGCTCTTTAGATCTCATATTGAGAGTTGACAGCAACTGATTCCAAATGCAAATGTCACACCTAGAATCAACTCCAGACCTTTTACCTGCTTAATTGATAATGAAATAACGAGGGAATAGCCCACACCTGTCCATGAAATAGCTTTTGAGTTGATAGTCCCATTACTTTTGGCCCCTTAAAAAGTGGGAGGCACATATTGAAATTGTTGTAATTCCTACACCGTTCACCCGATTTGGATGTAATTACCCTCAAATTAAATCTGAAAGTCTGCAGTTAAAGCACATCTTGTTTGTTTCATTTCAAAACCATTGTGGTGGTGAATAGAGGCCAAAATCTGAAAATTCTGTCAATGTCCCAATATTTACGGAACTGACTGTATGTATATATATATATATATATATATATATGTGTGTCCCATATGCCTCTCTGTGTCCTCTATATTTGTGTATCCCCTATACCGATCTCAGTGTTCTGTATACCTGTATCCCTTATGCATCTCTGTGTCTCTTATACCTCTCAGTGTCTCCTATGCCTCTCTGTGTCCTCTATACCTGTGTCCCCTGTACATAGCCCAGTACCCCTATGCCTCTGTGTCCTCTATACCTGTGTCCCCACTACATATCTCAGTGTCCCCTATGCCTCTCTGTGTCTTCTATACCTGTGTCCCCTATACATATCTCAGTGTCCGTGTCCTCTATACTTGTGTCCTCTATACATATGTCAGTGTCCCATATAGATCTCTGTGACCTCTATACCTATCTCAGTGTTCCCTATGCCTGTGTCCCTTATACCTCTCTGTGTCCCCTATACCTCTCTGTGTCCCCTATACCTTTTTCAGTGTCCCCTATACCTCTCTGTGTCCTCTATGTTCCTTATCACTCTTTCAATGTCATATAGATACTAACAGAGCCAATATGGGTATTTACCCTAAAAGTCAAGTATAAATCAAAATAAGACCATAAAGTCTAAACACATTTAAGTAGATTCACAAATATTCATAAATGTGTTTAGACTTTATGGTTTTATTTTGATTTATACTTGACTTTTAGGGTAAATACCCATATTGGCTCTGTTAGTATCTATAGATGGTCAATATATGTTATTCGCAGTAGTCAGCTTTTTTTATTCATTCATGGTATGAGGTAGCAGTAGGATGTAATACGTGGTAGCTTGGGAAGTCTGTTGTTTTATGTTTTTGCACTATTTGTTTATAATATTATTTTTGTATGATCTATAGATGATCTCTTATGCATTCACCTTATATTTTTTCAAGTAGTGCGTAGATTTTTCAGTAATTTTGTTCACGTTATACACTATTGGTTTTTTTGTGATTTACGTTTTGTTGAGTATTTTTTCATATTATTTGTCTTTTTTCATACACACATATTATGTCAACTATACAGCATTTGTGTATATTATATTCGTTACACATAATACACTTGATTTAAGATATGGTTGTAGCACTTTATCTTATTTATTTATGTAAGGTTGACGATATCACTTACATCCGCATACGATTTGGTGAGGAGATATATTATGGTAGCTGACCAAGATATTTTATTTATTTTGTTGGATATTTTAGTAATTGCAGGTGTTTTCCTTCATAAGTTATGGTGCTTTTTGGTTAATGTTGTATGTATGTCTGTATTTTTTTCTTTTTATATTTGTATAGAGGGCTGCTATGGCAACTAGACAGCCTAGATGTGACAATCATCCAGCGCGCCACATCACGTCACGGAGGCGCCGGTCAGGTGGTGCTGGCTTCATCACGTGATTTCGTCGCTTCCGGGATCTGGGTCGGCGCGAAGGAGATGAACTGATGTCCGGTGGGGTAAGGTATTTAAGCTTTTATGTGTATTATTGTATATGTTTGTTATCCTGATGAAGGAGAAGATGTCCCCGAAACGTCGATGATTATATATGACTGGTTAAACTATCAGCATTTTTGCATTTAATCTATACTCCAAGTGTCGCTTTTTCTGTATCTATATTGCGAGGACACTGCTCCTGACTAGGACGGCACCGGAGCAAGTAAGACTGTGTTACTGTGAGTGCCGGATTACTTTGGTTGTGTATATAATATATATATATATCAAGTCTGGGAGTGCCGCTGATCTTTTCGCCTGGATATTCAACTACTTGCAGAAGGCACCCTGGCTCGGAATGTAATCAAGTCTGGGAGTGCCGCTGATCTTTTCGCCTGGATATATATATATTTATATAGAATAAGAAATGCCTACATATATTCACATGTACACGCATATGTATATATATATATATATATATATATATATATACACACACACACAAATAAAAATACTTAATTTACTATTAGCAGGGGCAGGCAGCACTGGGTTGGGCTGGACTGTGATCTGCAGTGCAGGGCTGGGCTGGACTGTGATCTGCAGTGCAGGGCTGGGCTGGACTGTGATCTGCAGTGCATGGCTGGGCTGGACTGGACTGTGATCTGCAGGGCAGGACTGGGATGGCAAGCAGGGCGTGGGGGTTGTGATGAGGGGAAGGGAGGGAACTCCTCCTCTTTCCTCCAGCCGGACCACCTAATTTCTTCTCCTGCAGCACCCACTAACGTATTATAAAGAGTCAGTCTGACTCATTAGAGTACCTGGCTTGCCTGCTGTGATTGCCGCTGGCTGCGGGTCCCTTCATTGCAGTGGGCCCCAGTGCAATGCACCAGCTGCGTTGCCGCTACTTCCGTACCTGGAGCCGGCCCTACGGCACCAACTCAAATCCTGCACATGGGGCATGTGCCCCCCTAGGCCCCTCCTAGTTGGGAAATGCTATAGTGAAGCAGCTACAGTGTGGGAACAAATACCATCTGAAGATGGCGAATGTTCCCTCAGTCTCGCTCTGCAAAGTTTGTATTTGTATTTTCTAGGGATGTCCAGGAATGATGATGTTCGTCCGTGCAAGATGACGTTTAGCCTCTTTCTGAGTTCCGTTTTTTTGGAGGGAAAAATCCGAACTCCACGTGCAAACTCGAACCTATCTGAGCCTGCACATCCCTAGTATTTTCAGAGCTTGATGAATTTAGGTCCCCATACTAGTGTATTAGTACAGCGGGATAGATTGGGAATGAAAGGTAAACAGGATATACCAATGATATCATCTCCTGCCTTACCTTATAATGAACAGCACTGACAAGTTATACCAAAGTAGATGAAAATAATAATTTTCACCTGCTTTTGTATAAATGAAGTGATGATGAATAGAGCCCTCAGTGTCCCCTATAGCAGTCTAAATGTCAAGTTCAAAATTTTTACTTTTAAATTACGAAATTTGTCCAGATTGCAGTAGCACCTTTGGGCGTACACTGAGGGTTACGCAGGCGCCGTATTGGTTTTCTGAAATTTTCATGCACGCACAGTAGCAAATAATCGCTGAACTATGTGAACATCAACATTGTGTGCGACTCAGAATCAGGCCCTACTGCCTATTTGTCCACTTTTTGTTTATATAGTATACTATAATGGCTGGCCACTCCTCTCTGGTGGTAAGCCACACCCCTTTCAGAGAGTGGCAAATTCCTTAGTGGGCCCCTATGACTGCATTCTCCTGGTGGGCCCTTCATGCCCCAGTCCGACACTGCTGACAACCCTACTATACATCCGGTTGTATAGGTTACATTCCTGACTGCAGCACAAAATGTTTTTTACTGGTGCAGAAATGGTGCCAAGCCCATCTTATCCTCCTTGGAAGAGTCATTATTAACTCTTTTCAATAGAGTTGTATATAGAATATAAGACTGGATTTATCTACATTAGTGAACATTTTTTCAGGGTACTGAATATCATATTTACAGTTCATTGCCATAGGTTACAATAATAACAATAGTTATTTTCTGGAATGAAAAAAAATCTATTTATACAATAATATTTACCTAATAATCGGATAAGTGACCACTGCACACCTAGAGCAAATGACCGCTGTTTGTCGGGTACACACCTGAAAGAATGAAGTTGTCTTTTAGTTCTCAAAAGATTGTACATTTTATAATGAAGAACAGTTTTTCAAAATCAAAATTCCTCCCTGAGTATTATGGATTGTTTTTGTTAAGTTTCGATTGTTTATATTGAGCATGGATTCTTTATATTGAGTACTGTATATTTTTTTATGGTAAGTATGGATACTGTATGTTACATAGGGATTCTTTATGGTATGTATGAATTCTTTGTTTTGCATAGACTCCTTATTTGTGTATGGATTCTTATGTTGTGTATGCATTTTTTATGGTTAGTTTAGAATTTTTATGTTAAGTGTAAAAGATATTGGTAGACCCTATAGATAGTAAAGGGAGCAGCGGCATGTGGTGGAGGTTAGTCCACACGGTAGACTACTTAACCAGGTCTTAGGTCTATTAACCAGGCAGAACAGGTTTACAGGATGACACCGTGTTTATGCATAACAGGTACACAGCACTGAATATGATATACAGTATGCACCAGATCCAGCCACGAACATATAAGGAAGTGCAAGTGGTGTTCAACAGGTAGGAGCACACACCTGTGTCTGTATATACAGTCGTGTTTGTGGAATATACCCGCTGACTCTGTACATATGTAGCGGTGGTGGTGCAGTGGAACTATTTGGGGTCACTGGCCTGCATAACGCCGTCTCTACTGAGGTATCTGGGGACTGAGGTAACTGGAGAATCTAAGGAGAACATCCTTCCAGCATGAAGGGTGGAGCTGAAGACGCGCAGACATGCCACGCATGCACAGTAGTGCACAAGGTCGAAGGTCATGTCTCCAGCAGAGGTCCTAGTGCCTGGATGGAGAGACAGAGCAGGGCGCTCTCTCCTAACAAAAGAGACATGCTCTTTTATGTCATGTATGACAGGTTTTATAAACACTTTTTATCTTGGGCGTAAATATAGGTGCAAGGGTTGCAGCTGCTATGGGGCCCTTACAAACTTTTGCTACACCTAGTTACGCCTCTGCTTTTTATGGTATGTTTTCTGTTAGGTTGGACTGAGCTGACATTCTGATGCTATTTACTACTATTGCCATTACCTAATTCTGACCTCAAACTAGCCGATCCTGCTGCTCAACAACATCATTATGGTTCAATTTGACAACATGGTTGGCCAGACTGGACATGTTCTGGCCTTTTTACCCATTGTTTAAGCATCCATATCACTTCTTGCTCCACTGCAGATGGTAAATTAAGTTATAAGTCAACCTCACACGCAGGATAATGGGAGCTATCTTTGTTCATGTTCAGACCACATTTTTCACCATAAATGTACATGTTATGAATGGGCAATTAGTTGTGAAATGACTAAGCTGGGTTTAGCAGTAGGCTTTGTGCCCTAGGACAGCAAAGGCTAAGAGCAATCACTAGCAAAGATATATAACATGAGGAATGAGAAGATGTAACGTATCTGTACTTGGGGATTGGTAAACTAACAAGTGATTTAACAGAAAATGATTTATCGGACAATGGAAATAATTGTGCAGGGCTGTGCCACTATATTTTGTTCCAAGTGGCAGGGCTGTAACTAGGGGTATGCGACCTGTGCCATCACATAGGGAGCAGGTCTCCGTGGGCGGTACCGTTACCACCCCTCGATCCTTGCGTCTGGCTAGCAAGGTGCTTGGAATGGCACCCTGCAGCCAGGAATGCTGCACTTACTGATGCTGCCGGCCCGGCCCACTCTGTGCAACGTTATGACGCCGGGCGCTTAGGGGACATGACTGCACAGGGCACACAGATTTGTCCTCGTACACTATTGGCGCCGTCTCACCAAACAACCCTTCTCGGCGCACCAGATCCCGTGTGACTCGGCTTGCGCTGAGCGTCTTTTTCATCCTGAAATGCGTCTTAGGGCTGTATTCAATTAGCCGCGATAAGCCCCGTACTTTTCGCATGCCACACATTTCGTAGACTTTGCATGTTTTAGCCACGGAAACTTTTCGTGCGCGCCCCCGCTATTCGTTGTATTCAATTCCAAAGGACGCAAAAACACGTTCCGGCGAAACTCAAACAGGTAAAAGTGCTGCCAGTTTTGGGGAAATCAGCCTGACACCCCCCAAAAGATGCACTAACATTGGGGATGTGTATAGATGTCCCCGATTAGCCCCCCTAGAGCTATTTGCTTTGCTTAAGTGGTGAAGAATAGCATTTAGCAGTTTTTTTGGAGAAAATAACTCCTTCCAGCAAATTTGGGGTACATGAAAGTGGGTGCAAGCATGGTTAAAAAATGCAAAAGTGAAGTGTTAAAAAGCGTTAAAAATGCACCTTTAGCAAGCACCTGCAATCAAAAAAACACCTCCCCCATACTTGCAGATCCCCCGAAAGCTTATTTCGCTAGATTTTAAGTTTGTACCCCAACATTGTACTTTTTTCGCCCCCTTTTTCAAAGTGTTTTTTGGGGTGTACCTCTTTTTATGCTTTTTTGTTTATTATGCAGTTATCCTTTGGGGGCTGTCCAAATGGTGCAGAGTGGTTTCCGCACCTTTGCACCCCAAAACCGCAATTCTGCACTTTTTTCCGCCGGGTATTCTTGGGGCGAAATTTTTTCGCCTATTAAATTAAATTGACTTTCCAAGTACAAGAAAAGTCTTTGCAATTGAATACAGAGGAAAGCTTCCGCCTGGCGAAATGACGTCATACGCGATACTTTTTTGCAGATTATGGCTTTTTGCCGATAATTGAATACGGCCCTTAGTCAGTGACAATGCATTGATTCATTTGATATACAACACTAGTAAATCTGTGTACGACTGAGTCTGAATCTGTACACGAGGTTCAACCATAAAGCATCCACGACTTTCTTCCTCACCAAGGTCCATTGTGCTTCATACAGTATATAGATTCAGTTGCACACATATATACCAGTCACATATTACATTTATCAGTGCAGTCTCTTGAAGCAGTTTGTTGCATCCATTTGCATCTAAGATACATTTTCAGGCAAAAAGATGCGAAAAAGACACTCGGCACAGCTGATTTGCACTGGGGACCTTGAGCTGGCGTTGCTCGACGCATGGCGTTTTGTGGCTAGGTGTATGAGGACACATCTGTATACATTATTGTGATAGCACCTAGTTATCCATCTGTGTGTGGAACCATGACACTAGAGCACGTCCATCATTCAAATGAGAAGAACAGAGCAAAGTGCTAAATATGTAGACTAGTGGTTTATGACCTGGGGTACTGTGTGACATGCAAGTGTACTTTTTTGTAGTGTCGGGTGGGACATCCAGATGGTAATTAGGCACATAGGGAAAGTGGTGTCCTAGGGAATTCTAACCCCATGTATCACAGTAGGACCCTGATAATGAAATGAAAAAGTCTATCCCTGTAAAATAAAGCATAGGTGGACTATAGTTTTATTGACAATTTCACATTTTTTCTCAGTTGTAATATGTGAGAATTATGGCCCTGATTCAGAGCCGGACGCTCTGACCAGAGCGCTCGCTCTGAATCAGGGCCCACCTTCATTAATATGGAGCGTCCTCCTGGACGCTCGTATAGCTGTGGGTCACCACCCACAGCATATACGAGCGTGCAGGATGATGGTCGCGACGGTCTTGACCATCGCGACCATCGAAACTGCGAGCAGAAGCCTGCGGTTGAGTTTCTCAACCGCAGGGCCAGGAGTGATTTTGGCTCTATCAGAGCCAAAATCACTCCCATTGACATCACTAGTGATGTCAGTGGGGCCGGCTTCAGACGGTAGGCGTTCCCTTGGGAACGCCTCCGTCTAGCAGGCACGCCCCCGGCATGCCCACCAAAGGGGGCGTGCTGTCAGTCAACATCGACAGCACGCCCCCTTTGATGAGACACTCCGAGCGAAGGAAAGTCCTTCGCTCGTCGCGTCTCGCGCATGACGGAGCTCCCTCCGTCGTGCGCATGCACAGTGCAGACCATCGACCCACTTGCGAGCGGACAGCCGCTCGCGAGTGGGTCTGAATGAGGCCTATATGTGCAATTTATATATATATAGTTTTTTACAGCACATTTATTGCTTTTATATATAGTCGTAACTGATCATTTTATCTCATTGGATTTATATTCATTACAATGTATTGTTTTGCAAATAACTGAAATGGGCTGCCAGGTGTACTAAGGGGGGAAATGATTTAGAACCACTGATGTTGATGTTAGGACAATATGAATGAGAAGAGAGTGACTACAGCTGGTGCATGATGTAGAGATTTAAAAAGTTACCTTTATTTGGAGATTTGTAAAAAAAGTAATATATATATTTATTAATTAGAGAATGAGAACAAAAAAAAATAAAACAAAGATTAGGTGCGTGTAGAGGATGAAATGTATTAAAAACTTGTTTTGCCTGTATGGATTTATTGTTTATCTATACTAATGTAATAAGAATGTTCTGTCTGTGTGTTTGGGTCAAGTTGGCGCAAAAACTGCTGAACCGATTTTCATGAAAACAGCATAATTTTGTAGCGGAAACTCCTAGAAATAACCTGGATGTTGTTTCATCTTGATCTGTCATGATAAAGCTGAGCAAAAACAACATTTATTGACATAATCAATGCAAGAGATAGGTGTGGCACCAGGAGTGCAGCCGGTAAGGGGTGGGGGGAGAGGTGCTTTGGGCCCGCGTTCATTTGAATAGGATAGGCTACTGTACATAGCAGTCTGTGCACAGGGCACACAGTGACATTGGTGTGAGTGATGGGTGAATAGGATAGGCTACTGTACATAGCAGTCTGTGCACAGGGGACACAGTGACATTGGTGTGAGTGGTGGGTGAATAGGATAGGCTACTGTACATAGCAGTCTGTGCACAGGGCACACAGTGACATTGGTGTGAGTGATGGGTGAATAGGATAGGGTACTGTACATAGCAGTAGCAGTCTGTGCACAGGGGACACAGTGACATTGGAGTGAGTGGTGGGTGAATAGGATAGGCTACTGTACATAGCAGTCTGTGCACAGGGGACACAGTGACATTGGTGTGAGTGGTGGGTGAATAGGATTGGCTACTGTACATAGCAGTCTGTGCACAGGGCACACAGTGACATTGGTGTGAGTGGTGGGTGAATAGGATAGGCTACTGTACAAAGCAGATGAGTACAGGGCACACAGTGACATTGGTGTGAGTGGTGGGTGAATAGGATAGGTTACTGTACATAGCAGTCTGTGCACAGGGGACACATTGACATTGGTGTGAGTGGTGGGTGAATAGGATAGGCTACATAGCAGTCTGTGCACAGGGCACACAGTGACATTGGTGTGAGTGGTGGGTGAATAGAATAGGCTACTGTACATAGCAGTCTGTGAACAGGGGACACAGTGACATTGGTGGGAGTGGTGGGTGAATAGGATAGGCTACTGTACATAGCAGTCTGTGCACAGGGGACACAGTGACATTGGTGTGAGTGGTGGGTGAATAGGATAGGCTACTGTACATAGCAGTCTGTGCATAGGGCACACAGTGACATTTTAGTGAGTGGTGGGTGAATAGGATAGGCTACTGTAGATAGCAGTCTGTGCACAGGGGACACAGTGACATTGGTGTGAGTGGTGGGTGAATAGGATAGGCTACTGTAACATAGCAGTCTGTGCACAGGGCACACAGTGACATGTGTGAGTGGTGGGTGAATAGGATAGGCTACTGTACATAGCAGTCTGTGTACAGGGCACACAGTGACATTGGTGTGAGTGGTGGGTGAAGGCGCAGGGTGTCACCAGTCTGTATAGCGCTGCTGGTCACATGGGCCACTCGCGCAACAATGCCCCTATGCAAAGCAAAACAAGTAGAACACCTCAATTGAAGAAAATATTGGCAGAAGTGATTAGAGTATTTAGTGGGCAAAGCCGCGGGCAACAGCTAGTTAGCATAATAAAGTTAATGGAAAAAGCCTGGAATTATTTGATAATATATACTTTTTTCTAAAACTTTAGACCGTTAAAGAGCGGGTCTTATGTAGTAGTTCAACTAGAAATGGTATCAAGGAATAACTACATAATAATTACTTTGCAAGCAGCAGTACTTCTATATTCCTTAAAGTGATAGTGTATACTGTGACTGCTATTATCTACTATACAGTGCATCCGGAAAGTATTCACAACACTTCACTTTTTCCACATTTTGTTATGTTACAGCCTTATTCCAAAATGGAATAAATTAATTTTTGTCCTCAAAATTCTACACACAATACCCCATAATGACAACATGTAAAAAGTTCTTTTGAGATTTTTGCAAATTTAATTAAAAAAAAAACTACTAAGAAATCACATGTACATAAGTATTCACAGCCTAAAGGCCCCCATACATCAGAGAATGATTGCAGCAATCGTGCAATTAGCAATCGATGGTGTATAAAAATCTTTCCCTTTTTCAATCGATTGTGGCAATTCTGCAATCTGCAATCGATTGAAAAAGGGAAAGATTTTTATACACAATCGATTGCAAATTGCACGATTGCTGCAATCAATCTCTGATGTATGGGGGCCTTTAACCATGAAGCTCAAAATTGAGCTCAGGTGCATCATGTTTCCACTGATCATCCTTGAGATATTCCTACAGCTTAATTTGAGTCCACCTGTGGTAAATTCAGTTGATTGGACATGATTTTGAAAGGCATACACCTGTCTATATAAGGTCCCACACTTGACAGTGCATGTCAGAGCACAAACCATGCATGAAGGAATTGTCTGTAGACCTCGGAGACAGGACTGTCTCTAGGCACAAATCTGGGGAAGGGTACAGAAAAATATCTGCTGCTTGTAAGGTCCCAATGAGCACAGTGGCCTACATCATCCGTAAATGGAAGAAGTTCGGAACCACCAGGACTCTTCCTAGAGTTGGCCGGCCGTCTAAACTGAGCGATTGGGGGAGAAGGGCCCTAGTCTGGGAGGTGACCAAGAACCCGATGGTCACTCTGTCAGAGCTACAGCATTCCTCTGTGCAGAGATGAGAACCTTCCAGAAGGACAACCATCTCTGCAGCAATCCACCAATCAGGCCTGTATATTAGAGATGGCCAGATGGAAGCCACTCTTTAGTAAAAAGCACATGGCAGCCCACCTGGAGTTTGCCAAAATGCACCTGAAGGACTCTCTGGTCTGATGAGGCAAAGATTGAACTCTTTGGCGTGAATGCCAGGCGTTATGTTTGGAGGAAATCAGGCACCGCTCATCACCAGCCCAATACCATCCCTACAGTGAAGCATGGTGGTGGCAGCATCATGCTGTGGGGATGTTTTTCAGCGGCAGGAACTGGGAGATTAGTCAGGACAGAGGGAAAGATGAATGCAGCAATGTACAGGGACATCCTGGATGAAAACCTGCTATAGAATGCTCTTGACCTCAGACTGGGGCAACAGGTTCATCTTTCAGCAGGACAACGACCCTATGCACACAGCCAAGATATCAAAGGAGTGGCTTCAGGAAAATTCTGTGAATGTCCTTGACTGGCCCAGCCAGAGCTCAGACTTGAATTCAATTGAACAACTCTGGAGAGATCTGAAAATGACTGTGCACCGACGCTTTCCATCCAACCTGATGGAGCTTGAGAGGTGCTGCAAAGAGGAATGGGCGAAACTGCCCAAATATAGGTGTGCCAAGCTTGTGGCATCAAAAAGACTTGAGGCTTAAATTGCTGCCAAAGGTGCATAAATAAAGTATTGAGCAAAGCTTGTGAATACTTATGTACGTGTGATTTCTAAGTTGTTTTTTTTTTTATTAAATTAGCAAAAATCACAAAAAATCTTTTTACAAGTTGTCATTATGGGGTATTGTGTGTAGAATTTTGAGGACAAAAATTAATTTATTCCATTTTGTAATAAGGCTGTAATATAACATATTGTGGAAAAAGTGAAGCGTTGTGGATACTTTCTGAATGCACTGTATATATAAAATAAGATGTTTGTTTGTTTGTGTCTTTGGTAGCGCCCCCTTGTTTTCTTGATAAATAATGTGGTTTGAAGTATCTAAACAAATTAAAAATCTACAAAAATGTAGGGGTCATTTATCTCTCATGAACATTATATACACCTGTGTAGTAAGCATCCTTTGATTCAAATCATAATTGATGTTGCTGAACACATGACTAAAAATAATGCAATAGAACATAGAAAATTCAGTTGCTGGTCACAGGTTAGGAACAATTGTGATACCCTATACTATGAGTTTATTCATAATGTAATCAGACAACATAGTATAACAATAAAGATGGCAATAATGAATCCTTTCTTATGTTTATTTTATTTTTCAGGAACCTGCAGATCACTAGCGAACTCTGAACTTCGAACCTGCAAACTATAAATGGGTAAGTATGCTCTAGTGGCAATTAACAAATGACTAATTTTGCAATTCCCCTAACATCTCTAAAATATATACAAAAAACCTCACGTGAGAATGATAAACGGACAAGTTTACATCAAGGATACAATTGCAAAGTTGTGTTACTTTTCTTTACACCTTTTTAGGAAAATGTTTTCCTCACACTACTGCACTTTACAGGTCTCATATACTGCTAGTTCAGCGCTGAAATAGTTAATAGGGTGCACCCTTCGTTGCCCGGGATATGAAGAACAGTTCTTAAACTGCTCCAGCTACAGTACTTGTCTGTATTTAATGCAATACTGTAATCCTCTGTATATTATCCTGCTGCGATGGTGTTGGTATTACAGTCAGTTCCTTCTCTGCTTAGCAACCTTAGTTCATACTCATAGTATTACAGGTGCTGGCACTGAAGTGTCACCCTAACACTGCTGGTAACTGTTGTACCTAATCTCCAATATGCGGATTCAGGGGGTTACTCTTACTATTATGATGCAGTCTATAAACCCCACGCTGATCTCTGCAGGGACTGCTGTGCATATGTAACGGTGGACAACTGTAGGCCTCCAGTTAATAAGCGCCAATGTCACTGAGTGTCTATTTGGGAGGTTGCAGCAGCTTTTCTTACCTCCGGCTCCTTTACAAGCTCAGTCTCTATATTTCTGTAGCTCCGCTGAGGCACTCCCTTGGGGGTCATCTGACACACCTCTCTTATGCTGATTGTTCTCAGAACCTCCCCGGATGACACTGCTTAGTCCCATTGGATGTTCCCCGCCTCAGAGACCTCCGCTGCTCGTCCCGAAGTATGGCTGCAGCACTCAGGTAAGCATCAAGGCAGCGCAGCCCCTTCTCCTGTCCAGCTACCTCACCAACTGCACACACCAACTGCCATTTTTTCTAGGTCAAATCCTTGAGCCTGCTACAGTACTCACTGGTCCCCTAACGTCCACCACCACTGAGGAGGCAGTGCAAATAGTCCCTGAACCTTAATGAAACCAGTTAAATCATGCCCTATATTAGACAATGGCAGGAGTCACATTAATATTTTACATTTTCATAGAGGCACATCAGCATGGGTAGGAACACAGGGTATTGGTGGGGTGCCACATACTTCCCCACTAGAATGATGCGTGTCCTCACGCATCTTAGACCTCTATATACTCCTGAAGACATCCACTTTATACATCAGTATCTTTTCGGAATTATTTAAATACATATTAGGTACATTCTTTCATTGCATGACGTAGATCACAATTAGTTACAATTACCAGGTAAGTCTAGAAAACTTTAGCTCCTTGCTATAATGTAACAATAGCATAACAGATTACTACATTTGTTACATATTAACACAAAGTTTCTTCAAGTTATGTACTTTTGAACACTCTACCTCACAGGCTAGTGTCTACATTGAATATGCGGGGCATTCTTGTTTTCCTTTTTCGATTTTCCCAGAACTCTTTGCATAATTAATGCTATTTCACTTGAACTTAGTTCAGTATACTCATGGACTGGGAATTTATACTCTGATGGCATAGACAGTAAGGGCTCTTTGAATACAAGACATGGCTCCTCCAGAACAACAGATTTCGATATTTCCATAACAGAATCCAGGCAATTCTGTTCAGGGGACCCCAACCTCTCTACTAAGGGTGAGTCCGGAGCTTTCTTTGTGTGTTCTTTATGTACAGCTGTACTCAACTCTTGTTGATTGCAGAGGAGCATATAAGAAGCACTGTCATACACTCTTGGTCGACTCTTTGCTTGTGATTCTTGAGGAGATGTTGGCCGGACTATTTCTTGCTGGTACTGGCACACCTGTATATTTTGCGTTCCTACATCTTTACCAAACACTCCATCCAGCCTTTCACCACGCTCTGGGAGATCGGAATATTGTTTGTGTCCGTATGGTCTCTTTAGCCAGTAGGATGGGTAGCGACTCCTCCAGTAAGGCCGTTGTTGATTAACCCTCTTTTCTTCTGACACTCTTTCTACTTCTTCTAGATTCTTTTTACCTTCACTGTGTCGATAGTTATGTGGAGGACCTCTACGATGTGGATAATGCCAATAACGGTTGTGGCTTGATGCATATTTGCTGCCTTGGACTGGAACTCCACCAGGACCAGTTACATTAGTGGCCTTTGCACCTTTCTCTCCTTCAACCACGTAAAACTCTACCAACTCCCCATCTCCCAGACTTCGAAGATATTTGCTTGGGTTGTTCTTTAGGATGGCCGAGTAATGTACAAAAATATCGCTCTTGGTGTCATCTCGATTTATGAATCCATAGCCTCGTTGCATGTGGAATCATACAACCTTTCCTGAAATCCTTTTTGCGATAGCTGATGTAACATTCCCTGCAGTCGGCGTGCTCATAAATTTTATTTTGTTCTGTACTATTGGGCTCAGACTCGCATCTCTGGGTTGCCCTTCTTCCATTTTTGGAACTATTCTTTTTGTCTCTCCTGAGGGCTGGTCCTCAGGCTGTCTCTGGATGCAATAGCGTTCAATGTGGCCACTTTGCCAGCACTTTCTGCAGATAGGCCTCCCTTGTGTATCAAATTGGTCTGTTGGACGTCGACCTGTCTCTCGAGGACTGTCCCAGTAAGACTGGTTCCTTCCCCCATGCTCTTGGTGCCAGTCTCTGCATTTTGCTCCAGCCTGCTCTTGCCGAATCACTTTTATCTCCTTCATGATTTCAGTGACAGCACTAGTAAAAATTCCGATCAGATCTTGACCAGACTGTACTTGTTGGGTGACTATTTCCTTAGGCGACGTAGTGTCTGGCGTCATATATGGTTTGGCTTCTCTAGAATATCCAACTTCCCACTGTTCTGTAGATGAGTCAAATTCAAGATCAGCATTCTGATTGAGCCCAAGAATATCTAATACTGCTTCCTTGAACTTGGAGAATGGGCATATAGGATTCTGATGTCTCCACATCCTGAGCTGGGTCCGTATGGCTTCTCCTCGCGCCCCTTCGATAAATAAATTAATTAGAGTCTCGTCGACACGTTCTACTTCCCTCGATTCTCGTGCTTGGATGTCCCTCATAGCTTCCTGTAGGCCCAGAGCAAATTCTCTCAGTGACTCTTGAGGTTGCTGTTTCCTAGCATACAAACGTCTTCTAAGTTCAGAGACTGTCCTTGAGTCAAATATACTTTCTAACTTTTTGAAAATATCCTCCGCTGTTTTTCTTTCATCATCTGCCCACGCTTTCACCTCTCGCAAAGCAGCTCCTTTCAACTGTCCAATGACTATTTCCACTCTTTGTTCATCATTCAGTGGATATAATTTGAACATTGATCGCATTTTGTCCTTAAATTCTTTAATAGTGCTTGCACCCTGTGTGCATATCTCCCCTGAATACATGGGTAACCATGGAGCCCCAAAATAGTATGGCATCGTAATGGGTGATGTCTGTGTCATATGTACCATACCACTGCTGGGTGAGGCATTTGTTGATGGTGAAGCTCTCTGTCCTGGAGAGGGAGGTAATCGTCTCCGGCCCGTGGTCGATGCAAGAGGCTGAGGTGCTGACATTTTCTGGTCGTATCCTGTTCGCGGACGCCAATTTGTGATACCCTATACTATGAGTTTATTCATAATGTAATCAGACAACATAGTATAACAATAAAGATGGCAATAGTGAATCCTTTCTTATGTTTATTTTATTTTTCAGGAACCTGCAGATCACTAGCGAACTCTGAACTTCGAACCTGCAAACTATAAATGGGTAAGTATGCTCTAGTGGCAATTAACAAATGACTAATTTTGCAATTCCCCTAACATCTCTAAAATATATACAAAAAACCTCACGTGAGAATGATAAACGGACAAGTTTACATCAAGGATACAATTGCAAAGTTGTGTTACTTTTCTTTACACCTTTTTAGGAAAATGTTTTCCTCACACTACTGCACTTTACAGGTCTCATATACTGCTAGTTCAGCGCTGAAATAGTTAATAGGGTGCACCCTTCGTTGCCCGGGATATGAAGAACAGTTCTTAAACTGCTCCAGCTACAGTACTTGTCTGTATTTAATGCAATACTGTAATCCTCTGTATATTATCCTGCTGCGATGGTGTTGGTATTACAGTCAGTTCCTTCTCTGCTTAGCAACCTTAGTTCATACTCATAGTATTACAGGTGCTGGCACTGAAGTGTCCCCCTAACACTGCTGGTACCTGTTGTACCTAATCTCCAATATGCGGATTCAGGGGGTTACTCTTACTATTATGATGCAGTCTATAAACCCCACGCTGATCTCTGCAGGGACTGCTGTGCATATGTAACGGTGGACAACTGTAGGCCTCCAGTTAATAAGCGCCAATGTCACTGAGTGTCTATTTGGGAGGTTGCAGCAGCTTTCTTACCTCCGGCTCCTTTACAAGCTCAGTCTCTATATTTCTGTAGCTCCGCTGAGGCACTCCCTTGGGGGTCATCTGACACACCTCTCTTATGCTGATTGTTCTCAGAACCTCCCCGGATGACACTGCTTAGTCCCATTGGATGTTCCCCGCCTCAGAGACCTCCGCTGCTCGTCCCGAAGTATGGCTGCAGCACTCAGGTAAGCATCAAGGCAGCGCAGCCCCTTCTCCTGTCCAGCTACCTCACCAACTGCACACACCAACTGCCATTTTTTCTAGGTCAAATCCTTGAGCCTGCTACAGTACTCACTGGTCCCCTAACGTCCACCACCACTGAGGAGGCAGTGCAAATAGTCCCTGAACCTTAATGAAACCAGTTAAATCATGCCTTATATTAGACAATGGCAGGAGTCACATTAATATTTTACATTTTCATAGAGGCACATCAGCATGGGTAGGAACACAGGGTATTGGTAGGGTGCCACACAATGCAAATGTGAAGATTCAAATTTAGAATAATAAACCAATTATTATAACACAGAGTAGAACCCATACATAAAAAAGTGGAGCAAAACGATCCCATTTAATTCAAAGGCCAATGCGCTATAACAATCTCTGCAGAGACAAGTAAGAAAGAAGTAATTTTGCAGGCTAAACAGGCTACGAGGGTCAGGAGGTCGCATCTTATGTGCTGTTTAATATTTATCAGCCCGACCTCCTGATCCTATAGAAACCCGTACACACTAAGCTATTTCTAGTACAGTATGTATGGAGCTCACACAGGGACACAGTATTCGGCTGATCGGGAGCATTTACACGATCAACCGAGTGATCGCAAAGGTGTCTACTTAGCTTTAGAGTTTATTACAATTTCACATCCCATAAAAATAAAACCTTGTTTTTATTCTTATTGCAGTGCTTAATATATTGCATCTCACAGTCAGAGACCAAGAACTGCCAAGCTGTAGCCATCAGCTGTAAAAAGCACTTAGCTGTAATATCAGATTGAGTCAAACAAAATGTAATTGTATGATGTCACAAAATAAAAGGAATCTGCATTGTGGCTTGTAAAGGATCTTGATTATGGAACATCTTATGATTTTGTTTCCTAATCATAACCATAAGAAAAATGTAGACTATTATTTTGTACTACAGGTTGAGTCTCCCATATCCAAATATTCCGAAATACGGAATATTCAGAAATACGGACTTATTTTGGCATGACTGAGATAATGAGACCTTTGATTTTTGATGGATCAATGTACACAAACTTTGTCTAAGGCACAAATTATTAAAAATATTGTATAAAATGACCTTCAGACTGTGTGTATAAGGTGTATATGAAACATAAATGAATTTCATTTCTGTACACAAACTTTACTTGAGCCACAAAATTATTGAAAATATTGTATAAAATGACCTGCAGGCTGTGTGTGTAAGGTGTATATGACACATAAATGCATGCTGTGTGTATATTTGGGTCCCATCCCCAAGATATTTCATTCTGATATTCAAATATTCCAAAATACAGAATATTCCGTTATCCAAAATACCCCTGGTCCCAAGCATTTTGGATATGGGAGACTCAACCTGTATGACCAAGTATGGTGGTACGGGGCAGTACTGAGAGGGGTAACACAGAGGGGGAAGCCGAAAGACAGAGAGGGAGGCTGAGAGACACAGGGGGTCTGAGAGACACAGGGTAAGGGAAGGCTGAGGGACACAGAGGGATAGGCTGGGGGATACAGGGGAGCGCGTTGAGGCTGAGAGACATAGGAGGCTGGATTGGTGGGGCAGGACTATGGAGAGACAAGGGGCAGGAGGCTGTAAAGACAGGAGGCTGGAGTGATGGTACAGGAAGCTGTCCCCTACAGGAAACTGGAAAGACAGGGGGCAGGACCTTGAAAATACAGGAGGCTGGAGAGACACAATGGGCAGGAGACTGGATGGGATACAGGTGGCAGGAGGTGACACAGGGGGCATGAGTCTGGTTGAACCTCTGTTGTATGGCATTGGTTATATTAATACACAAATAGGCATCTTTTGGACCATGTGATCTCCTACATGAATAGTGAATGCTGACTGAAGACACTGTCTGACCAGGGAAGATCAGTTTCTTCAGAGGTTTTCCATTGCAGAGAAACCACCACATAGGTAAGGTGTATTTGAAATGGAATGGGAGGAATGCTCCCAAACTGACGAGAAATGGGTGCCGTGTCATGCTGATATGCCCCCATGACTCATGGCCATGACCATTTTCTTGCATGTGCATACAGTACCACTAAGATTTTTTTTCTACTTGCACCACTGACTATAGCCAGTACTGTTTCTCACCTTATTATGGCCATGGTTACTGGTGTTGCAGTCATAAAGGTGGTAATAACCACTAAGAAGAAAAATACCATAAATAGTATTAGGTTTTTACAGCTGGAATTACATTTTCCATGCGTAGCATCTGTCACGTTTAAAAGTAATGAACGTTCTACTATTTTTCCAATTGGTTTTCCAACACAGGAACAATTAGAAAAAACCTACAAGACAAAGCAGAGAATGTACTAAATATTTATTACACTCAAATATCAATAATACAGAACAGTGCTGTTATATTAAAGTATAAACTAATACGCAGCATGTTCTGGATGGCAATTTGGTGATTCTGTACATTCTAGATCCAAACCCACCACATACTGTGCTCAAAATAAAAGCTTCATTCCCCCGATATACAACCTGTTCACATTATATACCGTATGCCTACCACATACAACCAGCGGCTAGTCTTATATAACCCATGCCCACCCACACACAACCAAAGGTTAATATACTGTACCTCTAAATATACTGTACCTCATGCCCAAACACAACCAGTGTCTAACCTAATATACTTCATGCCCACCACATACAACCAGTAGCTAGCCTAATATACCCCATGCCCACCACATACAACCCTTGGTTAGACTAAAAAGATCTCATACCTTCCACATACAAACAGTGGCGAGCCTAATATATAGTACCTCATACCTTCCACATACAAGTGGCTAACCTAATATACCTCATGCCTACCATGCACACCAGTGGCTAGTGTAATATACCTCATGCCCACCACATATAACCCTTGACTAGCCTAATATACCTCATGCCTTCCACATACAACCAGTGGCTAGCCTAATATACCTCATGCCCATTATATACAACCAGTGTCTAGCCTACTATGCCTCATACTCACCACATGGTTAGGCTAATATACTGTACCTCATGCTCTCCACAGACAATCAGTGGATAGCCTAAAACATCTCATAATCACCACATACAACCAGTGGCTAGTCTAATATACTGTACCTAATGCTCACCACATACAACTAAATAACTCATAATCACCACATACAACCAGTGGATAGCCTAATATACCTCATACTCACCACATACAACCAGTGTCTAACCTAATAAACCTCACAATCACCACACAAAACCAATGGCTAGCCTAATATACCTTATGACTTTCACATACAACCAATGGCAAACCTAATATACCTCATGCCCACTACATTCAACCAGTGGCTAGTCTAATAAACCCTATGCTCACCATACACAACCAGTGGTTAACCTAATATACCTCATGCCAGCCACATACATCCCTTGGCTAGCCTAATATACCTCTTGTCTTCTATATTCAACCAGGGAATAGCCAAAAATACTGTACCTCATGCCTTCCACATTCAACCAGCGGCTAACCTAATATACTTCATGCCCACCATACACAACCAGTGGCGAGCCTAATATACCTCATGCCTCCCACATTCACCCTTGGCTAGCCTAATAAACCTTATGCCCACTTCATACTACCCTTGGCTAGCCTAATTTACCTCATGCCTTCCACATACAACCATGGCTAACCTAATATACCTCATGCCCACCGCATACAACCAGTGGCTAGCCTAATGTACCTCATACTCACCACATACAACCATACTCACCACATAGAGCAGTTTGCCCTGCATATTAGCCTTCATGCTGACACATACAGCCTTTGTCATAACATTCTTCATGTCCACTACTGTCCCATGCCACCCAATCAGTTGCCAGACTTACACAAGTCCCTTATTAATTACACAATTACCTTTTCATTATCACTGGTGAAGGATTCTGAGTGACATCCTGCATAACATGCGGAAAAATACTGGATTCCATCAACACCACAAACTGGATCATAAAATGAGCGGGCACAGGAGCAATTGCTATTACATGGGGCTAGCAAATCATCACTTATTTCAGTTCTAAAAATAACACACAGGAAAAGTTTAGTTAGTTGAATAATAATCCATAGTGCTTCACTGCTTGCACCAAAATGAATATTAGCTGGGACCTCATGTGCCAGTGTACTTTTGTCCTTGCACCACAACTGTCAGTGTGCAATTATTCTGTCACCACATTGCTGTCCTGACCCACAGATTTCACACATCTAGTTTGCACCATATTAATAAGATAATAAATCCCTTTATAATAGATAGTATAAATAATATTGATAAAATAAATATGCAAATATTCTAAGTATATGTTTTACTCCAATATCATGCACACTACTGTAATATCTGTCTGTAAACACAATGCTGCTATACATGCTGAAATATAGCTTATAATATCAGGGAATTAGCTGAATAGCACCACTAAAAACCCTAAAAATTAGTACGATGCCAATAATGTACTAATCATATTTGTGTGGATTGTTACAGATACAAAGGGGGTATCCAATTAGCTGCGGCTAATTACCTCGCCCGGGGCTATCCAATTAGCCTCGAAGTCGGCCTGATGCGGCACTTTTCTGAGGTTTTTTTTTCGGGACCTGATGTGCCCCGAAAAAGGATCCACGATAATTGTCATTTTTTTCACCTGAAAAAAGGCGAAAACACATAGGTGCAGCGATAATCTCGCGGACGTATGTGTTTTCGGGAAAACTATCCTATTATTTCGGCCAAAATAATAGGATAGCGTGAAAAAAAACATTGGCGAAAACCGTGGATAATCGCGAAAAATACCCGTTTTTCGACGATCGCGGGGGTCAGTTAGCGCCCGAACAATGTTCGGGGCTAATTGGATACAGCCCAAAGTATGTCTATAAATCGGGTTCACAACTATTGGCTTGTAAAGGTGGAACTCTTCTACAGCCACATTAATAAGCTCTATTGTTGTCCCGTACGCTGTCCAGATGTTGAATTTCTGATTCTCATCCATTTGCCAGTGATCTAGGCATGTTGGTACTGACTCCTGTAACTTACTGGTCTCTATAACTTCTATTTTTGTCTGCTAATGTCTAGGTTCAAAACAGCTGCTTGAATACTCTGTCTTCTACAGACCTCTCCTTTTTTTTTTACAGAAGTCATTGTTTTGGTTTGGCATCATATGCTATTTATTAAAGTTGCTAATTTTTTTGCTCCTACTTAGATATGTTATTTTATTTTATTTTGATACCCATGTCTGTCTTATTGGATTGGCACCCATTTACTCTTTCAATGAGGACGGACACTGCTTTTGTGCTATATGGTCTAGCTCGCAGTTGGCATTCCAAAGTTACTCAATAGGATTGAGGTCAGGGCAATGTACAGGCTAGTCAATTTCTTCCACACCAAACTTTCCAAGCCATTTCTTTTAGGACATTGTTTTGTACACAGGGGTATTGCCATGCTAGGACAGGAAAGGTCCACCCCAAACTGTTGCCACAAAGCTGAAACCATAGAATTCTGTAGAATGTCATTGTATGATGTAGCATTAAGAGTTCCCTTTGCTGGAACTAAGAGGCCCAAGAAAAACCATGAAAAATACACCCAGAGCATTTTTGCTCCTCTAGCAAACTTTACAGCTGGTAGTAAGCCTTTAGGCAGAAACAGTTCTGGCATCAATCAAACCCAGATTAATCTGTCAGACTGACAGATGGTGAAGTGTGATATGACTGACAGATCGTGAAGTGTGATGACGGACAGATCATGAAGTGTGATGACTAACCTGGTGAAAGAATTCCCACTACTCCAGAGTCCAATGACGCTGTACGTTACACCACTCCAGACAATGGCCCTAATTCAGAGCCAGACGGTCTGACAGAGCGCTCGCTCTGAATCAGGGCCATCTTTCTTCATTTTTAGAGCGGCCTCCTGGCCGCTCGTATAGCTGTGGGTGACCACCCACAGCTATAGTGTGCGGCCAGGAAGATGGTTGCGATGGTCAAGACCATCGGGCTTGCGATGGTAGGGTTTCGTTGCCGCAAGCCCTGGAGTGCTTTCGGCTCTGTCAGAGCCGAAGGCACTCCCACTGACATCACTTGTGATGTCAGTGTGGCCGGCCCCAGACGGTTGGCATTCCCATGGGAACGCCTCCGTCTGGGCAGGCACGCCCCCGGGACGCCCACCAAAGGAGGTGTGCTGTCACTCAACATCGACAGCACGCCCCCTTTGGTGCGAGACCCGGAGCGACAGTTTGCCCGTCGCTATCCGGGTCTCACGCATGCGCACGACGGAGCCGCCTCCATCGTGTGCATGCGCACTGTGCCAACATCGACCCGCTTGTGAGCACTCAGCGCTCGCGAGTGGTTCTGAATCAGGCCCAATGTTTGCATTGCGCATGGTGATCAGAGGCTTGTATGCAATTGCTCGTCCATGAAATCCCTTTCTATGAAGCTCCCGATGGACAGTTGTGCTGATGGTGCTTGCGGAGCAGTCTGGAACTCAGTAGTGAGCAATTCAACTGAGGACAGATGATTTTTATGGGCTCTGTTTCAATACTATCTACAGATGTGTCCAAATACATCTATCCTCCGTGCACTACAAGTCGCGTTACACATAACGTGTGGGAGCTGTGTGTCTCAGTAGCACAGACCATCTTTTTGTGCAACTTTTTACTTTCAAATGTGTCTTATATTCACAGCGATGCAAATAGGACACACAAGCAGCTCCTGCTGATTACAATGATGTGCAGCATGCTTATATTCTGTGTGCGACTGTGGGTGAAATGCTACATTAGAGTGTCAGCTGTGACAATGTAACATAGCATGTGTGAATAAGACGCATTTGAAGGTAAAAGTCGCACAAAAAGACACGGCGCCAACGAGTCACGCCACATCATGGTGCGACTAGTAGGGGTGTTTAACGTGCAAGGAGGCTAGATGTATGAGGACACATCTGTATATAGACATTTAATCTATTTAAAGATTTGGGGCACATTTTGTTCTTTTTGGCCACAGCACCCTCTCTTGTTTCCTTGCATTAGAATGTACTTGATACCTGGAACACTACATCCATCATTATCCCTCATTATACAAGCTGATCTCTGGATGGTGACTGCAGACCTTTATGTGTTTAGCATCAAATCTAGTGGATAATTGCATTGTTTTTAAAACCACATCAATTTTAGTACAAATACTTTCTGTTTGTTTGCTACAGTTAATTAAAATCAGTACAAGTAATATAGCATAAACAGATGAATTAAGAATAAACTTTACTTAAGTAAATGGATGTGTTAAAAGTGTATATGTAAGAAGTCATTTGCCAACTCACCCATTATAACTTACGGAGACACCCGCAAATGGATCATTCCCACACTTTGCAAATATAAAAACTGATGTGAGTGCTACTGATATAAATGACAGTATTATTGAGAACTTGATAGTATTTCTACATTCAATCTTGAATTTTGAGATAATTACACCACCTATAATTTGTCCAATGGCTGCAGCTGGAATTAGTACACCACCTGGGAAGTACAAGGAAGAAAGTAGAGTTCTAAAATATATTTTCAATAGTTTGGAAGGTAGCAAGGAGGTGTGCCTAAATCACCTTATAAAAGTCTAATTAAACACTTTACCTTCTGTTGCATATCATTATGTGAAATATATTTGTGTCATGATTCCATCAATGTACAGTGGGCCTGATTCACTACCGTACGCAACTGCGTATACATTAGCGATTATGCACGCAGTTCAACTAGTATGCTGATCCATTGCCATCGCTATCCCGTCGCAGCACTACACAGGGATGCCCACTTTACTTAGCACACATAAGTACTGTTAAGCAAGACTGCAAAACCATCGGTACAATCGAGTACCATCGCAGCCTCACGCACACTTGCACAAGCTCTGACCTTACTCAGAAATTGCTAACAACCACGCCCGCTATGAGTCCTCAGACTGTGTAGGCCATAGCAGTGGCTAATTTATGCATGCCCCTGCAACTGCACTGCCACGCCTGCATTACCCTGACTACCCCAACGTCACCACCCACAAACGGCACTTCTTGTCAATCACTCTCCAATCGCAAAAGCTAGTTCGCGCACATGCAGTGCATGCACAGAACGCAACAACTGGCCAATTGCGTGCGTAAAAGCACTTGCGTACGGTAGTGAATCAGGCCCAGTGTTCCACAATATGTTGGCACTTTATCAATCCAAAAATAAAAATACTGTGTTAAGGCCGCGGTAATACCTCGCCCGGGGCTATCCTGTTAGCCCCGAAGTCAGCCCCGACGCCAGCACTTATCGGGTAGGGGGGGTTTCGGGACTTGATGTGTCCCGAAAAATAATCCACCATAAGTGCCGTTTTTTCACCAAACAAAAGGAGAAAACACATAGGAGCCGCGATAAGATTGCGGACATATGTGTTTTCGGGAGAACTATCCTATTATTTCGACCAATATAATAGGATAGGGTAAAAAAAAACATTGGCGAAAAATCCCTGTTTTTCGCCAATCGCAGGGATCAATTTGCGCCCGAACAATGTTCGGGGGTAATTGGATAACGCTCAATATATTTTATCATTTCCTTTTAGCTAAAGGGTCACTAAACCTAAAATACAGGTTGCCTTGTACATCATACCTACTACCAACATTCACATACAGATGCTTGAAAATGTAAAATCAGTTTAAAATTTGTTCGGATTTCACCAGATCAAAAGCCATAAACAAGTTAAAGACACGGTGGTCAATAGCCAATTAATCTGAATACATTTATTTTATAGTTGGTTGCAAACTATTGTTCTGTTATCATCTTACTTTTTTTTGTTTAAACAGGCTTGGGGGTCTATTCATCATCAGTTAATTTCTACAAAAGCAGATAACAATGAACATATTCACCTAATTGTGTAGAAATTAAGTTTTGAGGCCATTCATCATAAAGGTGGCTCAGGAGATATCACAGATATCTCCTGCTTACCTTTCACTCCCAATGTGGCCTGCTGCCACCATACACTAGTATGGGAACCTAAATTCATTAAGCTCAGACAATACAATATATTCAGAGTTAAACTGTGGGAGCATTTGCCATCTTCAGATGTTGTTTGTTCCTGCACCCTGCTCCTTCCCTATGTCCTGGGTTGCAGAGGGATGCTTTCGGATTCCTCCACCCATGTACGGCCCCTTCCACCGGACGACTGGGCTTTGTGTGTCTGTGTGAACTCTAGTTCATGCAGTCGCAGTAGCACTGCCGAGTCAGAAAGTAGCATTAAAAACATTCATGGAGACAGCTGATTTTGGATCAGCTGTCTCTGCGGCAGAGCAATGATGAATTGCTCCAGTGCTCGGGCGCGAGTTAGAATATTAATAATCAGGACCCCGATAATTAACATAATGAATATAGCCCTAAAAGAGGCAGACTTACAAAGAATCAGATAAATATTTTTGCAAAAGCAGTAAAATGCCTAATAAGGCATACCCTGCTGTTGCATCAAGGTTCCTTTTTTGCAGTTCTGCACTCAAACTTAAGCAATAAATAACGTTGTAACATTGCTAAAATCATGTTCAATAAAGTAAGCCAATATTTGTTGCTTAATACAGCATCCAAATTTCAGTATATGAAAGCGGGTAATATTTTTGTAGAATGAGGTTGCAAAGTTTGCCTGCACTGAGACTCATGGTGCATACACACGGTCAGATTTTTCATCAGATTTGAACGATAACGATTTAAAAAATCATTCAATCGTTCAAATCTGATTGAAAAATCGTTCATGTGTGCAACCACACATGAACGATGCGCGTTCACGTTTGTCAGATAACGATAACGATGTTTGCAGTCAGATTTGTCAGATTTCGTTCACTGTTCTTCATTTATCGTTGAAATCGTTCAAATCATTTACAAAATCATTCATCCAATCGTTCAAATCGTTCATCGTTCAACGATATCGTTCATCGTTCAACGAGATCGTTCATCTAACAGATCTGACCTTGTGTATGCACCATCAGGGGTCTATTCATCAAGAAAAAGATCTCACTAGAGATAAATTAGTTTTCAACTAATCAGTGCCATTCATCATTCTTTCCTTACTAAAATTTCACTGATCTTTCTGCAGAGACTTTGAAGTGAGATAGTTTTCACCTGCAGCTCATTTTCCCGAGAATCACTGCAGACTTTTTCAGGCGGTGCATGCGAAACTCTTGATCACCAAGAAGACGGGAGTCAGTGACAGTGTTCAGAGTGAAGTGCAGGGACTGTCTGGAGCAGTGTTGCTGGAGCTCCCTACAAAGGTAAGTTCAAAGGGGGGCAATTAAGGGGCACAAGTGGCAGCAGCGGTGAGGGAAGCGGGGAGGATGGACAATGGAGGAGCCCCAAGCCACAGCACAAGAAGACAAAGCAGGGAGAGATCTGCTGTCTAAATGGCAACTTGTGATCACATTCGGGGGCTGTACGCCATCTCAGAGTGGTGTACAGTTTCACTATCAAGTTCCGAAAACAAAGCTTTTTTTGAAACTTGATGAATTACATGTTTTCTATATCCCTATACTAAAGTATGGGGAGTGTGGAAATTATCGGGGCAGATTGTAACCAGGAGATATTAGTGATATCTCCTGCGTTTCATTGCTACATGGTCTATTCATGTAGCAATGAAAAGCCCTTTATCAGTGATAACAGGGCATTTCACTGCTTGGTCCTATTCATAGAAGGGCTTACCATGGAGAAATCTCACATTTCTCCAGCGGTTCCTCTGGCTAGTGCAGCTATCGTTTCCCCATACAGTAATATGGGGAGAGCGATTCATAGAATCACGGAAAGCTCTGCTTATTAGGGGAGAATAGCAGTGAAGACCACCGTCTCCCTGCCTTCTCCCTGTTCTCTATGCCCCCTTAACTGACAGCAGCCAATCAGAGATGCCCAGGACATAAGCATATGGCGGGTCTCCTGAGTCCTGACTGCCAGCTACCACAGTGTCTCCCCCCGTTCTGCTCCTACCCCTGCCGCCTCTATAGTAAGGTGACCCGACATATGCATATGACATGTCACCTCCGTCCTTACTGCCCGCTGCCCCAGTTCCCCCCCAATCTGCTCCTACCCCTGCTGTAAGGAAACCCAGCATATGTCACCTCCATCCTGACTGCCCGCTGCCCCAGCCAATGCCCCTCTACTCTGCCCCTACCTTACCCCCAGCATGCGCAGCTAATAAAATGCTGAAAAGTATTGAAAAAAATTTTCAGAAAAGACAGAGAAGACCAGACCGCACCAAGGAATACCACATTTCATTGCAAAAAAGGTAATTATACATGAACTGATACATCGAACTGATGCGATCTAAAGTGAAAAGTAGCAATTCGGTACAGCAAATCTACATGTATAGACCCTTTAATTTATAATTGATAGTTGAAAATTTAAATTTTCATCTGCTTTTATATAAATAGACCCCAACGGCCCTATTTTTCACAATCCGCATCTCAGTTGTGGATGTGATGTGCTAAGATATATTCAAATATCACATGCAGGGACAGAGCTTGTGAGAAAGCTCTGTCGCTGCGAATCCTCTTCGCACACTTTTTAGGGTGTTTTTTTACAAAAAAATACCTTAACAGTGTGACCGGGCATGTGCCACCAGCTCTCACCACCCCCCTCCCCTGCGATCGCTCTCTCTCTCTTCCTGAAAAAACACCCCTGTGTCCCTCCTGCATAGGTGGCTGCACCACTTCAGGGTCTTACACCACCTCACATCATGTGGTATCTCCTCCACTTCACCAGAGGCACATTACTACCATGAGGTTGCTTGAGTGAAGGACCCAGATTAAGCCCAAGTGTACTCCATCCACTCCATTAGGCCCCACAAGCCTCCAAATCCCACATTACACTATTTGCTTTCTTTGCTGCCCTCTATTCCATCTGGCCTCCGGGCCACAACTGCTAGTATTTCTCCATGGTGAATCAAGGTTTTAGAGCTGCAAACATGGGGTAAATAGAACCTAACCTCAGGACCATATAGAAGGCTGTTATTGGCCATAAGCAAAGTATTGGAGGTTCTTAAAAGGTGTCACATGGCTGATTTTAACAGTTTTTTGTTAATGGTAGAAAAATTATAGCAAGCAAGTGTTTTTCAGCAAATTAAAGCTTTAAAAGTTATTTGGGGCACAGAAAAATGTCTGTGATTTTCCAGTGTTTTTATACAAGTTTGAAAAATGTTTGAAAACAATTTTAACTCTCATCTGCAAGCTCAAAAACTAATTTCCCATCAATGCAAGACCTCTACATACCAGTGACTACAGGATGGCTAGACTGGCAAATGTTCAGGGTTTCACAAGGTGAAGGGGACACACCGCCGCGCACCCTCCAGGCTGTACAGCCGCTCCGAGCGTCCTAAGGATCCTTGGAGTAGTGCAGTAGTGATTGGAAGTTGGCGGTCCCCAAACTCACGTGGGAGCACGCACCCAACACCCATCTGCTGCTGCTGCGAGTAGCCAGAATGTAACAGAGCACAGAGAAAGGTGATTGGCCAGTCACCCACCACATGACGGGCTGAGTGAGGAGGAAATGAGCCCGGGTATGTAGGATGTTGCTGCTGCTGTGGATGGAGATGATGAGCGAGCCACAGGGTTCAAGACAAATAGGTGATTACTAGCTGGAGGAGGGTTTAATACCTGCAGATGCTGCTGGGTATGAAGTGACGTGTTAGTAATTGGGGATCACATCAACCCTCAGTATTGACTGTCTTGATCTCTACTGATGATTGTTGGAGCGTTCTTTTTCCAAACTTAGGGGGATAACCTATTAGCCGCAATAATCACTGCATTCTCGCAAGTTCCCGGTGTTCGCGATCATCACGAGAAAACCACCTAGTTTTGCTTCACTTTATCACGGTATCCTTCCGAAAACTGTCTAATCGTGCAGATAGGGGGTGGTGACATTTCGCATTCCCGTTGTTTTTTTCGCATATTTAAAGGGCTACCTAGTCATTGCCCAGCCACCATTTTGATCAGCCTGCAGTGTGGAGAGGTGGCTGTTGCACTGTTTTATGATCAATTTCTATATCTGTTTCTGCCGAGTACACCCCTATCTGGTGGCAAGAGACAGAGCAGAGAGACAGCAGCAGAGGAGCCTGTGAGGAGAGGAGAGACACACATCATTTTGCACTTATTTCTGTTCTTTTAGGTAAGTACCCCTGTACTACACCCCTATAGCTACCCCCCATGCACCCCTACAGCCTCCTCTCCAACCACCCATGCACCCACATGGGCATCAATGCACCCCTAGAGCTTCCCCCCTTACATGTGTCAACATGGCCACCCATGCACCCACAAGACCACCCATGCACCCATAGAGCCTCCCCCTACCCACAGACCTGTGCCCATATGTCCATCTATGTACCCCTATTGCCTACCCTTCCCCCACCCATGTGCCAACATGTTCATTCATGCACCCCTAGAGCTTCCCCCTCTTACATGTGTCTACATGACCACCCATGCATCCCTATTGCCTCCCCCCACCCATGTGCCCACATGGCCACCCATGCACCCCTATTGCCATAACCTCCCCCCACCAATGCACCCATATGGCCACCCATGCACCCATAGAGCCTCCCCCTACCCACACACCTGTGCCCATATGGCCATCCATGTACCCTTATTGCCTACCATCCCCACACCCATGTGCCAACATGTCCATTCATGCACCCCTAGAGCTTCCCCCTCTTACACATGTCTACATGGCCACCCATGCACCCCTGTTGCCTCCCCACCACCCATGTGCCTACATGGCCACCCATGCACCCCTACTGCCAAAACCTCCCCCCACCAATGCACCTACATGGCCACCCATGCACCCCCAGAGCCTCCCCCTACCCACACACCTGTGCCCATATGGCCATCCATGCACCCCTGTTGCCTACCCTCCCCCCACCCATGTGCCCACATGTCCATTCATGCACCCCTAGAGCTTCCCCCCTCTCACATGTCCACATGGCCATCCATGCACCCCTATTGCCTTCCCTCCTCCCACCCATGTGCCCAGATGTCCATCCATGCACTTATAGAGCCTCCCCCCACATGTGTCCACATGGCAATCCATACTCCCCTAAAGCCTACCCTCCCCCACACCCATGTGCCCATATGGCCACCCATGCACCCTAGAGCCTCCCCCCACCCATGTGCCCACCCATTACCTCACTAAAGGACATTCATTATATTAGGTCTCAATTGTTATTTGCATATATTTTATTATTTAAAAAAAATGTTTTAAAGATTTGAAAAGCAGAAATGTTTTAGGAAAAGAGACCTCGTGCAACCGGCTCGCACCACTCCACCGAAGAATCTCTGGTCGTGGATGAGGGGTGGCAGCCTACGCAAGAACAAGCAGCAAGACAGAGGGATTAATGGACAGAGGTGGAAACAGCACTAGGCCAGGAGGGACCATACTTCACAGGTAAATCTACACCTACACCTCACTTTACACCCACTTTGTTATAATCTCATAGAAACACTCAAACTAACCTACGTACACTTACATCACAGTTACACACATATACAAGTACTTACACACATACCCAGGTACACTCACACTCACTTCGGTACACACACACATACCCAGGTACACTCACACTCACTATCTTATACCCACACTCATACCTTTCCATTTTCCTAAATTGTATTATTTATGTATTATTAGTAACATAGTTCGTCTGAAAAAGAGGAGTCCAGACAAGCGCCAAGTGGGACTAGACAACTAGATCTGCTGTGCCATCATTGATGGTGTCCATGAGCACTACGACAAACTGTTTGGATTCTGTGCTCAGAAGACATCGTCAAAGGACAAGAGGGACCTTTGGAAGGCCATTGCAGCAAGAGTCACCGCCAGTTCTGGAACACGACGAGACCCTGAGGTGTGTAAGAAGTGGTACAATGACTGGCGATGATGTACCAAGAAGAAAATAACAAAAGAGAACCAGCACCAAAGAGGAACCAGAAGGGAACCTGCACTTGTCATCCAATGGTTCACCTGGGAAGAGAAGATTAATCAATGATGGTTGTCGGCGTGGAGGGGATGTTTGACAGCCATGATGCCAGCACCACTCGTCGGAGAGGTAATTATTTCTTCAAATTTTCTTAGTGTTTTTTTTTTATTTAACTTTTTCTCTAATTTATTTTAGGAAACCAACCAAGCTCTGGCATGGGATATTTTCCGAATTTTAAGCACCACAAGTGCAAGGATCAGAAGAAGAAGCAAGACCATCTGGGATCCAGTCCGTGGTGAGGTCTGTAGGATCGGCAGTGCAGCAAAGCAGGCCTTGTGTGATTTGTGGGTGCAATGGGGCACAGATGATTTGCTAATTGTAAAGTTGGCTAGCACAAGGAAATGTACATTTAAAAATATAAATTATTTTGATTCCACAGAAGAAATGGCAGCAAAGAAATGACGAACCACACAAGAGACGGATACTGCATGAAGGAAAGAACCAAGACATCCAAGGAAGGACCAAGCTGCTCCTCAGAGGGGGTCCATCTGGACAGCGAGACGAGACAGGAACATTGACACCATCAGATCTGCTCCTGACTCAAACACCTTATTTTGAGTCCACCGTATGGTCCAAAGAAACCTTTGTGGGATTTGTGGGGACCCGAGGTTCCAAGTTGGGCTCCAACAGATCATACAGTGAATAGATTGCACGAGTGGATAAGCGATAATATGGTATCACCTCCACCTCGGAGAGACAGTCCAGTACGCGCTTAGCATGATACTGGCGTGGATGTGGAATTAAAACGCACACTGACTCATCACATGGAGCGACTGCCTGAGCACCATCTTCCTCTGCCATGTCCAGCTCGCCCTCCACACTAGTTTGGAGCATAAACATCCAAATAGTGTCAGTAAAAGGCTCCACGTTTTTTTTAGCAGCTGACTGTACAAAAGCTGTGTTTCTCCCTAAAGTCCCTAGCAAGGAGGGACAACATCCTGTCAATTGGAGGAGGTTCATCATGGGAGAAAATTATTATATATTTATTTTTATAAACCAGTGCTGTAGGTCTGAAAAACCATAAAAATAAAAAGTAATGACATGCTGATTCTCAAAATTGCTTACAGAAACCAAAACGGACTGAGATCTCACATTGTACACATTTATTTTCACTTTTCACCATGTCCAAGTAGGTGAAATGAATTTGCAAAAAATCCAGTCAAAATCCTCGAAAACTTATTGCATGTTTGTAATAGGATAGCTTTTGCGCAAAAAGTAATTTTTTTACTATGAAGAACACTTTTCGCGAGAAAAACATACCAGAGAAAACTTTTCGGACATTTTTTTGGCGAAAACATTGCAATAGAAAACATTGAAAACATGCCAAAACACCCACGTGACAGCGTCTTATCGGGGAAAATAAAATTTTCCAGGCTAATAGTCATCCCCCTATAAATCATAAAAAACTATCTGAGAAGCACCAAGAGTCAGGAATGATTGAAAGGTTCAGCAGTTCTATCCATCAAGCAGTACGTGGTTAGGAAGCTGGATTTCGAAGAAGTTATAGATAACTTTGCTGATGTTAAAGTCATAAGGATGGAATTTTAAGGTATGATAAAGGTATACAGTAATACAATTTAACAAGTAATCAATTCTGATTATTATTAATTCTGCATATACAGGACAACTCCAATTCTTTAGAATGTCCTTGGCTGAAAGGGTTTACATATATTGTGTTGATCAAAGAATTGGTATTTCACTGTAAATTGTATATAGAGTTGTTATGTATTTCTAATATGCATGATCCAGAAATTATTTGTATATGAATAAAACATGCAGATCTAAGGGTTATAGAATTCAAATAGGAGGCCTGTCTAGAGAGTTTTCCAGGTGTCTACAAGCCTTTACTTGGATTTGTCCTTTTGGTCACCCTCTCTGGTACCCAAAGGTACCCAGGCCTGGAGGAAACAGCTGTGAATATACCTACTTGTGATATGCCTATTTTTTGCACTGTTCTGGTACGCAGGATTACCCACCAGTGATATTGCACATGACCCATTTTATGTTGTGTTTATGGTGATTAAAATGGTGTTATGCTATGTTGAGTTCCTCTTCTTTCTTCTTTTGAGGCTCCATATTGACAGAGCGTCGCAAGGGAACGTGGATAATTAACACGGCATCTGAAAACACTGGTTAAAGCAAGTTGGAACTATTGGAGGATACTCTCTACCCCTGGATGGTATTTGAACAATAACTTTGTTGATTCTATCCTAGAAGGAGCACATATTCCTACTTTTGTATTTTTGACATTTTATGTAGTAATGGTGATACTATCAGGTGTGTTGCTGCTCCTGGTGTTTTTTGCGCAAAAAGGACTATATTGTTTTATTTCACCTGAAACATGTCTTTATTGGCCAAATAAGACTATTTCAAGTTAAACCCCTTCAAGTGCATTATTTTTGATGTGGAGGAGTGTACTAGAGGTTATGCACAGAGGGCCTGATTCAGAGCCGGACGCTCTGAACGAGCGCCCGCTCTGAATCAGGGCCCTCCTACCTAAAATTGGAGCGGCCTCCTGACTGCTCGCATATGCAAGTGGCCAAAAAGATGGTCGCGATGGTCAAGACCATCGCGACCATCGGCTTGCGACGAGACCCTGCGGTAGGGTCTCACTGCCGCAAGCCCAGGAGTGCTTTTGGCTCTATCAGAGCCAAAAGCACTCCCACTGACATCACTAGTGATGTCAGTGGGGCCGGACCCAGACGGTAGGCGTTCATATGGGAAAGCCTCCGTCTGGGCAGCAACGCCCCCGGCACGCCCACCAAAGGGGGCGTGCTGTCACTCACCATCGACAGCATGCCCCCTTTGGTGCGAGACCTGGAGCGACGGCTTCCCCGTCGCTCGCCCGGTCTCGCGCATGCGCACGACGGAGCTCCCTCCGGCATGCGCACTTGGGCACCATCGACCTGCTTGCGAGCGGGTCTGAATGAGACCCAGTGTCCTCACATTTTTGTAGGGAGAATGGATTGCGAGTTAGGAACTGGATTGCAAATTTGTAAATGGCTCGTAGGACCTAACTCGCACCTAATTAGATCTAGACCTATGTCTTTTATTTTATTTTTTTTAAATATATGTTTATTGGTAGATTTTTTGTTGTTATTTATGCTTCCAAAAAAGAAACAGTTTGTGAGAAAAACCACATACATTCGGTATCATAGTTTGAAATATACATCATACATAACAAGTGCTAGATATAGAAATAAAGCCACACCTTAACAGCAATAATCAAGAAAAGAAAACCCAATTAAATAAAAATACAAAAAATAGATGAATAAATGAATACATAAATGAATATTGATCTAACACAGAAAAGAGGGGAAGAGAGAAAGTGAGAAAGAGGAGGGTGATTGGGGGGCTGGTGAGCTGGTGAGCTGGTGGCTCTTAATTAGAAATATATACGTGCTCCTGAAGGAACAGCCCCTTTACAGAGAGGAAGAAGAGAAAAAAAAAATAGGTAAATAATCAGAGCTCAATCCACAAAACTTAAATATGTACTAGAAGACTTAAATTCCAACCATGGGTGCCAGGTAGAAATAAACTCTTGATATCTTTCCGGGCCCATTCGGAGATCTTCCATGGACATATACAAGTCTATACGGGTGAACCACTCCTTAAGCGTGGGAGGAGAAGTTGAACGCCAACGCACCGGGATCACAGCTTTGGCAGCACTATTAAGAAACTTTAACAGGGACTTTTTATAGATTGAAATAGGGCCAGGGAATAAATTGAGAAGCCAAAAGGAGGAATCAGAGGGGGTATCTGCACCCACTATAGTCTTAGTAATAGAAATCACCTGATTCCAAAAGGGACGTTATAGACAGCAGTCCCACCAGATGTGTAGTGGGGAGCCTGTCTCCATAATCACACCTCCAACATTTATCCAATAGCCTCGGAAACATTTTTACTAACGTAAGAGGGCATCGGTACCAGAAGGACAATACCTTAAATTGTGTCTCAATCACAGAATAGCTAACCGAGCTAGCAAACGTAGTTTGAAAAACTTTGCTCCAATCACTCTCCTCCAAATCAAGGTGTAGGTCTCGCTCCCAATCCTTAGCGTATTTGGGAAGATTAGGGAACAAATGTTCAATCAAAAGTGCGTAACCCCGGGAGAAAAAATGCGCCGGGCGCAAAGGCATCAGGCACAAATCCTCAAAGGGAGTCAAAGATCTAGATCCCGCCGCGCGAACATCGTTCCTTTGTAGAAAGTGCTTCAATTGGAGATATCTCCAGATCTCAGCCGGAGGGAGTCCCCATGTAGCCTGTAGAGCGGAGAAGGAGAGCACCACTCTCCCCTCGATCAGCTGGCCAACTCGCTGCACTCCCTGACGTTTCCAAATAGCAAATGCACTGTCGGCAACACCCAGAGGGAAACCAGGGTTACTGAAGAGGCGAGTCAAGGGGGAGAGAGTAGACGACACGCACATTAGTTTGCGTAATCTATACCATCGGGCTAATGTGGGGCCAATAGTGGGGTGAGAGATAACTGGGACCCTGGATCTCCAGGGGTATTGCGCAATGGGAATGGGAAGAGAATGATTCTCAAGGTGAACCCACTGTTTGGCGTCAGTTGCCCGAGACCACTCCATTATCCTACCCAACACTATGGCATCATAGTATACTGAAAAATGAGGCAGCTGAAGGCCTCCCATATGTCTGGGTCTGAAGAGAACTGCGTGTTGAAACCTAGGTCTGCTGTTTCCTCATACAAAGTCTCTGATGACATTATGTAGCTCTTGGAACCATGACTTGGGGATATGTATAGGCATGGCTTGTAGGAAAAACAAAACTTTAGGGAGCACATTCATTTTTATTACACTAATTCTACCAAGCCATAAGAACCGCTTGGTACGCCAGTCCTTAAGATCGGAGCGGAGTGTAAGGAGCAATCGTTTAAAATTGACATCAAATAGACAAGAAGAATCAGTATGTAGCGTAACTCCAAGGTACTTGAGACTAGTGGCATGCCATGTAAAGGGGAAAGCGTGTTTGAGCCCTGCGATAGAGTGTGAGGGTGCCGACACATTCGCCACCATAGATTTAGAAAAGTTTATTTTAAAATTGGAGAGGGAACCAAAGTGATGAAACTCGGCCATCAGGTTATGGATCGAAATGACAGGGTTAGATAAGAACGCCAATAGGTCATCTGCAAACAGAGCTAATTTATAGTCCGTATCACCCTCCTTCAATCCTGTGATGTTAGGATTAAGTCTAATGGTAGAGCCTCTATACATAAAATAAAAATGATCGGAGAAAGGGGGCATCCCTGTCTAGTGCCATTACTGATCTGAACCGGGTCTGAAAGGGTACCATTAATCTTAATCCGAGCAGAAGGGAAACCATATAGTGCTAATATTCATTGGAGACTCGCAGGACCCAGACCCAAGTGTCGCAAAACCCATTCCATAAATATCCAGCTAATTCTATCGAATGCCTTCTCGGCATCTGTTGAAAGCATCACTACAGGAACAGGACCACCTGAGGCCAGATGGATAAGATCTATAGCTTTAGTGGTGTTGTCCCGTGCTTCCCTCCCTGGTACAAAACCTACTTGGTCCGAGTGTATTAAGTTAGGGAGCAACTCCTTGATTCTATTAGCAATAAGTTTTGCAAACAATTTCACGTCAGTATTGAGGAGGGAGATGGGGCGGTAGCTTGCACACTGGGCCGGGTCTTTACCCATCTTGGGGATAACGGTTATGTGAGCCTCAAGTAGTTGAGGAGAGAACCCACACTTGTCTGTAATAGCATTGAAGGCTCGGAGCATTTTAGGTAAAAGGGAATCCTTGAAAATTTTATAATAAATTATAGAAAAGCCATCCGGACCTGGACTTTTTCCGGAAGGCTTGTCTTTAAGGACTGTCTCGAGCTCCAAAAGGGAGAATGGAGAGTCTAACCAGGCGCTATCTTCTTCTGATAATCTAGGAAGACCAGATTCTCGAAGGTATTGGGCCACAAAGTCCTGAGAGGAGGCTAAAGATTCTAGGGACAATGGGTCCCGTAGGTTATATAATTTGGTGTAATAAGCTTGGAATGTGTCTGCAATATCCCTAGTAAGATGACGCTGGGTCCCCGATGAGTCCTTGACTGTTTGAATATACAAAGTGGCTCTCTGGGCCCTCAAAGCTCTGGCAAGCAACTTGCCCGGCTTATTTCCCCATTGGTAGAACCGATTTCTACAGAGTCGGTAATCTTTTTTAATGTCGTCAAAGAGCAAAGCATTAAGGGCAGACCTAGTCTCAATCAAATCAGATAGAATTTGAGGGGAAGGGGAGGAGTTATGTGTTGTTTCCAACACTCTAAGGTGTTGGAACAGTGCAATTTTCCTACTTGTTTTTTCTCGTTTGAGCATTGAACCCAGTTGGACAAGTTTCCCCCGTAATATACATTTGTGGGCCTCCCACACTGTGACCCGGAGACCTCAGGTGTCTCATTAAAAGAGAAGTAATCATTAATTGCCTCATCCAATTGAGACTTGCATCGTGGATCAGTTAGAATTTGTTCATTAATGGTCAGAGAAATGGGGGCGTGGTCAGACCATGTGATAAGGCCTATGTCAGTGGAATTAATCAAATGTAAAAATCTCTGTGGGTGTAGAAAATAATCTAGTCTGGAATATACGTCATGGGGTCTGGAATAAAAAGTGTTGTCTTTGTCCCCCGGGTGTTGGAGCCGCCAGGTGTCAACCAACTGGTGGTCATGGAGGGAACGTCTAACCTTACGATGAGAAGTCAATGAGCGTCTAGAAGGTGTTCCTGAAACATCTACTTCCGGTTGGAGAGACCAATTCAGGTCACCCCCAAGAACCGGAATACCTACGACCAGCGGGGCAATCCGATCCAGGACGGTTGAGAGAAAAGACGGCTGATTCTGGTTGGGGACATAAAGATTAATACATGTATATTGCTGGCCAAATACCGCGCACTTAACCAAAAGTGTCCTGCCCTCCTCCAAAGTAACTGAAGTCACATCTTGGAACGGTAGGCGTTTAGATAACAGAATGGCAACTCCTAGGGATTTGCCTCTAGTGTTGTTGTTATAAAAAGAGATTGGGAAGTTGCGATCTTTAAGGATAGGGGCATCAGCAGACCTAAAGTGCATTTCCTGGAGGAACGCCACATCAGCCCTAGCTGCAAACAGGTCACGTAGAACCCTAGATCTTTTCTCTGGCAAATTTAGACCTTTTACATTGAGCGAAACCACTTTAATGGTTGTAGCTCGTGTATCAACCGCCATCATCTACCGTCTGTGACAGTGAACATAGATCATGATGGAGCACACCAACTCTCCCAGGAAAGGGAAACACACTAGGGTAGTCAAAATAAAAAAAAGGAAGAGAAAGAAAAAGAAAGACAACACAAAACAAAAAAACACATAATAATGAACATACAGAACAATAGCTTGTAAACACTACCGCCACTTGGGAGCTCGGGCATGAGGAGCATGACCGAGACCAAGAGAAACCGGGCAGTAAGGGGGTCATCTGGGGTAATGACAAACAGCGACCCTAATAAAAACCGGAGCATACAAAACTGTTGAAATGCATTGCAGAAAAAACATTGCAGATACAATCAAATTGGTGTCTTGTAGTACAAAGAAAGAACATAAAAAAAAAAAAAAAACATTTTTAGGTAGATCGAACCAAAAGTGTCCGTTCGGGAATGCTTATTGGTAATATTTAACTGGAATATGCATGAGTAATATAATACTAATAATACGATAATATATTAAAAGGATATGCAATCGGAGGAGGATCAAAAAGGGGGGTTACCTCGCCAGTTTCCATACAGGGCATCATCCAAAAAACATTGAACATCGAGTCCCCTTGTAGGAGTATGGAAGATGGCTCAGAATATAGGAAGATCATCCCTCGGGAGCCAAGGGCAAAGACCTGGTTTGTAGGAGATTTCGGGTTTCGGCAAACCAGGTGCCAGTCATTGTTAGGATGAGAGAGTTCTGGCAGGAGAGAACTCAAAAGTGACTCTTGCCAATCCGGAAGGGACACCAAAGGAATGCTCAGGGTGGAGCAGATATAGGGGAGGTCAGATGGATCTTTGAAGGTAGACAACTTGCCGTTATGGTAAACTTGAAGGCTAAAAGGGAATCCCCATCGGTATTTAATATCGAGCCTCCGCAGTTCAGCAGTAAGAGGATGTAAAGCTCTGAGTTTTTGGAGGGTCGACCAAGACAAATCCTGAAAGATCTGAATCTGTTGATCGTCGATGTTTATGACATCCAAGCGACGGATCTTACGTAAGATATCCTCCTTCTGGGAATAATAATGGAGCCGACAGATAACATCTCTCGGGCGGTCCGACGGGGCTCCTCTGGGGCGTAAGGCACGATGTGTTCTATCAAACTCTACCCGAGAGTCGGGATCCCGGCCCAGGATATCATTGAAGACCTTGGTGAGGAAGCCGATAAGACCCTGTGGTAAGATATCTTCCGACAACCCTCTGATCCGCAGATTATTCCGCCTCCCCCTGTTGTCCAAGTCATCGAGGCGGTCTTGAAATTGTTGAAGTGCCACCGATTGTCTTAGGACTGACGCACGAAGGGCATTATGTGCCGCTGCGGAATCGGAGGTGAAATCTTCTAAGGAGGCCAGGCGATTGCCGAGTTGAGATACGTCTCCTTGAATCGAAGCAATTTCAGAGGGAACAGTCTCATGAATCCTACGTTCCAACCGCTCAAAATCTTGTTTAGTTGGCATGGACCGCAGCATCTCTAGGATCTGTGAGATCTCACCCTTCCCCGGATGCAGAGTCAGGACCCATGGAAGAATCTTCGTTCCGGGACGGAGAGTTAGATGCCAGGGAAAGTCTGGGAGATGCCGGTGCAGATGACTCTCCCATCTGAGCAAAGCCCTGGGATCTAAGATACTGTCGCAAATCTGCAGTAGGTATAGAGCAAGCAGAGTCTTTTTTCTGGGGTCTCCTCTGTTCCATCTGAGAACTCCTCCTACCTCTCCCCATGAAACATGCAGCAAAAAGAAAACAGTGGGAGGGCAAAAAGGCAAGGATAAAAGGACACCGATGGTTCTAAAAGCGTGAGTAGAGTATATTGCGATCAGGGTCGCCGCTGGCCCATCCCGCTAGAATATGGCTAGGCCGACATCAGCATATGAAAGAAACCATCCCCGGGTTGTGAGTGGGAAACTGGGATGTCTGCACTTCAATCCCTAGCTCGTAAAATAATAACCGGGAGTAATGCTAAAAGTCAATAATTCCGTAGTATCAAAGAACCCCACCAGATGTCACCGGTGCACAGGAGTTGACATTCAGAGGAAAAAACTGGTTTCAGTATAGCAGATTAGGAAAATCAGGGTCAGTATAGTGAAAGAATAATGGTGAATGGTGAAGCCCCCTGTGAAATAAGCAGCACCTTGTAATCCTGGGTAGGTGTATGTAACAATATATTAGGTAGACCTGGAGGATAAGCAGGGCATCCGGAAAGCAGGTATACAGGAGGGATATACTATATGTTAGCAGGGATCACAGGACTCAGCAGGAGCAGGGTTAACAGTCCAGAAGCCAAGCCAGCACTGTCACTTCACAGTGCATGCAGGGAGCAGCTGGCATGAGAGATCTTGAGGCAGCTGGAAGCTCAGTGTATCCAGGGGGCTGTCTGAGGCCAGAAAGAGCCACACGCAGGAGATGGTCCCATGGGAGATCGCAGGAGATCACCCTGCCGGCAGCCCAACACTTCCGGTTTGCAGGCAGCGGAGGGGCGCTCTGGAGGGCCAGATGTCCTGAAGCAGCAAGCGGCAAAGGAGGATGTACGGCCAGCAGAGGAAGTAGCCTGGCGAGCGGTACACCACCAGGGTCCAGGAGGGAGAGCAGCAGCAGCCGGGCAACTTGGAAGGCAGACCGCCAGACCCGGTGCACAAGTCAAGGCCCTGGCTCCCACGTGCTCAGGCGCAACCCGCAGAGACAGCCGGAAACGTCTCCCGATTCCGCGTACCTGAGCACTAGGTAGGTGTGTGATCGCGGGGTATATGCAGCCAGAGGGGGGGGATCTAGGCAGCACTTTGGAGGGGGTCTGTGCTGGGTTACTAGGGATGTCCTATGTCTTTTATTTTTGTTGAAGATTAATAGGGGTTCACACAACTGCGAGTGAGAGTGGTAGCAAGGGGGTGTCTGTACATGAGGGAGTGGGCAGATCCTGCTCTTACCATCTGTCCTGAGCCCCGTATTTCTGATGGTTGCCCAGGGAATAGTGTAAGGGGCCCCATAGACATACTGTCTGATTCAACAGAGGTTTTATCCTAGCAAGTAGGAAAAGCCATTATATTGCAAGTGTCAAAATGTAGCTGTAAGAAGATAATGAGAAAACCAAGAAGCAGTTTAATTTAATAAAATGTAAGCAAAGGCCTCAGTTATGTAACTTTAATAGCAACTAAGCCTGTTATGTAATGTGTAAGAAGATCCTACTGTACATTGGCCAATGAGATGTGATTGCGTCCCACTTGCCTGCCTTGTTCAAATTCTTTAACTAATAAAAACATTTCTAGAGAACTCATTTTAGAAAGTTGGTGTTGCAACTTTACACCAAGGGGCCTATTCATCATCAGGGCTGGATGACCCTTGATAATTAAGTAATTAACGCACCAGAGCGATGTAGCAACGTTATGCTTTTTTTGCTGAAACTTCTCCAACATGAGTTGGGTACGGTGGTCAGATTCCCGATGCCGGCATCCCGACAGGGTTAGGATACCGACACCTGTTTGTCAGTATCCATACGCTAACCCTCCCTCCCCGCACCCTACACCTAACCTTTCCCCTAGTGCCTAAACCTAACCCTTCCCCCTTAGTGCCTAACCCTAACCCTTCCCCTAGTCCTTTACTCTAACCCTCCCCTTATCCCCAATACTTACCATCGGGATGAAGGCCACGGGATTCTGACAAGTGTCAGGATTCCGACGCCAGCATTCCAATCACCGGCATACCGACTGTCGGTATTATGACCACATCCCATCCCACATAACAGGCTTAAAGTCACACAAAGATGCTGGTTGGAAGATTAGGAAGGATGCATGGTTAGGACAGGGACGCTTACCTCCTAGAATTGCTGAAAAGCTTGATGTTAGTGAGAATTGGTTTTCAATAAATTTGGGAAGAAATGCTGCAAAACCAGTAGTGATAAATCCATCGGCACAGCTGGAAAATGTTAGAGCCATGAGAACAGGGTTTTTCACCATAAGCTAGGAAAAAAAATCAAGTTTTGTCAGTACAGTAATAGTAAGTACACCACGTTGTACAATTTAAATTCAGAGACTTAAATGACTATACTACATATTGGATAGTGAACTTTATTTTCTTAAGTTAATAAATGAAATAAAAATCTTTGGCATTATTTCTGTCTTATAAATTACAGGAATACAAAGAAGGCTTTATGTTCCAGTAGTTTAAATTCTCAGTTACTGTAGTCATGTATGAGATCTATACAGTATTTCGGAATGCTTAGGACTTCTGTTTTACTGGATATTATTATTGTTTATTTGCAGTCTCTGTCCTACTGGAGCTTACAGACGAAGCTCCTTAACACACAAGCACACATACGCTTAGGTTTAGTTTTATTAGAAGTGAATTACCCTTCCAGTATCTTTTTTGGTCTGTGGGAAGAGACTTGCGCAACCAGAAGAAACCCACGCAAATATGTGGAGAACATACAAACTCCACACACCCAAGATCCTGGGGGGATTTGAACTCCTAACCTCAATACTGTGAGGCAGCAATGTTAACCACTGTGCAACCAGGAGATTTTTTGGTACACTCTACCTACAATATGGCCCCATTTTGGATTCTATTTATTCCCTCATCTATGTGCTGTACACAGAGAACAGAAAATATTTAGGGCCCTATTTATCACAATCCACATCCCAGATGTGATGTGATGTGCTAAATTTTCCAGGATTCACAAAGCGATATTTGAATACATCGCCTGGATATATCAAATGTTGTATATAGGGACAGAGCTTGCAAGAAAACTCTGACCCTGCAAATTCTCTTCTTCTCAGACTATTTTTCGCAAAGTATACTCAGAGTGGTTCCATGCATGCGCCAAAAGCCCTTTAATACATTTAGTGAAACTTAAATAATGTAAAAAGGGGGAGAAACACCCTTTTTCAATTTTTTTTTTAGATTGGGCCCTTAAAGACTTTGTGAAGATTAAAAGGCCGTCCCGACCTGTGACTCCATTGGTGGTCTTATACACATGGAATTAATGTGTGTGCATTTTTCCTAATAGTACATATTCATTACAATCTCACACTATTTTGAAGTCTCTCTTCTGCATGATGAAACTGAGGATGATAGAACATCACATTTAGAGGAGCTGTATGGTTTATTGAAGGCATGATTATAATCTACAAGATGTGAGTGTGATTATTTGTTTTTACCACCTTATAATTACAATTATAGTATGCTGTATCACACTTTTGTTAGTTTTTCTTTGTCCTACAGTATATACCATACACCTGGTTGGAGATTGATTTACTGTTCCCCAATCTACAGAATTGGGGAACTATCCTATTTGAGGACTGTGAAAATAGCGCTGGTAGGTTCTAAATATATTTTCTGATGTATGGGAAGGCAGATGACCTTCTTAATTTTAGACTCGGCTGCATCATTTATGTGTTATGTGTGCTTGGTAATAATACTGTTTTAATCATACATGCCTACTTTCCAGGGAGTCGCGGGAGGCTTATAATTTTTCCCTGAAAGAGTAGGCATATCTCCCGCATCCTGCCCACTTCCTAGTGAAGTGGGCAGGATGGGGAGATTTTAGGACAGATTTGCAGGTCCGTATGCAGGGGCAGAGCTAAACGATGCGAATCGCGTTAATTAGCCCCACCTCCTCCTTGCGGACCCATGAATTGCGGGCTTTCCAGTAAAGGGGGCAGGGCCTAATGACAGCTGTAGCCTGGCCCTGCCCCCCCCAAGCCGAGATTACCGGGCTGCTCCCGGAAAAGGTTCATTAAAAGTTGGCAAGTATGGTTTTAATAATCTATGTTATTGTAAAAATGAGTGCTATTCCTGATCAAAATCCGTTCTACACTGATCAGATTATTGAGTATGACAGAAAAATTGTCACGTTCGACTCAGGAGGATCTCCTACTGAGGAGCTGAAAGCTGAGGTCCCAGGTTGAGGAAGGAATCGGAGGCGAGGGGCCTGGATGTATGTCCTCCTCATCCACAAGTATCGGATGTTGACGAGACCTGACCAAAGGCGCGGAGTCTAACTTGCTGAGAGGTGTTCACCAGTGACTCCTCCAAGAGGGATATGGGTTTAGCTGCACCCAGCAAGCAGGTCACGACCCTTTGGTCAGGTATCCGATACAAGTGGGAAATGGAGGGCGATAACATCGATGAGGCCCAGGAGGATGTACTTCTGGGAGTAGCACTAGCAAGGATTCTGTACCTCTCTGGTACTGTATTGGCACCGTAAAAAAAACTTCCAGGTGTAGTACACTGAAGGGCAAAGGAAAAGGCCCACTGAGGACCTAAACGCACCACAATCGCAGGAGAGTGGCACTTAAGCAGTATCAGGATGTTGTACTGCGTATGCAGGCAGAGGACCCAGACGCACCGCTGGCACAGGAGAGTGACACTGTAGTTGTACTCGGATATTGTACTGAGTATACGGGCTGAGAACTCAGACGCACCGCTGGCACAGGAGAGTGACACTGTAATGGTACTTGGATGTTATTCTGAGTACATGGGCTGAGAACCCAGACGCACAGCTGTAGTTTTGCTCGGATGTTGGACTGAGTACACGGGCTGGGAACTCAGATGCACCGCTGGCACAGGAGAGAGACTAGAAAACACTCAGGAGCGGAAGAAGTAAAAGGAACCTGGAACGAAGTGACGGCAAGCAGACACCAGTAGTAAGGACGTTGTACAGGCAACTTCCTGCTGTCCAGAGCCCAGTTATATACCCTAAGGTAGCAGTCCATTGGAGGACAGCGTCAGCTGACAGCAACCATGCTACCATTGGATGAAGGGTCAGTCAGCTGATGAAGACTATCATGGCTGCGCCCATGATGGCAACCTCAGTAACCAAGTCACAGAGTGGCACATGGGAGTCCAAGTGAACCTAAGGCATAATCCTCAGCCAGTCACTCACCGCCGCACCTGTCGTCTGCCCGCTCAAAAAATCAGAGGAAGTCGGAGCTGGGGTGAGTAACGGCCGATCTTAGGCCGTAACCTGACAAAAATGTCTTGGGAGAAAACGGCTCTCTCATAAGAAGTCCCCACTAAACCTGGAAGTCATCCACTTTCTTGGATCAAACATCAGGATATCATACAATTTTTGTAAATTTTATGTGTATGGCTAAACTGTATTGAACGCTGAGTTGAATAACACGATTGTTTTAGGTGTGTCCAAGTTGGGCCAGGTCTTGCTAAAATGGAAACTTTTTATTCTTCAGAAAGGTAGTAGCAAAGGAAGTAGAGGAAGGGCAGAGCTCACCAAACTTTACATGCCAGTAATTTCAGAGTGGTAAATCCACGAAAAACACAATGGGTGGGATGTATGATGTATCACATTTTGATGCATCCCACCACTCACCGCAAGCATAACGGCATTTACTAAGGCTGTATGCTTGAAGAAGTTCACAAAGGACAGCTCTGCCAGTAGAAAGACTTACGGGTTTATTACTCGAGAGTCCTTCTGCGCATGTGTCGAGTGTTGCACGCGCCACGGTGGGCGCAGGGAGGAATCTGGTGGGATACCTCTATAGGGGAAATGCAAATAGAAGCCCATAGGCTTCTTTTGGGTAATGCCATCTAAAGGCGCTACCCAATAGAAGGCATTTTTGGAGGTTTGACCACAAAATTTGCTGAATAAGGCACTGAATGCGTTACACAGGGGGTAGATGTATCAAGCTATGGAGATCAGTTTCTAACTAGAGATATGTGCTGACCCCTCTGTTTTGGTTTCGGATATGGATTCCCTACTTCCAGAGTCCCCACCTCCACTTAAATCTCCATCACTGCTAACAACACCACAATCTCCTCAGTTACCCAAGCCTCCTGCCTCAGTGTTACACTTGACTCCTGATATTATGTATGCCCAATTTGCCCAACTGTCCGGTGCAACAGAGCACTGTGGCACCTTATAAGTCAAGAACAATAATAATTATTTTTTTCAGTACTGGTAGTAAAGCAACTTACTAGTATTCTTATACTGTATTAAAAAAAAAAACATTATTTGTAAATGTGTACATGATTTTACTTGTTTATACATTGTGACAAGTATTTTCTTACCCAAAGTGCCAATGGAAAATCTTTGAAATTTTTACCAAGATTTTTGTCTTCAACAATATCTTCACTTCCATTACTATGGGCTTGTGAAATCCTTTGACTTTGTATTGCAGCAGTACCTGTAAAAGAAGAAATATGCTTTATTACTACATGAACCATATTAAATAAATTAAATAACATGGAGTAAAGGTGAGGGACAATATTTTCTATAAAGATATGTGAGGGTGATTTTCTTTAAGTTAAGTTTCCCTCTAGGTGTTAAATGAGATATCTATGATTATCACATTCTATACAGATACTGTCAAGTATGACTTACATAGAAATAATTATGTAATTTTTTGGTTCGTCATCGTTATGGGGCACCACAGATTTTGTAGCATTGGACAATCATATTACACATGTGACATATATGAATGTAATAAACAAATACACAAATGCACTTAAGCATTAAAACACATACATGGATAGTTGTGAGCTAGCAATTCCAGTTATGAATTCCATGTATGTGAGAAAATGAGACATTGAGTTGCTTACATTCTAGAGGGCAGTGGTAAGGGGAGACAGTAGCTGCAGATAGAGCAAGAGTGGACATGCTGGATGGAGGAAGAATAGGTAGTGGACATTAGAGGGTAGGAGGGGCTAGGACAGGCAAGGCATTTCATAGATTGTAGGATGGGGGAGAGTCTGATAGGGTAAGGCAAGGGGTTCCATAGGTAGCGAGCAGAGCGGAGACGTTTTAGGGCTGGGAGTGAAAGGAGACTATAAGATGAAAAGATAGTTTAGTCAGAATGGGAGAGAAGTATTCAAGCTGGCATGCATTAGGAGACAAGTCCAGAGATGTATGGAGTGAAAGGGTTACTGAGGACCATGTCAATTAGGGTGAAAAGCTTGAGCTGAAGTCTGGAAGTGATGGCGAGATAGTGATGGAATTTACATAGTGGGCCAGCTTACAGGATGTGAAGTGGCGGCATTCAGGACGCATTGTAGAGAGAAAGTTGGGTGAAAGGAAAGTCAGAGGATGAGCTTACAGCAGTCAAGGTGGTAAATATGAGGAATGAGCTAATTTTGGCTATGTTTGACCAGTAGGAGGCAACAAGACTGCAAGAGGGACTGGATATGAGGGGAGAACTGAGGGTAGAGTTGAGGATGACATTGAGCTGTCAATTGTGAGTGAGATATGGGGAGGGGTAGTGTCATTAGTAAGGGAAAAAAATAAGTCCAGAATTGGACATGTTAAGTTTGAGGATTAGTTGAGTCATCCAGGTGGAGAGGATAGACAAATGGAAACACAGGATATTAAACAGCGTGAGAGGTCAGTGGAAGATAGGTAGATTTAAGTCTCATCTGTATAGAGGTGGTACTGGAGCCCAAAGGAGTTCACCAAGAGAGGACACGTAAATAGAGAAAAGTACAGGGTAAACTATAGGTCCTAAAGGAACACCAATAGGGTGACAAAGAGCTGGAAATAGAGACACACAAGGAGCAACCTGAGAGGTAGGAAACAATCCTGGAGAAGGACAATGTCACTTAGGCCAAAAGAGTGAATGGTGTCAAGAAGACAGTGATTAAAAGTGGCAGAGGTGTCAAAACATATGAGAAGGGATAAGTGTCTCTTGGACTTAGCTAATAGTAGGTCATTTGTCAGTTAGTGAATGTAGATTTGGTAAACTGAAGGAGGCAGAAGTCCTAATGAAGAGGGTCATTACAGGTTGGGATGAAAGACAGTGGGTCAGGTAAGTCATTCAACAAATTTGGAAGGACAAGGGGAGCAGAGCGTGTTTTACCTAAACAAGATCAGCATGCGACAGAGCTGCAGTGAAAAAGTAAATAGAAAGAAAACATGTTTTATAATGCACATTTATTCCTTAACTTTTCTGATTTCTGGTAAAAATAAATAAATAAAAATTATCACTTTAGACAGTTAATGCTGCTTTTATCACGGAGTCCTGTTTTTTATTTCTTTTGATAATTAAATCTGGAGTTACTGTAATGCAAATTAATCTAACTATGAACATTTCAGGTCATTAAAACTCGTTGAACTTGATTTTCAACTAAAGTAACTTTTTATTTTAGTTTCAGTCATATTTATAGAATAATACCAACTAAGAAAAAAAGGTTCTACATAAAGTGCATGTAAGCCCAAACACAGAAACTATCATACAGTACATGAAGCAAAAGGTTAAAATATCAGTCTTAATTTTTGACTGATTTAAACTGAGAATATACTTAGAAGTTTACTAACTTTACTAAAATATACTTACTAAGTTAATTGCCATAGAAACTAATCTAGAAATTCCTGATATAACCGTATATGTGTCCATAGGATAACTAGATAATCAAAATAAAGACATTCAACCCTTATATTTAATGTCAATGTATTAACATAAAGTAAATTTTAACATATCCTATTATAAGTTTATGTTTTATCTGGTTCATTAGTTTAGCTAATAAAGGCATTACAAGTTCTGACTTTACTATGAGTTCACACTAATTTAGGTGCCGCTATCAACTTTTTAAATAATTTTATATTATTTCAATTGTGCCTGGTTTTCTTCTCCTGTTATTAAATAATGCCCTGTAGACGTCTTACGCCATTGTTCTTAAATATTCTAATACTGATGTTTAATATCCAAATTAGAGATGTTTAAAAATGTCTAATCTGTTTAAAATTCAGTTGAATTTCACCAGATCCATTGACAAAACAAGTTCAGATTTCAACCAGCACTACAGTATGGGGTAAATTTACTAAAGTGCCAGTTTTTAGAAGTGGAGATGTTGCCCATAGCAACCAATCAGATTCTAGCTATTATCTTCTAGAAGGTGCTAGTTAAATGTTAAGTAGAATCTGATTGGTTGCTATGGGCAACATCTCCACTTCTAAAAACTCTCACTTTAGTAAATATACCCCTAGGCCTTTATTTGGGTTTGCTGTTCAAAACTTGCAGCTCAGTTTTGCAGTTCACATTCGACTATCTGCTTGAGTGCTGTTAACATTTCTTTACTGTCCTTATATCATAAAGGCTTTAGTCTATTTTTTCGAGTGCATGTGTTATAGCAGACAGGACAATATGTGATAGCTTACTCCAAAACTATGGTTATTCACTTTCCTCTGGATACTGATACTTAGTGAGTGGTCTTTGATGTATGCAATAATTTATTTTAAATACTTAGGGAGGGATTTCCAGGGCGGCTTAGAGCGGCTCAGGTATCCCTTGACACGGGTGAGTCCTTTAAGTATTAATACCTCATGGCTTCACTGTGGATTGTAAATATGCCCATAGTTGGTATATTATGGCTCTTGTTATGGTATTACCACTGCCTGCTATTAGAAGAGCTGGCTGGGAATTTAAGCTATGCACCACACAGCCATATGTTGTACTTGTCAGAGCACTCACGCAGGCCTCTGGATCACAGAGTTAGATTCTGCTGAAGGTATTGCTCATCAATCTTAAATATATATTATTAACATTTATTTATTAACAATCACTTATACATCGCTATCATATTCCATTGCACTTTACAATTGGAATTTATTCGCTATGTTCACAGTTGTTATAATAAACAGGTTTTCACCATACCTGAGGGTTCAGGGTATATATTCCAGGTCAGATTATATCGATTGTTTGAGTGGTTTACGAGCTTTATTTAGCAGGGACGTGCAGTCAGGGTAGGCAGGGGAGGCAGAGCCTCCCCTGTCATACTCCCTCCACTGTCATACTCCCTGTCATGCTCCAGAGTTTTGGTATAAAAATTATTAGAATAATACAAAGAAGACATTTATAACTTACTCGTATAAACATCTTCTTTGTTTATTGTAATAATTATTTAGTTAAAACTGGCCAGATATGCGGAGCTCCATAGAATTGCAGGGAGAGACAATAGAGTATATACCAGTATGTGACTGCACTCAGAAGTAAAGGACATGAGCATGGATACAGAGCATGGATACAGTAATAAAGAAATAAAGACAGGTAATTACAGCTGCAAAGGTTTCAGTGCATGGACTTAAGACTGTACAGAGCAACCGGGTGTCGTTCTCTGTCTATCATTAACAACCTTTATTGATTATTAGAACTCACCATTTGGACTTATGTAAGCATTTTTGAAGCACTCACGCATATTGTGATCTTTTGACATGCCACAATATGTTTTCAATATTTTTTCATTATCATTTGTTGATTGTTAATTGAAGTTATACATTGTTTTTACCTACAAATAAACTATTTCTTCATTACTGAATCCATGCTCATGCCCTTTACTTCTGAGTACAGTCACCCACTGGAATATACTCTACATATATGCTTAGTGTACAATGATGCAGTAACTATTAACTGCATTACATAGGTTCTACTTCTGCTAGATATACATAGGATACCCAAGGGACTGAGCGTAACATTTTTATACAGGATGCAATCGGGAAGCCGGCTGACATTATATACCGACAGTCGGCTTCCCGACTGTCATATCCCGGCGAGGGTGAAATGACCGGAGTCTAGATGTAGACACCACTCATTTTACCGAAGCCGGGAGACTTGCCCCTGGCATCCCGATCGAAGGGATGCCGGGCGCCGCGAGCGGACAGGGTTAGGTTTAGGGCTCCCAGGGGGGACTTAGGGTTAGGCACCCCCCCGGGAGGTTAGGGTCAGGCTAGGGGGAGGGAGGGTTAGTGTTAGGCACCCCCGAGGGGAGATTAGGGTTAGGAACCCCCCTGGGGGACTTAGGTTTAGGCAGCGGGGATGGGGGGGTTAGGTTAGGTTTAGGCACTTAGAGGGGGGATTAGGTTAGGCACTTGGGGGGAGGTTAGGGTTAGGCACCCCTAAGGCAGGGTTAGGGTTAGGGGGGTAGGTTAGGTTAGTTAGAACTTACATGGGGACGATAGGAATTTCCAGCACTGTCAGGCTGCCGCTGCCGGGATCTGTTCCTCTGTCGGCCTGACGCTGCCGGGATTCGAACTGCCGGCCATGCGGCCGGCGGTATTACATAACGATTCCTTTTTATACATAGCATATATAACATGGAAACTTCCTTAGATGATGGAGACAGCTCAGATGAACTTGCTTAAATCCACTTTACATAAATCCTCTTTACCTCACGCAGTGTGCCCTGCACTTTACCTCGCACAGTGTGCTCTGCACTTTACCTCGCACGAGGGTACCCTGCACTTTACCTCGCACAGTGTGCCCTGCACTTTACCTCGCACGAGGGTACCCTGCACTTTACCTCGCACGGTGTGCTCTGCACTTTACTTTGCAGTGTACCCTGCACTTTATCTTGCATTGTGCCCCGCACTTTACCTCGCACAGAGTACCCTGCACTTTACCTCGCTCAGTTTGTTTAATACCATTAAGCAGACTGAGCATTAAGTTGGGCTTTTTTGGATTGGGTTGGGCTTGTTTTTCATTTCAGAGTTGGCAGCACCGACAGTGATGCTGGTAGGAGAATCAATAAACACTGAACCTTAGTGTAATAAGGGGAGAATGACAGTGAGTAGGGGGTGAGACAGGCTCCCGGCACTTAGACCCACCCCCATGTGTGCCTCCCCAGTCATTGACTGCACCACACGTCACTACTATTTAGTTGCAGCCAAAAAGTCTTACATGAAAGACGAAACAAATTGAAAGGTGAAATTAGTCTTACATGAAAGAAGAAACACCTTGGTGTATAGTGGAGGGAAGGACACACTAACGATTTATCCACTTTGGTGGACTTTATCTCTTACATGTGTACGTACTGTATGTGCTCACTGTGGCCCGGACCTCTCCGTCTGCAGATTAGCTGTAGCTGTACACCCCTGCTTGATCACTGGTGTTCACACTCCAACACATTCTTGTGTGTATATAGTATCTACGCAGTGAGCCATCATACACAATGGTGGTCTGCCAGTACATAAATTCCTGTGGCTACGAAGGATTTTTTGGGAATGCCTGCTGTAATGTACCGGGATTGACTGTTTAAACTCTTTGTTGACCAATGATTGTCCACCGTGGACCTCTTCATATTTTTATTAACTGTGTACATACTGGAGACACCATTGCCATATTATACATTCTGGACATGAGCTTTACAAGTGTCATCAATTTCTCATCCATGCCTCTAAATTAGTTTGTTTTAAATATATATTGGTTGTGTGTACGGTATAACTTACTAAGGCCTAATTCTGAGTTGCACGCAAAAGCGCTCCCAGCAGCATCTAATGGCGGCCGCCTGTCTGCAACTTTATACAAATGCTGCTACAAACTCCTTCCCTTAAGCAAGGCATGAAACGCACACTTTTAGCGCCCATGCACACTGTAATAGCGATTGGTGCGTTCTTCTACGCCACCATTGGTCGCACCATCGAAACTTGAACCTGCACTACTGCAGGTGCTGTTTTTCCCCTTAACTATGGTCTTCTATATGAGTGCCCGTGCACCTGTGAACTCAGCAACTTTCACTGACACGCCCGTGACACTCCCATAACATGCTCACTGAACTGATAATTTTTGTGTTCATTTCTAGACACCTGCCAGTATCCGCACAGGAACATCCATCACTTTTCTGCAACATTTCTGATACTGTCTGTCCCGATTGCAACACTGCCTTCGTGCGTACATGCTGTGTAACACATGCGCTGTAGCTCTTTTTAGAAAAGTTTGCGCATGCGCAGTTGCAAGAAATTGCTCAACTATGTGAACCTCTGCATTGCGTGCGGATTGCATGCAGCTCTAAATCAGGTCCTATTGGCTATAAAATGTATAATTTTTTGTATATATTTCACTGGTTTCTATTCTTGAAGTTACAACCATTCTTGTATTTTTTTCTATTTTATTTTTTTACAATATTAAACTATTTTTAATTAATAAAAAATCATCTTTTTTAAACTGAATTTTGAGCACCACTCTGTCCGAAGTTTGTTGTTCTAGGTCCACAATTTGCAATTAAAAATGCATAAATGTACCAATGTAATACAAACGTGGTCTGACTTTTTCAACATTCTTAAATTCATCATGATCATTTTAAATTGATCTAAATTCCAATGAACTGGTTTTAGAATCTCTAATAAAAATGTTCTCTGCAATGTCAATTACTTACCTGGTAAGTGTTTTGGAAAGCAGGAGAAAGGTACGATCAGCAGCCAGGTCACTAACCCTATGATTAAAAATCCGATCCACCATGCACCAAGCCATCGGGGGTCATCTACCAAAAGCGGCACACTTCAAGCAACATATTAACAGAAAGTAAATGTCAATGTTATCACTCGTGTTTGTCAGAGAAATGAGTATTATTAATTTAATGCATTTCTGATGTGTGAAAAAATGTAATTGCTTAATTAAAATGAAAAGAAAATATAACAATTATGTAATACAACTGTTGTGATTGATGAAAGATACTCATCTGCCAGAAGGTACCCTACTGAGGGTTTCGTTATTCTGTTGATCAACCCATTTGGAATTAGGTAAAGTTATAAATCAATGGATTGTATATTGTACGAACCTCGCTAGTCAGTCATAATCTATTTCTTTTATTTTTATTAATTACATTTTCTTACAGTGGAACATGGTTTAACAACATCTCCCTAAATGTATCTGCTTCCTTTTCCCCATAACTTTACCACCTTTGAAGGGTTTTTTGAATAGTTTTTGAGGGCACAAAATTTCACATGTTATTTTAAGTACATATTAAAATGTTCTTAGAGCCAAGCAGATTAAGTGATCTTCTTAAGGGTGCCTGGTATTTTATTAATTTAATATACCTTTTGCCAAACTGATTTTTGCAGTCTGTGGTTTATTAGGTTTAGTTGTATTGATCAAAAACACCCTTTTAAACATTGGTGTATTTACAATAGGTGCAAGGCTTGCGATGCACATGGTCCACCTGTGCCATGCTTTGGTGATGTCTTCAGAATTATGGCGTTGGTGCCATATACCCGAAGAAGCCACTGGCAATATGTGATATTTATGGCGAAATACTTTACTTGCCTTGATACTTTTTCAAAATCAATGTAAATATCCAACAGCTGTCCACCTATTAAATATCCAACTGCAGGGCCCACAACAGACATCCCATACGCAATACCTGGAAAAAAAGTAGATTCATTAAAACATGTTATTAACATTGATTTTATGGCAAATTCTGTTAAAATATGTTATACATACAAATGTGTAGCTTAGTGGTGTTTTCTCACTTCTAAACTGAGTCTACTTTTGCCTAATTTGTTTATGCAGAAGCCGCACAAATTATACTGTACCTTGTTTTAGGTAATTTTTTTTAACTGAAGGCAAATGTATGTACGTTTATTTTTTTTATTACAACAACCAACAAATGCTTTATGTTTCTTGCTTTGGCATGAATCAACCTTTCTCAAAGGTGGGTACACACCTGACAGATATATCATCTATCCGGCAGCCGCTGGTCCCGCTGGCCGGGGGGCGGGTTGGGGTGCCCTTCGGCTGCCGCTGTATGTGTACGGGCGGTCCGCAGACCGCCCGTACACATACAGCATACACACTTGCCCGTACACACTTGCCGTTGGACAAATATATGTCCATCGGCAAGCCAATGCGATATGTCTGTGAACAACGTCATCTGTACACACTGACATTTTGTCTGTACACACTGGCCGACGGGCAGCAGATATATTGGCCGATCAATTGATCGGCCAATATATCGGCCAGTGTGTACCCAGCATAAAACAGAAAAAAGCAGGTTTCCAAACACACTGTAGGTTCTCTTACTAAAATCTGCAGTCAATATCTCAACCTGGGCTGTTTCCCCATAAGACAGGGGAATAATCAGCTATTATTGGCTGAGCACTTTTTGACCCTGCCCAGTTTCCTTCAGCCTTGCAGCTCTGTAAAGAGCAGTACTCATCTAACAGGGTCGGTTATGCTATTTCCAATTGGACTACATTGTTGATGAAGATTCTTATTGTAGTACTTCAGGGAAGAAGTATGGTGAATTTAATAAAACAAAACAGTAAAGGCAGCGGTTTGGGGTGCAGATTCTAGGACCTATTGTATGCCGCTAATTTCCCACTGCTAATTGATAGAATAAAACTGATTTTCAGTGACTGAAACTCGCATTTCATGGCTGGGAAGAGTTGCTGCAGTAAAAATGTCTTAGCGAGAATACAATACCTATTTCACACTCTGCCAATCAGAATTCCTCACAGTGTTCTAGAGAGTATGCAGTGTTGCCTATTTAGGTTTGCCTAGTTAGGTAGGAGGTCTAAAGTTTGGCAAATAGTGCTATAAAGGTGCTATAAAGGCTTCAGAAGAAGGGAATCTTGGACTGCTCTTGTAAAATAAACTTAACGTAGCTACATGTGTGACACAAGCAGTCTTCAGCCATGCTAAACAACACAAGCCAGAGCATGATTTGATTAAGAAGAATTGTTCCGTATACTGACATCATGTTTTTTATTCTACTACACTGGATAAGGCAGGAGGGGGCATGTTTTTTAAAGCTTTATTTATTCTCTCTAGCGTCTATTCTATTGATTTCAATAGCCCATGCATTCCAATGGAATATCTGTCTGTAGGGAAAATGCTGGAAAGTCCATTGAAATTAATGCTTATTGAAATGAATAGGAAATCTTTTTCTTCTCACTGTTTTGGCAATATTGAGTGTTCAAAGCTAGCAAGATTATTTTTGGGGATTTACTAATTCACCCATTATTATATCTCCTTATGTATTGGTTTTGTGGGCTTTAAAATAATTTACTTGGTGATTTGCCTTTTCTAGATTTGGTAAATTACAGATAGAGATTCCAATTTGTAAAAAAAATTATTGTTTTCAAGTTTTGATTAATATCTTATTTTGTAATGTTAAACATCTTTCCACTGGTGTAACACACAAAGAATGCAGCTGTACAGTATTCTTTAACATTCACAGTTAAGAGGGAACGTGATCTTAGAAGGAAGATAAGAGGCACAGTCTGTTATGCAAGTGGACTTAAGATTTTGAAAGCACAATAGGCTCTGAAATCCTGCATTCTGTAATGAAATACAACACTCAGTTGTGCTGAGAGAGCTGTAGAAATGTACTCAAGGGCGCCTAGAGGGGGGGAAGGGGGACGGCATATACTCTTTATCTAGGCTTGTTGGAGGGGGCCGGTAGAGGTCAAGGTCAGCTGCTGGTCAAATATACTGAAATCAAGCACTTTCACACTAGGTTGCCAAGACTCTGGTTGGGCCCGGATGTTGGGGCATGGGGCTGCCCGAAGTCCATGGCTGCAGTTTCTTGCTGTATACATTACTATGGTCCGCACACCTGGGGGCATGATCGCAGTATCACAAGGGGAACATGGTTACCCATATTCTGCACTCCCTTGCCTGGGTAATCTGTACCCGCTCCCCCTCTCTTTTCGCCCCTGCTTCCCCACAGGTATGGTTAATGTGTTACTTACCCTATGGGGCCCTGGTGGTGTATATAAACATGCTAGGCTGCAATGGTTGTCTATAATAATGGCTAGCAGGGCTGCAAGTGGAGACCTCATTGACTTTGAAAAAAATGGTAATTATGTGCATTTGGCAGGAGCTTCAGGGGCAAAAACAGCTTAACTTGAGCTACCATAGGGGAAAGTACATCATTGTCAGAGGGCATCAGTGGGCAGAATCATGCCCGGTTCATGGCAGACATAAATTAATTCTAAGTGCTAGGCAAGAGTGATGAAAACAAGTGCAGATCATTTCAAGGCAATTTACAATATGTTGATCAAGAATCCAGTATAACCAATATATGTAAGACTAGAACTCATCAGATCACATAATTATAGTCAGGATAGAGTGATGAGCATAACACTGATGTTATTCATACGCTATGACTTTCATAGCTGCCAGGGGTCTATTCACTAAGCCTTGGAGAGAGATAAAGTACCAACCAATCAGCTCTCCTAACTGTCATTTTCAAAACACAGCCTGTAAAGTGATAGCTGATTGGTTGGTACTTTCTCTGTCTCCAAGGCTTAGTAAATAGATATGTATCCCATTGAGCATGTATAACACATTCTGGAAAAGAGTTTTCAGCTGCATCAACTAGGCAGAAGTTGAGTGGTTTTGTAGTGAGATAATGGTACTGCATCACACCAGCACTATTCCAGGCCATACATGGTTGCTGAACTCACTATTAATACCCCTTTTACACAAGACCTAAAACCCGGGTTATTGCAGGGTTAACCCGGGTTGCTCCTAGGTGTAAAAGGGGCCAGGGTTGGATTCCCGGGTCGAGTGACCCGGCAATCCAACCCAGGTAACTTGCAGGGTTTTACACGGGAACAACCCTTGAAACCCTGCAGTGTAAACGGGTTCCCTGGGTCATTCGACCCCGGGTCCTGTTTACAGCATGGGGACTTCCGGGTTTCTAGGCGCTTGGAGATGATGTCATCTCCAAGCGCCGGGAGAAGTGTTCCACTGCACCCGTGTGCAGTGTGAACGGCACCGATCCGGGAATAATCCGGATCGGCGCCGGCGTAGAAAAGGTCTGTCCTGGGTCTGACCCGTTTTGGAACTGTGGGCCTGATTCACAGCCGGACGCTCTGACCAGAGCGCTCACTCTGAATCAGGGCCCTCCTACATGAAAATGGAGCGGCCTTATGGACGCTCGCATAGCTGTGGGTTACCACCCACAGCTTATGCGAGCGTCCATGATGATGGTCGCGATGGTCAAGACCATCGTGACCATCGGGCTTGCGATGGAGATCCTGCAGTAGGGTCTCACTGCCGCAAGCCCTGGAGTGATTTTGGCTCTATCAGAGCCAAAATCACTCCCACTGACATCACTAGTGATGTCAGTGGGGCCGGCTTCAGCCGGTAGGCGTTCCCATGGGAACGCCTCCGTCTGGCAGCAACGCCCCCCGGAACGCCCACCAAAGGGGGCGTGCTGTCAATCAACATCGACAGCACGCCCCCTTTGGTGCGAGGTCTGGAGCGACGTAGAGCCGTCGCTAGCCGGGTCTCGCGCATGCGCACGACGGAGCTACCTCCGTCGTGCGCATGCACAGTGGGGCAACATCAACCCGCTTGCGAGCATCCTGCGCTCGCGAGCGGGTCTGAATGACCCCCTGTGTTCCAACTCTCAGGTCAGACCCAGGATTTAGGTGTAAAAGTAGTATTAGTGACTTTCTATTAGTGTTACATATTTTTTTTGTCTATCACTGGCTGCATGTTGTATGTGAAATAAAATAATGCCACCCATCCCCAAAGAACCATATTACACAATTTCATGCTGATTTTTCTTCAGAGAACAAGATTTTGGAGGCCTAATAGACAAACCAGTAAGCTTTTCCTATCTTGTCTCTACTCAAAATGAAAGATTGGGCCTGATTCAGTACGGATCGCAACTGCGATTGCAATAGCGATTACACACGCAGTCTCACTGCGAAGACATGCTAATCCTCTGCGATCGCTATGCCATCGCAGCACAACATAAGGTCGTCCACATTACTTTACACACATCCGAAATACATAGCAAGACTGCGGAAACCATCGGTAACATTAAGTACAATCACAGCCTCACGCACACTTCCACAAGGTCTGACCTTACTCAGGAATTGCTAACCTCATCGCACACTGTGAGTACACAAGCTGCGTCTGACATCATAGTGGATAATTTATGTACGCCCCTGCAACGGCGTTCAAATCCACTGGCACACCTGCGTTTCACCAACCACCCCCCCCGTCACCACTCCCAAACAGTACCTCCTGTCAATCACTGTGCGATGGGTCTACGTAGTCACTGCAAGCGCAGTCCCGATCGCAGTGGTGTGTTCGCGCATGCACAGTACGCAACAATCGGCCGATTGTGTACGTAATCACAGTTGCGATCCTTGCTGAATCGGGCCCATTGTTTGCACAACTGATTTTACGTCTTAATGTTTATGATATTATAAAACTTTTTCAGTTATGGTGTTTGTGAATATCCACCTAGTTAGGAAAAAAATACATAGATAAACTGAAAAAATAAAATGTTGAAAACTATTTGTGCTAAGAAATATAGGGCCTGATTCAGAGCCGCTCGTAAGCGGCCGCTCGTTCGTTCCGAGCGATGTTAGCCCAACTGCGCATGCGTACGGATCATTATACGCATGCGCTAACCAGTCAGTGCGGCCGAAATTCATGTGCTCGCAAAATAGCGAATGCCTGCTATTTTGAGTGACAGAAAGAGGCGTATGTGGGTGGTAGCAGGGGAAGGTGCTTGAAAATGGGGAGTGGAAATCAGAACGCAGGCGTGCTTAAAGGTCAAAACGGGCGTTTTATGGGTGTGCATATTTAAAACAGCAGCGTCATTGACCACGTCACTGGGTTATTTTATAGTCAGAACTGCTCGCAAAATTGTGGTAGCAAACACCAACCCCAAGAATAGCGAGCAGTTCATACCCTTGTCGATGTACTCGATTAATCTAATAAATAGCGGACATGACGTAGGATGCGAGCGGCCAGGGGGGCGTATTTTTCCAAAAAACGAACGCAAGTTTTGTTCGCTCGTTCAGACATAGAGGCGTGAACAGACCGCAAACAGCGAACGGTTCATTTGAATAGCCACCCCTAGTTTTAGAACGAACGACCGCAAATAGCGAGTGGCTCTGAATGAGGGCCATAGTAAGCAGCTATTGGATATAATCAAAATGTTTACTAGCCATGAGGAACAGATTTTAAACTCACCAACCCTGTATGTATTTTGTTATGGAAAGAGTGTCAAATGCGTAGAATTAATTTTTACATGAAAAACATTAATACAGTATCCGGAAGTATACAAAGAGTACTAGGGTATTGAAAGTGATCTAATAATTATATGCACTTTTTAGATATCAATAACGTTTAATTACCTATGTACAATGAGGATTTATGTGTTGGAAGGCTGTCATCAAAAAATGCAGTTCCCAGAGTATACAAGGGAGTTCCACCAACTCCCATTAGCAGCTGACCCAAAATAAAGACATAGAGGTAATTTGATAGGGAGGAATCTTTTTTGCCAGTGCAGATCTCCGTACTGCTGCTATTTCCTGATGCTGCACAGAAATCTATAAAAGAAGACACATTCATCACACACTTTATGGCCTGTATATAAAGTATAAAGCATTGATAGTCAACAGTATACTCTTCACTTGCCACATAGGTAGTCCGCTAACCTTAAGCTGAATAATAAGTTAAATAAATAATTTTCAAAGAAAGAGACACCAATAACATATCAGCAAAATAACATATAATAATATACTGTATCAGCAAGCATTTTAAACAAGTCTTATGCGGAGGACACACTTCACCAGTGGTTCCCAAATTTTTTTGAACCACGGCGCCCTAGAGTATCAGCATCGTTTTCACGGCATCCCTAAGCCAAAATAATGTTATTGAGAAATTCCGAAAAAAAATTTGTAAAGTAGTAAAGTGAACTAATTTGTGCTTACCTGTCATCTTTAGGCTCAGTTATGTAGTGGTGGACAGGTTTGCATTTCTTTTTGCCCACATTTTTACATTACATTGACCATAAATGATTTGATTTTATGATGGAACACCAACCTGAGGCACCCCTGCCCTGTAAGTGTCCTGAGGCACCCCTTGCCTGCAAGTGTCCTGAGGCACCCCTGGCCTGCAAGTGTCTTGAGGCACCCCTGGCCTGCAAGTGTCCTGAGGCACCCCTGGCCTGCAAGTGTCCTGAGGCACCCCTGGCCTGCAAGTGTCCTGAGGCACCCCTGGCCTGTAAGTGTCCTGAGGCAACCCTGGTTTGGGAACTACTGCATTACACCAACTCAGAGCCTGACCGATCTGTTAAGGTACTGCATACACACTTACCAATGGGCCTCTAGATATATCTGGCCAGACATCACAACTGGGTGGGCATTTAAATTGCTCGCCTGTTTGTGATGTCAGTGTCATGGTCCCTGCAGCCAGTGTATGCGCGGTCGGCGGGTTGCCTGCAGACACAGCCAGACGTACCGATATATCTGCAAGATACTGTATATCGGCATCGGCTGTGCTGCAGGGCCGACCCAATATAAACTGCGTAGTTCACAGACATATCTGGTGTACACACCTGCCAACCCGCTTCTGATATATTGTTCGTACAATCAAACAATATACTGTAACTACTATTGTGTACCCAGCTTTACAAGCTATAACAACAAATATGACCGTAAAGGAAAAAGGAGCTGGTGGCTGCTGGTGAGGGCTCAGTTGGCCCACTGTGACCCTGGTTGGCTGCCTGTTGCCCATCCTTGCTGTAAAGAAATGATTGATTATACAGTATATAAACAGGGACATATTGAGTAATTAGTAGCTACTGTATGTATTCAGTTTATTTTTAATTTGAGTAAACTGTAGAAATGTAAACAATTACATCTAAAATTAAGTACTGTGTATATGAATCATACAGATACAACATGGGACTTAGGAATATCTTTAAAAAGTTAAGATCCTATTACCTCCCCAATAGTACCATCTACATTACTACTTATGCATCATTCTAGACCAACCTGTAATCATCCAACAGTGAAGTGAAAAATTCTGTTTTGTTTTTCTGAAAATGTGAAGTAAAAATACATAGAATGCAAAGTTTTTAGCAAATTGCATGTATGACCCCCTACACATAGGGGCATATTAAATTGGGTGCGAGAATACCAAAAAACCCGCACCTGCGAGGTTTATCCTGCGGGTGCAGGTTTTTTGCTATTCAAATAGGTGCAGATTTTTTCTTTTTTTACGCACAGGGAGGTTTGAAATCTCGCACCTCCAGAGGAAGTGTGATTTCTCCTAAAATTGTTAACTTGAGGAAAAATCAGCGGGACTTGCTCTGGCAACCCGGCGGAACCCCCCCTGTAGACTAATTAAGCAATTGGAATTCCAATTAATTGGAATTCCAATTAGCTTAATTAGTCAGTAATTACTCACCTTCCGAAGTGTAGTCTTCTTCATCCAGCGTCGGAACCCGGACTACTGCAGCAACGGTGAGTATATCAGTGTGCTTGAGTGTGCATGAGTGAGTATGAGAGAGTGTGTGTGACCGACGGTGTATATGTGTCCCCGCCAGTGTCAGTGTGGCCCCCCAGAATGGACGCTGGGAGAACTACATCTCCCAGTAGCCCTTGCCCCTCCCAGCAGCCCCTGGTGCCTCCCAGCAGCCCCCGGGACTCCCAGCAGCCCCCTCTCCAGTGAGAAGATAGAGGGGAGGCCACCGGGAGCTGAAGAGACCACCGGAGACCCCCGGGCAGGTAAGTGAAGATTTCTTTTTTTTTTTAATGCGGCATTGAAAACCCCGCAACCACTTTTTATAAATTGGATACAATGGCTATCAGGAGCGTGCATATCAATGGTATTCCAAAATTGGGCGCGAGGAGCACAAGGTTTTTTACCTCGCTAAACCTTGTGCCCAATTGAATATGCCCCATAGAGAGGCAGAACAGGGGAGCCTGCACGTGCAACTGAAGTATTGTGCTCACTGCTTGTTGGTCATGCTGAGTAGGTTAAGTCTCTAGATATGCTCTTTCCAGGCATATCTCCTGGGTTCTCAAAACCTGGTGAAATGATACATGCAAAATTAGTATGGCCCCAAACACTCCCAGTAGATGGAAGCAGGAAGTACAGTAGGTTATGCTGAAGTCAAAAGTGACTAAGAACAGCACCCACCATGCGTACTAAGAGATTATTCCTCATCACCTACTGAATATACAGCAGGTTCTTGTTCTAGGTCACTGAAGATCATGACGATGGCCAGCATCTTCAAGTTTCCAACTTCATAGTTAACTTTGACAGAGATTAACTTCTAGGTGCTCGGATGGGCGTTCTTGTTGTCAATCTGGGAGAACATAGATACTGCTTAACTCTAATATGCATTATCATCAACATTATAAGTCTGGCTGACGTCGGGATACAAGAGGAAGTGAACATGTCCAGCCTTTGCAATGAAGGCTGTCTTCCATTCACATACCTCCCATACTCGGATAAAGCTGTAGCTCCTTTGCAAATCCAGTTTGTGGCCTGACATGGCCTCTTGAAGAAGTCTGACATCAGTGCAAGGAAGTGCCAATTACTTGATCATGAATTAACTGAGACACCAATAGTCGATGCAATGTCTTAGTGATGTCTTTTTCCCCATTAGAGCAAATTTGGCACCTGCTTAAGACCTTGATTCTGTGATGAACTCATTTGACAAGTTTCCTTGTATGTCCATGGTCTCAGGCTCAATGGGATTTTCCTGCCCCTTGGCATGGTGAAAGTCAGCATTGGGTCATCCTATTCTATATTGGATGGGAGTGTCCTTGTCGAAACCATAGTACCCCTAAATTAGCCCTTTGTTCCAGACCTTTTCTCCTCTATTTGATTAGTAGCACATACTGTTGCCACATTTGATAGATGTAGGCAAGTGGTCTGGCATAACTCATACTATTCCTCTATCTGTTTAGCCCTCCAATCAATCACTGGGTTGCACATGTAGAAACATGTTTAACGCACAATGACTGTATTCTTTTGGGTGTGGATGACGCTAAATGAGATCAGCTCCCAGTTACTGAAATTGACACAAATCAGACTTGTATAGTCTAGAAGCTGGTGTCATGGGTCTTCAAACAACAGCTTTTATGATCATTGGCCTCAATTTATGCAACAAGGGTAGTCCTATCTTACCAAATCTATCCACGTTTAAAATATATGACATTCTCCATCATTCTAGAATCCAAGAACTCCTTGGTATCTAGGGAACAGCTTCTAGAGGAGAGGGCAATGGACAGCTTAAATTACATAAAGGAAAATGACCTCAATGTTCACCAGACTTGCCTTCTTTTTCTGCAGATGAATGTAAGATTTTTCTAAATCTGGACACACTTTCTTCCTCAGCAACCAAAATAAAGGCATGTCTCCACCTCTCTCAGCTGCATGGGTTCCTCATATGGCTCAGCTGGCATTGCACTGATCATCCATGGCTAGTGGGCTAGCGGGAGATTGTGAGTAGTTGTCTATTTGTGCTGATGCTCCTGAATGCAGGTGTTGGGCTGAACACAAATGTAACAGTCTCTTCAGAGAGGTGAAAAAGTGCCGTAAAGTGAGCTTGTCTGTAATGCACTCTGAAATGAGCAAATGAGTGACCGAGCGAACACATTGCTGAATCTGGGTCAAGCTAGTTGAGACACGGAAAGTCATTGATAGACTTGTGACCAAAAACTTCCCACTGTTGCCCATTAACATAAGATTGTTCTACTTGTAAAGTGGTACGACCCAGGCTAAAGCCTGGCCAGTCAGCAGGGAGATTACATTTCCCAATTCTATCCGCTCTATGTGGAACGATACTGCTTATGTCTCAAACTGCAGACAAATAGGGGTCAAGAATCCTCGGCACCCTTCGGGTTGCAATCAAAATGCAAAGATGCAGCAATTTTAGGATCTTGGAATCTGAAATCATGTCATTGGATGAATAGCAGGATACAAGTGAAAGGCAAATTAGTATGCAGATTTTTTAAAACGAGATCTATAGGCATCTATACATAAAAAGTGATGTATGCTTTGAACTCAGGTATGTACCTTGAAAGTACTCCAACTAGTATACTGTAGCTATACAAGTTACAAACTCCTTCTCTTTCAGATGAGGGAAACACTTGTATTTATAGCATGGAAAAGGGAAACTAAAACACTTTAACATATAATTAATATTATTATCTAATACACACTCCTTATTGTATTATTACTACACAAGTCTCATAGTTTAAGAGTCAAAATAAATCAAGTAAGCTCACATAGTTATTTAAGTGCCATCCCTAAGGCAAGTACCGAATTATCATCGTACCGAATTATCATCGTACTTAAACATTCCATTTCTTCGGTATTTGCTTCTTCAAGCCAACTGCAGAAATCCCCTTAGCACCTGAAGGTCTAGCCTGCTTCCACAGTATCTCCCCTTTTCTTTTTAGAAACACAACAGAGTCTCAGGTTCCGTTACCTGACTGCTTTCTCATATATAAAAGGTTTGTCTGTTAGTTAGTGGAATCTAAGCATTCTGTCAGATACATGAGCATCAATCAGCCTAAGGTCACATAGCCATTGGAATTTTGCACACATTTTTTTAATGCTTGTAAAACTCATATAAAATGTAAATGCAGTTGATATGAATCCTACTAGCTTTTTCGAGAGTGCAATGAATTTTAAAAGCAAAAAGTGGAACAAATAGGATCCTGAAAAATGTTCCCTCGATGTAAAAAAGACAATGGACTGTAGGAAATCAGCCAACCGCTGCACTGCAACCCGGGATATGTTAATTGATTGCCCTATTTGTCCTATCAATAGGCTATTTCTCCCCTATTGTTTGAGTATATTTTCATACACCCTATTTAATTATACCACATCAGTTTTACATTGGCCTTAGCTGTAGAAAATACTGATGGATAATTCATACAATGTGATCCCCCAAATGTTATACGTATTCAGCTTTAGTTGCAAAAATCAACTTAATGGATAATTGGTACAATGCAATCTCCCAAATGTGCAAATCCGGAGTGTAGTGACACAAATAATGTGTGAGCAATTTTATTGCCTTATGTTTTACACATCATTACACTGTGGTATAGGATTAGGGAGTTCCTTCATTGCATACAGAGGGTGGTTTAAACAGTATATCAGGAGATGGGTATATAAATACCCCTTAATAGTATATCAGTAGTTGTAACAATTGGTTATTATAATTTAAACAATTGTATCTCCCGTTTATTTCACTGGGTAAGGATTCCTTATTCTGCGCTCAGATAGAATTAAATATGTCTGGGCCAGAAAGGAAAGTTCCCATTTATGTCTCCACTTAAATATGAGTCAAAACAATTTCATATAATATGTATCAGTCATCTAAAAAGCCATATTATACTTGGTGTAGCAAAAACTAGGATACACAAATATTAATCTCTCATGGAGTGTATCACCGATGTTACACTTATTAATCAGAGTGAATTTGCTTTTATTGACTTATGTGTTATGTATATATGTTTAACACACTCTATGTAATTTCCAAAGTGACTGAGGGCCTCATTCAGAGGCGGTCGGACGATGCAAGCGGTCGCTCAGAAACTGGGCGACCACTTGCATCCTGACCGCCCGCCTCTGTTGCGGTCGTTAGGCTGTGGGTTAACACCCACAGCTCTAACGACCGCACGGGTGATGGTCGCGATGGTCAGAGACCATCGCGACCATCGGGGCTTACGACGAGACCCTAGGGTAGGGTCTCACTTGTCGTAAGCCCCGGAGAGCTTCTGGCTCTGTCAGAGCCGGAAGCTCTCCACTGACAGTGGGGCCTCCCCCAAACGGCAGGCGTTCCCATGGGAACGCCTCAGTTTGGGCTGCCACCCCCCCCCGGCCCGCCTTCCAAACGGGATGAGCTATCAATCAACATCGACAGCTCGCCCCCTTTGCAAAGAGACCCGCTACGACCAGCGCTGTCGGTCGTAGCGGGTCTCACGCATGCGCACGAGGGAGCCGGCTCCCTCGTGCGCATGCGCACTGGCAAAACATTGAGGCGGCCGTGCGGTCGTAGATAGTACGGCCGCCTGTGAATAAGGTCCTGAGTCTCTTTCAATTATGAGACAATTTCATCCACAGCTGTCATTATTAGTAATAGGTCTCTGTTTTACACACGATCATTTATAGCAGCGAAACTGGATCATCTGAATCATTCATTTTGAACTCATATAACAGCATACATTGATCCTATTAATTTTTTATATAGACACTTTTAGTACAGGCACATACAGTATACACCACTCAGAACAACTCAGTAACTGATCGGATTTCCTCTTCCGCTAAACAATCATCCAAAAACTAAAATCTTATAAATAGGGGCGTATTTACAGAGGAGTGTTCACTCACCGTCCAGGGCCCCCTCGTCTCTCTCCGGTGGCCGTGGCACACTGACAGGTTCAGTAGACTTCGGGCACTAGTCTTTCCCTTCTGCGCATGCGCAGAACACTGGGAATACCAACTGCATAAACCAGGTACTTGGGAAATGTAGTTAGTATAGACACGGTATGGAACACAGACAGAACAGGCAGACACAATACATGTAACACAGGAAGGACAGGCAGAAACAGGGTATGGAATACAGACAGAACAGGCAGACACAATACATGTAACACAGGAAGGACAGGCAGACACAATACATGTAACACAGGAAGGACAGGCAGAAACAGGGTATGGAACACAGACAGGACCGGCAGACACTAAGGATATAGGACACAGACAGGACAGGCACACGCAGGATATGGACCACAGTTAGGACAGGCAGATGTAAGATATAGAACACAGGGCCTGATTCAGACCTGCTCGCGAGCGGACAGCGCTCGCAAGCAGGTCGATGGTCCCGGACTGCGCATGCACCACCTCCGGCGTGCGCATGCGCGAGACCCGCACGTTGCAACGGGTCTCGCTACAAGACGGGGCGGCTGTCGATGTTGATTGACAGCTTGCCCTGTTTTGTAGGCGGGAGGGGGGGTGGCTGCACAAATGCAGGCGTTCCCTTAGGAAAGCCTGGCGTTTGTGGGCGGCCCTACTGACATCACTCGTGATGTCAGTAGTGGACTTCCTGCTCTAATAGAGCAGGAAGTCCACTCGGGCTTGTGAGAGCTGAGAACCTACCACAGGGTCTCCTCGCAAGCCCAATGGTCGCGATAATCGCAACCATCGTCAGGCCGCTCGCAAAATCTGTGGGTGGTTACCCACAGCCTAGCGAGTGGCCTGGAGGCCGAAAAAAAAATAATAGAATCCCCGCCCTGATTCAGAGCGAGCGCTCGCAAACAGCAAGCAGCTCTGAATCAGGCCCACAGACAGAACTGGCAGACACTGGGGGCCAAATGAGAGTTTAGAAAATGTGAGAGTTTAGCAGTAAAACTTTCAAAACAGGAAACACCTGGATGAGAGTTTAAATTTTGACAGTAGTTTGAGTCTGAAAAACATGCACGTTTGCATGTTCTGTGACTTAATTAAATTGGCTGAGTTTAAAAATGTAAGCGTTTTCTCTCACATTTTCTAAACTCTCACCCTATTACATTTGGCCCTGGGTATGGAACACAGACAGGACAGGCTTCAAACATATGGCCACTTAGCACTTACATTTGCTGTACTGTTAAAATGGTCACTGTAGAGCTGGCAGCAGGATGGATCCCTGGTCAGCAGAGGGGAGGGAGGACTGCAGGTGGAAGAGCAGGGCACACTCTAGAGGCTTCCTCCTATTCCATCTGTGTTGAAGCCCTAAAGGACTGCCATGGCACTGCTAGTTGGCTCCTGCCCTGCATTCTGGACTCCCCCTACTCCCTGCTGCCTGCAGGACCAGAAGGTTAAATCGCCCAGCTGTCGCTTCCCACATGACCTCAATGGGTCCTGAATCCACCACTGCTTATACAGTTTTGAAATTCTTACACACTAGTTGTTGAAAAGCAGGGCCAGTTCTAGACCAAGTGGAGCCCTGAGCATGAATTTCCTTTGGTGGCCCGCTCCCTCCACACACTCACTGCCCCCTTAGCCTCACACACACAAACGCTGCACCATAGCCTCACACACACACACATACGCTGCCCCCATAGCCTCACAGACACACATGCTGCCCCCATAGCCTTGCACACACACACATGCTGCCCCATAGCCTCACACACATACTGCCTGCATAGCCGCACACACACACACGCTGCCTCCATAGCCTCACACACACGCTGCCCCCATAGCTTCACACACGCTGCCCTCATTGCCTCATACACATACACACTTCCCCATAGCCTCACACACACGATGCCCCCATAGCCTCACACACACGCTGACTCCATAGCCTCTCACACTCATGCTGCCTCCATAGACTCACACACACGCTGCCCCCATAGCCTCATACACACACATGCTGCCTCCATAGCCTCACACCCACACGCTGCCCCCATAGCTTCATACACGCTGCCCTCATAGCCTCACACACACACGCTGGCCTCATAGCCTCGCACACACACACTGCCCCCATAGCCTCACCCACACACACTGCCCCCATAGACTCATACACACATGCTGCCCCCTTCACAGATCACGCTGCCCCCACCTCACAGATCACACTGCCCCCACGCACAGGAATCCCTGTGCAGATCATACTGCCCCCACTCATAGAAACCCCTCACAGATCTCACTGCCCCACCTCAGATATCACACTGCCAATACACACAGACCCCCCCTTACAGATCACACTGCCCACACAGGCCCCCACCTCGGAGATCACACTGTTCCCAAACACAGGATCCTCTCACATATCACATTGCCCCCCCTAAGAGATCACACTGCCCCCCCTCACAGATCATACTGCCCCCACACACAGGCCCTCCTCAGAGATCACACTGCCACCACACACAGGCCCTCCTCAGAGATCACACTGCCACCACACACAGGCCCTCCTCAGAGATCACACTGCCCCCACACACAGGCCCCCCTCAGAGATCATACTGCCCCCACACATAGGTCCCCTCACAGATCACACTGCCCCCACACACAGCCCCCCCCCCCAATCACACTGTCCCCAACCACAGCCAAAAACTGTAAAAGCTATTACAGTCAATGGCCAGGTCTAACAAAGAATTTAATCTATCTCCAGCTTTGGTCCTTGCAAAAGACTGTTTACAGTGCTGTTAGGACTCGTAGGTTTAGTCAAGAACGGTAAGGTAGTTATAGTCTGTGTAGCAGCCTAGAGGGCTGGAAATCTTGGCTGGATGTGGCCTGTGGCCCGTGAACAAGATGCAGCCTTTGGGCCGTGTAGCAGCCTTGAGGGCTGGAATGCCTTGGCTGGTAGCGGCCTGTGAACAAAATGAGGCCTTTGGGCCGTGTAGCAGCCTTGGGGGCTGGTATGGCTTGGCTGGTCACGACCTGTGGGCCGTGAACAAGATGCGGCCTGTGGGCCGCGTAGTAGCCTTGAGGGCTGGGATGCCTTGGCTGGTAGCGGCCTGTGGGCCGAGAACAAGATGCGGCCTCTGGACCGTGTAGCAGCCTTGAGGGCTGGTAGAAATTAAGATTCCTAGTGTCGCCGAGTTGACACCAGTGATAGTACAGAGGAGATGTACTTTAGACACTGAGGTGCAGCCTATGTCGCCGGGTTGCGTACTTTAGACACTGAGGTGCGACATGTGCTGCCGGGTTGACACAAGCGATGATACGCTGGGTTGCGTACTTTAGATGCTGAGGTGCGACCTGTGCCGCCAGGTTGACAAAAGCCATTGGATGCTGGTTTGCGCACTCAGGACTGCGAGTGCACTGTTTGCCGCCTGGATGACACAAGCGACTGGGAGATGGAATACACACCATGCCGCCTAGATGACACAAGCGGCAGGTGGCAGATATTATGCGGGCCGCCCGTGCTGCCTCAATGGTACAAACGGCAGGCAAAAAATAAGGCTGACAGGATAGATGGAACTCGACTGGTAATACGACAGGAGACTGACCACAACCGGAAACACGTGAAACGCTATCACTGGCATCGGAGCAGCCAATCCAGATCGTTCCCAACATGATGGACAGGAGGTAGGAGGAGTTTCAGCGAACGCTCGCCCGGCGTTCGCTTCGCCCTGCATACGCAGTGTGGTGGCTTGTGACAAGTATCTGTCTTTTGGTGTTTCAGTGCCTGCTGAACTTACCAGCCTGATCCTGTCTATAATATCTCCTCGGGTATCAAGTAGTCCTTTTCCAGTTCTCTGCACTCCAGTCTGTTCCATATTCTGCCTCTTATCACTACTACCTGCAAGAGGAACAGCTTCATCAAGCCTCCTAGCTTTAGACTATCTCCTAAAATCGAAGCCAACCCTAGAGTACCTGATTTAGGTCAACAGAAATGCTTGTCTATAATTTCCTTCATAATCTCCTCAAATACCTCTCATCTTTGATTCTCTGGTCCAGGTCCCAAGGAAACTAACTTGTGGGGGACCCTAGCAATAAAAAATGTCAAAAAATATATGCTGGCAATGTTATTTAAATGTATAATGTGTAAATACTTCCAGCACTACAAATGTGTTAAATACATTGCACTGCCCCAGTTCACATTATGACAGCGCCCCCATGCTGATGATATAGTTAAGTGTGGAGGCCCCGTAGTGTGAAGGGCTCCTGGGCGACAGCTCAAGTTGCCCTGTTGCTAATCCGGCTCAGCTCTGGTCCATGTACACGATGATACATACAGCAGAGTAACTAAGTTTCTCCAGTTAATAGGCTAAGTGACTGATTACAAGATTGAAGATGCTAATTCAAGAAAATGATTAGTTTGAAATACCATTATAATCTCATTATTTCTTATCTTTTCTGAGGGGTTCCAAAAAAAACTGTCTAGGCCATTGTCGAATACATTTGGGGAATAAGCAATCATTTATCTATTTTCACAGTTTTTACTTTATTCTATGACATACCCACTGGCGTCACAAGGGGTGTGGGGGGGGAGCAGCTGCTCTGCTATCTTGGTGTCACCCCTCGGTGGTGTCACCAAGCAGCCACACTGCAGTGAGAGGCAGGGAGGAGGCTGAAGGCTGCCCAGCAGCTGCTGCTGCGCTGAGTAACCCGGGCACAGCAGGTACTAGGCATCCCCCAGCCTCTCCCCTGCCTCTAAGCCCATTGAGTTACTAGAACGGGGTGCGTGACATGCGGTCACGCCCCCACGAGTGGCACAAATGAGTGGGTGTGGCTTCATGGCACGAGCTCACGCCCCTTCCGGAGCGAGAGCCTGGATCCCTGACCCACGCACCGGGTGTCCCAAAGGTTAGTGACACCACTGGACATACCAAAACAAGCAGTTATACATTAGACAATAGATTTTCACTTCACCACTTTTCAGGAGACATGAGGTATTGTTTCAATGAGCTTGTAAGGGGACCAACAAATTTGTCCTCATCTGTTTAAGGTTAAATTCAAAAATGTTTCCTGTGATAATTTTTGCAGTCTGTCTCCAACTCTCTCGCCCTGTTCCAAATGTTTTATGGCTTTAGATTACTATAACAGAAAATGAGGTAACTGAAACCAAATGAAGACATTTTTAAAGAGATAAGAATATTTAATTATACAGAAACCAATTTTAATTATAGGTGGAATAAGGTCGCTATAAAAAAAAGTAGAAGTGGGGTCATACTCTTTACACATGAATATCTGGTGAAACCTTCTTTCCTTCATCCACAAATGACTCATTCCTTTGTGTCGTCTTTGAAAAGTTTATTGGAAAAACCTTTGTATTAACTTTGGATATATACAAAAACTTGTATGTTCTGCAAGAGAAGTACATTAAACATGGGAAAAAGTTGTATAAATTGCTTATTAACTTACCATTATATTTGTTCCCAAACTCGTACGTTCCACTAGTAAAATGAGGCACTGAAAAAACTAATGCTCCCAATCCAATCATTAGAGCTGAAAAGGCGAGCCATCTTGGTTTATGACCTCTTTGTCCATAGAAAGACACGAAAAGTGACAAAAGACAAAATGCGATGTCGTAGCTGGCTGCAATTAGCCCGGTAAGGGAACTATTCAGATCATAACGTTTCTCAATATTGGAAATAACGACATTTACCAAGCCATTGACCGCAGTACCTGAAAAAGAAAGGCAAGGATTAGCGCAACTAGCAGAAGTTCTACAAAAAATTATTTTGGAACAAGATATTTAAAACATGTATTAGAATTAATTTTGCGGATTTAGAGAAAGTTAAATTCCTTCAACAAATAAATGGTACTGCATCACAAGTCCTTGGGGTTTACACTGATTTCTTAACTATGTATATAAGAACAGCATTTTGCAAATAACACGATTGGAGTCAAATTCATAGACAAACAAATGTAACCTGTTCAGACAGGAATAATTTTACTTTACAAAATACCAAAGTGACAGATCAAATCAATGATGTTTTCCTGGAAGTTCTAGCGTTCCAGCAACAAAATAAACTATACTAAAAGCCTAATGCGGGGTACACACTTGGCTGACAGACTGATGTGGTAAGCATGTGCCTGTGCATACATACTTACCAATCGGCCAAACGATGTCTGGCCAGAGGAACCAGTGTTGATGTCATTGTCGGCAGTTCCAACAGCCAGCATATGGGTCGGTCGGTTGGCCGTCTATACACACAGGCAGATGCTACAATATATCCGAAAGATATATCTGCTGTGCTGCATGGCCCATGCAAGATATAAGTATCTGTGAACCTGCAGAAGCACTGAATGATATATATCGTTCGTCGGAAGTACTAACGATATATCGTGCACCAACCATAACACACATTGGATGCAAATTCAATTGTTTTAGCACCACAATACTTAATGGGTGCCCGTTGGAGCAATTCAGTTGTTTTGGGCGCCCATTAATTATCGCGCTTGTTGCACCCCAAAAGACCAGGTTTAGCCACGTAAAGTGACTAAACCTGTCTAAAGACCTGGTTAGGCCACCCAAACCACGGACTTTTCACACATTTCTGATCGCCACCTTAGGACTCTGCGAGCAGAAATTTGTGCACCTGCAGCATTCACTCCCGAATGGAGCAACAATTGAATTGTTCCGTCGGGTGCCCACTAATTAGCGTGCAGCATAAAACAATTCAATTCCCACATTAACTCATATGAACAAATACAAATGACTAATTTTCACGATTTCAGTACGATCAATTCTCTGAATATTATTCACCATGTGAAATTCTCTAAATATTACTCAGCATGTGAAATTTACCAAGCTCCGGAATGAGGTGGTTGCCCTGGTAACTAATTCTAATGTGTCAGCACCTGAATACAGTAGGTGGCTTCTGTGGCAAACTTGTATGTGGAATGCGGGATGCGGTCAGAATGCTGACCGCTGGGATTCCGGATGTCATGGGGAGAGGTTAAGTTTTAGGCTGTGGGGAGGGAGGGTTAGGTTTAGGCACTAGGGGGAAGGTTAGGATTAGGCACCAGGGAGGAAGGGTTAGGGGTTAGGTTGGGCTTACTTACCTGGGGTCGGCATTCTAACCTAGTAGGGATGCCAGCGTCGGGATTCTGACCGCAGGGATCCTGCGTGCATCCCGCACCCAACCCGTTGTCTTCTTATCATAGCCTTAACCTAAGCTTCAATTCCTGTTGAGGACAGGCGTTTTGAAGAATAATTTTGAATTTGATTTAGTTATCAATATTATATTACTGTATATACAGTATACAGTAATTTTAAAATGTTAATTTTAGATTGCGCTGCAAGTGAATTGACATTCGATAAATAATTACAACAAAGTCTCTGCACTCTGACGCAGTCACATCAAAATAGAAATTACAGTAAGTACAGTAAATAAGTATAGTAGGCAACTGTCGCAGATGCATACAACTGCCTGTGACTGTGACAGTCGCTTCATTGGGCTTTTTCATAAAAGTCGAAAACTTGACTGCTAAGATGTCGCAAAGTCAGCAAGCTTTTATAAAGTACAGTAAGAATAATCATGGCCATCAGAAAGGGAGGTGTGCAAAAGTGTTAACAAAAAGTTTTTAAAACAAATGGCATGGGGCACCACTCCAAAAGCATAACCAGTCCTGGACTTCTGAGCCCGGCCTGGTAGAGGAAAACCGGGGGAGAAACAGATATGGGGTACCGCTTATTTTCCTTTAACCAGCACCAGACTGAACCAGCCAAGAGGCTTACACTACAGCAGGGATACACACAGCGTGGGGTCCACCTGCCCTAAGGTAAACCAGCCCCAAATTGGTCAGTCCAGGGCTAGCAATCCTTACTATGACAATGGCTACTGATTAGTTAAGAGCAGTTGGACCTTAGCCAATCATGGCTAAGATTAATGAAACCACATGAGAACTGTCATTCAGTTATTGCTGTACTATATATACAGTATAGCAGTCCGTGGGCTCTGGATGACTTGTTTATTGTGTGAGAAGCTTGCGCATTGAATAAGGCTGCTGTGTACAACATGATTGCAAACAATAAGATACTGTACTATAAGCTGTTAGAGGATATGTCAGCATTTAACTACAGTTAGATTCTAATCATGAAAATATCTAATTTTATTAAAGACTGCCGTGCGTCATATTAGCAGACAAGTTTGCTACTTTTACGCAGAAACCCCTGTGCCTGCTGCAATGGTGGTTGCCGTACATCTGTGGCTTTATAGCAGCTATGTACTGTACTGTAGCGGCTACGTCCATGAGAAGTACGTCTGTCAGGGATACCTATGTATACAGCGATACTGTAGCGCCATATCCATCCACTGCTATTGTATTCAGGGCCTAATTCAGACCCGCTCGCGAGCGCTATGCGCTCGCAAGCGGGTCGATGGTGGCCCAGTGCGCATGCACACGACGGAGCCGGCTCCGTCGTGCGCATGCGCGAGACCCAGATAGCGACGGGCAAACCGTCACTCCGGGTCTCGTACCAAAGGGGACGTGCTGTTGATGTTGAGTGACAGCATGCCCCCTTTGGTGGGCGGGCTGGGGGCGGCCCCACTGACACTGGCCGGCCTCCGTCTGCCCAGACGGAGGCCGGCCGTCTGGGGCCGGCCCCACTGACATCACAAGTGATGTCAGTGGGAGTGCTTTCGGCTCTGTTAGCGCTGAAAGCACTCTTGGGCTTGCAGCAACGAGACCCTACCACAAGGATCTCATCGCAAGCCCGATCATGGCCGCTCGCTATAGCTGTGGGTGGGCACCCACAGCTATGCGAGCGGCCAGGAGGCCGTTCTGAAAAACCAGAGGGTCGGCCCTGATTCAGAGCGAGCGCTCTGTCAGAGCGTCCGGCTCTGAATCAGGCCCTCAGTTCTGTAGTTTTAATCAGCGGAGCACTGGCCGCCCAGTGGTTAAGCTGTGTCTTACATGGCGTGGATTAGTCGCATCTCACTGCGCCCTTTCACAGTATTTCATAACGAGACTAAGCAGCCTGTGTAACGTGACCTGAGCAACAACGAGGGAGGACACATCTGTATATTCATAAATCATGTTTATACATTAATGTAGTGCAAAATATGAACATCTTCTACAAGCTTATTATCATATACTTCCCAAGCATTCTGATTTTGGCATGACAGTCCCTATTTGTGTGAAGTGGCCACTGCCACGCACCTGTGTCCCGATTCGCAACTTCCTAATGTTGAGCTGTCTGTGTGGTCACATGGGATGAAGGTGATGGGCTTTCCCTGAGCTGCATGTCACACGCTTACAGCATTCTGCATAAGTGCAAATATGGGAGGGAGAGATGGGGCAGACAAATGAGGGATTTACTGCATGGCCATTCGGGCAGAGGATGGGGTGTGGGTATTGGCACATACTTTAGGGACAGGGGTGTTTTAGAGTGTGAATGGGCTAATGCTACAGCGGGATCAAAGGCTACAGGGATGATGTAAATATGCTACAGGCGGCAACAGCTCTACAGGAGAATACTACGGGAGGAGGGGGTCAATTCTAAATCGGTATCTACAAGGGTAACTGGAATCAGGGTTGCCTACCCTCCCGATTTGTCCGGGAGCCTCACGATAATCGGGTGCAGCTCCCGCCCTCCCCCCCCAACAATTTACTGTTAACCTCCACTGTGAGGGCGGCCAGTGACGCGATTCACGCTGAATCGCGTCATTTTGGCCCCGCCCCTTGCTTCACAATGCCTGTATTACCGGCATTGTGTAGCGGGGACGGGCCAAAATGACGCGATCGCGTGACCCCGCCCCCGTGACGCCTCCAAACGACAGGCACCCATCCGGACACGCCCCCTTTTCCGGACACACCCCCCGCTACCCTGCCAATCTGGCTGCTCCCTCCCGGAAGGAGCAGCCAGAAAGGCGGCAACTATGCTAGAATATGCCACAAGGGGAATAATGGTGCTGAGGTCTGCAATGAATGCCCACACGTCCGTTTTCCAGTGTTTGGGAGCAAATGGTCATTTGTCATTTTGCTCCCATACATTACCAGATTTTCATTCCAACCTGCTGGATTGGATAGATGGTCTGACAGATAATTGAATAGTGTGTACCTGCATCTCTAAATCAGGCCCTTAATGTGCAGATAAGTGTGTCCTGCATTTTCTTGCTCAGTGTAGATAGATTTATTAACTTCTGATCTAACATGCATAAATATTCTCCCTCCTAATCTCATTGAAGTATCATCATGTTATGTGTTAGCACAGAGCATTCTCCCCTGTGCTAGCGCCTTACATCCACTGAGAGATGAACCATGGTAATATGCTCCCATAAAAACAAAACATATAATCATGCTGCACATCAAGTACACCTAACATGTATATTAAAATAAAGTTAGGAAGTTAAAGTATGTTTAACTCAATGATCTTCTATTAAAACAATTTGTAACAAAGCAAAGAAATGTGTAAAAAGCCATACAAAGAGGCAGATAACTAAGCGTACTGCAAATACAAAAGGGTCAAAAAACGTCAATGCAGAATGTAAGGCTATTTCTTTCTTTCTAGTCCATGTGCCATGAAGGAACTGAGGGCCCGATTCAGAGCCGAATGCTCTTACCAGAGCGCTCGCTCTGAGGGCCTGATTCAGAGCCGGACGCTATTTGCGCTCGCTCGTTCAGAAAAAGGGGCCTGCTATTTAAATTGAGCGCTCGCTCTTTGTGGTCTGTTGACGCCTCTATGTCTGAGCGAGCGAACGAAACATGCACTCGCTATTTTGTAAAGACGCCCCCTGGCCGCTCGCATCCTACGTCATCTCCGCTATTTATTTGATTAATCGAGTACATCGAAAGGTGTCTGAACTGCTCGCAGTGCTTGTGGTTGGATTTTCCTACCGCAATCATGCGAACAGTTCAGGCTAAGAAACAACCAAGTGACGTGGTCGATGACGCTGCTTTGTTAATTATGCACATCGCACGGAACGAACGAGCAGCCGCTTAAGAGCGGCTCTGAATCAGGCCCTGAATCAGGGCCCTCCTACCTAAAAATGGAGCGGCCTCCTCGCCGCTCGCATAGCTGTGGGTGACCACCCACAGCTTATGCGAGCATCCAAAAAGATGGCCGCGATGGTCGTGACCATCGCCACCATCGGGCTTGCGACGAGACCCTGCGGTAGGGTCTCGCTGCCGCAAGCCCAGGAGTGCTCTATCAGAGCCAAAAGCACTCCCACTGACATCACTAGTGATGTCAGTGGGGCCGGACCCAGACGGTAGGCGTTCCCATGGGAACGCCTCCGTCTGGGCAGCAACGCCCCCGGCACGCCCACCAAAGGGGACGTGCTGTCACTCACCATCGACAGCATGCCCCCTTTGGTGCGAGACCCATAGCGACAGCTTGGCTGTCGCTATGCGGGTCTCGCGCATGCGCACGACGGAGCTCCCTCCATCGTGCGCATGCGCATTTGGGCACCATCGACCCGCTTGCGAGCGCTCAGCGCTCGCGAGCGGGTCTGAATTAGGCCCTGAGGCCTCATTTACAACCTGGCAGTAAAGTTACATACTCTCATCACTTCCAGCCATGTGCTTTTGCATCTCATTTGCCTACTTGCTAAACTTGTTTTAGCTTCCATTACCCTTGGGATCTGCAACTCCTTTGTGTCATAAGTTGAATTAGAGACTTCCTATTTGGAAATTTGTTGATCCAGCTCATTAAATGTAACTTTTCTAGATTTGTAAAAAAAATTGAGCTGCTCTTAAATAACACAGGTCTGCGATGAAAAAACTTTTTAACGAATTTATGTGATACTTATAGATTTTTGGCTTCTGAACACGAAAATGACCCCTGAAAAAGCTTATAAGCGAAAAGCAACAAAACGAAGTTTAAAGACAAAAAAAACAAGATATTAACGATTTTTTTCAATAATTATGGTTTTGTTTCTATTATTGTTTGATTTAATTGTTATTTTATTATTTAATTAAGACAAAAACACAGTGATATCATCTACACTTCTTCGTATTTCACAATAAATATGTCAAAAACAATTAAACTTCTTGTTTTTTCTTAAAAATGTATGTAACTCCCTTACAGGTGGAATCAGTATGATTTACCGTCGGACCCATGTCCGGCGTTTGGAATCCCGACAGTGGCATCCCGGCAGAGGAGGAAATCTTGATTATCAAAGGTAAGTATATACTAACCTATTTCTACCCCCTAACCATAACCCTCCCTTAGGGATGCCTAACCCCCCCAGTGCCTAACCCTAATCCCCCCTCTAAGTGCCTAAACCTAACCCCCCCTTCCCCACCGCCTAAACCTAAGGAACCCAAGGGGGGTGCCTAACCCGAAATCCCCCCAGAGGGTGCCTAACACTAACCCCCCCTTCCCCTAACCTAAACCTAACCTCCCACGAGGTGCCTAACCTTAAATCCCCCGGGGAACCCTAAACCTAACCCTCCCCCCCACGCAGCTATCCGCGCTCGGCGCCCGGCGTCCCTTCGATCGGGATACTGGGCGTCGGGCTCCTGGCGTATGTCTAATGACAGGCGTCAGCATATCGACGCCTGTCTTTAGACCCTTGCCGGGATATGACAGTCAGGAAGCCGCCTGTCGGGATTAGGACCGCCGGCTTCCCGACTGCATACCTTACAGGTAAATGTGATGTGGTAATTTTTTTTTAAATACTATTTCTTGATGTACTGGACACAGGAATATAAAAAAGCTTTCAATACCTCAAATTTCGCAGACTTGTGTAATTAATGAAAATAAGTTATATTTATGTTGTATTTACCTTGAATGTTTTATAGTGGATCTATTGCATACATAATGTGAGCATATTTACCGACTTTCATTATCTGCTCACCGGGAGATGCCCGGAGATCAGGCACAGCTTGCCACTTTGGGGGGCAGGGCCAGGTTCCTATGACATTAGGCCTAAATTACGTGTTTTCATGATTCCCAGCAATTATCTCCCCATCCTGTGGTGGGATGTGGGAAATCCGGATACTCTTCTGGGAGTGCGGGGGGAGCTCCCCAAAAATTTGGGAGCCTCCCGCAACTCCTGGGAGAGTAGGTAATTATGCAGTGGGGACTTTACTTGTCTGGACAAGAATCATCTACAGCCTGTCAATGTGTCAGAATTTTGTGACATCACTGAGGCACAGCTAAATCTTCATGTGGCCTGATTTCTATTCACAAAGTAATGGTTGCTAATAAAGTAATAGGTAGTATTCGCATAAAAACTAGTTCAACCCACAAAACGGCTATCTACACTAAGGCAGGGCTTGACAAATTTTTCTAAAATCTAGGAGCCAGGATGAAAGTGTAGGAACCAGATAACTGTCCCCCCAAAAAAAATTGCAGGAGTGATTAAGGAGCACAGCTCTGTGTGTTATGCAACTGTTATACACACTATATTAGTCCACAAAATGGTCACAGTTGAGTGGATATAGTAACATGGAGGCCCCCTCACTGCTCTGCACAGCTCCCTTGCTCCACCCCCCACCATCCATTAATAACGGACCACATTTATATAATGGTTTTACATTTAGAACCATTTATATAAAACAATGGTGCCAGAAAGTACAACAGAACACCCCTTCCCTCATGGTCACACCACTATCCCTCTGAAGCCGTTCCCCAATCCCTGGCCACGCATAGACCCTATTACCAGGGAACTCTACGCAGCCAGAGATAGGAGACAGTAGACAGCCAGGATGTACAGGAAGATCAGCGTAGACTGAGACAGGCAGCATGGGTCAGAGCAGACCAGGATGGAGAGGAGACGTCAGCACAGGATGGGATGGACAGGAGGAGTCAGCGCAGGATGGGACAGACAGGAGGAGTCAGCGCAGGATGGGACGGACAGGAGGAGTCAACGCAGGCCAGGATGGACACAGGCACAGCAGTCACCGCAGGCGACACTCAGCACATGCACTCCTGTGCATGAAATGAACACTGCAATACTATAGGCACGAATCTCCGCGGGGGCTGATGAGGATCTGCTTCCTCCCTCACTGGTAGCCAGGCAGCAAAATCTGGTAGCCATGGCGACCAGGCCCCTGGGATTTGTCAAGCCCTGCAGTACGGAGTAGATTACAGGTCCCCAACAAGGGTTTCAATTAGGGATGGATGAAAAATAATTTGATAGGCATAAATAAACTTTCCATACATCTCATGTGTACCAAAATGCATCTGCATTGAGATTTGAGGGTATCTTATGGCCTGATGCAGAGGTCCACGCAAATCTCATCACGACTGCGATTCTGTATGCAGTTCTGCGAAAATATGCTAATGATTTAGCTGATGTCTTGTGCACAGAGACGCCCACCTCCAGCGTCTCACATCTGCCGTTTGCGTACAAAAGAGCAACATCAGGACCATCAGTCACCCATCGAACATCTGAGCAACCCCTATGCTGTCCCAGAATGGTTGTCTCACCTATGACGCCGAGGCGGAATGACGATCAGAAAGTGTCCGTTGAGTACAGTAAGGATATAGTATATTTTCCCTGCACGTGTATCTATGATACCTTCTCCCACTGCAATGATACTGCTTCCCCTACTGATAATTATCTTCTAGAGGCAATGAAAATGCAACAAATATGAATACATTATTGACATAGGGCCTGATTCAGTACGGATCGCAACTGTGATTGCAATAGCGATTACGCACGCAGTCTAACTGCGATGATATGCTAATCCTCTGCAATCGCTATGCTGTCGCAGCACAACATAAGGACGCCCACATTACCTTACATACATCCGTAATACTTAGCAAGACTGCGAAACCATTGGTAACATCGAGTACAATCGCAGCCTCACACACAGTTGCACAAGCTCTGACCTTACTCAGGAATTGCTAACTTCATCGCACGCTGCGAGTACACAAGCTGTGTATGGCATCGCAGTGGATAATTTATGCACACCCCTGCAATGGCGTTCAAATGCACTGGCACGTCTGTGTTTTGCCGACCACCCCCCGTCACCACCCTTAAACGGTACTTCCTGGCAATCACTCTGCGATGGGTCTGCGTAGTCACTGAGATCGCAGTGGTGTGTGTGCGCACATGCACTCTGCAATGCATACACATGCGCAGTATGCAACAATCGTCCGATTGCGTGCATAATCGCAGTTGCGAATCTTATTGAATCTGGCCCTTAGTAGATACACAGGGAATTTGTACAATTATAAGGGATAAATTTACTAAAGTGAGAGGTTTTTAGAAGTGAGTTTTAGAAGTGACGTTGCCCATAGAAACCAATCACCTTTCAATTACATTACAGCTTACAAGTACGGTGCAAAATAACATTATATTCAAACTCACACAAGTATCACGTGTAATAAAGGCAGACCCTATGTTCCCATCATTGTCATGATCATTTAGGTGACAACAGATGGTTATACTTGGTTTCAGAAAAGTCCTAGTAATTTCTCTATATGGAAGAAATATGGAGCCAGGTCATATAGGCAACTATTTAATACAAGTCAGCTTATTGTGATATCTCTATGATACTCTAGGTGTATATTACATTACATATTTATTCACCAATTCTGTTATGATTTTATTTAGTATTGGTATGCATACTTGCCTACATTTGAAAAAGCTTTTCAGGGAGATTGTGAAAGCAACACCTATGAGCGCGGCTGTAAAGTGAACTGTACTGCTACATCTGAGAGATATGTCATAAAACTGACTTACATCCAAATGTAAATGAGCCCAAAAGCAGTTAGTAAGATATACTTGTTGATGAAAAACACTGATACTATTCACAAAATACATGTAGCCATAGGGATCATGGGGCCTCATTCAGAGCCACTCGTAAGTGGCAGCTCGTTCGCTCCGAGCGATGTTTGCCCAACTGCGCATGCGTACGGATCATTATACGCATGCGCGAACCAGTCAGTGTGGCCGAAATTCATGTGCTCGCAAAATAGCGAATGCCTGCTAATTTGAGTGACAGGATGAGGCGTATGTGGGTGGTACAGGGGAAGGTGCTTGAAAACGGGGAGTGGAGATCCGATCGCAGGCGTGCTTAAAGGTCAAAACGGGCATTTTATGGGTGTGCATATTTAAAACAGCAGCGTCATTGACCACGTCACTGGGTTATTTTATAGCCAGAACTGCTCGCAAAATTGTGGTAGCAAAAACCAACCACAAGAATAGCGAGCAGCTCATACCCTGTTCGATGTACTCGATTAATCTAATAAATAGCGGACATGACGTAGGATGCGAGCAGACAGGGGGCGTAGTTTCCCAAAAAACGACCGCAAGTTTTGTTCGCTCGTTCAGACCTAGAGGCGTGAACAGACCGCAAACAGCGAATGGTTCATTTGAATAGCCACCCCTATTTTCTGGACGAGCGAGCGCAAATAGCGACCGGCTCTGAATCAGGCCCATTGTGCCTTATAATCAATGCAGGGAAATTATACTAATGATCCCATTTGAATGTAAAGATCTGTTTTTTTTCTATATACTGTATAACAGCTACATAATTGGAAGTAAGTTGCAATCAGGGAGATTGCAAGATTGTTACTATTTCAGGGAGTCTCCCTGACAATCAGGGAGAGTTGGCAAGTATGTTGGTATGTCTTTTGGTGCATACACATAGGGTCGATTTCAAGACGATTTAAATGTTAACGATATCGTTTGATCATTTAAATTGTCCTTTATTTGCCCCCTCAAATGACCAAACGATGTGCGGGCACCAATGGTCGATATCGGTCATCGCTCATTCATGCAGGCCAACCTGGTCGATATCGCTGATCGCGGGATCATTAAGTCGGTTGAGGGATGCTGCATGTGCTGGATGTTCGATATCGAACATCCAGCACATGCAGGACGATCAGACAACTATGGGCCTGATTCAGAGCCGGACGCTCTGACCAGAGCGCTCGCTCTGAATCAGGGCCCTCCTCCATTAAAATGGAGCGTCCTCCTGGACGCTCGTATAGCTGTGGGTCACCACCCACAGCATATACGAGCGTCCAAAAAGATGGTCGCGATGGTCTTGACCATCGCGACCATCGGACTTGCGAGGGAAACCCTGCGGTCGGGTTTCCCAGCCACAAGCCCTGGAGCCAAAATCACAAGCCCTGGAGCCAAAATCAATCAACATCGACAGCACGCCCCCTTTGGTGCGAGACCCCGAGCGATGGAAAGCCCGTCGCTCGCCGGGTCTCACGCATGCGCACGAAGGAGCTCCCTCCGTCGTGCGCATGCGCAGTGGGGAACATCGACCCACTTGCGAGCGTACTGCCGCTCGCGAGTGGGTCTGAATAACCCCCTATATCTGATCGTTGTCTGATCGACCCGTGTGTATGGGCTATTTTCAGAGATAAACAACCAGAAGTAACCAGCACAACTATCTGACAAGGTGACTGCCTGAAGACCCTAATGCTTTTTACTATGCATCACAATAACTGTAAGTGCATACACTAACAGCATCAGCTCCTAATATTAGGAGTGCACTTGATCTTTTGCTGGTACTTTTGATGTTTTTCTAGCACCCAGCCCTCTTTTTGAATTAGCGGAACCATTCTGTTTGCTGTAGCAAACAAAAACATTTATTGGCCCATTTGTTAATTATCGCATTTGCAATGCGATCTGGGCACGATATTAGCGTCCATAATGGCACTGCAGGATGCGTTCATATTGTCGGAATGTATTACAGAGCAATCGCAGGGGCATGGGCTCCAAAAGGAGCTCGTCCCTGCAATGTGCTAAGAGTGAAATGACAGTTTCAGAGGTCTCTTCACTCTGGTGCCGGAACTCCAGCGCATGCGCGGCCATTGCCGGGGGAAAGTTCCTATGAAAACATCTCCCGGTTAGTTATGCGATATGTAGCCCTTAGACTACACCGGGCTACCGCTTGGGAGGCCAATACCATCTAATTTTTTAAATTCCGGGATTCGGGATTGAAAAAAATCTCAAAACCAGGATTTCCAGAATACCCGGAGATTGAGATAGTCAATGCCGGCTGCCCACAGCATACAGACACCAGTGTGAGCGGGAGTGACCTTACAAGAGGGTGGGCTGGTGTGCGGCTGCGAATGACCTTTATGATATCACACACAGCCATAGGAGACCTGGGGCAGACAAAACTAGTGCTCAGCGCTGCCCCCGAGCTGAAGACAAACCGCGCCAAGCTGCGCATTTAAATCCCCAAAGATCCCGGGATTGGAGGCACAAATCCTGCAATTAGAATCTCGCAGTTTGTTGCCATAAATCCCAGGATCTCGCCGATCCCGGGATTGGTTACCGTGGTAGATGTGGGGGCCAATCTCCGGATTGCATCTCATCCCTGAAGTTGGTAAATATGACAGCATCGCATCCCCCATAGAAACTTATGGGGGTTGCAACTGCCAGTGGGAATGGGGGGATCGCAGCAGGTATCGGAGATATCTGTTGCGGTCCTACTGTCATACATTCAGGGGATACTAAATATTTACCCCCAAAAAACAGATGTCTTCAGGAAAAAAGCCACAAACATTTATTGATAAATGGGCCCCTTATTCCTTAAACAGAAGATACAGCTGGAACATAGACATAAGTAGAGGCAAACTTTTCCCCACTCAGCAGAAGCCATCACCGTGACTCGGCAATCCATTAATTTGCATTTGACCAAAAATTGGTGCATTATGTAGTTTTCTGTGATCTAAATGATTATACAATGAACATACTATTCCATTGCAAAGTAATTTACAAGCGCTCTCTTAATTTTTCATTGGAGATTCATCACTAGAGATGAGCGAAGATTTGTTCTGTGATGTGGTTGGGGGTAGCATTGGAAATTCCTCCATTAAAATGTGCAAAATGTTGTATCAAATGTAGATTTTTGGCAAAGCTGGGAAACAGTTTTGAAAATTTTGCTTATCTATACTTATTATTAAACCCACCTATTTAATATTTCTACCCAATTCTTTCATGCATTTTTTCACATACATTTCAGCTTTGTTTTACACCATATACGCAGCTGTGAAGTTATGCTGCCTTAGTAGATCTTTTTATCATGCTATATAGCAGTGGTTACGCACTCCAATCCTTGAGAACCCTCAACAGGCCATGTTTTGTGGATATCTGTCTGGAAGCAGGAGGGATAATTACTGACCGACAAAATAGATTAATTTGCCTGTGTATGATTAAAGAAATCCACAAACCATGACCAAAGAGGAGAAGCCGGTGGGAGGTGATTGGGGTGGGGCCAGGTGATTCGCGGAGAATTGTGGAGCTGCATGATAAGAATTTCTAAGGGCTGGCAATGCCTTTCAGCTGGGAGAAATTACAACCAAGATTTCTTTTCACACTGTGGGGCCGATTCATCTAGCCATGAATTAGCTGAAAATTGCTTAACATGGGTTAAGAACCTGCAGCCACAACTTTTTGCTATTCAGGCCCATATTCAATTAGTGTCGCACCCGCTATACTTTTTTGCCTGCCGGACTTTTTGCCTACATCGCGTATTTTAGCCGCGGAAACTTATTGTGCGATTCGCCCTATTCCATTCCAAAAAAACGCAAAAACAGAGATATGCATTGTCAGAACAGGCGAAAAGTGGTGTCAGAATCGGGGGGGAATTCAGCCTGAACCCCCCAAAAAGATGCAGAAACATTGACGATCAATGTAGTAGTGCCCGATTAGCCCTAATGAAACTGTTTGGGGTACTTAAGTTCGCACAATTGCCACTAATTAGCGTCTTTGAACAAGTGGTGAAGAATGGCATAAAGCAGTATTTTTAGGAGAAAATAAGTGGTCCTGTCAAATTTGGGGTACTTGAAAATGGGTGTAAGCATATTTAAAAGTTGCTAAAGTGAGGTTATAAGAAACGTAAAAAACACACCTTCAGCGAACACCTGCAATCAATAAAACACCTCCCCCATACTTGCAGACCCCCCCAAAAGTCTATTTCGCTAGTTTTTAAGTTTGTACCCCCACTTTGCCCACTTTTTCAAAGTGCTGTTTTGGGGTGTTCCTCAATTTTTTTAAGGTTTTTTTTGACGCAGTTATCCTTTGGGGGGCTGTCCCAAGGGTGCTGAGTGGTTTCCCCACCTTTGCACCCCAAAATAGCGATTTTGCACTTTTTTCGCCTATTACATTGCATTGCGTTTTCGCATAAGCGAAAAGTGTTTGCAATTGAATAAGGATTAAGTTTCCGACTGGCGAAAAGTCGCAATCGGCGATTATTTTTTGCGGATCTCGGCTTTTCGCTTCTAATTAAATACAGGCTTCAATTGGAAGTCTGTGATAACAGGAATCTCAATGGCAGTTACTGCGGTTTTTCTTTCACAGCTCCAGGTGAAAGTTAGGGAAAAATCCTTATGTTAAGGCAAAAATGATGAGACCTTGAGCCGGGTTCAAAGATGGATGCAATGCCGATATTTATGCAGATTGAGTAATAATTAGCCAATGCGCATGCTTGTAAGCCACACTGCGCACATGCAGCGCTTGCATTGCGAATACTGCTCACACAGAGGGTGCACTCCCAAAGTGACGGGTAGTCAGCATTTGGGGGAGGTAACGGGAGGTGGTTAGAGAAACGTAGGTGTGCCGGACCGTTTAAACACTGCTTTCTGGGCGTCCATAAATTAGCCACTGCGTTCTTGCTTGCAGCAAGAGAGCCCTCTGCGTGTCTGGAGACCCCCTATGACTTACTCAGAAGGCTGATGGCCGCCTGATCTATGTTCAATGTGTCCAATGTTTTCGGTTTTGTGCGTAAGCGTCAGATGCGAGATGATTTCAGTGGGCGTCTGTAAGTACGGGACAGAGCCATTAGCATATAACTGCGATCCGTGAGAGATTGCAGCTGTGATAGCATTTGCATCCATCTCTGAATCAGGACCATAGTGCAGTACCCCAGTGACACCACTCCCAATTAATAATAATGTATTTAGAGGTATTTAGATAGGAAAATATGGTCAATAAAGACAGATAATTTCAGGTGATTTTCTCTTAAAAGCAGAAAAAAGGGTTGAATGCTGTGGAGCATATACTGTATGTTGTCTTGGTGGGACAGGGGTTTCTAAACTTGCAGTTGGGAGTTGCTGGTGTTGCCTTTTTCAAATTTTTACAAACTTATACATACACACTTAGATATCGCTATAGAGACACTTTAATGTACACCAAAATGCTGTAGACATTTTTATTACACCCGCTGGCTCAACTTTTTTCATAATTTTTAAAAGTTACAAAAATAAAAATGACCATTTAACTCTAATACATTGTTTATGCCACTAACAGACTTCTACACTATCCTACTATGTTATTTGCCAGTTTTATAGGGGTTTATTGTGCTTTCCTTAATCTTTTATATTCTTCACATAGGTCCCACACTACAGAATTAACGTGCTCCATCTGCGATTTGCTGTTTCTAATTTGATGTTTCTAACTAAACTGCAAGGGAATGGGGAGCGGGCTTCATTACATTATCCCACGAAAAGCGTGCAATTCTTACCACGTGAGCACAAGGGACAGAACCTGTATCTCATTGAATTGGGTATGGATCCTAAAAATGTATTTCAATTGACACACACGCCTTGAGAAAGAAGCATATCATGTTTGTAATGTAAATTCTGCATCAGCCTTTATCTAATCTGTGGCTTTTGTATCACTGTATGGAAATCTCCTGTCATTGGTGTCACTGTCAGAGCTTTGCTTTCACCACAGCAGAGCAGCTGAAAAGAGAGTGTGGCCTCACTTTACCATCACTCTGGTGGGCTTGGAGATCTGAGGAAGTGCCCAGCACTCTCGTCATCTATTTACTATATACTTGCCTACTTTTAAAGTGTCCTTTTCAGAAGAAGCCCTGATAGGAGATGCAGCATATATCACTTTAGGGGTCGTGGCTGGACTCTCACGTCATTAGGTCCCATAACAGCAAAATACAGCAAATCGGGGGTCCGGGGAAGGGTGCAGTGATAATGTGATTCAATCCTTCTGAGGAAACTTTCCAGGAGAAATAGAGGGTCACAGTCACCTACCAAACTACCAACAGTCTCTCTATTCTGTCTGACTACAATATTCCTGAGACTAACTATGAGGGGAGACAGCTAAATTCTCTGTCAATTACACACGGAGCATTCTCTGTCAGCCCTCCAGAGTTGGAGCAATTAGAAGCAGAGTAGGATGTGCAGGTCTTCTGGTATATGGCAACCGCGCCATGTTCCCAGGGAATTTCTACTGCGTATGTGTAAATAAATAAATGTCTGCTCCCTTTTGAGGGCACGAGATAGGTATTTTAGGTCTGGGGACAAGGATGGGTATCGTGCTGCTAGGATAGATCTTAATAGGGGTATTAAGCGGGCTAAAGTAGCTAAAATGGAAGAAAATATTAATCTGAATGGTGACACTAGGAGCATGTGGCAATGTCTGCAGAGGCTCACTGATTACAAAGCTAAATCATTAGAGATTGGGAGTGTAGATAGTTCTTTGGCAGAGGCTCTACATGGGTTTTATTCACGATTTGACGGTAGTAGTAATTTTGATGTTCCCATATTTGATCAAAGAGTAGGGGAGTTGCCTTGGTGTTGCGCAAACCGGCTGTCCGTCAGTGTCTGCGTTCTGTAGACCCTAGGAAGGCAGCGGGTCCGGATGGCATCCTGGGTAAAGTCCTGAGGGAATGTAGTGATCAGTTAGCTGGGATTTTTATGGTTATATTTAATCTTTCTCTGTCTACTTGTTTTGACCAGAAGTGCTTTAAACTCACTACGATTGTCCCGAATCCTAAAAATGGACCTCCGAAATGCCTAAATGATTACCGCCCTATAGCGTTGACATCACTTTTGATGAAATGCTTTGTAAGGCTAGTACTGAGTCATGTAAAGACTCACTTTGTAGCAGGTTTTGACCCATGGTAGTTTGCTTTTAGGGCGAATCGTTCAACGCAGTATGCTATCCTAACTGTTTTGCACCAGGTGCAATTTCATTTAGAAACTAGGGATACCTATGCAAGGATTTTATTTGTAGATTTTAGCACAGCATTTAACACTATTGTACCTAGTGCTTTGATTACCAAGTTGTTTGGCTTAGGTTTAAATGGTTTTACTTGTAGATGGTTGCTAAGCTTTTTATCTAATAGACCCCAGGTGGTCAAGTTGGGAAAACCAGTTCCAAGGAGTTGGTGCTGAATGTTGGAGTCCCGCAGGGGTGTGTTTTGAGCCCAGCTCTGTATTCATTGTTCACCCAAGATTGTGTGTCCCAGTCTCGGTCTGTTAAGATCATTACATTTGCGGACAATACCACTATCGTTGGCTTTATAACTAACGGGGATGAACTTGCGTATAGAGCTGAGGTGGATAGAATGTTTGAGTGGAGCAGTGGTAACTGTCTCCTCCTAAACACGATGAAAACAAAGGAAATGATTATTGACTTTAGGAAATGTGGTACTCCTACAAAGGCCCCGGTGTGCCTAGGTGGTCTGACCATTGAAGTAGTACCCTCCTTTAAGTTGCTGGAGTTCTATATCTCGAATACTTTGTCATGGTCCCTAAATTCAGCCTTCTTGGTTAAGAAGGCACATCAATGTTTGTTCTTCTTGCGTCTTTTGAGATCTGCATGTGTGAGTAGGAGGACCCTCTTAAATTTTTATCGTAGCATCGTGGAAAGTGTTCTGACCTATGGTATTGTTGCTTGGTACGGGAACTGAACTGTGGCTGAACGGAGGGCGTTGAATAGGGTGGTTGGAACAGATAGTAGAATTATCGGAGTGGTGCTACCGCGCACACAGGAGATATATAGAAAAAAGGCTCTGAAAGAAAACTAGCTCTATCTTGGCTGATTGCAGTCATCCTAATCATGCTCTTTTTGAGAAATTGCCATCAAATAGGCGTTTTAGAGCTGTGCGCACTCGCACAAAGCGTTTGCATAATAGTTTCTTTCCTACAGCCGTGCGTATGTTAAATGGTTAACTCAAATTGTTATATGGTGTTGCATTATAGTGTAATTTGCTGCCTATTTTACTATGTGGTATATTGCTGTGTTGGTTTTTCGTTGACATCACTTGTGCTGCCAATGACAATAAAGTATTATTATTGTTAGTAAATCACAGTGATTTGTGCAGCGCCGCCAATGACGATGACACAGGACTCAAGAAAGGTGAGTATTAAACATGGGTGCAGGGTATGCGATGTGGGCCTCCCTGGATCTAAGGGCACGTGTTCACAACACACCCGGCCTGCACCCATTACAGATATGACATGGCACAGACATGTGTGGAAATTGTAGGCTAAACTAATGGGAAGGGAGTAGGACAACGTGGCCATGACACCCTTAAGGTGCCTACACACATGGCGAAATTTTACCCGATCTGGCCGATTCCGATGCATCGGAACGACAGATCGTGTAAAATATGTCCTAAACGTGAGTCCCCACTCATAATCACGATGCAGATGTGCATCCCCGCTGGTCGCACATTGCATCTTCAGATCTGCCGTGCTGTAGGGCAGATCTGACAATCTGGGATACGATGCACTGAACAAAAAGACTGGATGCACGATAGATCATTTGTTCATACACCAAATCATGTGCCAAATCGTGAGCAGGCATGCCGGGGAGCTGCCGGGGAGTTTCAAGGGAAATTGTACACCCCGTCGGATCGGCAGCACGTCGCCATGTGAGGGGGCACCTTTAGAGCCAGTGCCCAATTCCATGACATGATCATACCCCCATATAAAGTATAGTCCTCTGGCATCTGCCCTTACTACACATGTTCTTTATGTGTGTATTCACTACTTTTTTCTTACTATTTGGAAATAAGGCAGTAAGATAAAACCAGTGGGTATGTACCATTATGTTTCTATGCCTTGCTATTATCTGTTGCTTCAGTTTTGAGTTTTAGTTTCACTCCATTATAGGAAATGGTCTCACCATTGTTGTATATTGTCTTTTATTACAGTTGTTTTGTTTTCATGCTGCTGACATGTTTCAGCATCAAGTGCCCAGTCATTAAAATCTGGTAGCAAGAACAAAGCACTTTAATTAACATAACCAGTTTTGTAGCATATTAAAATGGCAGACATGTCAAGACCTGACTTGGCTTCTTTTAAATAGACTACATTTACAAAATGAATATTTTGCTTCTGATATCTGCATGTAATTTATCTTTAAAATGATGAAATTCATAATTATTTTATTACATCTATTGCAACATTTATTGTCAACTGTTAATTACTGTAGACAGGTAAGGTTGTTTTATTTCATGGCTTAACTGGAATGACATAATCATGTTTACAGTATTAGTACCGGGCTAGATTTCGGGATAACTAGATTTTCAAGTGAAACGCTCATCCTCCCCGCACCTAGTTAAATTGATGTTGTCTTTGAAACAGGGTAGAAGCATAGCAAACGTGTTTATGTCACATAACCAATAAATAAGATACTAATTTTAAAGTATGATCACACCATACACTTACGTTCTTAACAACCCCCCTCCCACCAATTAGCAGAGCCGTGGGATTTCCCATGCCAGATTTGTAATGTCTTCTTCCCAGTGTCAACAGCCACAGCCCAAATGCTGATTATATATGTAATACCCTGTTATGTGAGGTATTAGGTCTGATTGCTTTAAAATGTATAGGTGCGTGCGTACACACTGGGCGATAAAGTGGACGACTGAACGATAAACAATATCGTTATCGTTCAGTCGTTCACTATATCGTCCATTTTTTACACCAAAACAATGAACGATAACGACGATGCGCGTTCCCGCAGGTCGTTCGTCATTGTCGTTCATCGGGTAAACATGCAGGCCAACCTGGCGATATTGTCAGGTTGCTGCATGTTGGGGAATGGGGGATAGAGCCGGGCGCTGAACGATATAGTTAATTATATCGTTTAGCGGGTGTGCTCAATGACATGAACGACATTGAGCACACCCTGCCAGGGACACACTAGACGATATCGCTCAGGGAGCATATCGTCTAGTGTGTATGCTCCTTATGTGTATGTCATTACATAGATAGACATTTCCCAGCAGCCTCTGCAGCTGCTCATGATATCAGGAGCAGGTCACATGGTGAGTGTGGTTCGGCCAGTGACAGTTGAAAGCAAGCGGCAGTTATGAGGAAGCTGAGGTAACTGACCAGGAAGCCCGAGCTCCACGGCTGAGATAGGGAATTGGTACCCGAGTGAGGAGGGACTGTAGCCCCTGCCAGTTTCCGGGGGTGGTGCCTGGAGTGTAGGGAGGCAGTCAATGGAGATTTACAGCAGATTCACATAGACAAAGTTTCAGGGGCAGGGAAAGACCCATTAGTTTACCGGGGACCTGTGTGCAACAAGATTGCAGCTGATCTCATAAGGGGCCGTATTCAATTAGCGGCAAAAACGGACATCGTTTTCGCCCAAAGAACGGCGAAATTCTCGCTAAAAAACAGGTGAAAACGGCAACAGGCGAAAAAAAACTGGAGAAAAGTTTTCTCCATCCCAGACCAGGTGAAAAAGATGCTAAATCCCTATTTTTGGCTAAAAATGTGGGGATTTCTTTCAGAACCCTTTGGACACCCCCTTAATGATTATTTACCGTTGAAAAAAATCGTAAGTTGCGTACTTTGGCGAAAAACGGGCGCGCAAATTCTGTCCAGGAAAAAAAAAAATTAAAGATTTTTTTTCGCCAGTTGCCGTTTTCGCCTCTTTTTTTAGAAAAAATGTTGCCGTTTTTGCCGCTAATTGAATACGGCCCAAGGTCTGTAACTTTACCTCACACTGTACTCAGATCTATGTTTCTATCCCTCACTGCCCAGGCCGTAGCTGAATGAGAGCTTGCACAGACAGTAACTAAATGCAGCAGCACCTCTCAGGATTCCCCTTATTTTAGTCAGGACAGTGATTACCTCCATGGCAGGATAAGATGACATTTACACAGACATTTGTAATAAAGAAAAGCAGCAGCAGACATCTATAACTCGTCAGAGACAAGGAGACCCTACTGTAGCTACACAACATAATCCCCTCTCTTCTGTGTAGGGTGTAGGGTGGCCAATGGCAATATACAGTATTAACTGTTAAGTAATTCAGAGCTGACTGAGAACTAAAGGTGCATACACACTAGACGATATGCTCCCTGAGCGATATCGTCTAGTGTGTCCCCGGCAGTCGTTTATGACAATGAGCACAGCCGCTGAACGATATCATTAGCGATATCGTTCAGCGCCGAGCTCTCTCCCCCATTCCCTGACATGCAACAACCTGACGAGATTGTCAGGTTGGCCTGCATGTCGGCCCGATGAACGATGACGACGAACGACCCGCGGGAACGCGCGTCGTCGTCATCGTTCATCTTTTTTGTGTTAAAAATGGACGATAAAGTGGACGACTGAACGATAACGATATCGTTATCGTTCAGTCGTCCACTTTAATCGCCCAGTGTGTACGCAGCTTTAGATGTTTAGTCAGAGTGAGTCACCTGTGGCAGTATAGCCCTTCATCATCTACATTGTCTACTAAATCAATAGGTCCTACTGAAGCTAGTTGTATAAGTACATCTAAATGGCCATTCTTTCGATGGTGCACTTATTACTCAGTACCCGGGTTCTTATATAAAATCCTTTGTATAATGAAGTGTGTTTTATTTGCAAGTTGCAAATTACCACTCCTAGACCCAGAAAGGGCACAGTATAAAATATGTACAAAGCAGAGAAAAATCCTATTCAATACCTAAGGAACATGGGATCTGAACTTAGGGCTTGAATCACGCTGAATCACGTTAGTACACGCTAGTGTACTGATGAATGCAGATTCCCGATGTTTGGAAAGCTGTGCAGAACGGGTCCACGAGGCCACACGCGTAATGGCAGCAGACTGTCAGTGATTGACAGTCTGCTGCCGTTTGTGGGCGGGCAGGGGGCGGCGGAGGGAAGAAGCCAGGGACTCTCTCGGCTGACGGAGATTTGCTGGCCTCTTCCCCTAAACTGCAGTGGCCGGCTGCGTGGACCCCATGGGTCACCGCAGCCTCCGACAGTACGCTGATTAACCGATGGTGTGTCGGACAATGCAGCTCGGTTAAGTAATGCACAGGAAGCGTGATGCCTCATGCTGCATTACCATATCTGCAAGGATCACAATTGCAAAGCTGTCTGCGTGCATACATCACATATTTATAGCCTGCGTGCATACATCATATATCTATAGCCTGCGTGCATACATCATATATATATATATATATATATATATATACATATATATATATATAGCCTGCGTGCATGCATCATATATCTATAGCCTGCGTGCATACATCACATATCTATAGCCTGCGTGCAGCTTTGCAATTACGATCCTTACAGAATCAGGCCCTTAGTGAACATTCTCAAGGGAGCTATTTTTTCTTTTTTCTTAAAGGAAAATGAGCAGTTTGATTATATTATTACTATTATTAATTATTATTATTATTATTATTATTATTATTATTATTTCTGTCACAACAGGTGCATTTCATGTAGATAAAATCCCCAAACAGCACCATGAAATTGATGCACTTAAGAGAAAAGACCCCAAAACTTTTAGTTTAGAACTAATAAATGTGAAATCCAGAATAAATGAAACCAAACTGAAATAAAATCTGAGAAAAATAAAATACAGTTTAATATTGTAGAAAAACTACAAGGGAACATGTATATGGGTGTTCACACACGCACGCACGCAAGCACGCACGCTCACATATACGGCGCAGGCCGCCCTGCAAACACATGTCACGTATCGCACAACTTAATTTTTGCATTTTGTTTTTTAAGAAAAACAACATGCCATGCTTATCAATGTGCCCATCATACTCTGATATCATAATGTGTAACAAAGACTCGGACAGCATACAATAATAAGGAACAAAATGAAGTGAAATACGTCAACAGCCATTGCATGTTTGGAAATGGGAAAGTGGCTCAGAGGAGGTCTAAAACGGGTCCTTTACCAGTGATATTGGAAAGTAATCTTTGCAGAGATTGAGAGACTCAGTCACACACAGATATACAAGTGTCGCATATCAAATTAATTAGCAGAGTCACCTGGTGCGTCTTAGTCACATCAGCATTTTCCTCAAAAAAGACTCCCGACACTAGCAGAGTTGCACGTTACCTGGCGGCTCACTCACGCCAGACATATCACGCTGCATGGTGTACAGAGGCTAGGTGAGCAAGGACACATCTGTACATCAGGCGCCCGTTTCCCCAAACTGACAGGAACTGCCGGTCTAAAAGGAGGATCAGCAGCCAACAATGACTGACAATCTGTCATGGAATCTGTGAAATTCTTCACATGTGAAAAATCGCTGATTTACTAATCATGATCATATTTTGATCAGCACAGGAAGATGGGCCCCCCTCAGCTCTGGGCCCCATAGCAGCTGCACCCTCTGCTCCTATGGTAGTTATGCCCATAGCAAGGACACATCTGTATGAGCAGGCCCGCCAAGAGCCGTGGCGGGCCCCGGTAATAGGGGCCGTGGCCTAATAGCGGGAGGCGTGGCCATGCCCCCTTGCCAGTAGAAAAAAAAAAAGATTTGCAGCGGCGCTGAGCGCTTGGGAGGAGGGGCGCTCTGAGCCCCCTCAGCCCGACGCAAAGCCACGGGGGGCGCGATCAGTGTGATCGCTCCCCCCGCACAGGCATAGGAGACTGCTGTGGCTGCTCCTCAGCAGCCACGAGCTGTCTCCAACTGCAACTCAGCACACGTTGTGTGCTGGGCTGCTCTGAGGGGGGGCGGCACCGGACCCGGGCCCCCGCGGGGCCCCTCAGAAAGCCCGGGCCCGGGTAATCTGTACCCGCTCCCCCCCGTCTCGGCGCCCCTGTGTATGAGAGACCCTCATTGCCCGCCACTGCTACCATCACCACTAATTAGCTAACATAGGGGCCATCTGGCACCTGATAATTAAGTATCACGTACGATGGATATATAATTACCGAGATATTCAATATTTAATATTGCTCCAAAAAGCAGCTGTCCCACGTTCAGTAACACTGCTACTGCTGTTACTACTTCGGAGACTACCCGGCTGACTATGCATGCGTGACCTGAAAGGTCGCAGTGTCTGGAGGCGGCGGAGGGATCCGCCTGGTTCTGCTTTGATCACTCTTCACAATCCTGGATCTCCTTCCCATAGGAAGGAGTGGGGCGCTGACAATCAGCACAATCTCAAGATGCCGTTGATTCTCGGAAGCAAACCCAGAAAACTTTCAGTTTTCGGAGATTGTTGAATATTAGGCGGCCCTATCGATGCCTTAATAATGAATAGCCATGTTACTTAAAACATGCGGACTAGCGTTTTCGTGATGATGAATAGGTCCCATATTTGATTGAATTTTTCCCTTGAAAAATATATAATATTTTACATTAATTAAAGCTGTTCATCCCGGCTAGTGTTGCCATAGAAACTGTAAACAGATGTGCAAGTATAGTGAAAAATACCGCAACCAAAATAATAAAAGAAGGACAAGAACAGACCCAGTTCTTGTCCTTCTTTTATTATTTTGGTTATTGTCTGAATTATTGTCCTGCTGGTTGGGTGGTGCTGAGCTGGGTGTTCCTCCAGGTCGGTATCCGGTCATTAGGTCTACATTGTCTAGATAGACAATGTTTGGGTAGACTATGGGAGATAGACAGGCAATAGATAGACAGGGACTGAAGGTCGACAGGGTCTGAAGGTCGACACACTGAAGGTCGACTATTAACAAGGTTGACAGGGACTGAAGGTTGACAGGGTCAGAAGGTCGACACACTAAAGGTCGAATGGTAACAAGGTCGACAGGTATGAAGGCCGACAGTCAGTAGGTCGACAGGGACTGAAGGTTGACAGGGTCCACTTCGGGACCACGGTAGTTGGGGTATTTTAAGGTGTATGAAAACCACCTCACAGTGAGGTGGCTTTCATACACCTTAAAACACTCCAACTACCGTGGTCCCGAAGTTGCTAGATACGGACAGCAGCCGAGCCACGAGTCAGCAGTGGCTGCTCTCTGGATCACGTAAACCTTCAAACTAAATAATTAGAAGGACACAGGTTATATAACCTTTTTTGCATGCATGCTCCTCCTTTCTTCTATATATGAAAAAATTACCCTCCACCATACCGGTATCCCCAGAATCTATGAGGCATAATCTTCTGTTTGTGTGATATCGAATTACAATGCTAACTGTGATAAATGCTTGAATTATCAACATCTACACCGGACTATACGTATTTAATTGTTTCATTTATTTTTTCTGGACATTACAAACATTTAAACCAACTCTATACCGGGAGAAAAAAAATTATATTTTTTTCAAAAAATGAAATACCAACTTTGCGGTCCACATCACATTCAGCTGGATATCATGTCCTGATTCTGTTCTACAATAGCACTATCAGTCCCTGTTGTGGGTTACATTTCTTATGCGCATATTGTTTCATATCACTAAGAACATTAGTGGTGGTAACTTTCTTTTAGTATTATTGTTTGTAGTTTTGATAATTTTTTAATACTAAGCATCTTGTAACACTGAACTCAAATTGTATATTGTTATGTTCACAGGTATTTTCAGCACATTCTGATCAATTAGATATACACGTATCCAGTATATTTTTACTATTCTTACATGGTCTTATTCTGAATTGTTTTAAATATATGTTTTCTAATTCATTTATATTAGATTTTATTTAATTTTATCCTTTTTTGTTTTTTTGTTATATATTGCAATAAATGTATTTATTTTCTGACTAGCGCCTATATATGCTTTGTTTTTATGCTTTCTAGTCTATGGGAATCCAGCAAATTTCCCATCTATATAAAGGCTGCTGTCATATGTATGGTATTATTACAGATTGATATTGATTGAGGTTTAAATACCCTCTTTATAGGTTAGCGCCCTTACGTATTAGTTTGAGCTTCAGTACCTGTCGACCTTGTTACCAGTCGACCTTTAGTGTGTCGACCTTCAGACCCTGTCGACCTTCAGTCCCTGTCTATCTATTGCCTGTCTATCGTCCATTGTCTACCCAAACATTGTCTATCTAGACAATGTAGACCTTATGATCTACACCCTCTGTCTGCTATTTAACCTGGCTCTCCCCTCCTGTACTTGTGTATTGTAGCCGGTGTGTCCCATGTTCCAGAATCGCAAGCTTTCCCCATGCATTCCTCTGCTACCTGATTGTCCCGCTCTTGCTCCTGGGGCTGCACTCAGGCTGGGCTGTGGATGTGTCCAGCTGTGGGACTTAAAAGTGGAGTGCCGGTGGGCGAGCGCTCTGAACTCACAAGGAGCCCATCCAACAGCCTGGCGGAGATGACAACAATAAAAGTAAACTTGAATATAATTTATATATTTAATAGCATTATACATGGGGCAGCAGGGGATAGTCTGAAGTGACACGGCATATGCCACGGTGACCCCTTCTATCACTTTCTCTCCCCATACTACTGTATGGGGAAGCAATGTGTATACTTAGCAGGGGCACCACTGGGGATAGCTCAGATTTCTCAAGGTGACCCTTTCTATGAATAAGAGGAAGCAGTGAAAAACCCTGTTATCACTGATAAAGGGCTTTTCACTGCTACAATAATAGACCCCTTGGCACATAGCTCATTAAAAAATATTGGGGTCTATTCATCGAGCAGTGAAAAATCCTGTTTAGCTGAAAACAGGGCTTTTCACTGCTTCGGCAATTCATGCAGGGAGTTACCGTGGAGAAGGTTATTCCTACTCCAGCTGCACCCCCGCTTCATACTTTTGTATGATGAGTACAATTCTTAAAGGAACAAGAAAGATCATCTTTACGTTCCTCTGCTGCATACAGATTCGCCATCTGAGGATGGCATAATATGTACAGCAAGCCGAACAGAGCAAGGAGGTTGCTGTCTGTCCATCACCCGGCGCTGGCTCCACCCCCTTTTGCCCAGCGTCCTTTGCAACAGATCTGACCTGACCTGCTGCTCTAGCACGCCGGCACATGCGCAGTGAGAATACAGACATACAGTATCAGGCTCCTTATATGTCTGTATTCTCACTGCGTCCAGGATCGCTGAGGGGCCGGATACCGCAGGAAGAGGTCAGACAAGTAAGTCTACATGAATGGCTACTAAACATCACTTTATATCACATATAGTGATATTTTTCAGTAGCCACATCATGTTCTACATGAATACACCACATTCTTATCAAAATTGGGGACTGCAGATGATGCTCAGTCAAGCAAGTGAAGTGGTATTGTTTAGTTTCTTTCAAGCGTCAAAACAATAAGACATAAGTCCTTTCCATACCAATCACAGACACTAATGTTGAGAAGCTGATTGTCTCCCTGACAATCAAATGCACAGTACAACTTCTCTTGATTGCAGTGTTCAGTTCATTCCATTTTAGACGTCACTAACAACTTTGGCATAGTCTAATTAATCTTTGTAATGATAAGGTAACTCTTCTTATAACTATTTATTTATTAACATTTACTTATATTGTTTCAGCTTATTCTGTTCTGTAGTTAACATACTATTGTTAAAACATGTAAGTTCCACTGTCATAGAGCTAACCAAGGGGTCTATTTATAAATGGAATTATTTTTCTCCAGATATACTACACAGAATAGTGGGAGGAAATCACAGATGTCTCTGCCTTTATGGTGCGCTTTTCATATCCCTGGAGCCCCCATAGTGTGCAATGCAGATTGTGCATGCCCGCAATTTATAAAGATCTTGGGGATGATTCAGAGGTGCACGTAGTATCAGTGCTGCATGCAAGCGGATGATGTTTCCAGTCTGCGGATGCATATGAATCGCACTTCGCGTGCATCTCGATGGTTACTGCTCTAAGTCGTAGAACTAATTTGGACGCCAGAGCTGGGGATTTCAGTGTGCATTCCTGGGAGTTAGCATGAGGGTGATTAGCCAGATGCAGGCGTGTCGCGCCTAAAGATGCGGTTGCACTGACACTCTCGCCCTTGTTCAGATGGACATTCTGCGCCTCCAATAGGGCTGGTGCAATCTCCGATGGTCGCACCAATGGAGCCTTTTAATATGCACAGAGAGGGATGAGCACCGCAGCTGGTGGGCGTCTCAGTAAGAAGGCCATCGGCTGCGGCATTAGCATAAAGACGCAGCAGCTACTGTAAGGCAAAAGAAGCAGTCGAGGCTGCAACTGCGTCCATCTTTGAATTATGCCCCTTATATTTTGCTTAAAACATAACGCCATCTCTGGATGGCGTTAATCTTACCATAAGTGCTTGTGAAGTCTGCCCCGTCTTCACATTATTCAAAGTCTTTACCCTGAATGCGCAGCTTTACGGCTCGTGCCGTCTGAAATGAACTGATTTATTTTGCACATGCAGGAGCACATAAGGCCATGCATGCACAGCCCGAAATTAGCTACCCTGTTTAATGCCCATGCGTGCCCCAGCCAGCTCGCACATGCACAATGCACAAAGAAGGAGACCATTGCTTCACAATATGCTGAAGTTGGGTGGGTGACCAGGCTGTCACAGGTTTATACAGGATCACTACAGTACAGAAAAAGTCAAAGCTTGAAAAATGGCAAAATGTGCAGCTACTTTACAGACAAAAATGTGTGATTTTATAATATAATATAACCCAAACAGTTCTCTTCACCCATGTTTCAGCATGTGAACGATAGCCGCTGTTCATCTATTGCACAGCAATGCAGGACCTACTATCATTACACAAACAAGTGATGATAATAAAGGCCATGGCTGTAGAATATTCCAATGCTTTATATAATACAGTATATATTAATTATTAAGACTATATTCACTCAGCATCTCTGGGATCTTCTATCCAGTTAACATGACAAGATACTGAACATAAACAAACCCCCGTCTCAGTGCCCCCAAAGTGTCCCAAAATCAAAGCCAGATAGATAAATATTTAACTATTTCATATAATCACCTGCAAATAGCTTCAGTGATTTGCAGGGATCACGCAAATGTTATACTTTTATTAACTTCTAAAATGTAATTTATTGCAACGTAAGACAATTTTTCATATCTACAGTTCTTCCCTAGAATATATATAGGTACTTCCGTATCTTTGCGGCCCCCTGTTTACGCTACTTACGTATCTTCACTATTCAGTGAAGATACGTAAGTAGCGTAAACTTGAGGAAATACCATTCGCCCCCTTGCGGGCTCGTTTCGCCTGCCACGCTGCAGGCACGGTGGCTCACTTTGCTTGCCACATGGATTTATTCCCCCCCCATGCCCACTTGGATGGTAGGGAATGACGTTGGATGGTAGGGAATGACGTTAGACATTAGCGTAAAGATGAGTCAGTGTCCATTGTATTTCCAGTGTATTTCCTGGTTACGCTACTTACACCAGGGGGCCGCAAAGATACGGAAGTACCTATATCTATATATATATATATATATATATATATAAAGAGAACAAGTATAGCACACTCGCAATGAATGGTAGGTGGTGGGAGCTCAGTCATAGATAAATCATAGCAGCATCTCCATAAAAAGGAACGACCAGCACACCTTCATATAAATGCAAAGTATTCTGTATTGTGCAAATCAGCTTCCAAAAAGGTACCTTCACTCACATATTAAAATCATGGCTCCATATGTTCCCTGTGAAGCCTGTTAAGTATAAGCTTTTTTTCCACTATGCACTTTAATATGTGACTGAAGGTACCTTTTTGGAAGCTGACATGCTTTACTTAAACATACACAATACAGAATACTTTACATTTATATGAAAGTGTGCTGGTCGTTCCTTTTTATGGAGATGCTGCTATATATATATATTTATATATATATATATATATATATATATATATTTAGTAGAGATATATATATATATATATATATAATATATACAAAGCTTAGTGTCGATGCATTAAAAATTAAATGTACAGACAGCTAAATAAATAGGAAACACCTTGCTATACCCCACTATATAAAAGAACTTGGAAGTTTGCTGTCAAATATTATTTAGTGATACTGTTGTTTGTATTCGTTCAGTATCATACCTGTAATACATGTATTGTCCCTTTGTTTACACTTAGTAAAGTTGGCAGTTATTGTGGTTTTGTGCAGTATTGCGCTATGTACTGAAAAGTTTGCATGAAGGCTGCAGATATGAGAATGAATCTGGAATCCGGGGAGGAATGCCCTGAGTGCTCACTCACCTTGCATAACTGCCAGCATACTGTACATTACTAAATATCCTTTAGGGTTGTTACAGCACTGCAGGAACCTTGGTGTAAAACTTCCCCATCCATAGGGTCCCTCTTTGAACTCCTCTTGGTTGTCTTGTGCTGGGTCCTCTTTCACCACAACTTTCCCATTATCAACTTGTTTCAGCCCCACTTCAGAAAGAGAGGTGAAAGCAGGGTTGTCTATACCTTCATCCATGATATAGACCTCACAGACCTTCCTGGGGGCAGAGGGTCTCAGCAGGTTTTTGGAAGATCGGTGGCTTGGCAGCAGCTCCTCAGAGAAGTTATCTGTACATGATGCAGCTGTCCCTTTCCTGCTACTGCTGCTGCTGGGTATGTGAAGCAAGACCAGATGATCTCTGTCAGACATGAGTTGTGTCATATAAAGGTGGGGAAACCTTATTATTTTTTTTTATTTTTTTTCAGTTCGCTTTCCTGGCTGCAGTTTGGGGTGAGTGCACCTGCCAGCAAAACCACTCCTCTCCCCCGTACACACACCTCTCCCCCTCCCTCCAGTGCCTCCCTGCCTGGCAGCATGAATAAGCACCTGGCAGCCAGACCACACCTCTCCCCATGACAGTACACACACCTCTCCCCATGACAGTACACACTCCCTCCTTCCTGTGCCTCCTAGCCCCTACCTAGCAGCATGGATCATCTAGCAGGCTGAGCCAGCTCTACCTGCCTGTCCCCCTACCTAGTGTGCATCTCCTGCTGCTGATTTCTGAATACTGTGACAGGCTGCCTATATCTGCAATGTCCCTTTTCTAGTATATTTTGTTTTTTGCAAAACAAGCTGAAGTTATGCATACAGGTTGAGTCTCCCATATCCAAAATGCTTGGGACCAGGGGAATTTGGATATTGGAATATTCCGTATTTTGGAATATTTGCATACTATAATTATATATCTTGAGAAAAGGACCCAAATCTAAACACAGAATGCATTTATGTGTTATATACACCTTATACACACAGCCTGCAGGTCATTTTATACAATATTTTAAAAAATGTTGTGGCTCAAACAAAATTTGTGTACATACATGAAATTAATTTATGTTTCATATACACCTTATACAGAATGCCTGAAGGTATTTTTTTATACAATATTTTTAATAAGGTTGTGCCTTAAACAAGTTTGTGTACATTAAACCATCAAAAATCAAAGGTTTCACTATCTCAGTCATGCTAAAAAACAATCCGTATTTCGGAATATTCCGTATTTCGGAATATTTGGATATGGGAGACTCAACCTGTATCTCATTTTACACCTCCTTTGCCTTTGACGTTCATGTGACTTCCACCTATTAATTATTGACACTATTTTATTCCCATAAGCAAAGATCACACTGTCTTAACTCCACTGGTTCTGTGCAACTCTACAGAGGGTTACTATTAGGGGTGAGCGGGTTCGGATTTCTGAAATCCGAACCCCCCCGAGCCCCCCCGATCCGAGTCCGATCCGAGTCAGGCTCGACTTTTCCCGCCTGACTCGGATCTGACATCGAGGCAAAACGTCATCATCCCGCCTTCCGAGTCTCGCGGGTTTTGGATCCTATATAAGGTACCCGCGTCGGCGCCATTTTCTCACTCGGCTGTGGACAGTGAAGAGGGAGGGTGGGAGTTAGTGCTGTGTAGTGTAGTGTAGTGTAGTGCTGCTGTTGTCCACTACTTCAAAGTCCATAGGGGCTGGCTGTGTTGTGCTGTGCTGCTGTTGTTAATAGGGGCTGTGTCCACTACTTCAAAGTCCATAGGGGCTGGCTGGACTGTGTTGTGCAGTCAGTTCCAAAGTCCTGTGCAGTGTCCCAGTCCTAAAGGGGTGCTGTAGTGTTGTCCAGGGGGTGCTCTGTCCATAAGGGGTGCTCCCCCCAAGTGCTAAAAAAATAATATATTTTCTGTGTTTGTGAATTGTGTGCGCAGTAGCCGCACGTGCATCAACAAAGTAGTGCCAAGCGTGCGCCTGTGTCATAAGTAAAGGGCCGGCTGGCTTGACCGTTAAGGGTGCTGTAACCCCCGAAAGTACACTCCAGTCCAAACCAAAAAAAAAATTATTTTCTGTGTTTGTGAATTGTGTGCGCAGTAGCCGCACGTGCATCAACAAAGTAGTGCCAAGCGTGCGCCTGTGTCATAAGTAAAGGGCCGGCTGGCTTGAGCGTTAAGGGTGCTGTAACCCCCGAAAGTACACTCCAGTCCAAACCTAAAAAAAAATTATTTTCTGTGTTTGTGAATTGTGTGCGCAGTAGCCGCACGTGCATCAACAAAGTAGTGCCAAGCGTGCGCCTGTGTCATAAGTAAAGGGCCGGCTGGCTTGACCGTTAAAGGGTGCTGTAACCCCCGAAAGTACACTCCAGTCCAAACCAAAAAAAAATTATTTTCTGTGTTTGTGAATTGTGTGCGCAGTAGCCGCACGTGCATCAACAAAGTAGTGCCAAGCGTGCGCCTGTGTCATAAGTAAAGGGCCGGCTGGCTTGACCGTTAAGGGTGCTGTAACCCCCGAAAGTACACTCCAGTCCAAACCTAAAAAAAAATTATTTTCTGTGTTTGTGAATTGTGTGCGCAGTAGCCGCACGTGCATCAACAAAGTAGTGCCAAGAGTGCCCCTGTGTCATAAGTAAAGGGCCGCTGGCTTGACCGTTAAAGGGTGCTGTAACCCCCGAAAGTACACTCCAGTCCAAACCAAAAAAAAATTATTTTCTGTGTTTGTGAATTGTGTGCGCAGTAGCCGCACGTGCATCAACAAAGTAGTGCCAAGCGTGCGCCTGTGTCATAAGTAAAGGGCCGGCTGGCTTGACCGTTAAAGGGTGCTGTAACCCCTGAAAGTACACTCCAGTCCAAACCAAAAAAAAATTATTTTCTGTGTTTGTGAATTGTGTGCGCAGTAGCCGCACGTGCATCAACAAAGTAGTGTCAAGCGTTCGCCTGTGTCATAAGTAAAGGGCCGGCTGGCTTGACCGTTAAGGGTGCTGTAACCCCCGAAAGTACACTCCAGTCCAAACCAAAAAAAAAATTATTTTCTGTGTTTGTGAATTGTGTGCGCAGTAGCCGCACGTGCATCAACAAAGTAGTGCCAAGCGTGCGCCTGTGTCATAAGTAAAGGGCCGGCTGGCTTGACCGTTAAGGGTGCTGTAACCCCCGAAAGTACACTCCAGTCCAAACCAAAAAAAAAATTATTTTCTGTGTTTGTGAATTGTGTGCGCAGTAGCCGCACGTGCATCAACAAAGTAGTGCCAAGCGTGCGCCTGTGTCATAAGTAAAGGGCCGGCTGGCTTGACCGTTAAGGGTGCTGTAACCCCCGAAAGTACACTCCAGTCCAAACCTAAAAAAAAATTATTTTCTGTGTTTGTGAATTGTGTGCGCAGTAGCCGCACGTGCATCAACAAAGTAGTGCCAAGCGTGCGCCTGTGTCATAAGTAAAGGGCCGGCTGGCTTGACCGTTAAAGGGTGCTGTAACCCCCGAAAGTACACTCCAGTCCAAACCAAAAAAAAATTATTTTCTGTGTTTGTGAATTGTGTGCGCAGTAGCCGCACGTGCATCAACAAAGTAGTGCCAAGCGTGCGCCTGTGTCATAAGTAAAGGGCCGGCTGGCTTGACCGTTAAAGGGTGCTGTAACCCACAAAGTACACTCCAGTCCGAACCAAAAAAAAATTTATTTTCTGTGTTTAGCCGCACGTATATATCAAATCGATATAACATAAATGGAGGACCAAACTTTCTCCGATAAAAATAAAATAGAGAAAGATCAAGAACCACTTCCTCCTAGTGCTGAAGCTGCTGCCACTAGTCATGACATAGACGATAACATGCCATCAACGTCGTCTGCCAAGGCCGATGCCCAATGTCATAGTAGAGGGCACATACAATCCCAAATGGCAAAGTTCAGGAAAATGACCTTGAAAAAGACATTTAAATCAGCTGAAGAGAAACGTAAACTTGCCAATATGCCATTTACGACACGGAGTGGCAAGGAACGGCTAAGGTCGATCCCTAGTATGTTCATGACTAGTGGTTCAGCTTCACATGACGATGGAAGCACTCCTCCCACTAAAAAAATCAAAAGAGTTAAGCTGGCAAAAGCACAGCCAGCGAAGAACTGTGCTTTCTAAGAAGATATCACAAATCCCCAAAGAGAGTCCAAGTGTGGTGGTGGTTGCGATGCCTGACCTTCCCAGCACTGGACAGGAAGAGGTGGCTCTTTCCACCATTTGCACGCCCCCTGCAAGTGCTGAAAGGAGCACCCACAGTCCACTTGCTGATATGCAAATTGAAGATGTCACTGTTGAAGTACAACAGGATGAGGATACTGGTGTAGCTGGCGCTGAGGAGGAAGTTGGCGAGGAGGATTCTGATGGTGATGTGGTTTGTTTAAATCAGGCTCCGGGGGAGACAGTTGTTGTCCGTGGGATGAAAAAGCCCATCACGGTCATGCCTGGGCAGAAGACCAAACATTCCACCTCTTTGGTCTGGCAATATTTCTATCCAAATCCGGACAACAACTGTCTTGCCATATGTACCATATGTAAAGGTGAAATAAGTAGGGGTAGGGACGTCAACCACCTAGGAACATCCTCCCTTATACGGCACCTGCAGCGCGTTCATAAAAAGTTACTGTCAAGTTCAGAAACTTTGGCTCAGACCGTAAGCAGTCCAGGGACACCTAAATCCCGTTGTCCTGTTGTATCCAAGCGCCTGCAAACCACACCGTCAACTCCCTCCTCGTCAATTTCCTCCTTAGTCAGGATCGGAAGTAGTCCTGCAGGCCATATCACTGGCATGACTGACTCTCCTATCCGGGATTCCTCCGGAGGATCCTGCATTGCTACGCCTACTGCTGCCGCTGCTGCTGTTGCTGCTGCTGCTGGGAGTCGTTCATCATCCCAGAGAGGAAGTAGGAACACCACTACTTTTACTAAACAATTGACCCTCCAACAGTCCTTAGCGAGGAGGATGAAGTACGACAGCAGTCATCCTGAAGCAAAACGTATAACTGAGGCCTTGACTGCTATGTTGGTGTTAGACGTGCGTCCGGTATCCGCCATTAGTGCAGTGGGATTTAGACAATTGATGGAGGTAGTGTGTCCCCGGTTCCAAATCCCATCTAGATTCCACTTCACTAGGCAGGCGATACCGAGACTGTACAGAAACGTCAGAAAAAGTGTCCTCAGTGTCCTGAAAAATGCCGTTGTACACAATGTCCACTTAACCACGGACATGTGGACAAGTGGAACAGGGCAGACTAAGGACTATATGACTGTGACAGCCCACTGGGTAGATGTATCACCTTACGCAGCAACAGCAGCAGCGTCACCAGTAGCAGCATCTCAGAAACGCCAGCTCGTTACAAGGCAGGCTACGCTGTGTATCACCGGTTTCAGTAAGAGGCACACCGCCGACAACCTCTTAGAGAAACTGAGGGAAATCATCGCCCAGTGGCTTACCCCACTTAGACTCTCCTGGGGATTTGTGATATCTGACAACGCCACCAATATTGTGCGGGCATTACATCTGGGCAAATTCCAGCACGTCCCATGTTTTGCTCACACAATAAACTTGGTGGTGCAGAATTTTCTGAAAAGCGACAGGGGCGTGCAGGAGACGCTTTGGGTGGCCCGAAAAATTTCTGGCCACTTTCGCCATTCAGCGACTGCGTGCCGAAGACTGGAGCGCCAGCAAACACTCTTGAACCTGCCCCGCCATCACCTGAAGCAAGAGGTTGTGACGCGGTGGAACTCAACCCTCTATATGCTTCAGAGGATGGAGGAGCAGCAAAAGGCCATACAAGCCTATACATCCACCTATGACATAGGCAAAGGAGGGGGTATGCACCTGACTCAAGCGCAGTGGAGAATGATTTCCGTGTTGTGCAAGGTTCTTCAGCCCTTCGAACTTGCCACACGTGAAGTCAGTTCAGACACTGCCAGCTTGAGTCAGGTCATTCCCCTCATCAGGCTTTTGCAGAAGCAGCTGGAGAAAGTGAAGGAGGAGCTAAGACGGAGCGATTCCGCTCGGCATGTGGGACTTGTGGATGAAGCCCTTCATTCGCTTTGCCAGGATTCCAGGGTGGTCAATCTGTTGAAATCAGACCACTACATTTTGGCCACCGTGCTCGATCCTAGGTTTAAAGCCTATGTGGTGTCTCTCTTTCCGGCCGACACAAGCCTGCAGAGGTGCAAAGACCTGCTGGTGAACACACTGTCAGCTGAAGCGGAACGTGACACGTCAACGGCTCCTTCTTCATTTTCTCCCGCAACTGGGGCTGCCAGGAAAAAACTTAGGTATCCTAAGCAACCCGCTGGCGGTGATGCAGGGCAGGCAGGACCAAGTTTGGACATCTGGTCCGGACTGAAGGACCTGGCAACAATTTCTGACATGTCTACTGTCACTGCATATGATACTGTCACCATTGACAGAATGGTGGAGGATTACATCGGTGACAGCATCCAAGTAGGCATGTCAGACAGTCCATACCTGTACTGGCAGGAAAAAGAGGCAATTTGGAGGCCCCTGTACAAACTGGCTCTATTTTACCTGAGTTGCCCCCCCTCCAGTGTGTACTCCGAAAGAGTGTTTAGTGCAGCCGGGAACCTTGTCAGCGAAAGGCGTAGGAGGTTGCTTCCACAGAATGTGGAGAAGATGATGTTCATCAAAATGAATTATCAGCTCTTCCAGGGAGACCAGCCTCCAGAAGGTACAGAGGGACCTGTGGTGGTGGATTCAAGTGGGGACGAGTTAATACTTTGTGAGGATGAGGATGTACACACTGAAGAGGGTGAGGAATCGGTGGATGAGGAGGATGAGGATGACATCTTGCCTCCGTAGAGCCAGTTTGTGCAGGGACACATTAATTGCCAGCTTGTTTTGTGGGGGCCCAAACGAACCAATCATTTCAGCCACAGTTGTGTGGCAGACCCTGGCGCTGAAATGATTGATTTGTTAAAGTGTGCATGTCCTGTTTATACAACATAAGGGTGGGTGGGAGGGCCCAAGGACAATTCCATCTTGCACCTCTTTTTTTCTTTGCATTATGTACAGTTTGGGGCCTAGTTTTTCTAACTGCCATCCTGCCTGCCACTGCAGTGTCACTCCTAGATGGGTCACGTGTTTGTGCCGCCCACTCGTGTCGCTTAGCATAGTCATCCAGCTACCTCGGTGCAACCTTTTGGACATAAAAACACTATTGTGAGGTGTGAGGTGTTCAGAATAGACTGGAAATGAGTGGAAATTAAGGTTATTGAGGTTAATAATAGCATAGGAGCAGAAAAACCTACAAATTCTGTGATTTTAGCTGTTTTTATGCTTTTTTTCAAAAAAATACAGATCCAAAACACAAAACCCAGAACCCAAAACACGGAAGGGTGGTTTTGGCAAAACCAATCCAGATCCAAAACACGAAGAAAGATCCAGATCCAAAACCAAAACACAAAACACGAAAAGTGGCCGGTGCACACCCCTAGTTACTATACTGTAGTTAGGCAGTTTGTCCTAGGTTGTTTAGCTGCAAATTGCAGTATGCCCAGTGACAAAGACTGGCAGGCAGTATAGATTGGTGCCAATGCCATCAACACACAGACATAAAAATACTCAAAACTCAAAAGTAATAATAGTTTCCTTTCAGTGACAGTGTGCATATGTTTATGACAAGTTATACAGCTGTATATAAGTATGAATTTATAAGAAGCTATACTGTATGTAAGTATAAGTTTATAGAGCGAAATACTATGTTAATTTTATTGGAATTTTACAATATTTTTGCCAAATTCAAGTGTTAAAATAGTGATAAAAATCAGGCTAAAAGTTTAAACAGTCTTTATAGCTGTCTCTACGGGAAATTAGTGAAAGCTAATGTCTTCTGGGTTGTTTCTTTGGGGTCTATTCAGCAACAGTGACGATGTTGCCCAGAATATTATCGGGCAACATCGTCACGAGATTTTATCAATTATGATAAGATATGGAAGCTATGCAGCAATATTTTGAGCAGGGACAGCGGTTACGGTAACAAAAAAACAATCACTTCTGTTTGTTACTCTGTGCATGCTCAGTCATGCGCTCGGGAACATTCTCCGTCCTGGCCTCCCGGTGACTGCAGAGGGCTAAGTACAGCTCCAGCCTCCCGAAACTATTGATAAATGTATACAGGCTTTATACTAGCCTGTATACATGTATATTTATGTGCTTTTATATTTAACATTTATATATAAATCAAGGGCATTTCTAGAGAGGAGGGGGCCTGTGTGAAGTCTCCGACACGGGCCCCCTCCTCTCCGCCCGGCGCCTGGCAGCACACTGAGTTGTGCACTGCCAGCGCTGGAGTTATAGACTCTGGGCACTAGAGTGTGCCCAGAGTCTATAGTGCCTGCACAGGTCATCGGGAAAATGGCCACGGCGGCCATTTTCCCTGTACTGCACATGCGCAAACAACGGGAAAATGCCCTCCGCGGCCATTTTCCAGTCGTTTTACAGCGCCGGACACCCGCGCTGATGTGGGACTCCGGAGAGGTAAGTTATATCATGGGAGCAGGGTGTGCGGTGCAGAGCCCCCCTGGACCCAGGGGCCCGTGTTCCCCGCACACCCTGCACCCATTATAGATACGCCCCTGATATAAATGTTAAATATAATAGCACATAAATATACATGTATACAGGCTAGTATAAAGCCTGTATACACATATATATCAATTTCGTGAGGTTTAACAGGCTCTAGAATGACTTACCTGCCGCCGATCACCGTGAAACAAGGCCGGAGACTGGGCCGGCTTACAAGATGCTGCAGGGACTTATGGGAAAATTTCCCTCTGTCCCTGCAGTTTTCGGGATATATAAGTATTTTCCTAATATAACGCCATTCTGAAATGGCGTTATATAAAGGAAATATTTATTGAGTGATTTAAAACTTTTTGCTTTGCTAAATAGCAAAAAGTGTTAAAGCACTGTAGAGATCAATGGCTGATCCCTACAGTGCGGTATTCAGCGAGATGGGAATCAATGGAGAAGATAATTGCGTTATCTTCTCCATTATTCTATTGCTGAATAGGGGATTTACATAAATAATACGGAAATAATAGTTTCCATATTTTTTATGTAAAAAAATCAATGTTGAATAGACCCCTTTGTCATGTTTTAATTGTATTTTGATTAACTAACATGTTGTACTCATTTATATAATATTAAAAATTATGAATTGTATATATATGTTTCTATATTTTAATGGATTCAGCAAAATAGAATTTGACAAGGTGCCTACACACTGGACGATATTAGGCACGATTTGCACAAAAACGCTGCATCGAAACGATACATCGTGTAAATAAAAACGTGCAAATCTTGCAGCTTCCAGGGACGATAACGATCCGATGCGTGGTTCAGCTGGTCGTTTGTCATATCAGATCAGGTAAGATCTGGTAATCTCCTTAACGATGCACTGGAAATCATTAAGGACGCACGATTGGTCGTTAGTCACATTGCACAGTTTAGCAAGATATCATCTGTCCAGGAATACCGGTGAGTTGCTCGGGGAGTAAAGGGAATTCATTGACGACATTGCATCTTTTGTGAGTCGTCCAGTGTGTGGACACCTTTACTTGCATTGATTTGTTAATATGCTTATCTATTGCTTTTTTTTTATTTTGTTTTAGTATTTTGGCTAGTGTGCCTTTTGTAATACAGTATGTGTCATTGTCAACGATTAGGTTTAGAGCTCAATCCAATTAAACGCGATGTACTCGCGGGTGCAGGTCATCGAGACAACAGCCAACTTGACGGCAGTCCGAATTCACATAAAAGTGCTCATAGCCCCATAGGGCTCCAAGCAAAATTATGAGGATTCAGGGTCAGAGCGGGCCGTGAGGGGTACAAGATGCCGTTGCGTTGCTGGCGTTTTAACGCCATGCAAGAGCAACTCGCACCCTTTGCAATCAATTGGATTGACCACATAGTCAGTGACTACAATCTTTATAATGGTACCAATATAATAAAAATAATATAATAGTACTAATAACAAAAGTGAGCAATTCTTTAAATTTTATTTAACTTTTATATTAACTTCAGTTTTGGAGTATATCATATAATAAGCGAGAAAGTGTGTGTGTGTGTGTGTGTGTTTTTCTGTTTGTTCTTTATACACAGCAAAAGTTTTGGACCTAGCTCCACCAAATTTGGCATGGTGGTGTAGTTTGACCTAGGATTAGGTTTGTGCCTAGGTTTGAACTTTGCCATGGCCACACATTGTCATACAATCCCTAAAAATGGGGACACTTTAAACTACACAGGTTCCGGGGTTGGCTCCAGTGGAAATTGGCAGTCTGCCAGAAACCTGTGTGAAAGCTACAAATGTATCCTTTTAATCTCACAGGCTGAGCAAACTTGATGATTCATGCAAGTTCATACTAAAACCAGGGTTAGCCCTTTTTAAAGTGACCATACATATTAGTCTGCCCCCCTGTGTTTGCATGCAAGGAGGCTGTGATTGCATGCTAGAGCTTTGGAAGCCATATAGCAAGAGCTTAAAAGACCCCCCATCCCTCCTAGAGGTAAAAAAAACACATACATTTGCTCCCATGCAGAGCAAATGTATGGGAAAAGGTAAACCCATAGTAACTTTCATTAATATTATTTGATTTTAAGATAGTTTATACTTTATTTTGGAATGTTGAAATGTTACTTAAAAAAGAACGCCAACCACCTGTAAGAACAATTAGTTTCGGCCCCATGCACCTACTTAGCACAGTGGCAGGATTACAATACCAACCAATCAGCAGGGTGTAACTAGGTTGGCACTGTAATACTGACGGTGCTGTCGGGTGGCTGTTTGTTATTTTACTAACTTTTTTCTTTTTCACAGCAATTGCCTTGAGGGGAGATAAAGTGGAGAGAGATAAAGTACCAACCAATCAACTTCTAACTATCATTTTACAGGCTGTGTTGAAAAATTACAGAAGCTGATTGGTTGGTACTTCATCTTTCTCCACTTTATCTCTCTCCAAGATTTGATACATCTCCCCATTGTTCTTTATGTATGAAGGGATCAGTTGCCCCCTCTCTCCTCATCTCATCTCAACTCTGTCTTACCTTCCATTCATTATATTTTATAAGGTTGCTCTATTACAACATAATGGACCTCCGTAAAAAATTTTTGGAAAAAAGATCAAAGAGCGCACTTAAGATAAAAATGTATACATTTACACATGTGTGCATATCCGTACACACTAAATAGGCCAAAAATCTTCTTTTCAGTTATCCACTCAACCGGGGTCTTCAATGTATTCAATCCTTTTTTCCTCAGTAGTGTAGTGTATGAAAACAAAAAGAGAAAAAGGACACAATGTTTAGTTTGTTCCAGGTAACACACAAAAGAGGGGCTCTTAAAACCGCTTAAAGGGAAACCATTCAATTCAACCAGAACATACCAGAACTTACACAATTGTGGTTAGGTTTAAACTTATAGCAGTATCTTTATATCGTGCACATTTAATCCGACGGGAACACCAGAAAATGTGTGATACTTAACCCACTCACATTAAAACATAGCTGAAAAAACATATCAAGGTATCTATCTCTCCCAAAAGGATGCGTACCATACTCACACAAATACTTTGTGGATTCCTCCTATAAAGGTATCTTTTCCTTTCCTTCAGTCATACAGTATATGAGTTGATTCAAATTCCGTAGCACGTTTAAAATAAGTAATTTATTCCAAACAAAATCCAATAAAAACAGGATGATAAAACAAATTAGGTAAATGTCTCAAAATATATGTATAAATGTGAAGTGCAAAGAAAGCCCAGTCTCTTCAAAGCAGGTGTGGTAATGATGGAAACACTAATGGTTTAAAATAATCATCCGGATCGATATATAAACCAAAATAAAATATACCTTCAATGCTTCAGAGATCTAAAGGATTCAGTTGTTTCAGAATGGTACATACCCCTATGAATGAAGGAAAGGAAAAGATACCTTTATAGGACCAATCCACAAAGTATTTGCGTGAGTATGGTACGCATCCTTTTGGGAGAGAAAGATACCTTGATGTGTTTTTTTCAGCTATGTTTTAATGTGAGTTGACCTCTTAAATTTATCACACATTTTCTGGTGCTCCCATCGGATTAAATGTGCACAATATAAAGATACTGCTATAGGTTTAAACGAGGGGTGTGCACCGGCCACTTTTCGTGTTTTGGTTTTGGATCTGGATCTTTCTTCGTGTTTTGGATCTGGATTGGTTTTGCCAAAACCACCCTTCGGTGTTTTGGGTTCTGGGTTTTGTGTTTTGGATCTGTATTTTTTTTAAAAAAAGCATAAAAACAGCTAAAATCACAGAATTTGTGGGTTTTTCTGCTCCTATGCTATTATTAACCTCAATAACCTTAATTTCCACTCATTTCCAGTCTATTCTGAACACCTCACAATAGTGTTTTTATGTCCAAAAGGTTGCACCGAGGTAGATGGATGACTATGCTAAGCGACACGAGTGGGCGGCACAAACACGTGGCCCATCTAGGAGTGACACTGCAGTGGCAGACAGGATGGCAGTTTGAAAAACTAGGCCCCAAACAGTACATAATGCAAAGAAAAAAAAGAGGTGCAAGATGGAATTGTCCTTGGGCCCTCCCACCCACCCTTATGTTGTATAAACAGGACATGCACACTTTAACAAACCAATCATTTCAGCGCCAGGGTCTGCCACACGACTGTGGCTGAAATGATTGCTTCGTTTGGGCCCCCACAAAACAAGCTAGCAATTAATCTGGCCCTGCACAAACTGGCTCTACGGAGGCAAGATGTTGTCCTCATCCTCCTCATTCACCAATTCCTCACCCTCTTCAGTGTTGTGTACATCCTCATCCTCACAGAGTATTAATTCGTCCCCGCTGGAATCCACCACCACAGGTCCCTCTGTACGGTCTGGAGGCTGGTCTCCCTGGAAAAGTTGATAATTCATTTTTATGAACATCATCTTCTCAACATTTTGTGGAAGCAACCTCCTACGCCTTTTGTTCCCGGCTGCACTAAACACTCTTTCGGAGTGCACACTGGAGGGGGGGCAACTCAGGTAAAATAGAGCCAGTTTGTACAGGGGCCTCCAAATTGCCTCTTTTTCCTGCCAGTACATGTACGGACTGTCTGACATGCCTACTTGGATGCTGTCACCAATGTAATCCTTTAACAGACAGACGCACGCTTGTCGCTGCTGCTTTGAGGATGCAGGTGCGGCTACAGCCCACACAATTCACAAAGACAGGAAAAAAAAGAATAATTTTTTTATTGTTTGAGGAGCGCACTTTGAGGGTTACACCACCCTTTAACAGACAGACGCACGCTTGTCGCTGCTGCTTTAAGCATGCAGGTGCGGCTACAGCCCACACATTTCACAAAGACAGAAAAAAAAGAAGAATTTTTTTATTGTTTGCGGAGCGCACTTTGAGGGTTACACCACCCTTTAACAGACAGACGCATGCTTCGCTGCTGCTTTAAGGATGCAGGTGCGGCTACAGCCCACACATTTCACAAAGACAGAAAAAAAAGAAGAATTTTTTTATTGTTTGTGGAGCACACTTTGAGGGTTACACCACCCTTTAACAGACAGACACACGCTTGTCGCTGCTGCTTTAAGGATGCAGGTGCAGCTACAGCCCACACATTTCACAAAGACAGAAAAAAAAAGAAGAATTTTTTTATTGTTTGTGGAGCACACTTTGAGGGTGTCACCACCCTTTAACAGACAGACGCACGCTTGTCGCTGCTGCTTTGAGAATGCAGGTGGAATCTAGACGGGATTTGGAACCGGGGACACACTACCTCCATCAATTGTCTAAATCCCACTGCACTAATGGCAAATACCGGATGCACGTCTAACACCAACATAGCAGTCAAGGCCTCAGTTATACGTTTTGCTTCAGGATGACTGCTGTCGTACTTCATTCTCCTCGCTAAGGACTGTTGGAGGGTCAATTGTTTAGTAAAAGTAGTGGTGTTCCTACTTCCTCTCTGGGATGATGAACAACTCCCAGCAGCAGCAACAGCACTAGGAGGAAGTGGTTCTTGATCTTTCCCTATTTTATTTTTATCGGAGAAAGTTTGGTCCTCCATTTATGTTATATTGATATATACGTGCGGCTAAGGCGCACACAAACACAGAAAATATTTTTTTATTTTTGCTGGAGAGTAGTGCACTTTGTGGGTTACACCACCTTTTAAGAAATGAGTCAGCCGGCTCTTTACTTATGGGACACAGGCGCACGCTTGGCGCTGCTCCTTTGTTGATGCACGTGCGGCTACAGTGCACACAATTCACAAACACAGAAAATATATTTTTATTTTGTTTGGAGTGCCCTTTGGGGGTTACAGCACCCTTTAGCGGTCAATCCAGCCGGCCCTTTATTTATGGCACACAGGCGCACGCTTGGCACTACTTTGTTGATGCACGTGCGGCTACTGCGCACACAATTCACAAACACAAAAAAATATTTTTTTTAATTTTGTTTGGAGTGCCCTTTGGGGGTTACAGCACCCTTTAGCGGTCAATCCAGCCAGCCCTTTATTTATGGGACACAGGCGCACGCTTGGCACTACTTTGTTGATGCACGTGCGGCTACTGCGCACACAATTCACAAACACAAAAAAATATATTTTTTTATTTTGTTTGGAGTGCCCTTTGGGGGTTATAGCACCCTTTAGCAGTCAATCCAGCCGGCCCTTTATTTATGGGACACAGGCGCACGCTTGGCACTACTTTGTTGATGCACGTGTGGCTACTGCGCACACAATTCACAAACACAAAAAAAATATATATTTTTTTATATTTTGTTTGGAGTGCCCTTTGGGGGTTACAGCACCCTTTAGCGGTCAATCCAGCCGGCCCTTTATTTATGGGACACAGGCGCACGCTTGGCACTACTCTTTTGTGTGTTACCTGGAACAACCTACACATTGTGTCCTTTTACTCTTTTTGTTTTCATACACTACACTACTGAGGAAAAAAGGATTGAATACATTGAAGACCCTGGTTGAGTCGATAACTGAAAAGAAGATTTTTGGCCTATTTAGTGTGTACGGATATGCACACATGTGTAAATGTATAACTATTGCTCTTAAGTGCGCTCTTAGATCTTTTTTCCAAAAATTTTTTACTTTTGTGTATACATTTTCTTGATATTGGGCAAGATTGGATAATAGATTGGAGCTGACATTTATATATAACTTTGCACCCCTACAATATCAATTATCACTATAATGGACTTCCGGTATAACAACATTAAGTGTATGCACCAGGAAAGCACGGGCATGTATTCTGTATTATACTTTCACACCTTTCACCTAAAAATGTGACGAGACACCAAGTAGCCCTACCCTCTCTAGTTTTGCAGCTACTGCAGTTCGATTCTATATTCACAGTGGGTACATACACTCATGGTCTATGCCTCACCCCTACCCCCTATAACCCTCCTCCCTCTGGATGTCATCAAGAGGAAAACTTGTGTGCTTTAAATGTAAGGGTAAATTTTTAGTCCCAGACCGGTCCTGTCTTGTTCACTCACTACCCAACTGTGACTCTGGAGAGTAGGTATGTGAAGTTTTTTGAGAGCTTGTGGGATTATTTATGTGATTATTATCCTTTATATGGTGCCACAAATGACTGCAGCACCTTACAAGGTACATTGTCTATGAACAGTATGAATAAAACATGAACAGTACAGAACATTGCAGGACATGGCATGGTTTATTAACAGTCATAATACCCATGGGAAAGATGACGTTGTAAGCAGTGGGGAAGAAACGATGGTATAAGTGAGAGACAGCAACGCAAGGAACATGGGGCAGTGGGTTAGGATGAGAGCTGGGAGGCTTTAATAAAGAAGTGGGTCTTGAGAGTTCGTTTGAAGTTTTGTAGAGAAATGGAGTGTCTGGAAAGGAGAGGGAGAGAGTTCCAAAGGAAAGGAGCAGCATGGGCATAGTATTGAAGGTGAGAGTGGGAGGAAGTAATCATTTGGGTGGAAAGTCAGCATTCTTTTGTGGAGCAAAGTCGGCGGGAGGGACAAAAGGTATGAGAGGTAAATGGGAGAGGATTGGGTCAGGGATTTGTACGTAAGTGTGAGGAGTTTGAATTGGGTTCTGAAGGGGAAGTGAAACCAGTGTAGGGCTTGTAAGAGACGGAATGTTTGGAGAGGAAAATGAGCTGGGCAGCAGCATTGAGGACAGATTAGAATAGAGAAAGGTAGGAGTCAGGGACACCAGGGGCGGGATGCAGCAAGGGTAAAAATGCGGTCAAAATCTGAAAATGTGAGTTTGACCGAATTTCTCATATGCACCAAGCCCCGGAGTGCGTCGCTTGGTTGCAGTGGGTAATGCCATCTTTCTAACGCGTTTCGGACAATAGTCCTTCATCAGAAGCGTGGTAAGCTCACTCTAATCCTACTTTAAATACCCTAAAACTAAGTACCTCACCTGGTACCACTTGCTGCTAACCGGCGGATATCAGGAGCCGCGTCCATGCACTGAAATCCAGAGACCAGAAGTTGCTAAGCCGAGTGCGCTCCACAGCACCCGGAAGTCCTGCGTTCCATTAGCAGCAAATTGCGGTCCTCCATAGTTAAGAGAATCAAAAAGCTAGTTTCTTTATTGTTCCATGACATCAGGCAGTTTCTTCAGAACGGATATGTCCTTATAGAGGTTTCCATACAAGATTATTCCACATGAAACAACAATTAAAATACAGCAATAATCAATAAAACCATACAAAAGGAAGTGACACTAAGCGGGGCTCACTCACTGAACTTCTTGCGGCATCTACAGCATCGTTATGTGTATTCCATCAAAGTGGATCCAAACATCCGGAGTGACGATCTGACTATTCCCTGGGAACATCTGGGATTGAGGTCTACACGTTGACTGTTGCTGGCTGCGGTACTTGCTATTGGATGTTGTTACATGCATTTTATTCTTCTGCATATTGTAAGTGCAAACTTGTGATTAAAACTATTGTTTTTAAAGGCAATCTGCACTATTATTCTCTTTTCATGTCCCCCCATCCCCCCATGCTTATGGTATTGACCAGTGCGTCAAGGGTTAATAGGCACAAGTTCTTAACAGAACCATACCAGTGGAATCTATAAATTGGAATCTCTCATTTCTAAACTGCCTGGGACTCATTTGAATTAACCTTATTTAGTGAATATTGTCTATATCCTTGTGTGAATACACATTGGTGTTTTTTTGTGTACATGTTAAGTGGGGAGCGCTTTTATATGCTTACACATTTTTCCTCTATATGACCAGCACCAGTTGGTTTGTAACAACGAATGCCTTATGTATCTCTTTAGAAAGTAGTCTAGCTGATCAGACTCACTCTTCCTGCCAGCCATGGCAGGGAAATTGATCATTCAGCTTCATAAGTTTTACTGCAAAAAATTCATAATCAAAAAAGCATTTTAGAAATGCCACACATAGCTTTTATACATGTGGCAAAGGGCCTATAAAAGAGTCTACATTGCCAGTGTATGTTATGCCTTCTCCTTATGGAATGCAAATGTAGAATAAATGATCTTATACATGCCCCTTGTTCAATGTTAGATTATAATAGGGAAGAGTGGGCCAACTAACTAGGGCCCAAAGCAGTAGCATGGCTGACAGCTGTGGCCCATCCAGGCTGGTTGGGCAAAATTGATTAAATAACATGGACAGCTATTATGAATGTTAGGCTGCTCATACAATGCCCTGCACTACAACCTGAGCTCCCAGTCAGTGGCCCTAAATACAAAGCAGAGTTGGGATTGGCGGCCAATTAGCAGCTTCCAAACTTGCACAGGCCAGCAATGATGGACTGGCCAGTTTGTGTCACTAATTGCCCTTCAATACCAGCATTATTACTTCAGCTCTGATTTCAGGCTGAGCTCCTAAGGTTAGCAATAATAGTATTTGGTCTGGGAAGTCCTTACATTTACATGAGATTACCTTAAGTATTACGGGAAATATTGATCTGTATCATTGCTGGTCCTTATGTAACAATGGATGTAGTGTAACTTCAATCTGCATTTAAATATCACAACAAAAGGTGAAAAAATCTATTATCTCGTCTCTAGCTATGTTACAATGATGGCATAGTCATTGTCAGACTGGGGCATAAAGGGCACAGTTGGGGAATGCAGTGGTAGGGGCCCATTTGTAAGGGGTGTGGTCAGCCATCACAGGGGGTCTGGACTCATAAATATATATATATATATGTATATATAGTAAATACTGTTAGTGCATGCATGATTGATAACAGCAAAGCACTGTAGTTAATACACCATTATCTTGGGTAAGCAATACAATGTAACATGTTTAATAATTACCCACATGATACGGTAGTTATCCAGTTTATATACTGTATATTAATGTACTGTACATGTGATGCATGGGTAGGACCCGTAGTGTGCATATGCAGATCAGGTCCTGCATTGTCAGATGCACTGCAGCTGCAAGCGTCACGTGAGTCAGTCTACAGCCGTTTGGGGTCGGAGAAGGGGAACACATTACAAAATGGCGGTGTGTCAGTCCCGTTTTGTAGGGGAACCAAGACCCGGGTCTGCATCTTCCGAGGTTTACAGAAATGACCGATGTTCTTGCAGATTATCTGATGCTGCGTTTTCGAATGCAGCAGCAGATCACAAAAGCGCACAGTGGGTGTCTTTCTACTACAGATGCCTCCTGCTGCTTTTGTATGTTTTAGCACAGCCGCTGCAAACATAGACACAATGTTTGTGTAATAACATCCATCTCTGAATCAGGCCCTCAAATTGCTATATGTCTAGTAAAGACAAATACTGTACATGCCATTGTAAAAAAAAATCAACTAAGGTCTTGCAACTGAGATGACTTAATTGTAGTTTTGTGAATGAATGCAGAGCTACAATTTGTTAAGTCTGTGACTTATACTTCAATAAGGGTTTCTTAACAACTTGCACACAGTGGGGGTCATTCAGACCCGCTCGTGAGCGCAGGACGCTCGCAAGCGGGTCGATGTTCCCCCACTGCGCATGCGCACGACGGAGGGAGCTCCGTCGTGCACATGCGCGAGACCCGGCGAGCGACGGGTTCTCCATCGCTCCGGGTCTCGCACCAAAGGGGGCGTGCTGTCGATGTTGATTGACAGCACGCTCCCTTTGGTGGGCGTGCCGGGGGCGTGCCTGCCAGACGGAGGCGTTCCCATGGGAACGCCTACCGTCTGAAGCCGGCCCCACTGACATCACTAGTGATGTCAGTGGGAGTGATTTTGGCTCTGATGGAGCCAAAATCACTCCAGGGCTTGCGGCAGCGAGACCCTACCGCAGGGTCTCCGTCGCAAGCCCGATGGTCGCGATGGTCAAGACCATCGCGACCATCATCATGGACGCTCGCATATGCTGTGGGTGGTCACCCACAGCTATGCAAGCGGCCAGGAGGCCGCTCCATTTTCATGGAGGAGGGCACTGATTCAGAGCGAGTGCTCTGGTCAGAGCGTTCGGCTCTGAATCAGGCCCAGTGAGTGAGCTTGCTTCATTACTATAAAACAGCAGGAAAACCAGACACAGACTAGAGATTCATACGCCAACTAATACAAACAAATAATAAGATCCGTTGTAACCTTCCCACCAGAATACATACAAAGCAATGAGAACTATATACACCACACAATTCCATTCCAGTCACTGTGTTCATTATGATAAAGTCCACAACCAAAAAGAGGTGGTGACAGGGTAGTATCCTGACCACACACTTTGATTGGCAGGAGGGCGAATCTTGGTGTAGTTTCTATAGAAGCGAACCAAGCACCCATGTTCATCAGTGGTCCTGCCCCACCAGGTAACTGACCCTCTGATAGAGTAACTATGTATAATGCACATACTGGAAACTGACCCTTTAGAGGAGGGAGTGGTCCCTCAAACATTGGGCTCACTGGAGATTTCCCCTATACTCCTGTGGGCCAGTCCAAACTTGGGCATAGTATAAAAACTGCATTAAATGTAAAAGAGGTGAATTAATATTTTGTTATCCTCAAAGTTCTGTATTTTAAAGGGGTGCCGGACTATAGACAGACAGTAATTAGTTAGACAATGTCTAGATAGACACCAGATGTTAGACAGTTAATAGTTAGACAAGGATAAAAGTTCAACACAGACAAAAGTCAGACACACTAAAGTTAGACATTTAAAAAGTTCGACAGGTACAAAAGATCGACACAAAAATGCTCGACGCTTTTGTTTTTTTAGGATTAGGGTTAGAGTTAGGCACTTACTGGAGGGTTAGGGTTAGGCACTTACCCAGACGGTTAGGTTTAGGCACCAGGAGGGAGGGTTAGGGTTAGGCACCAAGGGGAGGGTTAGGGTGAAGATTAGGGCTAAAAAACAATAAAAATAATTGTTGACCATTTTTGTGTCGACCATTTTCATATCGAACTTTTGACCCCGTCGACCTTTTGTACCTGTTGAACTTTTTACATGTCTACTTCCCTCCCGGAAGGAGGGAGCTGAATGTCGGCAACTATGCACCTATTAATGTATATACTGATTTTGCAACTCTTCAGGTTTATACTGATTGAGCTCCTCAGAAATGTCACTTTTAAACATGTCAGGTCCTTCGAAGCGCCAATTAAACCAAACCCGCTTTTTAGTGACATGGAGAGGAAAAGGTTGCTCAAGTTTCAAAACAGAAGAAAAGTGCTAAATACGTTGTGTGCTATGCTCAGCATTGTTTGCCAGTGTAGGAGCTATGTCTTAGTGGCCTGTGTATTTGGCTGGCCCCTCTTGGGCCTGATTCAGAGGTGGACGGTAATGGAGCTGCCACTACATCTATTACACAGTGCGACTGTGTCTTTATGTTGCCACAGCCAATGGGAATCGTACAGAGATGTTGCCGGCTGCAACTTAAATCTGCCACTTTGTGTAATAAGTGACACCATGGGCACCATCAAACGCACTTCGGTCGCACCATCAGACATTAGAGCAGCCTTATGTTTCGGAACAGGGCCACCAGTGCCAGTCAGGGTTGCCGACAATCTAGCTGCCTATGCCGGGAGGAGGCAGCCATATCGACACAGCAAGGGGGCGTGATGCGAATTTGGGGGCATGATGGGGCATGACTGCGCGATCGCGGCCACGCCCCCGCTACACAATGCCGTGATTACAGGCATTAAGCAGTCGGGGGTGGTCCTCCTGACAGCATTGCAGATCAGGGTGCTGCGTCCTAAGACTGAGGTTACTTAGATTACCCCTCGCAACTCTGTAGCGGTCGGGAACAGACCCTGGCCTCGGCTCTCCCAAAAACTGGGGGCGGCATGGAGGCCAGCCCCGCCCACTCCCCACTCCAAAATGGCTTTGGGGAACTATGAGAGATTTAGCAATAGAAGATCGGCACATGTGCAGTACTGATCCTGCGTATGCTCCGATCGTCTAACATCGGCGTACTGTAGTACTGTACGTAAACCATAAGATTTGTGCATGACACTGAAACAGGGCCATAGTTCATTGAACTTGTATTGGAAAGTGTGTGAAACTTTCATTTTTTTTTACCAGATAAATAAGCAATCATGTTTGATAAAGTTCAGGCAATGACTGAATAATACGTCTTCTGCCTATAGGTTGTAAAACTGTAAACATCTTACATTCTTGTTTAGATATATACATATCAGTTTGACATACGTACATATATATGATAGCTATTATCTCTGTTACCTGTTATGATTTTGCTATTCTCAATAGTTACAATTGTACTTGTTGATAAACTACAATATCTCAGCTTATCGGTACTCATAAAATTAAAGGCACAATATTGTGTCTGAAGCAAAGTAAAATCCATTGTAATAATTAGGATGATCCTATAGTGCCAGAACGGAAAGCTCTGTCAGCTCTCTTTTAGTTTTGTGTGTAATAACTTACAGGAAATTCCTTTCTCTTACTTCTGTTGTGTTTTGTGATGTACAGGCCATATGTGTTATGTGGAGGAAGTTGACCAAGAGCATAGTGTGTAACTAACCACACAGCTTGATGTTCCTAGAAGACAGCTACATTTCAAAAGTTTGATTGTAGAAGCTGTAGTGCACAGCTAGATATTAAATACACAGTCAAATGAATCATTGTTCTTAATTTACAGTAGGAGCTTGACAAACCCTTCACTAGTGGATACAGGACCACAGCTAAGTATTGGTTAACTAGTTTAATTTGAGGCTAACTGCTATAGTTACATTTCTTAACATTTAGGGCAAAATTTACTAAGCGCCAGTTTGACTGCGGTTTCTATTCTATTCTAAACCCCAGCGGTTTGGTGGCGGTTTTTCTTCTATTCTGAACCCCGGAGGTTTGGTGGGCGTTTTGCAGCGGTTTCAAAATGACAGCCCTGTTCTATTCTATTCTAAAATGTGTTTTGACTGTGGTTTGGCAGCGGTTTTGCTTTCTGCAGATTTACTAAGGCCAAAACCGCTGCCAAACTGCCATCAAAACACATTTGTGCTCTCTCCAGTACAATACGATTTGCATGCTCACTTACACCATTCTGTTTTGATGTGTATGCAATGATCAATTGATGCTCAATACGATGCTTCTTCAGAAGCATGGTATTGTTGAGATAGTCTCCTCCACTGAGATAGTCTCCTCCACTGACAGACCACAAGACTTAGTTTGTGAGTGGTATGTGTCTCTACTAATTTCTTATAGTCTGCAATCTTGTTCATCACCACTCTTTTCTTTGATTAAATAAACGTGTGTCATTCTTGGCAGATTATTGATCAATGTTATGAAATATCACTTATTGACTTAACTACCATCAGACTACACATATCTGTATGCACCAGTTCCAGCTATGCTTGGTGACTTTGGAAATGGACAATAGCTTTGCTTGCCTGTAATACATAATTCACAAAAGGGCTTTTCTGTATCAGTCACTGATATTCCTGTAACCATCCCATCTAGGAGTTACTGTACACTGTCTTATCCAAGGTGACCTAACCTTAGATGCCAGAGTTCCATAGACTGTAGGTCAGATGCATTGATGTTCCCTGAGGCACAGAGCCTACATAACAAAAATACAAAATAACCTGAAACTTATACTATAATAAAAAAAATACTTTTCAAGAAATTCCTTCCTCCATGTAGGAGCAACATGCCTCATGTAAAACAAAATGGACTAGCAATGTGTTGTTCAGTCTTGAGAGTTTTCATTAAAACATATTATTAATGACAGTAAGAAAGTGTTAAGGAAAAGGTGGCGAAAATTACTCCACATTGCCATGCAAATGTAAAAGTCATTTTGAGTACAGTTGTTTTGTATTCTACCCTGTGTACACCCATTTACTCATAGCTTAAATGGGTCATGAAAATGTCTAATTAAAACTAAGCAGAACCACACCCAGACGACTCCCAGATTTAAAAATGATACAATGTCAATAATCCTGCACAAGTTTTGTTTTGATGCACTAAATGTGTTCTTTTTAAATTAATGTGTGTCTAGATTATCTATGTTAAAGCCCAACACATTAATGTAAGTATCTGCCTGTATGCAGGGCTGTACGCATCTCACGGTGCACCTGCCTCCTATCCATTCCATACCCATCGTTAACCACTTATCGCCATCATCAAAACATTGCACCTATCTATGGGCCTGATTCAGCAAGGATCGCAATTGCAAAGCTGCCTCTCTGCATTTGTGATCTCAGCACTGCGACGGAGGTCGCGATCCCAGCAGGAGGTCGCAGACTGGGATCACCATCGCGACCATCAGTCGATGGTGGATGGCGCCGGGCCTCCGGCCAGCTGAGTAAGCTGCACGCACAGATTCCCAATAATCGTGAATCTGCGATCAGCAGTGAACTTGCGTTCACTGCTGAATCAAGCCCTATGTTTGGTACAAATGATACATCTGGAAACAGGTGTATTTAAGCTGCGACTGTATAATATTATAGCAGCAACCAAGACTGCGCTTCCATCTCACCAGAGAAAATAATATGTCTTAAATGTGCATACTAATAACAAATGTATTAAATCAGCCAGACATTGGCCAGACGTCACATCAGGTCTGTCTTTATGACATCTGACACTGGGCCTGATTCACTATGGATCACGACTGCAATTATGCATGCAATCTGCGCATGTGTAGGCATCGCATTGTGTGTGCGCGAACTAGCCACTGTGATCGGGACTGCGATCGCAGAGACTACGCAGATCCATCGCAGAGTGATTGACAGGAATCGCCATTTGGGGGTGTGATGGGGGGGAGCGGCAAAATGCAGGCTTGCCAGTGCGTTTGAACGCCGTTGCAGGGCCGTGCATAAATAATCCACTGCGATGCCGTACGCAGCTTGTGCACTCACAGTGTTCGATGAGGTTATGGATGTGTGTATGGTAAGGTGTAAGGTAAGGTGGGCGGCCCTATGTAGTGCTACAATGGCATAGCGATCGCAATGGATTAGCATATCATCGCAGTCAGACTGCATGCGTAATCCGTAGTGAATAAGGCACACTGTTGTGTGTTTGAAGTTTTCCAGTGTTGGGCAAGGCATGCCTAGAAAAGTGCTCAGCAAAAGTGCCTGATGAAGGCATAAAAGACATCACATTAAAAATATATGACATGACCTGATCTCTATCAACAGGGGTGGCAACAGAATTCATGGGGCCCGGTACACCCATATTTTTGGGGCACCCACGTCCCTGGGCAGATGGTGACTTCAGTCGGTATTCACTATTCACGTAGGAGAAGCCTGTTTGTGTAGAAATATAACCAATATCATCATATAGCAGAGGTTCAACAAAATAAAACATAGTAGCAGAAGTTTTGATGCAGGGCAATATGTGAACCTCCCAGATCAAACAATTTTATATTATTAAACTGTATTTGGCAAAGCATTTGTATCAGTAATATGGTTTCTTTCAAATTGGTGCCATAATGAAGATTGGTCTCTCTGAGCCTTTTCCTTCCCAGTTGTGGCAGGACTCCCAAGTTCAGCCTCAGCCTCATACCCCCCCCTCCTCCATTCCCTGTGTCACTTTACAGCTCCACTGTGTCTCTCCAGCCTCAATACCCAGGTTCTCTGCAACTCCAGCCCCGTATGTCTCTCCAGGACCCTGGTATCTCTCCAGCAGTGATCACTGAGTGAGTACCAGCATAAAGCAGGCTGGTAAGTGACCATCTAGGGAGACTGCAGACTGTCAGGGATGGTATAGGGAGGTGGTGTTAATTTAATTATCAACTCCCAGCACACACTGAAATGGGGGTTATTTTTATTATTTACAGTAGAGGGGACTGTACAGTGATATATTAAGATGAATGATACAGTCTGCAGCACACACTGATATGTTGAATTATTATTATACTAGTATTTTGGACTGGTCATTTGCCGGGTCACTAGCTAATGCAGGTTTTTTTTTCCTCTATACTTCAACCCTCTCCGTCTCTCTCTCTCTCCCTCATCCCTCTCTCTGTCCTTCCTACAGTATGTCTGTCTCTCTCCATCCCCCTTCTCTTTTCCTGCTCTCTGTCCCCATCTTGCACTCTCTCCCCCATCATGCGATCCCTCACCTCTTTCTCCAAACCGGCTCTCACCATATCTCTCACCCCCGTCTCTTGCTCTCTCCCCGTCCCTCTCTCACCCCCACATCTCTCTCACCCCTATGTCTTTCTCTCCCTCGTCACCCCCATCTCTCTATACCTCGTCTCTCTAACCCCCTGTCCCTCTCTCCTCCATGTATCTCTCCTCTACATTGAACTCTCCCAAGTGTTTCTCTTCATTGCCTTTCCCTGCCTAACCCTCCCTACCACAGCAATTATGGCAACAGCGCCCTAGTCCTTCTTCAGTCACAGAGAGGCTCGTTCTCTGCTCAGACCCCCCGTGTCTGTCACACAATCAGAGCAGGAGTGTGGCCTGTTCCTGGTGTAGGGCTCTGAGTGAACGCACTGAGGTAACTTTGGTTACAGCACTCCTCAGCTGAGGCTGCCAGGCAGTGGGCGGAAAATTGCTGCATGGAGGCGATGGGGAATTAAAACCTGCCCTCAGAGATGCCACTGTTGCATCTTGCGCTATTTTATGTCTCTGATTGGACATTAAGTGAAGAGACTCCAATCCTGTTGTGTCATCAGCACTGTGAGTAGATGGTGGAAAATCAACACTATTGTGTTGATTTAATGGGAGGAATGTTGTGTGTACTGTGCTGGCAGCTGTGGCATTAACAGCCCAATGGGTGTGGGTGTTGTACAAGCTCGGGACCTTCTCTCTTCCAGAGGGAAGTGGTGGATTTGGCATAATGTGAATTGTGGGGACTACTTTTTGGCATAATGTGAATTGTTGAGACTACTCTTTGGCATAATGTGAATTGTGGGGACTACTCTTTGGCATAATGTAAACTGTGGGGACTACAGTTAGGCATAAAGTCAATTGCGAAGACTACACTTAACATAATGTGAATTGTGGGGACTACTCTTTGGCATAATGTGAATTGTGGGGACTACAGTTAGGCATAAAGTCAATTGCGAAGACTACACTTAACATAATATGAATTGTGGGGACTACTCTTTGAGCGGCCTGAACCAACTATGCACTGTCGTAACAAGGCTTTTCTACGCCCTGTGCCAGCCATGTCACCCTGATTGCATGATGTCATGATGTCATGTGGAGGGGGCAGGGCCAGCAGCCCCAGTAATTACAACTCCAACTCCAGCTCCACTGCATCGCTCCAGCCTCAATTCCTAGGTTCTCTGCAGCTCCAGCCCCCCTGTGTCTTTCCAGCAGCTCCAGTAATTACAACTCTGACTGGAATTACAGCAGCCACTAAGATATCTTGCAAGTCTTGTGTCTATAGAATGGGTTGACAAAGCATAGTTGTGTGGCCACTCCTGCTCAGAAAAGAATGCTATGAAGATTTTGAGATTGACACTTATAGCTGTGTGCAAGCAGCTTTTTTCCATGCCAAGTACCGTTTACAGACTCAGTCATACACAGATATACAAGTGTTGCATATGAAATTAATCAGCACAGTCTCCTGGTGTGTCCAAAAGACGTCAGGCAATAACACTGTTGCATTGAACCTGGTGGCTCACTCCCGCCAGGCATGTTGCGCTGCATGGCGTATTGAGAATGGATGTAATAGGACACAGCTGTATGCCAGCTTAAGTTTTAAGTAACTTTTCAGTCGGCCATCCCCACTAATGGATTCTTGCTCTCTCTCCACAAAGTTTTGCAACTATAGACAAAACCCAATCAGAAGTTGTGAAGTGACAGCTATGCAGGGGCAGGGATAAGAGCAACAACATTTTTAAAAAATTATATGTACCATCCCATTTACAGAGACAAGGAGAAAAGCAATGCCTAGTTGAAAGTGCTGAAAGTTAAAGGAATTTTGGATGGTCATTGGTTAACAACCATCAATGGTTTGCCATCGATAGCAGAGATCCGATTGTTTTTCCCCATTGCTGGCAGAGAAGGTGGCATTGAATTTTTTCCTTTCTGGTGCAGAGGCAAGGAGCTTAGCTCAAACCCCCAGCCCACCTCTCAGTCCCATTTAGTTCTGTCCCCTCCATGATTGGCCCATAACCAACAGTAGGTATGCACATTGATGGATGAAACTACCATTGGTTTCCCATTGGTTGTTTCATGCCATCGATGCAAAGCACCAATGGCACCATTTAATGGTGACCCCTTCGATGGCCATAAGGAAATAAGAATACATAAATAGAAAAAGTGAAACTTAGGTGTATATTTACTAAAGGTAGATTTTATATATGTAGATTTTCCTATACATCTCTGGCCAAATCTATCATTTACTAACATTTGATTTTGAAATTGATTTCAAAATCGAATGTGATATGGGTTGATTTTCAAGAGTGTAAAAATGGTTTATTTGGAAAGTGCACTTCAAAATCACCTACAAAATTGACAATCACTTTCTTATGTACTCCTATTGGCCAAACATACCACGTGCACTGTAAGCAACAGAAACTCATTATAACAAACAACGCTTGCACACACCCAAGTGGATTGAAAGGGCGTTTTGTGGAGTGAGGTATGGGGGCGTGGTGGATCGGGGCGTGGCCACGCAATGGCGTCATTGTGGCCCCGCCGCCTTTTCACAATGCCACGATTAACGGCAATGTAAAGCAGGGGGCGGTGCTACGATGAAGCAATTAAGCGCAAATCGCGTCACGGGTCCCCCCTGTTGCCGAGGTTTATCATGGAACTGCGGGGGGGGGGGGTCGGGGGGATCACCGGGAGCTGGGAGGCTTGCCTGCCTTTCTGGGGGGCTGGGAGCGGCACCCGATTTTCGGGAGGCTCCCTGCCGTATCGGGAGGGTAGGCAAGAATGGTTAGGAGTGGTCAGCAGGAGAGTGGTGATTTCTTGAAGGTGCTTAAAAAGTGATTTCTGAGAGTTTTGTCCTGTCTATTTCTGTATTTTTATTGTCATTTTGAAGTTTGTTTTATTTTTTTGTCTTGTTTATTTTTTTTTTCATTTAGTTAGTGTGTCTGTGTGTGTACCTGGGGAATGTGTGTGTTTAAGTTTTGTGCTAGTTTTTAAGTGTACTGTAGTTTGTGTGTTTATTTTTCTCTTTGTTATGAAGGATGCCAGAAGTAGGGCAAGAGAGGTTAGGTGGATGGAGGAGAGGGATCCAGTTGTGAGGATAGTGTGATGGAGGAGGCAGAGGGCCAGAACTCCGATTCTGGGGAGGAATCTCACCCTGGCAAAACTAAATCTGGCCCCAATGTCAGGTTTAACTCTGGGGAGAATTGTGCGTAAGCCGTAAAGAGTTATTTGGTCACTGAGCCCAATGCACAGAAAGCAGGCCATGTGGCAGGCAACAGTTGATGCATTAAATTCTATTGGGCATTTAAAATGTGAAAAATGCCAGTGTGTGAAGCATTTTTCAGACACCATGTCAAATCCGAGATGGCCCTGAAAAAGGCACTCTACACACAGCACTGGAGAACGGTCACCTGTTGAGGTGAATTATTATGAGTATGAGGAATGGGTCAAGGGAATTATGCCACAGGAACTGGTGTCAGGAGTTAAAGTGCATTCTGCAGTGCACCACATGCTTGTGTCTACTTTTATAGGCATTATAATTAAGTTCCTACCAATAGAATGGTGTTTAGAAGCTAAAATCACCTGTTTCTTTAATAGTCTATTTATTTGGGGATTTTTCTGTCGATTTTGTAGTCAATTTTCCATCCGACTGTTAGCAAATCCTGTAGTGGTCTATGTGAAAGTATCGATGATGGTTGATGTTTGATTTTGCGCAGGATTCTGTTTTATAGCCGATTTTATAGTTGGTTTTGCCTTTTTTCGTAAATCCTGATTTGCAATCACATAGAAAATCACCTATAAATACACCAAAATGCCAAAATCGACCTTTAATAAATATACTCCTTAATATCTTTGTTTTGTTTTATGCATAAAGATACTGGAGAATTTTTAAGTTGGCATTTGTTGAAACAACTAGTGGCTGATGTAAAATTAAATGCAAGCTACTAGTGCAGACATATCTCAAGTGTTTTCCGAACTGTTCAGGAGCCAATCGTATGCAACTACAGGAGAGGCAGAATCATCCGCAACTTTGTGCATCTCTACTTCTGAGTTAAAGGCCAAAACTGGGTGGTAATAGGCAATTGTATTCAATAAAATTGAATAAAAAATTGTATGTAAGATAAGTTTAGCAGGTTTATGTTGAATGGTATTTTGGATATTTAGGGATGGGTGTATGCGCAACTACACCTGTTTTCAGACATGTCTTTGGCACCAGGGATATGGCTAGTGCAAATGACCACTAATAATGATGACAGCTATGATAGGGCCGAAACTAGGATTTTTGTCAACCGGGGAAAGGCAGTAATTTGTAGCACTTACACCTTCTCCCGGTGTCTGTGCAGCCATCTGTGTCCCCCCCTTCCTGTATCAATACAGAAACCTATGTCTCCCCCTCCTATATCCCTGCACCAACAGCCTGTGTTTGTGTTACCCCTACCCCCACCATCACTTACCTGCATCTTCTCCTTGTGCATCCTTAAAGCAGTGGCAGCAGGCTACTCACACACTGTTCTTCATTGCGCTTGACGTCACCTTCCACAGCCAGCATCCAGCCCCCATTACCTTCCTCAGCTAGAGCAAAGCCCCCATCACCTTCTTCAGCTATTAACTTCCTCAGCCAGCTCCATCAGCTTCCTCAACAAGCCCCTACCCCTCACCACCACAGCCAGCCTCAGCATGGGTGAGGACAACATGCAGCAACGTGACCTAAGACGTCACACTGCTGCATCGCTGATTGCCTTAGCTGCAACTGAGCCTGCAGTGACCCACACAAGGAGGTTTCTGAGTACCCAGAAATCCCCCTAATAGATTTATTTTCGGAGACATAGACAGTTGGATCTCTGTACCAGGATGGGTATGAGATGCCGGTGCTCGGGATCTTGGCGGTCACAATCCCGACGCCGGCATCCCGACAGGGTTAGAATACCGACACTTGTCGGTCAGTATTGTAACCCGCCCCCTCTCCCTACCCTAACCCTCCCTCCCCGGTGCCTGACTCTAACCTCCCACCTAGTACCTAATCATAACCTCCCCTCTAGTGCCACCCCCTCCCCACACCCTAAACCTAACCTTTCCCCCTTAGTGCCTAACCCTAACCCTCCCCCTAGTGCCTAATGCTAACTATCCCTCTAACCCTGCTACTTACTTTTGGGATTCCGGCGGTCGGGATCCCGGTGACGGAATTCTGACAAGTGTCGGAATTCCGGTGCAGGCATTCTGAGCGCCATTATTTACATAATGCCACACAGTAGTACCCCTTACACACATTATGCCACACATTGTGCCCTATCGAAATCGGTATGTGATGCCGGCAGTCGGGATCTCGGCTGTCAGAATCCCGGCACCAGCATCCCGACACTTGTTGTTCGGTATGCTAACCCTCCCACTCGCCCTACCCTAACCCTCCCTCTAACTCTAACTGCCCCCTCAAGTGCCTGAATAACACCCCCCCTCCCAGGCACCTTAAACCTAACCCTCCCCCCTTATTGCCTAACCCTATCCCTCCCCCAGTGCCTAACCCCGCACCCTAACCCTCCACCCACCCCGCTACTTATCTTCGGTATTCCGGCGGTCGGGATGTCTGCGCCGGGATTGTGATAGGCATTGGGATTCCGGCACCGGTAAAATCAGTGCTGGCATCATGCCCGCCGGGATACTGACTGTATCCCCCTTATACACATTATGTCACACAGTAGTACGCCTAATACACATTATGCCACACAGTAGTACACTGTATACACATTATGCCACACAGTAGTATACCTTACACACATTATTCCACACAGCAGTACTGTTAAGGCTCAGAGCAAACAGTGGGGCAAAAAGTCTTGCACAGCCTTGAGGACTTTTATTATTAGAGTATTTTAGCTAGATGCAACCATATAGAGGTGGTGCGGCTTTTGGGCCGGTAGCAGCCACTGGGCTGGTTGAGGCCTGTGGGCCAATGAGTGGTGATGCGGCCTTTGGGCCGTTCGCAGCATCTGGGCTGGTTGAGGCCTGTTGGCCATTAAGTTGTGGTGTGGCCTTTGGGCCAGTAGCAGCCCCAGGACTGTTGAAGCCTGTAGGCAAACAAGTTGAGGTGCGGCCTTTGGGCCAGTAGCAGCCTCTGGGCTGGTTGAGGCCTGAGGGCCAGTAAGCTGTGGTGCGGTCTTTGGGTCAGTAGCAGCCTCTGGGCTGGTTGAGACCTGAGGGCCAATAGACTGTGGTGCGGCCTTTGGGCCAGTAGCAGCCTCTGGGCTGGTTGAGGCCTGAGGGCCAATAGGCTGTGGTGTGGCCTTTGGGCGGTAGCAGCCTCTGGGCTGGATGCTGCCTTGAGGGCAGAAGGACTTGGAAAGAGGATGCTGAGGTGCGCACAGTGTCTCTGTGATGACACCAGCAGTTGTGCACAGGGTGCGTACACAGGATGCTGAGGTGCGCTTAATGCCGCCCAGATGACACCAGCTGTATACACAATGTTGCATACTCTAATGTGCGGCCTGTGTTGCCAGGTTGACACAAGACGCTGGGTTGCGCACTCGGAACGCTGAATGTGGGCTGTGCCGCCTGGATGACACAAACGACAGCTGGAGCAAATGCAGACCGTGCCTCCTGGATGACACAAATGACAGCTGGAGCAAATGCAGACCATGCTGCCTGGATGACACAAATGATAGCTGGAGCAAAAGCAGACCGTGCCACCAGGATGACACAAACGGCAGTAACAGGGAAGCAGGCTAGGTGCTGGGAACTCGACTGTGAAACAGGAGACCAAAACGACAACCGGAAACACGTGAATGCTATCACTGGCATGGAGTACAGGGCTGGCTGGAATTTAACAGAGACAGAGCCCAATCAGAGCAAGTCTCCCTTCATTACAGACTACTGTGCACCTGGGCTTTGCACAGATAGGATAATCAATGTGTGCACCTGATACTGCACACAGCAGGTAGTAATTAGTGAAGAGCCTCAGCAGCAATCAAGACTGGAACTGCAAACAATATGCTGCTACCACAGATCCTAACAGGATGAAGGAGGAGACTTCAGCGAACACTTGTCCGGCATTCACCCTGCACAGCATTGGCAGCGCAGCGGCTTGTGACAGTACCCCCCCCCTTGATGAGGGGTTAAGGAACCCCTAGAGCCTGGTTTGTTCAGAAAGTTCTCAAAGAATATTCTCTGCAAGGTGGGATCATGCAGAGATCTTTCTGGAACCCAAGAATGCTCCTCTGGTCCATCCCTTTCCAGTGTACCAGGAACTGAAGATATCCACGAGAGAATCTAGAGTCCAGAATCTTCTCCACCACAAACTCTTGGCGCCCCTGGACGAGAACTGGTGGAGGTCTGACTGGACGTCTAGAAGTGAACCTGGAGGAAAAGAACACTGGTTTGAGGAGAAATTAAATGTGCTGTTGATTCTAAGGGTCTTTGGTAACTTCAGCCTGAAGGCTACGGGATTAATCTGGGCAATGATGCGAAATGGCCCGATGAACTTTGGCCCCAATTTCTGCGACCTCTGGTGCAAATTGATGTTCCTGGAAGATAGCCACACCAGATCACCAACTCTGAAATTACATGGTCTCCGATGCTTGTCTGCCCGTGCCTTGGATTACCCAGCTGCTTGAAGGAGAGCATGGTGTACCTTCTTCCATACTGACCGTAGCCTAGACACAGAAGAAGAAACATGAGTTCCAGTAGTAGAAGGCTCAAATAAATTACTCCTAGGTTGTGTTCCATAGGTGTAATAAATCGGAGAGACGGAGGATGCAGAATGGCAGGAGTTGTTGTATGCAAATTCTGCAAAGGGCATAAGTGGAACCCAATCGTCTTGACATTTGGAAATGAAGCAGCGGAGGAACTGCTCCAATGACTGATTGGCCCGCTCCGTCTGACCATTGGACTGTAGATCGTATCCAGAGGACAGGCTGACGTTGATACCCAGATTGGCACAGAAGCATCTCCAAAACCAGGCAACAAACTGCGTACCACGATCTGAGACGATGTCTACTGGAAGTCCATGGAGCCTGAAGACATTGTGGATAAATAGTGTAGACAACTCCTTAGCAGATGGTAACTTGCTCAAGGGAACAAAGTGCACCATTTTGGAGAACCGATCCACAATGGTCCAGATGAAAGAGCCCCCTCTAACCAGTGCCTCCAGTCTTCAAAGGCCCACTTGACGGCCAACAGCTCTCGATTGCCCACGTCATAGTTTCTCTCCTCTGAATTAAATTTCCGGGAGAAAAAGGCGCACGGGTGAAGCTGGCCATCTTTGACATCCTTCTGCGACAGGATAGCACCTACTCTAACTTCCGATGCATCAACCTCGACAATGAAGGGAAACTCAGGATTGGGATGCCTGGATTTGGATAGCTCCAAATTTAACGCATTTCTATTACCCAAAATCCAATAAATTTGGATAAATTTTTTGTTCAACCTATAGATGCAACTGGGCATGGGAACATTTATTTTCAAATTCAATATTTTATTATTTGTTTTTATAGATTATCATAAGACAATAAACATATTGCCTTATACTTACCTTGTTTTACTGTGAAAATATAGTTTATTATAGAAGGTTATGGTCAAAGTATGTGGTACATAGTTCAATGTTACACAAGATAATTTATTGCATAACCTTGCTAAAATCAAAGATAATAAAAGAGAGATTATCTGCATGATAGTAAATGCTGTTTGATTGTACATTTACAGTGCCCTGACGATCTGCCCAAAAGGTACAAAGTAATCGATATTTATGTATACAGTTACAATAAGAGCTTACGAGGGAGTCATAGGGAGGTTTGCATTTTGCAAGAAATTATTCAGATGTCAGTAATGTTAGAAATATTAATATGTCCTTTTTGGTAGTGCTGTTGTACAACATCTCATTTACCTGACCTGAGGCCCCAGTGTGCAAGTCTTTTCTCCTTTATTCAGCCATGTCATTGGCGCTGGTCCCAGCTACTGTAGTAACACATGGGGATATATTTACTAAAGGCCGATTTTAATCGATTTTGATCAATTTAAAATCAATCAAAATGTTGTGTTTCAGGGGCTAAATTTACTAACAGACAAACTTTGGGGATGTAGTTTATAACTCAGGTCTGGATGCCAGGGAAGGAATCCCAGTGGTAAGTATTAGGGTTAGGGGGAGGTTAGGGGTTAGCACTAGGAGGAGTTAGGTTTAGGCTGCAGGGTTAAGGTTAGGTTGCAGGGGGGAGGGTTATGTTTAGGGGTAGGGCTAGGATACTTACCTGCAGGTGCCGGTATCCTAACCCTGTTGGAATTCAGGTGTCAGGATTCTGACCGCCGGCATCCCGTACGCAACCCAATTTTTGGAATTTGTTTTAAGTATTACTAAATGTGTGATTTAGCTCCAGAAACACAACATTGATGTTGATCGATTTTCATCGATCTTATCCGATTAAAATCGACCTTTAGTAAATGTATACCTTGATGTCAATACATGTAGCCATCATGCAGCTGTTGCTCTGGCAGTTTGTTGTCATTGACACTGGATTACAATATAGGGCCTGATTCAGACCCGTTCACTATATGCGTGTGCTCGCAAGGTGCCTGATATTCTGCGTATGCGCATGAGCACGCTTCGTTCTGCGCGTGCGCAAACTACTCACTGCGATCGCATAACGCTCGCTCGCCCTGCAAAGACAGCCCAGTGTAATGAGTGACAGGAGAGGCAGTTTGAGGGTGGTAACAGGGACAATCCAGTGAAAACAGGGGGTTGGAGATGCGAACGCAGGCATGCCTGAGTGTTTTAACGCCGTTTCAGAGGCGTGCATAATTAACAGGCAGTGTCATAGTACACGTCACTTGGCTTTTTTTACACTGAAATGCTCGCAGAGCTTGCGGTAGGGTAAGGCTACCACAAGCACTGCATTCGCAACCGATGGCCCTCGATGTACCAATGTTTTCATACACTTCCTGGAGATGACGTGTGCCAGTGGGCGTCTCTACATATGCTAGGGGGTGTCTGCATATGCAGAGCGATCGCTCACACAGCCAAAGTGGGTGTGCTTATGCCTTGGCGAGCGATCGCATCCCATGATGTCAATTGGAAAAATTTGCATACGCTCAGTGGGAGCGCACGCATCTAGGAACCGGTTCTGAATCAGGCCCATAATACCTAATTAGAGCCTATACCTATATCCCACATATTTAAGACAATTGTTCCCAGCACACCTTGTCTGAGCAAACTATTACATTTGATCATTTACTGTGAGGATTCCTTTGTCTGCGTTTACTCTTTTGCCAAATTTTGGCCTGCTTTACAAATATGTTTTTTTTAACCTTTGATCTTGGCCATTCTGCTTTTTGAATCCTGACCTCAATCTGTGACACTGATTGTATTGAAATAACCTATTGGTGGTACCTTGGTCAGGGGCAGAAATATGGGAGACAATGGAGGCGCCTGCCGCCAGGCACCAGCACTGATGGAGCACCTCCTCCATTGCCCATAGTATATTCACCCCACTTAGGGCTGTAACTATGTACCCGGAGTGTACCGTCATGGCCGCCCAATACATGGCTCCTCTTCCCGGCAACTGAGATGCTACCATAACCATATACTAGTGGAAGGCTCCGTGTCAGACCATCAGATGCTGCTTACGTCTATCTATAGCCTGTCCCCGCTCATTGATGTCGCTGCTCTTCAGCAGCTTCTCAAGCCAGTTTGACTCTGGCGTCCCCCCACACCCAAAACTCCCTGTCCAACTCCTCCCTGGTGGCAGCTCTAGCCGTGGACCTGTGCGGCGGGCCCAAACATAAGCACGGCTGCAGATCTTCCAGGAGCTGGATGTCAGACAGAGCTGCGGGTAAGAGGGCATGGGAGGTGAGGACAGATCTTTGGTGGAGCAACTTCCTGGCATGTGAAGCAGTTTGCAGTAGGTCCTTAACCAGGCTTGCAGGTTTATGGATAACAGTGGTAACACAAAGGGTTTAACAGTGGTAACAACATTAATATAGGGGTATAGCGATGGTCGCTACCGATGCTAGTGGCAGTGGTAATACAGGTGCACATGTGTGCAGTACTGTGGTACTCTAACACATTGGTGTGTGCCGGGTCACGCGTGTTTTGTTTTTCGGTTTTGGTTTTGATCTGGATTTTTTCTTAAAAAATCATGAAAACAGCTAAAATCACATAAAATGGGCCTGTTTTTGTTTAACATTTATCCCAGTCATTTCCAATCAATTTTAACCACCTAACAATATTATTTTTTCATCTAGTTAAGGCCAAAAGGTTGCATCCAGCTAGCTGGCTGACTAAGCTAAGCGACACAGTGGGTGGCACTAACATGTGGCAGTTCAGCTTCCAATTTCTAACATGGATACAGTGTGTTATACAGTGTGGGTTGGATACACCAATAGTGCACTTACTTTGACAGCAGTGTCGGCAGAGCGGGGTTGCTGACAGTGTCCTCAGTACATGGGATGGCGGTGCTGCAGTGCTAGTAGTGTCCTCAGTGCAGGGTAACAGCGGTGTCAGCAAGGCGGGGGTGCCAGTAGTGTCTTCAGTGCAGGTTCGCTGGCTGTGTCTGCAGTGTGGGGGTTGCTGACGGTGTCCTCACTACATGGAATGGGTGTGCTGCAGTGCTGGCAGTGTCAGCAGAGCAGGGGTGCCAGTGATGTCTTCAGTGCAGGTTCGGCAGTGCGGGGGTTGCTGATGGTGTCCTCAGTACATGGAATGGCAGTGTGTCAGCAGTGGGGCTGCCGGCGCTGTCAGCAGTGGGGGTGCCGACAGCTGGTGTCGGTAGCGGCTGTGCCGACAGCAGGTGCATCGGCAGCGGGGTTGTCGGCCGCGGGTGTGTCGGCAACGGGAACCAGCGATATCTTGTTTTTTTTTCTGCATTCAATGCGCTTAATGCTGGTTGGCTGAGAGCCGAGACAGACGGTTCTGTCAGCCAATCAGCGCTTTGCCCATTGAAGGCAAAGGGATTTTTAAAAATGGGCGCTTGAGGCAAAACATCGATATCCGACAGAGGATCACGAGTTTTTGCCTCGATTAGGGATCCGAGGCAGGAGGAAAGATCCGATGGGCACCTCTGTTCGCCCCGGATCCCCGAAATTTGGGCAAGTCCAGTTTTCAGGGAACCGGACCCGCTCATCTCTAGTCACGAGTCAGAGGTTCCGATGTACTTGGATGATATAGGATTCCCTACTCTTCCAAAGGCGGCAGTTCAGGCTCTGGAGTTTCATTTCACGGAGACTGAATTGTCTGAGGCTCTTAAAGTGACCCCCAATGGGAAAAGCCCAGGGCTGGATGGGTTTCCCATCACTTACTTTAAGGCTTTCACAGGATGCCTATAATTAGTCCCCTGCCGGGATTGCACAGTCGGGAAGCCGATTTGTTCCAAACAGTACCTGTCAATCTTCCTACCCATTATTTATCAACTGTTCATAATGTTGTTCGAGATTTGGTATGGAATGGCATGAAGCCAAGATTCAAGCACCAGATATTGTTCCGACAGAAATTATTAGGGTGTAGACAACTTCCCATGTTTTTGGCATATTACCAGGCTACTGTCCTTCATGGGATAGTGGATTGCAGGGCCGTAACTAGGGTGGTGCGACCTGTGCCGTGGCACAGGGCACCGCAGGGCAGGGGGCACTGTTTGGGCCTGTCAATTTTTCTGATTATTATAATACTCACTTGTAGCTTCCTCTTCTTTTTTCCCCAGCATCTCCTGACCTCCCCTTTGTCTTCCCTGGCCCTTCCCCATGAGGCCATGACCCTTTTTAAGGTGCAGTATCTTATGCCCCTATTTAAAATGTGCTCTCTCTGGCATAGGGCACCAAAAAGTCTAGTTACAGCTCTGGTGGATTGGTATTGGAATGCGCAAGAGAAGTAGTGGGTTGCCATAGAATCAGCATCTACCAATTTACGTTTAGATATTATTCTGTGATACTCCAAATTTATGAGAACACCTCATCCAACTGTGGCGATGTGGAGAAGTTGAGAACGAAACCTAGTGTGTCCTCGGTGATTTCTCCCTTCATCCCTATAATATTATTATTATTATCCTTTTATTACATGGCGCCACAAGGGTTCCGCAGCGCCTTACAAGGTACATAAACAAATGCACACACAAAAGACAATTACATAGACAAATGAGCACACAAGAAAAACAGTTATTAACAGTACAACCAACATAGGACAAATACATGATTTATACATTGCTGCATAACACTTAAACAAGCAGCATGGTGTCAGCAACCAAGGGTTAGGTGCTGTTGTAAATTAAAGAAGGAGTAAGTGAGGGAAAACCACATGAGAGAAGAGGGCCCTGCTTGTGAGAGCTTACATTCTAATATATAATTCCCTTTTCACCCCCGGCGACTCGGGCGAGTGGCATCTCGGTGGACAGCTTTAGGTTTACACAGATTGGACAGCTGGGTATCAGGAGGAGTAATTAAGTCCTTTGCCGTTCTATCTAATGAGGTTAGTTTGTCTAAGCAAGACCACTGGTTCTATCTACAAACACATAATTTTGCCTCCTCTTTGGGAGACACAGCCCAATTCGGTAGACCTCTAACCCCTCTTGAATCCATTTGTACAAGTGTTACCACCCCCAAACATGTTGTTTCCACTATTTACAAATTATCCTGGCTAGTTGTCTTTCTGATGAGACATCCTTTCAGGTAGCGTGGGATAAGGATATGGAGACCAAAAATATTCTGATTAATTGGAATAAGGTATTTCAATATGCCAGTATATGTTCGTCTAGTTTAGAGGTTATAGAAACACAATATAAAGTTCTAACTAGGTGGTATTGATATCCAGCAGTTATACAGAAGTACTCTCTGGTGGTGTCTCCCCTTTGCTGGAGATGCAAGAATGATAGAGGTACGATGTTCCATATCTGGTGGGATTGTCCATTGATTTCACTTTTTTGGACTGGGGTCATAACTTTGGCATCAGAGATTCCGGGTTTTTCAGTTCCCACAAGCCCTGATTTTTGGTTTCTATCCATTACTACCATTCCTCTGTCTTGGTATAAAAATCTCTCCTCAAGCATATGAACAATGCCGCTAGAGCAGTTGTTCCGCTATGCTGGCAATCTTCCCAGCCACATACTATTTGGGACTGGTGTCAAAGATTAGATTTTTTATATGCAAAATGGATTACGTATTTCACACGGACCCAGAGGCACAACCTGATTTCACTGCTCAGTGATTTAGTTGGCTAGACTTTAAACTTACCTCCTCATATAAAGCTCTGATCCCACGAGGCTCAGATTGTTTGACATTCCTATATTGCTTTGACAGATTTTGTTATTCTATGTCCTGTGACACTAATGCTGGGTGTCCTGCTAGTAATCACAGTATTTCCTTTACCCCTCCTTATACCCTATTTTCCCTGTGTTTACCCCCCCTTTGTTGTGTTTCAGCATGATATTTACTAAGTTTTAAAGAACTGAAGGTTCACAATTGTTATAGTATGTGACTATGTTTATTGTATATTTATAAACTGAAGTATAATTTTTTGTGCTGTGTGATTCTATTGGGTCCTGTTTGCTTGTGCGGTCACGATATTTGCTGGAAATGTTAAAGTCAATCTGAAAAAAATGTAAATAAGGAATTTATTTAAAAAAATTGATATGTTGACCATAGTAACCAATCAGAATGTACCTGTTATCTTCTAGAAGGTGCTAGATAAATGATAAGTAGAATGTAATTGGTTGCTATAAGCAACATCTCCAATTTCAAAATAAGCAACTTTGTAAATATACCCCTTCAGTATACCCCTTTAGTATCTCACAGATGTGATATTAGTTGTATCAAACAACACCAGCTACCCGGGTACGTCAGCAGGCACTCCAGCAACATTCCTAAAGAAAGATGACAACAGCCTAATTTTAAGATTTTTAATAACAGGATCCAGCAAATTATCATCTGTGAAAAATTGTCTTCAGTTTGTCAAGATGTTGAAGGCTGTCAAAATAAAAACAAATTAACATTAAAAACACAATTTTCTTGAATTATGTATAATTACAATATATTTGAACAAAAGTAGTGGAACAGGTCATTCATCATTATTAGCTAAATTCTGTGGTAGCAGTTCATTGCATATTCTAAGCACATTACCGGTCCAAAGACTTTGTATTTACAGTGAAATTTTTTTTTTATTGTTATTTTTTTAATACTTTTCTTGTGGGGTGGGAGTTTGCTACACCATGCATTTGTGTATAAAGTTTGCATTGGTGGGATACTGTGTTGCTTTTTCAATGTGGTCTTGAGGATTAAATGGTCCAACAATTGCCTCCCTCCTGGTATAAATTATTTAAATATAACGTGTTTTTAAGAAATAGTTATCTTAAATTGTCATTCTAATACTTTTTAGGAATTCAAATTGATAAATTTGAACACATTTTTACACAAGGTTTATGTGTAGCGGGAGATTACAGCGCCAATTAGGTACAGATCCTCGTGAATAGTATGTAAATGTACTTATCACATACGTATGTATTCCTTAACAATATAGAGATGTAGGACTAGGTATCAGGCACTCCCCAAAAATATGAGTGTCAGCTCAACCAGTAAGAAATGTATCAGTGGTAATCTGTTACATTTACAAAATGCAAATATTGGAACTGGAATAGAGTGCCTCATGTGCCTATATACCCTTAATATGTATATTAAAATAGTGACATTATAATATAAAGTGCTTAGTGATATACACAGAAAAAGTGCTTAGTGCAAAAATAATTCATATGGAGAAATCTCCAAATTAATACCAGTGTTCACAAAATGATAGGAGTATGATTAGCAGCAATATATATATATATATATATATATATATATATATATATATATAAACAAGATTTCATAAACGTGTGCAGCAGTGGATTAATATTTAGATTATGATAGTGCAAAAATACTCATACAATTTAAAAATAAATATAAAAAACAACTTTTAATCAAAGACGACAGTAATATCCTTCCACATGTAGGATAAAATACATAAAATCCACCAATAAATATACATATATAAAAAATTGCCATAAGAATATCAGAATAAAAAGGAATAAAAAATGGCTTATCTGATCATAAAAAATGGCAAGTTCATGAATGGATAGAGTATAGGAGCCTCCAACGCGTTTCGTCCGTGTCTTGGACTTCTTCAAGGGATACCTGAGCTCCTATGGGGTATCTAATATTTATACCCCCTCAAATGAGGACAAACAAGGAATGATTAGAATCGTTTGTTACATCACTTCCGGTTTTCTAATTGCCATGTGTTTTTAAAGTCAACAGTAGTTACTCGATCTTATAGTGGACTTTTCTCTTTTCAAATACATTAATTGTATATATGATCGCTTCCTTATTATTGGTTTTAAAGATTAGATCCAGCCTCTCATTGCTCTAATCTGGCGTTGTATCACTTCCGCCCTCTCCATGTGGATCTCGCGGCACTTCCGCCCGCTTTTCAATGTTAACAATAGGCCAGACCTTCCGTGAGGCCATCTCCGTCTTTATCCAGCATCGCGTAACTTCCGCCCGTGTCACTTCCGCCCTCGTCCGGCATCGCATCACCTCTGTGGTTGACCGAATCTGCCTGATTAGTCCATCTCCTCTGTTCAGTCCCCCGGCCATGTGTTGACATGCATTCATTCACTTTTCCTCTCCTGGACATCTTGTTTCCATCCTCCATTGCTGGCAGTGGCCATCTTGGTACTCCCAGTGATAATTCCACCTGCGGCCATCTTGCTACTCCTGGTATTGTTTTCCTCCGCGGCCATCTTCCTACTCCTTTATGCCTGATGATGTAATATTAAGTCCTGGAAGTGTCAATGTGTTTAGTATTTCCTATATGGCATAATGGGGACAATGTTAGTATCAATATAGATTTAAACCCATTATGTTGGAAATATATAAGAAACATTTTTCAAGGATCCAATTAAAATGAAAATTATCTTAATTATTCATTGCACCAAACCTAACCTTATTTAGAATTACAATTGTGCACATCCACATATCTTATTAATAAAGCTCAAACGTTCATTGATGTGTTGATAATATTATGGATAACATCTATGGGATACTGTTAACTAATAAGTGTAATATGAGTATATGTGTATGTGTATTCCTGGAAGGGGAGGAATAAAATAATTTTCCTTGGTGTTTCTGAGTTCATATACAGTCATTTCATGCGCTTCTTCTTTATCGAATGAGTCTATTATAAATAATTCTTGGATGATCTTTCAGATGTAGTTTAGGGGTCGCTTCATAGGTCACATGTCGTGAGGGATTCACACCTGTATGTCCAATAGAAAATTACAGTACCCAGTCTTCCCTAGATGTCTCCCATCCAAGTACTAACCAGCCCCATGGTGCTTAGCTTCCAAGATCAGACAAGGTTGGGCGCTTCAACCTAGGTATGACAGTAGATAATATTGGGACATACGATTTGCCCTCCTGACCTGTCTTGTCCATCACCATCTTCTTATAGGAAGGGAGATATTTTGTAGTTATCATTAAATCCTCTGGGAGTCAGTGTGTCAAGTTCGAAAATCCAATACATCTCCCTTCTGGATAATTATTTGCTAGGTCTCCTCCTCTGTCTCCAAGTTCCACTTGTTCTATTGCTTTAAACGTCAATTCATCCGGATCCGATTTATGATGTAGATTGAAATGTCTTGATACTATATGCATCTCCACCTTGTTTTTAATATTTCTTATATGTTCCTGTATGTGTAATTTCAGCGGTCGCTTTGTCTTACCCACATATTTTGTTCCACATGAGCATTCCAAGAGGTAAATAACCGAAGTTGAATTGCAGTTGAGATGCTGCTTAATCTTATATTCCTTACTGTTCGCAGAATTACTGAAGCTCTTTCTCTGTCGATGTATGTATTTACATACGTTACATCTGCCACATTTGTAGCTCCCGGGACAACTGTGAAGGATACTGGGTCTTGAGAAATTAGTATCCCTTAGCATGCTGGGTGCCAGAGTGTCTTTAAGGTTTCTTGCCTTCCTAAATACTATGGGGGGTCTAGGTGGTAGAATTTCCTTGAAAACTGGGTCCATTAGGAGAATTTTCCAATGCTTATTGAAAGAGTTCTTTATAATATTTTCATGTGCATTATACGTTGTTATGAATGGGATGATGTTTTTCTCTTTTTCTTCAGTACTTTTGTACTCCAGTAATGCTTTTCTCTCCAGAGTTTTCATTTTCTCTTTTGCTTCCAAAAGCACCTTTGGAGGATACTCTTTTTCTAAGAACCAGTTTGTGTATAGCTGAATTTGTTCATTGCATGTCTCTATTTCACTACAATTTCTTTTTATCCTGTGAAATTGTGAATACGGTATGTTTTCCTTCCATTTCTTTAAGTGTTCACTTTTGAAATGAAGGTAACTATTTGTATCTACTTTTTTTATAAAATTTTTTGTAATCATTTTACTTCCTTCTCCACATAGGATCAGATCCAGAAATTCAATGGAGCTCTTATTCATATTTGACATGAATTTCAGATTCATATTGTTATCTGTAATGTGATCTAGAAACAATCTAAAAACCTCTTCTGACCCTTCCCATGTTATCAGGATATCATCTATGTACCACTGGGAAAAGAACTACATCTATGAAAATAACCCATTCAGAGAGAACATCAGACTTTACAAGCGGTACATAGATGATATCCTGATAATATGGGAAGGGTCGGAAGAGGTTTTTAGATTGTTTTCAAAAAAATTTATAAAAAAAGTAGATACAAATAGTTACCTTCATTTCAAAAGTGGACATTTAAAGAAATGGAAGGAAAACATACCGTATTCACAATTTCACAGGATAAAAAGAAATTGTAATACACACACATCACAATGTACTTGCCGTCTGCTCTGCGCCATTACTGCTCTATGCCGGTCTTCCATGTTCTTTTTTGCAGACCGGACCCTTTAAATCCCACCATTAGGTTGGAATGCAAGCTCCTGGCTGTCCTACAACAGCTCCTGCCAGGTGAAAAGATGACAAAGAACAGAAATTTATACCTACAAACATATTCAACTGACCACAAACTCCCAGGCCCTAGCTCCATTCCATTTGGCCCCTTTCCTACAAGTACACTGGAAAAAAGACAAGAAAAACAGAACAATAATACACACACACACACATCACAATGTACTTGTCATCTGCTCAGCGCCATTACTGCTCTATGCCGGCCTGCCATGTTCTTTCTCGCAGACCGGACCCTTTAAATCCGCCGTTAGCCTGGGCAGCTCCCGGCTGTTTTGCAACAGCTCCTGCCAGGTGAAGAGATAACAAAGAACAGAAATTTAGACCTACAGACATATTCAACTCACCACAAACTGCCAGGCCCTAGCTCCATTCCATTTGGCCCCTATTCCTTTGTGCAGTGGAGTGTGGGACTTCTTTATGCGCATTACTGTGGGAACGGTTGGGGGGTGAAGGGGGGAGGGTTAGTGTACTTTTGCAGCCCCTGTCAGCATGCTTATGATTGGGATGCTGTTGTCGGTATTTTGATGGCAGCATGCCGTATCTTGGAAATCAGGTGGCACTCCCAGTCCCCCACTGGCGTAGGCTCCCCATCGTTTAAGTGGGTGATCCGGAGGGAGCCGATGACATGATTTGTGCTGAATCGCGTCATCGTGGCCCTTCCTCGGCTGCACAATGCTGGTAATCTCGGGATTGTGTAGTGGGGATGTGGCCGTGATGATGCAGTCCGGTCCCCATCCCGCTCTTAAATTTGTATCACGCACCAACCTGGAGGCAGCCAGATTGTCGTCAAGTCCGGTATACGCTTAATCGCAAGTTTGCTTGTGCCGTCAGCTGGGTGATCCCATCTGATGTGCTGCACGTCAAATGGACTGACCACGCTATCGATGGTATGCAGGTGAATGTGGGATGGAAGTGTGTATTGCGCAGTTGTACACCATAATGTGCAGTGTGTATGGCTGTGCGATATATATCCTTAAATTGGGTGTTAAGTCGGCTGAGATACACATCGTTCTGACTATCCTATAACATAAATCCTTTATGCTATACTGTATGGCAGATGGGGGGTATGATAGATACCCGTCTTCTGGTTATATTTATTACAGTCACATAATTGTGAATAAACACTATGGGGGGAATGTTAATGAAATATGATTTATTGGGCCAAATTATAAACTTCCAAATGTACTAAACGCAAAATTGGCAGCAACCCGTGATTACATTCAGTGCCGGCGATTTTCTAGCAGTTTCTTGTCTCAAATTGGTCTCTCGTACCAGTTGGAAATCACGGCACACCGATAGCAAATTGCACTTTAACAGGATTATGTGAAAGGGCCAGAGTTTTCAATTGCAGCCCGGCTATGGATTTAAAGCGGCAATAAAGGCAAGTTCTGCTCTGGAAATTCACACCGCTTGCAGTTTATGCTCACTGCAGGCTCCAATTAGTATTTCATGTTATATTTACTATGATCTAAATATTATTTCCCAGCCTCCTTATGTCATCTGCGATTCTCCGCTGATATTCACCAGGGTAGTGCCAGGGGTGCCGAGAGGGGGGGGGAAAGGGTACAGATTACCGGGGCCCGTGCTTCCTGAGGGGCCCGGCAAGGGCCTGGGTCCGGTGCCACTCCCCCTCCCTCAGAGCAGCCCAGCACACAGCGTGTGCTGAGCTGCAGTGGAGACTGCTCGTGGCTGCTGAGCAGCAGCCACAGCAGTCTCCTATGCCTGTGGGGGGGAGCAATCACACTGATCATGCCCCCCCTGGCTTTGAGCACCCCAGAGCGCCCCCCTCCCCAGCGTGCAGCGCCACTTTGCAGCGCTGCAAATCTTTTTTTCTTCGGGAAGGGGGCGTGGCCATGCCTCACGCGATTAGGCCACGCCCCCTATTACCCGGGCCCGCCGCGGCTCTCAGCGGGCTTGGGTGGTGCATACTTGCCGACATTCAGTGCCCTCCTTCCAGGAGGGTGCTGAATGTCTGCATACTGTGAGGGTTGTGATCGCGCAGGCCTGGGGGCATGACCATGCGATCGCATCATCGTGGCCCTGTCCTCTCTTCACAATGCAGAAATTAACGGCATTGTGAAGCAGGGGGTTGGGCCTTGATGATGCCCCCCCCAACCCCCGCTGAGGGGGTTTCTATCAATAGTGCGGAGAGGGCTGGACGGGTTGGCGGCTGCCGGGAGGCATGTCTGCCTTTCCGAGGGGCAAAGAGCGGCACCCAATATTCGGTAGGCTCCCGGCCAAATCAGGAGGGTAGGCAAGCCTGGGGTAGTGTGACTTGTTTGTAAGATACTAGAGGGTATAGTAGTAAAGTGGCGGTCTTTAGAAGTGGAGATGTTGCCCATAGCAACCAATCAGAGTCTACTTAACTAATCTAGCACCTTCTAGTAGAGAATAGCTATAATCTGCTATGGCAACATCTCCATCTCCACTTCTAAAAACCTGCACTTTAGTAAATATACCCCTAGGTCTGATTACTTCTTATGTATGAATGTCACAATAATATAATATAAGTTTACCGTTATATGTACCATGGAAAGATCTGATTATACCAACAAAAGTAATATATTGTTATAGAGATTTGAGGATGATATAATTGATAGTAAAGAAGTGAAGTCCTGTTACTGGAGTCTTGTATGAATGACAGACTTATAGCAGTTCGAACCAAACATGGCAGCTACTCTCTCATTGGTCAGAGCATGGGAAAAGCCGCTCTGATTGGTTAGAAGTGGTAAAACATGTGGGGTGCAGAGTGATGGGCATTTCTGGGCAGTGACTGGGAGGCAGACTAAAGTGAATGTGAAAAAAGTCTGTCTCACGGTCTAAACCTAACCCCCCTTCCCGCACCCTAAACCTATCCCTCCCAGGGTGGTGCCTAACTCTAACCTCCCCTTCCCGCAGCCTAACCTAACCCTCCCTGGTTGGTGTCTAACCCTAACCCACCCCGGGAGGTACCGAAACCTAACCCCCCCATCCCCGGCCTAACCCTAATGCTAACCTGCATACTTACCTTCGGGATTCCGGCGGTCGGGAGGCCGACGTCAGTATCTTGATCTCTTCGAAATAGCGGCGTCGGCATTCTGACTGTATCCCATACATTCCAATGAGATTATTAGTATAATTTCCCTGCATAGGTTATAAGGCACAATGATCCCTATGGCTACATGCATTTCTGAAAAGTGTGTTTTACTCAACACATAGATCTTACATTCTACTTTGGGGCTCATTTACATTTAGATGTAAGTCAGGTTTATGACACGCCGCACAGATGTAGCAGTACACGCCCACTGTGCCGCCACACTCATAGCTGCTGCTTTCACACTCTGCCTAGGCACGCATGCCTAAGATTAACATGTTTGCTACCTGTCTGAGAAAAAGCTAATCTATCTAATTTATATTCTCCAAAGTGCTGGTATCCTCAGCTCATCGGTATCAGAAGTGTAGTTAGATGATGTAAATGTGATATTTCTACTGTAGTTAGCAGAAAGAGGTAAATCTACCAGTATAATGGCATACACACAGAGAGGGGCAGCTGGGCGCTCATATCCCCGGTGAGCTCAGCTACCACAGGTCTTCAGAAAAGGAGAAATTACTGATCTTAGTTATTTTATCATGTGAATATTACACTCATTTGCAGGTATTACACATTTGCTGTTATATTTATATATTCTGTTACATTTTATTGCATATCATATACCATATATTTATATACTATACCCCCCTTCTTTTCTAACTCCCAGCTCCCCTCTAAACACATGACATAGTATATGGGGGGTTGTGTTTTTATTCCTATTATTTTCCTTGTAATTATAAAACTGGCAAAAAAACATCACTGTGTTTTACCTTCGCTTGTTGGTGAGTCCGTGTATCACGGCAGTGAGCGCGTCCTAATGTATGAAGTTTTCAGAGCGGTAATATGCCTCGCTAGTGCCTCGGCATCTGCGGATGCGGTCAGAGCTTTTGTTGCTCGGCATAGCATTACCTTTAGAAGGTGTCTGTCAGCCAGGGTACGGTAAATGGCCTGTACGTGTTCACTGTCCCTACACCTGCTGCCCTCTTCCAGTATGATGGTCTTGCAGCCAAGATGGGTCAAACACTGGATGAGGCAAACCACAGTGGCCAATGCCACGTCTGAGTTGGTACTGTGCAGATTTACCATCAGTGACATGCTATGCTCCATAACTAGTCTGGTGATGGGACTAAATGGAAATACTCTGCAGCGCTGAACTAGCTCCCCAAACAGCTTAGTTGAATGGCGTCGGTGCACTTGGTTTGCATTAGTTAGATGTCTTGCAGTGTAGCGGAGGATTTTATTATATTTGCACCAAGTTTTCTCTCCATGCATTTGAACAATGGTCAACAAAGTTCTTAGGATGACGGGAAGCAAGGCCGGATCCTCTTTCTTCAACTCCCACAGAAGTGTTTTCATTAATGCATTCCTGAATTTCACAGCCATGTTTGGTAAGGCCTTTGTTAAATGTTCAATGCACTCTATGACCTGGAGGCAAGTATTGATATCGAGTTCATGCATCATGGGTAATATGTTGTTAACAAATGCATTAGGTAGGTCTCTTGAGACACAATCAGGATATGCCATAAGAGCCGCACAAATTGTAACACTGATAACTTTGGTTTGTAAATTACGTGATCTATATAGTGGCCTAAGAAGACCCAAAATCTCTCTCCAGTCTCCGGTCTGGACAATAGTATTAACAAAGTCGTCAGCATCTTCGTATTCATTACACGTCCTGTCAGGTACAACGGTCTTATATATCGCTTCAGGGCCAAATGGTTTTACCTCCTGGTTTGTGCTGCTCACATGACTTCTGCAGGGTGTAAAGCTGCTGTGATGGCCGGGCCAACAAGGAATTCACTTGGTGTTTGGTGGTAATGATGATCCTTTTATCCTCAACGCTGTTCCCATTTTATATTTTCCAGCTGGTGAGTATATCGCAGGCCTTTGTAAATGACAGCTTAATATTCGGCTCTTGTATAGCAGGACTCCCAAAGGCCATAGCAGCATTATTAATGAAGATGGAAAGTACGATCCGGGCATGGGGATCAGGTACAGTCACCATATGTGGACATATCAGAGATAATAGATACACCTTCGAGTGAAGGGCACAGTGGTGTAAGACATTATAGCAGCATCGTAGTAAATGAAGACAGTGGAGGGGAGCACCCATGTACTTGAATAGTGGTCACCAGCTCCACAATGGTGGTCTCCATGTAGTCCCTGGCCTTGTAGAATAGCACTTTGCTTGCTGGTAGCCACATGTGCTCAGTGTCACAGTGCTCAGACTGTGTCATTGCTTTTGTAATAACAGGGATCATATTTTTAAATAAGCCACTTACATCCCTCCTCACCTCCAAGACATGGCACAGAAAATCATTGATCATATTCACCTCAATAATGGGCAGCCGCTCCTTGCTGAAGACATCATTTGTCATGTTCATCCAACGCACAAGTTTTACCAGTGGCATATCAGCAGCCATCTTCTTTTTGTTGTCTGTCTCAATAATGGCCAACTTCTCCATCTCCTTTGTGAGGATATCATTGATCACGTTAATCTTGCGCACAAGGTTTTCCAGTGGCATAACGGCAATGATCTCAGGCAAACAGCCCCGTAGCACCGGAGAGTAGAGGAGCTTGATGTTATGGAGGATCGCCTTGGTGTTATTAGTAACCTTCCCAGGGGGCAGCATGGCCGGTAATTTTTTGTAACCCTCTCCTCCCTTATGCAGCGTCACATCAGATGATTCACTGTCCATCGTGTGAAAATTAGAAACTGCAGATACCAGGGAGGGAGATGTCTGAGGGGGGTAAGTGTGACAGGCCAAACATTGTTATATAATCCTTACCCAAAGATGATCTTCAGTCTTTTTTGAGTCCTTATTCAAAGATGTGAATCAGGACCTTATCGGAAGTTGTTAATCAGGACTCATAAGAAGATGTTAATCCAAGGTCCTTAATAAATATTAATTTTCCAAAGTCGCCTAACTAAAATAATCAGGAATTACCCAGTGAGTAGCAATGTGAGACGGAATGTCACCACAAAGTGGCTGTATGTAGCTGGGCATCCTTTATATAGGGATGTGGCCTGGATTGCGACATCACAATGCCTTTAGGCAGCAGTTAGAGATGGCTGCTGCATAGAACAGCTCTGTGCCCTACTTGCCACATTTATATAGCATCAGTACATGTTTGTATGGGCCCATAAACAGCATGAATACCATTTCCCTTATATCTGTATCAGGTGGTCCTCAAACCTCTTAGAATAGAGCTTACACTCAATGGAGTGTCATTTGTTTAGGTCATGATCCCATCAGTGTACAGCACTGTGTAGGATGTCAGCATATTAAATATGAGATAATAATAACCTGTGTATCGGATGAATGGACATATAAAGGTAGGGACTCTGATGTGATATAAGGGACTCTATAGCCTGATAGCAGGACCTATGCAGCTCACCCAGAAACTGACCCTTCCTGAGAACAGACGTGCTGAGCTTCCCCAGGATCCTCTTGCTTGGTGTGTGCTTACCATTCAATGCTTCCCAAAATGTGAGCAAGGCTGAACCAGGATGAAGGCTACTAATATTCTCCAAGTATAAAGGGGCCTATTTATTAATCAATTCTACCCTTAAAAATATACAGAAATTGCTGTTTCCACATGTTTAAGGGCAGAATTAGGTGTCCCTTAGCCCACAGGAGTCATCCCTATAGTTTTATTTGGTGACGGTATTCAACAAGATCTGCAAAGCTTTGCTAACTTGCATAGGTAGGCAGACGCCATCTTCAGATGACAGTAACTTATTGAATGCAATCTTGTGATCCATCTACGACTACAGTGTACTCGGGAAAAGAGAATTAGCCTAGGCTAATAAAGAGAATGAGACCTTTTTGGGGCACTTTTATTTATGTACTGTAGTTGTAGAATTTGCTAATTAAAACATAGATTTATTTCACTTTATTTAAAATATGATATTATCCAGACTATTTTAAACTATTAGTCTGCCCCAAAAAAATAACAGAACAGCTCAAAAATTAGAGCATCAAAAATGCAAATAATTTCAGAAACAAAACTTTGTCTAGCGGCGCAAATAATAATCATATACTCTAATAATAATCATATACTCTAATTATAATCATATACTCTAATAATAAGCATATACTCTAATTATAATCATATACTCTATTAAAATTAAATAAGAAATCTCAGAGACAATTTGACAGAAAGACAGAAAGTACCTTATAGAGTATTTATATGCATGTACACATACCACACTAGGCAGTTTGCAATTGCATTTTACAGGGGTTGTCAGGTATTTAACGGTCACAGAAAATAAGTACAAACTCTACACTGATTTGATAAACAGCATAGATATGGGGTCCGCAGGTATTTACAGTCATTAGAAAGTAAGTACCAACTGCACACAGATTTGGAAAATAGCATAGCTATAGCACTAGTGCCCCAATTCACAATTTGACAAAAAATACCCCTGAAGCTATATGTACAGTGACATCCCACTGTGATCACAGCTACAGAGAGGAGGAAACAGTGCAGGAGCACATTCCCGCAGTCTAACAGATTGTCCTACTGTCAGGTACACTCAGGAGTAATGTTGATCAGATTTGGCCAGTCTGGTTTCACGCTACACACAAAGGGAGGCACAGGGTCTAATGTGGTGCAGGTGTTCACCAAGGACCTCCGCAAGGATGTATGTTTTTTGCCGCTAATACCCTGCTGGTCGCTGCCTTGTACCTACATAGGGACAAACAGGAGTAAAACTGGAACTCCAGGCTGAAGAAACTTGAAGTACACAGTGGGTTTCACCATACAGACATGAAGACAGTTCTGGAGTTGATAACTGAGGATTATAGCAGGTGCCATGCTACTGTAATTGAATACAGGAACACAGAAGCCGATAAAAGGAATATGTAACAGGCTTCAAGACACCAGTGCCAAGCTACATGATCCAGGTATTAAATACCTTGCTAACTGATGAGATAGAGGGCTATTGTTAGAAGAATTCATATGCCCGAGTTTTTAAAGTACAACCAACATGGCCACTGGCATTGGGACAACAGGTCTGGCATTACCCGAAAGAAAACTGCCTGGCACCACCACCAAAGATGCTGTAGAGAGTGTATCAGAAGGTCCGGCGTGTGATGCTCACTTTTAGCATTTCTTGAGCTTGTCTAGCCTGTTTGGTAATTCTACTTTGTGCATCTACTTTGTGGCTCATCAGACAGCATCCCAGGTCTAGGTTGTGTAGTGTTGCTCATACCTATACCTGACATGTCTTATTCCTGTGTGTAGGGAATGAGCACAATAGGTTGTCCACTATCAGATGATTTTATTGTTTTAGCTGCAACAACTTTTAGCCTACATACATTTCTTTATTACTTTATTTATAGGGCTTTAGCCAAGCTTTGAATCCATGTATTAATATCAACGGACATAGGGCCTGATTTATCACGGACCGCAATTGCGATTGCAGCTGTGTAATCGCACACAATGAAGCTGCAAAAATAAGCTGATGTCTGCCACTGCTCAGCCAGCATAGAGACGCCCACTGCTGCTTTCTCACATCCATAATACCTCGCAGTCCTGAACTTTGGCCCTTCATGCACAGGTCTGACCTGTCTCAGAAATTGCAAGTCTCGTCGCACACAGTGAGCAGGCAATCGCAGTGGCTAATTTATGCACGTCCATGCAACGGTGTTCCAACAGACAGGCATGTCTGCATTTCTGAAACCACTCCCCCGTCACCACCCCCAAATGGTCACGGACGGTCACTAACTCTGTGATGGATTCCTGTCTGTGTGCGTAATCACAGTGCGATTGTCGCGCAAGTGCAGTGCGGTGCATGTGCAGTATACAACAATCGGCCTATCTGCGAACGTGGTTGCAATTGCAATCCGTGCTGAACCAGGCCCATAATTGTTTGTTTTCTATTGCTTATGGATATAACACACTGAGGGGTATTCAATATGAAACATTAACCTCGCCAGCGAGGTTTTCGCCGCACATCGGAGGTTTTGCCAGCGAAAAAGTATCGCGCGCACTCCCGTTTATCCCCGTATTCAATTTGAAATCGTCGAAAATGGGACCCGGCGATACTTGGATCGGCGAAAAAAATCTGGAATTTTCTGAAAATAATTGTAGGAGCCACCTAAAGATGTTCAGACCTCGGGGATCAAAATGGGTACCACTGTTTTTGCCTGAAGAAGAAAGTCTGTGTTTTTAAGTAGCCGCGCAGGTGTTTTTTTTCCCGACATTGAAGAAGTGAGGCAGAAGAGCACTTAGGTTTTTTTTTTAATTTTTTTAAGTGTTCCCATCTAATTTGGGGTACATGAAAATGGGTACTAGCATATTTTTATGTCCCTAAAGGTAATTTAAAAAAATTCAGCAAAAATGCACCTGCCGCTACTTTGCGCAATGAATAAAACACCTGCCCCATACTTGGGGACCCCACCAGAAATAATTTCGTTAGTTTGGAAAAAATTTTACCTAATTTTTTTTTTTTTAACCCAAAAAAAAAAATTATTTTTTTTTTTAATGGTGTCCCGATTTTTTTGGGGACATTTTTTTTTCAACATTTCCTTTTAAGGGGACATTCCCAAAACTACAGGCTATTTTTTATAAGCCTACACCCCCAAACCCCTATTCTGCATTTTTTTTCACTTGCTATAGTGATTTGAAAAATTATCCCTGTTTTTTTAAAAATGACCCATGACCCCATTTAAGGAAAAAAACGGGAATTTTCGGGAAATATGCCTGGGACCCCCCTAAAGATGTCCAGACATGGGGGATGACTATGGGTAACCCCGTTTTTGCCTGCAAAAGAAAGTCGGGTTTTTAAATAGCTTTGCCAGGTGTTTTTTCCTGCCGCGGCTATTAGAAACCCCGACTTCCTTCAGTAGTTAAAAATGGGGGTACCCATAGTGATCCCCCATGTCTAGACATCAGTAGGGGGGTCCCTAGAATATTTCCAGAAAATTCCTGTTTTTGTTAACCTGTAAAAAAAAATTGTAAAAATTTAGAAAAAAAATTACTAATAATGCTTTGGACCTGGAGCCCCGGTGATTGGGTCTCCGGGCTGTGGCATTACACCCCGGTCGGTTGGGTCTGGTGCTGGTCTTAAATATAGGGGGTACCCCACGTCGTTTTTGCCCCCTATATTTAAAACCAGCACTAGTTCCTGCAGCCTGGTGTTGGTTTCTATAATACGGTGGAACCCTACACATTTTGTTCCCCGTATTTTTAGAAACCACCACTGGCTGGCAAGCCTGGGGCTGGTTTGGCTATTGGGGGAGGCCTTATGTCATTTTTTTTCTAAATGTTTACAAATTTTTTTTACAGGTTAACAAAAACAGGAATTTTCGGGAAATATTCTAGGGACCCCCCTAATGATGTCTAGACATGGGGTATCACTATGGGTACCCCCATTTTTAACTCCTGAAGGAAGTCTGGGTTTCTAATAGCCGCGGCAAGTGCATAAATGCGACTTTGAAGAAAGTGGTGCAGAAGAGCATTTCGATTTTTTTGGGGGGAAAAATAACTATGCCCAGCAAATTTGGGGTACTTGAAAATGGGGGTCAGCATATTTTAAAGTTGCTAAAGAGACTTGAAAAAATCATGAAAAACCCACTTGCGCAAGGAGCTGCAATGAAAAAAACACCTGGGGCATACTTGGGGACCCCCTCAGTCAAGTTCACTATTTTTTAACTTTGTTCCCCAACATTTTTTTTTTCGGCCCCCAAATTCAAAGTGCTTTTTTTGGGGTGTCCCAATTTTTTTTTTTTTTTTTTTGACACAGATCGTTTCAAGGGGTCATTCTGAAGGGTGCAGGCTATTTTTTTTAAGCCTGCACTCCTAAGCTTCAATTCTGCACTTTTTTTTGCCACCTATTCAGTGGTGAAAAGTTATCCCTGTTTTTTTTTAAAGACTTTTCGAACCTGCGAAAAGTCTTTGAAATTGAATACAGTGTAAAACTAAAACCTGCGATAATGTTGTCATAGGTGCGATATTAACGCGAAAAACGGACTTATCGCTCCATATTGAATTCCCCTGTCTTTTTTATTATGTGGTTTTGATACACAAAGTCAAAATTACCCCTATATGTAATTTTGACTTTGCATAGGTCACGCCATCAGCAGATAGTTAAAATTACAAAAATAGCTACTCGAAAATATGAACGAACAATCATATTATAACAATAAACAATTAACATGTTATTGCTGTATTTTGCATAGAATATAAAATGTACCAAGAAATCAGATTTGATCAGATTTAATTAATATCTAGGGGTGACAAAAATAAATAACACTACCTAATGATGTTAATGCATAGCTAAAAAGCACAAAAGAAGGCTTAATAAAATATTAACTAAAATTGACTATCGTGTGCAAGGATGCCTTAATGATTGGGCCCATCACCTTAAGAAGATACATTATTTTCTTTCTTCATAAACTAACCAGTGATTTTGTAAGCCATTTTTGTTGAGATGTCTTGTACACATTTCTACTAATCTATGGACCTTATTCAGACATGTACGTAAACCCAATGGTTTACATACATATCTGATGGTATATGCAGAACGCGTCCTGCAATCACCGTCGGAGTGCGCCCCGTTGTTCCACAAAACGTAGACGTGTTACTTCTGTTTTGTGAGAGTGCCAAGCCCCGGGTCTGAGCTTCGGACGCAGACTTACCAGACCTGGCAACAGGGACGTGCAGTCAGGTTAGGCAGAGATTTGATATAAAAATTATTTGAATAATACAAGAAGATATTTATAACTTATACACATCTTCTTTGTTTATTGTAATAATTTTTATAGTTAACACTCACCAGCTTTGTTGAGAACCCTGGGACTGCAGGGAGATGAGAGATGAGGCAGCAACAGCTTTGCCTCTCTTCTGTATAGTCAGACACTGCTTGCAGAGCTGGGGGCGGAGTCAAACCATGGGAATAAGCTGCGCAGAAAGAGAGTAGAGGCATGCCTCTGAGTATGTGGGGCTTGCCTTGAGCACTGATGGACACCTTGAATGTGGTGTGTGACTAGGAAGTGCACTGTAGTGTTGAGAGATCAGAGCTCAGTCAGCAGCAGCAAGATAAGACAGTGCTGCAGGTAGGAGAATCAATGGACACTGAAGCTTAGTGTAGTGAGGAAAAAGTTATAGTGAGTAGGGGGTCAGACAGGCTTCCAGCACTCAGACCCATCTCCATGTGTGCCTTCCCAGCCATTGACTTCACCGCACGTCACTACCTGGCAGAGGAGTTAGGATCGCCAGGCTGAGTAAGCTTTGGTTTACGCAGCCTAGCCGAGGGCAGCAACTATCGTGAAGCAGCATCTACGAACGCTGCACTCTGAACACAGATGTATACAGGAGGCGTCTATTTCTTACAGACACCTCCTGCTGCATTTGCATTAGTTGGACGGTATTGCACAGTTGCTTCCTTGTGGCTGTGCAAATACGGTCCTGTGCTACCACACATTTATTATTACTATTATTATTATTTTTATTATCCTTTATTATATGATGCCAGATGGGCTCCACAGCACCTTAGAAAGCACATAAACAGAAACAGTATGAACAAAACAATAAAAAAGTGACTTACAGTACAAAACATAGTAGAAGGCAGACAAGGTTTATAAACATTGCTGCAGACCCAAATAAGCATCAGGGCGGCAGATCCCAATGGTTTGGTGCTGTTTTTGGCAGTGGGGGGGGGGGGGGGAAATGAAGGTATAAAAGAAGGAAGGAAAACACATGAGAGCATAAAGTCTAATAGTTGATTGTTTCCAGTGCCAGATTTTGTAAAAGAACATGGTTAAGCCAGTTACTGTGTAGCTACATTCTTGGTGTGAGTTGATTATATATTTTTTTTCCATCAGCCTAATATGTGCTGTTATAGTTTATTATATTAATAAATACAAATAAACCAAAAATAAGGTGCAGAATAATTATTTTACTAAACATATATTATATCACTTTGAATTGAACCCTACATATATAAAACACTATAAAACATTCAACTAAATAGTAAATTTATATTGAATAATATTCCAACACTATCCAACTAAAGTAAGTCCATCAATGCTTTGTGGAAGGCGAAGACTAGCTGTCACCTTCATTGTCTCTGCACCATGCTACCTTCATCCGTACTCATAGGGCTGTATGATCCAGACATCAGCATTTCATCCCAGCACCTTGCAGATCACTTCAGGGACTTTTCAGGTTCAATAAGTGTTCCCTTAGTCCTGAAATACCCCTGAAGATAACTAGGAGGAGTTACTCGGTCAGATGTCTCTATGGAACAGTAGGGTGGTGTCTGTGGGAGGTTTGTGTAATGTGTGTAATGGATGGCTGGCAGTTGAGCGGGATTTCTGTGCAACAGGTGACTGGCAGTTGGGGGGTCTCTGTGAAACAGGTGACTGGGAGTTGTAAGGGTCGCTGCACAAGTGACTGGCAGTTGGGGGTTCTGTGCAACAGGTGACTGGCAGTTGGGGGAGCTCTGCACAACAGGTGACTGACAGTTGGGGGCTCTGTGCGATAGATGACTGGCAGTTGAGGCTCTGCAAAACAGGTCACTGACAGTTGGGGACTCTGTGCAACAGGTGGTTTCTCTGAAATATGTCGTATGTGTGGTGAATAGGCCTATTAGTAAAGGCCAACTTCATTATGCCTTAGGTAATAAAAGTCTACAGACAATGGTTTTATTTTGTTTTATTTCAAAACTTTTGTTGGCATGTGTCAATAATATTGATAGCTATTTTGGTGTCTTTGCGTAACTGTCTTTACAGCTATATAAAAGTATTGCAAACAGTTTCTGGTTGTTATGATGCAAAGTAGGAAAATAACACAGTAGACAATTAGACAGATAGTGGTGAGCTAATAAGAGCTTAAAGAATCACATCAGTATTCAGTGTTAGATTAAGCTTGTACCTCTTGTCTGGAAAAAAAGGAGGAAGACTATGGGGCTTGACCAATGACTGGTCAACAGGGGGTGTTCGAACTTCAAAGCTTTTGGGTTAGAATATTGGAGTACAATGCCCCTAACAGTCATCTCAGTGATTTAGCTGCTTTTCTTATATGTTACCATGCGGTAGATGTACCAAGCCTTGGGGGCCTATTCATCATCACTTAATTTTCACAAAAGCAGGTGAAAAAGCACATTTTCCCCTGCAATTGTGAAAATTAAGTTATCGGGCCATTCATTAAGAAGGTAAAGCAGGCGATAACACAGATATCTCCTACTTACCTTCCATTTGCGGATTGGCCCGCTGTCCCCATACACTAGTATGGGGACAGAATTCATAAAGCCCCGAAAATATTATATTTTCGGAGCTTGACTGCGGGAGCATTCGCCATCTTCAGATGGCGAATGCCCCCGCTTGTTGATCGCAAGCCATTCTTCCCTATTTGAAGAAGGTCCGGGTTGCGATAAGGGATCCTTTCGGATCCCTCCACCCCTGTCCGGCTCCTTCCACCGGACGTCGAGGCTCTTATGCGCATGCGTGACCTGTAGGTCGCCCATGTGTACCACCTTCACTGCTCGGACAGGAGCAGTGAAAAGATTCACTGTTCTGAAAAGGAGTAGTGAAGCCGCTCGCTTAGGAGTTGTTTGGTTGGTACTTTATCTCTCTCCAAGGCTTAGTACCCCTCCCCCCCAGTGTTTTGTGTACTGAAGATTGTTAGTTCAGTGTTTAGTTTTGTAAGCCAATTTACATCAAGTTAACTAAGATTATTTTAGTTTCTTATCTGAGCTGTTATTGAAACTCATATACATGTTATATTTTTCCAAGAACCTGGGTTCTCTTTTTACTAGTCCCTAGAGATATATCTGTGTGAGTTGGGATGCCTCCCAGCAGTAAACTCAAGGGACATCTGCCTATTGGAGACATGTTGCCAGGGCGTTTTAAAAGAGGAGGGGGACCGTGTGCAGATTCAGTGCAGGCCTCCTCCTCTCTCTAGCAGTGCCACTGTGCAGTAGATTCTGGCTTAGTGCCAGAATCTACTGCGCATGTGCGGGTCTCTGTGAAATTGCGCCCATGCAGTTTTCCCGGGGACAGCAGTACTGCGCATGGGCGAGTCACCGGAAAAATGGCCACCGCTATTTTCTCAGTGACTTTTGCTAACCTGCAGCACTCCGAATCAATGGACAGGTAAGTATAAAGACTATATGGGTGCAGGGTATGCACCGTGGGTCCCCCAGGGGCCCGTGTGCTCTGCACCCATTATAGATACTCCCCGACCTCCATAGATCATCACTATATGGTTTTCAAAGGGGCTTGTTTTTTGCAGTGTGTTTTTAATGTTTTTTCTACAATCTGTGGTTTGGAATAGGAGGTATTTAGCTGCAATATTTGGCTGTTAATGAATTATTTATATTAATCCAAAGATAAAGATATATCTGGTAATAATGGCTTGTTTTCTTGAAAGGAGCTGGAAAGGAAAGGAGAATGCCAGGCGATCATTTATATGAGAGTGCTAGTCATGTACTGTGCAGAATGACGTGCTGTATTATGCTGCCTCGTACCTATATTCACTCATTGGGAGGATATTACAAAAAAGAACAAGTACGTTATTAATTGGATGCAGATCTGGTTCAGGATTCTGTGTAATCAATTTCTAATGATTCAGCTACCAAACAGCATATGAGGTGCAACCCCACACCTACTACAGTAATGTCAGATTAACTATGTGGTTTCACAATGTCTGTCATTTACACAAGTAAAGCTGGGGAGTGTCTTATCTTATTTCTTGTATTAAAATACAGATAAAGAATTGATTATAATTTGTAATCTTTTCAGAAAGATAGAGGATAATCACAACAATAATTGGACAAAGTTCTTTAACAATCCAATATAAGATCATACATAGCAACAAGTGACTAACAGTACCAACCCCTTATTAAGAAAAAAGAAAGAACAAGGAAGAGAATTACCTATAGTGGAGCACAGTTCCTCGTATTTACTAACACTCACAAATACTGTTCTTCCTTAATATTACACCCCATTTTAAACAACACCCAGAAATAATGTTTGTTCAATGCATTGATAGGCACATCGTCTTACTGTCCCACTGCCATACTATGGAAATCCCAGAGCTGCCAGACTCACTGACGTATGCAGTGGGTCTGGCAGGGTATGTAGTACAAATTGGCATATGAGTAAACAGGGCCCAGTGTAAGATTTCACGGCGGCTTAGGAAACGTTAAAGCTTAGTGCCCATTCTCCCCAATACCCACTTCTCAACTGCCTTCCATACAGCCGCAAGTACAGGAGGCTGCGACCAATGGTTGTGTATTAGGATGCACCAATCGGTATTACAACATGCACAGGCCCTAAAAGTCGACATCACAGTCCTTGCAAATTCAGCAGCTCAGATGTACACAAGGGAAGGAGTTTTCATAATCTGGCAAACGGGGAACCACCAATACTCACTGCTGTGTTCACTTCTGTGTGCAACTCAGAACCAGCCCCATTGTGAGATGCATACACCTCTGTATTAGCAGCTATGCGACTATTTTACTACATGTAATCATCATCAGTGTGTACTTACACTTGTCTCCTCACACTTACGTGCTGGTCTGCATGTGACGTAGGTACATGAACACGCGGTATACATTTAGGATGCCGGCGGCCGCAACACCGACCGCCGGCTTCCCGACTCCTCAATCCCGGCTAGGGTTAAATGACAGGCATCTAAAATCTAGACGCCTGTCATTACCCCTACGCCGGGAGACCGGCACCTGGCATCCTAATCGAGGGGATGCCGGGCGCCGCGAGCAGACAGCCGCAGGGGGGAAGGGTTAGGTTTAGGGCTCCTGGGGGGACTTAGGGTTAGGCACCCCCCCCCGTGAGGGCCGTAGTGGTGTTGTGTTGCTGCAGTTCTTATTGGCTGAGTGGAGATGCTCTGGTGTTGAAGATGAATAGCTGTTGTTCACGATGACCTCTTATTGTGCGGCAGACAGCGACCGGGTGATGCTGGTGGTTGTGGATGCAGCAGTGGGGGTAGGTAGGTGGGCCAGAGACACAGGGGTAAGGGGGTCAGAGGCACATATGGGTGGGGGGGGTCAGATGCACACATAGGTAAGAGGGTTATAGGCACACATGGGTAGGGTGCTTTCAATATGAATGACTGGCATTTCATACCTGGGAAAACATCAATATTTGTTGTTAATGTTCCAGTTAAGATTTCTTATGATTAATCATCCAGTTCCTCTGATAGTAAATGATCTTATTCAGGAACCTTTATCTTCTAAACATAGTAAAAATTATTATGTTTACTGAGCTCTGATTCTTCTATGTGTACTTCTTCGATCTTCCTATGTGTACTCCTCCTTTGTATACTCTTTCAGTCCTCTTAGGTGTACTCCTCCAATACTCCTCCTTTGTGTACTCTTCCAATCCTCTTATGTGTACTCCTCCAATACTCCTACTGTATATTTACTCCTCTAATGCTCCTATGTGTACTCCTCCAATCCTCCTATGTGTACTCCTCCAATCCTACTATGTGTACTTCTCCAATCCTACTATGTGTACTCCTCCAATCCTCCTATGTGTACTCCTCCTATCTTCCTATGTGTACTCCTCCAATTCTACTATGTGTAATCCTCCTATGTTACTATGTGTACTCCTTTAATCCTCCTATGTGTACTCCTCCAATCCTCCTATGTGTACTCCTCCAATCCTTCTATTTGTACTCCTCTCATCATTCTATGTATACTCCTCCAATCCTCCTACGTGTTCTCTTCCAATCCTCCTATATGTACTCCTCCAATCCTACTATGTGTACTCCTCCTATCTTCCTAAGGCCGGGATGTACTAAAGGAAAAATGCGGTAAAAACCCTGTTTTCGGGGGTTTTACCGCATTTCCATATGTACTAAGCTCCGGCTGCACTTTTATCGGTGCAGAGGGTAACGCCAGAAAAAGCTGGCGTTACCCTATAGAAGCCTATGGGCTTCTTAACGCACCCCACACCCGACGCCCAGCGCTGGCCCCCACTCACCTGCTCTCCATAGTTGCCAGCCCATGCTCTTCCTGGTTCCTCCGCCTCCTCCTCCTAATCTTCTTCTGGGTGCATGGAGGAGGAGGAGGAGCCTGGAGCTTCCTGCACAGGTCACCAGCAGGAAGCTCCCAGTGCTCGGAGGGGGCAGAGTCCCACGTAATGGTCACCGCAACCTTAGTACATCCCAGGCATGTGTACTCCTCAAATCCTCCTATGTGCACTCTGCCAATCCTTCTATGTGTACTCCTCTCATCCTTCTATGTAAAATCCTCCAATCCTTCTACGTGCACTCTGCCAATCTTCTATGTGCACTCATCTCATCCTTCTATGTATACTCCTCCAATCCTTCTATGTATACTCCTCCAATCCTTCTATGTATACTCCTCCAATCCTTCTATGTGCACTCTGCCAATCCTTCTATGTACACTCATCTCATCCTTCTATGTATACTCCTCCAATCCTTCTATGTATACTCCTCCAATCCTTCTATGTGCAGTCATCTCATCCTTCTATGTATACTCCTCCAATCCTTCTATGTACACTCATCTCATCCTTCTATGTATACTCATCCAATCCTTCTATGTGCACTCTGCCAATCCTTCTATCTGCACTCATCTCATCCTTCTATGTAAATTCCTCCAATCTTTCTATGCATATTCCCACAATCATCCTATGTGCATTTCACCAATCCTTCTATGTATATTCTTCCAATCCTTCTATGTATACTCCTCCAATCCTTCTATATGCACTCATCTCATCCTCCTATGTATACTCCTCCAATCCTTCTATGTATACTCCTCCAATCCTTCTATGTGCACTCATCTCATCCTTCTATGTATACTCCTCCAATCCTTCTTTGTATACTCCTCCAATCCTTCTATGTGCACTCATCTCATCCTTCTATGTATACTCCTCCAATCCTTCTATGTATTCTCCTCCAATCCTTCTATGTGCACTCTGCCAATCCTTCTATGTGCACTCTGCCAATCCTTCTATGTGCACTCATCTCATCCTTCTATGTATACTCCTCCAATCCTTCTATGTATACTCCTCCAATCCTTCTATGTATACTCCTCCAATCCTTCTATGTATACTCCTCCAATCATCCTATGTGCACTCCACCAATCCTTCTATCTATACTCCTCTTATCCTTCTATGTATACTCCTGCAATCCTCTCATGTGTACTCCTCCAATCCTTCTATGTGTACTCCTCTTATCTTCCTATGTGTACTCGTCTTATCTTCCTATGTGTACTCCTCCAATCCTTCTATGTATACTCCTCCAATCCTTCTATGTATACTCCTCCAATCCTATGTGCACTCATCTCATCCTTCTATGTATACTCCTCCAATCCTTCTATGTATACTCCTCCAATCCTTCTATGTGCACTCATCTCATCCTTCTATGTATACTCCTCCAATCCTTCTTTGTATACTCCTCCAATCCTTCTATGTGCACTCATCTCATCCTTCTATGTATACTCCTCCAATCCTTCTATGTATTCTCCTCAAATCCTCCTATGTGCACTCTGCCAATCCTTCTATCTGTACTCCTCTCATCCTTCTATGTAAAATCCTCCAATCTTTCTATGCATATTCCTACAATCATCCTATGTGCATTTCACCAATCCTTCTATGTATATTCTTCCAATCCTTCTATGTATACTCCTCCAATCCTTCTACGTGCACTCTGCCAATCTTCTATGTGCACTCATCTCATCCTTCTATGTATACTCCTCCAATCCTTCTATGTATACTCCTCCAATCCTTCTATGTGCACTCTGCCAATCCTTCTATGTACACTCATCTCATCCTTCTATGTATACTCCTCCAATCCTTCTATGTATACTCCTCCAATCCTTCTATGTGCAGTCATCTCATCCTTCTATGTATACTCCTCCAATACTTCTATGTATACTCCTCCAATCCTTCTATGTACACTCATCTCATCCTTCTATGTATACTCCTCCAATCCTTCTATGTATACTCCTCCAATCCTTCTATGTATACTCATCCAATCCTTCTATGTGCACTCTGCCAATCCTTCTATCTGCACTCATCTCATCCTTCTATGTATACTCCTCCAATCCTTCTATGTGCACTCATCTCATCCTTCTATGTAAATTCCTCCAATCTTTCTATGCATATTCCCACAATCATCCTATGTGCATTTCACCAATCCTTCTATGTATATTCTTCCAATCCTTCTATGTATACTCCTCCAATCCTTCTATATGCACTCATCTCATCCTCCTATGTATACTCCTCCAATCCTTCTATGTATACTCCTCCAATCCTTCTATGTGCACTCATCTCATCCTTCTATGTATACTCCTCCAATCCTTCTATGCATACTCCTCCAATCCTTCTATGTGCACTCATCTCATCCTTCTATGTATACTCCTCCAATCCTTCTTTGTATACTCCTCCAATCCTTCTATGTGCACTCATCTCATCCTTCTATGTATACTCCTCCAATCCTTCTATGTATTCTCCTCCAATCCTTCTATGTGCACTCTGCCAATCCTTCTATGTGCACTCTGCCAATCCTTCTATGTGCACTCATCTCATCCTTCTATGTATACTCCTCCAATCCTTCTATGTATACTCCTCCAATCCTTCTATGTATACTCCTCCAATCCTTCTATGTATACTCCTCCAATCATCCTATGTGCACTCCACCAATCCTTCTATCTATACTCCTCTTATCCTTCTATGTATACTCCTGCAATCCTCTCATGTGTACTCCTCCAATCCTTCTATGTGTACTCCTCTTATCTTCCTATGTGTACTCCTCTTATCTTCCTATGTGTACTCCTCCAATCCTCCTATGTGTACTCCTCCAATCCTCTTATATGTATTACTCCAATATACCTATGTGTACTCCACCTATCTTCCCATATGTACTCCTCAAATCCTCATACAGTATGGGGTAAATTTACTAGAGTGAGAGTTTTTAGAAGTTGAGATGTTGCCCATAGCAACCAATCAGATTTTAGCTATTATCTTCTAGTTAAATGTTAAGTAGGATCTGATTGGTTGCTATGGGCAACATTTCCACTTCTAAAAACTCTCACTTTAGTAAATTTACCCCTATGTGTTCACTGATTCTCTTATGTGTACTCCTCCATTCCTCCTACTGTAGCATACCTCCCAACATTCTGAGTCCCAGAGTCGGGGCCTCCACGCGCCTGAAAAGGGGGCATGGCCTGCTCATAAAGGGGCGTGGTCTGATGCCCCCCCTGTTTACATCACTAATGGGGCATGCCCCACATCTCCGAGATGCTGGGCTGCCCCTGGGCTTCCCCCCGTACTGTGAATAGATGCTGTGTGCATGCAAATACCGCCCCTTCATATGCTTTCCATAAAGGGAGTGTATTTCCACAATGTAAGGAACTTGACCTAACCAGCATTTTGATTGTCACATTTGTTTGCAGCCTTATAAATGAGCCTTACAAGCAGAGCCCTCTGACTAGGCTGTCTGTTAATACCCAGCCTTGTTTTATTACTTTGCTTGTCTCCAATTGTAAAGTGCTGCGGAAAATGCAGGCACTTTGGAAATAAATGTTAATAAAAATACCACATGAATTCTAGCTTTGAATTTGTTATATGGTATATGCAGCACATCACCACAAGATGGCACCATTTATTTAAAGTTTTTAGACATACACAGTAAAATATGTTTCCCACGCATTTCCTCACCACAGATTTGCACAATAAAAACATAGCAATTAAATGATCTCCTTTAAGACCACCGTTTGTGTAAATATTACATATTCTCTAATTTTTCATAAACCATGTAAACTTGTTGCTGTCAGATTTGTATTTGCGTGAGTGACAGAAAAGTGGAAAGGTCTGATTCAGAGATGGACACAGTTCAAATTTGTCCGTAATTGGGCAATGTTTTTCTACATGGGCCGAATTCAACTCACTGTCTACATGGGCCGAATTCAACTCACTACGATGATGAACAGCCGGGTGAGGGAGCTCCCAAAACTATTCAATACAACGCGCTCTCTGCCTGGTTGGGAATTGGTTAAGTCAGAGAATGCCGGTTCTCGAAACTTAACCTGGGTGTTAAGCTGCGGTAACCGGCATTCTCTGACTAAAGTGCCGGGCGCATGGCTGTTACCGCTGAACTACGCTGGCAAACAGCTGCGTGCCTGGCACTTTTGTCGGATTTCCTTAGCCGCCCAAACAGCGCGTTGTATTTAAATAGCTTCAGCTATTCATCATTGCACTGAATTGAATTCGGCCCCATGTGTCTGAGCTGCTCTACGCATGTGACCTGATGATCCTGCGATGGCATTCCCAGTGTGGATTATGACACAAGGTGATTGACAGACAGCAACTGTTTGTGGGAGGTAAGTGAAGATTGCCGACAAATACGCAGACTTGTTGCAAACAATTTTGTGGGGGTGTCGCAGCCAGCAACTGGGTCTTCGGGCGCAGTGTCACTGGCCCTGGCGTCTTACTAGCGATGTGCCTTCTGAGCAACCTTAGGGTGGGTCTGGGAAGCCAGTAGTCAGGCCCGTTGACAAGGGAGGACATGGGTACACCTGTCAGATGGTCCCCAGTCACTCAGAGTCATGCAAACCAGGAGTTCATTTGGACCGGAACAGGGCAGAAGTGCGATCCATCAGTTGAAGAGGAGTCAGTTCTGGCTCTGCCACAGTCCTGCACACAGTTCTTGCTGAGCAGTGCCTGCCTATCATGTAACTTCTCCCCTGAGAGGAGTCACAAAGGACTTACCTGGCTGTCCGCTGCGCCGCCCAGTTCAGATTAGATGATGCAACAGTGCCAATGCTACACTCAGTTGGCCGGCCAGTTGCCCCCTCTTATGGCATGCTGTGAATGAGCAGTGCTGCGGGTGACGTCATGAGGCGATATCTGTCAGTGTCTCATTTCTACGGTGGTGCAAAGAGGAACAGCAGTGGAGGACTGAGCTGGTGATGCAAACTAGTACCATGTATCAGCACACTGTATACCTACTGGGGGGAGGAGTTGAGGAAGGGGGCCTTAAAAGTATCAATGCACAGGCGCCAATATTTCCTTTTGCCGTCCCTGACAGTGGTGGGCATCTTTTTACAAAAGATGGTGGCTTTGATATTTGCATAGCTTCTCAGATCTGCTGCACAAGACAATGCAGCACCAACGGCCTTTGCATCCACCTCTGACACAGGCCCATGGTTCTGCCAAAAGTTTGCCAAGAGCATTAAAAGTAGAGTTGCTTGTAGCCTTCCCAGCAGTGGTGGATTAAGGTGAGCTTTGATATGTAGACACTATGCTCGACTACATATCAAACATACATCATCATGCACCTGGTCCTTCCGTATGCACTTTCCTGAACCTGGATCAAACATTATGTCCCATTCCTTCCCTTGTCACATCATACCCTACAGCATCCCACCACTGGTCACATATGTCCCCAGTTTCCCACCCTATGAGAGAGATATAATATCTGTGATAAGTGTCAAATACAAATACAGATATTTTGACACATTAATCTTTTCCTAAGATGTATTAAAGCAGTTATCAGAGTTTATCGTCATCATGGGGTTGTATGGTGACAATATGGTGAAAGCTTAGCACGTATTAAAGGACGAAAAGGATCCTTTTGTTGAATTCATAATTGCTGGTATCGGCAGGATTTCCTGCTGGTATGTGTAGTTTGTATTGCCACCCTATGTTACATATGCCACCCTAATTATTCCTTGCCACATATGACCCTCACCATTACACCCGTTGTCTTGCAGCATTGACAGAAGGTTGGTTAACTGCCTACATCATGGAAGAGCACAGTTAGTGTAATGGAGCACTTCCCCCACATACAGTACATACATGTAACCCAACTTTACTATTAAATTAGGGTATTCGGACTATCTGTATTCTCTGCTATGCTTTCGGGGTAATGATAAGTTGCTAATTCTATAGTGCCTCCACCCAAGCCTTGTATATAAGATAGCTAGCTACCAGGGGCTGGCTTGGGAGAACTCCTATTTGTGGGAGAGAGTGTTTAAGAAAGGTTATCCCAATTTACCAAACCCGGTCATAGTCAAATTACTGATGACGTATATCTGACACAAAAGAATACAGACTTTATTAGGCTGGAACGTTTCAGGGTGCAGATCTTATGACAGAGGGTTATACTGAGGATGCACAATAATATGTATAATAATGGATAAATCACACAAAAATGATGGTCACATTAGTTACAAAATGTAACATTAAACCACAAGCACATATCTACACTTACAAATGGATTGAAGTAAATAACACTCCTACTGCATACTTTAATATGGGTGAGGACTCCTATTCTATAATCTCTAGTTATATGCTTCCTTCACTAACTTAAATGTATATATATATGTATACAAACTTTTGGATTAGATACACATTACACACCCACAGCTTATAGTTCCCACTCTAATATTTCCCCTACCTATTAGTGTACATTTTCTAATACACTTACAATGTTACCACAATATTAGTAAATATATATAACTAACTATATTGTTCTTTGAATTAAATAGTGGTCAATCCTTTACCACTGTTTTGCTTCTTCAAACTAAGGACCAGAAAGAGATAACATATAACAGCTAAAGTATTAACCCTTGAATACACAGCTATCAGAACTTATTGATCCTCCTTTACTTTCACATTACATGTTCCACACTGAGAAGTTGGTTAGCAAAATAATCACTGTGTGAAGAAAGTTGACGTGTATATACTATATATATATATATATATATATATATATATATATATATATATATATATATATATATATATAAAACTATGTGTGCCTGAGACAAGCATGCTGCTGGATGCTGCTTGGACTATATCTACATGATTAAATGAAAAAGCATTACTACTTTGGTGAGAGCCCTCTGTTTTTTCCTATATTGGGAAATACTCTGGATTCATATATATATATATATATATATATATATATATATAACTATTATTTCATACAGCCTTGATAAGTCCATATATATATATATATATATATATATATATACATATATATATATGTGTATATATATATATATGTATATATATATATATATGGACATATCAAGGCTGTATGAAATAATAGTTTTGTTATCTCCCTATGGGTGGTGATTGCACATGGGAATATCCTCCATTGAATGGTATTACAATTTAGGGGCATATTCAATTCCCGACGAAAAGTCACGTACTTTTCGCATGCTGGACTTTTCAGCTACTTTGCCTGTTTTAAATGCGAAAAAGTATCGTGCATGGCCGCTTTTCGCCGTAACAATTAGAAATCGGCAAAAATGGCCAAACTGTAATATGCGGAAAGTACTGTCAGATTTGGGGAAATCATCCTGACACCCCCCAAAAGATGCACTGATATTGAGGATCACTCTAGATACCCCCGAATAGCCCTGCTAAAGGTATTTGGGGTACTTACTTGCTCTCAATAGCTGTTTTTGCGCGGTTTTGCATGAGTGGTGAAGAATATCATTTAGCAGTTTTTTTTGCTCAAAATAAGTAGTCCCAGCAAATTTGGGGTACCTGAATATGGGGGCTAGCATATTTTAAAGTTGCTAAAGTGTATTTTTAGAATTCGTTAAAATTCCACCTTCAGCAAGCACCTGCAAACTTAAAAACACCTGGGGCATACTTGGGGACCCCCCTGGAGTCTATTTCGCTACTTTTTAAGTTTGTCCCCCAACTTTGAACTTTTTTGCCCCCAAAACAAAACTACTTTTTTGGGGTGATCAAAAGACTTTTATAAACTTTTTTAATGCAGTTTACCTTTGGGGGACTGTCCCAAGGGTGGAGGGGGGTTCCCGCTGCTTTGCATCCCAAAACCCCAATTCTGCACTTTTTTTCGACATATATTCGTAGGCGAAAATTTATTGCGAGTCCTAACGCATTGACTTTCCGCACCAGCGAAAAGTCTTTGGAATTAAATACAGATTAAACTTTTTGCATGGTGTAATGACATCACTGGCGATACTTTTCCGCAGAGACTGACTTTTTGCGGCTAATTGAATACGGCCCTTGGTTAGATGTAGGTGATGTGATGTACAAAGTTCAGCTGCAGTTTTCACTTTGAAGAGTATATATAATTATATGTTAGCGGAATATTGTCTGTATATATCCTGAGTGAGGCAGGTGAACTCTGGGCCTGATTCAGAGCCGCTCGTAAGCAGCCGCTCGTTCGCTCCGAGCGATGTTCGCACATCTGCGCATGTGTATGGGTCGTAATGCACATGCGCCAACCAGTCATTGCGGTCGGAAATCGTGCGCTCGCAAAACAGCGAGGGCCTGCTAATTTGAGTGACAGAATGAGGCGTTTGTGGGTGGTAACAGGGGAAGGTGCTTGAAAACGGGGCAGTGGAGATCCGAACTAAGGCGTGCCAAACGGTCAAAACGGGCGTTTAATGGGAGTGCATAATTAGTAAGGGAGTGTCATCGACCACGTCACTTGGTTGTCTTTTAGCCTGAACTGCTCGCAGTGATTGCGGGAAGTAAAACCTACCACAAGCACTGCGAGCAGTTCAGATGCCTTTCGATGTACTCGATGAATCTAATAAATAGCGGAGATGACGTATGATGTGAACGGCCAGGGGGCGTCTTTACAAAATAGCGAGCACATGTTTCGTTCGCTCGCTCAGACATAGAGGCGTCAACAGACCGCAAAGAGCGAACGCTCAATTTAAATAGCCGGCCCCTTTTTCTGAACGACCGTTCGCAAATAGCGTCCGGCTCTGAATCAGGTCCTCAGTCACTTAATGTAAGGTCACATGCTGTTTCTTAGGCTGTTGTATTTAGTGAATGCCTCAATGAGGTTATAGAAGACTTACACCTGTCCGGCACTGGCCGAATCTGACTGACTTCCAGGTTGTGTGGCTGCGTTCTGTCACAGAGCTCCTGATATAATAGTAGTAAACAGTCTAGTATCAGATGTACACAGATGCTGCAGTCTTATTTCACTAATCACTGAGGAGGGCTGCAGGGGCCATTTCTGCCTTCACAATTATGCCCATAGTATGATATGTTAGAAGATCTTTTCTGTGTATAAGGTAGTGGGCATAGTAAGAAGAGAATATAGGGCTGTCACCGTGGAGAGATTACAGACCTCTTCCGATGTTTTACAGTCAGCACCAGCAGTTACTGACAGCTCTGGCTGCTCCCCTCAGACATTAGGTAAGCCTTCTCTGCTTAAAAGGGGCAGAAATCTGCATCAGGTACCTGACTCAGACTCCCTCCTCTTTCAGTCGTCACCTCAGGTCAGCTCCGCTCTAACTGACTCTTCTCTCCAACTGTCACTTCTACTCAGTGTCAGTCAGCAGAACTAGCTCTAACTGACCCTTCTCTCCAACTGTCACTTCTACTCAGTGTCAGTCAGCAGAACTAGCTCTAACTGACCCTTCTCTCCAACTGTCACTTAACCTTAGTGTCAGTGTGCACAGTCAGCAGAACTAGCTCTAACTGGTTTTAGGCATCCAGAACCTTTTGGATGATTCTGGCCTGCACAACCAATTATGTATAAGTAAGTACACATATTATTACATATTTGTGGTACAATTATATTTTTATTAACCATTAAACATAGATAATAGTTATATAATAATACTTATATTTCAATTACTAACACAGTTCATATAGTCATATCACCTATTTGCTGGATTAACCTTAATAGAGGTTACATACAGATGCCTCCTCCCTGCCACCGTATATTGCCTCTCAGTCAGCCCTACTGGAACAATGGCAAAAAAACTCCCACAAAATAGATACATGCAGTCGTGGGCCCGTAGAAACCCCTAAGGCCAACAACATAAGGACTGTTGTTGCTCTGGAGGGAGTTAATTCCATGCACCTCTGTTTTAATCTGCCTCCACTTCCAAGCTAATTTATTTATTTATTAACATATTCTTATATAGCGCAGCATATTCTGTTGTGCTTTACAATTAGAAACAAGAGTAATAGAACAAATCTGGGTAATAACAGACAGACATGGAGGTAAGAGGGCCCTGCACGCAACTCATAATAGCTTCAGGACTTGTTGTAGTGCATTGTGGACAGCCAATATGTGTACCTCTCCATGTTGACTTTTTCCTCCTCCACATTGGCTTATTAGGGGTAAGTTTACTAAGATGGGAGTTCTATTAAGAAGTGATGTTGCACATAGCAACCAATCAGATTCCAGGTATTATCTTTTAGAAGGTGCTAGATAAATGAGAAGCAGACTCTGATTGGTTGCTATGGGCATCATCACTTCTTAAATAGAACTCCCATATTAGTAAATGTACCCCTTAGTCTCCAGGGTCTTCCCAGCATGCAGCTATGCAGGTATTTGAAATTGTGATCCCATGCAACAGGCGACTCAGGCTGCAGGTAGTTATGATCGCCTAGGAATAGTCTGATTGGAGGCCTGCTTCTATGCAATTGGGATTGCTTAGATATTCCCTGCCCATTATAGGTGCTGTGATATAGTGGCTACCCATCTGTAACTTACTACTCTGGCATGCTTCTGGACCCATTTTGATATCTGTAATATAAGCAATGATGATTCTACCTATGAAAAATAAATCAATTTGTGTAACTTATTGAAATAGTGGAATTTTTATTCACCCTTCCACTTAGCCAACAGTGCTAATCTAGTGCAACTATACATATAGGATGGAGTTATTTATAAATCTCTCACATCAATAACACTATCAATTTAGTGACAAGAACAAAATAACTAGTATATATATCACTGGTCGAAGTGGAAATTTTGAAGTGGGGGTATGGAAATTTGAGTGTGCGCCCTATGCCGCACAAAAAAGGGTGTGGCCACATGCCATGAGGGGCGTGACTGTGTTATTAGTAGGGGTGTGCACCGGCCACTTTTCGTGTTTTGTGTTTTGGTTTTGGATCTGGATCTTTCTTCGTGTTTTGGATCTGGATTGGTTTTGCCAAAACCACCCTTCCGTGTTTTGGATTCTGGGTTTTGTGTTTTGGATCTGTATATTTTTTTAAAAAAGCATAAAAACAGCTAAAATCACAGAATTTGTGTGTTTTTCTGCTCCTATGCTATTATTAACCTCAATAACCTTAATTTCCACTCATTTCCAGTCTATTCTGAACACCTCACACCTCACAATAGTGTTTTTATATCCAAAAGGTTGCACCGAGGTAGCTGGATGACTATGCTAAGAGATACGAGTGGGCGGCACAAACACGTGGTCCATCTAGGAGTGACACTGCAGTGGCAGACAGGATGGCAGTTTGAAAAACTAGGCCCCAAACAGTATATAACTCAAAGAAAAAAAAGAGGTGCAAGATGGAATTGTCCTTGGGTCCTCCCACCCACCCTTATGTTGTATAAACAGGACATGCACACTTTAACAAACCAAACATTTCAGCGCCAGGGTCTGCCACACGACTGTGGCTGAAATGATTGGTTCATTTGGGCCCCCACAAAACAAGCTGGCAATTAATCTGTCCCTGCACAAACTGGCTGTACGGAGGCAAGATGTCGTCCTCATCCTCCTCATCCACCGATTCCTCACCCTCTTCAGTGTTGTGTACATCCTCATCCTCACAGAGTATTAATTTGTCCCCGCTGGAATCCACAACCACAGGTCCCTCTGTACGTTCTGGAGGCTGGTCTCCCTGGAAGAGTTGATAAATCATTTTATGAACATCATCTTCTCCACATTTTGTGGAAGCAACCTCCTACGCCTTTCACTGACAAGGTTCCCGGCTGCACTAAACACTCTTTCGGAGTACACACTGGAGGGGGGGCAACTCAGGTAAAATAGAGCCAGTTTGTACAGGGACCTCCAAATTGCTTCTTTTTCCTGCCAGTGTACGGACTGTCTCACATGCCTACTTGGATGCTGTCACCGATGTAATCCTTTAACAGACAGACGCACGCTTGTCGCTGCTGCTTTAAGGATGCAGGTGCAGCTACAGCCCACACATTTCACAAAGACAGAAAAAAAAAGAAGAATATTTTTATTGTTTGTGGAGCGCACTTTGAGGGTTACACCACCCTTTAACAGACAGACGCACGCTTGTCGCTGCTGCTTTGAGGACAGTATCATATGCAGTGACAGTAGACTTGTCAGAAATTGTTGGCACGTCCTTCAGTCCGGACCAGATGTCCAAACTGGCCCTTGACTTATGACACAGGCGCACGCTTGGCGCTGCTGTGTTGATGCACGTGCAGCTACATCGCACACAAGTCACAAACACATTAAAAAAATAGTTTTTTATTTTTTGGAGCACTTTGAGGGTTACACCACCCTTTAACAGACAGACGCACGCTTGTCGCTGCTGCTTTGAGGATGCAAGTGCGGCTACAGCCCACACAATTCATAAAGAGAGAAAAAAAAAAAAAGAATTTTTTTATTGTTTGTGGAGCGCACTTTGAGGGTTACACCACCCTTTAACAGACAGACGCACGCTTGTCGCTGCTGCTTTAAGGATGCAGGTGCGGCTACAGCCCACACATTTCACAAAGAGAAAAAAAAAGAAGAATTTTTTTATTGTTTGTGGAGCGCACTTTGAGGGTTACACCACCCTTTAACAGACAGACGCACGCTTGTCGCTGCTGCTTTGAGGATGCAAGTGCGGCTACAGCCCACACAATTCACAAAGAGAGAAAAAAAAAGAAGAATTTTTTTATTGTTTGTGGAGCGCACTTTGAGGGTTACACCACCCTTTAACAGACAGACACACGCTTGTCGCTGCTGCTTTAAGGATGCAGGTGCGGCTACAGCCCACACATTTCACAAAGAGAAAAAAAAAGAAGAATTTTTTTATTGTTTGTGGAGCGCACTTTGAGGGTTACACCACCCTTTAACAGACAGACGCACGCTTGTCGCTGCTGCTTTGAGGACAGTGACAGTAGACTGTGACAGTGACAGTAGACTTGTCAGAAATTGTTGGCATGTCCTTCAGTCCGGACCAGATGTCCAAACCGGCCCTTGACTTATGACACAGGCGCACGCTTGGCGCTGCTACTGTGTTGATGCACGTGCGGCTACATCGCACACAAGTCACAAACACATAAAAAAAATATTTTTTTATTTTTTGGAGCACTTTGAGGGTTACACCACCCTTTAACAGACAGACGCACGCTTGTCACTGCTGCTTTGAGGATGCAAGTGCGGCTACAGCCCACACAATTCACAAAGACAGAAAAAAAACTAAGAATTTTTTTATTGTTTGTGGAGCGCACTTTGAGGATTACACCACCCTTTAACAGACAGATGCACGCTTGTCGCTGCTGCTTTGAGGATGCAGGTGGAATCTAGATGGGATTTGGAACCGGGGACACACTACCTCCATCAATTGTCTAAATCCCACTGCACTAATGGCGGATACCGGACGCACGTCTAACACCAACATAGCAGTCAAGGCCTCAGTTATACGTTTTGCTTCAGGATGACTGCTGTCGTACTTCATCCTCATCGCTAGGGACTGTTGGAGGGTCAATTGTTTAGTAAAAGTAGTGGTGTTCCTACTTCCTCTCTGGGATGATGAACAACTCCCAGCAGCAGCAACAGCACTAGGAGGAAGTGGTTCTTGATCTTTCCCTATTTTATTTTTATCGGAGAAAGTTTGGTCCTCTATTTATGTTATATTGATATATACGTGCGGCTAAGGCGCACACAAACACAGAAAATATTTTTTTATTTTTGCTGGAGAGTAGTGCACTTTGTGGGTTACACCACCCATTAAGAAATGAGCCAGCCGGCTCTTTACTTATGGGACACAGGCGCACGCTTGGCGCTGCTCCTTTGTTGATGCACGTGCAGCCACAGAGCACACAATTCACAAACACAGAAAAATATATTTTTATTTTGTTTGGAGTGCCCTTTGGGGGTTACAGCACCCTGTAGCGGTCAATCCAGCCGGCCCTTTATTTATGGGACACAGGCGCACGCTTGGCACTACTTTGTTGATGCACGTGCGGCTACTGCGCACACAATTCACAAACACAGAAAATATTTTTTTATTTGGTTTGAAGTGTACTTTGGGGGTTACAGCACCCTTTAATGGTCAAGCCATCCGGCCCTTTACTTATGACACAGGTGCACGCTTGGCACTACTTTGTTGATGCACGTGCGGCTACTGCGCACACAATTCACAAACACAGAAAATATTTTTTTATTTGGTTTGGAGTGTACTTTGGGGGTTACAGCACCCTTTAACGGTCAAGCCAGCCGGCCCTTTACTTATGACACAGGCGCATGCTTGGCACTACTTTGTTGATGCACGTGCGGCTACTGCGCACACAATTCACAAACACAGAAAATATTTTTTTATTTGGTTTGGAGTGTACTTTGGGGGTTACAGCACCTTTTAACGGTCAAGCCAGCCGGCCCTTTACTTATGACACAGGCGCATGCTTGGCACTACTTTGTTGATGCACGTGCGCCTACTGCGCACACAATTCACAAACACAGAAAATATTTTTTTATTTGGTTTGGAGTGTACTTTGGGGGTTACAGCACCCTTTAACGGTCAAGCCAGCCGGCCCTTTACTTGTGACACAGGCGCACGCTTGGCACTACTTTGTTGTTGCACGTGCGGCTACTGCGCACACAATTCACAAACACAGAAAAAATATTATTTTTTTTAGCACTTGGGGGGAGCACCCCTGACGGACAGAGCACCCCCTGGACAACACTACAGCACCCCTTTAGGACTGGGACACTGCACAGGACTTTGGAGTGGACACAGCCCCTATGGACAACTGACTGCACAACACAGTCCAGCCAGCCCCTATGGACTTTGAAGTAGTGGACACAGCCCCTATGGACAACAGCAGCACAGCACAACACAGCCAGCCCCTATGGATTTTGAAGTAGTGGACACAGCCCCTATGGACAACAGCAGCACAGCGCAGCACAGCACAGCACAACACTACTCTGCACTACACTACACAGCCCAGCCAGCCCTAACTCCCACCCTCCCTCTTCACTGTCCACAGCCGATTGAGAAAATGGCGCCGACGTGGGTACCTTATATAGGATCCAAAACCCGCGAGATCCGGAAGGCGGGATGATGACGTTTTGCCTCGATTTCAGATCCGAGTCAGGCGGGAAAAGTCGAGCCTGACTCGGATCGGCCTCGGATCGGGGGGGTTCGGATTTCAGAAATCCAAACCCGCTCACCCCTAGTTATTATGGGTGTGGCATGCATCCATCATCCTTTGCACCTCTCACTACCTCCTTACAGAATCCAGCATGATGAGAGTAATCTACAGTATCCTAATGAGGACTGGTAGACCCAGAGCTTCAGAAAGGAAGATCCAGGAATGCAAAACAGTGCAGGTTATAATCATATACCTGCTGTAACCTCAACAGGAGAATGGGACTGGTCAGAAGAGCTTACAATCTAGCCTTGTGAAGATAAGTTACAGAGACATCAGTGGGACTAAATAAATAGATAATTTATAATCTAATAGATAAAGAGCAGGGGAAAGAGAGATGCAGGAATATAAACAGTGCTGAGGGGGGGTTATACAATTTAGCTTTACCCTCAGCAATGCATGTGCCACATTGCACTGGAAAATTAGGTTCTTAAGCTGCATATCCACTACGCGACTAGGGAAAGAGAGTACGATTACATCGTAATCATACCGTCATTCCCCTTCCCCTGTAGTGCCTACACTGATTAGTCGTTCAGTGCAGGCACCCTCCCTCATCCCTAAACATGCCCAATCTGTTGTTATCGGCAGATTGACCGGCATGTTCAGCCGATGATTGATGTCGGAAATGACAAGCGGGAGCGCGCATCGCTGGTCGTTTCCGACATTATAGTGCACGATTGAAGAGTGATTGCACGAATACGATGTAATCGTGCAATCGCTCATTACTATCGCGTAGTGGATACGCGGCTTTAGGAGCTTGCAATCTAGCTTGATGATTTGCTAAGAGTGAGATCAGAGTCATTAAGGGAGACTGACAGACACAGAGCTGGAGAAGTCCCTCTGGCATCCTTCTGTGCATGCGCAGAAGGACGTGGGCTGCGGGAGGAGTTGGAGGGATCCTCAGGGGAGGCGTCCCAAATAGAAGCCCATAGGATTCTATTGGGTAATGACACCTGAAGATGGCATTACCCACTGGGACGAAGCACCACAATGCATAGCATTCTGGTGCTTTATACATATAGAAAATGCAGTAAAGCTCCCACAAACTGCATTTTCAGGGGACTTACCGCATTTTTACCTTTAGTACTTCCCACACTGGATACCTAGTGGGGGCCTTATGTCTTACACCTAGCATAGTACAGATAATAGTAATGATGGCTGCTATAGCAAAATGAGTGTTGGGGCAATGCAATTACACAGAGCTGGGCAACTCATAAAATGAGTAGATACTTGCATTATAGTTTAGTTACTGTTGCATGCAACTCAGAATAAAGCCTAAACTGCAATCTATGAATATGTTGCATTCCAAAGGTGATAAAACGCAATAAAAACACAAAACTCTGCGGTAAAAACTCTGGGGTGCCCTGGAGACAGGGACCTATTTATTGGGGATTCCCTACCTTCCCAGGGATACCCGGCCTGGGCTGACTAGTGGTCAGGTATAATGCTTAGGCGAGGGGACCTGGCTGTGGCATTACACCCCCTCTAAAAATAGTCCGGTGCTGGTTATTGAAAATACAGGGGACCCCTACTCATTTTGTCCCCTGTATTTCCAAAACTAGGACCAGCTCACTGAGCCCAGTGCTGGTTGTGCAAAATACAGGGGACCCCTATATTTTTTGTCCCCCGTATTTACACAATCAGAACTGGCTCTGAAAAGTCCGATGCTGGTTGTACTTTTAAGAGGGGACCACACATTGTTTCTTTTTTTTAACACTTTACAAGTTTTTTATACATAGATGCAGATGCAGTAGCATATAATACACATTGGGGTCAGTGTACATATTGGTGGTCAATGGCATATAAAACACATTGGTGGCCAGTGGCATATACACAAGTCAGCAGTGTGTCACCAGCAGTAGAGAGAGACAGGAATATATATTATTTACCATTGATGTGTGCTGTGATCGGGCCTGGATGCTGCTTCTGCTGCTGCTATGATCGGGTGGGCCTGGCTGCTCATGATGCTGCAGATCTCTCACGATGCTGGCATAAAATGGAGGGGAGTGTCCAGGGAATGCCTGTGAAGTGACGCCCACATTGTCCAGGTCGGAATGACATATCGTTTGACGATCGGTAGTGCGTACACACTGAACGAACTGTGGTGAATCGTTAACGGGTTTGACAGATCTTCTTGTATGTACAAAAGATGCAACCAAAGACCCATGGGAACACGCATTGGCATCATTATAGAGCGTACACACTGGACAATTTGTCATTCCGATGTGTCGGAATCGGACAAATTGTTCAATATATCGTCTAGTGTGTACCCAGCTTAAAATAGAATGTAATGAGTTCACTGGCACTCAGTTACCACCTGGGCTTGTATGCAGAATGTAGCTACAGTCTGCTGACCAACATAGCTACAATTATACCCCTTTACCACTGCCAGCAATAATCCGATTATTGCACGTGAGTGAACAGTAACCTGGATTTTTGTGCTGTGTGAAGGGGCTGGGTTGAAAAAAGCCACGTCGAGTGAATAGGCATTTCAACCCTGGTCATGAGAAGGGTTGAACGCGTGTTCAACCCTGCTCTTGAAGCAGTGTAAATGGGTAACCTGGGTCGATGTGACCCCGGGTCTCGTTCTCTGCATAGGAAGAGCCAGTGCATGGAGATGAGATCATCTCCAAACCCCAGCTCCACACATGATTATGGCGTCATCGACACATGATTAGTGCTGGGTCGGACCACCAATCTGTATGTGGCCTCAGCCGGGTTGCATCTAGGATGGGTGCGTGAACATAATCCCGGGTTATACTGTGTACAAATGGAAAGAAACTAAGAGATGCTAGGCTTGGAGTTATGCAAACGATATGTCACAGACTGAGGAACTTGGAATTGTGTAACCGAACTGGATTGTAAGACAGAGGAGACACCTGAACCAATAGGTAGTTTGAAATTGGATGGTTTAATGTAGTTTTTTCTCATACAGTAATAGAGGAGGCTGTGAGATAAGATGTTATAATATAGTCCTTTGTGCAGAGATAACGCAACTAGAAGATGCTGAATAAAACTGTAGAACAAAAGTCTCTGATTAGTCACTGGACTTGGGAAAGGAACTGTAGGCTAGGAACTGAATGAACTTGAAGAATTAGCATTTGACTCCGGACTGGAGTAATGTGGAATGAACTTGAGAACTTGGAAAATGACTCCGGACTGGAGTAACGTGGAATGAACTTGAGACTTGGAATATGACTCCGGACTGGAGTAACGTGGAATGAACTTGAGACTTGGAATATGACTCCGGACTGGAGTAACGTGGAATGAATTTGAGACTTGGAATATGACTCTGGACTGTAGTATCGTGGAATGAACTTGAAACTAGAAATGTGACTGCGGACTGGAGTAATGTGGAATGAACTTTAGACTTGGAATATGACTCCCTGTGCTGGGTAACACACAGGAAACTCAGGACCATAGGTAAGAACTGAGAGTCAGCCTTGCTATGCTAGAAAGCATAGGTTTCACACCAGGAGCTCAGGAACAGAAGTCATGCAGCAGCAATAGACATTGTTGCACTGGCAACCAGCATGTGCTACAGGAAGGTCTTTTATACCATCAGGCTGACGCAGATTGGCTGAAGCAACTTGAGACAGCTGCTGACGGGGTGCACAAGTATCACCTGACCTGGCCCAAGATGGCCGTGCCCATGTTCCAGTAAACTTGCATACTGGCGCGCCGTGTGTGCATGGATCTGCAGCAGAGGGACACAGGTAACAGCAGGGATGCTGCAAACAATCCACAGGCGGAGACCCCGCATCGGAGATCACCGGAACAACAGGCCGACGGCTCAGTGGGTAGCAATGGCACAGACACATGGGAAGATGTAGGGGTCTGAGATGGAGGCCTCTAGCACGGTTTGTGACACGATACACTTGACACAGACTATAAGGATCATGGAATTGGTGAGCACTAATAAGAAGATTCCAGATGGGTTTCTTGCAGAAGGTAGGATTGTAGTTTAGATTAAAGAACTGATAACAGTGTTTCAGCCAGTCTGAGTGCTGGCTATAATTGCAATAATAATACATTAATCTGTGCTGGTGGCTGTATGTGTGAAGCTGGTCAATCTTTAAATAATTGTATTGAGTAAAAGACTAGTGCTATTATGGATGTGTAGTGAATGGTTGATGTTCAGTAGCGCACGCAGGGGGAGTTTCTGAATACCCAGAAATAAACCCTGACAGAGGGGAGAGCAAGCTCCATGTTATTAAGCCCCACCCCCTTATGGCAAAATGCCGCGATTTGCAGTTAAATGGGGAGGAGGCGAAGCCAATATGATGCAATTCCATTAGAATTGCATCATTTGGCTCTGCCCCCTCCTGAGTGACCCGTGAATTGCACATTTTGCCATGAGGGGACGGAGCTTATTGACATTGCCTGGTATTGTCCCCATCTACAACCTGCAGCTGCTGCAAGGTAAATGTGTATGTGTGTGTGCATGTGTAATATATATGTGTGTGTGTATGTACAGTATGTATATATATATATATATATATCACACTTGCTAGGGCACCCTGTTTTTTAAATGTAAGACAAACTTTTTTCTTTTTCCAGGTGCTTATTAACTGATAGCCCTGGGTGCGGTCCTGTCTCTTTAAGGCAGGACCCAGTTTCATGCTTAAAATGTATGCAAGCTTGAGCCCAAGATGGCAGATCAAGTTCATTTATCTGAGAATCAGTGTAGGGACTGGCTAGATGGGAATGACCGTGAAGCGGTGGCCAGCTTAACAAATTATTGCAATATTTTGGAACCAACATTCCCTATGTTCAAAGGAGTTGCAGTTTGAAAAGCATGTGAGTGCCGAGTTTGTATGATATTTTTTTATATATATATTGTGACACAGTTAGGTTAGGGGGTCCCTCTCCTGGGTAGAGGACTCCTTCCTTACACACACACACACACACACACAGCAGCAGGGAAGCAGCACACCAGTCTGGATGCAAGTACAAGCTGGTCAGCGCCAGTCTTTATTGTACAATGTCAGAAACATAAAGAAAACATAAACATAAATCCTAGCCCTGTCAGGGCACTAACTTCACAGGTAGTTCCCTCACTACCAGAACCTGGCAGGGCCTAATGCCCTCGCCAGCAACAAAAGCACAGCCAAACTCCCTGTCTGCTCTCCCAGGTGAGACAATCAGCCCTAAACACACTAGGCTTATATTGGCCACTCTCAGGTGAAAAACTAACAAGCCTGTTACCAGGCTGCGAGAACCAAAACCTGGAGTGGCCATGGGTGGAGCCCTCCCTCTCCTCTCACCCACAACCCCCAGGTCCCAAACCGGCTTTTCAAAAAGCCGAAACTCAAGCCTGCTACACTGCAGACTTTCTCCTGGGGGTTTAAAACACAAAAGACAGGAATCTGGGACATATGTACCTGCCACAAACCACTTTACCAGTGATCCTATCACATATCCCCCCCCTTTGTTTCAACCTGTGGGGCAGAACAACTGAAGCCCCCAAACAATGAACGCGTGACAACGCATCAGCATTGGCCAGCTGGCTTCCTGGCCTGTGTTCCACTGAAAATTTAAAAGTTTGTAACGCCAAGAACCATCTTGTAATTCTCGCATTACTGTCCTTATTTTCAGACATCCACTTCAGAGGGGCATGGTCAGTGATCAATTTGAACTTTCTTCCGACCAAGTAGTACCTGAGAGCCTCTAACGCCCACTTTATGGCCAACGCCTCCTTCTCCACTGTGGCATAGTTTCTCATGTACATTCAACTTTCTGCTAAGATAGAAAATAGGGTGTTCCTCACCCTCCTTGTTCTGGGACAGGACCGCTCCTATACCTACTTTTGATGCATCGGTTTGTACTATGAATTCCCTTTCAAAATTAGGAGTCATCAGGACTGGTTGGGAACACAACGCTACTTTCAACTCCTGAAAAGCTTTCTCTGCCTCAGGACTCCATTCTACCATGACTTTTTGTTTGCCTTTGGTCAGGTCAGTCAGTGGGACTGCCATGGTGGCAAAGTTGGGTATAAACCTCCTGTAGTACCCCGTAATTCCCAAGAAGGCTCTCACCTGCTTCTTATTCAGAGGCCGTGGCCAGTTTTGTATGGCATCAACTTTATTGAGCTGAGGCTTTATCAGGCCTCTGCCAATGGTGTATCCCAGATATTTTACTTCCTCCATGCCTAGACAACACTTTTTTGGGTTGGCTGTCAAACCTGCCTTATAGATGGAGTCCAACACTGCCTGTACCCTGGGTAAGTGAGTCTGCCAATCAGGACTATGAACGACCACGTCATCCAGATAAGCAGCCGCATACCGTCTATGGGGCCTTAGAATCCTGTCCATCATTCTTTGGAAGGTAGCAGGTGCCCCATGTAGCCCGAAGGGCAACATCGTGTACTAAAACAAGCCCTCTGGCGCTGAAAAAGCTGTCTTTTGTTTGGCGCTCTCGGTTAACGGTACTTGCCAATACCCTTTGGTTAGGTCAAGAGTGGTTAAATACCTTGCCGTCCCTAGTCTCTCAATCAGTTCATCCACTCTTGGCATCGGGTAGGCATCGAATTTTGAAACACTGTTCAACTTTCGGAAGTCATTGCAGAAACGCACACTCCCGTCGGGCTTTGGAATCAACACAATGGGACTTGACCATTCACTATGTGATTCTTCAATAACCCCTAACTCTAGCATATTTTTAATTTCTTTCGACACCGATTCTCTTTGTGCTTCTGGTAACCTATAGGGCTTTAGATTAACTTTGACCCCTGGGTCAGTGATGATGTCATGTTTAATGACCGAGGTTTTCCCAGGTATGTCAGAGAACAGTACCCTATTTCTAATCAGAAACTCCTTGACCTCTTGTTGTTGAATTGCCGACAGGGTTTTTGCCACTGTCACTTCAGGAACTAAGGGCCCTGGACTTACTGGAGGGTCTCGGACGGCCGACAGTACCGTTCTATCTTTCCAGGTCTTTAACAGATTTATATTGTATATCTGTTCCGGCTTTCTTTTCCCCGGCTGGTAAACTTTGTAATTGACCTGCCCCACTCTTTCTAAGATTTCAAAGGGCCCTTGCCATTTAGCCAAAAGTTTATTTTCCACAGTGGGAACCAATACTAACACTCTGTCCCCAGGAGCAAAGCTGCGTAACCGTGCATTGCGGTTGTATACCCTCTGCTGTGTCTGTTGAGCCTGTTCCAGGTGCTCTCTCACTATCGGCACTACCGCAGCAATTCTCTCCTGCATTTGAGAAACATACTCAATCACCGTTTTGTAAGGACTAGACTGCCACTCCCATGTCTCTTTGGCAATGTCTAGTAACCCCCTTGGGTGTCTCCCATACAACAAGTCGAAGGGTGAAAACCCGGTGGAGGACTGGGGAACTTCTCTTATGGCCAACAATAAATACGGCAATAAGTAGTCCCAATCCCTACCATCCTTGTCGACCACTTTCCTAAGCATGTGTTTTAACGTCTTGTTAAACCTCTCGACCAGCCCATCGGTTTGGGGGTGATAAACCGAAGTTCTTAACTGTTCAATTTTGAACAGGCGGCATAACTCTTTCATGACTTTGGACATAAACGGTGTACACTGGTCAGTTAGTATCTCCTTAGGTATACCCAGCCTGCTAAAGACATGAACTAGCTCTCTGGCAATGGTCTTGGTTGACGTATTGCGCAATGGGATCGCTTCCGGGTACCTGGTAGCGTAATCCATTATGACCAGAATATACTGGTGTCCCCTGGCCGACTTCATTAAGGGTCCAACCAAATCCATCGCTATTCTTTCAAACGGAACCTGTATGATAGGCAATGGAACTAGTGGACCCTTAAAATGTGGCCTGGGAGCATGATACTGACACTCAGGGCAGGATGCGCAAAAGTCAGATACCTCTTTATGAAGCCTGGGCCAGAAAAACCTCTGCATTATTCGCTCAGTGGTTTTCTCTACCCCTAGGTGGCCTGCCGTTATATGACCATGGGCCAGATCCAACACTGTTCTTCTGTAGGCTTTGGGAACTATTAGTTGTTCCACAACATCTTCCCCCTTCTTAGTCACCTGATATAACAAATCCTGCCACATTGCCATGTGGGGATAGGACAAAGAACTATCAGGGTCTATGGGTTTACCATCAACTACTTTTACATTCTCCCTGGCTTTTACCAAAGTAGGGTCATTCAACTGCTCCACGGCAAAGACCTCTCTTCTGACCTCTAAATCAGGCAGACGATCACCTGGCCCAACAACACTTCCCACCTCAATGGGAGGCACATCAGTTGGCGGGCCACCGTCACGCTCCGCATTCTCTAGTTCGCCAATCATAGTAGAAAAAGGGAATAACTCAGAAGAAACTCCCTCCTCCACTACATCGACAACCTTCTCAAATGGATCGGGGTTGTTCACCTCTGGAACAAAACGGCTTTCCCACAACTTCCAGAAGTGAGCAAAGTCCCTCCCCAATATTGCATCATACATCAGACCATGTACCAAACCTACAGAAACTATAGCAGAACCACATGGTGTCTCGATGTTCACCTCGGCAGTAACATAATATCGAGTATCCCCATGTATGCAGGTCACACCAACAGTTTTCCCCTCACGCCGCAGGGGTTCACCAGCTCAGCTTTTATAAGTGTCACCAAGCTACCAGAGTCTAACAGTGCCTCTACTCGGTTGCCATCTACAGTGAGTACACACATGTGCTTATCAGTCACAGCCTGCCGGTCAGCCGTACAGGCTATCTGTGCAAAGAAAGACCCCCTGCGGTAGACATGAGCAGTATCACATTGCATAGGTTCAGTTGTAAGTGCACAATTAGCGGCAATATGGCCGAAGCCACCACATCGGAAACACTGAGTCTTATTAATGTCTAGTCGTTTATGGGGCAAGAACCTTCCCGGCCTGGCAGGCCTGTCTCCAGGTTCTACACCCTCAGTCTTAGGTACATTCCACCGCCCAGCACCCTTCTCCCCTGGAACAGTCTTACCAGTGTCTGTGGGAGTTCGCCGGTGTGCCATCGGGGCTCGGTGGGGCATACTCATCAGCTCCTCAGCTACCACGTACCTCTCCACCAGCTCGACCAACTGGTCCGCGGACTTAGGGTCTGCATGGCTCACCCACTTGCGCAGAGTCGCAGGTAATGATCACAGGTACCGGTCCATCACGACCCTTTCCACGATCTGTGGTCCCGTCAGCGTCTCGGGCTGTAGTCATTTTGAGGACAGATGGATGAGGTCATGCATCTGTGAACGTGGAGGCTTGTCCATATGGAACTCCCAGCGGTGGACCCGTTGGGCACGAACAAAGGTGGTGACTCCCAAGCGAGTTAGGATCTCCTGTTTTAGTTTTTTATAGTCCTTGGCATCAGCCAGGCATAAGTCAAAATAGGCCTTTTGTGGCTCCCCAGACAAAAAAGGTGCCACCAGACTTGCCCAACTCTCCCTTTCGGCCGTTCTTTCAAATGCGGTGAGATAGGCCTCCACATCATCGCCCAAAGTCATCTTCTGGAGGAAGTGACTGGCTCGTACGGAGTGAGTGGTGGTGGGAGGACCAGTACCAACATCTCTGGGCCGGGCGATCAGGTGCTGTACCACCTCTTTTATGGCCTGGCTGTTTTCCGCTAACACCTGGCGGGTTTCCTCGATGGCAACCTGTTGTAGGTCTCCCTCATTGGCCCTCATCTGAGCTCTCTCCACAAGGCAGCAATTAGGTGAGCTAACACCTGGCTTATCTTCCCTGTGTGGGCGGATCCCTCAACCCTACACAGAATCCATGGCTCACTATCGCCACCTTTGGTGATCCTGTCACAATATATTAAAAAAACAATAATAGTCACAATCGCTTAATCCTTATCTGACCAAATCTTTGGAAAGACCTTAAATGTGCGCAAACACTTCCCCTGATAAGGGTGGCTCCTTTTATTTCTCCAAACAGGACCGTTGTTCAAGCAGTCTAAACTTAAGATATCTAAAAAGTGTGAGAAAACAGCGCCATCTAGTGCAGCATATTAATTCATAATTGGTGATTTAAAAAAATACAAATGTACAAAAGAGTCTCTGTGTGTTTGTTGATATTTTGCTCTGCAGCTCTCTTCCTAGAGGATCCTGGTTATCTCAAAGTAAAATAACATCCAGAAAACAAAAAATATGTATAAACATTAGAAAAAAGTGTCCTTAGACAAATTCCCTTTAGGGTGACTCCAACCCCATATGGTGCATGAGAACAATGCACTGCACTCTTGTGTAGCACAAAGAAAAAGCACTCAAGGTTATAAGTAAAGTGCAGAATGCTTGTGTTCAATAGAGAACCATAGTCCCATAAATAAAATGCATGTGTTCATACCAAGGTCATAATTCACTTTATGCGTCTCTCATCCCCACGCATTACTTGCTCCCATTCACGGTTACAGGACTTTCTTCGGGCAGCACCCACTCTATGGAATGCCTTACCACGCACAATACAACTTTCCTCTAGTCTCCAATCCTTCAAGCGATCCCTGAAAACTCACCTCTTCAGGCAAGCTTATCAGATCCCAGAACCACCCACATAACCTTCATAGCCTCCATATGTAATTACATCCCCTTTCACAGTCCACACACAACCTCACACATCGTCTTTCTCTCACAAACTCATGACATTTGGCCGACATTCCGGTGTAAATGGGTCATGCAACTGTGCATTCTGGCTGGACCAAAATGCAATATATAGCACCTATCCTTGTGTATCAATGCCTATTTCCCTATAGATTGTAAGCTTTCGAGCAGGGCCTTCCTACGTATATATCTGTCTGTTATTACCCAGTTTTGTTCCATTAATGTTTACAATTGTAAAGCGCAACGGAATATGCTGCTATATATAAGAAACTGTAAATAAATAAATAATAAATCCTGACGTCCACAATACCACTCAAATTCAGGTTATAAAAATCATGGAGAAAGCAACCAAAAGAAAGGTAAAAGCATGTCTCAGTTGGTATAAGTAATGTTATGCTCTTTTATGAACATTTGGATCGGCAGACATCTTAACATCTGGATTCATGCAGAACACTTCGAGTTGTAAGGCTTTGCGCACCGTACTTTTTCCTATCTTATCCATCTAGTGTTGTCAATGTCTGGAAAGATGTTTGCTTTCCTCCTGGAGGCTCTCTTCTCGCGGCCAGCCATTCTGCTCTAAACTGGAAGTGGCTGGAAGAGTCAGGAGTGCTGTCTACAAGATCCCGTGATTGGTTGGTTCCTGTTGACAAGTGTCAAACGCATTTCATACCTGGTGGTAATTTGTCATGAATTTTTGTACAAGAGTAGTGTCACTTCTTTTATAGTGAAAACAAACTTTATTGTCCTTTTTAAAAACTAAGTGACCTCCTGGAAGTGTAAAACCTGGTGGTAATCATGCCTTTCACTATTTGCTGGGTTGTGCCTTGAAAATTAATGTGTGCCATTTGAGATGATTTGTATGTGCTATATTTAAGGACAATTGATACTTGTTAGTATTGTTCTTTTGTTTTCACGAAAAAAACATTCAGTGCAATATATATATTTAGGCCATGTGCGTTCAAAATTTTCAAGTTATATATCCATTTTGTTTAATTTCTTTTTAAGGTTGTTATAGTATCCCTGATGGGGGTTTACTTTTCTTTATTTATATTAATTTTAGGCCTTTTGGTTTTTGTGGGGTGTTTGGAAAAATGCTGTGGAACACTGTGGATGGCCAGTCCTCTCTTGATGTTGTTTCTATGTTCTGCAATCCTGGTTCTGTTCTTTCTTTTTTATTTTCCCAGATATTGGTATCGACATGGGCATTCTACTAAATAGATGTTTCAATCGTGTTGCAGAATATTAGTTTCTGATTTTATATTCTTTATTGGTCTGGTTTGAAGTAATTATATGTAATGTTTCTATTGTGTTCTCCAAATTGTTCCTGCATCCCATGCAGTTCAAAGTGGTAGCCTGTTTTTTTGTTTCGTTTTAATTTTCTGTTCGATCTTGCGTGAGGTTAATTGCTTTTTTAACTATGAGTTTTGGACTTGGAGGTATATGCCAGTATTTACTTACAATTACATTTTCTACGATTTGTTGTTGCTATTTTGTTTTTGCTATGAAAGCCATTTGGAAGCTTTCGTTTTTATAATTTTTTGGTTTGTAGTTAATGAATTCCATTCTGTCAATTCCTGGAACTTTGTAAAAAAAATTTTGAAGAACATATTTTTTGTAGCCTTTCTCTACAAAATATTCTTTTAGTTTTTGACTTTGGTTTTGAAATGTCTGTAGTTTCATACAATTCAGTGATATATGGTAAGGTACATGGCCGGGGAGGCACTGGCTAGTTTCAGAGCCAGATTTACACATACATACAGTATATGAACCCGAGGGTTCATGTTGGCATTATACAAAGGTGCAGCAGTATATAATGCTGGAAATTTGGTGTGTTTTGATCAGGGATGTGCGGAAAAGATAGACAGGGGAGGCAGTGCCTCACCTGCCATACACCTTTTACTCCAGTTTTGACTATAAAAATTATTAGAATACTACAAAGAAGATATTTACAATATTTTCTTTACATTTTCCTATAATTTTTATAGTCAAAACTCTGGAGTATACCTAAGTATTAAAGGAAAGGCTCTGCCTCACCTCACCGCACATCACTGGTACAATTCCTTCTTATTCTTCTGAGTTGGCCTCCAGGAATGTTGTTTATAACATTTTCTGTGGTGGTCGCTACTGGCAAGTAGCATATTGTTTACTTCTACTTCTTTTGTGTATGTTCTTGTGTTCATTCTGTTGTTTTCTATATAGATCTCAAGGTCTCAAAATATAACGACTTTTTTTACTAGTGGTTGTCGTGAATTCAAGGCTGACAGTGTTTGGGCTCATGTAGTTTGAGAATTCTTTTAATTTGTCATCTAGGCCATCCCATATAAAAAAATAGGTTCTCTATATGACGATACCACCAGATTAAGTTTTCCTTATATTTTTCTTCACACCATATGAATTTATCTCCCCATTTTACAACAAATTGATTTTCATAACTTGGTGCCAATCGCATGCCCATAGCTGTCCCTTTTTCTTGTTGATAGAATTCGCTAACTATGCTATCGGACAAAATTAATGCAAGAAAGCTGCATAACCTTTTGCTCTCTTTATTTCTACTAATGCTGCTTGCTCCTTTAGAATTTAAGCTCTCGTGAGCAGGGCCCTTGCCCCTCATGTGCTTCTCCTTCCCCTACTTATACTATCATGTACTCCTAACTCCCCAGTTGGCACCTAACACTTGGTTGCTGACTCACAAACATATGTAGAAATAGTAACTTGTGCCATAGCTGCAGCTCAGTACCAACTCTCAAGTACACCACTCTTGAACAATAACTGTTTTTCTTGTGTGCTCATTTATGTACTGTGTAAGGCGCTGCGGAACCTTTGTGGCGCCATATAAATAAAGGATAATAATAAAAATAATAAATGCTTTGTGATTATTAAGTTTAAGGGGTCTACTTATGAAATTAACAAAATGGTTTTATCCAGTTGTTTAGCTGAAGAAATAACTATCTTTCATTTCTCATTTAACAGAATTTTTTCTTCATGTTTTAGGTCAGCCCTTACACAGTAGCTCCCAATGGAATCTGACCAATTTCGCAATTTATACGAAAAGTTCTGTTTGTCTCATCTTTTGTTAAAACATAATGTCATCCACAGTGGCTTTTTGCTTAGAGCCGCGTGCATCACACAAAGTTTTCAAAAATTCTAGAAGGAACGGTTTACTGTAGTGAATTTTTTTTTATCTTGTGTATATTTACTACCAACAAAGTATTTAAGACTTGGGGGAAATGTATCAAACCTTGTAGAAAGATAAAGTACAAACCAATCAGCTCCTACCTGTCATTTTTCAAACATCCTGTAAAATTACAGTTAGGAGCTGATTGGTTGGTACTTTATCTCTCTCCACTTTATCTCTCTCCGAGGTTTGATACTTTTCCCCCTTGGACACCAGAAAAAAAAAGTGGTACAGACACAGTTCACATACTTGAATGTATGTAAATGTTCCGTGCGTCATAAAGAGAATCACCCACAGATGGGTAAATCAAACTGACTGAGGTGTTAATTAAGCCACCTACACAAATGGATGGAAATTCTTAGTACCTGGACTATGAGGAGGACCAGGTTTGGGAAACACCGTCCCATACTTGCCTACCCTCCCGGGATCTGGGGGAGGTTCCCAATTTTTAAGGTAACCCCACCCCCCCGCACCTCCGGAAGTGTAGGCACTTCTCCCGCATTCCGCCCTCTTCCTAGTGAAGTGGGCAGAGTGGGGAGAATATTCCAGGGGATCGACAGGTCTATGCGTAGGGGGCGGGGACTTTTGACGTGATTTTATGAGAATCCTGTCATTTGGACCCACCCTCTAATTAAATATGCAGCGTTTGCAACTAATTACCATGAGGAGTGGGGCTTAATGATGCAACCCATCTGGCTCCACCCCCAACACCGCCTACTTGCTTCTTCTCCCTGGGCTTCTCCCTGGAATGGAATCTCAGAGGTCGGTAAATATGCTGTTCTAGTCACCCCTTAAATGGTAAAAAAAATAACAATTCTACACCAAAAATAAGTTGGTATTATTTTTCAGTTTTTCTATATAAACATTAAGAGCAATAGCAAAAGGGAAAAAAAGCATACATGTTTCTAGTTATATTGTTTAAATATAGTTGTAGATTGACTGTATATAATTTAAGTGCCTTTTGTGGTGCTTACCATATTTTGCAAGACACATTCAACATAATAATTAAAACATATCAGTTATTCATTCTGTAAAGTTGTACATTAAATATTTGTAGCACAGAAAATCAAAGATCTAGGTATGAAGCCTGAAGCATTTTAATTTTCCCCAGTGAAAATCTAATTAGGTTTTGCTTTCATTTTAGCAGGAACTGCATGCATTTTTCTGTCATGCATTTTGGAGATGACTGAGGTTCTCTTTTAAATTTAGAAACCTCTTTCCATATGCTGTGATTTGGAATAATTCATGCTTAACACAGTGGGGTATCATAGTCAGGTCTAGTCGCCATGGCAACAGACTCTGAAAAATCAAACATCTAGTATCACAGCTAAATTTGTTGTATTAGTATTTTGCATTACTATGAATTTATTTATTTATTTATTTATGAATTGTTGCACTTTCTGTTTCTGTACAATATAAAAAAAAAATTCTTTTTATAGAAAAAATAATTGAAAACCACACAAGGATCATTAAACACTGAAATTACACATTCAGCCTAATTAGCTGACATGGCTGATATTGAAATAAAAATAACAGCCTAATTCTTACCTACTTGAGCTCCAATTCTTACAGTGCAGGGTGAATTGTCCAGTGAAAGACAAGGGAATTCTCCTCTTTAAGAGGATGGTGTATGTACTAGATACAATATACTGTAAGAACAATTTTAAGACATGTGCCATCATCATTACTAAGTCTACTTTTAAAATAATTTTGTAGAGATGAGCGGTTCGGATTCCTTGCAGCTGACCATGAAAGAAAAGTTGCACAATCTTTCAAAAATGACTAATGTATAAAACATAGGCTGCGCACTCCTATAATTATGACCCAACAAAACCTCACTATATATTTAATATAGTATTTATTGCAGTATTAATATGAAAAACTAGTTAATAAAATAGAATCTAAAACAGCATATGCTGTAAGACACTTATTAAAAAATAGGACATAAAATACAATGTAAACCACATATATTTGCTCACACATATATTGATACTGTGTAGCTGTATGTTGTTTAATAATGTTTTTCAACAAAGTTAAGAGCTGTGATCTCCAATGTTTGGAAATAGAAATGAACAAAGTACAAAGTTCCAAGCTTAAGCTCTAGTATACTGTAGTTATAAGTTACCGTCATCAGTGGATATATTATGAGAGAAAAGTTGTAGGTTGGAGTGCTGGTAACCAGAGGAATGGAGTTGGAAGGCAAATCACGTACCTGCGGCTTTGTTGTCCCCACAGATAAATAGATATCCCCCAGCAGCACTGGAGATAGGTTGCAGTATGTGGGCAGTGTCTGGTGTCGGCTCCCACGGCTGCGCACCTGTGCCGGATGTATAATGCAGTCTGTGCGGGGTAGACTGGAGAGGTGCGGTGGCCGCTGATGATGCCAATTGGCAGCCGCTAATCCTCACGCCGGCTGGGAGATTTTCACGGTACGTGGATCTCCGGTCCTGCAGGACCTACTCCCTCTGACAGAATCTGTGCTGTCTGTAATGATGCGCCAGACGAAGGTGCTAAGCAGCACAGAAAGAAACCCGTTGAGCCATTTGACTGACACTATCAGCATCCACAAGGAGCTCAAAACCGGACGACGAATTAGACCCAAAACTAGCAAAAATGGTCCAGCGCGCATCTTTAGTTTAAAGATTGAAGTAATAGTTCTAATTTTACAATAACAATTCAGGAGAATTGTACAAACAAAGCCAGCAAATGTACCTACAAAGTTGTCCATTCATCATCCTATAAATAACATATTTTTATGTAATTTAGATAAAATTTATTTTCTAGTGACAGACCCATTCATTATTATAGTAGAGCAGGAGATATCACTGGTTACGTGTGCAGCCACGATAATTTCCACACTCGCCATACTTTAGTGTGGGGATGTAGAAATTAGGTAATTCATCAAATTCCGAAAGCTATATATTTTCGGAATTTGACTGTTACTGTATGCCATCCTCAGATGGCGTACAGCCCCCATAAGGCTTAACAAGCTGCCGTTTACATAAATTACGACTGGGCCCAGGTGCAAGTTCCGAAGTCCATGGAGACATTCCCAAGTTTATTGAATATCAAAAATATAAAAATACATACAACAACTTGAGCTGCAACCTTTTATTAGTAGCTTCAAACATATAGCTATTCCAAGGGCTGTGTGCAAGCGGTACCATCACCCAGGGTGCAGGGCTCAGGTGTGGCACCATCACTGCCCCCAGACCAAAATTGTTGTGTGACTGGATCATAAATACCATCAAGAACCTCTGCAATCTGTCTGGACCAATATGCAATACTGCATGTAGCACTTTTCCTTGTGTACTGTATCATGGTCTATTTCCGTATATGGGCCCTCATTCAGAGCCGCTCGTTAGCGGCAGTACGCTCGTTCCGAGCGATGTTTGCACATCTGCGCATGCGTACGGTTTTTAGTACGCATGCGCGAACCAGTCAGTGCGGCCAAAAATCGTTTGTACACTATATAGCGAGTGCCTGCTATTTTGAGTGACAGAATGAGGCGTATGTGGGTGGTAACAGGGGAAGGTGCTTGAAAATGGGGAGTGGAGATCCGAACGCAGGCGTGCTTAAAGGTCAAAACGGGCGTATTATGGGTGTGCATAATTAATACAGCAGCGTCATTGACCACGTCACTGGGTTATTTTATAGCCAGAACTGCTCGCAAATTTGTGGTAGCAAACACCAATCACAAGAATAGCGAGCAGTTCATACGCTGGTCGATGTACTCGATTAATCTAATAAATAGCGGACATGACGTATGGTGCGAGCGGCCAGGGGGCGTTTTTAACAAATAAACGAGCGTATGTTTTGCTCGCTCGTTCAGACTTAGAGGTGTGAACAGACTGCAATTTGCGAACGGATCATTTGAATAGCCACCCCTTGTTTTTGAACGAACGACCGCAAATAGCGAACGGCTCTGAATGAGGGCCATAGTGTACATTTTGAGCAGGGCCTTCTTACATTTATGTATGTCTGTTATTAGCCAGTCTTGTTCTATTACTGTTTGTTTCCAATTGTAAAGCACAATGCATGGGTAAATGCAGGATTCTTAATGTGTGTGTGTACATACATATATAGTACTGTGCAAAAGTTTTATGCAGATGTGGAAAAAATGCTACAAAGTAGGAATGCTTTCAAAAATAGAAGTGTTAATAGTTTATTTTTATCAATTAATAAAATGCTAAATTAATGAACAGAGGAGAAATCTAAATCAAATCAATATTTGGCGTGACCACCCTTTTCCTTCAAAACAGGATCTAGGTACACTTGCACAAAGTCAAGGATTTTGTAAGGTGTATGATTAACCAATCATACCAAACAGGTGATAATGATTATCATTTTCTTATGTAGGATGAAACACAGTCATTAACTGAAACAGAAACAGCTGTGTAGGAGGCTTAAACTGGATGAGGAACAGCCAAACTCTTCTCTCTCTCTCTCTCTCTCTCTCTCTCTCTCTCTCTCTCTCTCTCTCTCTCTCTCTCACACCACACACACAAATATACATATTTATATATACACACATACATATTTTATACACACACTCATACATACATGTATACACACACATGTCACACATTACAAACACACACATACACACATATGTGACACATACAGCACAAAAACATGCACACTCTTTACCTTGGAGCAGCTGCAGGTAGTAGATGGGATTGGCCAGGCACCACATAATTAGGCCACTCCCCCTAGCAGCAAAAGGCAGCAATTCTCAGGTCAATCGTGAGGGGGTGGGATCAAACTGACACAAATCGAATCATCATATTGACTCCACCCCCTCCCCATTGACCCAAGAATTGCGACATTTGCTGCAAGGGGGCGGTGCTTAGTAAATATGGTGCCCGCTCTTTCATTTGTCAGGGGGAGTTTCTGGGTACTCAGAAATAAATGTAAAAAATGATTTTGGAGAAACAGAGGCATCTGAAGCCAGCTCTGCACAGGATGTCCATCTGGGAGAAAGACAGCTTTATATAGAAGTGGTTTCAGTGCTATAAAATCCATATTCTCATGGCTAACACTCCTCTGTTAAAATAAAAAGACCTTGGGTGCAAATGCCCCTTTCCTATCTTCTTAGCACTATGCTAGTGATTACTAATGATGCCAGTGTTTTTACTATAATCTGCAGCATACAACAGTTTGCTCTGTCTGTTTTCTATAATGCTGTAGAGATGTGCACAGAGTGACACCCGTGTTTTGGCTTCGGTTCTAAATAATATGTCATCTTGTATTGGTTTTGGCAAAACCACCCTCAAGTGTTTCGGCTTGGATTCGGTTTTGATCATGGATTTCTTTACAAAATTATAAAAAGAGCTAAAATCATGTAACTTGGACCTGTTTTGTTGCCTATAGCAGTGGCTCCCAAACTTTTTTGAACCACGGTGCCCTCGAGAATCAGCATTGTTTTTATGGCACCCCTAAGCCAAAAGTTTGTTATTGATAAATTCAGAAAAATTTTAGTAAAGTAGTAAAGTGAAGTAAATTGCACTTACCTGTCATCCTTAGGGTCAGTTATGTGGGAGTGGACAGGTTTGCGCTTCTGTTTGTCCACATATTTACATTAGGTTGACCATAAATAATTTGATGTGTTGCTGGACCACCAACCTAAGGCACCCCTGCAAGTGTCCCGAGGCACTCCTGGGTGCCACGGCGCACAGTTTGGGAACCACTGCCCTATAGTATTATTAACATTAATAAAAATAATTTCCAGTCAATTTTGACCATATCAGAGCATCCTAAAATCACTTAAATGCAATCCAAACTACGCAAGATCAGATTTGTAGATCCGAGTTTTGAAATTGAGAAGAAGACCAGCATCGGGACTTGGAGCCCCAAAGCATGGGTGTAACTACCATAGGTGCAAGGGTTGCAGCTGCTATGGGGCCCTGAGCTGAGGGGACCCATCTTCCTTGTCAAAGTTCCTAGTGTTATACACATTTTTCGCCATTGTGTGGTACATAGGGGCCTTTACAAACTTTTGCTATGAGGCCTTTAAATACCTAGTTAACCCCCTGCCCCAAATTTCGGGTGTGTTTTGCAGCAAGACCAAATCACACATCTCTACTGTAGAGTATGTGCACCTGGTCTTCATATGGTTGAATAATCCATTTTTAAAGCAGAGTGTTCTTTGGTGCTAAAATATAAGCTGATACTTGTAATGAAACTATCTGTGTGTAAATGCAGAGGGTGATCACAAAGTTCTCATTCGCCATCATTGCTTCAGAGCAAAGAGGGGCTTCCAAATGCTTGAGTTACAACAATAAAATAAATGAACATTATTTTCTTTTATGCCACCCTAGCTAAAGGAAGCATAAGCATGACAAGATCTAGTCAACTACTTAGGAGGGCATGGTGCCAAAACCACAGCTGTATTCTGTTCTTTAAGAGCCCAACTTAGCAAACTAGTGATAAATCAGTATGTCGACTAAGAGGCTTAATAATATGATAAGGCTAGCTGATTTGATAATTAGATTTACAATTTAACTGCTTGTTGCCTTTTTAATGTTAAAGAGTAGAAGTTTATTCTTTACAATTTGTGGCCATATTTCCCTAAATGGGAATCACTATGTATAATAACAATTTTGATTATAAATAAAATTACCCCTTTACTAAGTAATTATTATTGAATGGAGAAGATATGGGACAAACTTTTTCAAGATCAACATTTATTTTACTCCACTTGTAAAACTCTGGTGAGATAGATAATGTTTATTTTTTGTAACATACTATTGCACCAATGTAAAATAAGACTGTTCTTGGGACATATGTACATTGACTTCTGGGAATGTCATTTACGATGTGCAAAACAGCCACTGATTTCCATTGTAATAGTCAAACCAGGTATATGGGATTACTCCTGTGGTCCTTAGTTATGTCCCTAAGATTGCAGCCCATTACAACAAAAGAGGAAATATAAAAAAAAACACAGACATATATGCAATATTCAGATAAAATTTGATTTTAATATTAATATATTCCTCATTCATTGCTTTATTAAGTACAAGGAAAACTTCTTTGTTCTAGGGGCCTGATACAGAGATGGATACAATGCAAATATTTACGCAGTTGAGCGGTTATCGGTGATCCATGCATGTACAGTATCTGAGTCACACCGCGTTTGCGTCAAGTTTCTTTACCAAACTCTCTCGCTATAAGGATTTATTTGCGAAGTGATTGACAGACAGCGACCTTTAGTGGGCATCAGCAGGAGGTGGAGACTTAAACGCAGGCATGGTGAAACCATTCTCTGTGCATGTCTCTGCCTTCGACTATGATCCCGTACGCAGTAAAAATGGCTCCAGTGCCTCAGTTCCCGTAGCCATTCTCCGCGACCATATGGTTACTCAGCAGCCGATTGACTGATCTGCGCCGGTGCTTTGTACACAGTTGTGAAGCCGTCGGTGGGCAACTCAATACAAGCCCCAGTTGTTGCGACTTTTGCATATTTTTCCACAGCCGTTGGTACAAATTAGCAGCAACAGGGGCATTAGCGGCCATTTCTGAATCAGGCCCTAGATCCACGTTAGACAAATAAAAAAGATTATATTTTAGTTTTTGATCTGTCATTATGGTGAAGGCCAGCTGTTCACCACCCTAGTCAGCAGTGCAGTCCAAAATTCACATAATGGAGCCTCACCAACTGCCAGTGAGGATGCCAGTGAGGATGGCAGTCGGTGTGGTTCCCCTATTTGAATTTTGGACTGCGCTGCAGCTTCATCTCTGGAGCCGCCACTGCTAGTCAGTAGGTATTCCTGCTTCTGACAGTGGTGTTGTGTACTGAGGCATACACATTCATTGTATCTGTGTGTTATCTGCTGATATGAACCAGTACACGGCTAAACAATGTCCTCACTTGAACATTATTGGATGTCCATGGAGGAGGCCATCCGAAAATGCCAACAGCAATGGTGCAAGAAGTGAAAAACAAACTACTGGCCTCCCCACAGAAGTCCTTATGTAAACTGTCACAGGAGATGGGAGTTTCCACAAGCACATTCCAAAGAGCTGCAAAAAAGAATGGAAGGTTCCTGACCAACAGAAGAGACGTGTACCGTAATTGGTTCCAGACATTTGTCAATAGAAATCCGCACATACTGGCTTACACGTGGTTCACCGATGAAGCGTGGTTCCATCTGAGTGGTCACGTCAAATCCCATAATACCCATATCTGGGCAAGTGAAAATCCTCACGAACTGTATGAGAAACCTCTTTATGCTGAAAAACTTGGTGGGTGGGATGTACTAACCATGTGGAGTACAACCAGCCAGACATCGCATCCTTACTGATCGCATATGTACTAACATATGCGATCAGTACCACAAAGGACAGCTCTTCCAATAAAAGCCGTCCTTTGCGATCAGCACTGCGCCCTGAACTTCCGGGTTTATGACCCAGGAGTCCATCTACGTATGCGCAGAGTGACATGGCGGCCGCGGGGCATGCTGGGAGGGATCCGACCGAATCCCTCATACCAGCGCGATGCGGTAGAAGCCCATAGGCTTCTATAGAGTAACACCAGCAAAAGCTGGCATTACCCTCCGCGTTGGAGCCCCGGCAGCCACCTAATAGTACATATGGAAAATGCAGTAAAACCCCGAAAACTGGGTTTTTATTGCATTTTCCATTTAGTACATCCCGGGTGTGGTGTGCTTTGTCGCAGTGCCGCATTATCTGCACCATCTTCTTCCACACAACGGTGAATACCATACTCTACATGGAAATATTCAATGAGATTGTAAATCAGTTAGACAACGAGGAAATCGGTACTGGTTACTTTTAGCAGGATGGTGCCACCTGCCACATCTCCAATGCCAGCATGACTGAAATTGCTTCATTCCTTGATTATCCTGTCATTTCCAAGGGACTTTGGGCCTGATTCAGACCCGCTCGCAAGCGCGCAGCGCTCGCAAGTGGGTCAGTGTTTGCCCCCTGCGCATGCGCTGCGTCTGGCGTGTGCATGCACGAGCCCCAGCTAGTGACTGAAGTTCATTCGTTCCGGGGCTCGCTACAAGACGGGGCAGCTTTTGATGTTGATTGACAGCTCTCCCCGTTTTGTAGGTGGGTAGGGGGGGTGGTTGAGCAAACGCAGGTGTTCCCAAAGGAACGCCTGGCATTTGTGGGCGGCCCTACTGACATCACTAGTGATGTCAGTAGTGGACTTCCTGCTCTATTAGAGCAGGAAGTTAACTTGGGCTTGTGAGAGCTGAGACACTACCACAGGGTCTCATCGCAAGCCCGATGGTCACGATTATCGCGACCATCTCCAGGCCTCTCGCAAAAGCTGTGGGTGGTCACCCACAGCTTAGCGAGCGGCTTGAAGAAAAAAATAAATAAATCCCCGCCCTGATTCAGAGCGAGCACTCGCCAGCAGCGAGCGGCTCTGAATCAGGCCCTTTGGCCACGAAGGTCGTCTGACCTTACACCACTGGATTTTATCGTATGAGACATGTTGAAAGGGAAAGTGTACCACAACAAACCACAGACTCCCATGGCACTTTGATAACTATTGTTAAACCATTACATTTATGGCGATCGGTATGAATTTTGTCGGTTCAATTCCCGACAAGAGATGCCCGACAGGAGGAGATCCCGATGCTGGCTGGTAAGTACCCTAACCCTCCCCTTTCCACCCATACCATCCCTTAGGGATGCCTAACCCTAAAACTCCCAGGGTGATGCCTAACCCTAAGTCCCCTCTGGGGGTGCCTAATCCTAACCCCCCCTTCCCTCATCCTAAACCTAACCCTCCCGGGGGGGTGCTTGACCCTAACCTACCCACAGGGATGCCTAACCCTCCCTCCTAGGGGTGCCTAACCCTAACCTCCAACCTCCCCCAAAAAATATCTAACCCAACCCTGCTACACTCCCTAAACCTAACCCCTCCCCCCCCGCACCCCACTAACGCTAAGGACGCCCTGGACTTACCTCGTTCGGGCTGTTGTCTTTCGGCGTTCCAGCATCGGGATTAAGATAGGCGTCGGTATTTTGATGTCTATCTTAAGTCCCCTGTCGGGATATAGACCGGCGGTATTTAGTCTGCAGGTCTATAAAGTGCATCCCCATTTTTGTGTTATAAATATTGTATTTTATCTCCTTGTTTTCTTTTGGGGAAATGATAATGGTGTGAACGGTTAGTCCTGATTTTTTTTTTTACTTTACATAACACAATATTTATTATCATTTGTCAATCTCATATTTTCTTTTTTTTAATGATACAACGTGTCTGTCTATCTCTACTAATTTATTGTTACATGACTCATAATAATACATACAAATTATAATGTTCCATAAAATGTTCATTGAAGCTCAAAATCAACACAACTGAAGAGGATGTTGAAACTTGTAAAGCAAATAAAAGTTTGATGATATTCATATTTTCATCATTGAAATATTTTTTTGTGTGATCACTTTGATATTGCTCTTTTTAAATTTGATAATCAAAACCAAAAATATATGAAATATGCCATAAATTGCAGAAATATAAAATTCTGTGCGCTAAATACAATTATTTATGGTGTTTGGTGCACAGAGGCGCAGGGAGGGCGGTTCCAGTGGAGCGCAAGCTCCAGTTGCCGAAGGTGTCCGGAGGCGTCACCCGCTGTGTAACCGGCAGCTGTCTAAGCTGACAGCCAGCCGGGCTGGGGGTGCAGGGTGCCATGTGCCCCCCGGGCTGCAGTGCCATTCAGGCCGCGAACAGTCTGTGTCTCTGTGACACAGCTGCACCGCGCGTGTAGCACAGACCGGACGAAGTTCGGACAGCACTACACAGTGACAGACACAGAGACGCCGGTGTCGGCAGCTGTGTGTTTGTTTTAATTAGTAGCCAATGAGAGTCTATCAGACTCTCATTAGCTGCTGCGCCCACTGCCGGAGCCGGGCTGGAGCTCACTCATGAGCTCCATCTTCTGGCTCCCACAGTGGGTAATGGGAGAGACCTCATAACATCTCTCCCATAATGCAGAGCGGGCTGGCCCGGGAGGACAGACAGAGGAGCGGATGGCGGCGGGAGCGGGGATTCAGGTAAGTGTTTTTGTTTTTTTTTATTACGTGTGTCTACTGGGGGGGCACTACAAGGGGGGGACAACTACTAGGGGCACTGCTTCGGGGGGAGGGACTATCACTGGGGGCACTGCATCGGGGGACCACTACTGTGGGCTCTATATAAAGGGCAATACTGGGGGTACTGCATAGGGGGGACTACAATTGGGGACACTATTTAAAGGGCACTGCATAAGGGTTACCATTATTGGGGGCACTGCATGGGGGGACTACTACGGGGGGCACTATATAAGGAGCACTACACAGGGAGTACCACTACTGGGGCACTGCATAGGGGTACCACTACTGGGGGCACTATATAAAGGGCTTACTACTGGGGGCACAAGGGGCACTGCACAGGGGGGACCACTACTAGGGGTACTGCATAGGGGGATCACTACTGGGGGCACTACTGGAGGCCTGCATAAGAGGGACCTCTACTGGGACACAAGGGGCACTGCATATGGGCACCACTACAGGGGGCATTGTATAAGGGCTCAACTACAGGGGGCACTGTATAAGGGCACCACTACAGGGGGCACTTCATATGGGCACCACAAGAGAGGGCATTGCATATGGGCACCACTACAGGGGGTATTGCATATGGGCACCACTACAGGGGGTTGCCCCTAATCTTTATTTTTACTTCTCTTTACTTAAATCCCATATGGACCCGCATCCTCCCTGGAACACTTGAGGGAGGCGTAGCACTCACGTGCTCCGGGCACCCTGGCTACACGCTACTCCTCTGTTGGTGCACAGAATTTTGTGTCCAAAAATGTGTAATCAAATAGCTCAGACTTTAAACCAACTGTAATGTGGAAATGGTAATAATAAATGTTTGATATTGCTCTTATCATCAGATCATCCATTTCAATCTGTGTAAATAAAATAGAAATGAAAAAAAATTGGACTGGTTCTTGAAATAATCAATTATACTAATGATATAGTATATGCAAATATAGATTAGTAGAATGGATGCTTAACTGTGTTAAGGTGGTGAATAATGTAATGTGGTATCACCATGACACTAATCACGCTGAGAAACCTGTTATAATAGTGATTGATCGTTTCATGATTTCTGTTTGTCATTCTCTTTTATTGCCATCTGTTCCAATGTCATGAAAGGTAAAAGGGAACGTACTATAGCTAAGTTTCATCATAGTTTCCATTTAACATATTTCTATAGACCTTTTAAAAATGGTAAATACTAAAGCTGGGTACACAGTTGTCAATAAATCAGTAGCGGATCGGCAGGTGTAAATATCCGATATGTCTGTGAACGCTATAGTTTACAGACATATCAGGTCGACCCTCAAGCACAGCCGATGCCGATATATCTTGCAGATTGCCACTATGTCCCCTTTTGGCTTCTTTGCATCAGGACACTCATGGCAGTCCTACCATTTTTTGGGGTGATCCATGTTTTTGATCTTTCCATACAAACACGGAGCTCTATAGGGGAGATTTAGCCAATCTTCTAAGGAGGACAAGTGGAGAAGTTGTCCATAGGAACCAATCAGCTTCTAGCTATCATTTATATAGCACATTCCATACAAGTATAGCTAGAATCTGATTGGGTAGCTTTTCCACTTTAAAAGGTTTGATAAGTTTCCCCATATTTGTTGATCTCCATTGAAGTCCTGCAAGCGTTTGTTCCAGAGCGGCTGATACATGTGGTATGTTAGTGGCACTCTGTTGCCAGCTCACTGCGATTTTTGACATTATGGCTTCAACGGAGACACGACTTACATGCTGCACTTCTCCTGTATGTCTCACTCATTCTCATCCTGCACACAGACATACATCTTCTTAGCATAGGTCTGAATTGCACTGGGGAATCATGGATCTGGACGGCCAATCTGAAAAGAGGTTGTTGATTTTAAATAAAAACTAAATACAAAATTATATTTTGGAACATTCACTTCTGTGGCTGGTAGCTGATCTGCATGTCTCCCGTTTTTAGGAGCCTCTACCGTACATCACCATGATAATGACATTTAGAGAATAACACAATACGTAGTAGGAATAGCATATTGACAGTCATTTTCATGACAAGTACTTTGGAAGCATGCCTGACCATTTGTTATACTTTTTTGTTTTTTTCAGTCCCTTATAAATTGTGGCAGTAACAGGGGCCGTGTTCTATCATCCAACTGTTCATCTTCAGTGTCCAAGCCTATGGAAAATTTTAATTGTCAGTACTTCAGACTATATTGTTCAATATACGTATGTATTTTATTAATAACATTATTAAATATATTTAAAACATCTACCTGGCAATTATACATTATCTATACGAGTACTGCATATTTGTTTTGTCTAAAAATTGTCAATTTATATACCATACAGCAGTACATTAGGACATTAGGAAGTAAGATGCTATACCATTAATAAAAACGATTTGTTAAACATCTTCCCCTTGCAGCACTCAGGGCTATGTTCCGAGGTTCTGGTTCCATATGTAATACAAGAAAAAGATTTTGGGTGCTGGTCTCAGACCTGAAAAAGCCTTGGAAAGTTCTGTCACCACGGCTTGAGCACTCTTTGCCCATGAAGTTCCCATTGTTGAAGTTGAATCACAAACAAGTGTTCTGTATCCATAATACTCTTTGTCCTGGACAAATACACAGCAATTGCTCTCACTAAATCCAGTGAATTCCATTTCTTCTCTTGCTATCCGCCAGTTGTGGCTCAACTTTAATGTACTCCACTAGATCTACTGGCTATCTTACGCTATATTGCACATCAAAGAATACAAGACTGCAAGTTCAAGTCATGTCTAACTCTAAATAAGCCATTTTGGGCCTTATTTTGAGTTGAACGCAACTTTGTATGCGGCTGCATCTATTGATTTTTTACTTACTGCGCATGCTACCCAGGCTGCAAATGTGCACACGATTTAGTCGCACAGATCTCAGCCACTTCTCTGCAAATGCTTTCTGGGTGCCGACTGGGGGGCAACAATGTGAGCGTACACAAGAGAGGCATTTGTTGGATGTGTAAGGTGTATTTTGGGCGTATAACCTGAGTTACTCACTATTCTGAGTCACACAAAATTCAGGTGGATCTCTTGTATCTACTGTTAGATGATGGGGTAGATGTAAGTACCAACGATAATGTAGACAGTTGCTCTCATATACGGAGAAAAGTGGGGCGGTGCGATCACTTAGATGCATACACATTAGGACCTACATATAGTTGCATCAGCATTCCGTTTGCATTGTAATCCATTCAAATTCAGAATACAGACGCATTCAGACCTGGTGAGGCCCATTATTTGTGTTTCCTTCTATTAATATCAATATGAAAAAAGGCGTTAGCCTATGAAATCTGTCCCATGAACCTAGTATTACTATTTGCCCTATGCAGGGATGCTAAGAGGGGGAGGGACAGCTACAAAGTACTTGGGTATGGAGTGGACTAGCTTTATGAGCCAGACAGTAGCAGATTATAACTGGGTAGACAGGGCACCCCCAGGCTCTGGGGTTAACCATACACCCACCCATTTCTGGCCCTGCCTGTCCCAGATTACAAGTATATCAAAAATGTTAGCATCTTCCTACTGATCTACATGGTGACAGCCCACTCAGTGGCGTCACTTGGGGGGGGGGAGGTGCATGCATGCATCATCCATTCAAATTCAACACCACCCTTTGACTGGAGAGGCTAGGGGCTTCCCAGCAGCTCCCGGATCACTGGGTGAGCCCCCAGTGTGACAACAAGGGGGGGCATAACGTGGTCATGCCCCCAAACTGTGACAATCCAGGGGGCATGGCCTCACGAACGTAAGGCCATGCCCACTTTTGAGCGCATCTAGAGGTGCCGCAGCGGGTGTCACCACACCTGCTGACGCCTCTGAGCCCCCTCCCTGTGACCTCAGTATTGTCTGTTTGCAGTCTGGGGTGAGTAATATTGTATTCGCCTGCAGCTTATCAGGGATGCTGTGCATCCTGTACAGTCCCCACTCCTCAAGCACATGATGTCATAACTTCATGCAGAGGGGTGGGCTGACAGCACCAGGACGTGCAGCACTGCCCATAACATCCTGAGGACAATCCAAGATGTTGTACAGACTGCAGGGTGCCTGTCTGGAGCGTCCATTGGACCCTCCAGGCAGCACTGCAACAGCAATCCTGGCTGAAGTCTGCCGTCACAGGCACCCTGCTAGCCAGAAGCAAAGGTCGTAGGACAGCGACGTGCCACCACCAGAGCCCTGCGCTATGTGTGATGGCACCGGTCGCACTCCCCTAATTATGGGCCTGGTATTCACTATATAAAGATAAGAGTGCAGAGTAATAAAGGGTATTGAATGGATAAAGTCTCCTTTAGTGCTTTTTCAGGATCATTATGCTAGTAAATAAAAAGGAATATCTTTATTGTTTACAGCTGTGACTAACTCTCAATATTCAAGGTAATTGCAAAAACATTCTGTGCTATGGTGTGTGTAACCTGTATATTTTATGAATTCATTTAGTAGAATATTTTCTCCGGAAATCATTGCATTCAAATATACAATTCTACAGTCGTTTCTTTTGTTAAAGGCATATGTGAATACCAGTTGCCATGGATACAATTTCATTCTGAAATGTGCGCACATTTTATCAGTATCTACACAGTCAGTTACTTATGCTTCATCTTTAACCTTTTAAAGCAATATAACAAGTTTTGCATATCCCTTTTGCGTTCTTAAGATTTAATTCCTATTAATGCCAAAGAACAAATGAGCTAGAAATGTAAAATGTCTCTGTATAGTGAGCAGTCACTTGATAAGAAAGGATACAAGAATAATCTGTAGAGATGATATAGGGCCTGATTCAGAGTGACTGCAGCTGCGGGGCTAAATATAATAGGGTCCGAGTTTGGGTTGCCGGGGATAGCCCCGGGCTATCAGTCACGGCCTGGGGTGTCCTGGAGAGGGGGAACCCTTTATTGGGGGGTTTCCCACCTCCCAAGGTATCCCCGGCCTATGCTAACTAGATGAATGTTTTGGCCGTGGGACCCGGTGAAAGTGGAACCCCGGCTGTGGCATTACACCCCCACTGGAAAGAGCACAGTACTGGTTGTGGATAATAAGGGGAACCTCTACTCATTTTTCCCCCCGTATTTCCACAACCAGGACTGGCTCATTGAGCTTGGTGCAGATTGATGAAATATGGGGGACCCCTACATCTTTTTTTGCCCCATATTTTCAAAGCCAGGACTGGCTCAGAAAAGCCTTGTGCTGGTTGTGATTATAGGTGGGACCCCACATCGTTTTTTAAATGTATTTTTACCGTTTACTCATTGTTTTTTTAACAGAGAACCATGCACGCATCTCACTGATCTGTGTAACTCGCACCTTGTAATGAAAGTCGCATTACAAGGCGCGAGTTTACCCGCAGTTTAACTCGCATGCACTGAGGCCCTGATTCCGAGACACTCGCTATTTGCGAGCGCTCGCTCTGAATCAGGGCAGGGTATTTTCTTTTTAATTCCGGCCTCCTGGCCACTCGCTAAGCCGTGGTGACCACCCACAGCTTTAGCAGGCGGCCTGGCGATGGTCGTGAAAATTTCACGACCATCGGGCTTGTGAGGAGACCATGTGGTAGGGTCTCAGGTCTCGCAAGCCCGAGTGGACTTCCTGCTCTTATAGAGCAGGAAGACCACTACTGACATCACTCTTGATGTCAGTAGGGCCGCCCACAAATGGCAGGCGTTCATTCGGGAATGTCTCCGTTTGTGCAGCCACCCCCCCTACCCACCTACAAAATGGGGCGAGCTGTCGATCAACATCGACAGCCGCCCCATCTTGTAGCAAGCCCCGGATCGAGTGAAGTTCTCACTCGCTACAGGGCTTGCGCATGCGTGTGCCGCACGTGTGCACTGGGCCACCATCGACCCTCTTGCGAGTGCTAGGCGCTCGCGAGTGGGTCTGAATCAGGCCCTGAGTCCCTTCAAACTCGCACTCTATTACATTTGCAAGTTTAGGGAAAAACTCGCACTTTACAAATGTGCGAGAAGATGCAAATTTGTCCTGCACTAAAAACTCGCACCCTATTACATTTAGGACCTTATTCAGAGTCGGTCGCGAGCGCTGAGCGCTCGCAACCGACTCGATGTTGGTCCACAGGGCATGCGCACGACGGAGCAGTCTCCGTCGTGCGCATGCGCGAGCCCCCGCTAACGACGGATCACCCGTCGTTAGCGGGCTCGAAGCAGACGGAGTGAGCTGTCGATGTTGATTGACAGCTCGCTCCGTTTGCTGGGCGGGCAGGGGGCGTGCCCGGCCAAACGGAGGCGTTCCTTTCGGAACGCTTGCTGTTTTGTGGGCGTCCCCACTGACATCATCAGTGATGTCAGTGGGGAGCTTCCTGCTGAAACAGAGCAGGAAGCTCCCTGGGGCTTAAGGTTGACGAGACCCTACCCTAGGGTCTCGTCGTAAGCCCCGATGGCCACAATGGTCTTGACCATCGCGACCTTCTCCCTTAGCGGTCGTTAGAGCTGTGGGTGTAACCCACAGCCTAACGACAGACATGGAGGCGGCTGTTCAGGATGCAAGCGGCCGCTCTGTTTCTGAGCGACCGCTTGCATCCTACGACCGCCTCTGAATGAGGCCCTTAGCCCGCTATATGTAAATATGTTACTGTTGTAGGAGGCGTCTTGTGTAAATAAACGCCTCCTACAAATATCTGTGATCCGCTTCTGCGCCCAAGGAAGCAGCATCGTCATCTGCAAAAACATTGGTCATCTGAGTAACCCACAGGTAATGCAGGATGGATAGTGTTTTCACTGTGCTGGGGCCAGGAAATCTGCATTGGAAGACGCAGACCCTGCTCTTGGCATGCCCCCATTTTTAAGAGCGCTGGCCATCACCGCCCCTTCCCCACCACTAACAGCAGCAGCATGTCAATCAGGCTGTGGCTTAGGATAGACTGCGACCGCTGTTGCAGTCAGTGATCGCCACATGCGCAGTACAGGTCCTGCACATGAGCCAGTCATTAAAGATCAGAGTTGCGGAAACCATCGGGTTTACGCACAACTCTGAATCAGGCCCTTAGTACATAAGTCTGTGGAGCACAGACATTGTGGCACAAAACACCAAGAATAGTAAGTTAATATTTAATATTTTAGGCTATATTACTTTTTTGCACCTAGTTGTATATCCGAGAGTCAGACATATACTGTATGTATTTTTTTATTTTTTCTATTTGCTCCCTTCCTTTTAATATCAGAATAATGGTGGCACAAAAAAACAATATTTTAAATTATTTCTGTATTACTATAAGTGGCAAATTTTACCTAGGCACTGCAGCCCCCACAGTAAAACCGCCACCTCCAGTGAGTCAGTTGCAGTCCTTAACTGCACTAACTACACTGTGACTGGGAGTGATTTCCCATAAGAAGCACTACCTGCCAATCACACAGAGGACAGGTAGTCCCAGGGGGAGGTGCTTTCACCCCTTGGGACTGCCCGTCGAGGTGCGATTTGCAAAGACCCTGCTTCCAGTGGGAAGTCACTCTCCTGCCTTCCCGTCAGCCTTACCCACAGTCTGCAGTGCCCGAGTGCAGACTGGGAGACGGGACAGGAAGCAGCACAGCAGGCAGCCCCCTTCTCAAGGTAAGTAAGAGCCACCACCTATTACTATATAGAGAATTGTACTGTGGATATGAGATATCTACTTAGAATGTGTATACAAAGTGCTTGATCAAAATTGGGTGCAGTTTACGCTCATAAACGCTACATGTAAAAATGTGGTATTACCTTTATTAAGTACCTATTCTGAGCAACCAGGCATTTGTCTCAAACACTTTAGATTCAAAAATAAACAATAGGTAAAACACACACACAAAAGCATAATATATGCCTAAGCAAGGTTGAAAACACCTATAAGCATCAACAGTGCATTCACAATCAGTCAATAACCAGAAATGTGCTAGAACTGCCGACTCCCCTGATCACTTGCAAAAATACTACCTTCTTTTGTGTGTCCATGTCTGCAGGCGTCTGCAATTGTGCAAGCTCGCACCTACTGTACTTGGCCTACACATAGGCAAACGCAGCCCACACCATGACCACAATATAAATAGTCCATAATACCATTTTACTAGTGCTAAATGTTCTCCAAGTAATGAATACACCTGTGCAGCAACTAGGAGATTATGCCCTCTTCATGGACTGGCCACACTCACTTTACTATCTAGAAATCCTGCATTTTCCCCTGCAACACCCTTCACTACTGAGTCTCTCCTCAGCATAAGCGAATATGCATGTGTCTGCTTTCTTGACATCTGCAAAGTGATATCAAGCAAGATACTCAGCAAGCTGAGGAACAGCCACATAAATAAAGGGTATATAATAGAGTTTATTGCTCTGTATAGAGAGTAGGCTAGTAATCAGTGATGTGCGGTGAGGTCAATGGCTGGGGAGGCACTAATTGATTAACCCACCCACCCCCATATATAAAAAAAATACAGCGTAGGGTTCTCCTTATTTAACAGTAACCAGCACCAGGCTGAACCAGCTAGGGGGGATAATGACTCAGCAGGTGGTACACTCAGTGTGGGATTCCCCTGCCATCACATTAATCACCCCTAAGCTAGTCAGCCCAGTGCTGGAATTCCTTGAAAAGTGGGGATCCCCAAAAAATTCAAATTGGGTTCCTCCCTTCTGTGCAATATGCAGCACTGAGCTGAAAGCCCAATGCTATGCCCCGCACCCCTGGTGGCGGTGGGTGCGGTGTTCATGGTATAATAATATTGTTCTTTACAGGCAGCCTATAGGTCCCAGCAAGCACAAGTGCCTACATGTCCGGACATCAAGGGCCCGCTGGCTCCTGTAGTCCACCTGTAAAGAAAATATTTAAACAAATACAAGAGACTTGATTTTTTTTAATAAAAGTGTATTACACGGCATCTGGGGGCACTTTTACATGGCCACCGCCTCCCCAGGGCTGCTGGAGTCCTCTTCATCTAGTGGGCGGTAGCCTTTAAGCTCTTTTACATGGCAGCCGCCCACTAGGACATCTGACGTCTTCTTTCTTTAGGAGCTCTTCACTGCTTTTTCCCTGCTGGTGGACTGGCATGCCGCTGCCTCTCGCTGGCTTATTAAGCCAGCCGAGAGTGTGGGGCGATGACGCGACGAGCCGTGATTGGCTCGCGGTGGCCATCTTGGATTAAAAAAATGACTCTGCGGTGCCATTTTTAAAATGGGTCATGCTGCAGCCATAATCTTCTCTTGCAAGTCCTGCCACCAGGATGCCTGCTACCCCGGATTGCCTCCCACTACCACCGCCGCTGCCGGCTCCCGCTACTGGCTCCCGCTACCACCACTGCCGCCTGCCGTTAGCACCACCGCCGCTTCCCGCTACCATCGCTGCCCACACCAATGCCCGTGACCTCGGTGTCTGAATAGTTTCACAAACTTGTGATGAGCTGGCTAGGCTAGTATATTGTGAAGGACAGGTGTGAAATAAGTTATTAATAAAGTGTCAGTGTGTGTGGAGTGGGACATTATGATTGAAACTATTTTATTGTCCAGGGCTTCAGTTTACCTAATAGCGGGTGTGGTGCTATTAAGTAAATGGAAGACCTGAACAATAAAATAGCCACTACTGTGAGTGTCATGTTTTTAAATAAAAACTCACATGCTGCCTGGGCCCTGCGGAGTCTCACACTAACACTCTCCCACAGAGTTCAGCACTGACCGTGACAACCCGATACAGTCACTGTCAGAGCTGATGCCCAATCACTTCTGCCTCAGTGACAAGGGCATGCTTTGAGGTGGGCTGAAAGCACGTCCTGTCACTGAGGCATTTCTATAGGTGCCGCTTCTACTGCTATTTATCAGTGGGCTTTTACTGCTCATGGCTTGCCCCCCCCCCCGCTTTCTATCTTTTACAATACACAGCGGGAGGCACCACTCTCAGTCCCTCCCAAACATAACATATTACACTCTTTTGTCTATTCTACAGAATAATATAAAGCAGATACTTATGATACAGAATATGTCATAAGTATCTTTGTATTATTTAAATCATTAATGAGCCTCCCCTGCCTCCCCTGACTGCACGTATGTGCTAGTAATACACAGCAAATGGAGAGTGGACTATGCATTAGTCTTGTGTTCATTTCTCCAGTAAGACCTCTGCATGTACTGTTGGCCCAAACTTCATATTCCCTGTTTATGGTGAACTTAGTGCATATGCAACATATCATGGGCAGACGTCATCCACTGTGTGTACTTATCCTTGCTTAGTTTTATATAGGGATGTGCGCCGACCCCTGTGTTTTAGTTTTGGATCTGTATCTCCTCCTGTTTTGGATCTGGATTTGGTTTTGTCAAAACCGCCCCTTGCGTGTTTTGCTTTTGGTTTTGGATCTGGATTTTTTTCAAAAATTATAAAATCTTCTAAAATCACATAATTTGTTTTTTTATTGTTCCTACAGTATTATTAATTTAAATAACATTAATTTCCACTCGTTTCCAGTCAATTTTGACCACCTCACAGCTCACAATATTGTTTTCATCTGGTTTAGGCCCAAAATTTGCACCAAGCTAGCTGGCTGACTAAGCTAAGTGGCAGTAGAGGGTGGCACAAACACGTGGCAGTTTAACTTCCAACATGGCACATCAGGAAACAATATTTTTTTATTCAAGGTCCCTGATGGAGTTGGAGTATGCATGTAGTTGAAGGCAGGGATAGGAAGGGTTGATTGGTAGTAAATTTAATTTAATTTTTGATTCTGAAGCAAATTTATGAGGGAAGAGGGGAGGGGAAGAGGGGAGGCATTTACAATAAATATTTTACTCATTCACATCAGTCCTTGCCCCAGAAGAATCCTTGAGTGCTATGCCTGCAGCTGCTGGGAGTGGATTTTCATCCCAGAAGGGGACCAGAAAGACTACTAGTAGTGCTTCATAAAACAATTGACTGTTAAAAAATCCTTTGCAAAGATTCCACTTCACTAGAAAAGCATTTACCAACCTGTACAGGGACATTAAAAAAACTTAATTAGTGGCCTCCAAAATGCCATTGTACCCACTATCCACTTAAGCACAGATATGTGGACAAGCCAAACAGAGCAAATGCAAGATTTAAGATTTAAGGTTTAAGTCTTATGTTGTGCCTTTCTTGAGAAATCCCTGAGTGCTATGCCTGCTGCTGCTACTGTGAGTGGCTTTTCATCCTAGAAGGGATGAAGACAGTGTGTCTTTCTTCCCAAAGGACACAGATCTGAAGAGATGCAAATAGCTGTTGGTAAGCAAATTGTCAGCTAAAGTGGCACAAGATGCAACGGTGGCTTCTCCTTCAGTATTTCCAGCAAGTACATCTGCTGAGAAAAAAATAAACTTTCCCAAGTAGTACTTGACTTTACTACTTTACTAAATTTTTTCTGAATTTTTTAATAACAAACTTTTGGCTTAGGGGCACCGTTAAAACAATGCTGATACTCTAGGGCACCGTGATTCAAAAAAGTTGGGAACCACTGCCTATGCATTGCCCCCAGTAGTAGTCCCCATATGCAGTGCCCCAAGTAGTAATCCACCCTATGCAATGCCCCAGTAGTAATCCCCCCTATGCATTGCCCCCAGTAGTAATCCCCCCTTTACAGTGCCCCCAGTAGTAGTCCCCCCTTTACAGTACCCCCAGTAGTAATCCCCTCTATGCAGTGCCCCCAGTAGTAATCCCCCCTATGCATTGCCCCCAGTAGGAGTCCCCCTCATACAGTGCCCCAATAGTGGCCATCCTCCCCATACAGTGCCCCAAGTAGCAGCCCCCTCTATACAGTGCCCCTAGTAGTGCCTCCCCCTATACAATGCCCCCAGTAGCAGCCACCATCCCCATACAGTGCCCCCAGTAGTAGCCCCCCTATATATAGTGCACTCAGTAGCACCCCCCTATGCTCTGAGAGTCCCCGTGCCCCCTTACACACGCACACAAAAGAAAAAGCAACTTACCTGATCCCCGCTCAAGCCGACAACCGCAGTCCACTCCTCCGGGCCCGCTCTCGCTCTGCACTATGGGATGGGAGAGACATCATGCTTCTCTCCCATCACACGCTGCGGGGGGAGCCTGAAGGCGCTCATGAGTGAGCTCCAGCCGGCTTCCTCCATGGACGATGCAGCAGCCAATGAGAGTCTGTCTGATTCTCATTGGCTGCTATAACAAGCACACAGCCGCCGCTGGCGGCTGTGTTTGTAAACTGTGTAGGGCAGACCACTCTCACTGAGGTCTGCCCTACATTTGGGGCACGATGGACACTAGCGGGGGTGCAGCGGCAGCTATGGGCCCCTGCACCACAGCGGGCCTGCCGCTAGTTCCACCCCTGAGCCGGTACCCGCCTCTGCCTCCTCCCCATGCAGGACTATCCAGGGTAGAAGCTATGCGATGGGGGAGTAGGGTTGCTATCAGCCACGGGCCCTTTGAATCCTGGGGCCCTTGGGCAACTCCCCACCCTGGACTGTGCCCAATTTGACTGCCTTCCTTGTACATGCACCTGTACCTAATGTACCCTTCTTCTGCAAATTATTATGTAGTATAAATTCTTCATATTGCAAGTCTTTTCAGTCCTTCTGAGAGAAAAGTGCAACATACATTTTTTATTATTATTATTATTAATATAATATTATTTTAAAAAATATAACAGTATGTCTTACATAACAAACATTTAGCAATTATTTCTCCACATAAGTACAATTGAATTGGTTCTGAATGTGTTTATAGTTACTTTTCTCAGCACATTAAATTTTCACTATTTTAACCACTTGCTTGTCATGGTCGCATCGGTTGCGACCACACCAGGCTGTGCGTTAACTGATATGGTCGTAAACGATGCGACCTGTCAGAAATGCACAGTGGATGGCTGCCAGAAGATAATCTCCTCAGAGGAGCAGCTGCTGGGGAAATCATAGTCGCGATGGACGCAATTTTTCAAACATCAACAGCCTGATATATATCGATGACCAATATCGTAAAAATCAATGTTAATGTTAAGTGTTTTAAAAAATGTTTTGTTTTCTGTTTTGTTTTTTATAAAATCGTGTTGGATAAATATTAAATAGATGTTCTTGACCTAATTCAATAATTTAAAAAACCTAACAATTTCGGAATTGTTTTTGGAGAAAACAAATTGTCAATTAAGTGGTTAAAGTGGTTATAGTAAATAGTCAATATACATATGCTTAAAATAGTTTCATTTAATAATTACCATTAATGGCATATGCAAGACCATGTGGTGTAAATCACTGTCTCCAATTATTTTAGTTAAGACAAATATGGTAATAACACAGTATGTAATCGAATATAACAAGGTCATAAGCACATACAATGTGCATTTGAGAATACATTATAATGAGGAAGATTCTTAAAAAAATATGTTTTATTTTCTCTGTTAATATTTTATCTGTATAGATTGTTCAGCTAGGAGTAAAATTAGTTATAGGTTAATTAGAATAATTTATCATCTAAACAAAGTGGGTGCAATTATTTGTGTATGGTTTTGTTAAAACACTACTGAGACTTTAGCATAGATCTTAGAAAATTGTCTATATTATAATGAATATTGATTCCGATGACAAAATGACTGCATCGATTATGTATTTGCAAAAGTTGCACTTTAAAGGACCACTAAACTTATAATACAAGTTAATTTTCCCTATATAAAAGTACTAGTACAGGTTGAGTCTCCATATCCAAATATTCCGAAATACGGAATATTCCGAAATACGGAATTTTCTTGGCATGACTCAGAAAATGAAACCTTTGATTTTTGATGGTTCAATGTATACAAACTTTTTCTAAGCCACAAATTATTAAAAATATTGTATAAAATTACCTTCAGGCTGTGTGTATAAGGTATATATGAAACATAAATGAATTTCATTTCTGTAAACAAACTTTGTTTGAGCCACAAAATTATTGAAAATATTGTATAAAATTACCTGCAGGCTGTGTGTATAAGGTATATATAGAACATAAATGCATTATGTGTGTATATTTGGTTCCTATTCCCAAGATATTTCATTATTGTATGCAATTATTCCAAAATACGGAATATTCCATTATCCAAAATACCCCTGGTCCCCAAGCATTTTGGATATGGGAGACTCAACCTGTAATAATAATAATAATAACATTCACAAATGGATAACAAAATAATTATTAAGCCTGGCATGGGTTAAACCATGAGGCTGGGGCTGTATTATTATTATTATTATTATACTGTATTATTTCACTGCTTCGTATTGCAGTGAAATTATGTGTTTACCGATATTCATTCTCTCTTTTCTTTTCCTCTGATTATTTCTATTTTATTGCATTCTTATATTTGCCTTTATTTACTCACTCTATTCCTTTTCTCTAACCCATTTCTATAATTTTTAATTTTCAGTTTTCCTCTCTGATTTCCATTCATCAGCACTTTTCTTACATCTGTTCTATCCTTGAAAATGCCGCTACCCTGCTGCTCCATGTGCCTCTCTGCCTGATTTTGGGAGGGCCATGGCGCGTCCTCATGGCCGGAGGAGCGGGCCTGCCTTCATCTGTCTGTCACAACTGCATATCATGCCCTGGTGCCTGCTAGAGTTGACTAGATTTGACTGCTAAGGCTCGTCTGCTGGAGGTAGTGGGTTGTTTTGGTCAGCAGTCCTCTGGAGACTCTTGCAGCCAAATTGATGGTGCACAGGCAGTCAAGAAGAATGGCTCTAGGGTCCCTCCTATACCAAGTCAGTTGTGATTGGGCTCCAGACAGCTGTACAGGTCCAAGTGTAGCCTTATAACTCAGAGAGCCAATGTTATAAAGTGTAGCCTTATAACTCAGAGAGCCAACTCTGGCTATCAAAGTTATAAAGAGATGGGGCTTAAACAGCCACATTATGAAAATGTTGGTCCTTCAGTGTTAAATAAAGTGATGGAAAATCTAGTTTGTTTTGGAGATTAGTTCATTATTATCTAGTTCACTCAAAAGAGGTAACATCTGCATAAAATAAAACAACTGTAGAAAACTAATAATCTTATACAATTGACATCTTCCTATCTTCCTATACAATAGAACAAGTTGGCATAATCCCATTGGTTCTTCTTCCTGGTTCTTCTGTTACAATACAGTTCATAGGTCAGTTTGTAAGATCACAGTCCAGCCTCCAATAGCTCTTTGTGTCCATTTTCCCACTGAATAACAAGTCTAAACTGGCTGCATTACAGAGTAAATTTTATTGCCTATCTCTCTATGATCCATAATTTGCAGACGCATGGTGCGATTTCCCCACCGATGGAACCGGAAGTCTGCAAATAAACAGTAGTTTAGAATAGCACCAAACACGGTCTGGTTATCATATACTAAACCTGAGATCTTAAAATACAGTCGCTTTATTACATACTTAATAATGAATAAAACCTTGAATATTAACCTTAATGCTAGGGAACCTTTTTATGTAAGTGTGCAATGTGTAAGTGTTAGAATATTGCGTAGTTTCACTAATATGTGTGGTGTGTTTATTTGTTTTGTGCTTTGATAATATCTATATGTATTATTTAATGTGTGTATGCATGTAAATCTATGTGTGTGTGTAATGCATGTAATTCTATGTGTGTGTATTATGCAATTCAGTGTATTTATGATGGATTTAATATATATATTATCCCTTTCTAACATATTTTAAAACTACAGTGCAAGGTGTTACAAGCAGCTTGGTTCACTTTCAAGCAGGTTGGAGACCTCCAGCTGACTGCCGTTGCCATTTCGTCTGATATCTAATGCAAAGGTTTTTCCTCTGCCTATTTAGAATACACTTGTCAGTACTTCTTAAGCAAACCTCCAACAATTGTTTTCTAACTTCTCATTCAGGCAAATTCAATTGTGCATATCAGTGTCTGGGTTATATTTCAATTGCCACAGGCATACTTGTCTGTATGCGGGGCTTCTCAATTTATATGTAAAACACTCACAGTATACTTTTCTCAGACATGTATACAGAAGCTGTTTCTCATTGCTAATTGAACCCTGCATGAATATTGTGTTTGTCAGTGTGAGAGTGTTGTATATTATTCGCTATTTAGTGTTGTGCGAATATGTGGATACGTGCGCACACTGGGTGCGTGCGCACGCAATGATGCGTCATGGATTGTACCAACATAAATCGGACAGCGGACGACCAAATCGTACGATAACAGTTGAATTGCGGTCGCATGCAATCATTCGACTTCGACAGAGGACATGATAGTACTTCTGATTTAGACAAATTGTTTTTAAAGCTTGTTATTCATGAAAAATCCTCAAATGTCTTTGTTAGCAACAAAATTGCATCTTTAGCATTTTATATTAATGCCTCACTATTCTTTCATTTTATGATAGTGGCACAGCATTAAATTAAAAAATAACAGGGATAAGGGGCACCCCTGCCTTGTGCCTCTCTGTAGTATAAATGATTGCGAAGTTACCAATTTTTTTTATTTTTTTTTAGAAAGTAGAATGGTTGTTGTCTTGCTCCCTGCTCTGCCAATGAAATAAGAGGTATAGAGGGCTAGAGTGGTGCTCAAAAAAAAAGGTATAAGGCTGCCTAGTGTTTCCTGGTTTCACCAAAATAAAACACCAAAATAATTCAACAATAATATAAATAGGAACCTCTCAAGGTGCTAAACCTTAATGACAAAGTTTAAATACATCTAAACAAGTAAATATAAGATAGAATAACACTTCCCTTAGTAGATGAAGTAGTAATTATGTTGATTCCATTTATATTTATATTTCATTTATTTTTTCCCAGTCTTTATTGAGAAAGTTTTGTCTTTTATCTTCTCTTTATTGGGGCAGTTTGTCCTTTTTTCTCTTTTTTGAGTCATTTTGTCCTTTTTTGAGACAGTTTTGTTATGTTTTTTCTTTCCTTTCCTTTTTCCTTGATGGTGACCTCAATGGAGGCCCCTCGGATGGACAACCCTACTGCATCCAATATTTTATTGTTACATCAGAAGCTTACTGTCCCTGTATTCCCTCTGTCTGAAATTCATAGCTCCTTCTCTGCTCTATAGACATGTTATTCATAAACAATCATATAATATGATGTATTATATGCATGCTTGGGAACAAAGTACTGCAAAGTGCCGGCCCCTCAGAAAAACAGAGTGGGTGTTTTGGTATAAGGGAGCAGATTGGTGGGCTCCCCACACTTCCAGGCCCTGTAGCTGCCAAACACCTCCACCAGTACGTATACATTCAAACATGTATACATCAGTCACCAAACCCCACAATTTACCTCCACCCACAAGGAATAGAATAATAAACCTGCATTCGCCTGTAGATTACTTAATTAGCTATATGCTCTTTATATAAAGCCTCAGATGTTTTGGGTAGACATAATAACAGTTCTTATGCTCAATTGTCACATTAAAGTTTAACAGAGAGCCTGAGGGTATATGTTATTGAAACTTCAATCTTGTATAAAGAACATTGTCTTAATGTTACAGCAATTATGGAAAATGTACCGCTCAATGACTAATTACTATACTTAATATATATCCCTTTATAGATGAGAAAGGCTTCAAACTAAAGATTTAAAATACATTTATTAAATCAGATCTGCCATAACATTTTGCGGTGTATAAAAATGGCAATATGTTATTTTTACATTGTTGGTTTACTTCTGATAGTGTTATGGTTGTAATATAATATAGTAACATAGTATAAGTGGAGTGGTAATATATGTTTTGAGAGAATTTACCTCCAGGAATCATTTTATTGACTAGGGACAAACAGTGACATCTGCTTTTTGCGAGCCATAATTCTGAAGTGCAGTTTAAACACAGTTTCTTCATTTCAAAATGCAATGTTATGTTTTCTGCAATGAGTAGCTTATTGGTTGGAGTCCATAATCTGCCTCTTTGTCATATATCCATTCATATACAGTAATATCCAGAAAGTGAACGTCTAATGCAAGAGCTCTGTTAACTAAGAGGGTGATTTAATACTGGACAGAATTGGAAAGCTGCATGCAAGCAGCTGTGCAGTTCCAACCTTGCTGTTTATCACGACCAGAGTTTCTCGGCATGGTGGTCGACGGGTATTACCTGTGAGGTCACTATGGCGGGGGGCGTCTGGTGGTGGCACTAGTGTTTGGCGAGGGGCGTTGTCTGTGCGTGGTTCTGTGGGGGCATGTTGTCACTTTGGGCTGGTGAGGCTTGGTGGTGCTTCCTTTCCGCTCCGGCATGGGCACCGCCATCTTGCCTCCGGTCACATGACCTAATCGCCCAATCCTGGTTTGTCACATGCTCTCTCTGGCCAGTCACGGCACAGCACTTGGTATTTAGGGAGGTTCAGAGCCTCACTTCATTGCCAGTGCACCGTGTTTCTCAGCATAGCTGAGAGAGAGTTCCCTGTGCTCACCACCTGTTCCTGTGAAACGCTACCTGCCTGCTTGTCTGCTCCAACCCCACTGGACTACCATGCATCCTCCATTACCTTCCCCTTGCCTGAGTACCTGAGTCTGCTGTTCACCCTGCACCTTGCCTCCACTGACACTCTGCTGGATAATTCTTCATTTCAACCACTACACCTGATTTTCTCTGCCTGTCATTACCTGGACATTTCCCTATTAACCAGTCATTACCTGGACAGTTCCCATTGTCTGCCACTACCTGGACATTTTCTATTAACCAGTCACTACCTGGACATTTTCCATTGCCTGTCACTAACTGGACTTTCTCCCATTACTTCACCACTGCTCCCATTTGCACTTAGTGCTATATCTGCTTTAGTTTTTTGTCATATTCATGTCTACCAAACCACTCATTAAAAGTTCCACATTTTCATTTAAACCTGTTTCAGTGTCTGCTCCTATCACCACCCCGGGCCCACAACAAAACCTGAACCTCACACTGTTATGGTAATACATTAATGATCCAACCTATGTTCATGGAAGCAGCATGGGATAATCTGTGATCCCTGGGGTCACGCAAGACCTGCCATCGCAGTTGAGGGAAAGAGTCCAGGAAGTCTCCATCAGTTGACAGAAAGGGGGTGACACGCCTCGGTTTTGTGAAAGGGAGGTCGCTGCCACCCCCAAACAGCAGCAGATTGTCAATAACTGACAGCCTGCTGCCCCTCTGTGTGCGAACACACAGGACCCATAATGCACAGTACGGGTCTGACTCCTGCGCAGATTCCCGACCACCTGAATCTGCGTTCAGCAGTGCACTAGTGTGTTCACTGCTGAATAAGGCCCTAAGTGCATATGCAGAGCTAACCTGATTGGCTAAACCTCATGATGTGTAAAATGATGCATATTATGCATATTGACATGCGTTATTGATGATTGCTTTGGTGGCCACACCTTTGGATAAACATGGATTTTGCTCTGGACGATTGTAATAGTGGAATGTTACACTCACAACATTGGTTAGTGGCAGTGGCAGTGGCGTATCTATAATGGGTGCAGTGTGTGCGGGGCACATGGGCCCCCGGGTCCAGGGGGTCCCACACCGCATGCATAATATTTTCAACTTTCTTGTCCGTGGTCCCGCGGCGGGGGTCAGCGCTGCTCAGAACACCGGAAAATGGCCGCTGGGGACATTTTTCCGGTATTCTGCGCATGCGCAGTAGACTCCGGGCACACTCTAGTGCTCGGAGTCTACTAATGCTCCGGTGGCTTGCCAGCCGCATCAGTCGGAAGAGAGGAGGGGCCCTACACGGGGCGTGCACACGGCTCCCCTCCTCTCTTAAGATGCCCCTGGTTAGTGGATTTGGTGGCTGATGAATGAAAGCTACGTTTGCTTACTGAATCTTCAAAGGCAACATTTACAATATCCGTTAACTCTTCTCTAGCCATATACAGCACCCCAAATCTATCATTTTCAGCTCCTGTTTTACTAATCTCTTCCTCCTTCTCCTCAAATTGTACCCTCAAACCTGATGCCTCCCAAATCCTGCACTCCCATCCCCTCAATGCTTTTCCCCACTTAATTCACCTCTTTAACTTGTCCATCTCAACTACCATTTTCCTTTCTGTCTTCAAACATCACTTATCTCTCCTATCTTCAAGAAACCATCTCTTGACCCTTCCAGTTTCTCCACCTACCACCCAATTTTGTTCCTCCCTTTTGGCTCTGCACTACTAGAATAACTTGTGTGCAACCCCCTGATATACTTACTCTTCCATCACTCCCTCTTCACCTCCCAGCTATCGGGTCTCTACATACCAGTATAAGCAAGTCTACCCTGACTAAAGTAACCCAAGATCTACCCACAGCCCCTCACATGTAAATGAGGGTTCAACGTACAAAACGTCTGCATTCACTGCGGGTAGGTGTTAGGTACACATTAAGATAAGACCGGACATCTTCCTAACAAAACTAACACACAGAGCTACTGCATTAAGAACACAGGATTGTTTGTTGATCAAGGGAATTTCCCCAATAGCTAGTAAGGAGTTAGGAAGACTTTTATTTTCTTATTCTACAAATTGGACTATCCATCACTGTTATTTTTGTCTTCAACTCAATCAAATTGTTTGTTGTTTTTTAGATGAAAGTTTGAAATGAGGTACATGTGTTTCCAGCCCAAATATCAAAGTAGTTATGCAATTGCATATTATTAATACATAATTGTCATTATACAATATAACAAAACAAAATATAAAATGCTTATAGGAACTGCAATACCAGTATACTATCACAGTGATTCGGCTTTATCAAATATAGTATGTGAGAAGAAGAATTAGGAAACCTTTATATTAACACCTGAATGTAACCATATCACCTATAGCTAGACATTCATATCAATTATTTTTTCTTAGCTTTTTAGAATACCTCTAAGTGAATAAATACCATAAGGCTAAGTATATTATCAATTATTTTATATACAGATTTTGGTTATTTCTCTGGGAATAATTATTCACACATGCTTGACCTTAACATTACATTATTCCTCATGCCCCATAGGGAGTGGTGCCCAATGTGTTAATTGGTCCACATTAAAATGGTTTAAATTAAAACTGCTGATGTGTTAACTCTTCAGTATTCTCTGTGCCATATATTATATGAAACCTTGAATTAGCAGATTTAATCATGTACATTGATTAGAGCTGTAGAAACATGAGCATAAATATGACTTTGAAGCTCATTTCTTAGTAAGAGGTCAATCCTATCAGGCACTAACACAATTTATTGACTTTGAGAGGTAACTGAGACTAAACGTAAACGCCATAAATTTACTTTGCAAAAAAGATTTATTGGAATTCGAAGGAGTGAAGTAATGTGAATTGATATTTATTACCGTATAAATATCTACTACGCCTTTTATATTACCCTGTAGACAGTTTCTTTACTAAACTTAATTAAAATGTTTTCCACCTATGGTGCTGATATTAATATGAATTTCTGTTCTGTATTTATTTATCAACTGTTGCAAAGAGAGTATTAAATCATTCACATCAGTCTCTGCCCCAGTGGAACTTACCAGCTATATTCCCACACGTGGACCTGCACACTGGTTTTAATCTTGTCAGAAACCAATTCATCTAGCAGAATGTCTTTGGAGTGTGGGAACACCCAGAGGCAATCCAAGCAAACATACAAACTCCACACACATAGGAGCTTTGTGAGAATCAAGGACATGGCCCCCGTGAGACTACAATGCCAAACATTGCGCTACCAAGCTGAATATATTTATGCATAACATACCTTGCTTGTAGTCCACTTTGTTGCCAGACATATGCATGGTACATGAGATATACTCGATCAACATTTGTTCATTATAATTCCTTAAAACTGGAAAAAGTTAATTTGCTCTCACAACTGTAATAAGTTACAAGTCTCCCAACAGAAATATTTTTAAAAACAGCCACCATTACATACATACATATATACATACTGTACATACTCAACTGTATCAAATACATCCACAATGTCTCAGTAATATGATGTAAAATACAGCAATGGTATTAGAGTCCAGTATTTAATCATTAAACGATTAAACATTAAAAAGTAAGCAAACTAGACATAGGGTGCATCCACTTAGAATTAGATCTATAGAAAATACTTGTGAAGGGATGTAGTTATCAGCAGAGCCGTCACTCAGAATGACAGCACCGGAATACTCACAGTAAGTATTGGGGTTAGGGGGAGGGTTAGGGGTTAGGCACTAGGGGAAGGGTTAAGCACTAGGGGGGAGGGTTAGGTTTATGCAGTGGGGAGGGAGGTTAGGTTTATGCACTGGGGGAGGGTTAGGTTTAGGTTGCGGGAAGGGAGGGTTAAGTGAAGGAAGGTATGCTTACCGACTTCTGTCGAGACTGTGACCCATGCTTGCCTACCCTCCCGATTTGTCCGGGAGCTGCCAAAAAATCAGGGGGCGCTCCTGGCCCCACTAAAAAGCAGGCAAGCCTCCCAGCAGCCCCCTGAGATTGTATGAGAATCCCCCGCAGCGGGGGATGGTGACGCAACTCACGCTGAATTCTGTCATTTTAGCCCCGCCCCCTGCTGCACAATGCCGGAAATATTGCCATTGTGTAGCGGGGGCGGGGGCAAAATGGTGAGTTCGCGTGGCCACGCCTCTGTTCTGCCCACAAACGCCGGCCACACTGCCGGTTTTGCCGATCCAGCTGCCAGAATGTTGGCATCTATGCTGTGACCCTGTCGGGATGCTGGCATTGGGATTCTGACCGCCAGGATCTCGAGCACCAGCATTCCATACCCATCCCCTATAAAATATAGGAAGGTATAACCAGGGAGGGATAATATCTTGCTGACCAGCGTGGTTTCCCAGCCTTATGTTGCAGGCAAATTTAAATACATCCATGGCTCCTCTGTGGTAGGAGTGTTTTCTATAGTTGCCTCCTAGATTTAATCAGGCCTGACCAACCTGTGGCTCTCCAGTTGTTGTGAAACTACAAGTTCCAGCATGCTTTACTAGCTGATCAGATGGAGGAGATTCTGGGACTTGTAGTTTCACAACAGCTGGAGAGCCACAGGATGGCTAGGCCTGCATTAGAACATGCTTGGAGTTCTATGACAGCTGGAGAGCCCCAGATAGCATAAGCCTGCTTTAAGACAAAGAACTTAAACGCAGTGTAATGCCTCCAGGTTGACCTATGCCTTTGTGTGATAGTTTCCATTGCAGGAGACACACCTGTTGTATTGTAGTCCAGTCAGACAGCTTTAGGGCACCATAAGGACAGGATGGTAAAAATTTTAAAATATTCATTAAGGGAAAATGTTCCTGCTTATAAGTTGCCAAAAGCCTGTTCCAGCAAGGCAATGAAAGACATTATCTTGGGAACAGAGAAATATGAATTGTTTATTTGTACTTACAATAAACCAGTAATGAAACAATTGGCAATCTACAGCTTTACAGTAAACTTGGAAGAACAATTAAGATATATTACCACCCACAAGTGGTGCGCACATGCAGCTCATTTAGGGGACTATTCATCATCATCATCATCATCATCATCACTTAATTTATACAAAACCAGGTGAAAATAACATTTTCTGAAATGAAGGCGGAAAGGCAGTGAAAGTTAAATCATATAACCAAATTTACAGTATATCAGAACAGCCCCATAAAAAAATAGTAAATACATTGGCATCCCCTATCCAACTCTGGGTAAAATGATAATTTGCTACCAAAGCATAACTTCCAAGGTAAGTTTACACCCCCAAGCCGTGGAGATTGTTGCAATTTAAATAAAAATATTCTAGGGGTTTACCAGCCAATATACATTTTATTGGTAGTTGAGCTATAGAAATTCCCCTACAGTCAACCACCCCATGCAAATGAAACAATAATGGGTCAATAAAACAATAAAACAGGAGATAAGGGTCAGCCTTGCCGAGTACCTCTATAAAGCTGAAACGATTTGGTGTTTGGGACATTAATAGTTAACAAGGCAAAGAGACTATGATATAAAGTTTGAAACACATGAATAAAATCCACACAAAAGGTTGACAATGGAAAAGTTGGATGAGGTGAGACCAGGACACCCTGTCACCATATGCTGGGTTTGATACCCAGCATTAATATCATCTAGTGACTAGACCTGTACTGAGTGCAGAACATGTGCCTGAAAGCATTTGCATTTATCCTTCCATCCAACTCTGCGCAGCCTGTAGTTGCGCCAACATGTCCTCACTGAGCTTAGCCTTTAATAGTACACCCCATTACAGCTTATCCTCAGCATGAGGAGGTGCCACTAAAATGCCTATATCATGCGGTTTCTGCAGCAACATATGCCCCGCAAATCTTTGTGTCTCCTCTCCTGTTATATGTACACACAGAAGGGTATGTAGTCATAATGTTGTCATTTAAAAATGTCGACACAGTTATGACAGCATGATCTGAAAGTCAACATTCAATTTATATTCCATGTAAGGGTTAGACTGCGGTTAGGATTAGGGATAGGCTGTGGTTAGGGTTAGGCTACTTGTAGTTTAAATGTGCCAAAACCACTATGTCAATGTGTCGACTGTCGACTTTCACAATGACGATATTATGTCAATGTCAACATAACTTACATGATGTCAAAATTCTGAATGTCAACATTTTCTACTATACCCAACTGAAGACCCTTTTTTTTATTATTTTACTGGATCTTTAATGAGGTTCTTTAGCAAAGTCTCCTGTAATAGTATAGGCAACACTGCCCTATATAATAATGTATGTAATGATGACCTCAGTTAGAATTGAATGTAGGTCCATTTTTAGCTGTAAAAATGTGTCTTGGATAAAATCTAGGTCACCGAGCACAATCTGTGGCCAACAGAATTTGATCGCACTATATGAATAAATATTAATGTTAATAATCCAGTTGATAAACTGCTATTACGGCTATTACATCTTACATATAGCTGAGATTTAGAGCTATGCTTTTGGTATTTAATAATATACACGATACACTATATACACTATATACTTTCTGCCAAGTATGCAATATGGTTCTTCGTGCTTGGCAGTAAGTACAGTGTGTTTGTTTACCTACGTGATTTTCTTGGTAAATAACTCTGACTGTGTTTCAAGTAAGTCGAAAGCGCTCATACTGTAACAGCTGGATGATGATTTTTTTAATCACTATTTCCCATGGATTAAACAGAATATTTTTGCCGTTAATGATAGAAAATTATAACTGCATCTCTGCGTAATGTCTAACTGTGAGTTTACATTGGAAAATGAACAGATGGCGTAAAACTTGTCCATCTCTCCTCCCTCAGGTACATGTGAGCTGTCAGTGAGCATCACATCAGGCTGACATGTCAGGGAAAGAGGTGCAGGCTCAGACGGGAGATAAATATTTGCACAGTAGAATATACTGAAATTAGTAGAATAATTTAAAAAAGAAAGCACTAGACAGATAGAAAGGAATATATTATTAACCCATGTTGCTCTATTTTTCATTACTAATTCAGAGATGTCAGAGGAAACAATAAGTGATAACAAAATATATTAATATGCTAAGAATATAAACTAGAAGCAAGAAAATGCAGGACATATGTGATATAAGGTTGTAAATGTAATAAAACCTGTCAGCAGAAAGACAAAAATGTGATCACTAACAGACTATTGGGTCTATGTACTAAGCAGTGATAAGAGACAGAGTGAAAGGTGATAAGTGTGTGATATTAAGGTGCCAGCCAATCAGCTCCCAACTGTCATTTTTCAAAAACAGCCTGTGAGATGGCAGTTGGGAGCTGATTGGCTGGTACCTTATCACTGACTTATCACTTTTCACTCTGTCTCTAATCACTGCTTAGTACATAGATCCCTTTTTATTTTTACTTCGGCTCTTTGGCTAGCCCATAATTCCCCAGCAAATCCGCACAAGTAGTGTGCAGCTTATTCTATCACTGCTTCTATGTTCAGTGTACCATGGCTGTGTCCACTATATCAGTGTCCCTTACTGGTCTCCAGTCGCAGCTCATAAAAACATAAGCCACTATCGTAGAGGGTTAGTTGGTGACAGATAGGAAACAGCGCTCACCAACCTTACTCAGAAGCCCAGACCCTCCAACATGACCCCTTCCATCAGGTACAAAATGCTCTACTCCTAGACTTCCCTCCTAATTGATGATTGCAGCCACCTATGCTGAAACATCTGTCTCACCAATTATCTAGTTCAACACAGGTGGCTGCAATCATACATTAGGTGGGAAGTCCAGGAGCAGAGCATTGTGTACCTGATGGAAGGGGTCAAGTTGGAGGGTCTGAGAAGCCCTGATGGTCATTTGAATATTAGACACATTGGGACTATTCAATAAGTGGCATTGGTAACAATGTGATGGCATTCAGATCACGTCTCCGGTGTGTCACAGATGCCTGTTTTTGATGATTCGTATCAGAACCCTTGGGTCCAGCTGAAGCAGGAGTATAGCTGAAACTAGAAACCTTGATTAGACCTCTGTTCATCACAGAGTACCATTAGCCAGAGTAGCACTGGCAGGTGAGGAGAAATCCTAAGACCAGGATCTGGACCGGAATACAGAACTGGAATCTACAGTTACAAAAATCTGGAATCGATCGTGGAAAGCTCAACCTGAATCCAAAAGCCCGGAGCTGGAAACCAATACTAGGAACTCAGGGAGATACAGACAACATAGGGCCGTATTGAATTAGAAGTGAAAAGCCGAGATCCGCAAATAAGCGTCACCGATTGCGACTTTTCACCTGTCGGAAACTTATCTCTGTATTCAATTCCATTCGCTTTTCACATACGCGGAAAGTCAATGCAATGTAATAGGCAAAAAAGATTCGCCTCTGAATAGCAGGAGAATAGAAGTGCAATATTTTTATTTGGGAGTGCAAAGGTGGGGAAACCACTCAGAACCCTTGGAACAGACCCCCAAAGGATAACTGCGTCAAAAAATCCAGGAAAAAAGAAAAAAGAACACCCCAAAAAAGTACTTTGAATTTGGGGGCGAAAAAGCACAAAGTGGGGGGACAAATTCGCAAACTAGCGAAATAAGGTTCTGGGGGTGCTCTAAGAAGGGGTCTAGCGTTTTTGGGATTGCAGGTGCTTTTATGAGGGCGGAATTTCACTTTTACTAATTCTTCACTTTAGAGACATTACAATATGCTAGCACTCATTTTCAGGTACCCCAAATTTTCCAGGACAACTTATTTTCTCCAAAAAATACTGCTTTATGCCATTCTTCACCACTTGTACAAAGACGTTAATTAGTGGCAATTGTACTAACTTAAGTAACCCAAACAGTTGTATTAGGGCTAATCGGACACTACTACATTGATCCCCAATGTTTCTGCATCTTTTTGGGGGGTTCAGGCTGATTTCCCCGATTCTGACACAACTTTTTGCATGTTCTGAAATCGTGTGTCGCCGGTTTCACGTCTTTTGGAATTGAATAGGGCGAATAGCGGGTACGTGCACGATAAGTTTCCGCGGTTAAAATACACGATGTAGGCGAAAAGTCCGGCATGCAAAACTTTATCGCGGGTGCAAAACTAACTGATACGGCCCATGAAGTCACAACCGAAGTAAGCTAAACTAGAAACGAACTCAGAACTGAGGGCCTGATTCAGAGCCGCTCGTAAGTGGCCGCTCGTTCGCTCTGAGCGCTGTTCACACAACTGCGCATGCTTATGGGTCGTAATGCGCATGTGCAAACCAGTCATTGCGGTCGGAAATCATGCGCTCGCAAAACAGCGAGAGGCTGCTTATTTGATTGACAGAATGTACCGTTTGTGGGTGGTAACAGGGGAAGGTGCTTGAAAACGGGGGAGTGGAGATCCGAACGCAGGCGTGCCTAACGGTCAAAAGGGCGTTTAATGGGAGTGCATAATTAGTAAAGGAGCGTCATCGACCACGTCACTTGGTTGTCTTTTAACCTGAACTGCTCGCAGTGATAGCGGTAAGAAAAACCTACCACAAGCACTGCGAGCAGTTCAGATGCCTTTCGATGTACCCGATTAACCTAATAAATACCGGACATGACGTGTGATGCGAACGTCAAAGGGGCGTCTTTACAAAATACGAACGCATTATTCGTTTGCTCGCTCAGACATAGAGGCGTCAACAAACCGCAAACAGAGAGCGCTCAATTTAAATAGCCGGCCCCTTTTTTGGAACGACCGTCCGCAAATAGCGTCCAGCTCTGAATCAGGCCCTGAGTCCAGGAATGAGGAATTCAGGACTGCGAGCTGGAACAGGCACACAGACCTGGAACCTACACACTGATACAATGACCTGGAACCTAAAGGGCCCCATCCATCTGCGATGGATTGCCACGATCCCGCGATGCTGCAACCCGGGATCACAGAAATCCAACATGTTGGATTTTCCTGATTTGACGATCGCGATCAAAAAATGATCGCGATCGTCAAATCGCCGACATTTAAAATGGAAAATGTCTGCGATCCGGCGACGGATCGCAGAACATCGATGGTGGGAGGTCGGCGTTTCCACCCGGAAATGCCGGCACTTCCCAATGCATCGCCGGATCGCAAAATCCGGTCTGTGATGTATGGCCACCTTAAGACTCAGAGCTAGCCCCAGCAACCAACACGCAAACAGAGAAATCAGTCACCCACAGCCGAGAGTGTGCTAGCAGATGGATCTGATATAATGGTGCTTACAGGGACACAGACACTTTAATAAGCGAAGCACTTGCTGAGATTCAGGCACTTTGGAGAATGCAGAAAACTTGCTGTGAAGCAGGCACTTGGGAGAAAGCAGAATGCTTGCTGTGAAACAGGCACTTGGGAAACTGTAGAGTACTTGCTGTGAAATAGGTGCTTTTGGAGATTGCAGATTATTTGCTGTGAAACTGTCACGCTCCGGCCCTTAAAAAACACTTTCTTACCTTTCCGGTGTCTGTCCAGGCTAGAACTGAGGTCCACTCGCGCTGTGCATTCCCGGATACCACAGTGGTCCGCTCACGCTGCATATAGCGCCTGGCGGGTGCTGAGGTCTGTCTGTGCTACTCCTGCCTTGTCCGCTCAATGTCCTGTCACTGAGCACATAGATGGCTCTCCGCAGCCCCTTGCTCACAGTGTGTCTTTCCAGCATAATGGCACACTATGGGCACAGCCATGTTGACGCTCTTCCTCCACTCAGAGTGCTGCTCCCAGTTCAGATGATCGCAGCATCCAATCCCTGGGGATCCACCCCTATAAATTTCATTTCCTGACTGCCCCTCATTGCCAGTACAATGTCACTTCCTCCTAACGTTACAGCTCTGGGCCTGATTCAGAGCCGGACGCTATTTGCGCTCGCTCGTTCAGAAAAAGGGGCCGGCTATTTAAATTGAGCGCTCGCTCTTTGCGGTGTGTTGACGCCTCTATGTCTGAGCGAGCGAACGAAACATGCGCTCGCTATTTTGTAAAGACGCCCCCTGGCCGCTCGCATCCTACGTCATCTCCGCTATTTATTAGATTAATCGAGTACATCGAAAGGCGTCTGAACTGCTCGCAGTGCTTGTAGTTGGATTTTCCTACTGCAATCATGCGAACAGTTCAGGCTAAGAGACAACCAAGTGACGTGGCTGATGACGCTGCTTTGTTAATTATGCACACCCTTAAAACGCCCGTTTTGACCATTTGGCACGCCTGCGTTCGGATCTCCACTCCCCGTTTTCAAGCACCTTCCCCTGTTACCACCCACAAACGCCTCATCCTGTCACTCAAATTAGCAGGCACTTGCTATTTTGCAAACACACGATTTCCGACTGCACTGACTGGTTGGTGCGTGCGCATTACGACCCATACGCATGCGCAGATGTGCGAACATCGCTCGGAGCGAACGAGCAGCCGCTTACGAGCGGCTCTGAATCAGGCCCTCTGTGCTTAGCTTCCAGGTACCCTGTGTCTGAATTTTCCCAGTCCATTATATCCAGTTCCTATGGGATCTATTTACTAAGCCTTGGATGGAGATAAAGTGAATAAAGTACCAGCCAATTAGCTCCTAACTGCCATATTACATGCTGTGTTTGAAAAATGACAGGAGCTGATTGGCTGGTACTTTATCTCCGTCCACTTTATCTTCAGCCAAGGCTTAGTAAATAGCCCCCTATATCTGGTAAACAAGTCTCCTTACCATTGTAAGAAGTACACAGACATACTGAAATAAACTGATACAAAGCAGTAAAGATGACTTTGCTCACAAATACAGCTTACAATCTAACAGGAACATACTGTAGGAGCCAATTAGATTGTTACATACCATCATGTGACCTTACACAGAAACCACTGATTCTCCAAACTCATTGCTTGTAGTGTTTCATGGAATTTTATTACTCTTTGTTAACAGATCTGCTCCCCTTGAAGCCAATCCCCCAGTATGACACCTGTGTGATACTGGCTAGCAATGGTAAGTATGGTAAGTTATCCATGCTTATCGGACCCCGATAATTAACAGTATAATTCCAGCAGGTGCCTGAACAATTCATCATTGCTCCAAAACTCAGCTGTATCCCTCCACAAATAATTTCACTGCTACATTCGTCTGACTCGGCAGTGCTAGTGCGCCTGCGTGAACTCTAGCACAAAGCCCCGGTGCCCGGCGGAAGGAGCCAGACAGAGACAGAGGCATCCAAAAGAATCCCTCTTCACAACCCGGGACTCCTTCCCATCTGAAGATGGCAAAGAGATTGTATTTTTGGAGCATAATGAATTTAGGTCCCCAAACTAGTGTATGGGGACAGCGGGCCACATCGGAAGTGAAAGGTAAGCAAGATATATCTGTGATATCTCCTATGTTACCTTTATGATGAATGACCCCAAAACTTAATTTCTACATAAGCAGGTGAAAATGTTCATTTTCACCTGCTTTTGTAGAAATTAAGTGATGATGAATATGGCCCTTAATGTGCCAGTATGAATTACCAGATACTCTGATTAGTCATGCGCATAGAGAAACAACCAGAGGAGGGCGCCATGCACAGATAGTACAATTCCTGTGTACCACATCTGCCACCCAACCCACAATGTGAGCAGCCTGAGAATGTAGGAGTTAGACAGGGTGGAGTAGGTGACTGTACTGAACTGACTGGTCTACCGACCTCTACAATGGCAACTGTGTGTGAGTGGATCCGGCACTCGGCATGGTGCTGCCCGGAATCCTCTATAGAAGTCAGGTGGAGGAGCTGACAGGTAGAGAGGGGTGTAGATGGGAGGGTGCATACCACATTAAATAGGGTAATTCCAGCCCTGGTCTAAAGATACGTTTGTATCTTTAATGTATCAATCTTTAATGTGCTCACCCTCACCACCTAAAATAATTAAACATCAGCAGTGCTATAGTCTTGGCTAGTGGCCACTAATTCAGCAAATTAACCATACTATACTATTATGCATATCACATAATACACAAGGTATATAGCAAACATGTTTCACATAGAACAAGCAGGAGGCATTATTCAAGGTGGAAGCAGACAAGGAGACAGGAGGTGAGAGAGCCCTGACTGTAAGAGCTTCCAATCTAAAGTAACAGGGATAAACACAGCATGAGGTCTCCATATATTAATGTAATACCAGGGAGAGCTCTTATGTCAAAGTGTTCTTCTGAAACCAACAATGAATAATAACACCACGTTCTTGAAAGAAAACGTATCAGTTGTATCACTATATAATATATAAACATTATTTCCCAGGTCATATAGACATTGTAAATGTACATTACTACTTGCTTCAGCAAAGTACAGTAAAATTTACTATTTGTAACAATAAATGCATCTGACAACCTAAAACCAGATACTGTACATTTCATTATCTCTCGTTTCATTTCACTATACACACAGTATTCTCACATTTCTCATTGTATACGTGTAAAGTTTATTAGAACCAGCAGGTAGCCTCTCATCCCAGGTCTACATAAGTCACTCATGAAAAATTAATTAGGACAATATATATATATATATATATATATATATCTTTTTACCATAAGTTATTTATCAGAAGGCATATACAGTAATCTGAACAAACGTAAATTACATCCCACATCTAGCCTCTCACCCATACTTTCCTACTTTCCTGGAACATACATCAGACTCCCAGAGGTTGGAGGTCTGATTTTTATTACTATAGAGACAAGGGTGGGAGTGAGGTCACATAACAGTGACACCAGAGTCATGGGGCCTGATATTTATCATCACAGAAATTAGTGTGAGTGTGTGTGGGGGGGGGGGAGGTACATTGTTGGGTTTGTAGCAAAAATCATGAGGTGTGTTTACAGTAAAAATTACAGTATTTATTGCAGGGATGGGGAACGTCCAGCCCCAAAATCATTTGGTCTTGCCCTGTCCTGGCTGTGGCTCTCTCCCCCTTAGCGTCAGCAGGCAGCGCAGTGGGTGTACGAACAGCCTCCCCCTCCTCTTGGCTCCCGGAGCCCACCCAAGAGAAGCAGTTCCAGCCATCACATTAGGGGTGAGTTAATTAAAATTTGACCAAATAGAGCAGGCTAATTTTTAAGTTAATTGTATGGCCTGTGAATGTTGTTATAAATATCTAAATGGCCCTTGGCAGAAAAAAGGTTCCCCACCCCTGATGTATTGGTATAGTAGATGTACCACAAACAGATTATTCTGGATTGTCAATATTAAAGATAAATAGAACTTCAGATATAGGTAGGCATGAACAGAATATGTACGCAGAATATCAAATGCAGAACATCACATGCAGACCATAAGATAGATAAATGAATGCCCAACACAATACAGGAATACTGTTATGATTCCTGGAGGAAATCAATGGTATTAATGTAGAGCCAACTGATGACAGCCTTGAGGGCTGGAATGTATTGTACTAGTCGTGGCCAAGCATTACGTATTTGGTTGCAGCCGTTGGGCTGTCGATGCTGCCTTGGGGCTGGTTTGCTTTGGCTAGTTGTGCCGAGGGCAAGAGGTGTGACGCAGCCTGTGGGCTGTAAGAGCAGCCTTGGGGGCTGGTTGTGGCCTTTATAGTCGTGGCCAAGGGGACTGGTGATGTGAAGCAGCCTTGGGGCTGTTGGAGCAGGCTTGGAGGCTGATTGTGGCCTTTATAGTCGTGGCCAAGGGATTGATGGTGTGGGGCAGCCTTTGGGCTGTTGCAGCAGCCTTGAGGGCTGATTGTGACCTGGGGCCCCAGGACCGTTGCAGCCTTTGGGCTGATGACACTCAGGTGAGGTATGCAGCAAGAACGTGGGGCTGCTACCAGTGCCGCCGGGATGACACTGGCGATGGTGTGCTTAACAGCGCATCTGGAACGCAAAATTGCTCCCAGTGCCGCCGGGATGACACTGGTGACGGTGTGCTAATTTGCGCTCCTGGAACGCAGAGTGGCTACCAGTGTCACCGGGAATACACTGGCAAAGGTGTGCTAGATTGCGCACCTGGAACGCAGAGTTGCAACCAATGACACTGGGATGACACTGGCGACGGTGTGTGAGGTTGTGCACCTGTAGCGCAGAGCTGCTACTAGTGCCGCCGGGATGACACTGGCGACGGTGTACGAGGTTGCACACCTGGAAAGCAGAGTAGCTACCAGTGCTGCTGGGATTGCACCGGCCACCGGATGGTGACAGGCGCTTCTGGGATAGGAAGCGCTCCGTGCTGCCCAGATGGTACAAGCAGCACATGTGGATGGGATGCAGATGGAGCCGTCTGGATGGAGTAAACGGCACACATGAAACACAGCTAGACTGACTCAGGAACTCGACTGACAAGCAGGAGACTGGACCCGGAAGTACGAAAAACTCTATCACCGGTATGGAGTGATGGACTGGCTGGAATTTAACAGGAACAAGGCCCAAACAGAGCAAGTCTCCCTTAATGATAGACCAGTGTGCAGCTGTGCACAGACAGGAGAATTAATTAACATGCACCTGACACTGCACACAGACAGGCAATAATTAATGCAGTGCTTTAGGCTGGAAGCTGCAGATCCTGACAAATACACTCCTTACTTAGGCAGACACTGTAAAGGTAGAGAGTTACTGTACAATATCAGCACAAACAGAGTCCAGGTAAATAAAAAAAAACAACTGAGATGGGCCAAGACCCCCTCAGTGTGTCTTGCAAGAGACCCCAAGGTAAGTATAGTACAGTTCTTACTAGATGGATACTGGTAGTTGAAATGAGTGCAGACGGTGGGGGAGGGACTAAGCTTCTATATTTAAAGGGAGGAAGCAGGAAGTGAACCCTAATCCACTTCCATGACCCATGCAGATGGTACTGGATGTGGATTAACTGAATACCGGAGCAATGTACCTGAATATAAATAGCTCTACAGATGTGGAAATATAGGACACCTCCAACTCAACTAGGAATGGACACTGAGCACCTGGAAGCCAGACAGGAAACAAGAACACGAATGGCCAGCTGGGAACTGAACCGGAATCCTGGCTAGGCCCTGCCAGGAATAAGAACAGGGGATAGCAGTACATTGTAACTAGAAACAGAATGAAAGCCTACAACACAGGAACCATGAATTGTAGAAGCTGTATCAGGAAACAGAACCAGAGAACACAGCACAGGAAGCATAGAACTGTATCAGGAGACACGAACAAGAAATACAGTATACAGGTCGGGATCCTGGCACCAATATCCCGACCGCTGGCATCCCAAAGGTAAGTATCGGGGTGTTAGGGGGAGGTTAGGGTTAGGTAGCGGTGTTAGGGTTAGGCATTAGGGGGAGGGTTAGGGTTAGGCACTGGGTAGGGAGTGTTAGGGTGCGGGAGGGGGAGGCCAAGTTTAGGCACTAGGGGGGAGGTTAGGTTTAGGCACCGGGGAAGAGGTGTTAGGTTTAGGGTGCGGGGAGGGGGAGGTTAGGTTTAGGCACTAAGGGGGAGGTTAGGGTTAGGCTCCAGGGAGGGTGGGTTAGGGTAGGGGTTAGAATAATACTTACCATTACTTCCTATGGGTGTTGGGATTCTGGCTGCCGGGATGCCGCTGTCGATATTCTAACCAGCGGCATTCCGATAGCCGGCCCTACAGTGACTTGCTGCAGGCCTGACTCACACTGCTGCGGGGCTGGCTGCTGCGGTCAGTGTTCAACTCTGATTGGGCAGGGTTCACTGTTCAGTCTCCAGAGGCATCTTTATGAAGCAAAAGTAAAATGGCTAAGATTCATGGAAGGAGCTGCTGCGGCTGGACATGCGCAGCAGCTCCTCTAATGAGCCGTTGCAGAGCTCGTGAGTCACTCCTTATGACTCAGGGTCCAGCTGGCAGCCTCCATCTCAGTTAACAATGGAGGAGGTAAGGGACAGCTCAGGCTTGCAGTGGCAAAAACTGACTGCGTCACACAGTCACAGTGTGACAGTCAGTTAAACGATGTCAGATGATGAGTTCTGAGAACTGAGATGATATCAGATAGATTAATAGCTTTGCGATATATATATATATATATATATATAAGTCAATGAGGTCCGGCTCTCCCAGTTTAAACAATACTCGGCCGGGTACCCGCACAGAATAACTTACAAACAGCAGTGGAAGGTGCAGCACTCCTGGTTCTTCATAAATGACACAAATGCAGTATACGATATAAAGCAACGTTTCAGTGCTCTTTTATTAAAGCACTGTCATCAGGCTAACAAACACAAATACACACTAACCTTAAATAGTATAACAGCATACACCACATGCAGACCAAATCCCAGGACCGGACAAATGTCCTTCGCGGTTGTGACGTCATCAAGCGCCAAGCGTCACATGTGAAAAGACCCATCACCATAGTAACATAGGACAACATAAATACTAGCGGTCATACCCTAATATTGGCCATATTATAACAGATTATATATGGATATACAATACACCTGCAAATAGAAATATATAACATATTCATCTGACTAATAAATAGATAACAACTTTAATCCAATAATAACACAATTAATATATGATTAAAAAAATCGCAATAAATACACCAAGATATAAAAATCTTATAGCTATTACACCTAATTAACCCCATAGACCCTATAGCAATACCATACTCCTACTCCCACTATACCTAATTATATATATAAGCAAAAATACTAGCTTATAAAGACTTATCATACCTGGTTAATCAAAAAAATAGTGAAATTTAATCAAATTCCATTGCGATCAATATGCATATCAGCATATCAAACCCACAATAGATACACAGTATAGAATATACTAACATTATTAACCAGGTCCCAAACAGTATTACATCCCACCAGGACCAAATAACAACTAAGAGTAATATACCAAGATCTATGAAAAAATATTTTTTGATATATAGGCACCGATTCTCCAAAACCCCCATTAGTGGACTGGTATCTGCTACAATACCAAAAGATAAGCGTTCATTTGTTTTTATTATAAGTTTGTTGGTTTTACTCTGTCATTTTGCTTTATGTATGGTCTAAATTAAACATTATTCACTGAGAATTCTCTCCATTTCTGGTCTGAGGTCTTCCATCTGTTGTTACATGAAGCCAGACTGTTACTGAGTTTGACCTGAAGCACAGAGGAGTGACATCATTTATGCATTGATATACGCATATTTTGGTACGCAAATATATTTTCGTCCAGTGGTGTTTCTAATTGTTGCATACAATACTACACTATATATAGGATATACAGAAAAAATTGAAATAACAGCGCTGCTTGCTGTGTCACAGTAAAATAATGATAAGGAATACTTATCAGCATTATTAGAACTTAATATGCCCTTCTTATGATGATAATTTCTTCTTCTACCAGAAACTCCGTAGATACATAGAAAAAAGGGGGGTAAGTATGGTGTCAGTGTGTGGTTTTTTATAAAGTAATAATACACTTCAAAATTATTTCAACACAATACTGAGAATACAAGTATTCTACTAATGCGGATAAGTATTCCATCTACCTTATCATTATTTTACTGTGACACAGCAAGCAGCGCTGTTATTTCAATTTTTTCTGTATATCCTAAAAATTCTTAGATCTTTTAGAGAAGATCTTTATTGAAAGGGCTGCAGCTTGCTTAGAAGCGCCAATAGTCTCTCCAACCATTTGTTGTATTCAACTCCACTATATATGTTCTCTTGATGGGCAAAAAATTGCAAGCCCACATTTAAGGTTATCACAAAGGTGTATCCCATGGAAACCTGGAAAGTGCTATCAGTTCAAGCTACCCTACCTGACCATTGAAGTACTGCCTGACTATCAGATAAGCTCTTGATTGTTTTTTTTTTTTGGTACGCACATTACTTATCCATTTGAGCACTGATTCATTTGTCTTTAAAATATTACACTATTAGGTGCACATTTTATTATATTATATATATATATAAAAAGCTACTGACTACTAACATATCAATGCCAGGCAGAATGTTTATTTATTTTACATTGTTTTTGGTAATTGCTTTTCTCTACTTATTGCACCTGAGAACGTTTTATAATGAGTGGGATCAGAAGATGGAAGGGGAGTGACATTATGTAAATACTGTATGCATGTCCCTTTTGTAGTTATTTTATATAGCAAGTACCACTATAGTCAAACGCAGTGACAATGATGAATGCAGTGGAGCAATGTTTTTAGTCTGAGTTGCTCCGCGCATCCTGGTGGTGTTTGTACAGAGGCGCAGTACAGATTCAGGCGTACAAATGAAGATGTGTATTAGAAATGTGTTGGGCATTCCTGGGTGGTCACAGGGTGTTGGGTAACGCGTAGACATGTCAAATTGTCGACAGCATAAAGTCGACGGGAGAAAGCCAATGCGCTAGTATTGATATTTTAATCGTGTTTGCATTACAACGTTAAACATGATAGGAAAGCCTTATGGTTAAAGTTATAATACCGACACAGTTAAAATGCTTTAAATAACATTACTACAGCATCAGCATTCTTCTGTTGACATTTCAACATTTCGACCTTCGACAGTGTAATTGTTGAATAGTTAGCCACACCCCAAATGAGGATATTGCTTAAGTGAAAACAGTTTTATGAAGGATGGGCAACATACCATGAAATAAGCAGTGCTGAAACTAGGGGTGAGCGGGTTCGGATTTCTGAAATCCGAACCCCCCCGAGCCCCCCCGACACGAGTCCGATCCGAGTCAGGCTCGACTTTTCCCGCCTGACTCGGATCTGAAATCGAGGTAAAACGTCATCATCCCGCCTTCCGAGTCTCGCGGGTTTTGGATCCTATATAAGGTACCCGCGTCGGCGCCATTTTCTCACTCGGCTATGGACAGTGAAGAGGGAGGGTGGGAGTTAGGGCTGTGTAGTGTAGTGTAGTGTAGTGCTGCTGTTGTCCACTACTTCAAAGTCCATAGGGGCTGGCTGTGTTGTGCTGTGCTGCTGTTGTTAATAGGGGCTGTGTCCACTACTTCAAAGTCCATAGGGGCTGGCTGGACTGTGTTGTGCAGTCAGTTCTCCATAGGGGCTGTGTCCACTCCAAAGTCCTGTGCAGTGTCCCAGTCCTAAAGGAGTGCTGTAGTGTTGTCCAGGGGGTGCTCTGTCCATCAGGGGTGCTCCCCCCAAGTGCTAAAAAAATAATATATTTTCTGTGTTTGTGAATTGTGTGCGCAGTAGCCGCACGTGCATCAACAAAGTAGTGCCAAGCGTGCGCCTGTGTCATAAGTAAAGGGCCGGCTGGCTTGACCGTTAAAGGGTGCTGTAACCCCCGAAAGTACACTCCAGTCCAAACCAAAAAAAAAAATATTTTCTGTGTTTGTGAATTGTGTGCGCAGTAGCCGCACGTGCATCAACAAAGTAGTGCCAAGCGTGCGCCTGTGTCATAAGTAAAGGGCCGGCTGGCTTGACCGTTAAGGGTGCTGTAACCCCCGAAAGTACACTCCAGTCCAAACCAAAAAAAAAATTATTTTCTGTGTTTGTGAATTGTGTGCGCAGTAGCCGCATGTGCATCAACAAAGTAGTGCCAAGCGTGCACCTGTGTCATAAGTAAAGGGCCGGCTGGCTTGACCGTTAAGGGTGCTGTAACCCCCGAAAGTACACTCCAGTCCAAACCAAAAAAAAAATTATTTTCTGTGTTTGTGAATTGTGTGCGCAGTAGCCGCACGTGCATCAACAAAGTAGTGCCAAGCGTGCGCCTGTGTCATAAGTAAAGGGCCAGCTGGCTTGACCGTTAAAGGGTGCTGTAACCCCCAAAGTACACTCCAGTCCAAACCAAAAAAAAAATTATTTTCTGTGTTTGTGAATTGTGTGCGCAGTAGCCGCACGTGCATCAACAAAGTAGTGCCAAGCGTGCGCCTGTGTCATAAGTAAAGGGCCGGCTGGCTTGACCGTTAAAGGGTGCTGTAACCCCCGAAAGTACACTCCAGTCCAAACCAAAAAAAAATTATTTTCTGTGTTTGTGAATTGTGTGCGCAGTAGCCGCACGTGCATCAACAAAGTAGTGCCAAGCGTGCGCCTGTGTCATAAGTAAAGGGCCGGCTGGCTTGACCGTTAAAGGGTGCTGTAACCCCCGAAAGTACACTCCAGTCCAAACCAAAAAAAAATTATTTTCTGTGTTTGTGAATTGTGTGCGCAGTAGCCGCACGTGCATCAACAAAGTAGTGCCAAGCGTGCGCCTGTGTCATAAGTAAAGGGCCGGCTGGCTTGACCGTTAAAGGGTGCTGTAACCCCAGAAAGTACAATCCAGTCCAAACCAAAAAAAAATTATTTTCTGTGTTTGTGAATTGTGTGCGCAGTAGCCGCACGTGCATCAACAAAGTAGTGCCAAGCGTGCGCCTGTGTCATAAGTAAAGGGCCGGCTGGCTTGACCGTTAAGGGTGCTGTAACCCCCGAAAGTACACTCCAGTCCAAACCAAAAAAAAATTATTTTCTGTGTTTGTGAATTGTGTGCGCAGTAGCCGCACGTGCATCAACAAAGTAGTGCCAAGCGTGCGCCTGTGTCATAAGTAAAGGGCCGGCTGGCTTGACCGTTAAGGGTGCTGTAACCCCCGAAAGTACACTCCAGTCCAAACCAAAAAAAAATTATTTTCTGTGTTTGTGAATTGTGTGCGCAGTAGCCGCACGTGCATCAACAAAGTAGTGCCAAGGGTGCGCCTGTGTCATAAGTAAAGGGCCGGCTGGCTTGACCGTTAAAGGGTGCTGTAACCCCCGAAAGTACACTCCAGTCCAAACCAAAAAAAAATTATTTTCTGTGTTTGTGAATTGTGTGCGCAGTAGCCGCACGTGCATCAACAAAGTAGTGCCAAGCGTGCGCCTGTGTCATAAGTAAAGGGCCGGCTGGCTTGACCGTTAAAGGGTGCTGTAACCCCCGAAAGTACACTCCAGTCCAAACCAAAAAAAAATTATTTTCTGTGTTTGTGAATTGTGTGCGCAGTAGCCGCACGTGCATCAACAAAGTAGTGCCAAGCGTGCGCCTGTGTCATAAGTAAAGGGCCAGCTGTCTTGACCGTTAAAGGGTGCTGTAACCCCCAAAGTACACTCCAGTCCAAACCAAAAAAAAAATTATTTTCTGTTTGTGAATTGTGTGCGCAGTAGCCGCACGTGCATCAACAAAGTAGTGCCAAGCGTGCGCCTGTGTCATAAGTAAAAGGCCGGCTGGCTTGACCGTTAAAGGGTGCTGTAACCCCCGAAAGTACACTCCAGTCCAAACCAAAAAAAAATTATTTTCTGTGTTTGTGAATTGTGTGCGCAGTAGCCGCACGTGCATCAACAAAGTAGTGCCAAGCGTGCGCCTGTGTCATAAGTAAAGGGCCGGCTGGCTTGACCGTTAAAGGGTGCTGTAACCCCCAAAGTACACTCCAGTCCAAACCAAAAAAAAAATTATTTTCTGTGTTTGTGAATTGTGTGCGCAGTAGCCGCACGTGCATCAACAAAGTAGTGCCAAGCGTGCGCCTGTGTCATAAGTAAAAGGCCGGCTGGCTTGACCGTTAAAGGGTGCTGTAACCCCCGAAAGTACACTCCAGTCCAAACCAAAAAAAAATTATTTTCTGTGTTTGTGAATTGTGTGCGCAGTAGCCGCACGTGCATCAACAAAGTAGTGCCAAGCGTGCGCCTGTGTCATAAGTAAAGGGCCGGCTGGCTTGACCGTTAAAGGGTGCTGTAACCCCCGAAAGTACACTCCAGTCCAAACCAAAAAAAAATTATTTTCTGTGTTTGTGAATTGTGTGCGCAGTAGCCGCACGTGCATCAACAAAGTAGTGCCAAGCGTGCGCCTGTGTCATAAGTAAAGGGCCGGCTGGCTTGACCGTTAAGGGTGCTGTAACCCCCGAAAGTACACTCCAGTCCAAACCAAAAAAAAATTATTTTCTGTGTTTGTGAATTGTGTGCGCAGTAGCCGCACGTGCATCAACAAAGTAGTGCCAAGAGTGCGCCTGTGTCATAAGTAAAGGGCCGGCTGGCTTGACCGTTAAAGGGTGCTGTAACCTACAAAGTACACTCCAGTCCAAACCAAAAAAAAAATTATTTTCTGTGTTTAGCCGCACGTATATATCAAATCGATATAACATAAATGGAGGACCAAACTTTCTCCGATAAAAATAAAATAGAGAAAGATCAAGAACCACTTCCTCCTAGTGCTGAAGCTGCTGCCACTAGTCATGACATAGACGATAACATGCCATCAACGTCGTCTGCCAAGGCCGATGCCCAATGTCATAGTAGAGGGCACATACAATCCCAAATGGCAAAGTTCAGGAAAATGACCTTGAAAAAGACATTTAAATCAGCTAAAGAGAAACGTAAACTTGCCAATATGCCATTTACGACACGGAGTGGCAAGGAACGGCTAAGGTCGATCCCTAGTATGTTCATGACTAGTGGTTCAGCTTCACATGACGATGGAAGCCCTCCTCCCACTAAAAAAATCAAAAGAGTTAAGCTGGCAAAAGCACAGCGAAGAACTGTGCTTTCTAAGAAGATATCACAAATCCCCAAGGAGAGTCCAAGTGTGGTGGTGGTTGCGATGCCTGACCTTCCCAGCACTGGACGGGAAGAGGTGGCTCTTTCCACCATTTGCACGCCCCCTGCAAGTGCTGAAAGGAGCACCCACAGTCCACTTGCTGATATGCAAATTGAAGATGTCACTGTTGAAGTACAACAGGATGAGGATACTGGTGTAGCTGGCGCTGAGGAGGAAGTTGGCGAGGAGGATTCTGATGGTGATGTGGTTTGTTTAAATCAGGCTCCGGGGGAGACAGTTGTTGTCCGTGGGATGAAAAAGCCCATCACGGTCATGCCTGGGCAGAAGACCAAACATTCCACCTCTTTGGTCTGGCAATATTTCTATCCAAATCCGGACAACAACTGTCTTGCCATATGTACCATATGTAAAGGTGAAATAAGTAGGGGTAGGGACGTCAACCACCTAGGAACATCCTCCCTTATACGGCACCTGCAGCGCGTTCATAAAAAGTTACTGTCAAGTTCAGAAACTTTGGCTAAGACCGTAAGCAGTCCAGGGACACCTAAATCCCGTTGTCCTGTTGTATCCAAGCGCCTGCAAACCACACCGTCAACTCCCTCCTCGTCAATTTCCTCCTTAGTCAGGATCGGAAGTAGTCCTGCAGGCCATGTCACTGGCATGACTGACTCTCCTATCCGGGATTCCTCTGGAGGATCCTGCATTGCTACGCCTACTGCTGCCGCTGCTGCTGTTGCTGCTGCTGGGAGTCGTTCATCATCCCAGAGAGGAAGTAGGAACACCACTACTTTTACTAAACAATTGACCCTCCAACAGTCCTTAGCGAGGAGGATGAAGTACGACAGCAGTCATCCTGAAGCAAAACTTATAACTGAGGCCTTGACTGCTATGTTGGTGTTAGACGTGCGTCCGGTATCCGCCATTAGTGCAGTGGGATTTAGACAATTGATGGAGGTAGTGTGTCCCCGGTTCCAAATCCCGTCTAGATTCCACTTCACTAGGCAGGCGATACCGAGACTGTACAGAAACGTCAGAAAAAGTGTCCTCAGTGTCCTGAAAAATGCCGTTGTACACAATGTCCACTTAACCACGGACATGTGGACAAGTGGAACAGGGCAGACTAAGGACTATATGACTGTGACAGCCCACTGGGTAGATGTATCACCTTACGCAGCAACAGCAGCAGCGTCACCAGTAGCAGCATCTCAGAAACGCCAGCTCGTTACAAGGCAGGCTACGCTGTGTATCACCGGTTTCAGTAAGAGGCACACCGCCGACAACCTCTTAGAGAAACTGAGGGAAATCATCGCCCAGTGGCTTACCCCACTTAGACTCTCCTGGGGATTTGTGATATCTGACAACGCCACCAATATTGTGCGGGCATTACATCTGGGCAAATTCCAGCACGTCCCATGTTTTGCTCACACAATAAACTTGGTGGTGCAGAATTTTCTGAAAAGCGACAGGGGCGTGCAGGAGACGCTTTGGGTGGCCAGAAAAATTTCTGGCCACTTTCGCCATTCAGCGACTGCGTGCCGAAGACTGGAGCGCCAGCAAACACTCTTGAACCTGCCCCGCCATCACCTGAAGCAAGAGGTTGTGAAGCGGTGGAACTCAACCCTCTATATGCTTCAGAGGATGGAGGAGCAGCAAAAGGCCATACAAGCCTATACATCCACCTATGACATAGGCAAAGGAGGGGGTATGCACCTGACTCAAGCGCAGTGGAGAATGATTTCCGTGTTGTGCAAGGTTCTCCAGCCCTTCGAACTTGCCACACGTGAAGTCAGTTCAGACACTGCCAGCTTGAGTCAGGTCATTCCCCTCATCAGGCTTTTGCAGAAGCAGCTGGAGAAAGTGAAGGAGGAGCTAAGACGGAGCGATTCCGCTCGGCATGTGGGACTTGTGGATGAAGCCCTTCATTCGCTTTGCCAGGATTCCAGGGTGGTCAATCTGTTGAAATCAGACCACTACGTTTTGGCCACCGTGCTCGATCCTAGGTTTAAAGCCTATGTGGTGTCTCTCTTTCCGGCCGACACAAGCCTGCAGAGGTGCAAAGACCTGCTGGTGAACACACTGTCAGCTGAAGCGGAACGTGACACGTCAACGGCTCCTTCTTCATTTTCTCCTGCAACTGGGGCTGCCAGGAAAAAACTTAGGTATCCTAAGCAACCCGCTGGCGGTGATGCAGGGCAGGCAGGACCAAGTTTGGACATCTGGTCCGGACTGAAGGACCTGGCAACAATTTCTGACATGTCTACTGTCACTGCATATGATACTGTCACCATTGACAGAATGGTGGAGGATTACATCGGTGACAGCATCCAAGTAGGCATGGCAGACAGTCCATACCTGTACTGGCAGGAAAAAGAGGCAATTTGGAGGCCCCTGTACAAACTGGCTCTATTTTACCTGAGTTGCCCCCCCTCCAGTGTGTACTCCGAAAGAGTGTTTAGTGCAGCCGGGAACCTTGTCAGCGAAAGGCGTAGGAGGTTGCTTCCACAGAATGTGGAGAAGATGATGTTCATCAAAATGAATTATCAGCTCTTCCAGGGAGACCAGCCTCCAGAAGGTACAGAGGGACCTGTGGTGGTGGATTCAAGTGGGGACGAGTTAATACTTTGTGAGGATGAGGATGTACACACTGAAGAGGGTGAGGAATCGGTGGATGAGGAGGATGAGGATGACATCTTGCCTCCATAGAGCCAGTTTGTGCAGGGACACATTAATTGCCAGCTTGTTTTGTGGGGGCCCAAACGAACCAATCATTTCAGCCACAGTTGTGTGGCAGACCCTGGCGCTGAAATGATTGGTTTGTTAAAGTGTGCATGTCCTGTTTATACAACATAAGGGTGGGTGGGAGGGCCCAAGGACAATTCCATCTTGCACCTCTTTTTTTTCTTTGCATTATGTACAGTTTGGGGCCTAGTTTTTCAAACTGCCATCCTGTCTGCCACTGCAGTTTCACGCCTAGATGGGTCACGTGTTTGTGCTGCCCACTCGTGTCGCTTAGCATAGTCATCCAGCTACCTCGGTGCAACGTTTTGGACATAAAAACACTATTGTGAGGTGTGAGGTGTTCAGAATAGACTGGAAATGAGTGGAAATTAAGGTTATTGAGGTTAATAATAGCATAGGAGCAGAAAAACCTACAAATTCTGTGATTTTAGCTGTTTTTATGCTTTTTTAAAAAAAAATACAGATCCAAAACACAAAACCCAGAACCCAAAACACGGAAGGGTGGTTTTGGCAAAACCAATCCAGATCCAAAACACGAAGAAAGATCCAGATCCAAAACCAAAACACAAAACACGAAAAGTGGCCGGTGCACACCCCTAGCTGAAACCTGTTTAATGCAGCATTAGCTGAATCTCCTGCGCTCTCCATCACAGTCAGACAAAATCTCCTTTAAGATTGAATAGAAATAGAGATTAGTGTGTAGAATCAGTAATTAACTCCAAGTACCTCGACTCATGAGATGCTATTATATGTGTTGTAAACAAAAATCTAAATGTTCTAAGGAAGAAAAAAACTCTATTAAGTCTGTTCTCTGACAAAATGTAAGTTAATAACATTATCATGTTCAAGGTGTTTTAGACTTGTAGGTTGTATAAAAGAAAGATGATGATAACTTGTCTTGTTGAAATAACCTATATGTCACTTTATAAACAGGTACTTGCTTCCAACTATGATTAGAAAATTGTGCTTTACTGCAGAGCAACAGAGTGTAAAGCATATTGCATGTATATAGTGGGATTTTATTTACAGGGGTAAAATATCCTGACAGCATCATTTATAATGTGTTTCAGGTCAAGCAATCATACATTCACAACACATTTATCATGTTTAGTCTCTACAGAATGAGTAAGCAATGCTGATATGAATTGTATATCAAGACAATAATTAGAATGTACAGCAGAAAAATATAACTCTGTAGCATAGAATGGTTAGAGCCAGGTAAGAACAAAAAGAACTCGTGTGTGTGTGTGTGTGTGTGTGTGTGTGTGTGTGTGTGTGTGTGTGTGTGTGTGTGTGTGTGTGTGTGTGTGTGTGTGTGTGTGTGTGTGTGTGTGTGTGTGTGTGTGTGTGTGTGTGTGAGAGAGCACTGTTTTCTTCAATGAAGATAGCATTAATGTAATCAGAAATACACTCTATACATTGTTAATGTGGTAAATGACTATGCTAGCTGCAAATGTCTGGTTTTTAAAGGAATATCTACATAGGTGTATAGAGGCCCATTTCCAGCAACCATCACTCCAGCGTTCTAATGGTACATTGTGTTTGCTAAGCGCGTTGGAAGACTAATGGATGATTAGAAAACCCTTGAAAACCTTTGTGCATTATGCTAGCACAGCTGAAAACGAGTTTGCTTGTTAGAGAAGCTATAAAACTGGCCTTCCTTTGAGCTAGTTGAACATCTGGAGCATAGCATAGCCAGAAAAAGAAAACTTCCATGTGAAACTCAACAGTCTATTCTTGTTCTTAGAAATAAGGCTATTCCATGCGAGAAATTGCCAAGAAACTGACCATTTCCTACAACGGAGTATACTACTCCCTTCAGAGAACAGCACAAACAGGCTCTATCCAGAGTAGAAGGAGAAGTGTGAGGCCCCGGTGTATAACCGTAAAGAAGACAAGTATATTAGAGTCTTTAGTTTGAGAAATAGATGCCTCACAAGTCCTCAACTGGCAGCTTCATTAAATGGTACCTGCAAAATGCCAGTATCAACGTCTACAGTGAAAAGGCGACTCTGGGATGCTGGCCTTCTAGGAGGAGTGGCAAAAAGCAAAAAGCCATGGCCAATAAAAAAAAGATTAATATGTGCAAAAGAACACAGATTTGGACAAAGGAAGATTGAAAAAAAGTGTTATGGACAGACGAATCAAAGTTTGAGGTGTTTGTATCACACAGAAGAACATTTGTGAGATGCAGAACGAGTGAAAAGATGCTGGAAGAGTGCCTGACGTCATCTGTCAAGCATGGTGGAGGAGGTAATGTGATGGTCTGGGGCTGCTTTGGTGCTGGTAAAGTGGGAGATTTGTACAAGGTAAAAGGGATTTTGAATAAGGAAGGCTATCACTCCATTTTGCAACGCCATGCCATACCCGGTGGGCAGCGCTTGATTGAAGCCAATTTCCTCCTCCAACAGGACAATGACCCAAAGCACACCTCCAAATTATGCAAGAACTATTTAGGGAAGAAGCAGGCAGCTGGTATTCTGTCTGTAATGGAGTGAGCAGTGCAGTCACCAGATGTGAACCCCATTGAGCTGTTGTGGGAGCAGCTTGACTGTATGGTACGCAAGAAGTGCCCATCAAGCCAATCCAACTTGTGGGAGGTGCTTCAGGAAGTGTGGGGTAAAATTTCTTTAGATTACCTCAACAAATTAACAGAATGCCAAAGGTCTGCAATGCTGTAATTGCTGCAAAATGAGCATTCTTTGACGAAAGCAAAGTTTGAAGGACAAAATTATTATTTAAAATAAAAATCATTATTTCTAACCTTGCCAATGTCTTGACTATATGTTCTATTCATTTTGCAACTCATTTGATAAATAAAAGTCAGTTTTCATGTAAAACACGAAATTGTCTGGTCGTCCCCAAACTTTTGAGTGGTAATGTATATATATATATATATATATATATATATATAAATATATATATATATATATATATATATTTATATATAAACAAATATTCCCCTCGGAGCTATGTTAGTCCCAATGGAAGACGTTAGGCGGCACTCCGATGGTCAAACAAATCAAGTGTATTTTAAATCCAAAACATCATTAAACAAATGATGTCAACGTTTCAAGGCCAACTTTGGACCTTTTCCTCAGAACTTGTGTATAAACAGTGAATAGACCAAGTGTCTTACCTTAAATAGGGTGAATAATGAAAGCGCGTGTACAAGCACGCTGGACTCTCCCGACAGCTGAACGGCGCCTGGAATCAGAGAAGCTCCGGCCCGTCCGTACACAATGACGTCATCCGTAACCTAAGCAACCAAGATCCCCGGCGACGCCAGACCTATCGGAGGAGATGAAAGTGAAAATTGTTACTGATAACAGTGAAGCAGCAATGAAAAGTGCAAGTGCTTGGGGGTGCAAAATTGAAGTTAAAAATGCTGATATATAACAGAATACTTATTAAATCGCTAATAACATGACAATAATAAAATTAAGTCTTAATCAATTATACACACATTAATTAACGGAGCAACTAACTGAAAAAAAAGAAACAAAGATCATGAGCTTATCGTGGAAGGAGGGAGCTGAATGTAGGCAAGTATGCAGACAAAAACAACTTTTTCTTGTTATTGCTCCACTATAGCGACACCCATGACACAGGCCACTCCCCGTGTGGGCCACTCCCACGCCAGTTATGCCCCCACATCACTAGTTACACCACCACAGCGACTGTCGCACTCCCTGCAGCAACACAATAGGCCCTTCATAAATTTCAGCTCCAGGCCCATGAGAACATTAATCTGGCACTGCAGATGGTTATATGCTGGTTGTCACCATCATTGTGTATGATTGCACCAGCACTCCAGCCATCGCAAGAGATACATCTCCAGGTAAGTGTATCTGCCTTCAGGTCTGCCTCAGTCATAATTATGAGAACATCCCCCCTTTCCTTCCCTTCCTCATGTCACTGCTCCAGGGCCTTAGAAATCCTAAGTGTAGGAGGCGCCAAAGTTTGAATATGGAGGTCTAGGCACTTTTTATGGTATGTAGATGCAGTATGAAAATGCATATCTCACTCAGAACAATAGATATACGTCCAACACTACATGAACCTCCCTCTGTATATGTTTCCACTGATGCATAGTATGGGTCTGAATGTATCACAGACACACACAGCGCACAGATAATACACATCACTGCTGTGTGTAATGATTACATTTCTACTCATCCCAATTAGGTGTTTTTATTTACTGACATGTAATCATCACATTGTATTTACTATTAACCCCCAATGCCCTGCCTGAGATACATAGCAGTACCCCCCTGCCAGGGCACCTAGTGATGTCATAGTGGCAGCTGATGATGCCACTATTGGAGGTGTGATGGGTATAACAAGGCAGCTGGATGCTTCCTGTGTCATATCTGATATTGCTGGACTAGTGACAGTACAGTATTGTTTCTTCTCATTTCTGAGTGGATAATAATTATTTTACGATGAAGAAGACAGGAAATAACCTTCCTAAAGACCATCAAATGACTGTAAGTATCTCTTATAGAGCCATGGACTCACTGTATTACTGATGGCTAATGATAATAGGACACTCATATGATTTTATATAAATAAGGGTAGAGTTAGATACATTAGTTTTAAATACTCCCATTTCTCTGTATTTATACTATTTACTATGAGTATTTGTGTTTTGCTTAGAAGCTTCCCAGACTTTCTTATAATTATGTTAAGGTTCTGAAAATATTTAAAATAAAAGCAAAAGCAGCTATATCACTGTTTGGTTTGCTTTATATTAATGGTTTTTGTTTTGGCCTCTATAGTGGTGTTTCAATTAGAAGTCAAATTTGAGTGGTAAAAAAAAAACGGCCAATTCAATAATCAGGTGATAAGGGACATGAAAGGGCGATGAGCCTGTTAAGTTAATTCACATTAACGTTTTATCGCCTGTAATTGGATCCCCCCTGTGACTTTATTCCTGCAGCCAGTTATCCTTCCTGCTGATTTCCTATGCTGCCATATTCCTGAGATACTAACTCGTCTCGCTGATTGGGGTTTTACAACTGGCTCCAACTGTATAATAGTCCTTTATTTATTACACATAACCAAGTCAGACCAAGACAATTGTCCTTTCTCTCGGCATAGAATAGGCTAGGGTGGGAGATTACCTTGGCATTAATAATTCTTCATTGTTCGTATGTCTGTTTCATTATTTAACAGGTTGCTCTACGCATCCGCCCATTTAATAGGATAGAGGCTAAGAGCAACGCCCGATGCATTATACACCAGCTCGGGCAGCAGGTAAGAAAATGCTAATAACATTATTTTAGTTTAATTAATTGAATTAGTTTAATATTTAACATAGTTCATTTTTAAATAGTTTTCTTACCAATACACTTTTATTAGATTTATTTGTTGTTTAAAGGACATTATTTTATGTTACAGCACAGTTACTTTGATTTTTCATATTGTATATATATATATATATATATATATTTGTGTTTATAAATATATACAATACAAACTAAATATTTTGCTTTGTGTATCAGAGGTGGATCGGTATCCAAGGTCCCCATATACCCATAAGCAAATTAGAGTAATGACCTGCTGCTCAGATAGTGCCAGATTTTGTCTGTGCACAAGAAATAGGGAAATCATGGACCATTGGTGGACTATGCAAATGCTGGGCCTGTTGCGAAACACCATTGCAGGGCTCCTAAACTGCTCCTCCCTCTTAGTAACCAGCTGATTATATTTGTCAGACAGGGGTGTTACCTCACAGACCAGTAGGAATTGGTGAGCTCTCTGCTTGTGGCTTCCTATTGGTCTGCATGATCACACACCCCTAGGCTGCACATGCAGCACCACACCAGCTATTGCTATATCCTATGAAGATAGTGACAGGAGAAGATGTATCTATGTTTATACAGCAGAGAGGCCGGACAACATCTTCCACCTTGCGCTATCTGCCCAATCCAGGGCTCTTGGTTAAGTAGGGAAAAAAGATGTAATGCACATATTTTATGGACAGTAACATATGGCATTTCCCTCCAATAATGAGGGTATGCTGAGACTTGTAGTTCCACAATAGGTAGCAAACCACTTGAGGCACAATCCAATAAGTCATTATAATATGTGTGACTTCGCCGTCATCCATTAATACAAACTGGACTTAAGATGTTCTGCTCCAGCCGCAGAGATGCTTGTAGAACCTGGTGACATCTACTGAACATGTGTCTTTTCTTTCCTTACAGACAGTACTACTGCAGGACCCTGGCGAGGATCCTGATGATGTCCTGCGTTGCTGCAGGACCAGAGAGAGGTCATTTACCTTTAATGAGGTGTTTGATCAAGCAGCTACCCAGGTGATTGTAATCCTGAGATCAGTGGCATCACAAGGGGGGCATGGGGGGTGCGGTCCACACCCGGGTGTCACTCGCTGAGGGGTGACGCCAAGGTGCAGACTCCCCATCACTAACAGGGCGGGGGGCTGCACTGTAGTGCAGCACTCGGCTCCAGACACTGCGGGAGCCAACCAGCCCTGCACGCAGGTACCTCCTGCACCCCCTGCTCCCCCCCAAGTAATAGACATGAGGGATTGGGCCGCAAGGCCACGACCTCTGCTCACAAGGCCACGCCCCTGCCTGCATGGCTACACCACCTTTTTAGCAGCGGATGCCACTGCCTAAGATATTTACAATGAATAATAAAAGTTAATAGTATATAATACAGTACTCAGGGACATCTTATGAGAGGAGGGTTCCTGTGTGCAGTCTCTGAAAGGGTCCCCCCCAAACCATTGTATGCGAGATGTAGTCTCTGGTACTTTGCCAGAGCCTATTGCGCATGCATTTATCTCCAGGAAAATGGTGCCACAAGGTAGATTTCTTTTGAGACTGCTGCAAGTACATTTAATGGGTGTATGGATTGCGGTATGGGCCCCCTGGACTTAGGTGCCCACGTGCACCACACACCCCACACCTGCCATTATACATATGGTGGCGCTGCTCATACTGCAGCTTGTAAGGGAGTAAAATAGCGCATGAGAACAATTTATCATCACATGTGAATGTAGCATCAGCCATTAATGCCTGTGCAGCTATAATTTCTCCTTATTCAGTATAGAGCATGTTTTAAAAAATGTTCGCATGATTGCTTATGTAGCATCAATAAATGTGTCTCATTTCAGGAGCATGTTTATCAGTCCACAATGAAGAACCTAGTGGATGGTATCATTTCGGGGTACAATGCTGCCATATTTGCCTATGGCCCAACAGGTAAACATAATGTTATTAAATCATAAGTGTAATTGTTTATATTGTATTTGTAAAAGTAGTGAGCTGGTGAAATGAGTGGTGGTAAAAACACGGGGACCATCTGTATTGTTAGTATTCCTTTGTATTTATTACAGGCACTGGGAAGACATTTACCATGATGGGCAATGGTCATGAACCTGGAGTGATATTCCGCACTCTGAAAGATCTATATAAGACCATTGAGGTGCAGAGAGGGCCAAATAAATTCTCTGTTTCATTGTCCTATGCTGAGGTAAATATGTGAAGAATATATGCTTGGTTTATATTCTATGTGTCTTATATGAGTTGGTTGGAACTCTGGGGTTTTCTGCATAAGATATACATTTACATACTGCACGGGCCCAGGCAGCAGCAAACATGCGTAGGGCAAGTATATTGCAGCACATTTGATGCATAGTAAGATTTGGGGATTTGCATCTATTGCCGGTGCTGTAGGGCCGGATGCAACTACACAGAGTGATGATGTACATGACCCCTCTACATGTGCAATCAGTGGCATAACTAGCATTCACCAGGCCTCCTAGCAAAGTTTGAGGGGGACCCCTACTCTGCTTATAATTCCTTTCCTCATGATATACAGCATCTGGAGAAGCACAAGTAACCCAAGGCATTTCTAGAGAGTAACTGTGGATTACACACTTGTCGTGCTTGTATTGTAGGGAGCGATTATTCCTTCATTACATTTTCAGGTCTATAATGAAACCGTTCAGGATCTGCTAAGACCCTCCTCTGGATGTTTGACCCTCAGAGAGGATCCCTATGGCAACACCAGGATAGAAGGGATCGCTGAGTTCTTCCCCAGCAGCCCTGAAGAGGTGACTATCTTTAGTCTGTGCTACCCTTTGCAGCATCCATGCTTCACCACTAGTCATCCCTGTCTATATTATTATTTTCTACTTCAGGGTCCATAGGGTATCCACAGGATACCTTGGGGTATAGGTGTGACGTCAGTCGCAGGGCACCAAAGAGTTAAGCTTTCAGCCTCCCAGGATGCACTAGGTCCCCCTCCTATACCCCGCCCCCGGGCCAAGGCACCTCAGTTTAGTTTGGTGCCCGGCCGGAGTCGGGTGCACCTGTTGGAGTGGGGGCTAGAAGAGCCCCTGAAGCTTATTCTTCATGCAGCTGTGGCTGCACAACTGGATGAACAGCATGGACAGTCAGTCCTGACGTCCATGCTGTCTTCCCTACACCCCGCCGGTACCAGAACGCCGGTACTGATCCGGGGATGCTGGTGGGCGTCTGGGGTCACAGCTAGCGGTGACCCCAGATGCTCCGGACCATGGCCGGATTCAAGGGGGACAGAGGTAAGCAGCGGGGTCCCGCGGTGGGTCCCCGCTGATCACATGGTCCTAAGTCCCCAGGCAGGGGGCTCCCTGGGGACTGGCTGCAGCGTGGAGCCAGGCGACCAACCTGCGCTTCCACTACCCCCTGGGACAGCGGACCGCAGCAGAGCGGTAGCGCTGCGGCGTCCCAGGGGTTAAATGCATGCCAGGGGAGCGCGCCTTCCCTGTCTCACAGCCGGCGCCTCCCCCGCTGCACACAGCCCTCTCTGCATGCTGCCGACTGGTCCTGTGGCAGCGCTCCTCCCCCAGGCCAGCCTCCTCTCTGCTCCTCGGCGGCCATCTTCTCCAGAACGCATGGTGAACGCTGCTGGAAGCGCTGGACGGAAGCATCGTGGTCTGGGTCCCCCCGCATACCTCTCCTCCGCTGTGGTCAGGTCTGTGTATGCAGCGCTGTGTCCTACCAGGCCCTGTGTCTGTGTAGTTGAGTGATCAGCGCTGTTAGTGCAGGAATTGTTATTTTTCTGCATTGTATGTGACTGTGCTAGCGCTGCTGCCTGTAATCTTTTCTTCTCTAAACTGTCAGCTTTATTACTGTCCCTGTTCTTTCTGCTAAAGCCCTTGCGGTGCGGTGCTGCAGGGTGGTCTCTCGCCTATTTAATACTTAATTGGTGAGAGAGGTCACATACGTGGTGCCATCATGTCTGAAAGTGATTTTCCCCTCCGGCTACAGTGTACCACGTGCAAAGTACCGTTAGCGGAGGGGGAGGGTAGCGCGGAGGGCCTTTGCCGGCAGTGTTTGTCCATGGCGCGGCCTATTACGGTTACAGCACCGGTACAGGAGCCACCCTGGGCTTGTTTCGCTCAGGCGTTAACAGCTTTAGTGGGCCAGTTAGCTCCGCAGCCCGCGTTTACTCCGATGGGTTTGTCCCAGCAGTCTGAGGTGTCGTCACCCATGCAGGGGTTCCCACGACAATTGGTGGTACCCCACAGTCTCCCTATTTCCCCGCTCCCGGGTTCTCAGGAGCCAGCGTGGGTTAACTCCCTGACGAGTTCTGTACAGCACTTGTCGGATGTGTTGCAAGGGGAGTCTGTGATGCGGTCTCATAAAAGGCCGGTGGCGTCTCTGTCCGCTCCTTATGAGGATGACGAAGGGACGTCTGATGATGGGGAGATTCTAGATCCTTACGATCAGGAACCTCTCCATACTAAGGACGCTGATGCTAAGTCCAAAGTATATATTCCTGGACTTATTCGGGCGGTCCGCACAGCCTTGGTGATTGAGGACGAAGTTCCCCCAGCGGCTAAATCTAAGTATGCCTTTTTCAAAGATGTGAAGGGCGATGCCACAGTCTTTCCTCTTTCGGGTCAGTTGGTGGACCATTTAGAGGAGGCGTGGAAACAACCTGGCAAAAGATACCAGCCGCAGAGACGCCTGGCGGTGGCTTATCCGTTCGCGGATAATTATTTTGCGAAGTGGGAATCCCCTCCACAGGTGGATTCTCACGTGACCCGTCTTGTCCGTAGTGCCACATTGCCGATGCCATCCATGTCCTCCCTTAAGGATGCTACGGACCGCAAGGTAGAAATCTGCCTGAAGTCCGCTTATTCCCTTGCAGGGGGGGCAGCACGGCCGGCTATGGCCATTTGCTGGGTTGCCAGAGCGATGGAGCGCTGGGCGGATTCATTAGAGGCTTCTTTTGAATCCGACTGTCCGGCCGATCAGGCGGAGTTGATTGGCACTCTCCGTGATTCGGCCACCTACATCAACGAGGCGGCTCTAGACATTAGTACTCTGGTGTCTAGAATTTCTTCAGCAGCGGTAGCTGCTCGTCGCACCTTGTGGCTGCGATCCTGGAAGGCGGACGCAGATTCCAAGAAAGGTCTGGAAGCGTTGCCGTTTACCGGAGAAGTTCTCTTCGGTCCGGATCTGGATAAGATTGTGGCCACGCTGGCGGCAGCCAAATCTGCCTGTCTCCCGTCGGCCGCTGCTCCTTCTGGTTCGGGACCATCGTCCTTTCGGTCATCTAGGGCCCAGGGCAGGCCCAAACCACAGTCGTTTCCTCGACAGGCTGGCCCTAAGAAATCGGTCAAGCCCCGGAAGCAGGCATGGAGTACCAGACGTCCGGCCCCCAAGCCAGATGACAAGCCTGCGGCCTGACGGTCCGGGTCTCCCTTTGGGGGATCCCAGGGTGGGAGGCCGCCTGCTACAGTTCGCCCAGTGTTGGTCGACCACTACGACAGACACTTGGGTTCTGGAGGTGGTTTCCCACGGATACGCCCTCTCCTTCCGGCACAGACCCCCGGCTCGCTTCTTCACCACGGGTCTCCCATCAGACCGGAACAAGGCTACGGAGCTGCGGAAGGTATTGCACACTATGCTCCAGGCTGGAGTTATAGTGGCGGTTCCATTCTCCCAGAGGGGCCAGGGTTTCTATTCAAATCTATTTTTGGTACAGAAACCCAATGGGTCATATCGTCCGATTCTCAACCTCAAAGCACTCAACAAGTCTTTGCGGGTCCCGAAGTTTCGGATGGAGACCCTACGGTCCATCATTCTGGCGCTGGAACCTGGGGACTACTTGGTGTCATTGGACATACAGGACGCTTACCTGCATGTCCCTATTCTTTTGCGCCATCAACAGTTCCTCAGGTTTGCAATCAGCAGCGACCACTTCCAGTTTCGGGCGTTACCTTTTGGCCTGGCAACAGCACCACGTGTTTTCACCAAGGTGATGGCGGTCATGGCGGCTTCTCTGCGGCTGCAGGGAGTCCGCATGTTGCCGTATTTGGACGACCTGTTATTGGTGGCAGGATCTCCAGAGCTCCTGTTACGCCACTTGGACCTGACCATTGCACTGCTGCAATGGCACGGCTGGCTAATCAACTGGCAGAAGTCCACTCTAATCCCGTCTCGGAGGATTCTGCATCTTGGAGCCTTATTGGACTCGGGACAGCAAAGGATCTTCGTGACGGAGGACAAGATCTCTGCTTTACAGTCAAGGGTGCGCAGTTGTCTGCACAGCCGCCGGGTGTCCTTACACTCGGCGATGAGGTTACTGGGCTCCATGGTGTCGGTGTTCGACATGGTGGAATATGCCCAGTTTCACTCCAGACCTCTGCAGCACCTGATCCTGTCCAAGTGGAACGGGCTGACTCAGTCTCTGAAGTCCCAGACGATTGTGCTCACCCAGGAGGTTCGCCTGTCCCTTACGTGGTGGTTACAGACGACCCACCTCAACAAGGGACGTCCGTTCTGGGTTCCAAATTGGGTCCTGTTGACAACGGACGCCAGTCTTCGGGGCTGGGGAGCAGTTTCGGGTCCACACTTGTTCCAGGGCAGGTGGACGCCGACAGAAGCGGAGCTTCCAATAAATATCTTGGAACTCCGTGCGGTCTTCAATGCTCTCCAGCAGGCACAGCGGTTTCTCCAGGGTCGCCCGGTGCAGGTCCAGTCGGACAATGCTACCACCGTGGCTTACATAAACAGGCAAGGAGGAACTCGCAGTCGGGCGGCTCTCGTAGAGGTCTCTCGGATCCTGGTTTGGGCGGAGCGCAATCTTCCGGCCATATCAGCGGTCTTCATCCCGGGAGTGCTCAATTGGGAGGCGGACTTTCTAAGTCGCCAGGACGTTCATCCGGGGGAATGGTCCCTGCACCCGGACGTTTTTCAACTACTGGTGGACAGGTGGGGTCTTCCAGAAATCGACCTCATGGCGTCCCGGCACAACAACAAGTTGCCGGTGTACGGGTCTCGCACAAGAGACGAAGGGGCGTCTCTGGTGGATGCTCTGTCCGTCCGGTGGACGTTCCGGTTCGCATACCTGTTCCCTCCGGTCTCCCTTCTTCCACGGGTAATCCGGAAATTCAAACAGGAAGGAGGGACGCTCCTGTTGATAGCTCCCGCGTGGCCCAGACGGCACTGGTTCTCAGACCTTCAGGGTCTGTCCGTGGACATTCCTCTGCGGTTGCCGCTACGACCGGACCTTCTGTCTCAGGGTCCTTGCCTTCACCCGGACCTGACTCGGCTGTCTTTGACGGCGTGGCTGTTGAGACGGCCATGCTGAGGTCCCGGGGGTTTTCCAGCTCTGTGGTGCGTACCATGTTACGAGCTCGGAAACCGTCTTCCGCTAGGATATACCATCGCGTGTGGCATACGTTCTTCCAGTGGTGTCGACCGAGAGGTTATGCACCGCGGGAGTTTCGTCTGTCTCGGATTCTCGCCTTCCTGCAAGCGGGACTAGATCATGGGCTTCGCCTTGCTTCTTTGAAGGTACAGGTTTCGGCCCTATCTGTCTGGTTTCACCGTAGGATTGCTACAATCCCGGATGTGCGCACCTTTATGCAGGGTGTTCTCCGCATTCAGCCGCCCTTTGTTCCACCTGTGGCGCCTTGGGATTTGGCTGTGGTCCTGAGGGCTCTCCAAGGACCGCCGTTTGAACCACTGGGCTCAGTGGATCTTAAATGGCTAACAGCTAAGACTGTTTTCCTTCTGGCCATTGCTTCGGCCAGACGTGTTTCTGAGTTAGGGGCTCTTTCTTGTAGACCCCCTTTCTTGGTTTTTTATGGGAACAGGGCAGTGCTCCGCACTCGGCCCGAGTTTCTTCCCAAAGTTGTTTCCCAGTTTCATATTAACGAGGAAATAGTTATTCCGGCCTTTAACTCACCGGGTCTTTCCGTGGGTGAGGCCTCTTTGGATGTTGTGCGGGCCTTAAGGACTTATGTTGACCGCACTTCTTCGTTTAGGAAGTCGGACGCTTTGTTTGTCCTCTTTGGCTTCCGTAAAAAGGGTTGGCCTGCTTCAAAGCAAACTTTGGCAGCCTGGATCCGTATGGCTATTTCTGAAGCTTATCTTCATGAAGGCCTACCGGTCCCTCCTTCTCTGAAGGCTCATTCCACTAGGTCTGTGGGTCCTTCGTGGGCAGCTCGACGTGGTGCCTCGGCAGTTCAGATCTGCAAGGCTGCTACGTGGTCTTCTGTCCATACCTTCGTGAGGTATTACAGGTTTGACACCTTCGCCTCTCAGGATGCTTCCTTCGGGCGGCGGATTCTCCTTTCTGCACAGGAGCGTCCCCACCCTTAAAGGATACTGCTTTGGGACATCCCCAAGGTATCCTGTGGATACCCTATGGACCCTGAAGTAGAAAATATGAGATATGGTAAGAACTTACCCTTGTTATCTCTATTTCTACGAAGTCCATAGGGTTCCACAGGACTCCCGCCCTGTCGCACCTGTGCTGCAGATGGGCTTTGCTCTGGTCACCGGTTTTCCGTCTCCATCTGGTGAGAATGTGATTCTTGTATGTGTCCAGATCTTTGTTCTCTCTCTTCCTTCTCCTCCTCCGGCCTATGGCTTGGTAACTAACTGAGGTGCCTTGGCCCGGGGGTGGGGTATAGGAGGGGGACCTAGTGCATCCTGGGAGGCTGAAAGCTTAACTCTTTGGTGCCCTGCGACTGACGTCACACCTATACCCCAAGGTATCCTGTGGAACCCTATGGACTTCGTAGAAATAGAGATAACAAGGGTAAGTTCTTACCATATCTCATATTATTATTATCACCTTTTATGTATAAGGCACCCTAAGGGTTCTGCAGCACTGAACAAGGGGGTTCAAATAACAATGTTATATAAATACAGTCTAATACAAACAGGTTTGCTGTCTGCAAAGAAATTATTAATGTGAGAAGTAGTTAGAGGGACCATGATTATGTGATGGTTGTGTGATGGTTGTAGCTATAACACATGGGTGTAACTTTTTGAGTTGTTTCGTGTAACCACAAGAGTGTTGGTGCATTAATATTACTCTCTTTTTCAGGCCATAGCATTACTGATGAAAGGGAACAAGCGCCGCTCTAAGGCAGCCACAGCTGCCAACAAGAACTCATCCCGCTCCCATGCTGTGTTACAAGTCACCGTAAAGCAGACGAGCAGTGATGGAGTGTGCACGGGCCGGCTGTACATGGTAGACCTGGCAGGATCAGAGCGAGCATCCCAGGTATCACTTGTGATTTACATATCATTATCATTGCTTTGTATTTCCCCTTGCAATGCCAAAGAGCTAGGGGTATTTTAAGAGAGGAGGCTGTCCATTTGGGCCCCCTACTCTCTACTGTGCATGTGTTGGCCCCCGGGAAAATGGCGCCCGTGCTTTTTTCCCAGGGACATCTTTTTTTGCACATTCACGAGTCACCGGGTAAATGGTCACTGACATTTTTCCTGTGATTTTTGTAGTACTCTAAAGACTGCAGAAAGGTAAGCATTAATTAAATATTGGTGCAGGGTGTGCGGTGTGGGCCTCCCTGGACTAAGCAGCTTTTGGTAAATTACATGCAGTAAGAAAAACATTTCGGCCAATTTCTCTAACAAAAAAAAAAAGGTGCATGGGGTTCACTATCTTGGGAAACAATTGAAGTAAATTATGTAATATAGTTTAATCATAGTTTACGTGTTTGTACTACATCCACACCGTCACTGAAGCCAGATGTGTTCTCAGAATTTTTTCTGTTTCTATGTCAGACTAAAAACAGTGGGCAAACTTTCAAAGAAAGTGGCTATATAAACCGCTCCCTTCTGGCCCTAAGGAATTGCATCATGGCGCTACGCAAGAGACCAGGCAGCCATATCAATTATCGGGACAGCAAATTGACCTGGCTGCTAAAGGTATGTTATTACTTTGAGATTTCCTACACACATATGATGTCAGGGACAGTGATAAGAGAGAAGGGTCCCTTGTGCAGTCTCCATGCAAGCCTACCCCTTCTCTTGCAGGCACATGTGCTAATTAGGCTCTGGCACTGCACCCATGTCCATTTTCCCAGTGACTACATTGGTGATTACAGCAGCAGTGACAGTGTGTTACATATAGGTTATTGGTGCAGGGTGTGCGGTATGAGACCACTGGACATGTGCACCACATACCCTGCACCCATTATAGAGATGGGGTGTAGTTAAAATGCCGGCGGATGGGATACCAGCCGCTGATATACCAACGCCGGAATCCTGACTGGCGGAAAAATGGTGAACGTCCAGACAGAGGTAAGTAGCACACTGTCCTGCACTGACCCCGGCGATGGGGGGGTTAGGTTTAGGCCCTGGGGTGGGGGATTAGGGTTAGGCACCCCCCAGGCAGGTTAGGGTTAGGCTTCTGGGAGGGGGGTTAGGGTTAGGCATCACTGGGGAGAGGTTAGGGTTAGGCACCCCCAGGAGGGTTAGGTTTAGGGTGCAGGAAGGGGGAGGTTAGAGTTAGGCACTAGGGGGGAGGTTAGGGTTAGGCGCCACTAAGGCAGGGTTAGGGTTAGGGAGGGGAGAGGGTTAGGGATAGCATACTTACCAACCTTGTCAGATCTTGACTGTGCGGGGTACCGGCGTTGGGATGTCAACTGCCAGCTATTGAGCCACCGGTATTTTATACCCATCCCATAGATACACCCATGACTGATGAATAAGTAGCATTAGTCACTTAGATATTTTTTGGGATACAAGCATTTAGGATTATGAATGGGAGTTTTCAAACAGGGCCCTTGTGTGGCCCCCTTTGAAAATGCTAAGGCCAGGGGCTGGCTGGCAACTTTCAGGCTGGGGGGCAAACCCAATTGAGTGGCCTCAGGTTTTCTCTCAAAAAGAAAAAGTGACAGAAAATTATAGTGGAGCAGCCATAACTTATTTACGAACAACACCTGGCAAAGGCTATTATATATATGTATATTGGGACATTGACAGAATTTTCATATTTTGGCCTCTATTCACCACCACAATGGTTTTGAAATGAAACAAACAAGATGTGCTTTACCTGCAGACTTTCAGATTTAATTTGAGGGTAATTACATCCAATTCAGGTGAACGGTGTAGGAATTACAACGGTTTCTATTACAATATTTATGCACCTGACTGTATATATATATATATATATATATATATATATATATATATATAATATATATAATATATATACATACATATACACAGTACAATAGAATTTACATTGCTGATTTCTAACCTGCGAGGTGACCCACACGAGGTACTCACTCTACCAGCAGCCTTCTCCGTCCCTAGTTTTTCTCTGCAGCCTCATGCATTCTAATTGGTGGAAATCCCCACCACTGTGACTGGTGGATGAAAAGAGCCTTTCACCAATCAGCAGCCTATCAGCACGGCCGGACGGAATCATCATGTACATACTGCGGCCAGAAGAGACAGCCAGAAGATGGTGATCAGTTACTCCAATCAGAGCTGTTTTATGTTTTGGGGGGTCCAGGGCACTTAAGCTGGGGGGGCCCTAGATGGCAACATATGGGACACGGTGATCAAGTCCTTGTGTGCCAGCTTTGGGCACATTATTTAAAAAGTTACATGGCCACAAAGCACGACCCCATTTCATGCTTGGGGCACGCACATCACTTCCCTATAGGCTAGGCTGCACTCTCTACCTTTCCTCCAGCCTACAGGTGTGACAGCACCCAAAAAACAGGACTGTCGCACCTCAGTCATGATGGTTGGGGGGTATGCACACATGCACTGTATATGTACTGTTTTACACATACGCAGGCACGCACATATACATTTACATACGTACTGTAGTACACATATACACACAAATATATAGTCACATACATTTACATACGTACTGTACTACACATATACACACAAATATATAGTCACGTACATTTACATACGTACTGTAGTACACATATACACACAAATATATAGTCACATACATTTACATACGTACTGTAGTACACATATACACACAAATATACAGTCACATACATTTACATACGTACTGTAGTACACATATACACACAAATATATAGTCACATACATTTACATACGTACTGTAGTACACATAGCCACACATATACATATACACATATAGTCACATACATTTACATACGTACTTTTGTACACATAGCCACACATACATCAGGCTTGCCGACATTTAGCTCCCTCCTTCAGGGAGGGTGCTTTCGGGCTTGCACACCGGGAGGCGTGACGCTGTCAAAGTGGGCGGGGCCCACAACTGACGCATCATTGGGGCAGAGCATGGGGGTGTGACAGCGTGATCGTGTCATCACGGCTCCGCCCCCTCTTCACAATGCAGACATTAATGGCATTGTGCAGCAGGGGATGGAGCCACGATGACGCGATTCACTGCTTCCCTGCTGCTGGGGTTTATACTTTCAGCTGCGGGGGGCCGACACGTCACCAGGGGCCAGGAGGCTTGCCCGTCTTCCCAGGGGGCTGGGAGCGGCACCAGATTTTCGGGAGGTTCCTGGCCAAATCGGGAGGGTAGACAAGTATGAATACATAGGGCGGTATTCCATTGTTTTAGCGGTCCAGATCTCCCGTCTAAAGTGCCGGGTGATCGCGGGGCGCTATTCAATTGTTACTACTTTTCGTGCTGATCGCGCCCAAAGTGGTCAGGTTTAGTCGCGTAAATCGGCTTCCCCCCGATCAAAGTGCTGGGTGTGATCGCGAAAAGTGCTGTTTGGGCACCCAAACAGGACACTTTTTGCCCATTTCAGCTGGCACACCCCTGGGGCTGCGAGCTGAAATGGCGCACTGGCAGCTGATCGCGCCCGACAGGAGCAACAATTGAATAGCTCCATCGGGCGCGAAGGGGGCTGGAATCAATTGAATTCCGCCCATACTATCACACACATAAGCAGTAACACACTTATACACATGCATACTGTCACACACATATGTATGCAGTCACATTTATTCATACAAAATTATCACACACATATACACATACAAACACATAGTCACACACATGCATAGTCATCACATAGTCACACATACATACTGTCATCACCGTCACACACACATACAAACAGGCATCACATAGTCACACACACACGTACAGTCACATATACATACATGCATACATACATACAAACAAGCAGGCATCACATAGTCACACGTAGCTACATACATAGTCACATACACGCATACATACAGTCATCACATAGTCACACATACATACAGTCACATACACATATATGCATACATACAGGCATCACATAGTCACATATATATGCATAGTTGTATACATACATACACACATACATACAGTCATCACATAGTCACATATACATACATAGTTGTATACATACATACACACATACATACAGTCATCACATAGTCACATACACATACATACAGTCACATACACATACATATAGGCATCACATAGTCACATACAGCATCACATAGTCACAAATACATACAATCACACACTTGTCATATATATATACATATATATATATATATATATATACATATAGACATTAGTGTTCTCCCTCCCACTTACATTAAACAGACTTTACTGGCTGCAGCTCCTCCATGCTCTCTCCCATCATGCTGCTCCTGGCCCTGCTCCAGTGTCGTGTAGCTCCGCCCCCTACTAGGACTCCGCCTCCAGCATTCCTTTCTTCAGTGTAACTCAGAATCAGATGATCGCTGCGCTTAGCTTTAGTTTAGCTGTGATCGAGGGTTGGGGGGGGGAGGCTTCTGAGAAAGAGAGGGTACGGGGGCACTTATCAACTACCCCCTGTGCCCCCTCCTTAATCCGGCTCTGGCTCCATTATGTGAGTAACACAAATGGAGCGGGTGGCCCAACAGCATCCTCTGCCTGTGTCCAACCATTCTATCAGCGTTCGGCTGCAGGCAGATAGCGCCCCCCAAGGACTGACATAGTAGCGGCCTGGGGGGCAGATGGCACCCTGCCCCCCGGCCCAGCCCGCCACTGGCTAAGGCCCTGGGTAAAAGGGAAGTGGCTATAGCATCCATGCCAGAACCTCAGTCATCAGGAATATTGCTCCTAACACATTGTTGTGGTTGTTTTATCTCACACAATGGCTGCAATCAATCATGATATTATATACTTAGTGCAATCATTTGTTTCTCACAAACAGTATAAAATAATAGTAGAACTTTAAACTGCTCATTACACTGTGTGAGGATTCCTCAGTGATCTCTCCTATAACCAGAGCTTTATCTATCACAGGGTGCACTGAGTGGCAGGAGCAGAATGGTGATGATCACACACATCAGCCCTGCGGATGCTGCCTATGAAGACTCTCGCAGCACACTCACCTACGGGAGCAAGGCCAAGAACATCAAAACACTGGTGAGCAGCCCCCAAGCGGTAACTACATGTTTATCTATGTTACTGGTGGAACAAGGGATTTATTATTAAATAAAACAAACATTAGGAATATTCAAAATCAGTTTTAGTAGAATATTGGTTGGAATGTGATCTTTTACCTTCTATTGGAATTTCAGCTGCCAATTAAAATATGTTAAAAAGATATACTACAGGCTCAATCAGTGATAAAAGCTACACCTGTGGTATTACATGTTACATGTCTGTGTGAGGACACGTAGGTTACTCATCCATTATCTCCTGTCTCCCTGCTTTCTCTGAGTGTGCCAGTGGCCAGTAACTAATTCTCTGCTGTTTACCCTTCCTTCTGCAGGTGGAGAGGAACCGTGTTTGTGCCCCCCACAAAATTCCTGAGGCTGCAAGAGAAGACAAAGTGCAGCTGAAAGACCCTCGTCCTCCAGGTATTCTTGTTTTTTTTAATAAAAAGATTGAGGGTTCTGTTTATCATAGTTGTGCGCTAACAATCTGCATCACCTCTTATCTCAGCAATACAAATTTTAGTTGTGCCACAATTTACAGTGCTGGGATGGTTTGGAGATATGTGCATATGCTGGTCTTTACAGTTGCAGGTTAGGCAAAGGAAGTGACTGACCCAGTTTCAATAGGAACAAATATGCGTTTACACTTCCAAACTATAATCCATTGACTAACTGAAGCAAAACATATACCAGACATATAGGGGTATTCAATATGGGTGCGATAACATCGTTTTTTGCATTAATATCGCACTTTTTAACGTTTTTGCGTTAATATCACTTGTTTTAGTTTTACACCGTATTCAATTTCAAAGACTTATCGCAGTTTTGAAAAGTCTGATAAAAAACGGTGATAACTTTTCACCATTGAATAGGTGTCGAAAAAAAGTGCAGAATTGGGGTTTAGGGGTGCAGGCTTAAAAAAAATAGCCTGCACCCCTGAGATTGACATTTAAAAAAGAACTGTGTCAAAAAAAGTAAAAAAAAAAAAAATAGGGACCCCCAAAAAAATTAATTAAAAAATTTGGATGCAAAAAAATAAAATGGGAAAAAACTGTTAAACAATAGGCAAATAGGTTCAGGGCTATTCTGCATGTATGCGGCAGGTGTTTTGAAGAATAGAATTATAACGGCAGGTGCACAAATGCAGAATTTTTAAAAACTTACTTTAGGGACATCAAAATATGCTAGTACCCATTTTCATGTACCCCAAATTTGATGGGACCACTTAAAAAAACGAAAAAAATAACCTAAGTGCTCTTCTGCATCACTTCTTCAATGTCGGGAAAAAAACACCTGCTGCGGCTATTTAAAGCCCCGACTTTCAATTAAAGGCTAAAACAGGGGTACCCATAGTGTTCCCCCATGTTTTTACAACTTTAGGGAGGTCTTACAATTATTTTAAGGAAAAATTCGTAACTTTACGCAAATCCAACTTCGGAGTTTCCCGTTTTCGTTAATTTGATATTGAATACGGGGATAAGCGGGAGCAGGCACCATACCTTTACGCAGAAAAAAACTCCGATATGAAATGTTAACTTCGCCAGGGAAGTTAACCTTTCATATTGAATACCCCTCATAGTAGTAACTCTATTTCTGTATTCTTTTCCATAGAGCCAGCCCATAAGGACCATAAGGACAAAGCCTCCGGTTCCAGTAACATTGGTCCTAAGAGACGCTCTGCGTACGTACTTTGTACAGATATTACATGAACAATATGTAACAATGTGATTTATGGATATAAATGTAAAATAATGAAAATTAATGTAATTTATAGATAAGAATAGATTATTATGAAGTATTTTTTTAGCTATCATTATTCAATGTTAACCATATTACACACCATAATATCTAGCGATGGGTACATTATTATATTGTATTCACCTTAGCTATTGTTACATTCTCATATAGTCCTTTAGGTGCAAATCTGTCTGTTTTCTCTTTTAGGGCTTCGCTGCATAAATCGCCCCCCTTGGTCCCTATGCCAAGCGAACACCTGGTAGTACCTGAGGCCATGGTTCCTATGCCAAGAGAACTCCTGGCAGTACCTGAGGCCATGGTCCCTATGCCAAGAGAATACCTGGCAGTACCTGAGGTCGTGGTCCCTATGCCAAGAGAACACCTGGCAGTACCTGAAGTTGTGGTCCCTATGCCAAGAGAACACCTGGAAGTACCTGAGGCCATGGTCCCTATGCCAAGAGAACACCTGGCAGTACCTGAGGTTTTGGTCCCTATGCCAAGAGAACACCTGGCAGTACCAGAGGTTGCGGTCCCTATGCCAAGAGAATACCTGGCAGTACCGGGGGTCGTGGTCCCTATGCCAACAAAGCACCTGGCAGTACCTGAGGCCATGGTCCCTATGCCAAAAAAACACCTGGCAGTACCTGAGGCCGTGGTCCATAAGCCAATAAAGCACCTGGCAGTACCTGAGGTAAGTGCTTTCAGTGTTATTGTGGCTACTTACAATTTCCTTATGTCTTAGTATTTATAGATTTCTTTGTCATACAATGTAATGCTTATTACACTGACATTTACATTTTATATTGCTCCTCAAGTGTCACAATTTCTACACAATATGGAGAAAGGAAAAATAGGTTTCTTGTAATACAAATGGTCTTGCAGAAACATAGTCCATTATAATTGTAAATGAAATAAATATAAGTGGTAGTGGACAGGTCCATAAGATAAGCTAAATATATATATAACTAAGAAATGTGAACAAAGGCATGAAAAACCTCCAGATAATACTAGTAAAACAGATATATTCCAATTATATATAACATATCTAGTCATTTATTGTAGTATTTTAGAATAAAGCTAGTCTTGTAATAATATATCACAATTTATTTATTTTTAATTTATACTGCCCTTGAGGATATGAGAGTAGTTGCCCTTCCCACCTTCTCCCCATATTATTACCCTCTTGGAGACTTAAATAGGAGAGAGATAACGTACCAACCAATCAGATTCTAAAAATTGCAAACACATGACAGAAGCTGATTGGTTGTTACTTTATCTCTCTCTCCGAGGCTTGATACATATCCCTCATAGCTTCTCTTCTTAAACATTCCCAGCATGTAAATTTTAACAATATTTCCTAGAAAAATATATGTGAACTAGGGTTTGGGGAGTTTATATATATATATATATATATATATATATATATATAATGGTTTTACATAAATACAAATGAAAACGTGATTGTTTAAGCTTTATCATTATATGATTGTTTAAGCTTTATCATTATATACTCTTTGCTCTACCTCTTTAGGGAGTACTCCACCATTGTATCCTGGTCATTCTTGTTACTACTCTGTATTCTCTTGTCTCCCTGTGTACTCTGATTGTGCCAGGGTCAGTGACTCTCTGCTGTCCACCCTTCCTCCTGCAGGTGATGGCGCACCATGTGAGTCTGGCCCACAAGATCCCTGAGGGCGCCAGAAAAATCAATGTTCATCTGAGACTCCTGGCAGTACCTGAGGTTGTGGTCCCTAAGCCAAGAAAACACCTGGCAGTACCTGAGGCTGTGCTTCCTATACCTAGAAAACACCTGGCAGTACCTGAGGCCATGGTTCCTATGCCTAGAAAACACCTAGCAGTACCTGAGGTTGTGGTCCCTAAGCCAAGAAAACATCTGGCTGTACCCGAAGCTGTGGTTCATATGCCTAGAAAATACCTGACAGTACCTGAGGTAAGTGCTTTCAGCATGGGCTTTTTTAGACAGGAGGGGGCCCATGTGTGGTCTCTGTCCGGGCCCCCTCCTCTCTCCCCAGCAGCCAGCAGTGCTTAGCGCTGCACCTGTAGATCCCAGGTCCTCGGAAAAATGTTGCGCCCGCCATTTTCCCTGCGATTCCCCTAGTGCACATGCGTAAAATGCCGGAAAAATAGCAATGGTGGCAATTTTTCAGGTGTTTTGTCCAGCGCTACAGCCTGACACGGGACTTTGGAGGGGTAAATATTAAAGCATATGGGTGCATGGTGTCAAACTGTGATTGTTTAAACTTTATCACTATATACTCTTTGTTCCACCTCTTTGGGGTATACTCCACCATTGTATCCTGGTCATTCTTGTTACTACTCCATATTCTCTTGTCTTCCTGTGTACTCTGAATGTGCCAGTGTCAGTGACTCTCTGTTGTCCACCCTTCCTCCTGCAATTGAAGGCGCACCATGTGAGTCTGGCCCACAAGATTCCTGAGGGCGGAAGAAAAATCAATGCTCAGCTGAGACTCATCCTCCAGGTATTCTTATACCATGCAATTAAAAGTTAGAGGGTTCTGTTTATCATAGTTGTGGACTAACAATCTGCATCACGGCTTATCGCAGCCATACAAATTGTAGTTGCCCAAAAAGTTACCATGCTTGGATGGTTGGGAGGTGTGTACATATGCTGGTCTTTACAGTTGTCCAATATTTTATCTATGGTACATTTTGTGACCATAAAAAAAACCTTCAGTGGTTAATAGAAAATATATTTTCAAAAAAGTAAAAAAAAAGGCTGCCTTGATGTATGCTGTAATGGAATAGTGTCTATTGCACGGGACTAGATTGCAGATTAGGCACAGGAAGTGACTGACCTGGGGACAAAAGGAACTAATAGTGGGTTATACTTACAAACTATAATCCATTGACTAACTGAAGCAAAACATGTACCAGACACAATAATAACTGTACTATTTCTATATTCTTTTCCATAGGACCGGACTGGAAGGACAACAGGCTCAGTTCCAGGGACATTATGCTTATGAGATGCACGTACGTACTTTGTGCAGATATCACATGAACAATATGTAACAATGTGATTTATGGATAGAAATTTAACATAATGACAAATAGTGTAATATATAGATATGAATAGAATATTATAGCTAATTCTATTTAAATGTTAATCATATACCATTATATATAGTTATGGCTCCTATTCATATACTAATCTACCAATTTTTGCACCTCAGTAACATATAGCATATTACATTTTACATAAAATGTCACTATAATATATTTATTTTTCAGTATAATAATATAGAATAACTGATGAGTATAAAATGAGAAGGACAATGTCCCATTAAAGTGAATCAGCCTAGGAAGGTTGTATAATTGATGTTCTCATGGAGTCATTTTGGTACAATGGTATCTGTTTTCTCTTTTTAGGGGTGCGCTGCATTAATTGCCCCCCGTGGTCCCTATGCCAAGAAAACACCTGGCAGTACTTGAGGTAAGTGCTTACAGTGTTATTGTGGCTACTTATTTTTTCCTAATAACCTTGTATTTATACATCTCTTTGTTATAATAATGTCATTTATTTTGTTTAATTGTAGTCTTTATTGGTTTTTCAGAAAAAAGAACATGGGGTACAAATAAAAGGGGAAAAGGTAAACAATAAGAGTGGTGGGTACAGTCACAAGATAGAATGGTATAAACCATGAGCGCCATTAGTCACAACTAGAATAAAAATAAATAATAATAAAAAAAACAAAAAAACAAGAAAAGACGGATTGGCATTATTACCATACAGGGCAATCAAAAGGCGAGGAATTGAGGACAAGGGAGCTCGACAGCTCTAACATCCTTGAGATCATGAACCCTCTGTAGAATACACAATTTGGAGAAAGGAAAATTGAACATAAGCATAAAGGTCCTCCAGATAAACCTGTAAAAATTTCTAACTTCCAATAATATATAATATTAATATTCATTATCATTTTTGAGAATTAAGTCATCCTTGTAGTAAAATATGCTCCTTTATTTGTATATAGTTAATACTGCCCTTGTTATCCTTCCTATCTCCTCCCCATATACTTACCCTCTTCATGTCACCTCCTTGTGCCACCACTTAAATTTTTCCCTTTGGAATATAGGCTTTCACGAGCAGGGCCCTCTTTCTTTTTGACTAATTTACTAAAAAGAGTTAATTCTGGTGAATTCTAGGCAGGATGGAATCCTTTCTGGTACAAAAAAAACACGATATATACTGTATATGTAAAATAAATAAATATTTCAGGTCCACTTCTCAACAGTTAAGTCTCCCACATGCCTCACTGATAAAACTCTGTGCAGCGAGAGTTGAAGGGACATCCCTCACATCCCTCACAGCTTTCACTGGCTGCATGATGCCCAGATACATATATCTTAATTTCTCCATAACTCTAACTATAGTAACATGCAAATTATATACAGTATATATATATCTATATATATATATAATTATATATACATATATACAGTATATATATATATATATATATATATATATATATATATATATGTGTGTGTTTCATATACTAAGATCTGCTTTTATATATGTATATATAGACATGTATGTGTGTGTACACTACAGTATATCAATATATGAGTATATGTATATATTTATATATATAAAAGGAGGTCTTAGTGTATGAATAAAAATTCTTCAGTACATGCAGGTGTAGTTATATAATATGTAAATGAGTACACCATATCCACATTGGGGTTTAAGAGACAGTTTTAGAGCAAGGTCTATTAGAGATAGTGAACCTCATTCAGAGGCGGTCGCACGGAACGATTGGACGTAGCGAGCAATGTTTTTTTCAACTGCGCATGCGTACACATGGCAGTGCACGTGCGCAAGCCTGTATTTCCGACCGGAATCCTCTTGCTCGCTAGTCACTACGAGGTCGTAGCTGTGATTGACATTTCATGCCGTTTGTGGGTGGTTACAGGGGAAGGTGCCTGTGAACGGGGGTGTGGTGGTGCGAACACAGGCATGGTTGACCTTAAAAAGGGCGTTTTAAGGGCGTGCATATATTACTGAGCAAGTCATCACACACGTCATCTCGTTGCAATAACGATGCTACTGCTCGCAGTGCTAAAGGTAGCCCAGGGTCTACCTTACGCATTGCGAGTGCTGGCGATGGTTTCTGCCTCAACCGATGTCTGTAGGCAATTAACTATGTAACAGGTGTTAATCATGCTGACGTAGGTTGCCGCCTGCGACCGACTCTGAATTAGCCCGTACAGATAGGAAGTGTGCTTTCATTGTTATGGGTGTTTCCACGCTTACGATGTGCGTTGCGATTGAGCGCTCGTTTTGCATATTTTCGATCACTTTGGGTGCGACCGATCGCTCCCGAGCGACCGCCTCTGAATGAGGGCCAGTGTCCCAAATACTCATGAGAACCTCCAGATGTAGTGATGAGCTCACTAGTCCTCAGTCCTGTTCTCTTGTCATCTCAGCAAAGCAAAAAAAAATTTCTCAATTTGGAAAAAATAAAAATTCTGTTTTCAAACAAGTAATCCCAAGGTGGAGATGATCTGCATGTATGAAGAATCTAATCTGGTGACCTGTATACTAAGAAACCAGACTCTGGTGGCTAGCATATAAAGCAGATACTCAATTATGTATCTGTTGTATAAAACAGTTCCATAATCTGATGGTTTATGTATAGCCATCATTAGTGTATAGTGGCTAGTGTATAGCCATCATTAGTGTATAGTGGCTAGTGTATAGCCATCATTAGTGTATAGTGGCTAGTGTATAGCCATCATTAGTGTATAGTGGATAGTGTATAGCCATCATTAATGTATAGTGGCTAGTGTATAGCCATCATTAGTGTATAGTGTATAGCCATCATTAGTGGATAGTGTATAGCCATCATTAGTGCATAGTGGCTAGTGTATAGCCATCATTAGTGTATAGTGGCTAGTGTATAGCCATCATTAGTGTATAGTGGCTAGTGTATAGCCATCATTAGTGTATAGTGGCTAGTGTATAGCCATCATTAGTGTATAGTGGCTAGTGTATAGCCATCATTAGTGTATAGTGGATAGTGTATAGCCATCATTAGTGCATAGTGGCTAGTGTATAGCCATCATTAGTGTATAGTGGCTAGTGTATAGCCAGCATTAGTCTATAGTGGATAGTGTATAGCCATCATTAGTGTATAGTGGATAGTGGATAGCCATCATTAGTGTATAGTGGCTAGTGTATAGCCATCTTTAGTGTATAGTGGATAGTGTATAGCCATCATTAGTGTATAGCGGCTAGTGTATAGCCATCATTACTGTATAGTGGCTAGTGTATAGCCATCATTAGTGTATAGTGGCTAGTGTATAGCCATCATTAGTGTATAGTGGCTAGTGTATAGCCATCATTAGTGTATAGTGGCTAGTGTATAGCCATCATTAGTGTATAGTGGCTAGTGTATAGCCATCATTAGTGTATAGTGGATAGTGTATAGCCATCATTAGTGTATAGTGGCTAGTGTATAGCCATCATTAGTGTATAGTGGCTAGTGTATAGCCATCATTAGTGTATAGTGGATAGTGTATAGCCATCATTAGTGTATAGTGGCTAGTGTATAGCCATCATTAGTGTATAGTGGCTAGTGTATAGCCATCATTAGTGTATAGTAGCTAGTGTATAACACAATCCTATTGGATTACAATTTAAGAGTTGGGATTAAAAAATAGTTCTTTGGGGAATTGTATTCTGGGTACAATTTCCTTTCATTGCTGTTATTTTTAGAGTATTGTCACTATTGTTAAAACATAAATGATTAATTCTTTTAATGAATTGATAATCTGAAACTGTAATTGAACTCCCTTTAGATGAAGACTACAGCTCGTTGTAGCGCACGTTCTGTCATCCATCATGTGCCCCTAGAAGGTGATGAAAAGATCCGCTTGGGCCGAGGCTGTCACCTTGCTGCATTGTCCACTATCACTATCAGCCACCTATTAAATAAGACATCTTACCAATTACATAAACATCATTTGTGATTTTACTGGTTTCAATTCATTACATTTCATAATTGAATTTTATTGTATCCTTATTTTACTGTATACTTTTCATAAGGTGTTATGTTAGGTCAGTACCCATGGAGAGATGATAAGACCTTTAGAACTTGAGGTCTTCACCCTTAGCAAGATGCCTTTCCCTTAAAGCAAGATGTGCTTAAGCCCTGGGGATCGTACGTCTACATTTCCCACCCAACAAACACACTATTATATAGTAGGTTTTTGGACTGTGGGAGGAAGATGAGGCACCTGGAGGAAACTACACAAACATAGGGAGAACATATAAACCACAGACCCCAGCGCTGTGAGGCAGTATTTATATTCATGAGAAGGCAGTTAATTTACCAGTAACAAGTAACATCAAAGAGGCACTGGTAACTTCACAGACTGAATTAGAAATAATATTGACTGTGTACAGGACCAGCACTACCATTAGGCAGCTGCCTACCAGCACAATAATAAGGATGTCTCTGATGTCCTTATTTTACTGAACACTGGTGGCAGCCACAGTTTGCATAAGTTGTGGCCAACACCACCAGACACCAGCACCACCACCAGACGCCCCCAGCCACAACATCCGCACAGGTAACACCCACCGGGCACCATGCCAAGAAACCCTGGTCGTGACAGTTTGGACTTTAGTAAATGAGTGGATTGCAAAAGCCTTGGAAAAACTGGCAAAATTGCAAAAACAGACCTTTAGTAAATAACCCCCATGATATGGTGCTGGAAGACCTCTATTTATACCATATTATATTCAGAAATAAAGAATAAATATTACATCGTGCATATTGTATTTTGCTTCTCATAAACAGATGCTGGACATGTTGAGGAGCCACTGGACAAAGAACTGGCCCCAGCAGACCACAAAGGAATGTGTCTCATTGGTGTCCACTGTGTCAAAAGCTGAGACAGAATCTGTTTACAATCGGAATCTGCGCGACGCCATCTCACGAATGGTGACAAGACTCCATCTTAGAAATAGATCACACAACGCCATTTTTCAACTTCAGTTACACTAAGAATTAAGTCGTATTTCTATGTTACATGATTTTTTTTTGTCCACTTACATCACTACATCATTTAGACACATTACATTACACGTTATTTCACTTTTCACTTCTATTTTATTTTTTACTTTTATTTTTTATTTTCTTTTTCATTTTCATACACATTCACATTGTTACATTTTTCTTAGTTCGACACACTTATCCGTTTTATTTCTATTTTTTTCACTCATGTTTTTCAGTGTCTTAGTTCACTCTCCATGCACTAGCACATAATTATACACATATATTTAACACCATTATTCCTACTCATACTTCAGTTTTCATGGTCATCCAATTTATTGCTTATTTCTACAGTTAATACTTCATGTTTACATTTATATGTACAGTCTTCTTGTGATAGCTCGCTATATTCATTTCGTTCTATGCTACCGTATATTATCAAGTCTTATATATAGTTTTTTATATTGATAGTAATGCATTTTATGTTCAGCAATTTACAGACGTCTATTTCTTTTACATATTTTGTTCACTGTTTGATTTAACGGCTCTGCAACACACCTTCCTCTGGTGGTTAGTCATTCCTGTCACTTTCTATATCATCTCACGAGTTTTACTATTTTTTTCACAGGCGATCCGATCACCATAGTGACCGAACGCCGGGTACGTGGTGACGTCATCTACACACGCCGTTCTGGCAATTAGTGAATGACTTCCTGTTTCTCCTCCGGTGCGTGCACGCTGCGGTGGCTTCTTCCTATTTAAGGTCAGTCATTAGTTTTATATGTTTACACCTTGATTAAGGGACATGTGAGTCCCGAAACGTCGGATCATGTATTGAGTGCAATACACCTTTGTATTTTTTCACAAGTCCTTGAGTGCCGCTGTTTGTTTCCAGTTCTGTGTATCTATTTCTATTCCAGAAGGCACCAGGGCCACCTATCTCAGTTGGATTGAGTGCCGATCCGAATACCCGTTTGTATACAGGACTTTGGTTTATCCCCTTGGTTCTACATGGGATAAGGCACCTATCATCTACTACAATTATTTGCATTTCTAATAGGTGAAGCTTTTGGCAGTGCTGTTGTCACTGTTTTATGTCCTTTGTGTTTGTGAGACGTCACTTTTCATTTTTGCTGGACTTGTGTGCATACCAGTTGGGCTAATTTCAATATGAATTCAGTGCCCATTAGACCAGTGCAAGATAACACGCCAGGTTATAGTGATGCAAGTACATCTATTGGTGATGTGTATGGATTTACGGATGATGATGTCGACAGAGTTTTATTCAAAGAAATATTGTCTATTACCGACCAAACAAATGATATTGAAGACGTATATCATCAGCTACTTAAACTAAAACGCAGGGAGACCGATTTCCTGCTTCACGGCATTTCCTTATCCGATTATTTTAGAGAAAAAATCATACCCAGAGGCTTTAGAATACGAAATGTGCCTACAATTTGTCAGATTCAACCCCGAGTTTTGTAAAAAATGGGTGGGTATTCTCAACAGGTGCAGCTTGGATTTAGTACTATTAGTCACGGAGGAAGCAGGGAGAGAATTGAAAATCAGTCGTGACAAAATAAGTAAATTGGAAACTGAGTGTAAATCTATTCTACAGCTAGACACTAGTCTTGAATGGATACGCAAATTGAATGCTCAATGTGACAAGTACCGCAGAGAACTCACTCTATTTAAATGAAACAAACATAGGACTGTGTGTGAAGATTACGAAACGAATAAGGTATATAGATGGTTACATGGAGGTGATCCTGGCAATCATAAACCATACAATGCCAGATCCACACATCATTGGCGTAAACGGAGAGAAGTTCCAACTAAGGACAATTAAACATCTAATAGTGACAGCGAATTCATGTGTCCTGATTCAGAGGGGTCAGCAGATCATACAAGTATCCCTTTAGGGGTGACGCCAGAGGTTCCCAGAGATTTAAGATCAAGAGGAGGCCCCCCCGCAGGGGGGGACAGAATGCCAGGAACAAGATCGGGTCCGGTGAGGAGGAGACGGTAATATACAATCTATCACAACGTACTCTCAGCAATACTGAAATGAGAGTCTTGGAAAAAGGTCTCTCTTTTGTCCCAACTAATCCGTTTAAACAACTTACCTGGCAAATTGATTTACATAGGTTCGCCCGTAAACTCAGACTCAGAGAATATTTCCAAAGCCAGGCCCCCACATCATCACAATCGCCCTATCAGGACTTTCTCATGTCAAGATCAACTTCTACATTTGATCCTGTTTCATCCAACCCTTCCATTAAATCCTTTATACGCTTACTTGATGAATCAGTTATCAAATATTCTTCAGCTACAGTTAATCACAACTACAATTTGTCTAGATCAGAATGGAAAGCCCTAAAAAGCCTGGGTTCATACAGGATATAGTAATCCGTCCGGCAGACAAAGGTGGAGGAGTCATTATATTGGATCTGTTGGATTATAAAAACGAGGTATATAGACAACTCGCAGATAAGAGCACATATAAACCTCTTAAAGTGGACCCTACCACCGATTTTAAATTGGAAGTGGATGCTATCTTGGATACAGCTATCCTCAATGGGCTTATTCCAAATAATGTTGGCCGGGCTCTGAAACAGGACCATCCGGTGGTACCATTATTGTTTACTGTCCCAAAAATACATAAAGATGCTCTGCATCCCCCTGGCAGACCAATCATCTCTGCACAAAATTCGCTGTTCCAACCTATATCGGTGTTTCTCGACAGTATACTTCAACCACTAATTTTGAGACAAGAGGGATATATCAAAGATACCACCGATTTCCTTAAAGGACTGATGAATGTTGATACCGTTCCTTCAGGAACGATCCTATGTACAGTGGACATATGCAACTTGTATACCAGCATTCCCCACGCACAGGGCCTAATGGCTATGAGGAATTTTTTGATACGAGAAAACATGGACAGTGTAGATTTAGAATTTTTTCTCAGCTTGCTGCATCTCACGCTCACTAGAAACTTTTTTCTATTCAATGGATCTTTTTTCCAACAAACCAGCGGATGTGCGATGGGGAGCAATGTCTCCCCCTCATTTGCTAACATTTTTATGTTCTATGAAGAAAAAGAAATGTTTTTTTCAGATATGGAGGTTTCCAGACACATTTACAGATATTTTAGATATATAGATGATGTGTTTATTCTCTGGACTGGAGGGATCCAAACATTTGAACAATTGATGGAACGTATTAACAGCAGGGCGTCACCCATCAAAGTTACGCATCAGGTTCATACTAAATCGCTGAATTATCTGGATGTGCTAATTTCCATTGATGAGGGTCGGTTATACACAGAGGTGTATTATAAACCTACCGACAGGAATACACTACTTAGGGCAAACAGTCACCATCCGAGAGCTCTTAAAAGAGGTTTACCACGATCACAAATGATCAGAGTAGCCAGAATAACTAGTGAACATGATAAATTAGAAGCAGCTCTTGACAAAGTAGTCAGAAGATTTCAGGTCAGGGGATACGAATTGAATCTGTTACTTAAACACAAAAAAGAAGTGTTATGTATGCCGCGATCTAACCTTCTAATTGGCAAGTTGCACAAGCAAGATCCGTCTATCCCCTTTGTCAGCGAATATAATACATCTAGTCCTGTTATTCCCAGAGCCACTAGAGCCCTGTGGCCTATTCTATCCACGGACACCAGTCTAGTATGCTTTAAAAATAATAGACCACTTTCATGTTACAACAGAGGTAAGAACATCAAAGATTTCATTGTGCACTCGGACATCACTGGCTTTGAAAATAATCAAGATTCAACTAAGCAGATAACGTTTCTGAGTAAACCGCCAGGATGTTACAAATGCCTCGGATGTACAACATGTCATAATATGATCACTGGTCCTTCTTTCCAACATCCGTCTTCGGGTAAAACGTATAAACTGAAACACGTGTTAACATGTACTTCCAATCATATTATCTATATCATTGTATGCCCCTGTGGCCTTTTATACGTGGGCAAATCGGTACGAATGATGAAGGAACGAATGGCCCTACACAGGTCGGCCATCAGGGCGGCCATTTCGGGAAAATCATCAGAACAACCTGTCGCAAGGCACTTTGCCGAAAAAGGCCACACATTAAATCAACTGAAGCATTTGCTGATCGACCATGTCCCCAAAACCCTACGGGGTGGGGACAGAGCAGGCAAACTACTACAGGTCGAAGCCCGATGGATTTTTGAACTTAATTCTATGAGTCCATATGGGCTAAACGAGAAGTTATCCTGGAATGTATTTAAGTGATTTATATATTATGAAGCAGTTACACTAAGGATTAAGTCGTATTTCTATGTTACATGATTTTTTTTGTCCACTTACATCACTACATCATTTAGACACATTACATTACACGTTATTTCACTTTTCACTTCTATTTTATTTTTTACTTTTATTTTTTATTTTCTTTTTCATTTTCATACACATTCACATTGTTACATTTTTCTTAGTTCGACACACTTATCCGTTTTATTTCTATTTTTTTCACTCAAGTTTTTCAGTGTCTTAGTTCACTCTCCATGCACTAGCACATAATTATACACATATATTTAACACCATTATTCCTACTCATACTTCACTTTTCATGGTCATCCGATTTATTGCTTATTTCTACAGTTAATACTTCATGTTTACATTTATATGTACAGTCTTCTTGTGATAGCTCGCTATATTCATTTCGTTCTATGCTACCGTATATTATCAAGTCTTATATATAGTTTTTTATATTGATAGTAATGCATTTTATGTTCAGCAATTTACAGACGTCTATTTCTTTTACATATTTTGTTCACTGTTTGATTTAACGGCTCTGCAGCACACCTTCCTCTGGTGGTTAGTCATTCCTGTCACTTTCTATATCATCTATCACGAGTTTTACTATTTTTTTCACAGGCGATCCGGTCACCATAGTGACCGGACGCCGGGTACGTGGTGACGTCATCTACACACGACGTTCTGGCAATTAGTGAATGACTTCCTGTTTCTCCTCCGGTGCGTGCACGCTGCGGTGGCTTCTTCCTATTTAGGGTCAGTCATTAGTTTTATATGTTTACACCTTGATTAAGGGACATGTGAGTCCCGAAACGTCGGATCATGTATTGAGTGCAATACACCTTTGTATTTTTTCACAAGTCCTTGAGTGCCGCTGTTTGTTTCCAGTTCTGTGTAAATATATATATATATATATTAAATCCATCATAAATAGAATCTCATGCATAAACACCGCACATTATGCACAGTTGCGCTGCTAACATGACGCACATTAGCGAATGCACAATATCCTGCATGCGAACGCTGTTTATTAGCTGCATGCGTGCACATCTGCCCCAAATCAGATAAACCTAACTAGCGTCTTTTCCCAAACCCCTAATACTTACATAATGCACACTCACATAAAAAGTTCTATAGCTTTAAAAGTATAAGATCCAAGTTTTATTCATTTATTACAAATGCTGTGAAATAAAGACTTTTTTGGTATCTAAGGTTTAATATGTGATAAGTAAGTCGTGTTTGGTATTATACTGATCTGCACTTTCTCAACAGCTTCCCGGTATCATCGGTGTGAAAATCGCAACATGCATTCTCAACTTATGGACCGTAGAGATATAAAGCACCAAAATGTATTTTGTGAAACCAACAGCCTAGATTTGCATGCAGGGGGAATAGAGGAGGCAACAAGCTGTTAGAGGCTGTTCTGTGTGCATTTGAATCAACCTGTTAAATATCCTGTAACAGATGCACCCGCACTGAGAACCAATGGGATCAGCAACAAACCTCTCTATTGTGTTGTCTGTTTCTGTAAGGGTATAAATGTGTGTATTGTGACCCCAGTCTGGAGTCTTCTTGCTGATTGCTGATTGACGGAGGTTTCTTGCTGATGTCGGTATCTGGTCCAGAGCGTGTGCGTATGTATGACTGTATATTGGGTCTGTATAATTCTTTGAGCGAAATTGTACTTAGATCACAGCGTGTAACTGACTGTACTTTACTTGAATAATACTTTGTGCTTTGGAAACACATGTTCAAGGTCTAAAGTCTTTATTTTACTGTATGACTCCGTTCGCAAATAGCGTCAATTTTAGAGGTTTATAGGCAGGGTTTAGAAGGTATAGGTAGGTGTGTATAGAGGTTGAAATCCAGTATCCTTAACTGATATCTGGGTGGGCCTGTGATTATGTTCAGGCGCGGGCTGCTTTTTTTTTTAAATGATGTTAAATGAATGTGCTTATAGTCATTAAGCTATTGCTAAGTATATGTTCTAGTTGATTCAAAATCTGAGTATTTTATTCTATTTCATTAATGAGTTATATAATAACAGTAGTAGACAGTTTAAATTTAATGTTAAGAAGTATGTGATGTGTAGAACATTATACAGTATACAGTGAGAGTAATTTAGTGACAAATGTTGCTTATGCTCTATTTTAAATACTGTGCAGAGATATTGCCTTATCTTGTATATGGAGTAAACTTAACTTTACAGTAGCCACCTTTCTATGCCCATCTTATTTATACGCCTGACGCGTCAATGCCCTGCATTTTAACTTGGATTTGTCCTAAGACGAAGTATAAACACGTTAGGGACACAATTTTGCGGCAGTAATTTTATGTTATTTGTTAATCTGTCCACACACTTCATAATTCCAGTAGCCAATTAGGCATCATTATAGGCCTAGGAGTAGTACTATGCCCACCAGCAAAAATAAGACCAGTAATACGCACAGCATTAATAATAATATGATTCGCTGATATTTTAATTCCTACACTGCTGATCTCCTGTATTTATGCTTTCTGGGGGGCTTGCTGGTGATGCAGCTATCACACATCTCAGCTTCATTTGTCTGTTCCTTCTGAAGGACACATGTACTTGTATATACAGTACCAATCTCTGCTATTTACCCCTAGTATAGACCAGCAGCTCAAGATAGAGAGCAGCAGGTGAGGATTGTTTCTGTTAAAACAAGTTGAAAGTTCTGGTAAATTGTAATAATTGTTAAATTTTTACCAATTATTTTTTTATGTACCCGAAAACATGGCAGGCTATTCATGAAGTGTTATTTTTGAATAGTAAATTAATTTATAATCGTCCATTACACACTTGAATAATATTTTTTATCACCATAAAAACAGACATTTGCAAAAAAGACATACCACCTTTCCGGTTTACCTGTGCCCAAGAGTTACCACGCTGCTGCTTATTTTATACCATTTTTTGGACGGGATGCATCAAGCTGCTCGTTTTGGATGCAATGAATCCGGCGAATGATCACATGCATACCGGTGTTTAGTAACACCGCATGCATGAACATTTAAGCTAAAGATAGCTCTCCTGATAAGAGCGATCCTTTGCGGTGTGGGGACTTTTCAGATTTATGACCTGGGAGTCTCTCTGCACATCTGTCGGGAACCCTGGAAGCAGTGCCAGATTAAGGTCCAAATGGGCCTGGAGCTGAAATTTATGAAGGGCCTATTGTATACTTCCGCAGGGGTGTGACTAATGATGTGGGGGGCGAGACGTGTGTGTTGGGGAGTGGTCTGTACAGGGGGGTGGTTAGCACCATGATGGGCATAGCTAGCGCCTACCTACCACCACCCCAATGACCCTCCCCTCTTCGCATATATATTTGTACCCCCCTCCCCCCCAGACACACACATGTATTTTAGTAGGCCAATAGTAGTCACCTATCGCATCACCTTTGTGCAGGCACAGGTGTAAGTATTGCTGTCTGTACTATACTACCTTTTACCCACTACCACTCATAGAGACCATCCCTCAAACACTTAAGTACACATCATTCACATTCGCTCATCGACCCCATATTTCACCATCTGTAATCCCTCTCACCACCACTCCCTGGCCCTAATGCTGACTGATATACCCCTCACTCTCCATCATACCCTGACCACATAACAGACACAAATACCCCTCACTCACATAATACCCTGACCAAATAACAGACACAAATACCCCTCACTCACATCATTCCCTGACCACATAACATACACACAAATACTCCTCACTCACATCATACCCTGACCACATAACAGACACACAAATACCCCTCACTCACATAATACCCTGACCACATAACAGACACATATACCCCTCACTCACATAATACCCTGACCACATAACAGACACATATACCCATCACTCACATAATACCCTGACCACATAACAGACACAAATACCCCTCACTCACATCATACCCTGACCACATAACAGACACAAATACACCTCACTCACATCATTCCCTGACCTCATATCAGACACACAAATACCCCTGACTCAATCATGCCCTGACCACATAACAGACACAAATACTCCTCACTCACATCATTCCCTGACCACATAATAGACACAAATACCCCTCACTCACATCATACCCTGACCACATAACAGACACAAATACCCATCACTCACATCATTCCCTGACCTCATATCAGACACAAATACCCCTCACTCACACCATACCCTGACCACAGAAGACACAGATACCCCTCACTCACACCATACCCTGACCATATAACAGACACACAAATACCCCTCACTCATATCATACCCTGACCTCATATCAGACACAAAAATACCCCTCACTCACATCATGCCCTGACCACATAACAGACACAAATACCCCTCACTCACATCATGCCCTGACCACATAACAGACACAAATACCCCTCACTCACATCATTCCCTGACCACATACCATTTTTAAAATCTGACATAAAAAGAAAAACACCAAATTATATTTATAACATTTTAATTTCTTAAATTAAATGTTCCTACCTCTCAGTTGGGCCCGTTGTTATTCACTCCTCCTCCCGCTAGCTGCATTACGCAGAAGCTTCTCTGTTGCTGTCTTTCTGTCACCGGCCTGGGACACAGGGTAAGCCCGTTTTTAAAAGGGGGTTCACAAAATACAAAAGAAAAAATGTCACAAATACAGTATATAAATAAATACACAGGTAAATGGAATATATATTATGCTTGTAATAATAATGTTAGTGTAAATGCTATCTATCTAAATATATTAACCTCAACAATTCTCATAGAGAAGGTAAATGGGGTAAAATAATAATAAGTAACTGACAATTATCTATTCTGACGAAGCCCATTTACCTTCTAAGGTTTATGGCCCTCATTCAGAGCCACTCGCTAGCAGCAGTACGCTCGTTCCGAGCGATGTTCGCACATCTGCGCATGCGTACGGTTTTTAGTACGCATGCGCGAACCAGTCAGTGCGGCCGAAAATCGTTGGTACGCAATATAGCGAGGGCCTGCTATTTTGAGTGACAGAATGAGGCGTATGTGGGTGGTAACAGGGGAAGGTGCTTGAAAACGGGGAGTGGAGATCCGAACGCAGGCGTGCTTAAAGGTCAAAACGGGCGTTTTAAGGGAGTGCATAATTAATACAGCAGCGTCATTGACCACGTCACTTGTTTTTTTTTAACTCAGAACTGCTCGCAAAATAGCGTTTGAAAACACCAACCACAAGAATAGCGAGCAGTTCATACGCTGTACGATGTACTCGATTAATCTAATAAATAGCGGACATGACGTATGGTGCGTGCGGCCAGGGGGCGTTTTTATCAAATAAACGAGCGTATGTTTTGCTCGCTCGTTCAGACTTAGAGGTGGGAACAGACTGCAATTTGCGAACGGATCATTTGAATAGCCACCCCTTGTTTTTGAACGAACGACCACAAATAGCGAACGGCTCTGAATCAGGCCCTATATATTCAGATAGACAGCCTTTATTCTAATATTACTATTGCAGTCATAATATCCATTTTATTTATATTATTCTTTCCATCTTACATTATTTCTTTGTGTTAGCCTCCGTCATTTGATATGTCTGATTGTACCCCTCTTGGTCTGTATGTCCTGTATTGTTTATCCCCTCCCCCATAACTATGTGTGTTGCACTAAGCTTCCCATCTCACCTGTATGTTCTGTCTTGTGCTACCCCCTCATCAGGGGCGTTTTAAGAGCGGAGGGGGCTCGTGTGCACTCCTCGTGCGAGGCCCCCTCCCCTCTCTCTAGTGGCTGGCAGCCGACTAAATCGGCTGGCCAGCCACCGGAGTATTAGTAGACTCCGGGCACTAGAGTGTCCCCGGAGGCTACTGCGCATGCGCAGAATGCCGGAAAAATGGGCGCTGCGACCATTTTCCGGCGTTCTATGCATGCGCACTAGACTCCGGGCACACTCTAGTCTACTGCGCATGCGCAGAACACTGGAAAATGGTCACGGCGGCCATTTTTCCTGTGTTCTGAGCAGCAATGACACCCGACGCGGGACCTTGGACAGGTAAGTTTAAAAAAAATATGGGTGTAGTGTGTGCGGTGCGGGGCCCCCTGGAACCGGGGGCCCGTGTGCCCCGCACACACTGCACCCATTATAGATACGCCACTGCCTCTCATCTGTTTGTTCTGTATTGCACTACCCCCCTCATCTGTATGTTCTGTGTTGTATCCCCCTTCCTCCTCCTCCTGTGTCCATCATTATTTTCCCAAAGCCTCCTCTGTGTCCGTTATTATGTTCTCTCCCCCTCCACTATATCCATTAGTATGCCCCCCCAGTATCCATTATTATGTCCTCCCCTCTCTATTATTATTATGTCCCCCCCTTATGTCTATTATTATGTCTTCCCACCCTTTGTCCATTATTATGTACTCCCCTCTGTGTCCATTATTCTGTACCCCCCCCCTGTGTCCATTATGTCCCCCGTGTCCATTTTTATATTACCCCGTGTCCTTTATTATGCCCCCCCTCTGTGTCCATTAATACCCCCCCTCTGTCCATTATTATGCCCCCCCTGTGTTCTTTATTATGCCCCCTCTCTGTATACATTACCCACCCCTCTATGTACATTATTATTTCCCCCCTGTGTTCTTTATTATGCCCTGTCTCTGTGTCCATTATTAACCCCCCCTGTATGTCCATTATTATGCTTCCCCTCTGTGTCTATTGTTATGTCCCTCCATATGTGTGCATCATTACGTCCTCTCCCCTCTGTGTCCATTACTATGCCCCCCTCTCAGTGTACATTATGGTGTTCCTCCCCTTCCCCCTCTCTGCACACGCTCCCCCCTTCACGTAGTTCACTTACCTTCCTTTACCTTTCCATTGTCTTCTCCCCACTGACACTGGTACTGACAGGAAGGTCGGAGCTGTCGGCGTCAGGTGTGTCTCCTCCTTAGTCCACCATAACAGTGTAGAGGAGGGGCTGAGGTACGCTACGCGGCGCAGGGAGGGCTTGTGAAGTGAAGCCTTCCACTGCGCCGCTCAGGCGGCCAGGACTCTGAGAAGATTCTCCCGGGTGGGTGGGATTGGGAGGGTGTGTGAACTGGAGGTGGTGGTTGGGGGTGCAGTTTGAAAGGGGAGAACCTCGGACGGCCGCTTGTTCTGACAGGAAAAAAAATAGTTCCTGTCTTCAGCTGATCCTCCTTGGCGGTGTGGGCCTGTTTTTATGGGTGGGCCTGGAGCTGTAGCTCCACCCGCCCCATTGTTAATCCGGCCCTGCCTGGAAGGGATACTACTGGATTCCTGTCAGGGAAAAGCTCAGAAAAGAAGCCCAAAGGCTTCGCTTTCTGGAACTTAGTGCATATGGAAATATAAAAGGGTCGTTATGGAGGTTTGACTGCATTTTTAGCGTTGATGCATACCGTCCTATGTATATAACTTATTACTCTATTGGGGCATATATATATTGAAGGGAGACTATCCCTAATTCCTGCTAAAATATACGTTTTTGTAAACGCTCTCGTGGTAGAATTATGATCTAAAACATAACTTTTAATTTTCTATATTAAAATCTCTATCTTTTCCTTTTTGTCATTCCTTGCAGCCTGAAATGGTCATTGATGGTCATCACAGGGGCAGCCTGTTATAGCGTGTCCATGCAAAGCATAGGGAAGCTGCTTACAGCAAATGTATTATGGACAGAGCGACTGTACCTGTACCTGTCCAATGCTTAGAGAGGCAATGCAGAGGAAACATGCTCTATCAAATGAAACTTTTTTTTTATCAGAAATTATATTAAAATGGCTGTCCTGACAATTACATTTTGTTTTATAAACATAGTCATTGTTACTATGAACCAATTAATCTGTTATACATTTCAGTTCCTTTGCTTCTGCTCAGCCATATACTTCACGTACAATGCTTATATTACAGGTAATAAAAAAGAACCTGCTGTGCATATTTATCTTAATGCCAAATTAAACAATCCAATGCCAATATTTATTTTATTGTACATATAATTTTCAACCATGTGATGTGTGCACAAGTCTGGTTTAATTACAGCACGTAAAGGGCTCTATTTACTACAATCTGCATTTCAAATGCGGTTGTAGTGTGATATTTTCACCTAAATTCGCATTGCGAATTTAGGAAGTATCACAATGATGTATCAAAAATCCCTTACAGGGACGGAGCTTGCAATAAAGCTCTGTCCCTGCAAATCCCCTCCATACACTTGTATTTTTGGGGAAATATTTTTTGCCGCTGCTCCCTTGGCTAAACACACCTCGAGTGTGCCACCGCTCAAATCTCACCCCCCCCCCCCTGCCACTGCCTGCCTTCCACTGGAGGACCTTGTCACATACAGGTCCCTTTGCCCTTTGCTCTCTCCACAAATCTTTCAACAGCATTTGCCTTGGTATACAGATCCCAACCGCATTTCTAGTCCAGGCAGGTTGCTTATGGATTAATTGCTATTTGTTTATTGGGTGATCTCTATCTAGATCTAATACATAATACTATTACCGATTATAGGTTACTAGATTGTGTTATACCGCTACTTTTTATTGATAAATGTCATATTGTATCTTTTATTTGTTTACTCTCGGGAGTTAATTTTAAAATTACACTGCAGTATGACCTGCAGCGTCACAATACTTGTATGAATATTGCACTGCAGTATGACCTACAGTGTCACAATACTTGTAAGAATATTACACTGCGGTATGACCTACAGTGTCACAATATGTGTATGAATATTGCACTGCAGTACAACTTGCAGCGTCACAATACTTGTATGAATATTACACTGCGATATGACCTACAGCATCACAGTACTTGTATGAATATTACATTGTGGAACGGCCAGCAGCGTCACAATATGTGTATGAATATTACACTGCGGTACAGCCTGTAGTGTCACAAATCTCGATACTTCTATGAATATTACACTGCGGTATGACCTTCAGTGTCACAATACGTGTATGAGTATTACCCTGCAAGTATGGCCGGCAGCGTCACAATAAGCATTTGAATATTACACTATATTATAACCTACAATCATCACAATACTTGTATGAATATTGCACTGCGGTATGACCAGCCACGTCACAATACTTGTATGAATATTACAATCCTGTATGACCTACAGCATCACAATACTTGTATGAATATAGCACTGCAGCATGACCGGCAGCGTCACAATACTTGTATGAATATTATACTGGGATACAGGACAAAAAAAGAAATTTGAACATATATATATATATATATATATATATATATGTTATTTTTTTTTTACACTGGAGCAGGGTCCCTGGACGAACACAGCAGAGCCCCTGGATGGACACAGCTAGCAGCCCCTGGATAGACACAACAGCCCCTGGATGGACACAGTAGCCCCTGCCCCTGGAAGAACACAGCAACCCCTGCCCCTAGATGGACATAGCAGCCCCTGGATAACCACAGTAGCCCCTGGATGGACACAGCAGCCCCTGCCCATGGATGGAAACAGCAGCCACTGAATGGACACAGCAACCCCTGCCCCTGGATGGACACAGCAGCCCCTGGATGGACCTAGCAGCTGCTGGATGGACACAGCAGCCCCTGCCCCTGGATGGACACAGCAACCCCTGGATGGAAACAGCAGCCCCTGCCCCTGGATAACCACAGTAGCCCCTGGATGGACACAGCAGCCCCTGCCCCTGGATGGACATAGCAACCCCTGGATAACCACAGTAGCCCCTGAATGGACACATCAGCCCCTTCCCTGAATGGACACAGCAGCCCCTGGAGGACACAGCCAGCAGCCCCTGGATAGACACAACAGCCCCTGGATGGACACAGTAGCCCCTGCCCCTGGAAGAACACAGCAACCCCTGCCCCTAGATGGACATAGCAGCCCCTGGATAACCACAGTAGCCCCTGGATGGACACAGCAGCCCCTGCCCGTGGATGGAAACAGCAGCCACTGAATGGACACAGCAACCCCTGCCCCTGGATGGACACAGCAGCCCCTGGATGGACCTAGCAGCTGCTGGATGGACACAGCAGCCCCTGCCCCTGGATGGACACAGCAACCCCTGGATGGAAACAGCAGCCCCTGCCCCTGGATAACCACAGTAGCCCCTGGATGGACACAGCAGCCCCTGCCCCTGGATGGACATAGCAACCCCTGGATAACCACAGTAGCCCCTGAATGGACACATCAGCCCCTTCCCTGAATGGACACAGCAGCCCCTGGAGGACACAGCAGCCCCTGGATGGACACAGAACAGCCCTGACACGAACAACACAAGAGCCACTGCTAGAATGAAAAGGCGCTCCGATCACCGGGACCTTTGTTGAATCCAAAACCCTCTAGAATCTGACAGCGGGAGGATGACGTTTTGCCTCGTTTTGGATTCTGAGTCAGGTGGAAAAACTAAAGCCTATTTGGAATTGCCATGTTCGTGCGGGACCCGCTCATCTCTAGTGCATATGCATATATTGTGCTCCATAAGTGTAGAAACACTTTTATAAAAAGGAAATGAGTTAGAAAATATTAATCCAGTGTCTACACATATGATATGGGAGTGGGGGAAAACATTTTAGGTTAAGTCACCAGTATGGCGGCTGTCTTGAAGTCGGCCATCTTGGATGCAACTCTACTTTTTTATTTGGGAAGGTCTTCATGTGACATATCTAACTGATGCAGAATTTCATAAGGAAAACAAAGTTAGGAGCAGTTTACTGGTAACCAATTATAATAGTCAGTTTTTGGTTAAAACAGCCCACTACTAAGGAGAGCCACCTCTTCTGGTATACCTAGCTCCATTTTAGAAGCCCAGGGAACTTAGGGGCTGATACAGAGGTGGACACTGATTTTAATGCAGATGGAAGATGTTTTGAGGACTACGCATGCGTCAGAGACGTATTGTATATGTGCAGCGCTAATGTGCTCTGTATCAGCCTGACCTGGTAAGTCTAGCGCTGACTGAAGCAACCTGAGGATGCCTGTCAGGATGTCTAAAGGATGTTCTGGTGGGGCTGCAGCAGTGATTCATGATAGCCAGAAGCAAGGGCCATGGGATAGTGACGGCGCCCTTAGAGCCTTTCACTCTGTGTGGCGGGACCGGTCACACACCCTTAGTTATAGTCCTGTGCATGTGCCCCGATACAGCTGCAACATTGATCGCAGTTGTCATTAATCGGTTTTACGCACCGTTTGTTGCGCTCTGCACATGCATCACAGTGCACGTACGCGAACACTCCATTGAAATCGGGACTGCGATCGCAATGACTACGCAGACCCATCACAAAGTGATTGACAGAAAGTGCCATTTATGGGTGGTGATGGGGGCGTGGTCGGTGAAATGCCAGTGCGTTCGAACGCCGTTACAGGGGCATGCATAAATTATCAGCGTGTGATGAGGTTAGCAATTTCTGAGTACGGTCAGAACTTGTGCTTGTGCAAGTGTGTGTGATACTCGATGTTACCGATGGTTTTGCAGTCTTGCTAAACATTACGAATGTGTGTGAGGTAAGGTGGGCGTCCTGATGTAGTGCTGCGACTGCATAGCGATCACAGTGGATTAGCATATCATTGCAGTCAGACTGTGTGCGTAATTGCAGCCGCAATCGCAGTTGCAATCCATAGTGAATCAGGCCCTAAGACATTCATTAATTTCAGTGTTCAAGATATCACAGAGATGCCTCCCTGTGAGCAATTTGGGGTCGATTCAGACCCGGATGCTAAGCTGCCCTCTCTCGCTGCCAAAAGGGGCCGGGTAGGCAAATTCCATGATCGCACTGTCGCGACAGCAGAGTGAGCGCATGCCGGTATAAAGACGCCCACTTTTCTTTCTTAGCACATGTCATCTACAGGAAGTATGTGATTAATCAGAACAATCGAGAGCCATCGGAGCTGCACGCAGCGCTTGAGGTAGACCCTACTCCACCACAAGCACTGCGATCACTGCAGGCTGAAATACAACCAAGTGACGTGTACAATGACGCTTCAGTGCTAATTATGCATACCCATAAAACTCTGTTTTGACGCCCAGACACGCTTGCGTTCACAGCACCACTCCCCCATTCACAAGCACCTTCCCCTGTTACCACACATAAACAGCACTATCTGTCACTCACAGTAGTGCTCAGTCTGTGTACTACGAGCACATGATTCCCAGATGCAGTGACTGGTTCGGGCAGACGCAATGCATAGGCTTGAGCAGACGGCGACAATCACCCATAGCGTGCATCAGCGGCTTAGCGTCCGGGTCTGAATCGGACTCTGTGTGCTCACCTGGCCAGCCAGGCCAATGGTTATTCACATACTTGCCTACCTTTTCATTGTCCTCCCCGGGAGAAGCCTGGGGAGGACAAGCAGCTGGGCTGTAACAGGAGCGGGGCCTGACGGGTCACATCATTAAGCCCCGCCCCCTTCACAGCAAATTGCTGCTATTGATCTAAATTTACATAGGGGCGGGGCTAAATGACGCAAAAAATGGAGAATCGCATCATTAAGCCTCGCCCCCTACTCGGGGATACGCGATCGCTACGGAGATTCTCCCCATTCTGCCCACTTCACTAGGAAGTGCGCAGAATGCGGGAGAAATGCCTACCCTTCCGGGGGTGCAGGAGGTTACCCAAAAAATTGGGAGCCTCCCGCAAAAACCGGGAGGGTAGGCATGTATGGTTATTCACCACTCCCTATTTAACAGCCCCTGGATGCAACCTATTGCCTGAACAATGTGTTCAAGGCTCAAGGATTTATTCCTTGTGTTCTGGTATCGTGTCTCCTGTGACTTCTATTTATTCAGCGTGGACTGCTTGCGTTTTAACATCACCACCTCCCAAGTGCTGTTCTCTGTGAGTCGTGTGGCTAGGTGTATATCTAGATGTTATCAATTAGTGGTGTGTTTTGCAATATTTTTTATTATTTGCTATTTTATAGTAGCCTGATATGGTCTGTCCCATAATAGTGAGACATGTGACTGACAAGGCACCTTCTAATAAACTTTAGTGAACTAGGTGGGGTGTAACTAGAGATGAGCAAACCTGCACTGAGGGCACCACCGCACTGCCGACACAGCCAGCAAACCTGCACTAAAAACACCGCTGGCACCCCCACACTGCCGATACAGCCAGCAAACCTGCACTAAAGACACTGCTGGCACCCCCGCACTGCCGACACAGCCAGCAAACCTGCACTAAGACACCGCTGGCACCCCCGCACTACCGACACAGCCAGCAAACCTGCACTAAAGACACCGCTGGCACCCCCACACTGCCGACACAGCCAGCAAACCTGCACTAAAGACACAACTGGCACCCCCGCACTGCCGACATCACCGGTACCCTTCACTGAGGACACTGCCAGTACCGCAGCACTGCCATTCCACAGGGCCAAAACTAGGTTATCTGTCACCCGGTGCAAGGCAGCAATTTTGCGACCCCTCCCTTCCTGTACCTGGAGTTTGTCCTTGCTCCTCCATAAAGCAGTGCACTACTCAGACGTCCCTGGTATAGTGACTTACATTACACCATAATGCCCATTACACATTATGCCACATACTGTAATGCCTATTACCAAAGTGCCACTTACATATTTGCCCGACACCATTTTATTCCCCACAGTAATGCTTCTAATTACTTTAAAATTACCTGCTCATTGCCAGGGGATTTATGCTTGTTGCCAGGGGTTACATGCTCGTTGCCATGGGGTTTCATGCTCGTTGCCAGGTGGTTTCATGCTTGTTGTCAGGGGATTTATGCTTGTTACCAGGGGTTCCATGCTCGTTGCCAGGAGTTACATGCTCATTGCCAAGGGTTACATGCTCATTGCCAGGGGGTTTCATGCTTGTTGTCAGGGGATTTATGCTTGTTACCAGGGGTTTCATGCTCATTGCCAGGAGTTACATGCTCGTTGCCATGGGGTTTCATGCTCATTGCCAGGAGTTACATGCTCGTTGCCATGGGGTTTCATGCTCATTGCCAAGAGTTACATGCTCGTTGCCATGGTGTTCCATGCTCGTTGTCATGGGGTTCCGTGCTCGTTGCCAGGAGTTACATGCTCGTTGCCATGGGGTTTATGCTCATTTCCAGGGGGGTTTATGCTCGTTGCCAGGGGTTTTGAAGGGAGAAGATGCAGCTCTCAGCATCTTCTCCCTGCAGCGCCAGTGTTCCCGGCACTTCCGGGAATGCTGTGTGCATTGCGCTCTGCTAACAGACACTAGAGGTCCAGTAGGACCTCTAGCATCTGTCTCTTCCTTGGCGGCGGCCATTTTTGGATGCCCGTTTTCAGCAGAGTCCATGCGGACGGCTAGTCTGCATGGAATCTGCTGAAAACGGCCATCCAAAAATGGCCGCCGCCAAGGAAGAGACAGACACTAGAGGTCCAGTAAGGACCTCTAGCATTAGTCTCCTCTTTGGCGGTGGCCATTTTCAGATGGCCGAGTCAGCTTTTTCACCCCCCCGCAATCCCCACCCGGTTCATGTGCACCTCTAGCCCCCCCTAGTTGCGGCCCTGCATTCCATGTACTGAGGACACCGTCAGCAACCCCGCTCTGCCGTCACTGCTGTCACAGTAAGTGCACTATTGGTGTATCCAACCCACACTGTATAACACACTGTATCCGTGTTGGAAATTAGAAACTGAACTGCCACATGTTAGTGCCGCCCACTGTGTCACTTAGCTTAGTCAGCCAGCTAGCTGGATGCAACCTTTTGGCCTTAACTAGATTAAGCAAATAATATTGTGAGGTGGTCAAAATTGATTGGAAATGACTGGAAATAAATGTTATTGAGGTTAATTATACTGTAGGAACAAAAACAGGCCCATTTTATGTGATTTTAACTGTTTTTATGATTTTTAAAAAAAAAATCCAGATCCAAAACCAAAACACGAAAACAAAACACGGAGGTGAGGTTTTGGTAAAACCAATCCAGATCCAAAACCAGGGTAGATCCAGATCCAGATCCAAAACCAAAACACGGGGGTCGGCACACATCTCTAGGTGTAACATACCCCAGCTAGATGTAAACTCCTATAACTTTTTGAAAAATACTGTGCGTAAGTTGTCGTTTCATTTAGCTGTAGTTGCGATGTTGCCAGTTTGCATTGTGACGGTGGTTTAGCAGAGTAGAACAAAGAGCTCTCCAAAATTTGGCCACGAACTGTACCCCACGGTCCAATGCAATTTCAGTTGGAAGTCCATGCAAACGAAATATATGGTGTATAAACAACTGAGCCAGTTCACAAGCGGAGGGTAATTTTTTGAGTGGAACATAATGGACCATCTTTGAGAAATGATCGACCACCACCCAAATGGTGGTGTAACCATTGGAAACCGGCAAGTCCATCACGAAATTCATGGACAGACGGGTCCATGGACGAGTTGGAATAGGAAGAGGCACCTGGTCTCCGGCAGGAGCTTGTCTAGATGTTTTGTGTTGGGCACATTGGGTGCAAGAGGCAATAAACTCAACCACCTCTGATTTCATGGCGGGTCACCAATAGGAGCATTGCAAACTCTAACATCTTATGGATGCCTGTGTGACCAGCAAAGCGAGACGAGTGAATCCAAGACAGAAGTTATTTCCGTAACTCTGGAGCCACAAAGGTTTTCCCAGGAGGAGGTTGTATTTTAATGGTAGCAAAGATTTTAGTGTCGAGGACTGGAGTCCATCTGTGGACTTACCTATTGTTATCTGAAGAGAAGGAGCATGACAGAGCATCGGCTTTTTGATTGAGGGATCCAGGACGATAGATCAGAGTAAAACTGAAATGTTAAAAGAACATGGCCCACGGGCCAACCTAGAAATGATGCACTGAATGTTCTTTAGAAACAGCAGGTTTTGATGGTCTGTATATACCGTAAAAGGAAACTTGGCACCTTCGAGTAGATAATGCCACTCCTCCGAGGCTAACTTTACCGCCAGCAATTCCTGCTCTCCGATGGCGTAATTTCTCTCTGCCGGGGAAATTTTTTTAGAAAAGAACCCACATGGATGGATCTTGTGGTTCTCAAATTTCTGCGAGAGAACGGCTGCCACCGCCTCAGGTGAAGCATCCATCTCTAAGAAAAAAGGCCTGTTGGTGTCTGATTGTCTCAGGACTGGAGCCAATATAAAGGCCTGCTTCAACATTTGAAATGCGTCTCTGCCTCAGAAGGGCACTGGGAGGGGATGGCCCCTTTACAGGTTAACGCAGTGATGGGCGTCACTAGCGATGAACCTCCCTTGATAAACTTCCTGTAATGATTAGAAAATCCGAGAAGTCTTTGTATTGCCTTTAGAGAAGTGGGACGAGACCAGTCCAGAATTGCCTGAACCTTTTTAGGATCCATCTCCAATCCAGAGCCAGAGATAATGTACCCTAAGAACGGACTGGAAGGAACTTCAAACACACATTTTTTAAATTTGCAGTACAGATTATTTCTTCTCAGGCGAGTCAGGACTTCTTTAACCTGACGTTGATGTTCTTTGAGGTCAAGTTAGAGTAAGTCTCTGAATATCTCGTTCACAAAATTCTTGAAGACATCAGGGGCATTACAGAGTCCAAATGGCATCACTAAATATACAAAGTGCCCATCTCGAGTGTTGAAGGTGGTCTTCCATTCGCAAATTCTGATGAGATTGTAAGCCCCTCGTAACTCAAGTGTCAGAATTCAGCCGGGGATCGGCCGTCCCTTACCGTCCCGCCGGCTTCCTCTGACTTCCCGGGCAGTCAGGCGGCTGGTGCGGCGACGTGGGAGGTGCTGAGCATTCTCCCTGATGCTGGTGTGTTGGGCGGCCTGGTGCACGGGGATCGCCGCCATGACACTTCCTTGTCTGACTAGCCTTCCTTCCCTGACAGTCTGGCCGGTCAGCTGACGCTGTGGACCAATCAGTGGGCTTCCAGGGGTATACATCCGGCTCCTGTGTATCAGGTAGTTGCTTGAACAACCATTGTCGCTGCTAGTGTTACTAGTGGTCTCTCATTTCAGGTTCCCTTGCTTCCAGTGATCTATCCCTGTGTGCAGTTATATCGTCCATCTCACCAGTGCTTTACCACCTCAGTCTGTGTGCAGCTATATCGTCCATCTCCCCAGTGCTTTACCACCTCAGCCTGTGTGCAGCTATATCGTCCATCTCATCAGTGTGTTACCACCTCGCCTGTGTGCAGTATACCTCCATTCCACCAGTGCGTTACCACCGCCGCCTGTGTGCAGTATGCTATCCATTTCACCAGTGCTTTACCATCACAGCCTGAGTGTAGTTATACGTACCCACCTCTCCAGTGTTATCATCTCTGGCTGGCCCCAGCACCACTACCCACCTGGTTACTGGACTCTGTGGTCCCTACCTACGTGCTACAGTATTGCACCGTGGTGCACTCCTTCTGACCGGCAACCCAGTAGAGTGTGTCCGCAGTGCACACTTCCTTGTACCTCAAGTACAGTATCCCGAACTAGGGGTTCCACCCATGTCCTTACGTGCCTCTTACTGGCACCAACTCTTTGGGCCACAAGTGTTCATCTCTCCTTTTTCCCGCAGGCTTTGGTCACCTAGTCAAAGGACCGCGACCTGCTTATGAGGTGCAGCTCAAGCCCATATCCCGATTGGTGGGGACACTGGCGAACTCCATCTCATGGGTTAGATTCCTCACCTTTGACTAGGTCTCGCCAACGACCAAGACCCGTGGATGCGGAGGTCGTACATTCAGGCCCCTCACCTCCGTTTCCTCCCGCAGCCTCAGGCCTCAGCTTTCAGAAACCCACCTCCCAGCGTGACATCAAGTTTAGAGAAGACTGTGGCTCCTTTGTCACAATCAAACAACTCTGTGATAAGAGACAATGGGTATTGTTTTTTTATAGTGATATCATTGAGGCCCCAATAATCAATACAGGTTCGGAGACCCCCATCCTTCTTGGACACAAAAAAGAACCTGGCTCCAGCAGGAGAAGTGGATATTCTGATGAAGCTCTTTTCCAGATTCTCCCAGATATATTCTGACAGGAATCGGTATGATTCACCGCCAGCCGCATGGCCGGCGGTTCAAATCCGGGCAGCGGCAGCCCGACAGAGGAGGAAATCCCGATCGTACCCAGGTAAGTATAAACTAACCTAATTTTACCCCCTAACCCTCCTTTAGGGTGCCTAACCCTAACCTTCCCTCAGTTCCTAACAATAATCCCCCCTCTAAGTGCCTAAACCTAAACCCCCCTTCCCCGCCGCCTAAACCTAAGTCCCCCGGGGGGGTGCCTAACCCTATACCTCCATCCCCCTAGCCTAACCCTAACCTCCCGGGGGGGTGCCTAACCCTGTTTCCCCCGGGAGCCCTAAACCTAACCCCCCCCACGGCTGTCCGGGCTCCCGACGTCGGTAAAATGACAGGCGTCTAGATTTAGACACCTGTCATTTAACCCTTACCGGGATTAAGTAGTCTAGAAGCCGGCGGTTGGCATTCCATCCGCCGGCTTCATAAACGTATACCTTCTGACATGGCCTTGGTTTCAGGCAAGGACAAGGGGTATGTATGACCTCGGGGAGGAGTCTTATCCGGCATCAAATCAATTGGACAGTCCCAGTCTCGGTGAGGAGGTAGGATATTAGCCTTGCTTTCAGAAAAATGTCAGAAAAAGACCTGTATGGAATGGGGAGTTGTTTGACAAGCATCGCCCCAGGAGTGAATTTGCATGGAATTCCAATCGATTTTGGGATTGTGTTTGCATAGCCAGGGATATCCTAGAATAACATTGTGAGATGCCTTGGGTATTATCAGAAAACTAATGAGCTCTGAATGAAGGGCTCCTATATGAACTAACATAGGATGAGTCCGCTTGGAGACTATGCCATTGAGAATAGGGCTGCCATCGACTTCAGATAGGGTGATAATGTGATCAAGGGTAATACAGGATACTTGGAGTTTTTTTTACAAATCCAAGGGTAATAAAAGTTTTCTGCTGCCCCAGAATCTTGGAGGGCAGAAATGAACACAGGACCTTGTTCCAAGTCCAGGGTTATGGGCAGAACTGACTCAGCATATTTTAAAGACGGAATCACTACTCCTAACCGAGTGTCCACGGGGCTGGTTAGGAGCGGAAATTTCCTGGATGGCAGGAGCAGGAAGCTACAAGATGGCCGACTCCCCACAATACATGCAGAGGTTTTCTCTGCATTGTTTATGCCATTCTTCATTAATGAGGCGAGCACGGTTAACCTGCATAGGTTCATCATCTGTGGATTCAAGGGTTGGAGTGATGGGAGGGATAACAGGGCGAACCCTAGAATGATCACTTCTACTTTTCGCTGCCTATCATTCCCAAAAGCGTAAATCCCCCTTGTTGCACAAGGAGATGAGGTCATCGAGTTTAGTGGGAAGATCCCAGGTGGCTAGGTCATCTTTTAGCCGATCCAAAAGGCCGTTCCAGAAGACCAATGCTAATGCCGCCTTGTTCCACTTTAATTCTGATACTAGCATTTGAAACTGGTTAACATACTGACTGACAGGACGAATCCCTTGCCTGAGGCGCATAGTTTCTAAGGATGCAGAAGATGTCCTTCTGGGTTCGTCAAAGATTCTCCTGAATGATGCTAGAAAGTGTGTATAATTATCCAGTAGAGGATATAATCACTCCCATAATGGGGAAACCCAGTCCAATGGGGGTCCGGACAGCAGGGACACAATATAAGCCACTTTGGTCTTAGAAGTAGGGAAGTTGGAGGGTTAAAGGGTAAAGTGTACATCGCACTGGTTCAGAACCATGACACATCTTGGGTTTGCCATCAAATTTACTGGGCGTAGGTAAGTGCATACGAGGGGAAGCACTGGGAACTGGAACCATCGGTGCAGGCTGATTAGTGGTTGCTGGAATACTAACAGTGACGAGGGAAGACATCTCCTGGAGAAAAAGTGCCAGTTGCTGCTGTGAGGCCTCCAGACCTTCTAGTCGATTGGCAATACTCTGTAGCAAATCCGTTCTAGCCGAATCCATTTGGCCAACGCAAACTGTCAGGTCTGGAGTATTTTTTTAACTCGGGGTGGATGCAGGAGAAGAAACAGAAATGGGTTTATAGTATTGGAATGCAGCAGGTTTAATAGGAGTATTATTATTCATGAAGTGGTAATAAATATATAAACTGGCAGAAAATAACAAGTCCAAGTGAAGTGAGGCTGAAAACAAATGTCTGGCAGGGAAACAAAGTCCAATCAGTGAGGCTGGGAGCAGGTGTCAGACAGAAAAAACAAAAGTCCAATGGAACAGAGGTCTGAAATACTGGAGTGGGTTCTGAGTCTGGAGTGCTGGAGGGTACACAAACCGTGGGGTGAGTAACGGGGTTTAGCAGGGTAAATGCGGGTATCCAAGAACAGCCTGTGATGGAGACAGAGCAGTAAAACAGAGCACTGCTGGGACTGTAATAATCACACTGAGCTAAGGAGCACAGAGAACTCTCACATAGCTAGCGCTGTGTATACATTGCACTGGCAACTAGAGGGCGTGCTGAACACCCTTAAGTACCATGGGAAAGTGCATGATAGGTTGTTGAGAGTAAACACAAGATGCTCTAACCTGATTGGTCCATTTCTGGTCACATGCCCAAAACCAAGATGGCGGCGCCCAGCAATCCCCAGCATGGGAGCGCTGTCAGTCTTACTTGTCACCACATGGCTTGTACCCCTCAGACATCCATGTGCACTTCGCACCAACCTCCAGGCACTAGCACCCCCACCAGTAGGACTGCGCCAAAGCAGCTGCACAGGCAGAGACCGCGACTCACCAGGTACAACAACTCTGGTTGTGACATATATAAGCACTGTGATGGTGCAGGCCGTACCCCAGTGTATACTTCCGTACCCCAGTGTATTCATATAAGCACTGTGATGCTGCAGTCCGTACCCCAGTTTATCCGTATAAGCACTGTGATGCTGCATGCCGTACCCCATTGTATGCTTCTGTACCCCAGTGTATCCATATAAGCACTGTGATGCTGCAGTCTGTACCCCAGTTTATCCGTATAAACACTGTGACGCTGCAGGCCGTACCCAAGTGCATGCTTCTATACCCTTATGATTTCATATAAGCACTGTGACTGTGCAATACGTACCCCAGTATATTCATATAAGCACTGTAACGGTTCAGGCCGTGCCCCAGTGTATGCTTCCGTACACCAGTGTATTTATATAAGCACTTTGACACTGCATGCCATACCACAGTGTATCCATATAAGCACTGAGCATTTGTGCTTATATGGATACACTATCAAAGCATTAAAATAAATACATTTACAAACTAATCAATCCGTCTGTCCTTTCCCTGTCTTCAGTCCATAAAACATACTCCAAATCCCTCGGGCTCTGACATAGTTCTTGATTAATTAAAACATTCTTCATTTTTAAACTTTCCATGGGGTCATGGTCAGTTTATTAAACTGCCATCCTGTCTACCACTGTAGTGCCACTCTGTGCCATGTTTGAAGTTGAACTGCCACATGTTTGTGCTGCCACTGCTGTTGCTTAGCTTAGTCAGCCAGCTAGTTTGATGCAACCTTTTGGCCTAAACTGGATGAAATCAATATTGTCGTAGAGATGTGTGCCGAACCCCGTGTTTTGGTTTTGTATCTGTATCTCCTTCTGTTTTGGATCTGGATTGGTTTTGCCAAAACCGCCCCTTGCATGTTTTGTTTTTGGGTTTTGGTTTTGGATCTATATTTTTTATCAAAAAATTATAAAAACAGCTAAAATCACATAATTTTGGCTTTTGTTTGTTCCTACAGTATTATTAACCTCAATAACATTAATTTCCGCTCGTGTCCCGTCAATTTTGACCACCTCACAGCTCACAATATTGGTTTAATTCAGAGATGACCCAAAATTTTAGAGATGAGCGGGTTCGGATCTCAGAGATCCGAACCCACCCGAATTTCAGGGATCCGGGGCAATCCAAGCGCAGCTTGGATCTCCCTGCCTGCCCCGGATCCCTGACCCGAGGCAAAATGTCGCGACCCCTCTGTCGAGTCGCGAGGTTTTGTTTTGAGCGGGCTTAACGCTGATTGGCTAAGAGAGCCGTCTGTCACGGCTCTCAGCATTAAGCCCATTGAAAACAGCACAAAGGATAAAAAGAAGATGGCACACACCATCCCTCACGGCCTGACACCACCAGCACCCCCCCCTGCCAACACCACCGGCACCCCCACTGGCAGCATCCCCCACTGCCGACACCACCGCTGCCAACACTCCTGCACTACTGCCCAACGTACTGAGGACACGTCAGTGACCCTCACACTGCCGACACTGCCAACTCTCCCACACTGAGGACACCACCAGCACCCCTGCACTGCCGACATAGTCAGCAAACTTGCACTGAGGACACCACTGGCACCCCCGCTCTACCGATACTGCCGGCACCCTGCATTGAGAACACCCCTGCACTGCCGACACAGTCAGCAAACCTGCACTGAGGACACTGCCGGAACCCTCACTCTGCTGACACCGCCGGAACCCTGCATTGAGGACACCCCTGCACTGCCGATACAGCCAGCAAACCTGCACTAAGACACCGCTGCACCACCGCACTGCTGACACAGCCAGCAAACCTGCACTAAAGATACCGCTGGCACCCCTGCACAGCCGACATCACCGGTACCCTTCACTGAGAACACTGCCAGCACTGCCATTCCATGTACTGAGGACACCGCCAGCGACCCCTGCACTGCTGACACAGTCAGCAAACCTGCAATGAGGACACCGCTGGCACCCCCGCAGTGCCGACACAGCCAGCAAACATGCACTAAGACACCATTGCAATCCCGGCACTGCCGACACAGCCAGCAAACCTGCACTAAAGACACCGCTGGCACCCCCGCACTGCCGACACAGCCAGGAAACCTGCACTAAAGACACCGCTGGCACCCCCGCACTCCTGTCTTCACTGGTACCCTTCACTGAGGACACTGCCAGCACCGCAGCACTGCCATTCCATGTACTGAGGACACCGTCAGCAACCCCGCTCTGCCGACACTGCTGTCACAGTTAGTGCACTATTGGTGTATCCAACCCACACTGTATAACACACTGTATCTGTGTTGGAAAATAGAAGCTGAACTGCCACATGTTAGTGCTACCTACTGTGTCACTTAGATTAGTCAGCCAGCTAGCTGGATGCAATCTTTTGGCCTTAACTAGATGAAGCAAATAATATTGTGAGGTGGTCAAATCGATTGGAAATTACTGGAAATAAATGTTATTGAGATTAATTATACTGTAGGAACAAAAACAGGCCCATTTTATGTGATTTTAGCTGCTTTTATGGGTTTTTTTAAGGAAAAAAATTCATATCCAAAACACGAAAACAAAACACCAAGGAAAAAAATGCAAAACCAGATTCAGATTCAAAATCAGGGTAGATCCAGATCCAAAACCAAAACATGAGGGTCGGTGCAAATCTCTACAAAATTTGCACCAAACTAGCTGGCTGACGAAGCCAAGTGGCAGCAGTGGACGACGCAAACACGTGGCAGTTCCACTTCCAACATGGCACATCAGGAAACAAATGTTTTTATTATTCAAGAGGCCTGAGGGAGTTGGAGTATGTATGTAGTTGAAGGCAGGGACAGGATGGGTTGATTGGTAGTAAATTTAATTTAATTTTTTGATTCCGAAGTAAATTTATGAGGGAGAAGGGGAGGGGAGGAGTGGAGGCATTTACAAAAAATATTTTATTAATTCACATCAGTCCTTGCCCCAGAAGAATCCTTGAGCGCTATGAATGCTTCTGCTACTGGGAGTGGATTTTCATCCCAGAAGGGGACCAGGAAGAGTGCTTTCCAAAACAATTGACTGTTAAATAATCTTTTGCAAAGATTCTTGAAAAGCATTTCCATCCTCTGCAGGGACATTAAAAAAAACATAGTTAGTGACCTCCAAACTGCCGTTGTACCCACTGTCTACTTAACCAGCACAGATATGTGGACAAGCAGAACAGAGCAAATGCAAGATTTAAGGTTTAAGTCTTACATTGTGTCTTTCTTGAGAATCCTTGAGAGCCATGCCTGCTGCTGCTGCTGCTGCTGGGAGTGGATTTTCATCCCATCTAATATGGTCACCATTCAAAGAATGGTTGAGGACTATTTAAAAAATTTTAATGATAGCATCCAAATAGGCATGTCAGACAGTGCGTTTGACTACTGGCAGGAAAAAAAGGTAATTTGGAGGCCCTTTCACAAACTGGCTTTGCTTTACTTGAGCTGCCCACTCTCTAGTGTGTACTCAGAAAGAGTTTTCAGCACAGCCGGGAACCTTGTCGGTGATCGGCCTATGAGGCTACTTCCCCAAAATGTGGAAAAGATGATGTTCATCAAAATGAACTACAAATTCTATGAGAAAGACCTTTACCGTCAATTACGTGCAAAAATTACAGAGGACGTTATGATGTAAATCATTAATGATCATAATACATGATCATAATGTACATCATTGCAGATGACGTAACAGGGTGGAGGTTCCTACATGGTTAAGGTCCCTATCTCTACTAATTTTGGCTTTACAAATGGTACAGATGCCTTCACAACTGTTGTCAGGATTAGGGTTAAAACAATTCCACACCCAAGATGTGGCTTTTCTGATCTTATGCCCAGGCATCACCCCAGCCTATAACCCCAGTTTATATCATTACCCCAGCCTATACCATCACGCCCGATTATACCAGCACCCAAGCCTATATCGTCATCCCATCCTGTGTTGTGTATAAAGTACAGCTGCGCTCCCTGTTAGATTGGGGATTCATTGTCCACTTTAGTCTATATCACCACACCCCTACACATCTTCTGACCTGGGCTACAGGAGGAGTAGTTGCACTCTGGAATACGGTTGCAAGGAGTTGCCCCTCTGACTCGCTGAAATTCAGGAAGATGGGCCATTGGCAAGGAGTAGGAACACTATATCAGGGAACGCAGTTTTAGCAGCTTTATTCCATTTTTTAAACCATATCCTCTAATTTCACCTTTTGATAATATGTTTATGTGAATCTCAGCTGAGGCGTTTGTGAAGTCATTATGTTTAATATATTATGCACGTTATTTAGCACTGTTGTGGTCTTGTAGTCGCCGTGTAGACTAATTATTTATACATGATTGAGGAAAGAAGTGAAAAGTTGCACTTTTTTATTGCTAACTTTGTGTTATTAAATTGTAAAATTGTGAAGTTTCTACGCAGTGTCACAAGATTTTTTATGAATAAAAAAAGAATAACACACTGCGCTACCACTTAGTGTCACAAGATTTTTTATGAATAAGGAAAGAATAACATACTAAGCTACCACTAACAGTATCACAATATTTTTTACGAATACACTGCGTTTTCCACTTACAGTGTCACAATATTTATTACGAATACAAGGCCTGATTCAGAGCTGAACGCTCTGACCAGAGCGCTCACTCTGAATCAGGGCCCTCCTACCATTTTTTGGAGCGTCCTCATGGACGCTCGCATAGCTGTGGGTTACCACCCACAGCTATAGCGAGCGTCCATGATGATGGTCGTGATGGTCTTGACCATCGCGACCATCAGGTTTGCGACGGAGACCCTGCTGTAGGGTCTCGCTGCCGCAAACCCTGGAGTGATTTTGGCTCTATCAGAGCCAAAATCACTCCCACAGACATCACTAGTGATGTCAGTGGGGCCGGCTTTAGACGGTAGGTGTTCCCATGGGAACGCCTCCGTCTGGCAGGCATGCCCCCGGCATGCCCCCCAAAGGGGGTGTGCTGTCAATCAACATCGACAGCACGCCCCCTTTGGTGCGAGACCCGGAGCGACAGCTTGGCTGTCGCAGTCCGGGTCTCGCGCATGCGCAGTGGGGCAACATCGACCCGTTTGCGAGCGTCCTTTGCTCGCGAACGGGTCTGAATGACCCCCACAGTGCGTTTTCACTTACAGTGTCACAATATTTTTTACGAATACACACTTTCCACACAGTGTCACAATATTTATTATACACTGCGCTACCACTTACAGTGTCACAAACAATACGTGTATGAATATTACACTACGGGTGTCACAGTAAAAAAAAACTAATATAGTACACTGGGGTACAGCACAAAAAAAATATATATTATTTTTGTATTAATTATATTATTATTAGCTTTTATTTTTTTTATACACTGGGCCCCCTTGGATGGACAGAGCACCCCTGGTTAGACACAGCAGCCCCTGCCCCTGGATGGACACAGAAACCTCTGGATGAACACAGCAGCCCCTGCCCTGGATGGACACAGCAGCCCCTGCCCTAGATTGACACAACAATCCCTGAATGGACACAGCAGCCCCTGGATGGACACAGCAGCCCCTGCCCTAGATGGACACAATAACCCCTGGATAGACACAGCAACCCCTGGATGGACACAGCAGCCACTGCCCCTGGATGGACACAGCAGACCCTGGATGGACACATAAGCCCCTGCCCTTAGTGGACACAGCAGCCCCTGCCCTAGATGGACACAATAACCCCTGGATAGACACAGCAATGGGTGATCAGGTGAACAAGCCTCCCGGCGAAACACATGTCCTGTCTCTGTCTATGCTCATTTAGCATGCTGATCTCTGAATAACCACACCAACAGTTCTGACCCACGGACTTTTCCTGTGAGGTATCTTTCTATTGCTCTCCTGCGCTCTCTCAGTCTGTGACTCCCCCTGCAATGCCTGAGAGTAACAGGGGTTAGACTTAGTTATATTCTCAGACAGCAGAAGCGCTGTCTGTTGTTTACCCTGGAATAAACGCTGTAGTTACTCTCTCATCCCGTTTGATGTAGACAGGGGAAAGTAGAAGTGACTCCGCGTTACTTTATTCCAGGTCTTACTTCCTTCAGCTTAAACCCTTTCATATATATCTATTTATGCTATATAAATGTCAAATTCTATGTTTTCATTTAGTACATGTGCAAAAAATTATTATTATTTTTTTTTATTTACTGACGAGAGTGTCACTACTCTGTATATATACTATTGCTTCTCTTTGTTCATGAACATTTTTTGAATTATTATCAATGATTTTTTCTTTGTATATTGTAATTCACCTTATGCATTGACTTACCCTTGTGTTGTGACACATAACCCTGTTTTTTTCAGGGCACATCCTTATTACATATGTACACAAATATGTAGTATTTGTTCATGGTTTAAGTTGATATTCAGTAGAAGTATAATTTTTCTGTTATTTTTCTTTATTGCACTGAAGTACAAGTATAATTTTTCTGTTATTATTTTTCTTTATTGCATTGAAGACAGTGTCATTATTCAGTACATGTAACACTGTCATTGTGTACTTACCATTATTGTTTGGATTCTTTTCTTCTTTTTTTTTCTTTTTCTTTTTCATACATATTTTCTGTTTTGGGATATCACTTTGTTTCTCACAGTGCAAACTGCTGATATTATATGGCAATTTAATATATGCATTTATCACTACTCCAAGGTGTACTATTCTTTACCTAGCATATCTGCTAAAACCAATATGAGTTAACATACTTGGGATAAAAGTCCTCCCAAACACAATCCTCTTAGTTATATGGGGACACAGACTTTATCACTATCAGCAATGTCTATATATGTGTACTGATATTTAATTACAATATATATCCCTCACTCATCTACAGGGGACACAGATTTCAAAGCTGCTGGATTATCCTAATAAATCATCTTTCTTAGTTATCATAGTGTGGTTTCTTACAATATACAATTGTTTCTGACCGACTATCATTTATGTATATGTCGATCACAACAGAGATCTAATTAAAAACTACTATAGTTCACCAGATATGTACTGTATAAAGTAATCATATGTGCCTCCCTGTAGATTGAATTAGGGTTAATTAGAATATTCATTACCCTTAACAGGAGCTGATTACTCTTTGAATTTTATCAATAATAAATAATAATACTCATTTACACTTCAAAGGACATTTATATTGTTCTTTTCTGTCCTTAGTAGATTTCTATGTTATATCTAGTGATGAGCGGTTCGGATTCTGAGGAATCCGAACTGCTCCGAACAGGTGGAATCCGAGTCTACCCGAACGCAAGTTCGGGTGTTCCCGCCTGACTCTGATTCCACCTCGAGGCTGAACGTCACCCGTCCGGCATCGGATTCTCGCGAGACCTCGCGAGAGCCGGGTGACGTTCGGCCTCTATAAAAGGTGCGGCGCCCGGATGTCGGCGCCATTTCGCGTGACTGTATCCAGACTAGGGATGTGCAGGCTCGGATAGGTTCGAGTTTGCACGTGGAGTTCGGATTTTTCCCTCCAAAAAAACGGAACTCAGAACGAGGCAAAACGTCATCTTACATGGACGAACATCATCATTCCTGGTCTTTTGTCCAGGAATGATGATGTTCGTCCATGTAAGATGACGTTTTGCCTCGTTCTGAGTTCCGTTTTTTTGGAGGGAAAAATCCGAACTCCACGTGCAAACTCGAACCTATCCGAGCCTGCACATCCCTAATCCAGACGGAACAGTCACGCTTAGTTAGGTAGTGATAGAGAGGGGAAAAGCGAGACTAGAGTTAGATTAGTTAGCGAGAGTAGTTCTACTTCTTGCCACTGTGTGCTCCGTGACTGGGTGTATATTATACAAGCTCCGTGACTGGACTAAGCCAACTGAGTGTATTATACAAACTCCGTGACTGGCCTTAGCCCACTGTGTGTACATTATACAAGCTCCGTGACTGGACTTAGCCCACTGAGTGTATATTATACAAGCTCCGTGACTGGACTTAGCCAACTGTGTGCACTGTGTATTATACAAGTTCCGTGACTGGACTTAGCCAACTGAGTGTATTATTTATATTATACAAGCTCCGTGACAGGGCATAAGCCCACTGAGTGTATTATACAGGCTCCGTGACAGGGCATAAGCCCACTGAGTGTATTATACAAGCTCTGTGACAGGGCATAAGCCCACTGAGTGTATTATACAAGCTCCGTGACAGGGCATAAGCCCAGTGAGTGCATACAAGCTCCGTTAAAGGGCATAGCCCACTGTGTCTATTATACAAGCTCCGTGACAGGGCATAAGCCCACTGTGTGTATACAAGCTCTGTGACTGCTTGGGCCTTAGCCCACTCTATACAAAGCTCTGTGACTCCATGGGCCTTAGCCCTCTGTATACAGGCACTGTGACTTCTTGGGCATAAGCTCTCTGTGTATACAAAGCTCTGTGACTGCATGGGCCTTAGCCCACTGTATACAAGCTCTGTGGCTGCTTGGGCCTTAGCCCACTGTATAAAAGCTCTGTGACTCTTTGGGCCTTAGTCCTCTGTGAGTCTTTGGGCAGTAGCCCTCTGTGTATAAATCAAAAGCACTGTGACTCCTTTGGGCACTAGCCCTCTATGTATAAAAGCACTGTGACTCTGCATGTCCTTTTTAATATCCAACATAAGGGTGGGTGGGAGGGCCCAAGGACAATTCCATCTTGAACTACCTTTCATTTCTGCCACTGCTGTGTGGCAATGTTTCATAGATGTGCTTTAAACTGTGGTGTCTGTGCCACTGCGCCGCTGCTCTGACGCTTGGTAACCAGTCAGCTCACTGCAACCTTTGGCCAATAATGGTGAAAACTATAATTTAAGCTGTGAGGTGGTCTAAATTGACTGTAAATGACTGGAAATTAATGTTATTGAGGTTAATAACACTCAAGGAAGAAAAAAAAGCCTGATTTATGTGATTTTAGCTTTTTTTGCAAATTTTTGTAAAAAATCTAAATCCAAAGCCAGTCACCGCAGTTTGGCAAATCCAAATCCAAAGCCGGATGATGAATTAGAACCAAATCCAAATCCAACAAAAATGGTCCGGCACACATCCCTAGTTATATATACACATCACTCTCTGGGGAGTACTTCCTTTTAAAGGTGTATATTAAACGTTAAGTTTTATTCACACTAATCATTCCATCATCATCCATATATGAACAATTATCTGTCATAAGAGTGCCCCTACAAAGGCATATTTGTCCATTTCCTCTGCTTCTTGCAGAAAGTACTTTTATCGACACAGCAACCCCTGGATGGACACAGCAGCCACTGCCCCTGGATGGACACAGCAGACCCTGGATGAACACATAAGCCCCTGCCCTTAGTGGACACAGCAGCCCCTGGATGGACACAGCAGCCCCTGGATGGACACAGCAGCCCCTCTTGAATGAAGCACAGCCCTGACAGCCCGGGACTCGAGGTTAATAATACTGTAGGAACATGCCAAATTATGTGATTTCAGCTATTTTTATGATTTTTTAGAAAAAAAATCCAGATCCAAAACCAAATCACACAAGGGCGTTTTGGCAAAACCAAATCCAGATCCAAAACACAAAGGAGATACAGATCCAAAACCAAAAGACGGGGGTTGGCGCACATCTCTAGAAAAAACAGCTTTTCCAATAAGATATTGACATAGGACCTGATTCAGAGATGAACGCAATGGCGATTACGTACGCAGATTGAGCGATTGTTTGCCATTGCGCATGTGTATAAACCACACTACGCGTGTGTGAAGTGTTTGCATTGCGATTACGGATGCACATAGGTATCCATCGCAAAGTGAGTGACGGGCGGATAGCGTTTGGGGGTCGTAACGTAGGTGGTCAGAAAAACGTAGGTGTGTCTTAGTGTTTAAACGCCATTACATGGGTGTGCATAAATTAGCCCCTGCGATCTGCTAAGCAGCATGAGAGCTCTCTGCGTGTCAGTAGAGCAGCCGAGTCTGCGCCTGGTCAGACCTGCCAAAAGGGCAAGATGGCCGCTTGATGTACATCCATGTCACCGATATTTACTCAGGTAAGTGACGTTGTACGTATTTAAGAAGGCAGCAGTGGGTGTCTTTATGCCGGCTGTGCTTTGGCATGCATTAGCATATTTTCGCAGCTGCGTTGCATACGTATTCGCAGCTGCTATCGTAGTAGCATCCATCTCTGAATCAGCCCCATAGACTAGACAAGAGAATATTATGTAAATACCGCACTACTTTAAAGGACATAATTTACTGAACTATTGACCTGTGCAGGAGGCTCTAATAAAGGAAGAATGTCTGCTATGGATCCAAGTCTAATACATGTACCTCTAGATAGATGTTCAATGTATATTAACAGATTCAAGATTTATTGGGATCTTAGGCTGCATGTCACACACTGTGTCTGACAGCCATCAGTTCCTTCTTAGCAAATCAAATCCCTGTAGCTAAGCTGAAGGAAGTTGTTAAAGCAATTAAAGGCTTCTGTCTTGGTTACCATAGCACCATCACAGTTCACCTCTGTTGGCACAAAGGGCTCGTATGACATGGATATGACGGAGTTTTGAGTTTTAATGACATTTCTAAGTCCCGTGTTGTGTCTTCTGCCTTTTGCTATAAATTTCTAAAAGGAAATGGAACCTAGAACATTACAGGTCATGTAAATTCTCACTAAACTGCTTTCAGTGCCATTCCAGGCAGTCATTCAGACTTCCCATCCCTTCTGGCTTAAAGTCTATTCTATAATTACTATGCAAACATCAGTGGCCAAACATGAATGTCTGCAGCGAGCTCTAAAATAAACTGCACAATATTTCTGTTGATTTATATTTGTAATATATATGAAACATATATTGGGTTTGCATCAGGGCCAGATTAACAATGGGGTGGATGGAGCTACCAGGCCTCCACATAAAAACAGGCCCACCATCATAGCAGCATGGCCATAAAACTAATTTTTTTTTCCACAAAATTCAGCAATTTTTCTATTTTTATGCAGTTAGGCCCTAATTCAGAGGCGGTCGCAAGAAGCGATCGCTCTCTCTCTCTTTTTCCTGTGCGGCCTCCTGGTCGCTAACTAAGCTGTGGGTTACCACCCACAGCTTAGCGACCGACCAGGGTGATGGTCGCGATGGTCAAGACCATTGCGATTTGCGACGAGACCCTAAGGTTGGGTCTCGGCAACGCAAGCCCCAGGGAGCTTCTTGCTCTGATCGAGCAGGAAACTCCCCACTGACATCACTGCTGATGTCAGTGTGGCCGCCCACAAAACGGCAAGTGTTCCGTCAGGAACGCCTCCGTTTGTGTAAACACCCCCCGCCCCGCCTACAAAACGGGGCGAGCTGTCGATCAACATCGACAGCCGCCCCTTTTGTAGTGAGCTCCGGAGCGAGAGAGTTTCTCTCTCGCTCCAGGGCTTGCGCAGTGGCCGCTGCGCGTGCGCAGGACCAAAACATCGAGTCGTTTGCGAGTGCTCAGAGCTTGCGACCGACTCTGAATGAGGTCCTTAGTGTGGGTGATATCATGTACACGCCCACATTGCTGTGGTCACACCCAGACCGCAAATCTGAAAACCGTTAATTTAATTATGCGTACACACAGCTAGAGATATCGTTCGATTGAACGATGAACACTATGGCCCTCATTCAGAGCCGTACGCTCTGAGCAGAGCGCACGCTCTGAATGAGGGCCGGGCTCCATGAAAATGGAGCGTCCTCCTGGACGCTCGTATAGCTGTGGGTCACCACCCACAGGCTATACGAGCGTGCATTGTGATGGCCGCGATGGTCGTGACCATCGCGACCATCGAAATTGCGAGCCGGAGCCTGCGGTTGAGGTTTTCAACCGCAAGCTCCGGAGTGATTTTGGCTCTATCAGAGCCAAAATCACTCCCACTGACATCACTAGTGATGTCAGTGGGCCGGCTTCTGACGGGAGGCGTTCCCGTGGGAACGCCCCCGTCAGGGAGGCACGCCCCTGGCACGCCTACCAAAGGGGGCGTGCTGTCAATCAATATTGACAGCACGCCCCCTTTGATCGGACACAACGAGCGAAGGACTTTCCTTCGCTCGTCGCGTCTGGCGCATGCGCACGACGGAGCTCCCTCCGTCGTGCGCATGCTCAGTCCATAACATCGACCCACTTGCGAGCGGACAGCCGCTCGCGAGTGGGTCTGAATCAGGCCCTATATCAGTAGTGGATTGTCTGGTGTATACACCCGATATATCTGTAAACGTCATTGTTATCAGACATATCAGGTCGGCCCTGCAACACAGCCGATGCCTATATATCTTGCAGACGCCAATACATCGTGTGTGTACATGCGACACGCCGACCACCTGTACACTTGCTGCAGGGACCACCGACAGGACAGGCATTTAAATGTAATGCGCATGGCATCTGTTCACTAGTGTAGGGGAGAGCCTGGGGCTGCCCACCATCTCTGAGGGGCATGCCCCCGCAGTGACGTAAACAGTGGTCCTGCAAAGCACGCCCCGTTTTTCAACAGACTCTGCCTTGTTTTCACCAGGCTCCACCCCCTTTTACACAAAGCCCCTCCCCTTTTCAGGCACACAAAATATCCCTCCTGATAAATCTTAAAAGTTGGGAGGTATGTACACTAGCTAGAACAGGAGCTAGAACAGAACCCCTTGTTCAAATAACAAATCTGGATAGACCAACGTAACATGACATACTGTAATAAAGAAGCAATTCTAATGAGTGAAGTACGATCAGCTGTGGATAAATAGTGCTGCTGGTATTATTGTCATTATCTTTATTCCTAGGGGTATATTTACTAAAGTGTGGGTTTATAGAAGTGGAGGTGTTGCCCATAGCAACAAATCAGATTCGACTTATTATCTATCTAGCACCTTCAAAGATAGTAACTAGAATCTGATTGGTTGCTATGGCCCACACCTCCACTTCTATAAATCTGCATTATACCCTCTTGCCTCCAGCACTGGCAAAAGATACACCTCATAAAGTTCTACAGTCCATCCTTGGTCACATGTAATAAACACAATTCTGATGTTACCATTGTGGAAGGCTGTGCTGGGATCACATGTTTGATCCCAGCATCAGCCGAGGTGCAGGGGCAGGCAGAGGGGATGTGTCCTCTGCGGGACACATCTGTTGCCGGCGCTGGGACAGTAATGTCCCTAGCGTCGGTGCAGATACCGCCGCGGGCACCTGGTGAAGGGACCGCCAGGTCCCTTTCACCAGTGCCGGCGGTACTTTGGCGCCGGGAGAAGCTTGGCTCCGGGCGCAAGCTCAGCGGAGCTTGGCGCCCGGCAGCCAAGAAGTGGCGGGTAGCCGGCGCTGGGACAGAGTACCTGCTCCCAGCGCCGGTCAGGCGTTGGGCGCGGCAGTCAGTGCGGCGGGCGTTTGGCTCTGGCCGCGAGCCAAACCTGGCTCGCGGGCCAGCAGCCAATCAGAGGCGGACGCGACGAGCCAATCGCGGCTCGCCGCGTCATAGCCCCGCCCACTCGCGCCGTCAGTTAGTTCGGCGGCGGAGAGGGAGGAGAGAAGACCTCCCGAAGAGCGGAGGATCGGCGCGGCAACAGGGGCGGCGGCCGCGGAAGAGGCCAGAAGACGCCGCTGTCAAGAAAGAAGACAGGCGGCGCCGGCTGGAAGAAAAGAAGAAGAGGCGGCGCCGCTGGCCAGGACGGGCCAGCGGCTGAAGAATGCGGCTGAGGACCGGAGAGGACTGCGGGGGAGGGAAGTGAAAGAGCGTCACGAAGTTCCCCCCCACAGCCTCTTCCAACATCGCAGGTAGGCCCTCCGTGAGGCCCACCATATACCCCCCTCCCTAGACCACCAGGGTTGTCGGGCGCTAGGCCCGTGGAGCATTGTTTGGCACTAGGCCCGTGGGCAATTAGTCGGGCACAAGGCCCGGGGCACAGTAGCGGGCATTAGGCCCCTTAATAGGATCCCCTCTTAATCAGGTATAAGTGGCCTGGGTACTAGGCCCAGGTCACTACTCAATAAAGTAGGCGGGCACCAGGCCCGTGGCCATAAATCAGGCATAGGCCTGTACCCATACAGGAGGGCACTAGGCCCTATATATGAGCCCCACCGATAGGCAGGCAAATAGGCCTGAGCCCCATAATAAGTGGTCTGGGCATTAAGCCCAGACCACTACCAGAGCCCACCATTTGGCAGGCACCTAGGCCTGAGCCGCAGGTAAGACCCTGGGCGTTAGGCCCAGGGCCCTGAGCCCATTAGCTGCAGCGCTAACAGAGAGGCGGATGAGAGGTGTGAGCAGTGGTGGAGAGCTGTACGGCTTCCCACCATGAGGTAGTGGTTTCCCCAGTCACCAAGAAGAGGAGCTGGCCAGCTCTGGATAGGTAGGTAGCAGATATTTAAAGAGACAGTACCGTGTTTTACTCTTGTATATTTAGTCTGTGATTGGTGTTCCGTGCAGGGCAAAAGTTTAGTTGTTGTTATATCTGTCACACTACACACACTGTAGGTTGAGGGTGATGCCGTTTTAGTATGTGTAGTTGCTTGACATAGGTTTAGGCCCTGCACGGCTGTGTTGTGTATCTCCTTACAGGGACCTGTAGGCGAGTGAGTGGACGAAGAGCAAGAGTGGACACGGTGAGGAATATCTGTGTGTACTGTCTCTCCCTGTTTGTTTGTCACTATCTATCTCTCCTTCCTTCTGGGCGGACGGTGAACCTTGCAACCCGGTGCAAGGATGGATCTTCACCTGGTGCGTGAGTACCGATAGGTGAAAATTCGGGATCTGAGGCCAAAAGTGTCAATGATGATCTTCACTTAAAACCTGAATTTATCCCCCGGTTCGGTAGGGCACGTCGGTCGACGTGAGGAAGGACGGTACTCACCTCGTCTCCTTCCCCCTAGGTCATCGTGTCCGTGTTCTATTTGGTGGTTCCAGGACCGTCTGCTCAACACACGGCCTGAAGGTGAGAGGGTGCGACGCAAGGTAAGTAACAGACATACACCTGCACGGCAGCAGGCATTGCACCGCACCCACCCCTCACATTTTGGCGTAGTCGGCAGGATCACGGACACGATGTGGACCACCGGCAAGAGGACCCCCCTACGGACAGCTCCGGAGTGGAACCATCCCCGGGCGTATGAGGACAAGAGTGACTGGATTACGGTGTCGGGAGAAGACATCATGAAGATGGTGCAGCGGTCGGTACAGCGCGGCAAGGAAGAACGCCGGGAGAAGGGGCGCAAGAAATCCGCTGTGACCCCCTGCAAGACGTGTCAGCGGCTGGGACATGATGCCAGCGAATGTCCCTGGCGTGAATTTAGGGCGACAGAAGAGGAAGAAATGTCCCCGTTGGAGATCACACAGATGGCCCAGCAAGCGGTCCAGAGATGTGGTCAGAAGAACTCTGTGAAGAAGAGACTCTGGTGTATGCTCTGCGGAACCTATGGGCATGAGCATAATAGCTGTCCACGTGATGAAGAGTGGCACCAGGAGGACGAAGAATTCCGGTGTGAAGGATGTGGAGATCCAGAGCATGAGCTTCAAGATTGTCCGTGGGATGAAAACCGGATGATCTTGGATGGCCGAGCCCAGAAGTGGATAGAAGAAGCCAGGGAAGTGGAGCAGAAGAGCCTGCTGGAAGTACGTTCGCAGGTGCCCATTGTTCCTGAGCAGGAGCCGAAGGGTAGAGACCCCTTTGTGATGAAGATGGCAACAGCACCCCCATGCTGGAAGTGTCGGCGGCAGGGACACTTGGCCCATGAGTGTCCCTGGGAAGAAGCAGTGGCACTGTTATGCCCCGAAGAGGTCCCAGTGAAGAAGAATCCTTGCCCGCAGAGGACGGATGTGGATGACTGGGAGGTGAAGATGCCACGCTATAAGGAAGAGCGTGAAGACCCAGTGGCAAAGAAGTCTAGGATCTCCCCATGCTGGAAGAGTCCGCGACCTGGATACCCGGAGATGTCAGCGGAAGAGATGGAGTACGCTGAAGAAGGAAATAGTCGCTTGCTGCAGGAGTCTGTGGAGAAGAGTCCAGATTCATGGAAAATGTCGGCGGAGACCCGGGAGGAAGAGGATGCCCCGGAGGAATTGACTATTGGGTGGTGGTTAGTGCCACACCCTGAATTCAGTGAAGATGCTCCAGACAAGTTGGAAGAAGAGTGGGTGGCTGCGGCACCCTTAGAAGAAAATTCCCCATGGTGGCCCATCGTGAGTGGCACTTCTGAGTTGCCACTCCCACAGAGGATCCGCAGAGTGAAGTCAGGAGGTACGAAGACGGAGAGCCCGGAGCCAGTGGAGAAGGAATGTGGGGTCATAGTCGGTCCCGGCTGGGCCCTTGAACAGATCCTCGCTGGAGGGACCATAGAATACCCTGACCCGCGGACGATGGAGATGGAAGAAGACTTTGTAGGGACTACAAAGGAAAAAGGGGGGGGAAATGTGGAAGGCTGTGCTGGGATCGCGTGTTTGATCCCAGCATCAGCCGAGGTGCAGGGCAGGCAGAGGGATGTGTCCTCTGCGGGACACATCCGTTTCCGGCGCTGGGGACAGTAATGTCCCTAGCGTCGGTGCAGATACCGCCACGGGCACCTGGTGAAGGGACCGCCTGGTCCCTTTCACCAGTGCCGGCGGTACTTTGGCGCCGGGAGAAGCTTGGCTCCGGGCGCAAGCTCAGCGGAGCTTGGCGCCCGGCAGCCAAGAAGCGGCGTGTAGCCGGCGCTGGGACAGAGTACCTGCTCCCAGCGCCGGTCAGGCGTTGGGCGCGGCAGTCAGTGCGGCGGGCGTTTGGCTCTGGCCGTGAGCCAAACCTGGCTCGCGGGCCAGCAGCCAATCAGAGGCGGACGCGACGAGCCAATCGCGGCTCGCCGCGTCATAGCCCCGCCCACTCGCGCTGTCTTGTATTAGACGGCGCTGAGCGGGAACAGTTAGTTCGGCGGCGGAGAGGGAGGAGAGAAGACCTCCCGAAGAGCGGAGGATCGGCGCAGCAACAGGGGCGGCGGCCGCGGAAGAGGCCAGAAGACGCCGCTGTCAAGAGAGAAGACAGGCGGTGCCGGCTGGAAGAAAAGAAGAAGAGGCGGCGCCGCTGGCCAGGACGGGCCAGCGGCCGAAGAATGCGGCTGAGGACCGGAGAGGACTGCGGAGGAGGGAAGTGAAAGAGCGTCACGAAGTTCCCCCCCGCAGCCTCTTCCAACGTCGCAGGTAGGCCCTCCGTGAGGCCCACCATATACCCCCCTCCCTAGACTGCCAGGGTTGTCGGGCGCTAGGCCCGTGGAGCATTGTCGGGCACTAGGCCCGTGGGCAATTAGTCGGGCACAAGGCCCGGGGCACAGTAGCGGGCATTAGGCCCATAAAAGGATCCCCTCTTAATCAGGTATAAGTGGCCTGGGTACTAGGCCCAGGTCACTACTCAATAAAGTAGGCGGGCACCAGGCCCGTGGCCATAAATCAGGCATAGGCCTGTACCCATACAGGAGGGCACTAGGCCCTATATATGAGCCCCACCGATAGGCAGGCAAATAGGCCTGAGCCCCATAATAAGTGGTCTGGGCATTAGGCCCAGACCACTACCAGAGCCCACCGTTTGGCAGGCACCTAGGCCTGAGCCGCAGATAAGACCCTGGGCGTTAGGCCCAGGGCCCTGAGCCCATTAGCTGCAGCGCTAACAGAGAGGCGGATGAGAGGTGTGAGCAGTGGTGGAGAGCTGTACGGCTTCCACCCATGAGGTAGTGGTTTCCCAAGTCACCGAGAAGAGGAGCTGGCCAGCTCTGGATAGGTAGGTAGCAGACATTTAAAGAGACAGTACCGTGTTTTACTCTTGTATATTTAGTCTGTGATTGGTGTTCCGTGCAGGGCAAAAGTTTAGTTGTTGTTATATCTGTCGCACTACACACACTGTAGGTTGAGGGTGATGTGTAGTTGCTTGACATAGGTTTAGGCCCTGCACGGCTGTGTTGTGTATCTCCTTACAGGGACCTGTAGGTGAGTGAGCGGACGAAGAGCAAGAGTGGACACGGTGAGGAATATCTGTGTGTACTGTCTCTCCCTGTTTGTTTGTCACTATCTATCTCTCCTTCCTTCTGGGCGGACGGTGAACCTTGCAACCCGGAGCAAGGACGGATCTTCACCTGGTGCGTGAGTACCGATAGGTGAAAATTCGGGATCTGAGGCCAAAAGTGCCAATGATGATCTTCACTTAAAACCTGAATTTATCCCCCGGTTCGGTAGGGCGCGTCGGTCGATGTGAGGAAGGACGGTACTCACCTCGTCTCCTTCCCCCTAGGTCATCGTGTCCGTGTTCTATTTGGAGGTTCCAGGACCGTCTGCTCAACACACGGCCTGAAGGTGAGAGGGTGCGACGCAGGTAAGTAACAGACGTACACCTGCACGGCAGCAGGCATTGCACCGCACCCACCCCTCACACCATGCTCACTTATACCCCTTTTACACCAGAGCAAAAACCTGGGTTTTTGCTGGGTCTACCTGGGTTGCAGCTCAGTGTAAAAGGGTCCCTGATAAATAACCCGGGTCAAGAGACCCAGCAATCCAACCCAGGTAGCTTCCAGGGTCGGACCCAGGATGGACCTGGGTAATGGTGCAGTGTAAACGGTGCAACACGGGTTATCCGACCTGGGCCATGCCAAAAATTAGCTGATTGGTGGTTGTGGAGCAGTCACCTCCCACTTTTTATGACCTCACAAGTTTAGCAGGGCAGACACAGGTTCAGTGTGAACGGGGCTGACCTGGGAATAACCCAGATCGATGGTGCTGTGTAAACAGTGTCTGACCTGGGTTGGAACCATCTTTGAAAACCCAGGTCAGATCTGGGTATTTGGTGTAAAAGAGGTATTAGTAGGGTTGCACAGTAGAGACAGAGGGCCTTTCACATAGATCTCCAGTTGCTGGTCAGCGACTACTCTACTCAGGCACGGATATTCAAACTAAACTATAACCTGCAGCCACCCATACACAGCCACCGGCGAATCGTGGCTTTTGTTCTTCCAAGTGGACCAATACAAAGCAAGAGCCACAGCTACACCAATTAGTAGTGTAGGAGAAAATCTCAATAGTTTGATTTGGTGGTAGCAATGTGGTAGGAGATCAGACATTGATGTGACTTCAACACAGTACGTCTCTTCATGTATTCTCACCTCCCCATACATTTAGGTGCACATCCAGTTTGCAGATGAGTCTCAGAGACCAGATTGTAGGCATACAATATGTAAGTATTTTTCTCCTACAGCTATACATCTCAGCACATCTGGTTAGTATTAATGCCCAATGACATCATGGGGGTGTACTTACTAAACAGAGGCTTTTCAAAGCTGTTGATTATCAGCGTTTTGCCAGCAAAATTTAAAACAGCAACACTATTAAGTACAAGACCACCATTTACAGGGGCGTCTTAAGAGAGGAGGGGGCCCGTGTGCACTCCCCGTGCGGGGCCCCCTCCTCTTTCCTTAGTGGCCGGCAGCCGAATGACGCGGCTTTCCAGCCACCGGAGCATTAGTAGACTCCAGGCACTAGAGTGTGCCCGGAGTCTACTGCGCATGTGCAGAACACCAGAAAAATGTCCGCGGCGCCCATTTTCCGGTGTGATTGAGCAACACTGACACCCGACGCAGGACCATAGACATGTATGTTTAAACTACTATGGGTGCAGGGTGCACACACTGCACCGATTATAGATACACCACTGACCGTTTACTAGATAGACTTCTCTCAGTGGTTTAATAGACTGAGCAAATGTGATATCTGGTTTTCCATCTGGCAGCGATATTTATGGATTAGGAAAAATGGACATCAATGTAAGAGATAGTTGGTATGCTAACCCTACCCCTCTCCCTACCCTAACCCTCCCTCCCTGGTGTCTGAACCTAACCTCCCCTCCCCGCACCCTAAACCTAACCCTCCCCCCTTACTGCCTAACCCTCCCCCTAGTACCTATCCCTAACCCCTAAACCTAACCATAATCCTCCCCCCAACCCTGTTACTTACCTTCGGCATCCCGGTGGTCGGGATGCCGGCACCGGGATTCTGACCGGTGTCAGTATTCTGCCACCGGTAATGTAAGCGTCGGCATCCAGACCGCTGGGATACCGAATGCATACCGCTGTAACATCCTGTCCTGTACAATTATAACTGTGCAAATATGGGTTTGCATTAGAAAACACTTTTGTCAGTGAATAACACTTAGGGGGAGATGTACTAAGCATCGCTACCAGGATGCAGTACATCCCCCCTGACTTCACGTACATACCGTGGTTCATTACCACGGTATGTAGTAAGGATTCACAAAGGACAGCTGTCCCGATGAAAGCCGTCCTTTGCGATGCTGCCGGGCAGAGGGACTTCCGATCGGACCCCTCCCAGCCAGGAGCGTCGCGTTAAGAAGCCCATAGGCTTCTATTGGATAGCGCCACCTGAAGGTGGCGTTACCTAGTGACGCAAAGCAACAGAATGCGATGCATTCTGCTGCCTAGTACATACGGGGAATGCAGTAAAACCCCCGAAAACTGCATTTTCGGGGGTTTTACTGCAATTTTGCCGTTAGTACATCTCCCCCTTATTCCTTGGAAAACTGCCATTAGAGTATTCTATTCTTCAAAAACATATATGTGCATATATACAGTAGGTTTTACATTATTATTGATGCAGATACAGAACGTATGGAAGCAAAGGATAAATAAGATATCTGCAGCCAATTTCACTGCTGCCTGCTCTCCCTGCACAACCTTTAGACTCCGATCTCCTGTTTACGTCATTCATAGTACTGTACAGTACATCTCGCCCACACAGCAATTGCAATTGTGTTTGGACTTGGGGGTGGGGGAGAAAAATAAAAAAGATCAGGTGGCAAAGTACAGGAGCAGCGACAGTCACAATGGAGGAGAAAATATACAGTAGCTTCACCTTACAGGAATTTGTCATACTGTACAAATAGAAACTTAGAATTATAAACCAGCATCAAATAATACCCTTCACAGTCTATGCCAAGGAACTAAAACACTTCACTATAATAATGGGGATGTGTGAGGAATAATTTATAGCTCAGTACAGTTACTGTTCAAAGTTACACTGTACGTATAATTAAAGTTAACAATTTTATAATATTCTAATTGGTGTTATGGCTGAGTCACGCTTGTTCCAATTTCATATTGAAGAAAATTAGTTTAATTGCTTCTTATTTATGAGTAAGCACACATATATATTTAGTAACTTAAATACTGCAGGAGAAGACAACATGGCTAGAAATTAGAACATTATGAAATAAACGCATGTACAAAGCTAACACACTTTGTCGTGATTCATATTCTGTATTTTAAAATAATGATCAAAATCGGGACCTCTTAAATTATTGTTAATTGTAATGAATTATTGCTAATCAAAAGAACAACACCCATGAAAAGGCATTTTGTATAATTGTCTTTCAAATGCACAGTATCTCCTATTACCATTCGCGTTGATGTTCAGAAATTAAAATTTGCATAATTATTAGAAAACAGGCAAGATAATATTGTAAACAGTCCTCGACTGTAGACATCACATAATAGACAAAAGTAGAAAAAAGACAATAGCTGCTCGGTAGCAGAACATGAATAGCATTGCTGTCGCTTAATAAGCAGCGTTATGATGTCTAAACTACCCATCTTTTCAGCGGTACTTTGTCTCCTACTGTATATTTACTAAACAGCGTTTTTTTCAAAGCCGTCAATTAACATCGATCTTATCCGGAAATAACATTAAATGTAAAACCAGACATGTTCTGCATTTAATATTATAGTTGTTTTGAATTCTGCTTAATTTAAAACACACTTCCATACTTACCGCTAGCTGGCCAGGTTCCCCTTTTCTGCCGCGCTAGGTCTGTCCCATCTTCCTCACAGTGGGAGCCATGATCAGATGGACAGCGAACATGTTGGAGACAGGACACAACTGATATATATATATTATATATATATATATATATATATATATTCCATAGACAAAAAACCTTATGGTTTCACATGTCCCATTAAGGCTTCTTAGACATGATCTGAAAGTTCACAAAACCTATAGAATTTCTGCCAATCAAACTTAAAAAAGCAATGAAATTCCGATCATTAAGGTTGACGTCTTAATGGACGTGTTCCTTGCGCAATACAGATTTGGTATGCCATCACACCCTGTGGTTAACGGCAGATTCAGCACTCTCACAAAGGGCTCTATTTATTGACATTATTTTTACTAAAATAAAGTGAAAAAGGGTGTTTTCACACCCTTTTCACATTATTTTAGTTTCACCTGTAGTTATTACAGTGCAATTGGAGTAGAATTAGTAAAATTCTACTCCAACCCCCAGTATCACTTATTTTTAGTAAAGCAGATCGCATTTCCCATAATTGTAATGGGAAATGTGATCCGACCACAGTTACTAAAAATAAATTGTAAAAAAATACCGGGGGAAGCCCTGTGATAATAACGCCACCTGGAGGTGGCGTTATCCAGGGTCTCCCCCGGTTACCGGGCTCCCACTCTGCTCTAACGGGGAGAGCAGAGGCGGGAGCCGGTACCAGTAATCAGCTATATGGTCTAAGCAGACCGCAAGCTGATTACTGTAGAAAAAAGAAAAAAAAATTAAACATTTTTTTTTTACTTACCTGAATCCAGGGACTGGTGATCGGGCCTCCGGTGATGGCACCTCTCCAGTCAGCTGGTCTCCCATAGTACACTGGGGCCCGGTCATCAGGTGATCGGGCCCCAGTGCAGTATGGGAGATCACCTGATCGGGAAGCCCGGAGAAGATCACCGGAGGCCAGGAGGATGCAGGTAAGTGGAATGAAGGGAGGGGGGTTGCGGGGGTCCCCGATCGCGGGGGCGGGGCTTAGTGCTGGGGGCGGGGCTTAGCGTCGGTGGGGGGGTAGTAGCAGTGGTCGGTCGGCGCATGCGCGGGCTCTTAGTCGCGGTATTTTTTCCGAAAATACCGCGACTAGAGTGCGGATGGGATCCGCAGGGACAGAGCTTTATTGCAAGCTCTGTCCCTGCAAGGGATTTATAGTAAATCCCTGTGATATTGCCTGAATTCGCAATGCGAATTCACTCGGTAATATCACACTACAATCCGCATTCAATATGCGGATTGTAGTAAATAGAGCCCAAAATGGTGGAGCTGCTAATTCACAGAAAGGTCTGAGGAGAGGGGAAGAGAGGGGAAGTTCTGGATGGAGGCGGTCATGCAAAAGAGCATAAAGGCCATCTCCCTCCAGTGAAGATGCTGTGGAAGTCCTGGGGGAAGCAGCAGCCATAGAAAAGAGCTTAAAGGCTGCCGCCCCCAGGTGAATGTGTAGGAAAATTAAATATTCAAACAAACGGTGTCCTTGTTTTATTTTAATACTTCTTTTACAGGGGTACTATAGGTATCAGCGGGCCATTAATCACCTGCTTGCTGGTACTTGTGGTTCTCCAAGTACCAGTATACAGGGGAGGCCTGCTAGGACCTGTAGTCCTACTGCAAAAGACAGTATATTTACCACACTACACTATCAACCCGGCACCCACCGGCCCGGGGTTCCGGGGATAGCCTCGGACTATCAGCCTGGGCCTGGGGTGCCCTGGAGAGGGGGACCTCTTTATTGGGGAGGTTCCCAGCTCCCCAGGGATCCCTGGCCTGGGCTGACTAGCGGTCAGGGGTGATGCTTCAGCTGGGGGACCTGGTGAAAGGGCTCCCCTGGCTGTGACATTACCCTCCCCTTCTAGAAAGGGTCCGGTGCTGGTTCTGGTAAATACAGGGGGACCCTACACATTTTTTCCACTGTATTTCCAGAACCAGGACCGGCTCAGAGCCCAGTGCTGGTTGCGCTGAATACGGGCGACCCCCACATAATTTGTCCCCCGTATGTTGGCAACCAGGACTGGTTCTGAATAGCCCAGTGCTGGTTGTGCTTAATACGAGGGACCCCTATGTCGTTTGTCCCCTGTATTTAGTACCACCAGGACTGGATATGCAAAGCCATGTGCTGGTTGCTGAGCCCGTCCGTGCATCTGTGTTTATAATTATTACACACAGATGCAGGTATCACGAATCTACCAAATCCGTGCATGCTGCATCTGTCTTCCGCCGGGTCCTTGAGCCCTCATCCAGGGGAAATTAACAGGGAGGGACAAAGGGGGCAATTGTACCGTGCCCCGAGATTCTGAGGGGCCCCGACCCCTGAGGAATTTCGTGTCCCCCTTGCCTCTGCCACCTGCTGTATAAATTGATTACACAGCACGGCTGCAGCTAGATCCACCAAGGCCGGCACAGGCAGGGAGGATACGGAAGGATAGCTGCCGGTGCAGCATGCGAGACATCATGGCATTGCGCCGCTGAATCAGAGAGGAGCCGCTGGCAGGGCCGTATCACAGTCTAGCCACCAGGGAAGCCTAAAGGCTGCGCAGCAGGTCAGTTTTGGCCGGGGCCGTGCTGGGCTAGAGCGTCATGGGGCAGGTGGTGAGGAGTTGAAGATGAAGGAGGGCGGCTGGAGGAGAGGGGGTTGAAAGACACGTGCTGGGTAAGAAGTGGTGTGTGACAGACACAGGAGCTGAGGAAGAGGGAGGGGGTGGTATCATACACAGGGATCGGGGAAGAGGGGGGGGTGACAGACACAGGGGCTGAGGTATGGGGGGTGGTGTGTCAGACACAGGGGCTGGGGCAGGTGTGACAGATACAGGGGCTGGGGCAGGTGTGACAAACACAGGGGCTGGGGGAGAGGGGGGTTGAAAGACACATAGGCTACAGGGAGCTCCAAACACCCTTAAGTACCCAGTAGCGGAACGTGATAGGCCAGAGAGAGCAGGTGACCTACAGACGATTGGCTTGCTGTGTCACATGGACAAAGACAACATGGTGGCGCCCAGACACCTGTGACGCAGAGACGTCGCTAGAGTTACCCTTGCCAGGATGGCCCAATGCTGGCAGACCTCCGCGTACAGCCAATGCCAGTCTCCACACACCAGCTCACCCAACAGAAGGACCGCGCCACAGCGCCCTCAACAGTAAGGACCGCAAACCTCCACTACCGTGAAATCCTGGTCGTGACACTATAGCTTTTGAGGTGTAGCCCCTTAAACACCATGCCCCCCTCTCCGGAATTCTCTATGGAGACTTCCATTTTTTCCGATTCAGCCTTAATATAAGCCTATATATATATATATATATATATATATATATATATATATATATATATTAGGGGTGAGCGGGTTCGGTTTTACTCGGATTTACTCGGTTCTTATCGCCACTTTACCGCAAATTCGGATTTATTATATTGGCTATCCAAAACACATGATAGGCGATAGCCAATAAATTGCCGTTTAAAGATCCGAGTAAATCCGAGTAAAACCGAACCCGCTCACCCCTAATATATATATATATATATATATATATACAGATGTACCCGGTTTCACCAGAGTAGACATTAGATATTTACTGCTTCCATTTCCATCTCACCACTCCAATAACACATTAATCCTTCCTCTCTATAGTAATGCATCCCCTCCCTCACTGCTGCAGTAAGACATTACCCTCCCTCACCTGTGTACAAACACATTCCATTCCCCCACCACTGCAGTAACACCTTTCCCTCCCTCGCTGTGTTGTAACGCATTCGACATTCCACTCCCTCACCTCTGCAGTAACACCTTTCCCTCCCTCACATGATGTAACGCATTTGACATTCCCCTCCCTCAGCTTTGAAGTAATACAATCCCTCCCTCACACCTGTAGTAACACATTACCCTCACTCACACCTGTAGTAACTTATTCCCCTCCCTCACTTCTGTAGTAACACATTACCCCCACTCACCCCTGTAATAACACATTCCTCTCCCTTTCCTAGAGGGTTTCATGGCCCTTGATTGCCATTTATGCCCCTTCAATTGTAGCTGTGATGAAAAAGGTAAATAAAAGTCTATTATCATGAGTATTAATGGGACAGAGGGACATATAGTTACCATGTCACAAGTCATGATTTACCAGAGCACTTTCTGAAGTACAGATATCTAAACTCAACCCACGTAATCCTAAAATTTGCTATGCAAGCTCTGAGATTTTCGAAGCATTAACGGCTCTTTGATATTTCTCCTTTGATTTGCTCAACACGCTTGGCAACTGTACACAGTGTATGTTTTTTGAGAACCTGACACCCACAGCATACCATAATAGAGATTAACTCCACCTCCAGAGACTTGGGCAGCCATTGCATAAAAAGATCACAACAAGCTTTTCACACTAGTCACTCAATATCTCGGACTACACAAGACCAGATATATGACTGTGGAGCCCCTAGGCTGAAGATCTGTGGGGGCCTTCGGGAACAGGTGCAACTAGAGTTAACTGGTCCGATGAATCACTGATTGTGACTGCAGAAATAGAGAAAAAAAAACTATCCATATACAAATAGTCTGCTTTTCAAGTCACATATGTATAATTCTATAATTTACTAATTATATGGTAGAAGAAATTCAAGAAACAATACACTGAAGTGCCAAAAATCATGGTATAGATGCCTAGTGTCATGTAGGACTACCTCTAGCCCAGCGAAGTACAGCAACTCGATGTGGCATCGATTCCACAAGTAGACAGAAGACCTCTGGAGAGATGTTGACCCATCCCATAAATGCTCGATTTGTTTTATGTTTTGTGAACGTGGTGGCCACACCATTTGTCAGAACTCTCCAGAATGCTTCTCAAACCAATTATGGAATATTTAGGACTGATGACACGGTGCATCATCCTGCTGGAATATTCCATTGTTGTGGGGAGACATGAAGTCCATGAAGGGCTGCAAATGGTCATCAAGCAATGCAACATAGCGGTAATCAATCAATGATATGTTCAGGCGGAAAAGACCCAATCCATGCCACATGAACAAACCCCACTCCATTATGGAACAACCACTAGCCTGCACGGTGCCTAGTTGGAAACTGGGACCATGGCCTCAAAGGGTCTGCATCACACCTGAACTCTACCATCAGCCCGAAACAACATGAAACAGTGACTCATTGGACCATGACAGTCCTCCAGGGTCCAATTCGCAACGTCACAAGCCCAGGTGAGGCGCTGAGTCCAGTGTTGTAGTGTTAATAGGGGAACTCTGGTGGGTCTTCTGCTCCCATATACCGTGGAAGATAAAGAATGCTGCACTGACCTCCTGGATATTCGTCTGGTACCTCCTGTATTGAATGTGAATTGAGCCAGTGTCGCTTGTCTGTTACCAGGGACAATTCTGGCCAGACATCACTGGTCACGATCATTAAACACCCATGATCGGCCACTGCGCTGTCCACGATGGGTGATAATGCATGAGGTATTCCCAGGACACACGTGACACCGTAGATTGAGGAATGATGAATGTCTGCACAACTTCGGAAATGGAATGTCCCATCCTTCGGGCGCCCACTATGTCCTGTTCAAACTCCAATAATTCATTTCACCTTGCCATGAGCAACCAAGCTGGTGTTCAAGCTGACTCATAAGATGTAAGATTACAACTAATGCAGGTCTGGGCATTTCCAAGATGTCACAGTACAATGACGCCACCTACCATTACCTATACATACTGCTGTCACATGAGCCTTTAATCCCTTGGTGTTATCACAACTAATTTTAATGCCATTTCTTTCTTTATAATAATCACATTCTCAATGCAATCTGGTACGATATTAGTCCCCAAAATGGCATAGCAGTATGTGATAATACTGCCGGAATGTATCTAATACCACATGCAGGAAAAGGGGCTCCAAAAGGAGCCAGTCCCTGAAATGTGTGAAGTGTCTGCATCAGTCTCTATTGGGACACGTGTGGCGGCCATTGACGGAATACCCGATGCCTGTGAAACTGCAATACAGTATAACACACAGACTGACAGGACCCATGAGGTTTCCTGCACTATAGCCATCATTGGCTAAGAGTCAGACCACTCTTTGCCAGGCAGTGGCCGCTGTCATATGACGGCGCCCGCTGATTGGGTAAGAGTGGTCTGACTCTTAGCCAATTATAGCAGTAGTGCAGGAACCCACGTGGGTTCCGTCATACGTGCTTTATACTGTATTGCAGTACAGTGTATTTGCAGGGACCGGGACCTGGGATTCTAGCTGGAGAAGGGAACCAACCTCCTCCAGGGAGAAAGTGAGTGTGAGACTGTGAGTGTGCATAAATGTGTAATGAAGGCACATACCTCCCAACTGTCCCGCATTCAGTGGGGCAGTCCCATTTTTCCGGGACTGTCCCGCTGTCTCACCTGCGGGCTGCAGTGTCCCGCGGTGAGGGGGGGGAGTTGCCATGTGCCCCCCGGGCCGCACCGTCACATAGTGTCCTGGGCTGCCTCCTCCGCAAACTTAGTAAAAAAAGACTGATACTGCTGCGCATAGGTGGCCGTATCACAACTAAAGACTGCTTTCTTTGGCTGTGCTCACTGAGCACGCCAAGCAGGAGGAGGGTGGAATCACCTGCTGAGCCTAAACACATTCGGAGATCAAGGCTTCCAGACAGGGGGCGTGGTGTGGGCGGAGCTGCACTCGCAGCTGCCAAGACACCCACACCACGCCCCCTAGTATGAAGGCACTGATTTCTCAATGTGTTGGAGGCTCAGCAGGTGATCATTCCCATGGCTAGGTGAGAGCTATGATAGTGAAGATAGTGATCTATGATAGTGAGGGAAGGTGATCTGTGTTAGTGGGGGGGGGGTCTGTATGTATGTAGCTCTGTATGTGTGTGAGGGGGTGATCTGAGTGAATGGGGGTAGCTGGGTGGGGGTCTGTGAGGTGGTGAATCTGAGAGAGGGGGGGATCTGTATGAGTTGAGTGCTGTATGTGTGTGTGTGAGGGGGAGCTGTGTCTATATTTCTTCACTCACATCAAAGCACTGTTGCATGGTATGCAAACAGGTATCATGATGACCCTTAATATGCGTGACACTTGGGGTGGGAGATGCATCAAGCCTCTGGGTTTTTTGTCTTTTATATATATATAAATCTGGTAACGTATGGGAGTAAATGATGATCAGCAATTTGCTCCTAAATGCCAGAAAACAGATGAAATGGTCGTTCAGACAAGTTTGTTAAATGTTTGATCTAAACAATTTGTTCAAACAAGAGTTTTTGTCCATTTTCCGGCGTTTGGGAGCAAATTGCTGATTGTCATTTGCTTTCATCCCTTACCAGATTTTCATTCCAACCAATCAACTAGTTGGCTGGTTGGATGTAAGTTGGTCTAATGTGTGGCCAGCTTAAGATGGGAAGTCCAGGAGCAGAGTGTTTTGTACCTAATGGAATGGGTCATGTTGGAGGTAAGGGGGGCCCGCACTGAGTTTGCACACTGGCCTCCTCCTCTCTTAAAACGCCCCTGGTAACTAGGCGTCCTGGGCCTGACAGGGCAAAGTAACTTATGTGACTCACGAAGCATTACATCATATTAGTATATATTCCCTCACTGATCCCTAAGTAGCAGTGGTCACTGTAGTAGAGCAGGGCCGTAACTGGAGTAGTGCGACCTGTGCCATGGCACAGGGCACTGGTGGGCAGGGGGCACTGTTCAGGCCTGTCAATTGTCTCTTTTATTATCATTCTCACTTGTAGCTTCCTCTAATTTTATCCTCAGCATCGCCTGGTCTTCTTTCCCTGGCCCTTCCCCATGAGGCCATGGCCCTTTTTCAGGTGTTATCTCCCGATCAAAAAAATAGGGGGGGCACCAATGCTCTTTCTGGCACAGGTTACCAAAAAGTCTAGTTACGGCTCTGTAGTAGAGTATCATATATACTTACTTGCTAGTTGCTACGGCCGACACAATTACTGTTGATACTATGAGGACACTGTGACTGGACAACATGGCTCAGCAGTCATGCTGCACCACTGTACAACAGGCAACCCCTAGAGAGTGGGAGTATGGTGCTGCCCACCAGGGGCGTATCTATAATGGGTGCAGGGTGTGTGGTACACAGGGACCCCTGGGTCCAGAGGGCCCCACACCCTGCACCCATATTTTTTAATACTTACCACTCCGAAGTCCCGTCTTGGCTGTAGCAGCGCAGCACTATACGCCTGGAAAATGGGCGTCATGGCCATTTTCCCGGTGTTTTGCACATGTGCACTGGGGAAATCGATGGGAAAATGGTGGCAATGCCATTTTCCCGGTGACCTGTGCGTGCGCAGTAGACTCTGGGCACACACTAGTGCCCAGAGTCTTTTGCTGCGGTCAGTGCGATGCTGGCCGCCGTGGAGAGAGAAGGGGGCCCCGGAAGGGGAATGCACATGGGCCCCCTCCTCTCCTGCACATGGACCAATTACGAAGACTGCTGGGAAGTGTAGTCCAGGCAGTTCAAGTTCTCACTACAGATAGCGCTTAATGCCTGTGATTTTTTCTGGAGCTGCAAAGCAGGAATCCGGAACCTGCGGAAAGGTAAGTATAATTAACTATGGGTGCATGGTGAGCAGTGTAGGGCCCCCTGGACCAGTGGCTTAACTAGGGTCTTTGGAGCCCAGGGCAAGAAGAAGAACGGCGCCCCCCCCAAATAGACAAAGGCAATATTTGCGCGTCGTTGGCGCACTGCAAGAAATGGGCGTGGTCAAATAACAGAAGGGGCATGGCCACTTAAAATGTGGCGTGCAAATATGACATGCCACCCATTTCTCGTCACTCTGGGAACATTCCTTTCCATTCTATATGCACCTTACCTATATGGTGGTTTCTCACAATGTGAAACCTCTGAAAAAATTTATCCTCTTTGGGACAATCGGCGCCTTCAGTCGGTATTCACTATTCATGTAGGTCACGTCATCCGGAAGATGCCTGTTTGTGTAGGAATATTAATAAGGTCATCATCATACACAGTGGTTCAACCAGATGTGTGCCCCTATGTAACTTCCTAACCCCTGCATCTCTCAGCCACACCATCTCCCCCTGAGTCGTCTCTAAGAACACCATCGTTTCCCCCTCCTGCGTCGTCTCTCCGTCACGCCATCATCTGGACCCCCCACGTCCTCTCTCAGTATTTGTACCCTGACGTCATCAATTACTGTCCTAAGTCATTCCCTAATATCCATGTGGACATAGAGGGGGAATACAAACCTGTGGCAGGCGAACAAATGTCTTCTTTTTGTGGACTGTATGGGCATGGTACTGTACTTCAACCGTCACTGCACGTCACTCCCAGGTACAAATACTGAAGGGATATTACACCATGTGTATTTGGTGGACACAGACATGCACACAGACACACACACTGACACAGATACACACGCTGACACAGACTGACAGATACACACACACTGACACAGATACACAAACACTGACACACACAGACACACACTGACACAGATACACATGCTGACACAGACTGACACAGATACACACACACTGACACACACACTGACACAGATACACAAACACTGACACACACAGACACACACACTGACACAGATACACACGCTGACACAGATATACACACACTGACACAGATACACAAACACTGACACACACTGACACAGATACACAAACACTGACACAGATATACACACGCTGACACAGATATACACACACTGACACAGATACACACGCTGACACAGATATACACACACTGACACAGATACACACACTGACACAGATACACACACACACACACTGACACAGATACACAAACACTGACACACACAGACACACACACTGACACAGATACACACGCTGACACAGACATACACACACTGACACAGATACACAAACACTGACACACACTGACACAGATACACACGCTGACACAGATATACACACGCTGACACAGATACACAAACACAGACACACACACTGACACAGATACACACGCTGACACAGATATACACACACTGACACAGATACACACACACACACTGACACAGACGCATACAGATACACGCTGACACAGATACACACACTCACAAAGATACACACACTGACAGATGCATACAGGCACACTGACACAGATGCACCCACTCTGCCAAAGATGCACACACGCTGACACAGATGCACCCACGCTGACACAGATACATACCATACTTGCCGACAATCAGCTCCAGCCTTCCGGAGCAGGGGGCGGGGCCACGATGACGCGATTCTGCGTGAATCGCGTCACCGGGCCCCCTGCTGCGGGGGTTTCCGTTTTTTTCAGGGGGGAGGTCGGGAGGGTCGCAAGCTTCCGGGAGGCTTGCCAGCCTTCCGGGAGGGAGCTGATTGACGGTTAATAGCAGGGGGCGGGGCCAGCCATTGGGGGTGGAGCCGGGCCGGGGCGGGGTGGCCATTTGGTGGCACACTGGGGGCAGGGACGGGGGCGGGGACGCACGATCGCGTCATCGTGACTCCGCCCCCTCTTCCCAATGCTGTTATTTTCAGCATTGTGAAGCAGGGGGCGGGGCCACGATGACGCGATTCTGCGCGAATCGCGGCACCGGGCCCCCTGCTGCGGGGGTTTCCGTTTTTTTCAGGGGGGAGGTCTGGAGGGCCGCAAGCTTCTGGGAGGCTTGCCTGCCTTTCCGGGGGGCCGGGAGCGGCACCCGAAAATCGGGAGGCTCCCGGCCAAATCGGGAGGGTAGGCAAGCCTGATACATACACGCTGACACAGATGCACCCACGCTGACACATACTCACACCGCTGACACATATACACACATGCTGACACATATACATATACATATACACACACGCTGACACATATGCACCCACACACGCTGAAACAGATACACACACCCTGACATAGCCTAGTACACAGACACACACATATACCTCTTTCAAATGCAGAGCTGTCTACTGTTCAAGTCATTACACTGTACAGTAGATCTCGTCGGTTAAAGTGCAATGGTTCAGGGAAGGGGGGAGCGGGGAGCGGTCGGTGTGGGTACAATGCCCTGGCTGGCAGCGCCACCATGTGCTGGGCCTGCCATGGCACCCAGGGCACAAGCCCCGCTCGACCCCTCATAGTTACGCCACTGCCCTGGACCCAGGGGCCCGTGTGCACTGCACACCTTGCACCCATTAAAAAGACGCCCCTGCTGTCCACTTATAGAGCACTTCAACAACACTATAAGTTTTTGTACTAAGGCACCTGTTACCTACACACAGTGCAGGTAGACGATTTGTGGGTTAAAGCAATACACATGAAAATGCAACCAATCAGTTTGCTAGGAACCAGTGACATCACTGAGTAATAACAGTCATTAGGCGCTGATCCTAGCGAATTGATAGGCTGTCTTCTCAGGAATATTTTTGCAGCCCACAATTGGCTACTTCCACTATACTGAAGCTGTGGTAAGGCACAAATAACTTGGTGCTGAAGAATGAATACTGTAGGCAACCTTCATTCCAGTTGGTGCTACAACATCAACATTTTCAATGGTGCGTAATAAAGAGTAATAAATATTTCACATTCAAGCTCTAAAGAAATATATATTTATTACAGCGGTCATGCATAACATATATAATATAAAACTATTTCTTGTACAAGGTATTATGACGGTGTCATACTAAAATTATAGCAGCACTTGCAACAGTGAAAGCTGTAACAATAAACTGCGCTGCTTTTTTGTTTACATTTATTTGAGGGCTTCACAATATATCATATGAAACTGTTGGGAGAACCATGTGTTCTCTGCCATAGTGTATAAAAATGAGCAACTCTGGCACTCACACCGGATGACTGTGCTAAGGTAATTAAAACTCAGACGCAGCTCATTTCTCTCCCAAGTGCTTTTTGATTGGCAGATACAGTATGATCAACGGTGCTATACTCTCAGCGCTTTATCATTGCCATCTGCCTAACGTTAGTTTGCATTGGGCGGTCTCTGTGGAATTGTGCAATTATGACATGAAACAAAGCTAACATTCTACATTAAAAGAATTATTTTCCACCATTATTACTAAATGTTTTACGGTGGGTGAATGCTGGCGCATTCTGCTCTTGATAATCACCAAAGCTGAATAGAAATTCTTTTTGGATGTGTTATATTAATGTCTTCAGATTCCCATGCTCTGATGGCTATGTTTATTAGCTTGGTTAAATCAAGGTTACCGCTTCAATCGTTCACAGTTCATTTACACATGAAAGGACTAGGATCACACACTGTAATTAGTATTCCTAACAGCTGAAATTCAGTGGTAAGATATATATTTAAGAGTGAGTTTATATACCTACAAACTTACAGTGGCTCTCAAAAGTATGTTTTTATTTTTTATTTTATTGCACAATAGTCTGTTAAAGTAAATTTTCAAACTCATAATTCATTATTTGTCTGCAGATTTTATTTTATTTCAAATAGCAGTTTAACTGCTGCCTGCATAAGTATTTGACCCCTGCAGACTAATACTTGGTAGAAGCACCTATTGCTTTCTTTATGCGTGCGTGATCCCAATGCTAACTCACGCACGTGCATTGCATTGCATACAGTACGTACCATCGACCAATCTGTGTACGCTCTTGCATTTGCAATCCATTCTTCCTTGCAGATTTGCTCCAGGTTGTTCGGGTAGGATGGACGACGTCTATGTATTTAAAATTTTCAAATAGTGCTAGAGATTCTTAATTGGATTGAGATCTGTACTTTGACTTTGTCACTATAGTGTTGCTTTGGCCTTGTGTTTGGGATCATTGTCCTGCTGAGCAGTGAACTTTTTTCCAGGCTTTAAGGTGCGTACACACTTTTAAACAACTGAATGATATCGTTATCGTTCACTATATCGGCCAGTGTGTACGCTAAAACGATATACAACAATAACGAACGATGCGTGCTCCCGCAGGTCATTGGTCATCGTCGTTCATCGCCCGAACATGCAGGCCAACCTGACGATATTGTCAGGTTGTTGCATGTTTGGGAATGAGGGAGGGAGCCCGGCACTGAACAATATCATTCATGATATCATTCAGTGCAGTGCCAGATAAAGGTTCATGTGGGCCTGGAGCTGAAATTTATGATGGGCCTATTGTGTACCGCAGCGGGGGGTGTGAACAGCATTATAGGGATGTGAGTAGTGATGCGGGTGGTGTGACCAGTGTTAAGGGGTGTGGTCTGCACAGGGGATATATTAATAGTGTAAATGTGGGAGTCTAAAAACAAAGGAAAATACTCCTTGTTAACCTAACCAGACAAAAAATGTCTATTTATTTATTTTCAGGACCCTTTTCTATGGGGTTTCCCAGACATGCCGAGGCCTCCCACTTTCCAAGTGAAGTGGGCGGCCAAGATGGCCAGTGATGCGATTTGTGGGGATCCGCATCATTGTGGCCCTGTCCTGTTTCACAGTGCTGATTTGCCGCATTGTGTAGTGTTGTGGAAAATAAAGACAACCTAAACAGCTGCTGTCAAATCGAAATATATATTTGTTTTCTTGCAGAAGCAATGATTACAATTAAGTGACACAGTTCACTTACAGGTAATTATCATATGTGCGGCCGCTGCTACTGCTTCCATTGCTCAACTCACACAGCTTACAATGTATACACACACTCCAGCACCCCTCCACCCATGGCTGGACCAATCCAAGTAGGCTTCCAGGGTGGTGATCCTTATCGAAAGCCATCTGTTACTGTATTCGAGATAGAGGGTGCAGGGTTTATGAAATAGCGTGATGAAGCTTACCAAAAGCAAAGAAAGACCAACTTATTTGTCACGCATGTCACGAACACATTTATATATTGCCTATGAGAACAAATAAATGATATTGCATGATAGGATTGCTGGGATCCATTTATTTCCTTAACAATTCTCATCCTTTTGATAATTTCATTATCACACATATAAACACCACCTGAAATGGCAGCAATGGCAGTACTACTGAGATAGGGAAGGTGATGGGATAGTCCACACCACCTAGAGAACTGGGACTACACTGACTCTGTTGCCATATACCCCGCAATTGCACCCGCCGGTTAATGTCTTCACCTATAGCAGCCGCTTTTCCCAGGCGGATTAGGTCCACCCAGTACTCTGATGCCCCCAGGTCTTATAGGATGACAAAGTGCAATTGAGCCAGGGTATGAGCAAAAGGACCCTCTGGCTAAAGTACCGCCCTTGCCACCATCCAGGTCAGCATTCACACATCTTTATTAAGCAATGTCACACAAACACTCTCTATCAATAAGAACTATAACAGCAGCCGGAGGTGCACTAGGGCACAGAGACCACTCGGTGAATTCGCTGGAATCAAGATGACTGACTCGTCAAACTCACTCGCGAGGGAGAAAACTTCCTCTGGGCGGTGTCCAAACTGACAAAGTGCACCTGCGAGACCCTCTTTCAGAGATGATGTCTTCCACCCAGATCTTTACAACAGCTGAGGGGTCTTTCAGAAGAGATGGGCAGTTGGGCTAGGCCGTCAAATGGTCATCTCTGTGGCTGTTATCATTATTCCTATTAAATGAGTGGATCCACACCTTTCCTGCAATGCAAAATACAGCACATTAGAATTTTCCAAGCAATCAAAAGAAATACAATCAATCCTATCACTATCACTATGGGTTTTATCAGATCTGACAACATATTATTAAACCAGACACCAATTGTCCCCATTCAGGAGAAGGGATTCCATCCCTCCTTGGATATGTCTCTAGCTTTTTTCTGTAATTCTTTTACTTTATTCATGTGCGCCTCTATGGGGTCATGTGTATCCTCAATCCAAGTGCAACATTCCTCACCTATGATACCACAAGTTCCTCCCTCTATGGCTAACAAGTAATCAAGAGCCATTCTATTTTGTAGGGTCACTTTCCTAATTTGGGCCATTTCTTCATTTATAGCATGGATGGCACTTGTGGTTTCATTAATTATCCCATCCATAATGTTTGCATATTTATTCAATTTATTCGCTAATTCAATTCCCCAACCTGTCCAGGCAGGGAACCACATCCAGGCTTTATCTGCTGTAGTAAACAATTCCCTCTTGTATTGAGTTTCCCTAGGGCCTGTTTCTATCATATTGGTAAAAAGACATTTGCACGTTGCCTTATGGCTGGTACAACTCTTCCTATAGTGCAGTTACCCCATGCCCCCATAGGAAGCCAAGAGTAGGCTCTATTACCACAAATATAATATAGCCATTGCTTCAATACCCTGGGAATTATCTTACCATGGTTTCCCAACCAGCTCTGAAACCATACCATATTTTTGTACATTTGGGTCCTACACTTCACATCATCCTCATCCTTCTGGTCAGGACAGGCACACCTAGGGGCACAAACAGCTTTCATATTTGCACACCAACATTGATTATTACAGTTCCCATCCACCTTGTCACATGTAGCTTCCTTGTATTCCATATTAAACACTAAGGTAACATTCCTACAATTAGTTTCTCCAACATATACCTTGGGCAAGTTGACTAGGTGACCTTTTAGTTCGGCCGCATGGTTAACGTACATAGGCCCTATACACATAGTGGGTGGAGAGATTATACCAGCAATTTCTAAGTATATTCCTAGGTCTGAGATAGCATTGTGAGCAGTGTGATTTATATCTATTTTAATATTATAGCTATAGTCTGTGAGGTTAAGATCATTCATTGATATAGGGATACCAAGCAAAGGAATTCCTTTATGGTTGGCAGGAACATGAGAACAGATCCAACAGTTAGTGGAGTTCAGCTGCTTGGCCGTCTGCTGATGCAGGAGCCATATAGAGTTCTTTTGTTTTTCCCCTTTCACCTGCATGCAAGGAAATAAAGCACAACCGAGCAGGCAGAACAACAAGCACATCTTAGCAGTCCATCTGCTCCCCTTTTCCCCGAGCGGCCTCACCCCTTTGGAGCCGGTCTGCGCCATTGACCTGAAAGTTAATTTTCTTACAATGAGAAGCATGTACCCAGTTAGGCTTCCCTTCTACAATTGAGTGAGGTAGCTGTGGTCAGTAGCACCTGGAATGGGCCGTCAAATCGGGGTTCAAGATGTTTTCTCACGTGTCTTTGATTACCACCCAGTCTCCGGGTTGTAGGTGGTGGGTTCCAGATGTGTCTTGTGGATCTGGTAAAGAAGAAAACACCTTTCCATGCAAGTTAGTCAGTTGCTTGTTAAGCTGAACAACATAATCAGTAAGAGAGGCGTACTGTCCATGTAATTCTTGTGGAAAGAAAAGGCCTGTTAGTGGTGGCCTGCCAAACAGTATCTCAAACGGTGAAAGTCCATGTAATCCCTTTGGGATATGCCTAATAGCAAAAAGAGCTATCGGTAACGCTTGTAACCATGTAAGTTTTGTTTGCTCACATATCTTAGCTATTTTGTTTTTTAAAACGCCATTGGCTCTCTCAACCTTGGCTGATGCCTGAGGACGATATGGAGTGTGAAGATGCTGTTCAATTTGCAACCCTTTCAACATTTCCGCATATACCTGTCCTGTAAAGTGCGTTCCTCTGTCTGATTCTACCGTCTCAGGTAGGCCATACCTGCACACGATTTCAGATATTAATTTCTTTGCTGTTACCGCGGTGGTTGCCTTAGCAACAGGCCATGCCTCCACCCATGACGAGAACATGTCCATGCACACTAATATAAATTCATATACCCCACATTTTGGTAGCTGAATGTAGTCTATCTGCAACCTTTGAAACGGGTAGTCAGGTTTTACAAGGTGTTTCATTTATACCTTAGTCATTTTGCCTGGATTGTGTTTAGCACAAATCATACATTTCTTACACCACTCTGTTGCAAACTGTGGAAAGCCCGGTGCGAACCAAAATTTATTGACACTAGCAATCATTCCCCCTTTGGAAACATGTGAAGGGAGATGAGACAAGCTTGCTAGAATGGGATACAGAGATGGGGGTGCACACAATCGACCATCTCCATGTTTCCAAACATCATTTATTTGTTCGCACCCGGCCCTCCTCCATTTGCCAAGTGTTTGGGGACCTGCCTGATTTTGCAGGGTTATTTGGGTGTCCATTGTATCTTTTGGGGACTCTCGGAGAAGCTTTAACCCTGCCTGTCTGGCTCCTATATCTGCTTTTCTATTACCCATAGTGATAGGATCAGTTGCTCGCTGATGTGCTTGACACTTGATAACTACTACAGCTTTAGGCAATGTTACCTTTTCTAAAAGGTCCTGGATCAGATTTGCATGTTTTAAAACTTTTCCACTGGATGTCAGGAAGCCTCTATGTTTCCATAGAAAGCCAAAATCATGTATAATTCCGTATACATAGCGGGAGTCTGTATATATGTTTACAGTCTTTCCCTCCGCCAGTTCACATGCCTTGATCAGGGCGATCAATTCTGCACTTTGGGCAGAATGTACACCAGGATCAAGTGCTTCAGAGTACAAAATAGAGGTGTCGTCTGCTATAGCAAAACCTGCAGCAAACCCTCCCTCTGGCTTTTGTAGTCTGGACCCATCTACATAGAGGGTCATTTCTGTATTCGGAATAGGCTTGTCCAGAACAGGACCGGGAGGGGTGTAGAAGAGTTCCACCTCCTGCTCACAATCATGCTCTGGGCTCGGCCCACTTCCCGTGTCATGGAGTGGTAAAAGGGTAGCTGGGTTTAACACATTGCACCGAAGTACAGTGATGTTAGATGGCGCAAGCAGAGAAATTTCATATGTGGTCAATCTGGCAGCAGAGAGGTGTCTGGTGGTTAGGCTGTGGAGAACTGCTTGTACAGCATGGGGAACCATAAGAAATAGTCTATTCCCCAGGACAATATCGGCAGTCTTTTCAACTAGCAGGGCTGCCGCTGTGACTGACTTTACACATGCGGCGCCCGCTGAAATCACTGAGTCCAGTTTGGTACTAAAGTACCCTACTGGCTTCTGTCTCCCTCCATATTTTTGAGAAAGTACTCCTGAAGCCTGTCCTTCCTGTTCATAACAGAACAGGCTGAATGGCTTAGTGTAGTTTGGGAGTGCAAGTGAGGGGGCACTGAGTATGGCCGCCTTCAACTGGTCCACAGCCTGTTTTCCTTCCTCAGACAGCTCTATGCATCCAGCATGAGTGGTCAGAGCATATAGGGGGGCAGCGATTTGAGACATGTTTGGTATCCATTGTCTGAAATATGAAACTAATCCCAAAAAACCTCTGATTTGTTTGGCACTCTGTGGGTATGGCGCTTTCTGTATTACTGAGACTCTGTCCACAGTTATGTGTTTAGAGCCCCGTGAAATACAGTGGCCTAGGAAAATTACCTTTTCCTGACAAAATTGTAGCTTGCTAGAGGATGCTTTGCATCCTTCAACACTCAAGTGGGAAAGTAGAGAAGCGGTTGCATTAATGCACTGCTCCTTTGAGGTGGCTGTCAGCAGGAGGTCGTCGACATATTGTACAATAGTGACCCCTGCTGGCGATTGCCACCTATCCAGGACTTGTTTCATCGCCTGACCAAATTCAGACGGTGAGGAGACCATTCCCTGTGGCAACCGAGTCCAAGTATACTGCTGTCCCTCAAAGGTGACGGCAAACAGGTACAGGGAGTCTGGGTGCACAGGTACACTGAAAAAAGCATCAACCAAATCTATCACACTAAACCAGGAGGTGTCTGGTGGGATCTCTCCTAGAATAGTGTGAGGATTTGGGACGAGCGGAGCATCCTCTTGAATAATCTTATTCCCTGCCCGCAGATCTTGGCATACATGGAACTGGCCTGGTTTTCCAGGCTTGGCTACTGGATATAGGGGTGTGTTGACTGGGGATTTTATAGGGACCAGGATCTCCTGGTCCACGAAGGTTTTGATTTGATTTCTCACATCATTAAGTTGCTTCGAACTAAGGGGATACTGAGGAACCCTGGGTAATTTAGCTCCGGGTCTGAGCTTGATGACCACTGGGTTTGCCTGCTTGATCAGGCCCACCGGTCCACCCTTAACAGCCCATACCTCTTGGGGTACATCCCTCAGGTCAGGAGGGATCTCCTGATCTGGAGGATGCTGAACTGCCATCAGAGGGACCAGACTTTCCAGAGTGTTCTGGTCCTCCGATCCCTCAGATGTAGTCACAATAGGCCCATCCTCCGTGTATTGAATAGTTGCCTTTAATTTCATCAGTGCATCTCTTCCCAGCAAGTTGCAAGGGACAGTGTCACTTAGAACAAAGGAGAGGGAGGTGCTGACTTGGCCTATATTTACAGGGGTCTCTGCAGTCTCCCTAAGTGTGATGGGGTTACCTACCTTCCAGTTCTATAGCATCTATTAATCCTGAAATTTTTAAATTTGGGGTTTCAGATCTTTTGAGAACGCTACGGGCTGCTCCGCTGTCCACCAGGCACTCCACCAAGTAAAAAGGCATTTCAGGGAGGGTCAAGTGGACAAAGGCTTCACCCCCCCTACTCTCAGAGATGACTGGTAATACTGGATACCCTCTCTGTCAGGCGCTGTCCTGCCCTCCTTTTTTTGGAGCTGGACAATTCCTTGCAATGTGGCCCTGTTTCCCACAATTGTAGCACTTCACTCTTCTGGGCTCCCAATTATTCCTCCCTCTAAACCTACCCCTCTGGGGGTTGCTGGAGGTGTCAACTATCATCACCTTCTGGGCCTTTTTCTCCTGCACTTCTTGAATGTTTCTCTGGATTGAGCTGGCTACATTCATTAGTGCCGGGACTGATTTGTCTCGCCAGTCAGCATGGGCTGAAACCAGCTTGTCATGTATGTCTTTATTAAGTCCCGAGACTAATGTGGCAGTCAGCATCTTTCCCATACCTTGCTCCTCTAAATCCCCCCCTGCTTCTTCTACTGCCTGCCTAAATCTATCAAAATAATCCTCCACTGGTTCTTTAACCTTTCTAATGCCCTAAGGGGAGTGTTCTCTTGTTCTGATGGGTCTGATGGTAGGGTAAGTTTGGTACAAATAGCGGCAGTGTCGATCTGTCCGGCTACTGATTTTATTATCTGTAGCAGATCTCTCCATGTTGGATTGTAACTGACTGCAATATTATGCAGTTGATTTGCAAACCCATATGGATTATTTCATGGTTTAGGGACAGATGAAAGAAATCCTTTCATCTCCCCAGGTGTCCACGGGACATGTTGGGTCACTCTCCGATCTGCCTGTCCATTTGTACCAGGGATAAATTGCTGTCTAACTGGGTAAGCTGAGGCTTGAGACAAGCGATGTTCCTCAGCCATCTCATCTATCTAATTTTGAGTTACTTTGGGAGTGATGAGAAGCTCACCCTCCACTCCACACAAAACCCTTCCTCCCCTTGGATCAGATATATTCTGCCAAGAGGTGGGGGTAGAGTGAGGAGGTGCATATTCCGGGGCAGTAGCCTGGACCTGGGACTCTGCATACCTAGGCGGTGGTAGAGTGCCAGGATTTATTATGGATGTCAGGTCTGCAGTGGGGTATATTGCCTTGAAACTAGGGGGCTTCTTTGGTTTTGTTGGAGTCCCCTGGGTGCTTAAATGAGAGGTCTCCAGACTAACTGCAGTGGGTTCTACTAAAGATACTGCTAGTTGTTCTATTTCCTCTCCCTCTTCCTCATTCTGTTCTGGCTGTGCCTCCCCCCCTCGCTGATTTGACCCCTCCTTTTTTGTTTCTAATGTAAAAATACCATGGGCTTTTTGCTGTTTCTTATAAGATTCTACCATCCACCTGCTCCATGCTGACAGCTCATTTGGCTGTTAATTTTGTTTTAGAATTTTTGTAGAGAGTTGCCCAGCTGGATAACTCAAAGGTTCCCTCTTTTGGGATCCCACAATCCATCCCCCTAGTCAGCCTGCCCCACTTAGGTAAATGCCGGCTGACCCACTTGCCATATTTCGGCCAAATCCTCGTCTGCTGTGACTGTTTCCCATAGCCCGGCTATGGTGGAGGAGGCTCTTACCCCCTCTCTCAGTTTTCCCACAGCACTATATTATATGGCTATTGGCTGTTAGGGGAAGTCCCACACAGTGAATCCCCGCTTTTTGTCCCTACAAATTTTCCAACAGAGCCAAATGAAAACCAACCAGGAACAAATGCCAAACAATATCTGCCCTCTATGTTATCTATGTCAAACCATGCAAGTAAGGGGTTTTCTACGCCAGAAAAATGATTCTTCATGAGACTCAGCTCACAAGTCTGCTGCTTCGGGACACGCCCTTCAGTGTAGTGATAAGCAATGCAAAGCCAATGTACCCGGAGCTGTCAGCACGTTAGTAGGTGATCAGAGATCGAATCACTCCTGTTCCGAGGGGAGAGCCCCCGGTGAGGGGGGTTGCCCAGGGATCTGTACTGACAAGCAAGACAGGCAGACCGGCAAAGACCACTACTCTCACCAACACTTATTCTCCTATGACCTTTTTTTTGTCCCTCTACCAGACAGACAGACAATGTTATTGACAGTATTACTTGACAAACTCAGAAAATAGAAAACATTCGTGTCCAAGGATGGTAGGGTCCTCTTATTTTTTACTTCCCTGCCCCCACCATGCTCTCTCCGTGGAGGTGCGTCTTGAGGCAGCGCAATCACTCAGCCGTAAAGGACCTCTTTCACGCTGATGTGGCGATGTGCCAACATCCACATACACTCACACATGCATATCCAAAGGATGTTAGGACACAAAACACAGCTGTTAAGGCTCTTGGGACCTGTACTCACGACAATGAAACAGAGGGTTCAGGATTGGAGGAGGGAGAGCAGAGAGGAGAGAGAGACACAAATGTTCTCACCTTTTTGAATGGCGCCAGTCTAGTCTCCAGTCCTCCGCTGCTGTTCTGATTCCGTTTCAGTAGCTTTCAGGTCCCGGGTTTCGGCCCCAAATTGTTGTGGAAAATAAAGACAACGTAAACAGCTGCTGTCAAATCGAAATATATATTTGTTTTCTTGCAGAACACTAGTGGAGTTACAAGAAAGTGCTAATAGAGCTATCTATGCAAGGCTGTAACTTTTGGGTGTGGTATAATGGATCGGCAGTAATTACATCGACAGTCAATAGGTCTACTCCAGATTGTTGACAGGCAATAGGTCTACTCCAGATGGTTGACAGGCAATAGGTCGACATGCTCAAAAGGTCGTCAGGGACAAAAGCTTGACTGGCAGTTGGCTGACAGTGCAGAAGGTCAACAGGGTAAAATGTTGACCAGTTTAATTGTATAGTTTACGAGGTTTATTTTGACTGTCATTGTTCTTATTTTGAGTGTGCACTGGCATTCTTTGTCCCCTGCAATGTACTACAAGTCTCAGCATGGTAGCACCTCTTATTATGTTTAAAATTAGGGTGTGCAGTCCAAGCCCCCTCCACTATATTTGTGTATATATTGTACACTTGAAGGCTGAGACTCCCATAGGCAAACACAGGGGGGGTTTCTGTCTGCCTGGAAACCCCCCTCCCCAGTACACACCATGATCACAATAGAAATAGTAATATAATAGAATGTTACTAGTGCTGCATGTTCTTCTCAGTATCACAAATTAAATGATTAGCACCATCTGTGGATCTTGTGTCAGCCAGTAATAAATATACCTGTGCACCAACTAGGAGATGTGGAAAACATGCACCATTAGAGGTGCACTAATATAGATCCTCAATAGGGTTAATTATTAATACTGTATAATAATACACTATCCAGTACATAAGTAGACCCGATATGTACATATGTGTCCAGGGCAGTGCTAGGTTCTTCTGCTGCTCCCCCAGACTCCCGGATCCCGGACTTGTTCCAATGCTCAGGAATGGTGCCCACATCTGACATAAATACATTCAGCTCAGACAGGATGGCCCTACTGTCGTATATAATGGCTTACTGTGATTGCTGGTCCTGTATATGCTGGAATTATGCAACACAATATACTTTGTATGTAACATATTAAAGCTGGATAAGTGCTAATTATGCCCTCTTCATGGACAGACCACACTCACTCTAAAATCAAGCATTTGAAAACCCCCCTCTAGAAATCCTGCGTTTGCCACTGGACTCCTGCTTGGTATTTGCACCCCACCCATCTGCCCTTAGGTGTTTTTAATCAGTAGAGGTTCCTATATTACTCTAAATATTAGAATGGGTAATATTATACTTATAGTATATTCCATTTTACCTGTAGCGTTTATCAGGATTATTATGACATCATTGTTCTTAGTATTTTGAGTGTGCACCTGCATTCTTTGTCCCCTACAAAGTACTATAAGTCTCACCATATTAGCACCTCTTAATATGTTTAAAATTATGGTGTGTAGTCCAAGCCTCCTCCCCTTTCCAGGTTTAAATGGTCGTCACACAAATGGTTGACACAAATATGGTTGACGCCTTTTTTAAAATGTAACTCTAACCCTCTGTCTAGTGCCGAACTCTAACCCTCCCCCTGGTGCCTAACCCTAACCCTTCTCCTAGTGCCTAAACCTAACCCTAGTCTAAGCCTAACCCTCCCTCTAGTGCTGTCAGACTCGTGTTTGTTTGTGAACCCAGTGTCTGATATTCATCTGTATGAGTGTCTGGAGATGTGTAGCGAAAGCTGGCAGGCCTAAGGAGACCTCCTGGCATGAAATATAGAACACTTCCCTGACCGGGAATCGAGCCTGGGTCTTGGCGGAGAGATGCCATATCATACCCACTAGTCCACCACCAGGGACGTCGGTGTTGGAGACAAGTTGGTTTGTGCAATCAGTGGAGAGTGTGGCAGTAGATTGACCAGGCTGATACTGGGTTAATACTGTAGAAAGATAAAATAACTCTTCTTACTGTAAACCGGAATGCTTGGAGTGGTAGATCTTGGCAATGTATTCACCAGGCTGGAACTGGGTTGTCGCTGTAGTCCAGAATTCAGGAGCACTCAGATGGTAGCAGGACCGTATGCAGACCAAACACCGGAATGGATAGTAGGTGATGATACCAGGAACGGCATCAAATGGAGCAGGAACCAGGAACACTCACCATGCAGGGAGAATGGTATACACAGGCGAGTTGTAGGTTCGGATAACAGGAACAGATTAAGGTATTCTCTGTGCAACTAGTGGGATCGCTACTTCAGGCATAGAGAGAACCGGATGCTGACCAGACAGATCTTGGCAACGTATTCACCGGGCTAGAACTGGGTTGTCGCTGTAGTCCAGGATCCAGGAGCACTCAGATGGTAGCAGGACCGGATGCAGACCAAACACCAGAATGGATAGTGGAAGCTGATACCAAGAGCAGCATCAATGGCGCAGGAACCAGGAACACTCACGATGCAATGAGAATGGTATACACAGGCAAGTTGCAGGTTTGGATAGCTGTCAACCTTTTAACCCTGACAACTTTCTGCACTGTCAACTATTTGTCAGTCGACCTTTTGTCCCTGTCAATCTTTTGACCATGTCGACCATCTTGTGTTGAACTATTGACTGTCGATCTACTGTTGATCTTCCATCTGGATACCGTAACTTTACAGGTTCAAGGTTGGACAGATCTGTGTGGCTGACCATGAGTAGTTGGCAGGCACATTCACAATGGTACAACCTGCTGATGTTCCATGGGATATTCTGAGTAATGGATAAATCCAATGCACATGCTGTGTTGTACTTGTGATAGATAGATAGATAGATAGATAGATAGATAGATAGATAGATAGATCCTCATTGTGGGTCAAACTGCATACCTCCCAACCATCCTGATACAGTCCCAGCTTTCAGGCACTGCCCCACCTGTGGGCTGCAGAGTCCTGCGGTGTGTGCGTGTGTGGGGGGGGGTTGGGAGACCCCCATCTAACGTGCTGATAGATGCCGTTTGCACGCGCGCAGCATCTATTCATTGGAGTGAGGTACTAGAAGCATGTCGGGAAGCTCTCAGAGTGCTGGGAATCCCCCCAACATGATGAAAATGAGGACGTGGCTCGCAGGCACACATTTCCATAGCGACCTTGCCCCTTGCTGCGAGGGACCACTGAGAATGTTAGGAAGTGTGAAACTGTGGGCCTGATTCAGCAAGGATCGCTATTGCAATCGCGTGCACAGATGGACGATTATTGCGTACTGCGCATGCTTTGCAGTGCGCCTGCGCAAATGCTTCACTGTGATTGCACTATGATCACAGAGATCATGCAGAGCACTGAGAGTGATTGACAGAAAAAGAGCATTTGGGGGTGGAGACGGGGATGGTCGAAGAAATGCAGGCGTGTCAGTGTGTTTAAAGGTTGTTACAGGGGCGTGCATAAATTAGCCCCTGTGACGTCATACGCAGCTTAAGTGCTCACTGTTTACAGGAAAGTTTGCAATTTATAAGTGAGGTCTGACCTGCCGTAATTGTGCGAGAGACTCCGATGTACTTCGATGTTACTGATGTTTTGGATGCATTGCAAGGTATGTGCGAGAGGGGAAGTGGGTGTCTACATGTTGTCCGTGCGATTGTAATTATTAGCATGCTTTTGCAGCAGAACTGCGTGTGCGACTGCAGTTGCGATTACATCAGCGATCCTTGCTGAATCAGGCCCTGTGTTTTGACAGACCCTGTCAGGCCTTACCTGCTACCTACATTCTCTATGCTTGGTTTTGAAAGCTTTCATTGTCAGCTTGACTCTGCTTTTGGATACCGACTGTTGTTTTAACCAGTCTTAACATTAATTGGGCCTTCGTGGAGTTAATTTTTGATCAGCAAAACAACCAAGGAACAGTGCAAAATCTTTTTTGATGACATTATGCATTTTACAAAGCAGATTAGCAATTTTTGCAGAGAAGTTGAAGCTTGTAGGCTGTGAACAAAGCTTTATTTTTGCACCAGTTTCCAACTGGTAAAAGTATTGTGTTGTGTGTATATCATACATGCCTACTCTTCCGAAAATCGCGGGAGGCCCCCGATTTTTCGGGAAGCCCCCCGCAACCCCGGAAGAGTAGGCATATGTTCTGCATCCCTCACACTTCCAAGCGAAGTGGGCAGGATGGGTAGATTTCACCAGGAATTTTCAGGTAAGCAAGTAGTGGGCAGGGCTAAAATGACACAAATTGCATCATTTAGTCCCGCCGCCTACACGTGGACCTACGAATCGCAGCGTTTCCCTGTGGTGGGGCGGGGCCTAATTATGTATATACTCCGGCCCTGCCCCCAAAGTAATCAACAGAATCTCCTCTACAGGCTTCTTCCAGGGAGGAGCTATATAATGGCGGCAAGTATAGTATAATATATATTATATTATACTATACTATAGGCATGCCTCTGTACTGAATTTCAATATGTCATAAGTATACATATCTGTTTCTACTCTTAAAGGGAGTGCCTCCTCTGTTTTGTTCTTCTCCTGGGGGGTCTTCATACCTCACATAGGAGGAACATTGTAATTTTTATATATATATATATATATATATATATATATATATATATAGGATGACATGTCCCATTTCCGTCAGGCATAGTAGGAGCGGCGTAGCACAGCTCCCCCAATGGTTCTAAAGAAGACAGGAGAGGAGAACCATGTAGCACTGACCCGTGGTCAATATAGTAGGGCAGGATCGGGCTGCAGTGACCTGGCATAAGCCGGGGCCATATTACTTGGATGTTTATAATGGGATTCACTTTCTAGGCACTGTTGAGAAATGTAAGAAAATAAGCTTCAAGCTCAAAATAGCGTCACAAATGTAAAGAAAACCATCCCCAAATAACTGTGCACGCTTGATTTTAGTATTTGTCTGTTATTACGATGTTTGTTTCAAACTGTAACTCACTTTGGAGTGTGCTGGTGCTATATAAATAAATGTTAATAAAGAAAATAATTAATTCAATTTAATGATTAGGGTTGTCCTCTATCTGCTAGGAGCTCAGACTTTGATGTGACTTTTATAATTTTTTTTTACTGGAGGCGATTTAAATATTTTCCCAGCGGCTTTTTTTTAAGACGGCCAACAAAGCAATTCAATTATTGGTCCGTCAGGGTGCGATAGCCGCCGGCATTTCAGATCAGAAATGTGTGAGAAACCCTATGGTTAGGGCGCGCTAACTGCAGTTAGCGCGCCCTAACCAGAACTTTAGACGGGTTTAGCCATTTTACACAACTAAACCTGGGGAGAAGAGGGTGATAATTAATGAACGCCCAGAACAATTGGATTAATGAACTCATTAATTATCACGGCTTAATAAACAATTGAATCGCCCCCACTGTGTGCCTTAATAGATTGTTGTCTCCATGTAAACCTACTGTAAGCACACCTCTAGGTTACAGAGGCACCTCCAACAATTTATTATCCTATTACAGTACTTTTCTGATTTAGGTAATGAATACTTTAGTGAGGGTCATATGTTCAGGTCACACAAAGAAATCATACTGTAAAGTCAGGGGCAAACGCAGGGGGGGGGTTTCACTTTCCACACACACGCACACACAAATTGTTTGTCTTTCTTTTTATTGAGGGGTTGAAAGAAGGGTAATGGGGGGGACAGGGGCGGTATTATGGAACTATACCTAGAGTACCTAGGGTACCCAGAAACCTTGCACCGGCCCTGGCTGGAACATTAGGGGGAATTACAGTGAGAGTGTCACGGCTTGGCGTGCGCTTGGACCCGGAGTGGAGTCGGATGAGGAATGAGGACTTGTTTGCAGGTACTTGAAGGCAGCCGACCTTAGGGGAGTATGACTCATGAAGCAGTGGCATGTGACGGGATCAGAACCAGGCTGCGAGACACTGGCGGAACTTAGAGACCTGGGGTAGGCTGGGTATAGCAGGTAGACGGGATCAGGAGACAGGATCAGGAGACAGGTAGTAACAGGAGCAAACTGCACCAAGGCTGAGAGGGGAGTCTGCAGAAACACACTGGTACTGACACTTTAAATGAGCAAAGGAGCACAGAGAACTAGATCACAGCATATGCTGTAATAGACGTTGCACTGGCAACTAAAGAGCCTCTGGACAGCCCTTTAGTACCCTCAGGTAGTGCAGGATTGGTTGCTAGCCTCCCCAGCCCAGACTGAACCTGATTGGCCAGAAACGACATGTGACCCAAATCCAAGATGGCCACGCCCAGTGGTCACAGCATGGAAGCTCTGCCAGTCTCAGCCCCTCTCACCTGCCTCCAGATGGAAGCCCCTGGTCTGCGGAGACTCACAGCACCCAGCGCTATTCTCCAGGAACCTGCACCTCTGCTGGAAACACCATGCCACAGCGCCCGGAGCGGTAAGCGCCGCGATCTCAGCAGCCTGTCACCCCTGGTCATGACAGAGAGTAAGGGTGGGGATACTGAGGGGGAGATACAGCTATTGTGTATAAATAGGAGCAGGGGCGTATCTATAATGGGTGCAGGATGTCCAGGGGGCCCACACCGCACACCCTGCACCCATAGGTAATTATACTTACCTCTCCGCTGATTCCCGAGCTGCTGCTCCGGACAGGTGCTGTAGAGCAGCAAACGCTCACTGGGAAAATGGCGGCGGAAAAGATGTCCCCCCCGGGAAAGCAGGCACGGATGCCATTTTCCTGGAGACCCGCGCATGCGCTGTAGATTCTGGCATGAAGTCAGAATCTACAGCACTCAGTGCTGCTGAGCTGCCGTCAGAGAGGAGGGGGCCCAAAGGGTGGCTGCACACGGGCCCTCTCCTCTCGTAAAACGCCCCTGTATAGGAGACCAGTACTCCCTGCACAGATGAAGTTGTCATTCAGTAGGGCAAATAACAACAGATTCGAAAGGTGAAAAATAAAATTCATACAATTACCTGTTTTTGGTAGTGCCCCCTATCCTCACCTCTTCAGGACATGCAGCTGTCGTTTTGGATCTCCTGCTTCTGTAATAGCGCACTGCTAGTGCTCTTCCTCGGCACTTCTCACACACAACAGTGCAGGCACAGTAGGCACACAGCAGAATGCGCGCAAAGTGACATCATCACATCACATTGCGCAAGGCGGTACTCTGTTTTGTGGTGTTCATGTTCATCCCTTACCAGGCAGGTAATGGCGGCGCCACAAGAGGGAGGGGTAGGTCGGAGGAGGAGGAGTGGGGGTGTAACGAGAGAAAAAAATCTTCAAGGCAAGCTGGCTAATGGGTGGTCCAGTGCACACCCGGACCACCCATTAGATTCGCCTATGGGCGTCGCATGACCCGCAGCCAGTGCAGCACTGTCTCCGTCTATATAAAACAAATTTGGTCTATCAGGAGGGGTACTCAGAAACCCCCCCCTGCGTGCGCGTATGTGTAAAGTCATCAATCTAATATCTCTAAATCTGTTGAAAACATAAAAATCAACCCTACTCCTCCAGCAAGCTCACTGCCTAAGTGACATAATTTACTCCCCAGATATAGTCTGAATCCAAAACCTGTTATTTCCAGAATATGCCCAAGACACTCCAAAAATTCTTTATTTAAAGAGCTCATGAGAGTAGAGTGAGCATATGAATGTACAGATAGCATCAACAATGAGAAACATTTTCAAATATACTGTATATATAAAAAAATATTCAGTAGAAATCAGAACATATAAATTAAACCAATAGAAAACAAGGTACAGGGGGATAGGCGGGGGTGGAAGTGTAATGGGGAGGGACAGGACTACTTGAGAAGACAGGACATCTTCAGGATGCACAGAAGATATAATTATAGAGACGAATAAGAGTACCTATCCGAGGTAATAGAGCTAGGAAGGGTGTAGCGAGGAGAATGGCCCTCCCGTTGTGCATGGGTCATATGGAGGCAGTATGGAGGTCAAGGGTGAGAGGTGCTTTCATAAGAGAGCCATGGAGCCCACACTTGGGTGAACAGATGCCCCTATCTTGAAGATAATAAGTGATATTCTCCATTGTCGCAATATGCCAAATTTGCGATTTTAAGGCAGAGAGAGATGGCGGGAGAAGGCTTTTCCAATTGCGAGCTATCAATTTTTAGGCTGCTACCTGTACTAGAATATGGGACAACAACTTCTGGGAGCGCTTGGAGAGATGGGGGGGGGGGTAACTAAAAAAAAATCCATAGATCCTGTGGGGTCGGAGCTTCAAATAGGTTATTTATAAGGGCATGGACCTAGGTACAAAAGTATTAAGGACTTGGTAAGTCCACCAGACATGGGTAAGAGTACCTTGCAGGCAGTGCCGTAACTTCGTACTAGGTGCCCTGAGGGAAGATAAATGTTGGTGCCCCCCCACCCCCCAAATTTAATTTCCCCCCCCAGCACCAATGCCAGCCCCAGCTGCCGCCGCCCCCCTATGCAGTTCCTCTTATACAGTGCCCCCCAGTAGTGGTCCCCCTATGCAGTGCCCCCAATAGTGATCCCCCTATGCAGTGCTTCCAGTAGTGATCCCCCTATGCAGTGCTTCCAGTAGTGCCATTTATAGAGTGCCCCCATGCCCTTTATGCAGTGCCCACAGTAGTGGCCCTTCCTATGCAGTGCCCCTTGTACAGTGCCCCCTGTAGTGGTCCCCCTATGCAGTGCTTCCAGTAGTGCCCCTTATACAGTGCCCCCAGTAGTGGTCCCCCTATGCAGTGCCTTCAGTAGTGCACCTTATACAGTGCCCCATATACAGTGCCCCCAGTAGTGGCCCCCCTATGCAGTGCCCCCAGTAGTGATCCCCCTATGCAGTGCTTCCAGTAGTGCCATTTATAGAGTGCCCCCAGCAGTGGTCCCCCTATACAGTGCCTCCAGTAGTTCCCCTTATGCAGTGCCCACAGTAGTGGCCATTCCTATGCAGTGCCCCTTGTACAGTGCCCCCAGTAGCGATCCCCCTATGCAGTGCTTCCAGTAGTGCCATTTATAGAGTGCCCCCAGCAGTGGTCCCCCTATACAGTGCCTCCAGTAGTTCCCCTTATGCAGTGCCCACAGTAGTGGCCATTCCTATGCAGTGCCCCTTATACCGTGCCCCCAGTAGTGACTCCCCCTATGCAGTGCCTTCAGTAGTGCACCTTATACAGTGCCCCCAGTAGTGCCCCTTTATACAGTGCCCTCAGTAGTGGCCCTTCCTATGCAGTGCCCCGTTATGTAGTGCCCCCAGTAGTGAGCCCCTATGCGGTGCACCTTACAAATATAACACATAATTCACACAGAATCTTTTCACTGCTCTTTTCGGTGCAGTGACAGGAGTGTGCATGAGCGACCTACAGGTCAAGTATCCGCACAAGAGCCCCGACGACCGGCAGAAGGAGCCGGACAGGGGCGGAGGGATCCGAAAGGATCCTTCTTTGTGACCTGGGACTATTTCCCATAGGGAAGGAGCGGGTATCGGGAGCATTTTGAAGATGGTGAATGCTACCGCACTCCAGCTCTGAAAATAATGTATTTTCAGAGCTTGATGATTTCTGTCCCCATACTACTGTATGGGGACACCGGGCCATTCCGCAAAAGGAAGGTAAGCCCGAGATATCTGTGATATCTCCTGCTTTACCTTCTTGATGAATGGCCCGAAAACTTAATTTTTATAATTGCAGGTGAAAATGTTCATTTATTTTTTCACCTACTTTTGTAAAAATTAAGTGATGATGAATAGGTCCCATAGAGAGGTTAATTGTGTACATAACATCTCTTTGTTTCATTTCCCAAGCAACAATAGTTCTAAATTATTGTAAAAGGTTATCTGGTATATAACTGAGTGTTCTTTCATTTCAATAAAATTAAGGAAGCAAGACTTAATTAGTAAAGCAAAAACCATTCCCTAAACACAAATTACAGCACTACATGCTGCTCTGATAATGCTTTTCAGACATTGAAAGTAAATATTACCATGTTCATCTCTCACTTATTATTCTTCATCGATGAGGCTGTAGAAATACAGCAGCTTGTTTAATAAACACACAGGCTAAATGGGACCAGGAGGAAACTGTGCCATAGGGGCATAATATAACGGGGCCAGTTCTGTCACTTGGTGCAAAAAAAACCCCAGCACTAAGGGACTCATGCAGAGTTGAACGTAAGTCAGCCATAAGTGCTCTTTCATTGTGTTCACAGAACTAAATATGTATTTCCCCTGACTGTAGAGGTATCTTTGGGGCTTAGTCATTATGTTAATTATAGGGGGACAGACGGCCCCAGATTATTAACATTCTAATTCACAATCAGAGCCGAAGCAATTCAACATTGCTCTGCAACGGAGACAGCTGATCCGAAGATCCGAAGATCAGGTGTCCCCGCAAGTACTTTCACTGCTACTTTAGCAGCATTGAAACCTAGCACTGCCGTGTCTGACTAGTGCATAGTCAGGGTTCACGCAGGCGCACCAAGCTCCAGCGTAATGAGCAAGGCAGTGGCGGAGGGATCCAAATTTTCCCAGGGCCGGCTCCAGGGGTAGCTGCGCCCTGTGCCGGAAGGATAATAGCGCTCTGTATTTCTGCGTGGCTAAAATGGAAATGGGGGTGTGGCCTAATTACCATAGGTCACGCCCATGTGAGACGTTATTTCGGGGCGTGCCCGCATGGCACACCTCCCTTGTAACTTCAGGCTGGGGGCAAGCCCAGCACTTCCTCACTAGCTGGGCTCCCCCAGCCCTCTCCCGGCACTGAATAGATGCTGCGCGCTTGCGCGCAACATCCATTCAGCTGCGCCGGGGTCCGGCACCGCCGCACAGCTGTGGCGGTGGGGGTTCTCAACCTCCCGACCAGACCACCCGTGGGACACTTCAGCCCACGGGTGGGACAGTGCTGTCCCGCTGAAATCCTTTATGGGGTGCACCCCTGTTCAACCGCACTGGTTGAACACCCCAAGAGCCAGCCCTACATTTCCCATAGGGAAGGAGCAGGGTGTGGGAACAAACGGCATCTGAAGATGGCGAATATTCCTGCAGTCAAGCTCCTAAAATGTTGTAATTTCGGATTTTGATGAATTTAGGTCCCCATACTAGTGTATGGGGACAACGGGCTAGATCGGGGCTGAAAGGTTACCATAATACTGAATGGCCCTGACATTTCATTTATACAAAAGTAGGTGAAAATTAACATTTTATCTTAATTGTATAAATTAAGTGATGATAAATAGATCTCTTTGTGAGCAGAAATCCCCTATCTGTACGTCTGTTTTAATACCGGTCATCAAAGCACACTTGCACTAGCCCTGTCCTTGGTGCAAAATATGCATCTGATAACAGGCGTATTTACTCTTCTGATCTGCGATTCTGCCCAAATGCTATTACACCCCAGTTACGCTCCCTCAGTTGTAAATAGGGATTAAGCGTGAAATGTATTGCTCCTAAGTTGAATATGCTTGTTTCCAGAGCATGTGTTGTATAAAATCACACGCAAGTTCTGCTCCGCAAATGGTCATGCGTTTAACTTGGTATCAGCCACTAGGTGTCACTAAACAAGCATTTTGACCTTTATCAAGGCCTTCAATAGCATTATCAAAGCAATTAAATAAAAAATAGTGAGATATTATTACTAACTCTTACTTATTTATGCACTGAGCCATTACACAGCATTGTACATTGAGGGGCTTATGACACAAGCAAATTACATTCAAAGACATGAAACAGTAGGTAAAGATGGTCCTGACCAAATGAGCTTACAATCTAACATACAGAGAGGTGTAGGGAACGCTAATGTGGGATATTTGTAGAGCAAATCAGTGGCGGAACTAGAGAGTGGTGTGCCCAGGTGCAAGAATGTGCTTTGGGCCCCCCTATGCAGTGCCCCCAATAGTGGTCCCCCAATGCAGTGTCCCCAGTAGTACCCTTTATACGGTGCCATCAGTAGCACTGGCGGATCCAGGGGGGAAAGGCGATAGTGGCAATCGCTCCCCCTACAAGACAGAGCAGCACAGACCCCGCTGCCACAGGATAGCTCTCCGTGTCTCCATACTCCCATAGCATCCAGCAGCCGGTTATGTCACGCTGCTGCAGGCATCAGGGGGTGGAGATCCGGGCACTAGAGTGTGACTTGCTATGTGTAGTAGAAGGTGTCCCCTGGTTGTGTCTGCGTGCAAGAGCTATGGAGCGGCGGCCATTTTCCCGAGGACCAGCCCCCACAGTAGGATGCCCGGCTCCTGATTCCCGCATGCCGAATCAACCAACCCCCCCTTCCTTCCTCTTTGCTATAGGTGAGGTCCAGGAGCTGTAGGGAGCGAGCAACTGGCGATGGTGAGACTGGAAGAGGGGACAGATGGGGGAGAGTGCCAGGGCAGAGACAGGCAGAGTGCAGACTGTGGTAGTAATAGTAAAGTACATCACAGTAGAGCACCCGGCTCAGGCATAACGTGGTACATAACGAGGTAATAACAGCACATAAGTTCCTTATATTTCAGTGTTTGTGTATATATGGGGCTATCTGTGTGTGCATATGTGGCTGTGTGTATATATGTGGCTATCTGTGTGCATACTGTATGTGGCTGTGTGCATATGTGTGGCTATCTGTGTGTGCATATGTCTGTGTTATCATATGTCCTGTTTGTAATATATAAAGGTTTTTTTAGAAATGGTGAAGACTGTGATCTTGCCTCATTATAGCTTTCTCATGGTTTCAAACTAGGGCCCAGATATATCGGGTACTGTAGCACTATCACACCCACCTCATTGGCTGACAAGGCAAGATGTTAATTAAATTAATTGGAGGGGGAGGAGTTGGGACTGGAAAGGGGAGGAGTCGGTGCTAAACAGTAAACCCCCCTAAAAGAAAAGTCTCAATCCGCCACTGCTCAGTAGTGCCCCATATACAGTGCCCCATATACAGTGCCCACAGTAGTAGTCTGCGTATGCAGTGCCCCCAGTAGTGGTTCCCCCTATGCAGTGCTCCCAGTAGTGCCCCTTATACAGTGTCCCCAGAAGTGGTCCCTGTATGCAGTGTTCCCAGTATTAGTCCCCCCTATGCATTGCCTCCCTATGCGTGCCCCCGCTGGTGGCGGTGTGTTTGTTACTGTGTAGTGCGGTCCCACTCTCACTGTGGTCCGCACTACACTTAAATACTGTGGGGCCCGGGGGACACTGGCGACAGATGCAAGCGGCTATAGGCCCCTGCACCACAGCGGGCCCCGGTGCAAGGCACCGGCTGCACTGCTGCTAGTTCCACCACTGCAGTAGATGCAGGTGGGAAAAGTGTGAGTGGCTATTGTATGGCAGCAGCACTATTAACCACCAATAATAAAGCAGTATTTAGTACTGTTGGAATTAGGAAAGACAAAGGAGAGCGGAAACAGGGTGTGGTGACCCTACCATGATGTTTCTCATGGCTATGACACATTGTTAGCTCTTATAATACTTGTGGGAAGCAGATTATGTGGGGCCTAGGGCTCAGTGCTGACCAAAAGCACAGCAGCCATCACCAACTGCCGCCCGCATGCCACAAAGTGCATCATTTTTCAAACTCCTTAGGCTACTGGGCATTGCCACCAGCCCTGGTGTGGGCGGCGTTCCACTACTGTGCCCCTGAAGCCTTTAGAAGAGGTAATGGTTTATAGTCTATTACATATTTAGGGAAACATACACAACTTAAGAATTGGAAATACCTATTTATTTTGTTGTAAAGTACTCAGATGCGTAACTAGGTATTTGAAGGACCCATAGCAAAACTGTGTAAGGGCCCCTATGTATCACCCAATGATGAAAAATGTATATAACACATGTAAATTTGACAAGGAAGATGGCACCCCTAAGCTCTGGGCCCCATTGCAGCTGCACCCATTGCACCTATGGTAGTTACGCCCATGAAAGAACTGTATTGATTGTAGTCATGGTCATGTGAATAAAGTAGGGATGTGCAGGCTCGGTTCTACTCGGTTCCGTTCGTTTTTTTTTCCCGAATCTTATTGGGTTTCAGCTGTCACGAGTTTTGGATAGCCAATAAGATTCGGTAAAAAAAAAAACGAACGGAACCGAGTAGAACCGAGCCTGCACATCCCTAGAATAAAGTTTGTCTGTTAGACACCTGAATATTCATGATATTTTCCAGTCCTAAAGGCCTTCAAAGCCTGTAACAGGAGCTATATGGATAGACCTAAAAAGTTTTTTATGTTTTGGACCCCATGTGGCTGTTTACTTTGGAAGAACTTCCCTGCTTCACTGTCTTTTCGCAGCCTGACAGGCTGCGAAGAGACAGTGAAGCAGCAGGGGAGAAACCGAAAGAGTGAAGCCTCCCTGCCACTCACTTAGGCACACCTACCCGCTCACCCCCGGCCAACTCTGCTGTCTATACCCTGCCCCCACTGCTGCAGAGCTGGAGGAGAGCTCGGGGAGCCAGGAAGGAGCATAATTAAGGAGGACACAGCTTTTCAGATCACTCTGCTGTTTCGGATACTGTACGCCTTCTCAGAATGGTGTACAGTATCACCGTCAGGTGTCAAAAAATGCTTTTTCGGAACTTGATTCATTTCATAATTTCGTCATCCCCATACTAAAGTATGAGGACTGCAGAAATTATCGGGGGATGATTCTAACCAGGAGATATCGGTGATATCTCCTGTGTTACAAGACTGATGAATTACCCTGGCACTTAATTTCTCCAAAAATAGGGGAAAATCTTACTTTTCACCTACTTTTGTAGAAATTAAGTATGAAGAATAGACCCCTTAATCTTTCTTTGTTGAAGAATTAAGGTAGGTAAGAATTAAATTGAATAGAAAATTAAATAAGCATAATCAAGTGAATGCAGTAACTTTGTCAAAAAGAGGAAGGAAGTAAAAGAGAGTGGTCCTTGAGCCTTTGTTGATTTGAGAAAAGGCCATATGAGGGATGGCACAGTACAGAGAGATAGAGCTATCATCATGCATGATCCTGTAGACTACAGAGCGCCTGATTCAGAGGTGAATGCTACTGCAGGAGAGGAGAACATGTGTGAGGGAGGGAGGAGGGGTCAGGGGGTGCCGTGGATGTGTGTGTGGGGGGAGTTTGGAGCTGTGAGGGGAGAGAGAGCAGGAGAGGGGAACCTGTGTGGGGGAGGGATGCTGCAAATGGGGGGGCTGGAGTTTGGAGCTGTGAGGGGAGAAATAAGGAGAGGGGAACCTGTGTTGGGAGGGGGGGGGGCAGGGGTGCCGTAGATGGTGGAGGTTTGGAGCTGTGAGGGAGGAGAGGGGTGCCGCAGATGAGGGGGAGTTTGAAAATGTTAGGGAAGAGAGCAGGAACAGGGAACCTGTGCGGGAGAGGGGGGTCAGCATGCCGCATATGGTGGGAGTTTGGAGTTGTGAGGGGAGAGAGCAGGAGAGGAGAACCTGTGGGGGGGGTCAGGGGGTGCTGTGGTTGAGGGAGTTTGGAGCTTTGAGGTGAGAGAGCAGAAGCAGGGAACCTGCGTTGGGGCGGGGGGGGGGAGTCAGGGGTGCCACAGTTGGCAGAGGTTTAGAGTTGTGAGGGGAGAGAGCAGGATCAGGGAACATTTGCGGGGGAGGGGTGCCGCAGATGAGGGAGAGTTTGACATTGTGAGGGAAGCAGGAGCAGGGAACCTGTGTGGGTGAGGGGGGTCAGCATGCTGCAGATGGTGGGAGTTTGTAGTTGTGAGGGGAGAGAGCAGGAGAAGGGAACCTGTGTGGGGGAGGGGTGCTGCGGATGGGGGGGGGGGAGTCTGAAACTCTGAGGGGAGAGAGAAGGGGCAGGGAAACTGTGTGGGATACTTTTGAGATTTTCAATAAAAATAAAGAAAATTCAATAATAATGTTATCAATTGTGAAAATTATGGGCGTGATTCATAGTTAGGGAGCAAATAAAAAAATACGTAACAAAAGAAGGTGCAACGTTCCCATTGGCAAGTCCATGTTGTACAGCTGATGGGGCAGATAAAAATGTGCAGGGTGATATAAAGCTGCAAATGGATGTGTTCTAGTTTAATTCTAATTTAATGTGTACATAGTTGCGGGCAGCTGCCATGTCTCAGGTGGGCATCTCGGTACAAGTCTAGGCCTCTGTTGTGTTACCATATCTTCGCACATCCACAGCAACGAAAAAACGCAGTTGCGGCATCATTAACGCACATCTCTGAATCAGGCCCTGTATCATATGAAACTACTTCTTAACATGGTATAAATAGCAATAATGAAAGAAGAAAATGTCTTCTTTAGTTTAATTCTGCTATTAGCGCCATGTTGTTAATTTAGCTTCCAAACATTTAGTTTACTTATATAATGCTTAGTTAGCACTGCGTGGCACTGGCAACATGATTGAGATCTAATTTTGAAGAGCAAGTGAGTATAATCAATAAGCAAATGTAAAATTTACATGTAAAACTAATAATAACATGCTGTTTTACAACTCAATGAAATTTTTATTCAAACGTAACTCAAACCATTGATCTGATCCTAAGTAAATGAATGAGTCATATATACAAATAAAAAATTCCTAATTTGACAGCAAGAGAACACAGCTTCATTACACCAGCATAATCAACAAAAGGAGCTTATCCTGAATAGAGCAGACCTCTAGTGGGTAAACATAATTACATTTCATTACAGTTCAAAAGAACGTAACCAGCATCATCAGCAAATCTCTTGATAACAGAACCTTTTCAGGTATATTGTGTTCTTGTCATACTAACATAAAAAAAAGAAAAAAAAAAACATATTATGCTTACTAACTTTAACACAGCTAGAAAATGTAACATTTTGATAAAAGTCATCTGCCAATCGTAAAATCTGATGGTTTACAATGCTTTATGTGCACAAGCAGGGACGGACTGGCCCATAGGTTGCCTGGTGGAGCAGGTCCATGAATGAACATGGGTGCTTGCCAAGGCCATAACTGGGGGAGCTAAGGGGGCATGTGACCCGGGTGCCTGACTTGAGGTGCCGGGGACAGGATGCTGGGAGGCTAGGTTGCTTGTGGGTTTGGGACCGCATGCCGACCTTGAGAGGCACAGAGACACCATCAGTCTAATGTGTTGCCGGTCGCAAGCCAATCAGTGCTCCTGGGCCATCAGCCAATCAGCAGAGGCTGCCGGTCCGTGAGCTCCAATTGGTTCGCGAGCGGCACCACATTACAATGACGGCAGTACTGACAGTTCCCCAGCGTGTGGCAGGCTTGTCCCGCGCCACTCCGAGCTCACCCACCGCACGGCCCTGGCAGGTAAGAGAAGGGAGATGGGGCCTTACTGTGGCTTAATGTAAAAGAGTCTTACTGTGGCATAATGTGTAAAAAGCCTTACTGTGGCATAATGTGCAAGGGGCATTACTGTGGCATAATGTATATGGGGCATTACTGTGGCATAATATATAAGGGACATTACTGTGGCTTAATGAATAAGGGCATTCCTGTGGCTTAATGTATAAGGGGCATTACTGTGGCATAATGTGTTGTAAGGGGCATAACTGTGGCAGAATGTTTTGTAAGGGGCATTACTGTGGCAGAATGTGTTGTAAGGGGCATTACTGTGTTGCATAATGTGTTGTAAGGGACATTACTGTGGCATAATGTGTTGTAAGGGACATTACTGTGGCATAATGTGTTGTAAGGGACATTACTGTGTGGCATAATGTGTTGTAAGGGGCATTACTGTATGGCATAATGTGTTATAAGGGGCATTACTGTGTCACAAAACCACACACCCTTTTCATCCTCTGTTGTATATTTTTTTGGGGGGCGCCAAATTATGGCCTTGCCCCGAGTGACAAAAATCCTAATTTCGGCCCTGGCCCAGAGCGTCCTCTGGGTGCTCCAAACGGCAGACTGCAGCCATAACAGGCCCCTGGAGCATCCTCAGTTCTGGTTGCTTATGGCACCACCCCCATGGCATGACGTTGTCACGCTTGTCTCTGAAGAATTGCCTGCTAAGGAGTTGAAAGCTGAGGTCCAGGGTTGAGGGAGGAATCAGAAGCGAGGGGCCTGAATGTATAATCTCCTCATCCAAAAGTGTCGGATGTTGGCGAGACCTGTCCAAAGGCGCGGAGTCTAACCTGCTGGGAGGTGTTCACCAATCACCAATATGGAAGAATGACTCAGTAGTAGTATCCAGAGGAGGTACTGAGTACACAGGCTAAGATGTTTTGCTGCACTGCTGCACAAGGAGCTGGCACTGGTGGATGTTTGCAGGCAAGGTATTCCTGACGCACTGCTGCACAAGGAGATTGCACTGGTGGTTGCACGCAGGCAAGGTGTTTCTGATGCACTGCTGCACAAGAAGATGGCACTGGTGGTTGCACGCAGGCAAGGTGTTTCTGACGCACTGCTGCACACAGAGATGGCACTGGAGAGACTCAAGGGTATAGCAACAGGGAACCAGGAATGAAGTGACGACAAGTAGACACGAGAAGTAACAACATTGTACAGGCAACTACCTATTGCCCAGAGCCCGGTTAAATATCCCTAAGGTAGCAATCCATTGGATGGAGGGTCAGTCAGGTAATACAGACTGTCATGGCTGCGTCCATGATGGAAACCAAGTCACAGAGCAGCCACTGACGATAATGCACCTAAGGCATAATTCTCAGCGCGTCACCCGCCGCCGTACCAGACATCTGACCGCACAAGAAGTCAGGTTCTTGCCGATCCTAGGCCGGAACCTGACAGATGTCATGTGCTGCGGGGGGGTGTGGCTGGCACCGGGCGCTATAACTCGAAGTTACGGCGCTGGTGCTTGCTATAATTTGATGGAAACTACACCAATATTCGACCTCCTGCCAATCAAAGTCAGCAGTTAGGTTAACAGTTTCCTTACTAACATTTATGAAAAGCGAAACATTTGAAAAGATCCACAGGTGGAGCTAATTATTACACTTGTGATTCTGTGAGAAGACCTGGAAAACATTCACTGTTGGTAGCTCTTGAGGACCAGGGTTGGCTACCCCTTGCTAAAATAATGGAGAACAGCGTCCCGATGTCAATGAGCTGGTGGGTTGGAAAAGCCTGTGAGCCAAGTCAGTACCCGTCAGGTGGGAACCTGTTAATGTAGAAACTGTGGCTCAATGAGAGCTCTCATCGCATGCAATGAAGTCCGGTGGAAGTGAGAACAACTGAGAGCGGTCGGCTCCGGGCTTGACATGCAGGCAGGCTGTGGCTGTGTTCCAATTGAGCGGCTCAGAAAGCAACAATGAGCCGTCTGTAGAGATCAGTCCATGCGGCTGGTTCAGTGAATTAACATAGTCCTTGCAGGGTTCAGGAGTGTGAGTTTACATCCACCGAAGCGTCATCGGCGGCCTCTGTGTTTGGAGATGAGCTTACAGTATGTGAAACAAACTTAACCTGGGTCCTTCCCGTGTCACCCTGGTTGCTTTTTTTGAGGGAGCCACTTCCACTGCCAATAAACCCGGGTTGATACGTATTCCCATACAAAAACCCAGGTCCTGGGTTTTTAAAGCTAGTGGAAAAGGAGTATAACTAACGACGCTGTTAGCCAACTTAAACCCATTGGTATCTTGTTTTGTGGGGCCCCAAACAAACCAAGGACTTCAGACACAAAAAGAGCAGTACCTGTCTCTGAAGTGCTTGGTTTGTTAAAATCTGCATATCCAAGTTTATAATATAAACCATAGGGGTGGGTTGGAGGGCCCAAGGACAATTCCATCATTCACCGCTTTTCATTATGGGCTTTGGCAAGATTGTGTGTGTTTGACAGGCAGCGTATTTTACAGCACTATACTGGGGCATTCGTGTTGTGTACCTTTCAAGACCATCTCTTTTTTTTTGCCGGTCTCTGAATAGTTATAGGTTTTTTTTGTGTGCACATTTAGGGCCTGATTCAGACCCACTCGCGAGCGGCTGTCCGCTCGCAAGTGGGTCGATGTTCTGCACTGAGCATGCGCACGACGGAGGGAGCTCCGTCGTGCGCATGCGCCAGACGCGACGAGCGAAGGAAAGTCCTTCGCTCGTTGTGTCTGATCAAAGGGGGCGTGCTGTCGATGTTGATTGACAGCACGCCCCCTTTGGTAGGCGTGCCTCCCTGACGGGGCGTTCCTAAGGGAACGCCTACCGTCAGAAGCCGGCCCACTGACATCACTAGTGATAGAGCCAAAATCACTCCAGGCCTTGCGGTTGAAAACCTCAACCGCAGGCTCCGGCTCGCAGTTTCGATGGTCGCGATGGTCCAGACCATCGCGGCCATCAAACTGCACGCTCGTATAGGCTGTGGGTGGTGACCCACAGCTATACGAGCGTCCAGGAGGACGCTCCATAGTTATGGAGGACGGCCCTCATTCAGAGCGTGCGCTCTGCTCAGAGCGTACGGCTCTGAATGAGGGCCTTAGTTTTATATTAATAAAGCAACTTGTACACTTTAACGGTTAAAAGTGAGCATATTTCCTTTCCAGAAAATCTTGATATTTATTTATATTGCTATATATTTTATTTATTTATTACCAGTTATATATATAGCGCACACATATTCCGCAGCGCTTTTACAGAGAATATTTGGCCATTCACATCGGTCTATCAGAGCCAAAAGCACTCATGGGAACACCTTCGTTTGGGCAGCCACACCCCCGGCACGCCCACCAAAGGGGGCGTGCTGTCAAACACCATCTACAGCACGCCCCCTTTGTACCGAGACCCGGAGCGACGGCTTGTCCATCGCTATCTGGGTCTCGCGCATGCGCACGACGGAGCCGCCTCCGTCATGCGCATGCGCACTTGGCCAACATCGACCCGCTTGCGAGCGCTCAGCGCACGCGAGCGGGTCTGAATTAGGTCCTAAATTTCCTACCACATTCTCACACACTTGGGTTAATTTTGTAGGGAACCAATTAACCTACCAGTATATTTTTGGAGTGTGGGGGGAAACCGGAGAATATACAAACTCTGCACAGTTAGGGCCGGAGTGGGAATCAAACCCATGACCTCAGTGCTGTGAGGCAGTAATACTAACCATTACTCCATCTGTGCTGCCCATATATATATATAATATGAGATATGGTAAGAACTTACCCTTGTTATCTCTATTTCTACGAAGTCCATAGGGTTCCACAGGATACCTTGGGGTATAGGTGTGACGTCAGTCATCGGGCACCATAGAGTTAAGCTTTCAGCCTTCCAGGATGCACTAGGGTCCCCCTCCTATACCCCGCCCCCGAGCCAAGGCATCTCAGTTTTGTACCAAGCCATAGGCCGGAGGAGAAGGAAGAGAGAGTAAAAAGATCTGGATACACACAAGAATCACATTCTCACCAGAGGGAGACGGAAAAACCGGTGACCAGAGCAAAGCCCATCTGCAGCACAGGTGCGACAGGGCGGGAGTCCTGTGGAACCCTATGGACTTCGTAGAAATAGAGATAACAAAGGTAAGTTCTTACCATAACTCATATTTTCTACTTCAGGGTCCATAGGGTATCCACAGGATACCTTGGGGATGTCCCAAAGCAGTATCCTTTAAGGGTGGGACGCTCCTGTGCTGAAAGGAGAATCCGCCGCCCGAAGGAAGCATCCTGAGAGGCGAAGGTGTCAAACCTGTAATACCTCACAAAGGTATGGACAGAGGACCACGTAGTAGCCTTGCAGATCTGGACTCCAGAGGCACCACGTCGAGCTGCCCACGAAGGACCCACAGACCTAGTGGAATGAGCCTTCACAGAAGGAGGAACCGGCAGGCCTTCATGAAGATAAGCTTCAGAAATAGCCATATGGATCCAGGCTGCCAAAGTTTGCTTTGAAGCAGGCCAACCCTTTTTACGGAAGCCATAGAGGACAAACAAGGCGTCCGACTTCCTAAACGAAGAAGTGCGGTCAACATAAGTCCTCAAGGCCCGCACAACATCCAAAGTGGCCTCACCCACTGAAAGGCCAGGTGAGTTAAAAGCCGGAACAACTATTTCCTCGTTAACATGAAACTGGGAAACAACTTTGGGAAGAAATTCAGGACGAGTGCGTAACACTGCCCTGTTCCCATGAAAAATAAGAAAGGGGGTCTACAAGAAAGAGCCCCTAAATCAGAAACACGTCTGGCCGAAGCTATGGCCAGAAGGAAAACAGTCTTAGCTGTTAGCCATTTAAGATCCACTGAGCCCAGTGGTTCAAACGGCGGTCCCTGGAGAGCCCTCAGGACCACAGTCAAGTCCCAAGGCGCAACAGGTGGAACAAAAGGCGGCTGAATTCACAGAACGCCCTGCATAAAGGTGCGCACATCAGGGATTGTAGCAATCCTACGGTGAGACCAGACAGACAGGGCCGAAACCTGTACCTTCAAAGAAGCAAGGCGAAGCCCATGGTCTAGTCCCGCTTGTAGGAAGGCGAGTATCTGAGACAGACGAAACTTCCGCGGTGCATAACCTCGTGGTCGACACCACTGGAAGAACGTATGCCATACGCGATGGTATATCCTCGCGGAAGATGGTTTCCGAGCTCTTAACATGGTACGCACTACAGAGATGGAAAACCCCCTGGACATTAACATGGCCGTCTCAACAGCCACGCCATCAAAGACAGCCGAGTCAGGTCCGGGAGAAGACAAGGACCCTGCGACAGAAGGTCCGGTCGTAGCGGTAACCGCAAAGGAATGTCCACGGACAGACCCTGAAGGTCTGAGAACCAGTGCCGTCTGGGCCACGCGGGAGCTATGAACAGGAGCGTCCCTCCTTCCTGTTTGAATTTCCGGATTACCCGTGGAAGAAGGGAAACCGGAGGAAACAGGTAAGCGAACCGGAACGTCCACCGGACGGACAGAGCATCCGCCAGAGACGCCTTTTCGTCTCTTGTGCGAGACCCGTACACCGGCAACTTGTTGTTGTGCCGGGACGCCATGAGATCGATCTCTGGAAGACCCCACTTGTCCACCAGCAGTTGAAAAACGTCCGGGTGCAGGGACCATTCCCCCGGATGAACGTCCTGGCGACTGAGAAAGTCTGCCTCCCAATTTAGCACTCCCGGGATGAAGACAGCTGATATGGCGGGAAGATTGCGCTCCGCCCATACCAGGATCCGAGACACCTCTACGAGAGCCGCCCGACTTCGGGTTCCTCCTTGCCGGTTTATGTAGGCCACGGTGGTAGCGTTGTCTGACTGGACCTGCACTGGGCGACCCTGGAGAACCCGATGTGCCTGCTGGAGAGCATTGAAGACCGCTCGGAGTTCCAAGATATTTATTGGAAGCTCTGCTTCTGTCGGAGTCCACCTGCCTGGAATAAGTGTGGACCCAAAACTGCTCCCCAGCCCCGAAGACTGGCGTCCGTTGTCAACAGGACCTAATTCGGTACCCAGAACGGACGACCCTTGTTGAGATGGGTCGTCTGCAACCACCAGGCAAGGGACAGGCGAACCTCCGGGGTGAGCACTATCGTCTGGGATTTTAAAGACTGAGGCAGTCCGTTCCATTTGGACAGGCTTAGGTGCTGCAGAGGTCTGGAGTGAAACTGGGCATATTCCACCATGTCGAACACCGACACCATGGAGCCCAGTAACCTCATTGCCGAGTGTAGAGACACCCGGCGGCTGTGCAGACAACTGCGCACCCTCGACTGTAAGGCAGAGATCTTTTCCCCCGTAACAAAGATCCTTTGCTGTCCCGAGTCCAATAAGGCTCCGAGGTGCAGAATCCGCTGAGACGGGATTAGAGTGGACTTCTGCCAGTTTATCAACCAGCCATGCCTGTGCAGTAGGGCAATGGTCAGGGCCAGGTGACGCAGAAGGAGCTCTGGCGATACTGCCACTAAGAGAAGGTCGTCCAAGTACGGCAACATGCGGACTCCCTGCAGCCGCAGAGAAGCCGCCATAACCGCCATCACCTTGGTGAACACACGCGGTGCTGTCGCCAGGCCAAAAGGTAACGCCTGAAACTGAAAGTGGTCGCTGCGGATTGCAAACCTGAGGAACTGTTGATGGCGCAAAAGAATAGGGACATGCAGGTAAGCATCCTGTATGTCCAATGACACCATGTAGTCCCCAGGTTCCAGCGCCAGAATGATGGACCGTAGGGTCTCCATCCGAAACTTCGGCACCCGCAAAGACTTGTTGAGAGCTTTTAGGTTGAGAATCGGACGATGCGACCCATTGGGTTTCTGCACCAAAAAGAGATTGGAATAGAAACCCTGGCCCCTCTGGGAGAATGGAACAGCCACTATAACTCCAGCCTGGAGCATAGTGTGCAAGACCTTCCGCAGCTCCGTGGCCTTGTTCCGGTCTGATGGTAGACCCGTGGTGAAAAATCGAGCCGGGGGTCTGTGCCGGAAGGAGAGGGCATACCCGTGGGAGACCACCTCGAGAACCCAAGTGTCTGTCGTGGTGACCGACCAACACCGGGCGAACTGCAGCAGGTGGCCTCCCACCTTGGGATCCCCCAAAGGGAGGCCCGGACCATCAGGCCGCAGGCTTGTCATCTGGCTTAGGGGCCGACGTCTGGTACTCCAGGCCTGCTTCCTGGGCTTGGCCGATTTCTTGGGACCAGCCTGTCGGGGAAAAGACTGTGGTTTGGGCCTGCCCTGGGCCCTATAAGACCGAAAGGACGATAACCCTGAACCAGAAGGGACAACGATCGACAGGAGACATGCCGATTTAGCTGCCGCCAGTGCGGCTACAATCTTGTCCAGATCTGGACCGAAGAGAACTTCTCCGTTAAAGGGCAACGCCTCCAAACCCTTTTTGGAATCAGCGTCCGCCTTCCAGGATCGCAACCACAAGGTGCGACGAGCAGCCACCGCTGCCGAAGAAATTCGAGACACCAGGGTACTAATGTCTAAGGCCGCCTCGTTGGCCGAATCACGGAGATTACCAATCAACTCCGCCTGCTCAACAGGAATCGAAGGACGCCTCCAACGTATCCGCCCAGCGCTCCATAGCTCTGGCAACCCAGCAAATGGCCATAGCCAGCCGCGCTGCCCCCCGCAAGTGAATAAGCGGACTTCAGGCAGATCTCCACCTTGCGGTCCGTAGCATCCTTAAGGGAGGACATGGATGGCATTGGTAATGTGGCACTACGGACAAGACGTGTCACATGAGAATCCACCTGTGGAGGGGATTCCCACTTAGCAAAATAATTATCCGCGAACGGATAAGCCACCGCCAGATGCCTCTGCGGCTGGTATCGCTTGCCAGGCTGTTTCCACGCCTCCTCTAAATGGTCCACCAACTGACCCGAAAGAGGAAAGACTGTGGCGTCACCCTTCACATCCTTAAAGAAGGCATACTTGGATTTAGCCGCTGGGGGAACTTCGTCCTCAATCACCAAGGCTGTGCGGACTGCCCTAATAAGTCCAGGAATATACACCTTGGACCTAGCGTCCGCTTCCTTAGTACGGAGAGGTTCCTGATCGTAAGGATCCAGAATCTCCCCATCATCAGACGTCCCTTCGTCATCCTCATAAGGAGCCGACAGAGACGCCACCGGCCGTTTATGTGGCCGCATCACAGACTCTCCTTGTAACACATCCGACAAGTGCTGTACAGAACTCGTCAGGGAGTTAACCCACGCCGGCTCCTGAGAAACCGGGAGAGGGGAAATAGGGAGACTGCGGGGTACCACCAATTGTCTTGGGAAATCCTGCATGGGTGACGACACCACTGATTGCTGGGACAAACCCATCTGCGTAAACGCGGGCTGCGGAGCTAACTGGCCCACTAAGGTTGTAAGCGCCTGAGCGAAACAAGCCCAAGGCGGCTCCTGTACCGGTGCTGTAACCGTAATAGGCCGCGCCAACGACAAACACTGCCGGCAGAGGCCCTCCGCGCTACCCTCCCCCTCCGCTAAAGGTACTTTACACGTAGTACACTGCAGCCGGAGAGGAAAATCACTTTCAGACATGATGGTAGAAAGTATGTGACCCCTCTCACCAATTTTATAAAAAGGCGAGAGACCACCCTGCAGCACCGCACCGCAAGGGCTTTAGCAGAAAGAACAGGGACAGTAATAAGGCTGACAGTCAGAAATGGAAAGTACAGGCAGCAGTGCTAGCACAGTCACATACAATGCAAAGAAACTCAATTCCTGCACTAACAGCGCTGATAAATCAACTACACAGACACAGAGTCTGGTAGGACACAGCGCTGCATACACAGACCTGACCACAGCGGAGGAGAGGTATGCGGGGGGACCCAGACCATGATGTCTCCGTCCAGACTTCCAGCAGCGTTCACCATGCGTTCTTGAAGATGGCCGTCGAGGAGCAGAGAGGAGGCTGGCCTGGGGGAGGAGCGGTGTCACAGGGCCAGTCGGCGTGTGAAGGCGCGCTCCCCTGGCATGCATTTAACCCCTGGGACGCCGCAGCGCTACCGCTCTACCGCGGTCCTGCAGTCCCAGGGGGGTAGTGGAAGCGCAGGTTAGTACCTGGCTCCACGCTGCAGCCAGTCCCCAGGGAGCCCCCTGCCTGGGGACTTCTGGACCATGTATCAGCGGGGACCCACTGCGGGACCCCGCTGCTTACCTTGCTGCCCCCCTTGAATCTGGCCATGGTCCGAAACATCTGGGGTCACCGCTAGCTGTGACCCCATATGCTTACCAGCATCCCCGGATCGGTACCGGCGTTCTGGTACCGGCGGGGGTGTAGGGAAGACAGCATGGACGTCAAAACTGACTGTCCATGCTGTACTTCCAGATGTGCAGCCACAGCTGCAGAACGAAAACTTCAGGGGCTCTTCATGGCCCCCCTCTAACAGGTGCCTCCGACTCCGGCCGGGCACCGAACTAAACTGAGATGCCTTGGCTCGGGGGCGGGGTATAAGAGGGGGACCCTAGTGCATGCTGGGAGGCTGAAAGCTTAACTCTATGGTGCCCGATGACTGACGTCACACCTATACCCCAAGGTATCCTGTGGAACCCTATGGACTTCGTAGAAATAGGCAATCGCAGTGCCTAATTTATGCACGCCCATGCAATGGACAGGCACGCCTGCGTTTCTACAACCACTCCCCCGTCACCACCCCCAAACGCTCACAGCCTGTCACTCACTCTGCAATAGATTCTTGTCTACTTCCCTAATCGCAGTGCAATTGCCGTGCATGTGCAATGCGGTGCATACGCATGCACAGTACGCAACAATCGGCTGATCTGCATACGTGGTTGCAACTGACTGCGATCCGTGCTGAATCAGGCCCTATGCGGGATATATAAATATCTGTCCAAAACAGCAGCCTGATATATACAGTAAGTACAGTTTTAAACATTTAATTAGTGACTCCAAAAGTAAGCTCAGAGACGTCAACGTATCCGCTCTTAGGGCCTGATTCAGCAGCGGACGCAATGTCGAAGTTTACGCAGATTGAGCAATTTTTTTCCATCATGCATGTGTATAAGCCGCACTGGGCATGCGCAGTGATCGCGTTGCGATTATTGATGCACAGTGGAAACCATAGCTAAGTGAATGACAGGAAGTCAGCATTTGGGGGTGGTAACAGGGGGGGTCAGGAGAAGGCAGGCGCTTCGGTCCATTGGGACGCCGTTTAATAGACATGCATAAATTAGCCACTGCGATTGCATTCGCATGCGTGCAAGGAGAGCTGCAGTGTTTGCGGCAGGTCAGACTTGACGTATATACTGCTGCCTGCCTGCTTGATGTGCATTGATGGTACCGATGTTTACGCAGCAGGAGTGTGACATTGGATGGATATGAGAAGACAGAAGTGGGCGTCTAATATCGGCTGTGCTTTGGCGGGCATTAGCATATTTTAGCAACTGTGGTCATTGCAAAATCGGAGCTGCGATTGCAATTACGTCAGCTGCTGAATAAGGCCCTGATTCAGAGCCGGACGCAAGTGGCTGCTCGTTCGCTCCGAGCGATGTTTGCCCAACTGCGCATGCGTACGGATCGTAATACGCATGCGCGAACCACTCAGTGCGGCCGATATTCATGTGTTCGCAAAATAGCGAATGCCTGATAATTTGAGTGACAGAAAGAGGCGTATGTGGGTGGTAACAGGGGAAGGTGCTTGAAAACGGGGAGTGGAGATCCGTTCGCAGGCGTGCTTAAAGGTCAAAACGGGCGTTTTATGGGTGTGCATATTTAAAACAGCAGCGTCATTGACCACGTCACTGGGTTCTTTTATAGCCAGAACTGCTCGCAAGATTGTGGTAGCAAAAACCAACCACAAGAATAGCGAGCAGTTCATACCCTGGTCGATGTACTCGATTAATCTAATAAATAGCGGACATGACGTAGGATGCGAGCGGCCAGGGGGCGTATTTTTCCAAAAAACGAACGCAAGTTTTGTTCGCTCGTTCAGACCTAGAGGCGTGAACAGACCGCAAACAGCGAACGGTTCATTTGAATAGCCACCCCTTGTTTTAGAACGAACGACCGCAAATAGCGAGTGGCTCTGAATGAGGGCCTATGTTTTGAAAAAACAGGTAAAATCATGTAATTTTTGCAATCCAAAACCCAAAATTCAGATTCAAAATCAGAATTCCGAACAGTGGAAAGATCAGAACCGCAACTTGGATTTAACCGGATCTCCACAAGAGATCAGAAGCGTGACTCGGACCTGCCCGGATTCATGAACTTCGGGTGGATTCGGATTTCTGAAAAACCGAAGCGCACATCTCTAATTGATACCTCTAATCTTATCTAAGATTTTCTCATGGTATGCTTCAAAAATATCCACTTGGTGTTTATTACTTTTGTCCCCTATGTCCACTGTTAGAATTAATTCTAATTATGTCAAGACTCTATGATAATAGACATTTTTCACCTATTTGTATTTCAGAATGTAATGAGGCCTTGGCAGAGGCTTTCACAATCTAGGTGATTTATCAAAGTACAACAAATGCATCTTTTGTCTGGTCCCCTATGTAGATCAAATGCAAACCAGTTCTGATTAACATACAGCAGACTGGCCGACAGGGGGAGTGGCCAGCACAAGGAGGCGGGGCCGGCCAGATGACGGGTATTTGTAGGCGGGGCGGGGACGGGGTAACGCGATCACGACATTTTGGCACCGCCCCCGCTACACAATGACGATATTACAGGCATTGTGAAGCAGGGGGCGGGGGAAAAATGACGCAATTCAGCATGAATCGCGTCACCGCCCCCCCCCCCCACTGCGGGTGCTTTAAAGGTAATTGCGGGGGGGATAGGAGAGGTGGGCGGCAGCTGGGAGGATTGCCTGCCTTCTCGGGAGGTCGAGAGCGGCACCCGATTTTCGGGAGGCTCCCAGCCAAATCAGGAGGGTAGGCAAGTATGACATACAGTAACTATTATAATTTGAATTCCTAATCTCAATCCCTGCTAGTCTTTGCAAGGAAAATCAGTTTAAAAATGACTCAATCAACACATATATAAAACTAGCAAACTTAATTATCTAAACATTTAACTTATACAATGAAAACTATTTAATTTACTCTACTATAAAATATATCTACTATTTACTATGGTTACAAATAATTTAATCATGAATCATATTTTCATTTACATTATTTCCTTATAATCCTACCTACTAAATTATATTTCATTTTATTTATATAATTACCTATATGGCAACAACTGCAAGCTGAAAACATGCATATCCGAGCATTATTGCAGACAAATCATCAAAGTGTACTCGTCTGTTATTGCTCCCGTCACTGCCCTCAACAGCAAAGGTGCCGATCCCAAAGCCTGGTATGAAGATTAAGTACAAGAATTCAATAAATTGAAGGAAGCCTTTGTGTCTGCACCTATTCTTATACATGAATGTTTCTGCATGGTTCTTTTCCAAGGCGGATGCTTCTTCTTTTTGCAGTTGGAGCAGTATTATCTCAATGCCAGTCTGATGGGAAATTCCACATATGGGTTTTCTAAAAGAAATTATCTCCAGCAGAAAAGTACTATGGAATCGGGGATAAGGAATTGTTGGCTGTAGACTAAGCTCTGGAGGAATGGCATTGAAGGAATGTATTGACTAACTGCACTAACCTAATCATCAGTAGGCAGTCATTACAGCTATAGTTTTAGCATTATTATGCCACTCCCAGCCCTACCCACCTTTGTTTTTATAAAATATTGTGGATTGTGGCCATTCCCCAATAGCTGATTTATATAATTACTTTTGGAAATGCCCACTCAGAATTTTTTTGGTTGCAAGTTCGCCTTAGATCACTTGGTAAACTATCTTCGTTTTACTGATGTGTGGGCACTATTCGGAATATTACAGGAGGATCAGAGGGTGACAAAGGGATGTAAAAAAATATTATTGATAATCAGTGCAGTGGCCCGCAAAGCAATATTGCAAACTTGGATACATGTTAATTCTCCTACATTAAAGTTGTTTGAGGAGTAACATTTCCATGTGTTTAATATGGATTGGATAGAAACCACTCTGGAAAAGGACACCCGTATATCCATATTTTTTGAGACCTGGGAGAGCTATATCTCAACCTTGCCGGTGATTTTCAAAAGCATATCCAATCCATACATCACTTAAAGATACTGTACTCAGTGATATAGCCTAAGGGTATTATCTAATGAGTCTCCAATCATTTTGGATATTTTAAAAAGTCTATCAAAATCCTATCCTTTAACACACATTTTGATTTTATCTATATTTTTATTGGTGTTTTGTTGGGTTCTCGGTCCTGCCCCGTGACTCTTAAGGTGCCCACACACATACCGATATGCTTACGATCCGACGATGTGTCCGATTTCCCCGGCAGCTCAGCACACGATCAGCACATGATATGCTGTCCAATCTTCATCTGATCTCTTACAGCCAGACTTTTTTATAGTGCATTGTGTCCTAGATTGTCAGATCTGCTGTACTGCACGGCAGATCTGACGATGCGATGTGCAACCTACGGGGGCGCGCATCGCATCATGATCGTGAGTGGGGACTCACGATTTGGGCATTTTTTACCCAATCTGTCGTTCCAATGTGTCGGAATCGGCCAGATCAGGAAAAAAATAGCTATGTGTGTGGGCACCTTTACCCTCACTTTTCTGAAGATCTGGGAAACAGGGTTATAATTTTTGTATTGTATAATGACTTAATCTGTAATGTTTTGCAAGTTCTTATTTGAACTTGTATTACCATTGTGATAGTCAATGTACTTTTATTGATAATTTTATATATTTGAAATTGTAATTCTTTTTTTATGGTATTTCAATAAAAAATACAATTTGAAAAAAATATATAAAAAATTAAAAAATGAATTGTGGATTGTGGATTGTACTGTAAAGGCAGCCAGGTTGCCTGTGAAGAAATAATCATGCTGGGGTACACATCTGAAGCTGTATTAATTGCATGACAGAAACTGTAAATGTAAAACAGCAATTTAAATAAATTTTTCTATGCTTTCCTATATATAATGCCTATAAATGAGAAACATTATTCTAGTATGGTACAACAAATAACATATTGAATAAAAAAAACAGACAATATAAAATGCATTGGGACAGTCTAAGATATAAAGATATATAAAATTATAATGTAAAAAATATACTGAGGTAGATTTAATTAGCCGCAGTGTTTACCACGTGGCTAAAGCTACGGGCTTTAACACCCGAAGCTATTCCTTCAATTTTTAGTCAAGTTACATGTGTGGTAAACCCCCGGTTAACGGATATTAACACATAGATTCCCAGGTTAAGTGCCAAAATCTATGGTGTACTCCATGCGGGAAGCCCCAGAGCGTGCATTTAACGCAGATTTTAACATGCAGCTCCTAAGGCTGCAATGAAAAATCCACATTAGGTACACTCTCTGGTGCTTATGCAAAAAGCCCGCTGTACGCTATGTGGAAGTGTATCGTTTTTACCATAATCTGCATGCTACATTTTCACTTTAATGCTATAATAAAAAAATGTTTTCTAGACATTCTATTCTATTTTACCATAAGGGGGAATTGAATTGTTTTTGGGTGCCCGTAGCTCCCATATAAAGTAACAGGAGCGATTTAATCCTTAGGGAGAAATTTAATAAAGCTTGGAGAGAGATAAAATTGGAGATAAATAGCACCAACAATCAGCTCCTGTCATTTTTCAAACACAGCCCGTAAAGTGACAGTTCGGAGCTGATTGGTTGGTGCTATTTATCTCTAATTTTAGCTCTCTCCAAGCTTTATTAAATCTCCCCCTTAGTGTCGCTGGGCGTGAGTACCGCGGACCCACATTACTAATCGATTTCTGCTTGCATCCACCTAAGGTGATTGGTTGGTACTTTATCTCACTCCACCTTAGTAAATCTCCCCCTATTTGCTGAGTTCACTCACTGTGGCTGGAATTTGAAGGAAAGCATGATAGCGCATTAATAAAGTTTGCAGCACTTTGAATACTTCTTTCTCCCCTCGCAAGTGATGCCGGGAGTTGTAGTTCCACCTCCCTGCCCAGCTTCCTCGCCTAAATGCACGTAGACCAACAGCGAGAGGAAAATCAGGTCAAGCGCTGGGAGCAGGCGGGTGTGGGTGCGTGTAAGCGGGCAGCGTGTGCGAGGTGAGCGGGCACTATCCTTTCCAGGACAGCCAGGGGAATGGTCTCACTGGGTACAGGTACCAGGCTGTGTGATGCCCTGTAATGTAAAAGTTCCAGTGACCACAGGCACCGTCTCCTGTCACTCCCTTACTCCCATTCTCAGAACATTGACATTAGCTTCTCCCCCAGCACAGTATTAATGTCTAATTAAGCCCCACCTGTCACCTTAAGGGATTGCTTACCTCTTTATTTACTTGAGATGACTTACTGACTGCACTGTGTGTGTATGTGTGTGAGTATATATATATATATATATATATATATATATATGTTGCTCTCTGTAATTGTTGGACTTATTAAAGGTGAGTGAGGCTAGTAGTGGCAGGATATGCTTTGTGTGTGTGTCCAGTGACAGGATATGCTTTGCGTGTGTGTGTCCAGTGGCAGGATATGCTATGTGTGTGTGTGTGTATGTATGTGTGGCTAGTTGCAGGATATGCTTTGTGTGTGTGTATGTGTGTGGCTAGTGGCAGGATATACTTTGTGTGTGTGGCTAGTGGCAGGATATGCTTTGCTATGTGTGTGTGTGTGTGTATGTGTGTGGCTAGTGGCAGGATATACTTTGTGTGTGTGTGTGTGTATGTATGTGTGGCTAGTGGCAGGATATGCTTTGCTATGTGTGTGTGTGTGTGTGTGTGTGTGTGTATGTGTGTGGCTAGTGGCAGGATATACTTTGTGTGTGTGTGTATGTATGTGTGGCTAGTGGCAGGATATGCTTTGCTTTGTGTACCAGACAGTAGCTGTTTTTGTCTTTTTCCTTCCTGTCAGTGATCAGATTGGTCATGTCACAGGTCTCCCTCACGTCATCACAAAATAATGGTGGGAGTTTCTCTGCCCGTCTGTAGACCCTCCCAATCCCAGTTAGTATTTTGTGGAAGAAGCAGCAAGGAGGAGATGTAATGAGTGGGGGATAGGAGGTGAGTGCTTTGTGATATCTTCATTCTCTTTAAGGATTGTTTTTGACATAATGCTGTTGTCCCCTCTTACAGAGTGTCTGCCACCCGCCAGTACATTTACACGTCTCTACCTATGAACATGGTTTTATTTTTATGGTTGTGTGTGTGTGTATGTATATATATATATATATATATATATATATATATATATATATATATATATATACACAAAATAATAATTTGCAGCATAAAATCTCTGCGTTAATAACTATTTTGATTGCAAGCCCTTGGGCTCACTGTGCTTCTTTGTGTTTAATATACTATTTTATTTAATCCACTCAATTTGAATACTCTATAGTGAGCATGTTTATCATTGTTGAGGGTACTGTACTGTACACTAATAGACATATATCCATAAGACATGTAACTTAGCCATAATTGTGACGAATGAGATGTTGCAATGCTATGAGACAGCTCTATCATGGTGTAGTGCAGGCTGAAGCCAAGTCTGCATGAGTGAAAAGAGATAGCAGCATGTAGTTTGTTAATGGGGTTGGGCTTAGGGTTCTCAAAGAACAAATGTATTAGGGAACGTCAGCAGGGATTTGCTGAGGACTAATGGTGTAATATGTTAGTCATCCATTATGTGCCCCTCTTTTCCACAGGCTCTCAATGAAGACCGATGCTATTGTTTGTATTATGTCACTCAAAGGGCTGTGTAATCGTGGGTGATCAGCAGAGCAGCAGGGTGCAAGCCCCTGGAGGAGACTCGCATTAAACTTCTACCGTGTGACATCTATCTTCACTTGGTACAAGTACAGCGTTCTACTGCAAGGAGACACAACCGAACAGAACGCATATTTCTGGATAATAGAACACAACCATATTGTCCACCTGAGTGTTCTTCCCTTCCCGAGGAGACGGATGAGCTGTCATTTCTTCTAGGACACCTGAAGGGCTGTCACTGATGGAATAGTGGATTGATACAGCTTTCTAATTGCCAGGATTACAGCACTGCCACTAGTTTGTGCCTGTAAAAAGAGCAGGACAGCTGGACAGACATGGCCAGCCTTATAAGCAGTTTCATCATATTATTTCTTATTTTGCAAGACAGCTGTTACTGTTTCAGGAGCCCCCTCTCAGTCTTTAAAAGGTGCGTATGACTCTGTCACAGTGTCTAACTAATTTACATACACACAATATAAAGTAAGTTATCTTAGTCCAGTACAGGTGTTAGTATGTTATGATAGTGCCACTGCATTATAAATGTTTCCCCTCCTGGTTACTATTTTATACATAATATTTTTGTGTCTATTATTATAGCAAACATATCTGCAAAGAGAACTAATATATATATATATATATATATATATAATGTACTTTAATTTATTTACTCTTGTTTGCCCTATGGTGGGGCTTGGTCTACCACGTACACAAATAGCTATGTGTGCTTTTATAAAGTTGTCTATCCAGTACCTTATAAAATTGAGATGTTGTTGCTGCAGAGTGTGCTGTACATGTTTATCTGAGTAATCATCCCTTTCTAATATGAAATTTATCATCTGATACCAGCAAAGTTGTGTTTAAATCTGAGCTGCGTTCACTCTGAAATTCTAAATGCATCTATCTCTATAATCAGAACATTAAATATTTATTCATGCATATATAATTCAGCACAGTGCCCAGAATATTTCTCTCCATATGCTGTCACCTCTTCCTATTGTAAATGTCCTCCTACGTGTTATTTATCTACAGCTTTGTTTGAGACACCCCCTTAGCTTGAGAAGCAATCTAACACAAATTACAATTTATTCTTGTAAATCATCCCCGGCTGAGAATTTATCATGAGCATAATAAATCAGATAATGCGTACGAACCATTTAGTCTGATCACATTCGTTACTAAAATGTCAGACATTATTTGATATTTATATTTTTGGTATATTTACTAACATGAGAGTTTTTAGAAGTGGAAATGTTGTCCCTAGCAACCAATCAGATTCTACTTAACATTTAACTAGCACCTTCTAGATTAGAAATAGCTAGAATGATTGGTTGCTATGGGCAACATCTCCACTTCTAAAAACTCTCACTTTAGTAAATGTACCCCCAAGTGTTTTCTCTCATTTCTAATAGTCTCCTGTTTATCCCAAGCCAAAAGAACGTATCCAAGAAAACGTTTGGCATTGGGTTATTGGAAAACTTGTATGTGATGCCGAAATCCACAAGTCTGTCCGCGAAACCTCAGTATGTCTATTAATGCCACCGGGACCTATAACAGTTCCGTACTTCTGCCCCAGGGACATTTACAAACCAATTGATCCATAATGTAGATAAACAGTAGATTTAATTGTTTCACATCCAGATCAATCCTAACGTATTAACCACATTTGTAATATACTGTTATCTCCATTGAGTCGCTGTTTCTCACTACTAATTTTACAGAAATTGCTATTATTTACCCAGTATAGGGCGGCGGATATGAAATGGAACAGATGTTGTGCCTTCACCTATGTTTTATGTACAGATTTTTGGCAGGTGTACTGTTTTTTTGTGTGCTTTAACTAAAGGTGTTAACAGATTGTAGAACTTGTTGAGTACTTTCCATGCTAAATGGGCAGATCAAATATAAAACTGATTTTGGGTACATACTATGTAATGTGTGTACCCAGCGACGGAATGACGTGATGTAATGATACGGTGCGCACGCCGTACATACTGTGCGATCAGGTGTACGATGTGGCAGCATGGTGTCGTTCATTGCATTGTCCCATCTGCTGTGCAGAAGAGCAGATGGGTACGATACGATGAGCGATGGATCGGGTGTACACGCTGCACTATCCGTACGATTCGCAGAATAATGTTTCGTACCACTGATTGTATAGTGAGTACCCAGGTTAAGACTAATTTATTGTACATGTTGTCAGTTTGCCATGATGTCAAAATCTAAATAATACATTAGTATATGGGTTTATGTCAGGATCTTTTGCCCTATTTATCTACATTGAAGCATGTTATTCACGAAACCTAAAGGCAGCCAAAGTGTAAAAACAACAATTTTACTTTAGTTTAAGAATAGGGCAATAGAAATTGCCTGCTGCAATCTTTTTGTAATTCCAGTTTGTAGAAAACTATAGCAGCCTCGAGTTCATCGTCCTCTTTACCCAGAAAATAAACATACTGTATTATAATGTCAGCTCTACAGCTTCAGGTCCATGGTTGACTTGTTGCTTTAAAACTTTATTTACATTTTATAAACAAAATAGATTTTTAACAAAGTGTAATTTTACATTATTTTACTTACATGTGATATTTGCAAACATTGGCTCTGATTCAGAGTGAGTACCGCACCAGCTGGCATAGCAAACCCCAGTACTTTCGCTCTGCGTAGGCCTCGAATGTGCAGAATAACGTGATTCTGCTACTGATGCCTGGATAGTCAGGACAGATTCAGTGTAACCTAGGCCAGGTACAGTAAGGACGTGTTTGCAGATTTGGGAGCGGATGCAGGCAGGCACATAGAGGCATATGTCTGAGAAGAGCCCTATTTTTTATGAGTGGTTGGGGTAATTGCAGATAGTCTTTGTTGATGCCGGTCCCCCACAAATAACAAATTACTTGTAATTGGCTGATTGAGAACGCTCTTGCTCAAGCTGATGGGCATTTTTTTTTTCTGCTTTCGCTCGCCATGTAACGCTTGGTTTACAAAACTACTTTTTTTGTATTCCCTTCCCTTGCATAAGATGGGGAGTTGGTTGTGTTCTATTACATAGGTTTTAGCAGTTTTATTGATGCCGAATATCGAATGTGATTGGTTAAAAATATGGGCGCAAGTGGGATGTAAGTGTGTATGAGGTTCTGGTGTAGACTCTACTGCTGTCTGCCGCCATGTGTTGTAAGGTAGTTGCCTCTCTGAATATGCACGCAATTGCAGATTATTATTATTATTTTATTTTTTATTTTTTTTATGAACCAAATTGTGGCTGCAGTTTGGGGCCATTAAAAGCAGTACATTGTTTACTGCTGTGATAATAAAGGAGCAAGCAAATGTAAATTTTTTATTATTTTTTTCTAAATCTATAAATTACTGTGGCAGGCAATAAGATATTTATCAATTCTCCTTTTTTATTTCATTACATGGCACTTGATGGGCAGAGAGGCTTTGGAATGCCACTGTGAGCTATGGGCCTGATTCGGCAGGGTACACAATTGGGATTTCGTACGGTACGCTGCTGCGAAAATATGCTAATGCCTGCCAAAGCTCAGCCAGCATAAAGACGCCCATTACTGATTTCTCATATCCGTCCACTGTTACTCTTCCGCATAAACATCGGCACCATCGATGTACATTTTCCCGTCACACAGCATTTACACCAGATCTGACCAGCCGCAGAAACTGCAAGACTTTTTTTTTTAAATCTTTTATTTTAAATACACTACATAGGTATATTACAAATAATCCATGAAGGATATCAAAATAGGGGGAACAAAAGTAAACAGCATGAAACAAAAACAAAAAATAACATGTTCGTCCACAATATTACAGGTAGTGTAATTATTTTTTAAAAAATTTTTTCACAAATCTTCAAAAATTCTAAATATAAAACAGTAAATTAGAAACAAATTATTAATTAAATTTTTAAGAGAGGGGAAATAGGGGAAAAAGAGGTAGATGAGAAAAAAAAAAACCAGGAGAAAAATGATGTAGTACTGGTACCTTATATGACATAAATAAATATCATTGAGGTACTCCTGGCAGTGAGGAGTTGTAGTAGATGAACCAAGAGCTCCATACCTGCTGGTATGTAGATACTGTATTGTGTAGCAGGGAGGTAATATATTCCATTGAAGAAATATACCATAGCCTGTTAATAAGAGCTGTTTTGGTAGGTGAGTGGGGAGATTTCCAATTCTTGGCTATTAAAAGTTTGGAGGCATTGCAAATATGCCCAAACAGTTTATTCTCAGACTTCGATGCCGAGTGCAGGGGTATCTGAAGCAACAGTATTAGCGGATCCAAGGGTATATTGGAAGAGATTATTTCTGACATTAAAGTTACCTCCATAGACCAAAATTGCTGAATCATGGGGCAATCCCACCAAATATGGAGAAAAGAGCCTTCCATACCACAGTTACGCCAACATCGATCGGAGGAGTGTGGGTACATGTGGTGTATTTTGTCGGGTGTTAAGTACCAGCGGGTGTAAACTTTGAAAGCTGTTTCTCTAATACTAACACTAATAGATGCTTTAGAGATTTGCAGTCGTATGCGGGCCCATCCCTCGTCATCCAATCGCAGTCCAAGATCGTGTTCCCATGCTACTTTAAAGTTTTCCTCGGGGGGATTGTTCAGGGGCCAAAATCGATTGTTATAACAGAGAAATCGTTACTTTACGCCCCACAGAGTGTAGGCAAAGGCGATCAAATTGAGTGGGTTGGCGGAGAGTCCTAGACTAACATTGAGACTGTATAAAATGAATAATCTGGAGGTAAGGGTAGTGAAGATTGGAGGGGATGTTAGATTGTACCTGAAGGTCAGTATATGTGGGAGGGGCGAACTCTCCAGAAAGATGTAAAAATCGTGTTATACCTGACAAGAGCCAAGTCGCAGCCCAGCTTGTAGAGAAGCCTGAAGGAAATAGGGGCTGTTTTCAGGTAGGGGTTAAAGTGGATGGGAATGAAGTGAGTGAGAAATGTCTATTAATTGTGTCCCAGATCGTCAAAGTAAAATGGATGGAAGGGTGAGTGTAGGCCGAGGCTGGTCTGTGAATCCGTGGCAGCCAGGGAAGAAGGACTATACCTAAATCCGGGGAGGAAGCATTTTCTATATCTACCCATTTTTTTGTGCCCGGGTAAGAGTGCCAGGAAATAATATGACTCATTTGGGTGGCGTAATAATAATTTTGCAGTAGAGGGAGACCTAAGCCACCATTTCTCGTAGGTTTGGATAAAGTTAACTGGCTCAATCGTGATTTTTTACCACCCCAGATGAATTTCCCAAACATTGTTTGCAATGTCTGTAATACGTACATAGGGACTCGAACCGGTAGTGTCTGGAATAGATACAATAATCTAGGGAGTGCGTTCATTTTGACTGCATATATTTTGCCTATCCAGGATATATACATTTTTTTCCAAATTGATATGTCCCGCTTCAGTGCCCGGATCAGAGGGGAATAATATGCTCGATACAAGTGGGTGTACTGTTTGGTGATATATATGCCTAAATATCGAATCTTCGCAGGACGCCATTGAAAATTATAGGTAGACTCCAAGCCAACCCTTATTGGACGTGGCATATGTAAAGCGAGTGCTTTGGATTTTGATTCTTTAACCTTGTATCCCGAGATCTCACCGAATTGTTGCCAATCCTGGAACAGGGATGGGAGAGATACAGTTGGATTGGATAATGTGAGAAGCACATCGTCGGCAAACAGTGATATTTTATATTGTTGAGGCCCCATGCTTACTCCTGAAATACTAGGATTTGCTCTAATGTGTGCTGCTATACATAGAGCAAAAAGCAAGGGTTACAGCGGACAGCCTTGTCAGGTCCCATTTCCCAAGCTGAACACGTCTGAACAAATACCGTTAGTTGTCACCAATGAAAGCGGGTTTTGATAAAGAGATCTGATGGCCTGTAGAAAGCGTCCGTTAAATCCAAACGTTTCTAGAGTGTAGAATAGAAACGGCCAAGATACTCGGTCGAACGCCTTCTCAGCATCGATCGCTAAAGTCACGAGGGTAACTGTGCGCGATTGATACTCTGGATAAGCTCTATAGTTCTACGAGTGTTGTCTAGACCCTGACGGTGTGGTATGAAGCCTACTTGATCCGGATCAATTAATACCGGTAAGAGCTCATTATGCCTATTCGCCAAGATCTTGGCAAACAACTAGACGTCTGTGTTTAGTAGGGAAATGGGTCTGAAATTGGAGCATAAATTGTGGTCCTTGTCTGGTTTAGAAATTACTATAATTTTGGATTTGGTGGATTCCGAATGAAATAGGGAACCAAGAAACTGCAAGTCTTGTCGCATGCAGTGAGTACTCATGCTGGTATGCAATCGCAGTGGCTAATTTATGCACGCCCATGAAACAGTGTGCAAATGGACAGACACGCCTGCGTTTCTCCGGCCACTTCCCAGTCACCGCCTCTAGCCTGTCACTCAATCTATGATGGAGTCCCCTGTGTGTGCGTATCCGCAGTGCGTTCGCAGCGCATGCACATTGCGGCTTATGCGCAATGGCTAACAATTGCTCAATCTGCGTACGTAGTTGCATTTGCTAACACTGCTGAATCAGGCCCTATGTTCGCTCTGTGTTCACTGACATCCTCGATCCTTTTCCATCACATGACATTCTGTAAGCCTGAGATACATTCAGTGTAACTGGCAGCCATGCCTGTTTTCAATCCAGACAGAAATGGCAAAGGAGATAATGAGTTGAGCAAATGCTTAAAATGTTCTATTTAAAGAAACAAAATTTTAAATATCTATGGGATTGGTGTTTTAAGCTAATTACTGAAGTAATATGAACAACATTAACAATTTTAATGTTTCCTTGTCATTCCTGTGTAGGTGGACCAATAACCTTTACTAATGTATATTCTAGTTTATGTGATATAGTGATTATATTAACCTCACACAGAATAGGTCGTAAAGCTGGCCCCACGGAATCTGTTTGAAATACCGACAGTCGGGATTCTGGCGATCAGAATCCCGACGCTGGAATCCCGACAGGGGTAGCATACCGACACTTGTTGGTCGGTATGCTACCCCTCCCCCCCTCCCTACCCTAACCCAAACCCTCCCTCTTTGTTGCCTAACCCTAACGTCCCCCCCTAGTGCCTGAGCCTAACCTCCTCTCCCCGCCCCTAAACCTAACCCTCCCCCCCTTAGTCCCTAAACCTAACCTCCCACCCCATTACTTATCTTTGGCTTCCCGGCAGTCGAGATGCCAGAGCTGGGATTCTGGCACCGGTAATGTGAGTGTCAGCATCCAGACCGCAGGGATGCATACCGGCCTCACACACTTGTTATTTTGCATATTTGTAAATGTGGTTGTCGGAACTCCACTCTTGACCTGTGTATGCGGCCATCCTCTGACTAACGGTCCCCTATGGTTCTACATCTTGTTGCTTCTGGCAGGGCCACAATAAGAAGGATAAGAGATAAGACGTTCTTATTGCAGATGTTCGACATATTCTATGCAAACCACAAAGCATCTTAGGGGGCAATTCAGTTGTGTTTCTCACCTCTAGCTCCCGTCTAAAATGACCGGGAGCTATTCATTTGTTTTGGGCACCCACCACATATAGGCTTAGCGGATATCCACTTGCACCTTCCGGAGGCGCAGGCAGGATTCAGCCCAAAGTAGGGCTTTTTAGGTGCCATAACTGCAGTGTGCCGGGCTTCTTGGCGCCTTTAACTAGCACTTAGCAATGGAGAAGCCATTCTATGCGGCTAATCTTGTACATTTTGGACACGAGAACGCGACTCTCACGACTAGCGGAGGGCAGGTATTGAAAACATTTGAATAACTCCCCTCACTTTAGACGGGAGCAACAGGCGCCCAAAACAATTGAATCCTTAAAATCCACATTGAATCCTAGAGATTGTGGGAAATGCAGAATAAAATTCCAATGTCTGCACATTTGTCACAATAATGTCAGAGTCCCATTTGTCTGGTCATGTTTTTGTTAAACTGAACACTGCCCTTGTTAGTTGGTACCTGGGCATAAAGATGACTGCTTTAAGGTTTTTATTTTTTTATTTTATTGTTTCACAATTATATCTCATATGTTATTGCAGTTCAAATGCGATTTGTAATGGATTTTCTTTCAAAAGGTTTCAGGAATCATCCAGTACTCATTCAAATGGATGTTCAGGACCTACAAGACCCATCTCTTCCCCAGACTCATCAGACTACACTCTGGATATACGAATGCCAGGGGTCACGCCCACAGAGGTTAGTAGATAATGGCGCATATGTGTTGCAGTGATCTGAAACCTGTTGCTTCTGTTGGTAAACTGCAATTTCCAAGATTCTCAGGGATTGACAAGTCCGTGGAGTTGCAGTTCCTCAAAAGCTGTCGGGCTGCATGGTGTAGACCTTAGAGGCAGGTGCTTGTTTCTTCTTTGTTTATACATCTTTACAAAACTGCTAATAATGATAATTGAAACCATGTAATGGAAAAACTCCTGGTAACTAATGTCTTAACCCTTGTGCGCTATTAAAGAGGTAAATTGTTCTGGAAGCAGCTGAGCAGGAAGCAGATACAGGTCTATCACTAATAAACGTCTCTAGCCCTATAAAGGGCTGCGGAGGCTGAGGAGGAAGAAGCCTGTTGTTGTCATGCTGCAGTAGGTGATGACTCATTGTTGCAGATGGAGATTTTTTTTCTATTGTGGAAATAAAAGGGATCCCATTAGTGAGGCAAGAGGGAAAGGAAACTGGAGGCTCGTTTGTCTCCCTGTAGACCTTTAGCTACAGCACAGTAATATATGCAGAACATTAGGAGTCTGTTCGCAGTAGCTTCTTTAATTGGACCCCACAATCTTTTCATGCTACACAAGGCAAGCAATGTCTTTTGCACAGATTAAACAGCACTATAATTCTTCTGGATAACCGAAACACAAGCCGGCTGAAACTTTTCATGTTCCTGGGAAGTGTTTAAAGTGTTGTGTTTTTTTTGGCAATGTGATTTTATTATGTATAGCATGAGGGTGGTCACGTGGGGAACTTAACCCCGTATACTGGAATGTGCAGGATGGGTGCTCTCTCTTTTGTAGGGGACAGTAGCCTGGGTGACACATGGAGAAAAATCACAGTAAAGGCACAGAGCTCTCATATTGTTGGAAATGATTACAAGGGTTATTCACATAGATAAACATCCAGCACAACATTGCAATGCAATTAAAAACATATTTGTATATATACTTCTCAAAAGCTGAAACAAACGCAGGTGCCATCAAGGGGAGCCAAGACCCCGGTCCAACCAAAGAGCACCCTCTTCTTAATTACACTGCATATCCACACCATGACATCACATCAACGCATTTCCACACCATGACATCACAACAACCCAGCAATAAACACCTCCACCTTATTACACTGCATATCCACACCATGACATCACAACAACCTAGCAATAAACACCTCCACCTTATTACACTGTATATCCACACCATGATCACAACAACCTAGCAATAAACACCTCCACCTTATTACACTGCATATCCACACCATGACATCACAACAACAGCAATCAGCATCACACATGCGCAGAGCAAGCTATGTGCTTTTGCCAAGCTTTAACATTTATTATCATTTACTTATATAGCACCAGCATACTCTCTAGCACTTTACAATTGGCAACAAACAGCAACACAACATTAACAGATAATAAACATATTTGGGTTTTGGCATAAGTTTGCATTACAGTGCAGTGCAATGCCCAGATGTCATCTTGTGGAGTAAGACTACTGCAATAAGATAAAGCAGAAGTTCCCAAACTCTGTCCTCAAGGCATCCTAACAGTCCAGGTTTTCCTTTTACCAGCAGTCTTAATATGACAATGGAATATACATCACACTCACATATGCTAACATGAGTGTTTGAAAGTATTTTTGCTAAGCTTGACCAGGCAACATTTATGGCTTAATGTTGTTACGGGCGTAGGGCCCCCGGGACTGGTCTGGCTGGGCCTCCTCAGGGCATCACCACTTAATACACATAGTTGCTTTTCACATCACCTTTCATGTTTGTTTATTATTCATGTATTTTTTCACATATATTTTAACCTCTCATTCCACACTTAATGATTACTCACACACAGCTATACTTTACACTGCACTGTCACTCTTTTTCCATTTTCGTGTGATGCCCTGGGGGGGTCCTGGGCTGGATGTTTTTTGGGGTGCACTGCGCCCCGGACGTGAACCCCTTAGTGTTAGGGACTGCTGGTAACAGAGAAGCCGTGACGTGGCCCAGCAGCCTCCCATGTATTTGCAAATGCATGCAACTAATATCTCTGAATTTCTATGACCATATAGTCTTCATATATTGTTGCAGGTATTATTCAGTGTGCTGAGGTACAATAGGGGGTTAAATCCCCCTCCTTTTTCTGATTACACAGTATGTTTGTTTGATGCCCTCGAACTGGCCAAATTTTCTCCAATTTCAAACCTGTTTAGAGTGTTTGACATATGTACCGTAACAGTCACCTGCTGCGTGTTTGACGTCTGTAACGTAACAGTAACCTGCTGCGTGTTTGACGTCTGTAACGTAACAGTCACCTGCTGCGTGTTTGATGTTTGTACTGTGTTACAGTCACCTGCTGCGAGAGAGAAAAAAAGCTTAAAAAAAAAAAAAAAAGTCAAACTACATGGACAAAACATGAATAAATGTTTTAATAATAATCCCCATATTATAATAGGGTAATATCAGCCATGTTTTTCATGAGTAGGACCACCCATTTTAAGAATGTTCAAATCACAGGGCAGACACTATAATAGAATATCTAATAATGGATATTTCACAAGGCAAAGAACAGGAGAATAAACATGATCTGTTAGCAACAGGCCATTGACCATAATGTCGCAGGGTTACAATCACATTTGTCATGCTAAAGTTGAATGCAAAGAAGACCTGTAAATGTCACCCCTGTAATTCCACTGTATTTTACTGTCTCTGCATTCACCAGTAAATTTTTGTGTGTTATTGCCAGTATTGAAATAATTTTATACATTATGGGGGTTATTCAATTACTCTGCGAAAGGTCGAAATCAGCGATAAATTATCGCCAATGACATCATTTTCGCATGCTTCAATTATCCTCGTATTCAATTGCATAGACTTTTCGCAGGTTTGAAAAGTATTTGAAAAAAAACAGGGATAAGTTTTCACCATGTTTTATATGGCGAAAAAAAGTGCAGAATTGGTTTTTAGGGGTGCAGGCTTAAAAAAATTAGTCTTCACCCCTTCTAATGTCATTTTAAAAATGAACTGTGTCAAAATAAATAAAAAAAAAAATTTGGACACCCCAAAAAAGTAACTTTAATTTTGGGGTTTAAAAAAAAAAAAAAAGTGTTTGAAAAAATTTATTAAATTAGCGGAATGGCCTCAGGGGGTTCCCCATGTATGCGGCAGGTGTTTTCTAGAATGCGGGTAATAGCGGCAGGTGCATTTTTGCAGAATTTTGAAAAATCATTTTAGGGACTTAAAAAAATGCTTACCCCCATTTTCATGTACCCCAAATTTGATGGGACCACTTAAAAAAAAGAAAAAAATAACCTAAATGCTCTTCCGCATCACTTCTTCGATGTCGGGGAAGAAAAAAAAACACTCCTGCCGCATCTATTTAAAAAGCTGACATTCTTCTGCAGGCAAAAAGGGGGGTACCCATAGTGATCCCCCAGGTCTGGACATCTTTAGGGAGGTCCTACATTAATTTCCCGAAAATTTCTGTTTTTTTCACCTATCCCAATTCGCCGGGTTCCATTTTCGCTGGTTATAAATTGAATACGGGGATACAGCGGGCACGCGCCACATACTTTATCCCAGGAAAAGCTCCGATGTAGAGCGAATAGTCCAGCATGGACTTTTCGCTCCCATATTGAATACGGCTCTTAATATCTATTATATATTTATATGTTTTATATAGCTTCTATCTGCAAATGTATTCTAACAGGCTTACAAATAGGTTGGCTTATAATCAAAGTGCAAAATTATTATTACTGGTCCTATCACACAACAATGTACTTTATATAAACACTCTAATACATATACATGTGACTGGCTCATGTGGTTTAAGGGGCCTATATCTCTATAAATATAGAGAGAAAATTACTGAGATATATAATCCTGGCTCATTAAAAATATGAATTCTGTACCTTATGAATACAAGTCGATTGTCCAGCCTTGTAGAGCCTTAAGCTGGGTACACACTGAACAGATATATCTGCAGATGATGGTTGTTCATACACACTGAACAATCATCTGTGTTCTGTGTGTTCCTGTTAAATTAACATCTTGCTTTTGCCAAACTTTAGACAACTTAGACAAATGAGGCAGCACATCTGAAAACATCATAAGTGAAGCTACGAAATTGTATGTTCTCATATGTTTGCTTAAACCTTCAGCTGTGATGTCATTTCTCTCAGTGGCCTCTCTCTCCAGTGCAGCAATGACACTCACCAAGGATTCTCTTAAAGACTGTACAGCAAAGTCAACAGACAGCCACCTAGTGTCACTAGCCATTTTACGTTTAATCTGAGGATTGTTCAGTATATTTTGGATTTCAGTTAAACCTGCCATTCTAACTGGGGAATTTTGAAAAAAGAAGAACAGTTGTCTTAAGAGGTCATTAAATGTAACTAAATAAGGCACTTGGGCACTAGCAAGAGCCAGACGGTGGTTTATACAATGACAGTTGACCATGATTCCACCTGTTTCATCTTTCAATAGTTTTGCTACCCCTTTGTGCTTCCCAAACATGACCGCAGCTCCATCAGAGCCTAGGCCCACCAAGTTAGATTTTTTTCAACCCTATATTGTCAATTTGTTCAATTATTTTGTTTGTTATAGTTTCAGCTTTGCCATCAATGATATAAAACTAACAGTAATCTCTCTTTTTACTTGACAAACATATTTAATGTATATAATAAGTTGCTTCAAAACAGAGATGTCTGTTGTTTCATCACATAGAACACTGAAATATTCTGCTGAATGCAATTGTTTAATTATTTCACATCTTATCTGTGAAGCTAAGATGTCAAGCCATTCTTGCATTATTCTTTCGGAAGTGTACTCTGCATTCTTTCCAATATCAAGATGGCGTAAATATGTACAACCCATAGCCTTGCAGTGTTTAATCAAATTTCCGTACAGTGTAGTATGTGGTAGTTCGTTTTTTGCCAACCAATACATACTTCTTAACGCTCCCACAAAAGCATCTCTCTGCAAGTTAATCAAAATGAAACTGATCGTTCAATGTCTCCTATCCCTGTTTCTTCAAGAACACGTTTTTGAAGTATATTTGAACACGAATCGGTGTGTAATTTACTTTGCTCATGGTCAAGTAAGCTTTCTTTATGGAGTTTTTTCACGGAATAGTCACCCAAGTTACTTCCTTATTTGCAGCCGGTCTCTTTCCATATTTTATACAAGTGGAACACATCATTCCACTATCTTTTACCAACAACCACTGAAATGTTTTACACCAGTCATAGTTTACTCCTGATGTGCAATGTTTAGAGAAACATTTATCATGTGAAACAGACTGTGATTCAGAAGATGGTCCGGCCTCATCTGAAGTGTCCTTGTTGGAAATCTCTGGCTCTGAGATTTTGTTAGTATTTTCATTTTTCTTAAAGAAACTTAAAATTGTTGTTTTCTGATTTATATTCTTACTCATTATGGGTAACAAGTGGCTGAACACAGATGTATTTTTTTACAGCTCCCAGGTACTGTCCCCACTTGCTGGCACCAAAGAAATTTATTTTTATACAGCCCTCAAATACAGGCGACTTGCTGGCACAAATTAATTTCTTTTTATACCACTCTCAAATACTGGTGACTTGCTGGCACAAATGAATTTCTTTTTATACCGCCCTCAAATACAGGTGACTTGCTGGCACAAATTTTTTATGCAGCCCTTAGATACTGGCCCCTAATGCAGGCTATACAGAAAGTAGTTTTTCATACAGCTGCAGCTCCACAAATACTGTCCCCACTGACTTGCTGGTAACACAGAATATACAGCCCTCAGATACTGGCCCCTAAGGCTCCTAAATACTGTCCCCACAGATTATTTTGAGCTCCAACACAGAGTGGACACAGGTCTACTCTCTTTAATCAGCTCAGGCAACTGTTCCCGCCTGAACAGTGCGCCTGTGATTTTATACAGGTGGAGGGATCTTTGCACTGCAGTCTGACACCTCCCCTGCAGCATCCCCTGCCCAGCCCTGTCATCCACCCGACACCCCCCCGTCGCATAGCCGCACCCCTTGTCCAGTACCTCCCCCGTCCCAATGCAGCGTCCGCTGCCCGGCACCTACCATAGTAGTATCCCGACTGGCACCTCCCCCCATCCCAATACAGTCAGTGTCCCCTGCCCGGCACCTCGGAGTCCAGCGTTGGCATCACATCTGGCACTAGCGTCGGCATCACATCTGGCACCCGTGTCCTTGGCAACAGGGACACATTAAGGGTGACCAGGAGATGTTGCGCATTGTGGCCGCGGGGGGGGGATATGCTAAGTGTCGGGCGGCAGAGGTCAGGAGACGTTGCGCATTGTGGCCGGGGGGGGGGATGCTAAGTGCCGGGCGGCAGAGATTTCTTGCCGGGCGCTGCGCCCGGAACATAGAGTGTGGGGAGAACACTGCCTCTTAAGAGCCAAGGGTTTCTCTCGCTCTGTGATCCAGACGATGCTCAGGGCACATAAGTCTTCCTCAGTCTGCATCTATTACAGAGTTTGGCACTCTTTCAATGGTGCCTCCTAGAGTCTACAGTTTTTAGGGTCCTCCGGGTGCTTGCCTTTCTCCAGGCTGGGTTAGACCTCGGCCTCCTTTTGTCCCTCCGGTGGCTCCGTGGATTTGCCCTTTGTTCTCCAGGCTCTACAGGCTCCTCCGTTGAACCTGTGGCCTCAGTAGACCTCAAGTGGCTGACAGCGAAGACACTCTTTCTCGTTATGTCCTGATTTGTGTCTAATTTGGCAGCGCTCTCCTGTTGCTTCCCATTCTTGATCTTTCATCCGGACAGAGCTGTCCTTCGTACCAGGGCTGGGTACCTCCCTAAAGTGGTATCCCGGTTCCATTTGAATGAAGAGATTGTGGTTCCGGCCTTCCAGTCCTCAGATCTTTCTGCAAGTGAAGCCTCCTTGGATATGGTTTGTGCTCTTTAGATCAACGTGGATCGTACTAATTCCTTTAGGAAATCGGATTCTCTCTTTGTGTTGTGCTGGCCAGCTAACAAATAGACTCCCTTTGGCTCCACATGACAATCGCTGAGGCCTACACGCAAGCTAATCTTCCTGTTCCAAACAGGGTTACAGCACATCGGTCTGTGGGACCCTCGTGGGCGTTTCGACGTGGTGCTTCTGCTGAACAATTGTGCTAGGCGGCGACGTGGTCTTTCGTCCACACCTTTCTCAGGTTCTACGCCTTTGATACCTCTGCCTCTCAGGATGCTTCCTTTTGTGCGTTGGATTCGCCTTTCTGCTCAGGAGCATTCCCACCCTTAGGGGAAACTGCTATGGGGCATTCCCATGGTATCCATGTGGATCCCCTATGTACCCTGAAGAAGAAATTGAGTTATGATAGACTTACCTTTGTTTAACTCTATTTCTTCGAAGTCCATAGGATCCACAGGGCGCCCACCCTGATGCACCTGGCCTCATTGGGAATTTTTTTCTCTTGATCACTGATTTCTTCATCTTCTGGGAGAATGTTTCTTGAGTGTACCGTTCTTCCTTCTCCTCTTCCTGCTTACAAAACTGTCTGCCTGTGGCTGGGGGCGGGGTATATGTGGAGGAGGAACGGTGCATCCTGGGAGCTAAAGCTTTGACTGTTTGGTGCCCAGATCTCTCCAACCACACAAACCCCATGGTATGCTTGTGAATCCTATGGACTTCGAATAAATAGACTTAACAAAGGTACAGTAAGTTTACCATAACTCTTAATATTTCACTAATACATTTATTCTAGATTATACAATGTTAATAAGTTGTCTAATTATTTGTGTTTTGTTATGTATGTAGTTAAGGAAGCATAAACCCTTTTACAAACTTAAATTGATACACATACTGTACACTTGCAAGAATATGTGAGGGTAAAATGAATAGCTACCTTTTTTGTGATGTCTTAAGCTGTGTACACACTGGGTGATACATCGGATGTTCAGTCAAACGACTGCTATATCACGAGTGAGTCGGCGGCTGTGTACCCCCAATATGTCTGGGAACTACATCGTCCAGACATACTGCATCTGTGCTGCATCACAGCAGATGACTGATATATCTGCAGATATATTGGCCCATCTGGCTGTGCTGCAGGGACCACCACTGACAAACGGCTCAACTGGGTGGGAAAATTCAAATTCCCGCCTAGTTGTGATAAGGAACACCCATCGAGTGACCGATCAGTAGTCTGTATAGCTTACCTGATCAGCCGCTGTGTCTGCATTGTAACTCTGTACTTTTTTTTTTTTCTTTCTACCATCAAGTGCCTAATATTTATACCCCTAGTGTTCATTCTAGATCCGATGTGGGGCAGGGCACCGCACCGTAGAAAGGACACTCTCGCACGTGTTTGAAACGTGGGCGTGTCTTTAAGACTCACCCCCTTTTCATCAGTCTTGGAACAATGCCCAGCACTTAGACCTGTTGGGCTGCCCCCAAGCTATTACCTCACTGTGAATAGATGCCGTGCACGGTTCCAGGTTGTGAGGCAGCAAAACATGAAAAATGCAAAGGGGGGTGAATACTTTTGCAAGGCACTGTATCTGTTCATGCAAAACAAAATCGTGTTTCCATGTATAAACTTTGGAGCACAATCATCAATTTCAGTGTGCATAAGACAACACATTCGTCCAATCTGAATATTAATATGTTTTTAGTGCCACTGTTTTCATTCACCAACTTTGTGTATGTAACAGAGAAAACAAGACACATTTGCGCAAATATAGGTGCAATGTTTGTACCTACAGACTGCAATAAAAAAGAAAACTGTGCCTTTTAGTGTCCAGATTGTTATGCTTGCCATTAATAAAGGTGACACTATTGGACATTTAATACAATGCACACAGGCTGAGGTTTATGGTGCACATGAAGTAACTAGAGTATTTTGCTTAACTAAAGAAGCAGACAGTGACCGACAGCTAGACAGATGTGCTGTGCACAATTACTGTGTGATCTGATGCTTTAGAAACTGGAGCAGTGATGTCACAACCATTTAGTTTTTGACCTGTATCTGATCTTGTTAGGAATGAGGATATGGGAGGAGGCTAGTGGTCTATGATGGAGTGGAAAGATAAAACTTTACTTTATAACTGAGTTGCAGCCAAATGCCAGGTTAACTGAGCAATGATATTTTTTTGCCACCTTGGTTAATGGCTGAAAATGTTAGATTTTGGTTATTTAGATGTATATTAAAGCTGCATAACCACAAATGTAAATATATTTCTTAGGTGGCTTCTCTCCCTAACCACGGGACTGGTCTATGCAGCTGTTTATCCCGTATCTCATCTGTTTCTCAGCCCCTGTTGCAGAGGTGTTTTCAGTCTTGTACTCCCGCTCACAACCTTACTCTGCAGCCATTTAATGTTGGTCATTAAGGTTAATTTACTGGTTCTATATTACAGAACATGGAGAGTAACCAGGGTCCGATCAGGGGAAAGGGCAAGTTAATCAAATGTATTTCTAGATTGCTATGGTCCGTACTATATTGGCCCCGTTAATTTAAGGGGAGTGAAAAAGGGTGGTGGCCTTAAACAGAGACCTTTTTTTAACGACTGTCAAATGAACACATAGAAAGTTCACGGAGCTATATACCTTAACAGGGTCTCTTCATGACCTGAAGAAAAAATCCCCATTGTGCAGCCTGCGAGCTGCTTTTGGGACTAATTGAATAGCTCGGGGATCAATTAGCATTTAGTAAATTAAGGCGGCTAATTGAATCTCCCCCCCAATGAAATAATAAGCATATCTCAGACATTTTGTTTCCTTCCCTAAATGTAATGTTGTGTGTGTGCGTGTGTGTGTGTGTGTGTGTGTGTGTGTGTGTGTGTGTGTGTACGTACATACATACTTACTTGCATATCTTTGTTCTCGTTTGGCATGTTAAGGTATGAATAAATTATCTATTTATAGAACTCTTGAGGCTGATAGCTGAGAAATGTTAGGAGCCGTTCCCAGGCAGAATGTTTTAGTAACAGGTCCTTATCATACCAGCTTCTTGTGAGAGAGACTATGAATGGGAATTAGCTTCCAGCTTGCGAGATATGTGTCTCTTGTGACTGCCAAAATAACAGATCATGATTAGGTTTAAGACAGTAGATAAACTTTGAGAGTAGTTTAGTTTATTCTCACCCAGAATTCTTTATTCAAGGAAACTATTGTATGGAAAAGGTTGACCGCGTTATCTTATTTTGTCTGTATTCTTCTCTCTCTTTTCAGTGTGACATTAAATGAAAGTTCCGCCTTTTAGGCAAAATGGTTTTAGGTTACCCCACACAGGAAGGAGGGAGAATGTTTGTGGGTGGGGTCGCCAGCTTCATGTGATGAAAGGACTCAGGAAACAGTCCTGTGTGTCCAAATAGCACTAGCTGGGGGAGATTAGAAGTGGCCTCTCAGGCATCCATTGTAAGCTGCGAGTAGGAAAGGCGATTAACGATGGTTAGCAACAGATGGTCGATGGTTTTGCCATTGTTTGTGGTGATCCGATGGTTCTCCATCATCAATGGCAGCGTGTCAATGTTTTTTCTTTGCTTGGCACACAGATAACCCCCTCCCCAAACACACACACACAATCTGCATAGCCCTCCCCATTCCCTGATTGGCCCGCTGCCCACCGACTCTCAAAAATGTTCCTACAGCTGCCGGGTATACACTGGTACACAGGGGGCAAAGGCGCTACAGCTTTTGCAATTCCCTGGCGGTTGCAGGGATGAGTAGCCGCCAGGTATAAACCTGCAGCACGACTCCCTGTATAAGCTCCCTGGTTGCTGCTCCTCTCTGCAGCCGGCAGGTAGAGGTCACTGCGCCCAGTGCCTGCCACTCACTGCTGGGCGCTGCGATCTGCAGACACTGGGGTAGGAGCCATGGGTGCAGAGGGGCCGAGAGGTCCCTCTGATACTCTGGATACTGGAAGGTTATCTTCCATAGCCACCCAGGGGGCGTTTCTAATTGGTTGCATCAGATGCGAACATGTCAGGGAAAGCCCAGGCTGGCGTGGTTGCATCTGATGCGACTATGCCAGGCAAGTGGTTAAACTTCTTTTTTTTTTTTTGTTATTCAAAAAAGACCTACTCCATATACTTTTGTTTATGCTTTGTTTCCCTTTTGTAAGAGAGCCAAAGAGCCATCCCTCTCCATTAACATTATGTGCTGGTTATTGTTTACTGTATGTATAATTTTACCTAACTATAACTGTTTAGTAGGAAATTAGCAAATTGATTCGTAAACGTGTGGTGGTAATGTTTAACAAAATTACATTTTTAAATTGTCCTGAAGCTAAAACAGTTGTGTTATTGGTCTAATGAGTTTTATCATGTTATGTGGGAGTTATATGCAAGCAATAATAGATAATGCTGTAATATCTTATTAGAAAGCTGAAGAACAGCATCTGATTTCTTATTGTAAAAATAATGACTTTTACTGAGCTAGATTTTGGCCTCAACTCAGTAATATGTAAAATCTCTGAATTAGGGCTTTCCTAATGAATTTAATTTATATATGAAAAACAAAAGCCGTGTGTATGAAACATCCACTTACTGCAGTCCAGAAACCTTTTGCAAAACATTAATTTCAGTGTAAAACTCTATACTATATTTGACTATTGCCTCCCATGTTCTCACATCTTTACTTGGAAGTATATGATCATAGTCATGTTACATTTCCATTTCACAATGAATTTAGGCAAGATTACACTTGCATTCACCCTAAAACTGGCCAAAGTGTACTATATTAAAAAAAGCATATATCTAGAGTTCTACCACCACAATAACGGAGGGCACCAGGCAACAGCAAGGTCATTTTGTTTCTTTACAAAGAAAAATTCTCAGTGCCTCAAGCTGAGCGCACATTATCTATTTGTAGGTTTAATTTCTTACCCTAATGGAGAACTTTGGTTACTGGCAACAGAACATGAGACTACCTCACCTGGAGCACTTTGACACGGAATGGGATTGTATTACCGGCGGTTCAAATCCCGACAAGGAGAGACCAATAGGCTATAATCCCGACAGGCTGAGGTAAGTACTCTAACTCTCCCCCCTCTAACCCTAACCCGCCTTTAGGGGTGCCTAACCCTAACCCTCCCCCCCCCCCCCCCAGTGCCTAGCCCTAACCTCCCCTCGTTAGTGCCTAAACCTAAGGCGCTCCCTAAACCTAAACTTCCCAGGAGGGGGGGGGGCTAACCCTAACCTCCCCCCGGGGGTGCCTAACCCTAACACTTCCGAGGGGGTGCTGAAACCTAACACCTCCCCCCCGCGCGGCTAACAGAATGGGCACCCGTATTTTCCTCGATCTGGCCCGCGGCGTTCTGTATTCCGGGGTTGGGATTATGACAGGTGTCGGTATCTTGCCGCCTGTCATAACTCCTTAGCTGGCGTTCCGGCGTCAGGATTGTGACTGGCGGGCTTGCGGCCGCCGGTCACATAACTACATACCTTTTGACACTGTATATTCTTTCACCAGCTGCTAGTAGAACCACAGTTATATAGGCCATACACTAGCGCGATTTCGTGGCGATTGCACAATTTTAGATGCCTCTTACGACGCATTGTATGCACATCGTGCAGTATTTAGGTACGAATATGATCCGATGCGCGCTCCCGCCGCTCTTATATCGTATCTTATGATCGGACGTGTGACCCATATTATTCGTCGTAATCGCATGCAGATCGTGCTGTGTATTTGCGCATTCGATGCATCGTGCGTCTGACTGGCATCATTTGAGTGACATTTTCCTGTATACGCCCAAGCTCCATTATACTTTTTATACCCCCCAGTGAAGCCCAGCCCTCTATTTAATGATCGCATGTTTTTAGTGAGGCACACGATCGATCGTATCACGACCCGTCGTATAGGGCAAATGATCGTACGTGAGATTGTATGTACATCGTGTGTCAAAAAAGCACCAAATCGTGCGGCCGGGACAGCTGCCTGGAAGTTCAAGGGAAATCGTATGCTGAATCGCATCTTATGCTGGTCGTACTAGTGTATGGCCAGCATTAGATAAATTCAAACCCTGCTGCAGGACTTTTTATAGGGAAAATTGTTCTCCCATTACTTCTTTAACAATGTTTTATTTTTGTCCACTTATCTCCTGTCCTCAACTCAGAGTAATTAGTGCACGGTGTTTGTGCAACAGTGAGGTCATGTTGGGCGTTCCATGATAGGACCGCCAGCTTTCTGCTGCTTGGTGGAGGCAAAGGATGTTCACCATGTACGAAGGGCAGCAGTTCTCCAGGGAAAAAGCCAGCATCTTTATAGCCAGTTATGCCATAATGCAATATTCTCTCTTGGTCTAGGTGGTATAACTAAAATGTAACTGTACCAGTAAGGGTTTGTGGCATAACCGTTAATGTTAACTTCACCAAAGGAAATTAATTGATTTATGTGTAGTTTAGGTATATAATTGGTAAATGCCTATTTCATTTCATATCTAGAGAGCCTTTGAGATCATATGGGCTAGGCCTTGGGAAACCCTCCATTTATCTTCTATTGACCAGGACATGTCAGGCAATGTACATACCAGGTATATGTCACACTAGCACTGCGGAGCTCTGCATTTACACTGTCCAGAATGACTCGCTGCAGATAAAGTCTGGCTTCACTTGGCTGGCATACGCAGTGGAGCATTGGTCAAGCATGTAGCGTCAGATTACTGTATCTGGAGGAGCATAGTGGACAAATACTCTAATAGCCATTCCTAATTACTATAATAAATTTGTCATTTTATCATGGACAGAATTATATTGGGAAAACACACATGTTTTAGGACTGCAGGCCTTTTAGAAAGGAGCAGGCAGCAGCAATTCTCTATTTCATTCTTCTTTGCCACAATTGTTTGATGTGGAAGAGTTTGTGACTAAGAAATATCACACTCTAATAAATCATTAGTTTCATGGAATGTTCAATCTTGTGTAAGTTTAGATGGCTGTTGTTTTATGTGGTATTTTGTTTCCTGGCTGATTGTTATGTTTCCTGTCTCCCTAGTTATTTCATTTATTTCCTAAGCTATGTGTTTACACCAAGTGAACTATTCCCATATTTTATTGTGATTAGTATTTTGTTGTTGCCATCAAACCTAGACCACGTGAGTGGCAGCCATTTTATATTTATGGCTTGTATTAGTGCTGCTAAACACTATAAGCCAACTCTGAAAATAAACTTTGGGTGCTTGATTTTCTGAAACCCAATAAGATGTTTAGTATCCTTACACAGATTGTCATGGCCTTTACGTAAAACATGCATCCAAATTCTCCATGGATTTCCTGCAGGTTTTATGTTTTCTGTGTGATAAATGACTGGCATTTTAAAGGTCACCTAAATACCTCTAGCATCTTTGCCAACATTTTCAATTATATTACAGATACACTTACCTGAACCGATACATCTGAACATGCCATGCACAGAACTGTCTCGGTGGACCTTCGAGTTACAGTCCTCAGAATGACATGGTTACTAAATTCAGCAAAATACATGTATATTTTATGGTTTTTCACATTTTTAGTGTATAAACTTATGAAGCCCATACTGTATAATAAGAATAGCTAGTGAGAATTGCATTTAATACACAGAATAACAAGTACTGCACTGTAAAGGTGGTCAGCAGGTTTTCCTCCATGGTTAGCCCAAGGAGGTATTTGCAAGCAAGTGACCCATGCTTATCTAGCATTGTCCTTAACCGGAAAATTGAGCAGGTGTGGCTTGTCTAATGTAAATGTGGGTTATACAGCAATATAATATATGGAAAGTTGTCTAAAAGCTATAGTCAAATACCACACCTACCAGCCTCACCTGTCTGGTATACAACATAGAGAGCCTATACAATACAGAGAGCTTTCCATTGACCTATATAATAGAGAGCGCTCAATTGACCTCTACAATACAGAGGGCATTCCATTGATCGCTACAATAATATATCCTTTCATTTACCCCTACAATATATCCTTCCATTGACCCCTACAATATAGCCTTTCATTGACCCCTAAATACAGAGAGCCTTCTAATGTACAATATACTATGATACACAGAGCATTACAGTATCCTCTATATCGGAGCTTCTCAAACTTGGTCCTCAGGATCCCACACAGTTCATGTTTTCCAGGTCACCTAGCAGGTGCACAGGTGCAGTCATTACTCAGCAACACATTTTAAAAGTTCCACTGGTGGAGCTAATTATTGTGATTCTGTGAGGAGACCTGGAAAACATGCACGAGTTTGAGAACCTGTGCTCTATACAATACAATACACAGAACCTTATAGTGACCACTATACCATAGAGCAAATTCTAGTATCATCTGTGCCTAACAGACTGTAGTTACCAAATTACAATTCAAGGACAATTCTATTGACCGATTTACAATCCACACAGTACTCTAGTGTTATATGCCAGTTATCAACCTGAAATCTTAATATAATCCATTAGTAAACTTGTTTATCAAAAAAATACCAGTGCCAAATGGCCTATACCTCACTTGTATTAAGCTGGTGGAAGGTATACTTTCTGATGCTGATACTTTTTATTTATTTATTTTTTGTTCCTTAGGGATAGTCCACACGAGAGACTTCACTAGCAGAGAAATGTAAATGTAGAAATCACTGGGGAAATAGAGCAAAATATAAATCTATTGCACATGCTGCAATCCCTCTGCTATTCTCACGGACAGCAGTGATATATGTGACTTATTGGTGACCGAGACATCTCCTGGCAATCTCCCTGCCACATCCATTACTGCTGTGTAGGCAGCATATACGGCACAGTATAGAGATGAATGGGTCTCATGCTATTTTACCAGCGATTTTATTATGATGTTCTCCATTTAGAACACAGGGTCTGATACAGCGTTGTACGCTAATGCCGCCAATGCTGCGTCTGTGTACATGTCACAGGTGCCGAGGAATGCATTGAGATGCTCATCTGCGGCTTTGCAAATTCAAGAATCTGCGCACAAAGACACAGTATCTGTCGCAGATCATTAGATTATCACAGTTCTGAGTAGCCCTATGGTCATGATGGAGCCACTTTCACTGCGTACCTGATCACAGATGCAGGATGTGACCCCCACGAAAATGGTGGCGACACACCTGCGTTCCTTACCGGCACTCCCCGTTACCTCCCCCAAATGCTCCCTGACTGTCAATCACACTGCGAGTAAATAGTCGCTGTGAGAGACTATGGTAATGTACCTTGACTCAGACGCATTCACAGATTGCCGATAATCGCTCAACTGCAAAGACATCAGCATAGTGTACAAATCTGAATCGGGCTCACAGCTGGAGAGATTGCTCATGTGTATGAGCCCTTACTGGCATCACGATTTCCCAATCCTCCTCTGTCCAGGTTTGGTGAGCCTTTGCCTACTGTAGCTTTAGTTTCCTGTGCTCTTTTTCTGTAGTCATTGCACTTCAAGGTTCTACATGTTGTGCATTCTTTTGCATGGTTATATATTTCTGTCGCCTTCCTGGCAGCTTGAAACGCTTTGTTCATTTGGGCTGTGCAGCTTTATAGTAATAGGCTGCACAGCCCCGGCACCGCATGGAGGAGGAGGTGTAATGTGTGCTCTTTAAGTGAAAACACTGCACATTATACTCCCTTCTCCGTGCGGTGCAGGGTCTGTGCAGCCTATTACTATAAAGCACAGCCCCTGACAGTCCGCAGCCGCCGCTTAGGTAAGATGGAAGCGACGGGGACAGCATCGGAATGATTTTATTTTGCCCCCTCCCCAACATAAAATCATTCCGATGACCCTGCCTTGCTCAATAACAAGGTTTTTCTTTTGCCCACAGAACTGCCATTCACTGGATATTTTTTGTTTTGTGCACTATTCTCCATAAACTACAGAGATTTAGAGGGGTATTCAATATGAAAGTTAACTTCACTGTCGAAGTTAACGTTTCATATCGGAGTTTTTACCTGCGTTAAAGTATCGGGCGCGCTCCCGCTTATCCCCGTATTCAATATAAAATTAACGAAAACGGGAAACTCCGAAGTTGGATTTGCGTAAAGTTACGAATTTTTCCTTAAAAAAATTGCAAGACCCCCCTAAAGTTGTAAAAACATGGGGGATCACTATGGGTACCCCCGTTTTAGCCTTTAATTGAAAGTCGGAGATTTAAATAGCCACAGCAGGTGTTTTTTTCCCGACATTGAAGAAGTGATGCAGAAGAGCACAGGTGATTTTTTTTCGTTTTTTTAAGTGGTCCCATCAAATTTGGGGTAAATGAAAATGGGTACTAGCATATTTCTAAGTCCCTAAAGTAAGTTTTTAAAAATTCTGCATTTGTGCACCTGCCGCTATAATTCTATTCTTCAAAACACCTGCCGCATACTTGCAGAATAGCCCTGAACCTATTTCCCTATTCTAAAACAATTTTTTCCCATTTTTTTTTTTCACCCCAATTTTTACATTTTTTGGGGTGTCCCTATTTTTTTTAAAAACTTTTTTTGACACAGTTTTTTTAAATGTCATTTAAAAAAGTGCAGAATTGGGATTTAGGGGTGCAGGCTATTTTTTTTTTAAGCCTGCACCCCTAAATCCCTATTCTGCACTTTTTTTCGACACCTATTCAATGGTGAAAAATGATCCCCGTTTTTTATCAAAGACTTTTCAAAACTGCGATAAGTCTTTGAAATTGAATACGGTGTAAAAGTAAAACCTGCGATAATGACGTCATACCTCCGATATTAACGGAAAAACGATGTTATCGCTCCCATATTGAATACCCCTGTAAGTGTTCATTCTAGCACCCTGCACCTGTCATAACCCGTGCAGTTCCTCTTTCCTGTCTGGGGTGTCGCTCTCTGCTCTGGTGCTTCTAGCACAAGCAGCTAATGCAAACTGCTCAGATACATACAAGAGTGTGCTAGAAGCAACACCACAGGAGTTCTCTTTTAGATTGTCCATACACCAGCAAGTTGTAAAGCCTGCACCTGGTTGAAAACTGCAAAATATGTGACTATAAATTATATTTAATGTCTGTATATTTCTGTATGATACACTGGACCATCGCAACCAATTAGTAATTAAGATTTCATCTATCTAATGCAAGTTGAACAATAACAGAAAATATATGGTTACTCTGGTTTAGTGTTTAGTTTTTCTCCTAAATGTACATTATATAATGATACTTGAACCTTAAAGAAGGCAGCGATTTTGTGGGCCGAAGCAAAGTTTATAATAAAATTCTGCTCATCCATCAACTAGGAACTCTTATCATTCTGTGGCTGCTATCTAGTGCCACAGGGTAACCGCATTTGCTATACGAAGCATGCAAAATGAGTATGAAGCGTTAGCGCACGCAAATCCAAGTCCTTGACTTCAGTAGTGCAGACTTTCTTAGGGGTGTAGCAAAATACATGACAGATTAAAAATGAGGTTTTCCTATTTATGCACAGATCTGGCAATCCCGTGTTGTATGATAAAGCACAGTTTACTTTTAACAAGTAAATAAGAAAAATATGTGATTAGCTCTTGTAATCTTATAGACTGTAGTAACATTTGTGGATTAGATGCTTCACACTTATAATTATGAATGCATTGAAAAAATGAAAGTGACCTAAAGGGCAGTTAACCTCTTTTTAATCTCTCTCCCTTTTTGCATGTGTGTAATGTAAATAGTTTGAGATTATGAGAATGCATAAAACATTCTTGTTATAGGACTTCGCCAACTCTGGTAATGCAGCTCCGTATTATTTCTCTTCCCCATAATCTTAAACTGGGTACAGACTTAACTAATTTTTGAACGATTTTCCTGGCTCCGGATCAGAACGACAAATTGTTAAGTGTGTACTAGTACGCGCTCCCATGGGGTCGTCAGCCCTATATGCAGCCCAAACTGCATGACGATGCGTTTGACGAACCCATGCAGCGGGATGCGGCAGGGGTCGACATATCGGATGGTCGGGCACCGGATCGTCTAATGTGTACCGGCCGCCGATATGTCAGCCCGTAGGCGGGGGGATCGCCAGTCTCAACGCTGGGTATACACGTCGTTTAGTGGTAAAGAGCAGAAGGAGATATTGATCTGCTCTCTCCTAACTATAATGCCATAGAGAAATGGTGGTCTTTTGTAGAAAAGTTTGGAGAAGAGAAGATTTACTTTCCTCCACAAACAGCATTGATGATCAGCTCCCAGTGAGACTATGTGGTCTGAGAAACACTAAGAAAACCTGGTGATATTGGCAATTTTATGGCAGTTTTATTTTCTACAATATGGAGAAGAAAAAAATAAATGAATCTAAAATGCTGGAGAAAATAAATGTTTGTTTACTAAATAGAGCCGCTAACTGTGAAAAAATCATTGCACCAATTGTTTTTACATTTAATTTGCATTGTGCTTTTTAACATTACCTGCTGTGCTATTTCAGCGTGTGTGACGTATGGTATGTCAACACTGTGTTAAAAGCTTTTCTATATGGTATGATCTTAAAAAGCCTTTACATATGCATTTGGCTGGAACAAGCATCTTCATGTTTTGTCACAGATGCTGGTTTTGAATTCAATGCAGTGGCAAATGCACATTACACACATACATAAACACAGTGCAATTCATATGCGTTTTTACATGCACTCAAGTTGCATTGTAAACAAGTGTGTATGCAGCCATATGTATATGTAATAATACTGTCACAATGCTGGGGCAGTGGTTCCCAAATTGGGTGCTGTGGTACCCTGGGGTGCCTTAGGGCACTTGCAGGGGTGCCTCGAGTTGGTGGTCTAGTACCAAATAAAATGATTTTTAGTCCGTGTGATAGGAAAAACCAGTGCTGATGACTTCCTGTCAGCCACCACATAAAGGAACTGTGACATATAAGCACAATTCCCTTCATTTCATTTTTGCTCAATTT